>OU611907.1:18837486-20150819 GCA_914767705.2 Tenthredo notha | reverse complement strand
TTACGACCGTGGCCGTGGCGTGAAACTTTTGTTGAAATATATTTATTAGGTGTAATTAAGAGGTAACCTAGTGCAGTTGGAAATTAATGCAATTGACGTGGCAGTAGCACGCGGTGTTCGGTCGCGAACAGCGGGTACATTAAAGATAGTAAAAAAAGGAGAGAGAAAAAAAAAGAAAAAAAAGAAAAAATAGGAAAAATATATAACCGGAGGTGTTTTACGTACAGGATGTGCGTATTTCGACCTCGCCCATCTATTGCGGTTATATACCTACGTTTTATATACATACTGAGTTTAGTCGAATAATGAATAATGAATATATGATAACAAAAAAAAAAAAAAATACAAAAATTTATTTAAAAGTGAATACAATTTTTTATTTTTATTTTTTTTTTCACCGCAGGCTGTCCTAAAAGGCAAATCAAATTGATTATCAATTTTATTTTTTTCTCGAATTTAATCAAATTCGAAACACGTTATGTAGATTGTTTGAAAATTATTTATTAAACGTGTGTAACATATATGTGTATATATTAACGTGTGTGGTTCGTTTGAGAAAATGCGAGTAATAATGCAATTTTCTATTAGAAGTTAGATGAAAAAAAAATTTTTTAAATAAAAATAACTACAAAGTAAAATAAAATAGAATAAAAAAAATGTTAAAAAAATATTTCATGCACCGTATAATATAATGCACTCTTGATTACGTAGCCGCAAATATATATACGTATATACCTAACGTATATATATATATACATATATATATATACGTATATATATTAGGGTGATTCAGAAAAAAAAAAAAAAATTATTTTTTCTTCCAAACAGGCTCAAAAGTTTCATTCAGGTCAAAAAGTATGCCTGTTAAAATTTGAGCTCTTAATATTAATATTGAGTTGCTCCGCATCGCACTTTTCGATTTTCCATAAGAATAACATGGGATAGATCATTTTTGCTTCTTCTGATTTTTATAACTAGCAAATGACACATCACACAGAGAATCTACAGACACATTTTTGTAGAGAATTGAACGCTCTACAAAAAAGTTCCGAGTCATTTTCTAATAAGTCCATTCGTTCAAAAGTTATTCAAGGTCAAATTTTAATTTATTTTGATTGATTTTAATTTTAATTTTTTCAATTTTTGGTTTTTTATTTTTTTTTATTTTTCATTTTTCATTTCCCAACAAAAATATGTCTGTAGATTCTTTGTGTGACGTATCATTTGCTAGTTATAAAAATCAGAAGAAGCAAATATAATTTATCCTATGTTATTCTTACGGAAAATCGAAAAGTGCGATGCGGAGCAACTCAATATTAATATTAAGAGCTCAAATTTTAACAGGCATACTTTTTGACCTGAATGAAACTTTTGAGCCTGTTTGGAAGAAAAAATAATTTTTTTTTTTTTTTCTGAATCACCCTAATATATATACATATATATATATACATATATATATATATAACGTATATATATATATACATGTATATATATATATATATGTATATATATACATGTATATATATACATATATATATATACATATATATATATACATATATACATTATATACGTGTGTAAACTCCAGACTGAAATAATTACTACACTCGACGCAGTAAAGTAAGAACAAAAATGTGAAAGCTTGTTTTAACTTAGATTTTAATATTCAAGGAAAGCTTTTTCTTTATTCATTTTTTCTTTCTATCTCGTTTTTTCTTTTTTTTTCTTTTAGATCTCCAGTTTCTATAGCAAAAAAAAAACAAAAAGGAAGAAAAAAAAAAAAAAACCGTTCTCTTATTAGCTATCGAATAACGTGATGATAAAATTAATTAAGGTATTAATTGACTAGTTTTTTCATAAACAGCAGATAATTTTTACTCGGGATTTATCATTTTCAATTTCTGAATCTCGGTGTTAGAAAAGTTATCAAATATAATTTTTTATTTCTTATTTTTTTTTCCTTTTTTCTTTTTATCAATACCTGTTCACAGATAGATAAAAAAGGAACTTTTTTTTTTTTCATACGCTATTTCCTTCAATGCAGATATCGCATCGTCGATATATCTACATATATGTATTATATTATATGTGTGTCTGATATCTGGTGAAATATAAACGTGACGCGGTGTGCATTATGGAAATGTAGAAATGATAAATTCGTATTCGGGAATATATATGCCTGAAGGAAAATTTCATATCGACTAGCATATTGTTCGATAAAATTCATATTTCACATCGCTAAACAAAAAAGACAAAAAACAAAAAAAAAAAAACAAAAAAGGAAAAAAAAAATAGAAAATCCAAAACGTACACGTCGGATATTTTCACGTATGTATAGATATAGGCGTATGTTTTATATTGTATACAATATATCAATATATATATATATATAGTGGGATGAAATATATAAAATATATAGGAAAAATTTACCTATTTGCGTATTTAGTTCGAGCGTAAAATGAATAACCAATATACGTAAAAATATAGACATAGGTATACTCACACTCATACGTTTCATTAATAAATGTTAGTGAATGACACTGGTGCAAGTAAAGTGCATTAGGGAAATTACTATAGGAGCGCGTCAGACATGCAATACTTGCGGTTGGATTTATAGCGTAGGGTATAAACAATTGTCATATTCACTGCTTTTCAAAAGATCAAGCTTGAAATTCAAGTATAAAAATTGTAAAAGGCAAATTTTGTGAAAAAAAAAAACACAAAAAAAAATTAAAAACGACTAAAGCTTTTTTTTTTTCTGCATTTCTATTTGGACTAAATCAACATCGAAAACTGGAGAGCGGATTCAACTGGATAAAATATATAAAGACAACAGGATATCCCGCTTTTACAAAATACTCCTAAGCCTCTTTACGATCCTGAACCCCACGGGCTACAGCTCTAACCAAAGCCTCATACGTATACCACGTGTCATTTGCGATAAAGTTTTTGTACATAAATATCGGGTTATATATTATATTTTCACAGAGAATCGTGAATATTATTAACGGATAATTTTCTACAGGATTAAAAAAAAAAAAAAATTAATCATACATTATACATACAGGGTAGCTAAAAAATAAAAACGAAAAATAACTGGCTTGATTAAAAACTTGAATAAAATTTGAAAGCGTTCATTGATCTTGAGAATATATGTATTTTTTTTTTTTTACCTTCTGGACCAACGATATTCGAATAAATCAGCACCTGCGCGCTTGAACTGAGCTCTTTCCACGAAACCTCACGGTATATATCTATATACCTATGTATGTTACATTAATTCCAAGCCAGTTATTAAACCTTCTTTGAAACGTACGTTAATTAACACCCGCTCGTTTATAATAATATTCAGCGAGACATGTTGCCCGCAATTAACCACCCCTGAATACTTTGCATATGATTGTCATTGCTCTTGCACCTTGGCAGCTTCGCGAAAGAATAATCGTACCTATAGACACAGAGATCGAAGACGTATATTTATAACTACATAATAGGTATACGCACGCGATCGTTTATGATTTCAAAAAAAAAAATGAATGAAAAAAAATGTATACGCCTAAATGTATGAAAATTTTTCTACATATATGTACCTACAAGGTTCAAGCAACGTTTTAACACTTTTCTCACAAATTTTCATTAATCATAACCACTTGCCAAAAAAATTCTATAAAATTTCACAATTAATTGGAATTCCACTTCGGATATAATTTCGAAAATTTTCTTACTCCTATTTCGAAATATCTGCAAGTTACTATATATATATATTAGGGTGATTCATTTCCGCAAAAAAAATTTTTTTTCTCGGCGCTCAAGCAAAATATTAATCTACCTATAGAAAAAAAAATTTCCACCAAGTTAGAGCTCTTAATATCAATTTTAAGTACTTGCAGTTTAAATTTAAAGTTTTCCCATTTGAAATGCATGTAAAAAAAATTTTTTTTTTTCAAATTTCTAATGCTCGCTCGCTTTTTACAATATTGTGAATCGGTTTTATGGACCTTATAGGGAATTTCACGCTCTTCAAAATTGTCTTCGTGATTTTTTGTGTAACTCGTAGTGGTTCGCCAGTAGGAGTCATCAAAGTTCAACTTTTTGAATAAACATTTTTTTTTTCAATTTTTTTCAACAATTCGCAAAAAATAGTGAAAAAAAAGAGCTGAAGCGTAAAAAAAAGTCTTTCAACAAATATTTGGTGAATTTACGGCCATTTTTATATCTTAAAACGTAAATAATTGATTAATTTTAACCAATTATGCTATTTAAATTAATTTTTCTTATTTACTATTGATATAATTCTCTACAACAATAACTTTTTCAGAGTTATTATGATTTCTGACTAAAAATAAATATAAACATAAATAAACGTAACAGATGCATTCCCCAATCAAATAATTATCATTATTTTTTTACTTTTGTTAGAATATGCCATCACAATATTATTTAATGCAATTATTCAAATAGCAATTTCTACTTATACAACATTGAAGCAAATGAAGTTGACAATAAAAACAATTTACTTTTTCGGAAATGTTAAAAAATTGCAGAATCTAAGTTGCAATTGTATATTTGTTGTTTTTTTATGAATTAATGTGTTTTTTTTATATTTATTATAAGTCGAAAATCATAATAACTCTGAAAAAGTTATTGTTGTAGAGAATTATATCAATAGTAAATAAGAAAAATTAATTTAAATAGCATAATTGGTTAAAATTAATCAATTATTTACGTTTTAAGATATAAAAATGGCCGTAAATTCATCAAATATTTGTTAAAAGACTTTTTTTTACGATTCAGCTCTTTTTTTCACTATTTTTTGCGAATTGTTGAAAAAAATTGAAAAAAAAATGTTTATTCAAAAAGTTGAACTTTGATGACTCCTACTGGCGAACCACTACGAGTTACACAAAAAATCACGAAGACAATTTTCAAGAGCGTGAAATTCCCTATAAGGTCCATAAAACCGATTCACAATATTGTAAAAAGCGAGCGAGCATTAGAAATTTGAAAAAAAAAAATTTTTTTTACATGCATTTCAAATGGGAAAACTTTAAATTTAAACTGCAAGTACTTAAAATTGATATTAAGAGCTCTAACTTGGTGGAAATTTTTTTTTCTATAGGTAGATTAATATTTTGCTTGAGCACCGAAAAAAAAAAAAACTTTGCGGAAATGAATCACCCTAATATATATATATATATCGTAAAAATCGTTACGAATGAATTTTATGAAATTAAATAATACTATTCACCATTTATATTCCCATTAAAATTCCACGCAAATATTATACCGGATAATAAAATCGTCGCGTTTTATTTCTCAAGTATAAAGTGAGGCTGTTTTTTTTTCTTTTTGTATTTTTTTTTTCATTCACCTCATTTCCTTTTTTTTTCTTTCTTTCCTTCTTTCTCTGCAATAAAATAAACATATCCTACGATTACGATCTTTCATCTTTACGATATCATTCACCTAAAATTTTTATCACGATCGTATAGATATACCAGCTGTATAAGAAATCTGTAATCATTAAATTCTCTGACGTCGCGACGTACAGCTTAGGTATACGCGGCTATCGCTCATTTATTTATTTATTCATACTTTTCTATTCGTTTTTTTTTTTTTTTGTTTTTCTATTTTTTGTTTAAACAAAATTTATCACTTCATAGACACACATTTTGTAAAATTCAGCTAATATTCACTCATACATCTGTTATTTAACTTTTTAACAGTATACTCTGCTTGTACCGTATATATATATATATGTATACATAGGTATGATCTGTTATAGATATATATATATGTATATGAGAGGTAAGAATTAATGGTCCCGATGCACGCCAGGTCGTTTTTCAAACAGCAAACAGCCAGTTGTCAAAATGTAGAGCTGTGAATTAACTGCAGCTGGTTCAACAAATCGATTTTCTTTTTCGTTTTTTTCGTTCTTCTTTTTCATTTCATTTCATTTATTGTGATAACTTTCAGAACAGTTTCTGCTTCAGATACCTACGTCGTTTCGTTTAGACAATTATTCGCCTGCAAGCTCATTTACCCAATTGAGTTACTAGTATATATGCACGGTCAGAAATTATTGTTACGACGAAATTTTTCAACATTTCGTCTTTCCTTTTAGATTATTTTTTTATTTTCTTCCTGCCTTTCTCTCTCTCTCTCTCTATCTCTGTAATTTGAATTTTCCCCCCATGGACAGCTGACCAGGGCATAAATAAATACCAATCAATCAATCAATCAATCAATTTCTCTCTCTCCCTCTCTTTCGGAGAGCGAACGTAGTTAGAAAAAATAAGAAAAAGAAAAAAAAAAGAAAAAAACGAAACAAGAAATAGTATCGCAGGATATAACGTAACGATAAAAGAATAGATTAAATATTTAAGGCACCGGGCACCTCTATGCCTACAAGTTTATTCGAAAACTCCACATGGCATGAGTATAAGGCACGTGACGCACCCCGTGTTCGCATTACAAAAATAGAGCTAGCTGTCGGGTTAAAAGGTGTTTGTAATGATAATAAAGAAGAAAGAATGGTAAATAAAAAAATAAAAAAAATGAAAAAAATACCAAAAAGTATGAAAAGAAATGAAGAAAAGGAAAAAAAATAAAAAAAACACAAATGTTTGCTCCTTATACATATATAGCCCGAAAAGTATCAAAAAGTTAGGGGACCACCGTGAACTCGATGTTTAATGCATATGTTCACAAACGTAAACGTCAAACATGTTATTCCTCCAGGGTCTGGTCTACGGAATTTGGATATCGTTTTCCCTTTTTTTTTTCTTTTTTTATTATTATTATTTCAGACTTTGTTTTTACCGTTCTCATAACTCATTCTGATGAATATTCTTTCCATTCTCTACTATATACCTAAGTTATTGAGTCGAAATAGTATATTGTGTACCAAGGGCGTAAAGCGGGCTTTTTTAGACCGAGTGTGGAGTTTGCAGTACTAGTCGCAGGCGAGGGTGCACGAGTCGAAGACGAGTGCATCCGCGAGCCGAAGACAAGTACTGCAACCACACGAGGTCAAAAAGCCCGCTTAGCCCTTGGTACACATCATATTTTTTGTAACGCATGTATTGACCGGCGGTACAAAAAGGATTCTTTTTGTACCGCTCTTTTCAAATGGTCAATAAACGGCTACTTTAGGCCCTATTTTTAGGTCGGAAAAACGCAGAAATCGTGCATGTGTTACAAAAAATATTTTAAGCTTTTTAGCAAAGGGTTTGTTTGTTTGTTTTTTTTTTTTTTTTACCAATTTAAGACCGATAAATATGATATGATAAAATGAAATTTGGAAATGTACCAGTATCTCAAAGTTTCGAGTTTAAAGTCGAGCTTAAAGTTGTAATATTTTTGGTAATCACGTGGTGTTTGTATGAGCTTATCTTCGAAATATATGAGTAAAGGTAACGACGACAGATCGGGGCGAAAGTGACTGCACAAAGATATCAGCGAAGCACAGTTCCACGTGAAAGAGTTCGCCAAGAGTTGGTACCATCTCGTTATTCTGTATATATAATATATATATATATATTATATGTGTATAAGTCGAAGGCAACGAACCGAGGATTGACATTCAAGAGATACGACAGTAGGAAGGTACTACCATGACGCTGACGTTGAAGCGTCAGAACGCTGACGGCAACGTCGACCCCTGTGCGGCGAGGGCACACCGGTTCCCTTGGCTCGAAATAACATTCCTAGGATTTCGAGAATTCACTTCACAGCTGGGTAAACTCTTCCAGCTATACTGGGGTGTAGCTACCCGAGATGGCAGAGGCCAGACTAGGGGCGTGTGCGTGCACAGCCTTACCAAACGGCAAAATTCTTGTAAACTGCTTAAGCGGAAATGCCGAGGAACCAGCCTAGAAGATGGTCTACGTAGAGCGAAACTCTGGAGCAAAGGGTTTTCAAGGTCTGATCTTCTCTCTTCTCTTTTTTTTTTTCCTCTTATCTTCTGATCCTTTCCTCTTGCCATTTCCACGGTTCTTCAAAACTGAAGAGTCTCGAAATGATATCGTGGATGAACGCGGGCGAAGGATCAGGACCTCTTCTCTACCTCAGCCTCTGGTTCTTCTTCTTCTACTACTGATGCTGCTGCTGCTTACGAACGCAAACACGTTCAAAGTCACAAATTTCGTATCAGACAAGTCAAGCCAGTCGGTTTCGAACCGTAGGATCTCATCGTAGCTACCAGTTGGAATAATTTTTTTTTTTTTTCCGAAACTCTGCCGTTGAATTACGATTCGAATACTAAATCGGCATAGCCCATATGTGTATACATACATAGGTATGTACTATGTACGAAGACAGGTAAGAAAACCAAAAAAAAAATAAAAAAATAGAGGCAAGAATTACTCCTTCGAGTAACCGATTCGCGGTTCCTTCAGAGATTTCTTTTTCTTTCGATAAAATTTCACTCGAGGGGGTCGTACGAGGATGTATATATATAGATTCGGGTGAGGATCACTTTATCGCTTCGAACAAACTCGCCGATTTACTTATACCTACGATGGTATATAAGATATCTCTAAATATCGTACACGTATATCGTACATACGTATGTATACATAGTAAGTTGGTATACGTACTACACACTCGTTTATATATATATATACTATAAACTAACTATATACTACGCTACCTCTATAAATAAATTATTCTAGTCGGTATTCGCCTACGCATTCCCTGTCCTACGTGACACCAATATCTGATACCTGATCCGGCCCATCGCATCGCACGGGTTACTCTGATATACAATCCAAAAGATGTACCTTTCCTCGATCGGAAAAAAATAAAATTGATAGAAAAAAATCACAAGTTTTTGAAAAAATAATCATACGTCTTTTGCATCGAAAATAAAGAGAGAGAGAGAGAGAGAGAGTGAAAGACTACGATTCTTATTCCAAAGGACTTTTTTTTTTTACCGATTTCAGATTACCGGAATAAGACGATTGCGAATGATTTCATCGACCGGAAATCCACTCAGCTCGGTGTGTTTCGTGAAAAGAAAAGAATGAATGACGTTGTATTAACCGCAGAGCCATGAAATGAGCATTCTACTATTTTTCTGTTCCCATTTTTCCATTTTTCCATTTTTCTTTTTTTTTTTTTTTCTTGTTCTTTTGCAAGGGAAACTGAGCTCGAGAATATGCATCTGCATCTTGGTATGAGGATCCTTCGTTCCGTTCCAAGACTTCTGAAAACTCTTTATTCCATAGCCCCGAGGAGAATGAGAATAAAGAGTTGGACGTAGACGTAGATGTACATCTTATATCATGCAGACGTGTCGGCAATGAAGTTGAGCCAGTGTAACCGAGCAGCTAGCTACATGTATATATATATGTCAGATGCTTCGTGTAATTAGAGTCAATTGTGCAATTAGGTAAGATGTAATCAAGAAGCTAGTATACGGTATACACTTAGTATATATAGCGAAAACTATTTTCGTCTTCTAATATAATGATGAAGTTTGGATGATTTGGTGGTACAGCGAGAATAACAGCTTCGTATAAGACGAAGAGAAGCCACTGTCGTTACCTTGACACGTGTATAATAATATACTAACTAGATTTTCGGTAGCTCTTATACATACATGTATGTATACACACATAGGTGATAAATATTTCGCGGAAACATTAATGGCCGAAATCCTATAAGGTAATGAAATTTTCACTCATTAATTAAATACAAGCTTTAAATAATGAGCTCGCATAAATTTAAAATTCAATTTGAATTTCAGTCACAGTCACAGTCACAGAACGGCAAACATATACCAGAATTTCTAAAACGTTGGCAATTTTTTTAATTGAATATAACTGCTATGGCACGAAGTGAAAATGAAAAATGCTAGAAAGCAAAGGGAAGAAAAAATAAGAGAGAGAGAGAGAGAATTGGCTTAACGAGAACCGTGAAAGACAAGCAGAGAAATAAAGGGAAGCAAATATCAACCCTGGTCGAGGAAATTCTTTCCGCTATTTTTCTCGCCAATTTTTCTTTCCACGTTTGGCACCACCCATACCGAACTCCTTTACCTGAAACTACTATTTCTACTATATACTATTGTTTGTTTATGAAATTACGAGACGACCCAATTGGCTCGGTTGGTTTTCCACACTGCAGCACAATCTCTTGCCAAAAAATATAGAAAGAGAGTCAATGACAATGCCGTATGCATCCTGTGTCTGCAAGTCCTTTTATAAGTAAGAGAATATCTTGATGAGGGTTGGAAGTGGGATTAAGGAAGAAGAAGAAGATTGCAAAAATGAGGAGGAAATGCGGTAGAGGTTTCGCGTTCGATTTCCTCTAGGGTAGAACGATGAAATATCAAAACTTTCGTAGCACAGCTCCTATATACCTACCATCGAGGGCAATTTCTGCGGCTCAAGGGTCAACGATCAAAGCATGACGAGGGCGAAGAGCAGAAAGCTAGGGTGAGTACCTAACTCTGTAGGAAGAGCCGTTATTTATACCATTAACGTGGTCGGCTAGGCACGCGGCGCCTAGAGCAGAAGCCGGACATTAGCGGATGGTTTGGACGGTCGGTTCTGTTCCGCGGTTTTGCGGTCAGTTTAGAATCGAAATAGTTTGTTATTTTGCGAACCTAGTCAAGAGGGGTTGCATCCCTGTTCTTTCCCACCTCCCCCCTCCCCCCTGCATGCGAGTATGAGGATTTGGGAACCAAACTAGTTGCGGTAAACCGTTAAAATATCACCGAGATTAGTCGATATTATGTAAACGAGATAGAAAGAGATAGAGATACGAGAGAGAGAGAGAGAGGGGTAAAGATTAGTCACGTAAAATAGCAAACCCTACAATAAAGCGTAGCAAGAATCTGCAAATCCCTAAAAAAGAAGAGAGAGCGAACAAGGCGGTGCTCGCGATTGTTTTTGCCTAATTATTTGCGAGGACCATTCGCCTGCCGATGACAACCAAGCTGTGTTTTACCCCAAAGGTTCAGATTTATTAACTTCAAGAGTGAAAATCCGGGTTGACAGATGAGCGTTAAATCAACCCTGTGCCCAGTTTTACTGTATATATATATATGGTATATCTTTTTTGATATAAATTTATAGCGATTCTTTTATTATTATTCTTTTTTTTTCTTCTTCTTTTTTTCAATTTTTTCTTTATTTCTTTTGTTGTATACGTAGAGGCGGAATCAGATTTACTATAATCTTGATACTAGCGGATTTATTTCGTACCTTTATATCTGATTGCTCTCAGTATATGGCTTGCGCTACATCTTTGGCGAATAACTTCTCACCTGTACCGGAACTCGTTACCTTTTGAACGACGGCTCAATAAGGTTCCAAGAAAATTGCTAACTATATACCAAATGTCCCGATTTCGTATGGATAGAGTCTGTCCTTTACGTCATCGTTTGATGTATACTTCACCGTCGTCATTTCCGGATGATATTAACTTCGCGGAAACTTTTGCGGCTTTGATTTTTGTTCAGTTTATTGACGGACACGGCCCTTTATAATACACGGACAATTTACCAAAAATCCCAAAATGATATTTCAAATTACATCCTAATATGAGTCAAAATTTTTTACAGTATTATGGTAAAGCTTTCATGAAAAAAAAAAGAAACTATACCATAGGTTGAATTTGGATCGTAAAATTATAGGAAATTTTCATTCGGATAGAACCATCGAAGGTTTCATGATACATGGTTGAAATTATCTTTTTATGCTATTTTCATGTTTTCATGAGCGATAGGCAAACTTTGATGGTCGCTTATGCAGACGTTCTTCACATTAGGGTAACTGGCTTAGACGTAACCACTGCTTTGGATATATTGCTGTACTTTTTTCACCCCTTATATTAGTTATATGTTATATACCTAGATCGATGTAAAATTATTAGAGCAATTTATCCACGAGAAGTTGAAACTCTGAAAGTCCCATGTCGAGCACCTGTGCAACTCTGTTCTTTTAGCCTTCGGGAAACGTAGTATGCTACGTATACGACCCTACCCACTTCGAATTGTTGGTTGGTTTTATACGAACTGGTGAACTCGATTCTATTACCCCAACGAACCCAACTCAACTCAACTCAACTCGACTCGACTCAACTCAAACCCATACCATACCATACCAAACCAAACCAAACCAAACCAAGCCAAACCAACGCAACGAAACGGTAAGCTTCACCAAAACCCAAACTCGACCCAAGAGGAAACTGGGAAAGATTTTTTAGGAAACCCCGCATAGCCAACACGTCATTGTACTTCGCATTGTTTTCAACCCACCGCATATCAAGCCTTGTGACTATTTCAGAGGTTCCGTTATCTTAGGTTGGACCCAGTTCATTGTTTTCGCTGATTACCTGATGAATTTTCTTTTTTTTTAACTTTTACATCAATTTTTGGTTTATTTTTGGGGGCGATTATTGAAATCATAAACGCGATAATTATTTACGTGTATACGATGTTCATTTCATATACGGATATGAGGTATTTATTGAATAACGGAGAGTGACAAACGCGATTTGCTCAATATTATGCCAATTCTGTTTACCCAGAGTTTGCTAAAGCGTTATAATCAATGTTGTACCGATATCAACACTGCCACTCTCGTTGTTAATGTCAAATCAATTAATTAACGCTATATTCATCAACAATATAAAATCAACGTATTACCAGCTACTACTCATTACATATGTAAACTAGAACGTGATATTCTTGTCACTATATAGTTACGCTCACGTTTTTACGCTCAAATTATCTCCAGGGATTTTTGCATAGCAATATTTTTTGCCTTCCCTGCTTGTGGTCAAACAGGATGTTGGATATGGAGATAGAGAGGACCTACCAACCTACCTACCAACCTACCTACCCACGATTTTCGTTAAAATTATAAAAGTAAAAATATTTAAATCTACATATAGATGCGGAACGGGTGGCCGTGAGTACTGCATATAAAAATGTATTACTTCCGAAGTGCACCCGCGTTATACCTGCTGAATTTATACATATGTAGAGAAATGCACTCGCCTTGTATTAACCGCACAACGAACGAGTGGTAAGAGCTTGCATCTAGCACCGGGAAACCTGGTTTTAGTTTAAATTTTGCATTTGAATAAATACCTACAGCTATATATGTGAGATTTTTACATATTGTTATATCTCATTGCATAGAAAATCATTTTTATCAATATTGAAAACCAGCATTACATATATTTACACTTATTTGCCTGCGTAGCTCCAGATATATCCATAAAAATTTTTACATATTTTCAATTTATTATTTTTTTACAGAATATATTAATATGTCAATTCGCGTTGATTGATTGATGCGTTGTTTTTCTTTGTCTATTTATTTATTTTTCATCATCAAACATTAATATTTATAATAATGATTCAAATACGTATATTAATCAAATACAGTGAAAAAAATTGTGGTCCATATCAGTGATCTGTAATCGATCTCTATGATTGGCAAAAAAAAAAAAAAAACGGTGTGTAAAAAATGGATTCGACTGTAATTTCTGTACGGAAACGATAACGTTTCGTTTTCTTATAAAATTCCCGATCTTCACGATCGAAGACAGTATATCTACGTCAATATTTATTAAGCATGCATGAAATTCGAGATGAAATGGGAAAGTGCAAAGGCTTTGGGGCAATATTTAAAATTGAGATAAGAACCTGAGGTCTTGACTATATTTTCTATTTTTTTGTATATATTTCGAGACGTTTTGATCCATATGTGAGCATTGAAATTCGAATATGACTTAATTAAGGAACAGCCTAATATATATATAGTACAGCATCTCTGATCCATCGCGTTTAATACGTATTATTCGATTACATTTTGTCGTCTAAATGGACGGGAAATGACGACGGATAGAAGCGTTATCTCGCATGTCCGCGTACTGTGGGCTGGTGACAAAGCCGTCGGTTTTGGTACTATGGGAAATGAGAGAGAGTGAGTGAGTGAGTGAGTGAATGAGTGAATGAGAGAGGAAAAGGGAAATAGAAAGAGAAAGAGAAAGAGAGAGAGAGAGTAGAGAGGATTTAATAGTTCGGTCACGTGACCGACACTGGTAGCACTTAATGCAATTGACGCATAATTGTTATCTCGCATGCGAAGAGATATTTTTCCGCTCATCCCGCAGCGCTCGTTAATGTATTCAACGTTGAATTTTTTTTTTTTCTTCATTTTTAATTTTTTTTCCTTTTTCTCGTTTTTTTTTTTTTTAATTCACGGCAATTACACCGGCAATCCCAGACTCCTTTTTATCGTGAATTAAAAACCGACTCTTAAAAATTCAACTTTTCATTTCATATAACGTAGGTATACATGCAAGGTTAAAACGATAACGATCATCGTTTCTCGTTGAATATACAACCCTACATTTAGAGTAACAATACGAAAATACAGATACGTGAATATAGAAGAACGGTATAATTATGTCAACGTTTTATTTAAATTTTTTTTTTTTTTGTAAAATTTTTACCTCTTTATCTACAGTTTCAATTTTTTGTCATCATGTGTATTCCAATTAGTTATATATACAAAACTTATACATAGGGAGATTCTCATTCGAAATAGAACAAGATTTTTTTCACTTTTTGTGCGAAAAGTCGGTTTTTAAAAAATGCTTCGTAACTTAAGAGCTGTGAGGCTTCAGATAGAATGTCATGATATGAAAAATATGTATTTTTGAGTTTTTAACTCGTTCAAATTTTTTGTTGAATTTTTGTTCTTGTTTTTTTCTTTTTACACGCACAAATCCGAAATAAAATTAACAATGAATTTCTTCATGATATAATGATAACGAAAGAATCACAGAATTTATTGTTAACTTTATTTCCGATTTATTCATGTGATGTATAAAAATTCAAAAATACACATTTTTCATATCATGAAATTTTATCTAAAACCCTATAGACGCATTTTCCAAAAACTGACACTACAGGTGAGCTAGTTATATTATTTAGAGCCACTACCATCCGCATAATAATTAATAGTATGATTCTCGAACCGCGAACGCCAATCTCCAACCATAAAGCGAATCGCGTTACAAGATGCAATAAGCAGTGACATACGAACCGAATATTATCTCGAATTCCGGTTATCTACTATGATTAAATTTGCCGCAAGAAAATATATTTCGCATTTCTCGAATTCTAATCCTACATCCTATGCAGCAAAATCTCTGAATCCCTGAAAAGCTCAGAAGCCCTTTGAATTTTCACAAAACGAAGATATCTGACGAAACGACAGGGAAAAAGATTTCCCAAAAATTTCATATGCTAGTGAATCATTTTTTTTTGTTTTTTTTTGTTTTTTTTTCTTTCACAACCCCGTGAGTTGTGCGTGTCGGTAATTATCATCGTAATATCCGCTAATTAGACTCACCTATACACATAGTGTATACATATATTAACAATATTTGAAATTTCAGGTATTTTAGAACAATGGTCGCCTTCTATTACTCGTCTTTTGTTTCAGAGTCTCACCAATTACACAAGTAATTTACTACTGTGATTGTAACCAACTGTCTCGTTAATTAATTGGCTTCTGTACGTAGTTGGATTATTTTGGACAAACTTTGAGCAAATTTTAGTCTGACGTGACGCGACGGTCTATACAAATTATTTCTATAATAACCGCGTTAATTCTGAATGAAAATCAAAAAGGATATGGAAAAGAAAAAAAAAACCTTGAATGTATTTTTTCGCTCACATTTATATTCAAGTATAATTCATTAAATTCGGCGGGTTAAATCCGCCGGGATCTATACTTACTGTCTTTATTATCAACCTCGAAATGGGTACTCGGACTTCCGGAACAACTGCCCCAGATAAACTAATTGGACTACTATTGTACTCGAAGTTGCGATATTTATTGGCACAATTGTTCTCCGCGTTTCAGGGTGTACCTACATATATATATATATATATATTTAGGTGTATAAGGTATAGGGGTGGCTTCCTGCAAAGGTAAAGCTTTCGGCTTTTGTCAACCCTGTAATAATATTCCTCGCTGACAAAGATATGGGGATCTTTCTTATTCTTATAATATTTTATAGAAAATGATATTAGGCCATGGAGGGAGGTTTTTATAAGGGATTTTAAAATCGCTCTACCTATAACATATTCGAAAAGAAAACTGCGTGGAAAAATCTCTTGCAGAAAATGAAATGTATAGTATAACATCGCAAACCCTGGTTTTCACCCCGTAAACTAGTCGGTCGTTCCAATTCAATTTAGTGCTAAAAGCTTCTGTCGGGGGAAAAGGCGTTTCAGGTAAACCCTACTGCAACTTTCTGGTCTAGCTGGCACCTCGTCATATACATAGAGATCATTTTCCTATATTATTATATACATATATTTATATATAGGTAAAATTTAGTAGACTAAAACTCAGACACGGCTATCCAGACTCCACAAAGCAACGAGGGATGTATATATATATATATATAGGTATATAATACATGCATATAGCACGAAGCTAATGGACCAACAAGCTTCAACGTCAGACAAACTACGAATTATCTTTATACGTGCGGTGAGAAAATTGAGCTACCAGCTCAACCCGTAATATTTTACTATAAAACGGGTTAATTATTCCTCAGAAATCCCCAAAATCACGAATCATTATTCTACCGATTATTTATAAACGAGATAAAATTTCATCCGTAGAAATCGGATTTGGAAAAACAAAAAAATTTAGAATCTAATTTTTTTATCATCGGAATAAATTATTGATGCAGTGAAAGAACATTTTCCGTATGTATGAATTTTCCTTCGGTTTGTTAATTCAAAAAAATATTTCATTCGATGTGATTTAATCTTTCCTTTATCGATCCGCAACGAATTACTCAGAATTTGACACTGATTCAATTTTTCTTGTAGGTATCTTTTTTTTTTATTTTTTGTCCCACGGTCTCCTCGTACCGTCAATATACGCCTAGGTTCTAGAGAAATAACCGTCTGTTCGAATTATATAAGAGTAATTATTATTCTTTAGAATTTTTACCTCGTATATATGTAGCCGCGTATTGCATCGCGCTGCAACCTTTTTGTGATAATTGGAAATCTACCCTCGGGGCGTGGTGCGCAGGGACATAGAATTGAAATAAAAAAAACAATACGATGAACAAAAATAATAATAATAATAATAAATATATACATAAAAATAAAAATAAATGAAAAATAAATAAATAAAAAATGCATATCTCTTGTCATTCCCGAGGCGTATGTGTATTTTATAGGTATAAAAAATATAAATATTCTTTATTTTCATATCAGGTTGAAAATTTTCCAATTTTCATTCTCATTTTTCATCAGTTTTTTAACGCATGTTGAACTCGATTATATTTCTGTTCAAATTTTTCATGTAGATAGGTACGTACACCCATATATGTATAATATCTGTCAATAATTTTCAACGCGAAAAAACCTACACATACATACATAGGTATTTCAATATGTCACAAAATACGCTTTTCCGAATAATATTCAACAGCATAATCGAGCCTCAAAAATTCGTATTTAATTTTTGTATTTTTATTAATTATCACGAATTAATTTTCACCTGAATTTGCGTATACCTTACATGATCCTAACACGAATTTTCATTCTCATTCTTATAATATACACGTTCTATCTGCTGCAGCATATATACGAAGCTTCGAATTTCAATTAACCATAGGTTTAAAATTTCACCTCTAGTATTACCATTTTCACTATCGTCTCGTCACTTGTTAGGTAAACGCAGTGGCTATAGTGCTTTTGTGAATTTCGATCGTTTCACACACGTATAATATATATATATATATAGCTCAGTATATAGACAAAAAAAAGCAGCTGTAGATACGAGTAGAAGTTTATATTCGTTATATGATGTTTTAAAGGGGATGTATTAAAAAAAGAATATTTTAGGAAATTAGGGCGAGTTATTTCAAGCGTACGAGGTGAGGTGACAAAGAGCTCGTTACGCGCTTTCGAGCCTTGACAAAACACTTGTCAAATTGCATATTTCATTCTCATTATTCGATAATTTCTATTGAGCTCGCAGAAACGTGAAAAAAAAAAAAAAACAGAAGAAAAAAAACACGAAAACGAAGGGATGAAAAATAAAAAATATATAAAAAAAAAAGAGAAAGAGAAAGAGAGAGAGAGAGAGAGAGGTAATAATTTCTCGACGTTGTGGCGGCAGCACCAATTTGAAAAATAAAAAAATAAAAACTCGTGAAAATATCCGTGAAATAAACCTGGAACATTGGTATATAGTATATATAGGTATACACGGTGGTGTACGCGAAGCCAAGGTGAGTTATCGTTAACAGTTACCCCATCGCTCGCGGTTTATATATATATATTATATATATTTTTTTTTTTTTCTACCGTAAGAGACAGCGATGAATACGTAAGAGGGATAAGGCACGAGTCTATACATATTACATATATAGGTGCACATGCACGAATATTCATACCTTATATATACATATAATAGGTATATATACGACGTAGCTACTAAACATATAAAATACTAACGACAAAATTGTGCATATTATGATAATTGTATAATATGACAGATTAAAATGATTTATTGTATGTTAGAAAATGTCGTTCAATCCACCCTCTTCTATATAATATATATTGATAAATTTGACAAGCCCCACCCGTGACGTACTCACATATACAATTTTCTAAATTAAGCCAATTTACGTTATCTGTGATGAATTGTGAATACTCGCGTATGGATAGACAATTTTTTCGATCATTTAGTCGCTAAAAAATTGCTAGTACACTCAATATAGTTTCGTAGAAAACAAAAAATAAAAAAAACTAAGAAAGGGACATATTTTCATGAAAGTATAGTATAATAGTAGTTATAAGTTTATTTGCTAATCAAGATTTTATTCACCAAAAAAAAACGTCGACCCCGCTGGTAATGGCTATTAATAATAATTAAAAAATAAAAAAATAAAATAAAAAAAAACAATTTCTGAACCACGGATAACTTTATTTTCAATTATTTGGAAGCGTAAAAATGAAAATTAGGAAGAAAAAAAAAAAAAGAATTCCAAATAAGAAGCACCCTAATGTACAACGTCTCCTAAGTGTGTAATACATACGTACGACGCGAGTCGTCGCGGTTTAGCAGATGCTAATTATAATACGAAGACGCTTAAGAACAGATCTCGCAGTAAAAGTTTTGCACCCTGCATCATATCGAATTAGGTGTATTTTCCATCCCTGTGTATAATGTACTCCGCAGCAGTAAAGCACAAATCATCGACACTCGCACGAAAACAAGGGTAGACAAAAGAATTTTAGGGATAAAAATACAGACGAACGAATGATTTTTTTTTTTCCCCTCTCTCTCTATTTTCGCAAGAGTTGGGAAAATTTTGGAAAATTCATCTTTGGTGAAATGTTTTTTTTTTGTTGTTTTTTAATGTATTGTTATACAAGCTATATAATATATGGTACGTGTATAAAAGGGATCACTTTTACAGGGGTGATATATCCTACTTATTATCATAATTCACTCGGATCTGTATAGCGGTAGCTGCTTTAACTCTTAATCCAAAGTTAAGTTAAAGTAGGCTAGGAAATGCCTCGAGGGAAGAGTAAAGTGGCCCAAGTTGGTAATACTGTTGCGTTGAGGTACGGAGAGGAAACTCAGTTTATGTATAGGTATACCTAGATATATATATATATATTATATATATACACATGTATATAAATCGGAAATAGGTATGTATATACATATAGAGTGTGGATTTAAAAGTTGAAGGGTCTTATCTAGCGGGTTGAAAAACGACTACGTCTCTCTATCCCTGCACTGCAGTTGAGAATAATATCTCACCATCCCTCCTCGCCAATCCGCCAAAAAAAAAAAAAAAAAATGAAAAAGAAAAAAAAATAGGAAAGAGAGAATTAATTTCACTATTCAGAAATCAGTTTGCAAAAATTTTCCGATAAAAATAAGGTGAAAAATAAAATTCTACGTGATTATAATACATAGCTATAGAAAACCACCTTTTGTTTACGTAGGTACTAGATCCTCTAATTGCATTCGTGCATAAAATTAAAAATATTTCACGATAGAATTTTATTGGTTTATTTAAAAGTCGAATTAACCGTAGTAGAATTGTTAAAATTGAGGCTAACGCGTAGTATATTCATGATCTCACTTGTCGGAATACCAATTTGCTTTTTTTAATTTCTCATTTAGTCAAAGATCTGCGGGTAGAAAAAAAAAAAAAAAAACAGACGCTGTTCGCCAACCTCTTTGCGTATATACCTAGGTATATGTATAGGTGTATACTGTACTAAGGCGTACAGTAATTAAAGAAAATTCGTGGAAAGGTATTTTTCTTGGCAAAATTAACCGCGCCCCTTCTTCTTCTTCTTCTTCTTCTTCTTCTTCTTCTTTGCCTTTAACGAAAGTTTGCTAAAGACAGAAACAGAAACAAGAACGAAACAAGGATGGGGAACAGTCGATTCTCAGATCAAAGCATCTTATGCCCGCAGACCTAATCTTCGCAAAGGTAAAGCCATGGGCTAAATTAACTAGAGTATCGGAATACCTATACAGATATACTTTCCCATCACAATCATGAGAAAGAAGAAAAAAAAAAAATGAAATGAAAAAAAAATGAGAAGAAAAACCATTTTTACTTATTTTTTTTTTTTTTTTCTTCACGAATTGAGGTACACGTTAGCAAATCGCGTTAAGTAGATCAGTTTCTTTTTAAAGCTCACGCATCGATGAACGACTAACGATCCACGAATCCTATTCAATGAAAAATAAGATAAGAATGAAGATTTGTTTCTAGAATTATTCCATTACGTCAAGTTTTTCATTTCTTTTTTCTTCATATTTTTCACTGCTTAGCTCTTAATTCATATTTCATAATATTTTCACCGCGGTATAGCGTTATCACTTATTTTCAATATCTGCTATCATTCGCCTTGACTAAGCTTTTATAAGCTTTTGAAACGTGCGTTTAAATGAAATAATTAATTAATGAAATAATTAATTAATCAATTACTAATTAGTCACTTATTGATTACGAAATTCTCCAATATCTTGCGGCCTTTTAGCTCAATTAAAGATACTGATGTAACGTTGATACTGTAAGCTAACTCATATTACGTATGTCTTACATATATACACATTTATACAAATCTAAGTAAACGTATGGCTGTTGGGTAACAGAATACACGAAATATAGAGGTTCAAAATTTTCGAACTAAATCATCATATAACGATCTTATATAAGACGAATTAAAGTGTTTTTGGTAACCCACGAATCAGTTATATCCTACATACGTTGTAATGCATATTACATATTTCAATTTGAGGATAAACCGTGCGTTTAAACCGTAATCTAATCTCATATGTTTATAACAAAACAATTCAAAATCCATTCGCCTTTGTTTAAATTTAATATAATAGTGATTACAGCTACGAAGCTTTACGTAACTATAATATAATAAGGCTGAATTGTCAAATTGATTGTTAATTAATACAGCGACGTCGTGAATTATCTCTTATTATATTGGATAAGATTATATTATGCAGATATATTTGCAATTTAAATCCACGAACGGGTTTCAGGGGGGCTTTGAAAACTTACGGATAGGTGAAGAAAATCTGTTCGGTAAATTATAAGCAATCATTAAAATCATTGATAATATTTAGATATACGAATCGAAATATTTAGTAATTATCTCAAGCTTTTTAATCTAATTTGAACAACGCGAAAAAAAACAGAGAAAAAAATTTAATTCAGTAAGAAATGAAAAACCTAAAAATTGTTCAACCGCGTAATCAAGAAAACCCACATATATATATATATTAAAGAAGGTATATATAATAATGGTCCTTTGCACGATATCCAGATCTGGCAAAAGCTTCTTTGAAACACGATACATAATTAATGTTATAATCCCTCTTTCCGTAACATAATCAGATTAACATTATAACAATATTACTTATTACACGTACTACGCATCGTTGCTAAATGCCCTGCAGTATTTAGCAGTTAATTCAACCTTTGTAAAGTTGGGTTAAACCAGTCGCTCTTTTTTGGTACATATACCTATATATATATATATGTATAGTATATAGTATATATAGTATATAAATGGCAGTCTAGCTCCGAGCAAACGGGGTTTGTTTAAATTGGTTTAATTCTTCGTAGAATAGTTAAAAAACCCTGCAGTTTTCTTTCATCCCTTAAAAGTTTATTAGTTTTAACGTAATTAGTTACCTATATGTGAAAATATTTTCGTATTAGCTATTATATCCATGTACTGATATTGTTAATTCTTTAAGTATCTCGATAACAATCGTTAACTATTACTCTGACTATTATCCAACAATAACTTTAATCTATTGCCAAAGTTTTGATACTAATATAATAAAGTTTCATGTTATCAATAAGATTAAATAATATTGTGAATTGCAATATGGAGCAATGTAACGTAACGTAACGTAAGAGAATATAATTTTCTTAAATTAATGTTATTTTTATTATCTATACACGACGACAACCGTTATACATATCAACATTAAAGACGTTAAATTTCTATTATACTTGTTCCGGATGATGAATTGGTTGTATTAGAGAAATTGGATGAAGAGAATGAAAATTTCCGACGAATCCATTATAAAATGAAGCAGCATTTCGTTGAGTAGGTACGGATAAACGAGTAAAAAGTCCGGATGTCAAACGGTTGACAAATTGTTTCCCATTTCAAGTAGAAGTTTTAAGGTATAAAGAGAGCGAACCAAACCGGGCCAACTTATAAGGATGAATAATGTTATTGTGGTTTTAACCCCAGCCGAAAACCTTAGGGATTCATATACTTATTACTATAATATAATACTAACTCGTTACATCAGACAGATCGGATAACGATTATAACGGAAGTTGGTAGAATTCATAGATTACTGTAGAATCAGGTCAAAAGTTGACTCTTCGTCATCTAAATTCTACGATGATCTCTTATACAACGATCTATTTCGACATTTCGAAGCGAAGTAACGTCGTAACGTCGTAACGTTGTAACGTCATAACGTCATGACTTACAACAGCGTCAACTCCTTCGGCACGATTCTCATCTGAATAACTCGATTCCATGAAACGTGATCATATCGCGAACTCTTCAAAGAATTTCCCTTTAGGCATTCGTGACAGTATGATATACCGGATATACAAAGGTCACAAATTTCGCGTTACAAAAGTTACGCTATGATAGTAAATAGTTCGTCTATTCATTTTTTTCTTTTCTTTTTGTTTTCTCCCCTGTATCGAGTGAAATAAAAAAATTCCTTTTATATCATACTAGGTATACACCGATTTCCTATAGTTCAAGTTTCAAATCTCTATTTCACTTACGGAGTATCGATGGGTATACATATAAATGTTGAGGAATTGTTAAAGTGATGAAAGTTTACGGTGAACGAAAAGCTGCATATCTTTTATTTCTCTTTAGAATCTCGTGATCTGTATGCACAAAGTTATAAACCTATATAGGTATACCTAGTTCCAAGTTCCAAGTTTGTCTTCTTTCTTTTCTAATGCTCATGCTATAGAGTCGATATCTTCACTTTTCAGAGTTTAGACGAAGTAATAGTTCGCCTTTTTGATATTATATTTCCCCATACACTACTACGATCGTTGTGATCAAGGGCTTGTTTACCGATACTATTAATCCCATAGAAGCTCTTGTATCCCTAAGACGAGTAGAAGATCTACTTAGATGTATCTACCATACAGGATGATTCAGATTAAAGCTACGATATTCTGAGGGAAGATTCCTTGCGAAATTCTAAGTCTAAATTTTATTTACCATAAATTCGAGAGTCTAATAGTTTCCGAGTTATTTCAGATCTCAGGTAACCAATCACAGAACTTCTAAGTGACGCAATGAAAGCGGAAGTTGCGCAGAGACCTAGCTATGGGATTTATAAGCTCTGCGATTGGTTAACTGAGATCTTTCATAGCTTGAAAAGTATTGCTCTTCCGAATTTTCGGTAAAGGAAATTTAGTCTTGAATTTCGACGGTTAATCTAGCCCCAAAAAATATGATCTGCTGAAACTGAATCACCCTGTAGTTAGAAAATTTGTATAAGATAAATTTGTATACCTGCAACAAACAAAATCGCAGGGTAGTGGATGGACAAAGATTTTGTATCCCAGTGGAGGGTTTAATGCTGTAGTGATAAGCCCTCCTGGAATTGGAAGGAATTGATGTACCGAAGGGATGAGAAACGTAGGAATGAGTGAAACATAATAAAAAAAATATAAAAAATGAGAAAAAAAAAAAAAATAAAGGTTGGGTAACGAATTTAGGAGCCAGGAAGTGACTTTAAAATGCGAATCAGTTGGATCCTCGAGTCTGTGTCCTGCAGCAACTTGGCGGGTATCCAACTCTATTCATTTTATATCCTTCTTTCTGCCTTATTTTGTTTCGTTCGTTGGTTTGTCATTTCCTTTTTTATTTTTTCTATATATCTTTCTCTCTATTTCTTTTTTTCTCTTTTTCTTTTTTTTTTTTTTTTTAAAGCCGTGTTTAAATTCAGATTACGCTAATTTGACACAAGCCTCAGCGGCTTCGTAACAATCCACCAAGATTTATCTCCGGTGAATATAACTTTGTCTCGGTATATATATTCTACGTGAGATTTCCTGAAGTAGATTTTTATCCAAAGTCTCGTAGAAAAGTGTAAATTCGAATAGTTTTCTCTAGCTTTGAAAACTGATTTTTACTTTTTTTCATCTTTCTTATACCCATTATTTTTATCTCTCAGTATCTCGTCTTTATCATAGTTTCTTTACATAGCCGTTAGCTTTGGCTATAATTAACATTCTTCGAGTTTATTAATGGCTCTAGTCAAGGGTTCCCCCAAGTACCTACATATTACCACATATGCATATATGTGGTGTTGTTCACCCTCGAATATATAAGGTCAAAGAGAATAGTAAACTAGAACACGTCTCTTGACCAGTATAGAATATTCACATAGTTACCTAACGAAATCCTTATGTTTATTTATTTATAAGTTTTTCAAAGGGAAGTTAAGACCCCGAGGGTAAGATCGATCCAACATATAATACAATAAATAACTCTATCTGTTTGCAAACATACCGCAAATTCATTGCAGTTAAGGAAATTGTATCGGTATAGGATATTAATACCCACCGTGAGTTTATTTTTTTTTTTTCTTTTTTCTCTTTCTTTCCCCCAGTTTCAATTTCAATTTCGAATGTAAACAGGCAAAAGAAAACAATACATATATAGGCATATAAAACAGGATGAACGGCGAAATTACCATCGATCGTTGTTATCATTACTGTTATCATTATCGTCATATACAGTGCATGAATATCAGTTTTGATTCTTTCTCTCCTTCGTTATTATTTTGTCTTCTCAATTTCCAGTAGCAAAATCAAATCAAAAAAAAAGAATCAATATCAAAGTAAATTCAATTCTTGAATTAAAAACAATCAATTAAAGCTCACCTATGAGTCCTAAGATCACTACAAACGCCTGGAACATCCTGGAAAGACCTTCGACGAACGCCATATCACAACACTGTTACGTTCTTAGTTCAACTGTTCTTATTTTTCGAAATAACACAATTGAAACAGTTTTTTTTTTCTTCTTTTTCTTCTTCTTCTTCTTATCCTGTAGGGATATTCGTCAGATAACTTAGAATTATAGCATGTCAGGTCATTGTCACGTTGTTTACTCCGAAACTTATCAAATCCAGATACTCGTTTTATGTTAAAAAAAAAAAGTCAGAAACAGTTAAGCGAGTAAAATAAAATTTGGGGCTTAAATAAACGGGGTAAAGTGTTTGAGCTAATAAAAATCGTCGATTAGTCGATCCAACCCTTTCTTAAATCACTCTTAAAGAATTCAAATCTCTTTCAAATCTTTCGCCGATTAGCACATCTAGTATAACGATGAGTGAAATACTGATGGCTGTTTAATTATCGGCAATTCACTTCGAGGTACACTTGAACACGATATTTATATGTAGATTTAAAACTAGGCCCATGAAAATCGAGTTTCTAACTTACTTTTTATTCTCTATTAAAGACGAGCTTTCAACAACCCTCGTACAAAACGGTTACTCGGTCACAAGCTGCTTGGAAATTTGTAGAATAAAAAAGAAAAGAAAGAAAGAAAGAAAGAAAGAAAGAGAATGAAAAGTAAAGAAAAACAAATTGTACTTTCAAAGTTGTTGAAAATTCTCTTCAAAATATCGACGAGCTTAACTCTGCCACGTGTTTAGTTTTTTTTTTCCCTCACTTATTCTTTTTCTTCTTCGTATTCGTATTCGGTTTTATCGTTAGACAAGGGCTCGAAAAATTTCTTCGATATTTTCACGTGAACGATTCTTTACCCGACACGTGGACCAACATTTTATCCAATTTAATAGCGATCTTTGACCCACGTAAATCCGATAATAAAAACGTGCTTTTTGAGTCCGAAAGCACTGCGAAACACTTGCTGATAGTCCGTTTGAAGACTTCCACATGGGGTTGACACAGTTTTCGCGGTTACCTTAGACCCGTAAATTCACGTTTATATATAATATTAAATTTTGACAATTCTCATCGAGCCAGAAGCGTCCGCTTGAATAGGCGGCGAATGAGTGTTCGGTCTTGCCGCGCTGTTCGCGGTCCCCAGAAGAGAAGGGAGGCGGGATGGAAGTTCCGATTCGCGCATGCCTTTAGTTCATTCCACATTACCTACGTACACTTTCATACTTTTCTTACATTTTTATCATTTATTGAAAATATATCATTCCGTTTAAAATTATCTTAGCCCCGTTATCAATCCAACTATATGAATGATGATGATTATAGTCCATCATCCCCGTATCATCAGAATCGATATTCTTCGTCTCTGATGGACTAAGGTCACTTTCGTCGAAGTATTATCACTTCTGTATACGCCAATCACTTTTATATGAGCTTTTCGAAACCGCAATGACTCGATACAAGAAAAGTGATAACGTCAGACTTACAACTAGCCTTGAATTGAACGAAAAGAATCAGCGAAACGTAACGCGTATCCGTTCACGATCAGTCGATGTAGTTATATACTTTGAAAGAAGTCGTTTCTAGTCGATTCGAAAAGGTTCCATTGTTCAATATTCGCGTTGGTCACTGAGTCCAAAGAAAAAGAAAAAAACGATTCAATCATCGTGTGCTTAAAAAATTTCCGGGCATACTTTCGTCCTGAATCTTTTTATCGTATTGGACAATGACCTCAGAAATTTATGAGAAAACAGACGTACATAGAATAATGTGCGTAAGTTGGTCACCCAATACTCTGCACAATGGATCATATGACACGAGGTTCACTTGGGATAGTGTGTCAACGGGTTGTGAAGGTCAGCTCAACTAAAGTCGACATTAAAGCTTGGATTCTCGTATGTAATAGTCGAGATATGAGTAGCACGTTTAGTTCGTATAGAACCTCGTGGAATTTGAGAAATTACTACTACAGTTAGAATGTGATGAGATATATCTGTTATATATATTTTGCAGGCGACACGGAAGGGAGCTTTTTCGCTCTTGGATGCAACCAGGACTGCATCAAGCTTTGCAAGTTTCCTTTTCTTACGTTCATTTAGTTTTTTTTTTCTCTTCTATCTTAACGACGCCTTATTCTTTATACGACAATAACTAACTAGTGTAATTATGTCTGCTATATCAAAAACGAAAGAGACAAGGAGGATACGTTGATATGGTTTAGTTAGTTTTTTTGTTTTTTTTTTTGTGTCAGGATTAACTCCTATCACGAACTTGACCGCGCTAATGAACCGATCCTTAGTTTTTGGTCAAACCCATATAGTATCTCGTGCTTGATTGATTTCACTGATAATGGCTGGCATCGACCTTGCAACCAAAACAATTAAGACTAAACGGTTAGTGACCGATCAGAAAAGGACTAGCACCCTATCGCTCTCGGGTCTTATTCGTCTCGGCGAACCTTGAACCCTCGATAAATTACATCAGTATAATTTTCTGTTGGTTTTTATCTCATTTCTTTTCTTTTTTCCTCTTCTTATTCTTCTTTTCTGTTCTGCACTTCACGTTTTCCAAATACTAGAGCGATGATCGCTTATCGCGATCTCCATACACACGATAGTCTATAAATCGCGTGTAATTTTCGAGGCAAATGTGAAAAGTAGGGGAAAAAGAAAGAAAAAAAAAAAAAAAAAATGGAAAAGTCTCTCCGCGTCATGTAGGAATCAGTTAAAAAGTTTTCGCGTGACAGAAATTGTTCGTATACGTACATGGGTATATTATGAACAGACGGCCAATGACCGTACGGTGAACCATTACATATATATCTATAGGTAGTACCTGCGTTTAAACGCACGATAGATATATTGAATATAGATATTAGAAATACGAGAAGGTGGAGAACCTATACATATAGTTATCTATGGTGCATCAGGGAAACATTACGATCATGTAGTCTACAACAACATGTACGTGTCTCCTAATGGAATTGAGCGTGTCGGTTACTAAGCAAGTGTTTGTCCTGTGTATATAACACTTGCCATTTAGTGAAGACGACGCGACGGACCCAAGCAAGCACAGCTTACGCACGCAACAAGCAGCTAGTTCGAGTGCAGTATATGTAGAGACATCGGGTAGATACCCTGCAACACACTTGAACAAAACTAGGATTAGCTGTGAGCGACAGCAAACGAGCCACCCTTAATGTCAAAGTGCAGAATGACGAGACCGAGATTAACCTAGCTGCGAATCTCTCGAGTATATATATATATTATCAACTTGTCTTCAAATTCTATATAAACAATGAACGACTTTACCCACTTTCACGGATATACATTCGATCAAACTTTACTCTATCTGCAGTTGAAGTTGCAGATCTTAATCGCAACCACCGACAGTTATCTTCTTGTCATGAATTTCCTGCCTTGAGTTCTCATGAATTTTATGCTAGCCGAAAATAATTTGGCAAGATTGCAGATCACATCTGATAATTAGACGGGAAATTTTTGATTCGATAACGGCATGTTTAGTATAGAATCACGATTTGTGTCTTGAGAATTTCTTGCTTGAGAATTATGAAACCTTTTAAGATTTCTGAAAAAAAAAACAGGAATTTTGAAAGCCTGGTCTTTGCCTAACCATAAGTCCTGTTTATTTGACCAAAATGGCAAAATAATTTCTACTATATGAATCAAGCTTTGGAATTTAAAAAAAAGTTACGTTAATCTATTTGAATTTCATCTTCAAATCAGCCTGAAAAGTTATGATTGAAAAACTTAATATCTGTAATGTATAGAGCATTTTGATGAAATTTCAAATATTGAGCTTTAAACCAAGCTTCAGGAGTCAAAAATTTTTCAAGCTCTTTAGTTTGAACTTTCTTAACTAATTTGTATAAGATATAATTTTGAATAGATGGGCGCAGCTTTTTTAATATAAATTATCTTACGGTATTTGTGAAGTCATGTAATCTCAAGATGAGAAAGTTGCGAATGGCTCGTTAGTTCGCTAGTATGTAATATTTATATGTATAAATCCATGTATGTAATAAAATACTACCTAAGATACATAAGGGAAAAATGAGTTTTGCGGTGGAACGAACATCCCTCATTCGAGATCAGAGCTGATGCTCGTTCGCCGCATCAACAAACTTTGACGACGGATCTTGGCTATTGGTTTCGTCCAAGGATGTGGAAATCCCATGATCCGTAAACCGTAAAAACTATCCGGCTATGTTTGACGAATACCGCAGATAACTCCTTCGGTTGAATCACCCGCGGCTATATACAATGAGACTCTGGGTTTACGCGTTGTTTATACAAAACGACTCCTAATCTGGTCTCGCTTCGGAGATCAAGAACGTTTTCAAACCTTCAGGGCATTTCAAACCAGCAAACCCACACGCGGTTGATATCAACCTACCTACTAGCTGATAGAAGAGCTTTCAAATCTTATTTACCTGCCTGTTTTCATCGAACCACACGTGTGTTTTCACATCCAAATCTCCTATCACATAGATAGATAGATATTCAAATGTCACCGTTCGCTAAAATTATACCAAATTGCATTTGACTTAAGCCATCGTTCACTCTGAACTTCAGTTTAAATTATTTGCACCAAGAGTATGCAGGTATGATGTCTAAACGTATTCTCCAGTTATACTCAGACAAGGTAAGCCAAATCCCTACGGTATCTAATTGTTATCCTACTCCACCCTGAGGCTTTGAATTGTATAGATAACCAGCGGTTATAGTACTACGAGATGGTTCTCTCTTCTGTTGACAGAAAAGAAAATGAAATGTCCCTCTCTTATTTTCTGTGCAAACGATCACGATCATATCAATTCCCTTTCACCAAGTTTCTACAATATTTGCCACTTGAATGTCCGGTTGAATGTGAAGTCTACCATTTATACATGTCAAGTTGTGCTTGTATCGTGCATGTGACTATCTACCAAACAACAAGGTACGAAACACATGCAGTCCGACATTCCCCATTAATAAGTTAACCAACGACGTGATCTACAACTAACCATTTCACAGGGACATTTCGCACTTACAGCACTTTGAATATTACCCTTGGAGTTTATCCCGTGCATACGTATGGAGGTACATTCATTCTAGCAGACATATATATGCAATTAGTTAGATCAGGGCTGGATATACTAAGGGGTATAGTTTAACAGCGTAATGGTCGGAGTTAGAACAATAGTTTTCCTTCTTCTTGTCTAAGGAGTTCAACTTCAGTTTAAAATTAACAAAACTGCAAACTTCAAATGATTTTAATTAGTTTTTATAATAGTCAAATTCAAGCCTACAGTATTGCAGTTTCTACCAATTCTTCTATCGCATTTCCTTTGAACTGTCGTAAAATTTCACATCACTGAACTGTACCTAGGATTCAAAATCAACGATTGTTCACACAAAAAAGAGCCTGTGTTCAAATATGCTCAATGCATGGGGCTATATGAGCAAAGACTCAGGATTTTGAGTTTCAGCTTATAGCCTAGCATCCCGTTCCATGGTGTGCACGACCCCAATAGAATACATCTCTTCCTTTTTGAGATATGACTGTCAGAAAATCGAATTCTAACTATTCATACATTTTGAGCTGTTCTGATTTTTCGAAAGTTCAACTGTGCTCAAATCACTGAAATGGCAATATGTAGGGTGTGCACAGCTCTGTGCATAGTATGAACAGACGTTATACGAGAAAGCTGATTATTAATTCAGTGTTGGTTCAGTGGAAGATATTGAAGGATGTATTGTGTTATTCCGGTATGTACCGAACAAGTGGATGCATAGGTTGAAGAGGAATAGCGATCATTCGCCTTAGTACCTTCGATGCACCTGGATGAATGTGCGTTTGACGTTTGCCTGGAAATATTACATTCAGAACTGGATCGTTAAGCAGAATTTCTACCCCTTTCTACTCACTAGCCAAGAGTGGAGAGATGAAGAACTGAAAGTCTAGAGTGGAGAGCAGAGAGTGCAGTATATAGGGTTGAGAACTTGCCGTCAGTAAAGCCAGTGAAACAACTAAAACCAGCCAGAAAGGCCGGGCAGCAGCAAACTCTCAACCTCTTATGGTGGTGCAGGAGGTACAGCAAGTACTCGTAGACCAAACCCGTACGGTTTTCATACTGTATACTGTAGAATAGCGGTCTGGCATTGTGCTTGCAAATCAAGCAGCCAAAATTTACATGAAATTTATGGCATTACGCCTGTCCTACCTCTTACCTTGCAACCAATGTTGCATTCGCTGCGTAAATCCCTTTATACTATACTGCATGGTTATATTCCTGCACCCTTAGTTAGACACAACAAACGTTGTCTAACGACTGTGACGAGGATCCATTGCGGAAATATAACGCGCTTTTATCATACCATGATCACCATGAAACCAACGGGATTCCCCCTTTGCTATATTATGGGTGGATGTGTGATAAATACGTACATGCATAGTTAGGAATAAAATTAAGTCAATGAAGAGAAACACCGTAGCTTGAGTTGGGAAAAGCAACCCTTACGTATATAACATATATTTATTCACCCTCAGGTACGATTCTTTCTGCATAAATGTACAAGACTACTACGTATACGAGTGTCTGGATAAAGGTGGTACGAATGGACTTTAAGCAACGTTACAGGGATGTAAAATTTCAATCGTGACATGCTATTTAGATCTCAGCAATCAATCGGGGGTCTTGATTATCACAGATAGTCAAGCCGCATATATATAGTGAAAGAAATTAGAAAAAAATACTGGAAGCATTTGCCTCTTTCGTTTCGTATCGCATGAAACCCATTGACCCAGCTTCTTTTTTTCCGCTTCTTACACCCAGGTTATGCGTTTAAAATTTAATTATAAATGCTGGTATGGGTTGATGTATATGTATATATCATATGTGTATCTATACGTAATTTGATATGGCGTTAAGAGCTTTAATGAATAATTGATATACTCACTCGACTCTATTCGTTATATAGATTTAGACAATGTGAATAACGTCACGTGATAATAAATGTGAATTGTATGGGTCGAGGACACCTTTCCACAACAGTAAATGGGGTATACATACCTGGTGGTTATAATACTAGACGGTGAGCCATGAGTATAGTATATTTTTGCCTTTAGTCGCTAAATATTAATTGTTCTTTGTAGAATGTGGTTGATTACCAACGGTCTGATAAAGACCGTTAGTCTCTCTCAACTTTCAATCGATGCTCCAATATTGCTTGAAATAAAGGTCATTGCGTGATAACTACGACGATTGTTCCATTTCATTCTATACTTCTTCCTTTATAAAATACATATGAAGAGGGTTAAGCCAGAACCTACTAACGAGGAAAATATCAGACCTCTGAATGATGGATTCTGCCTAGATATAGGTTTTTCCTTGTGCCAAAATATGACTTCATTCAATGGGCCCTCTTTCATTATATTCACAATTCAACATATGAACAGTGTGATGAGTGTAATCCAGTAACAAACGTAGAATATGACGATAAACTTTCAATAAATTGTGGTGAAAGCAAGAAAAGCCCATTAGATGGAATTAAACATCATGGGTTCCATATTTTGACACAAGGAAACACAATATTTTTTCAATATTCCTTTCTTTTTACAAATTGAATCCTAAAACTCAGAGCTACTACATTTTCCTTTTCAGTAACGTGGTTTTTGATTAGGCATAAAAATTGTGCTATAATAATGAATTTTTGGCTGTAAAATTAGTTAAGAATTGATAGAATGGCACGGTTACCATTTTTCCTCTCTCGTGAATGATTTTTCTTTCGCTACTCGGCCGGTTTTGACGTAACGCATTTTATAATTTTGGCGTATATTTAGCGAAGCGTGTACCAAAGCTAATTAAAAGAAATGTACGCAGTTTTTACAACCAGCGTATTAAATTGAAATTCTATGTATTTCATTTAAACGCTGCAGAGCCAGTTGAGAAAAAAATTAACTTCATTTACAATGGAACCTGTTATAGTCGATGCATGATGTTTTTACTCAGTTTCATGTGTATTTAAAAACACCATCTTTCTTCGTTTATTACTATTTTTTTTTATTTTTTATTATTTTCGTTTTATTTCATACTCTTTTACTGTTAGCGAAATATTAACAGAAAGACTTAAGTCTTGGATTAGATTCAGCTGGTCTACCATCTCAACTGCCTTCAAGTATAGTTCTTCTTCGTGGCAAGGTCTTCCCTTGGGGATATTTGTCGGAGAGACACTATTAAAGAAGTAGACTTATTTGCTGACTCGGAGGTCATTTTAGAATTCATTTGCCGTCTGGTAAACCCCAGGCTCCTTTTTCATTCTTGAAAACGTCACTGATTCATGACTCTAAGGATAAGTTTTAGTAGTTTGAAAACAAATGACAGTTCTTTTGGAGATTTTACTCTTCTCGTAGCGAACCTTTCGGCAAAGAAACGAGAGGTGAGAGACGAAAGATTGAAGTTAAGAAAACTGAAAGGACGATTAATCCAGATGAAAGATAAAGAAGATTTGCTAAGAAACGCTCGCAATTAACCAACTCTTACCACTTATCAGCGTTTAGCTTCTTTAATTAGGCATATCAGAATGAAATGGCTGTGTAAATTAAACCGACAGTCAACTTAATCTTTCTTAAATTATACTATATACATGCGCCTAAAGGTATACCTGTATAAGTAAAGTATAAAGAATTATTATCAGCTACTAGCAGGAGATTTAACCAAATATATACCTTGGGAATAATTTTTTTTTTTTTCAAATTAATGTTAGCACTAGTTTTTTTTTTTTTTAGATATAATTCAAGATTACTATAGATTTTATATATTTAACACCATGAAATCATTCCAAAATATGGGCAAAAACCTGGATAAGAAATGGCATAACCGAAGATAAACGACAATCATGAAACGGGTAATAATAAGGGAAATGCGAGTTTTGGCTAAAATTGGCAAGCCTTTTGCGCATGCCAGTCTCATTACTCGCTCATGAAATATGTGGGTAGTGCCGTTAAGCATGGGGATAAGGTTCTCCTCTCTGAGCTTGAGCTAATCTCGACAACACTACGCTAGTGCAGATAATCAGAAATTATTATCAATTCATGATTTCCTTACAACAAACGAAGTTCGGTGCTTATCTCTCGAGGAAAACACCTTCACTTCAGGGTCAGAAATAATGCAGAACCTCGTAATAAGCAAACCTTATTAAATTTGTCCCAGATTAGCCTCGAATGGCATTCACTCACGTTGTTAAAGTTTCTTGACAATTTTCATTCTCAATAATCTGTACAGGAAATAAAAAAAAAAAAAAAACACACAATTCTGTCTACGTTAAAGCTGTAATTCTGCGGATTAAAAATAAACATACGTACCTACTACGTGACGTATCCGCGGATACGCGGATATTCGCCTTTCCACCTATCCACGTATAAGTAAGCAGAATGTCGTTTTCATAAAACCCCAAGCATCGGAGCGGCTCTTGCCTCGCTTGCCCTTTGAGTATTTATTACCAACGTCAACGGATACACTGGCTCCCTGAATTTGTAAGGCAGCCATCGTCATCCTAGCCTAACCTTGGCTCTGTTAGCGTCGTCGCCACGCAGCCGGGTCTCGGAGAGCACAGCTTCTGCCTTTACCTCTGCAATGGATCCGGTGGTTGTCCTTGGGCACAAAACGACCAGGATAAACCCGGAGGGTCGACCTCCTCGCGTGATGCTTGCTGCTAGCTAGCTGTTCTCTTTCTCTCTCTCTCTCTCTCTATCTCCCTTTTTCTTTGCCCTCGGAACCTCCGATCCTCCGCATCTTCAGCATCAGCCTTCTTCTTCCCTTTTAGTTTCCCCTCCATGCCAGGCCAGTCAACATTTTTTTTTTTATTCCTTTTAGTATCTTTTTGTTTTTTCGTCGACGCCGTTGGTCGATTACCCCGGTGGTAGCAAGGATCTCAACAGCTACCCGTTCTACTATACGTTCGTTACGTAGCGCATGTATACAGAGAGCCATCGCGAGTCACGCGGCAAAAACGTAGGTATAAACGGAGCACCTGGACACCCTGCAGGCAAGACGAAATTTATTTGCCCAAATTTTTCTGGAAAATAATATAGAGAGATGATGGTCAGAGATTTTTTACTATTTAAGATTAAACTATCCTACAATCTCGGCTGATGTTCGCGTGCTGTTAATTTCAGACATGGTGGATGGAATAAATGCTAGAAATTTTTTGTGGATCTTGCAAGCGCTTTAGATCCATCAAACGGAGACAGTAAATGGTAACGTGAATCTTGAACGGATTTCAGACTGCGGTAGAAAACACCTTTGCAATTATGGAGAAAACAGATTTCGAAAATGCAATTTGTAGAAGAAGAATGGGGCTCCGGGTTGGAGTTTTAAATTTTAAAAAAATTACGAATTTGATACTTTGAAACTGAAAAGGCCGAAGTTTAAACGTCTGAAACTTGAGATTCACGCATGTCTTCATTCAATGTTTGATAAATCGGGCTGTATTGATCATATCGAAACCAACAAGTGGTCAAATTGATCGTCTTGAGATATACTTTTCAGAAAATAATGTTTCACATTCCCATCAATTATTTACGACATCGAAGTCATCGATTGTAGTAGATAAAACGAGTTTGCGTAAAGAAGGTCTCGATTAGAATGAACTATTTTTAGTCTTCATATCCTGAGAAATAGATCAAAATTTTCAGATTCTCCGACTTTCGGAATTTTCGGCTGTCTGTATTCCGACCTTGCGGAATTTAAATGTTCTAAACTTCAACATTTCTGAAACGAATTCGGAATTTCGACTTTTCGAATTTAGGAACTTTTAAATTTTGGAACTTCAACCCGGCAAATCAATCCGAAACGTTCGGTTGGAAGAAATTCATTTTCAAGTTGACCACCGCGATTTTGTCCGTATAGGGCTTCGGCGACCAACGGCTAGACAAGCACCGGCTATGTGGTTCAATCTATTCTACTATAGGCGTTTTACAATATTGATGTGTTCTTCCCAGTCACGTCAAAGCTACACAGTACCTACCAGTCAGCTTGACTGGGGGGTCGGTTTATTGAAAACACGAGGCCCGTCACATGTTTAAACGGTAAATACATCGGTACACCTACATTTCCCAAGAGAATCCTCTACCATAGGAACAGCCTCCTCCATACACCACCCTTCACAATCCGCCAAGCTTCTCCTTGGCTTTTGCATGCCCCGGTCCCTGAAGAATCTCGGGTGTAACTAGACCTCCGGCAGGTTGCTCGTGCTCACCGAACAGCAAGCATATTTTAATGGAAAATTCAGTATCACAACGCCCTCATACATGCATATATGCTTAACCTACATGGAGGCTATCGAATACCTCATGTGGTCGGTATACACCGCATATATATAGCAGCAAAACTGATCAATGATTGCAGAAGTTGAATAGAACTTTTATCAACTCGACGACTTTTTCGTTTTCAGGATAATATAGTATAATATGTATAAAAATTGAATTCATTCCAGGGATGAATTTCATACTAATATTGAACCGAATGGTTGCGAACCTCTTTAATTTTAATCACCGTTTCCAAGATCACTCTATGGCCCGTTAGGAACCCGTTGAGTGCTGCAGCTGATGCACTCAACCGAACCCCCTTCTCCATGGATCGTTCACGTACGAAGATCTTATCACTTAGTCTTAGAATCGTGCACTACGTTGGGACCAATCTTGCTAATTTCCTTCGAGGGTAATCCGTTTTCGATATCCACCACCAACCAGCCTTTGCATAATCATGAAATACTTAATTCAGGTTAAAAGGATCGAAACGAAATACTGAAAGCCATACGTAACTAATAACGTCACGATTCAGCTGAGTAGCACATAGTCTATTCTCGAAAATTATTAAACGAATTGAAAACAACTAGACCAATCGATTCTCGACCTAAGCCACATTTTACCTCACGACATTTACCGCTTGTCCAAAGCTACCGCTAAGGGTAGCTTTAAAGGCCGTGTTATATCACCCTGCAATTCCTCAGTGAAGCCTGAAACGCCAGCTAACAGTGCGGTGTTATTTATCATTAGTGCCAAACCAACACTTGGCTTTAGGCCAAGGTTATTGCGACAAACTCTAAGGAGGATTTCACTAGTGGTAAACGGTTAGCTACCACGTGATAACTCTGCATGCATCCATATAATATATACAGTTGGAAGTTAGAATATAAACTACGATCTTCTGTCGATTTGGTATGTATTGACGATCATCGCGTGTTAAGGACCAACAACTATACGAAACGTTCTGGTCTTAGAGACTAAAACTATCTTCATTATAACCCTTGATCATCGCAGGTGGTAACCACTAGCCAACTTGTGGCCAGGAGGCTGGAAGCTGGAGGCTGGAGTCTGAAGGAATAGAAAAAGCAAAAGAAATTGAGGTAAAAATTGAGGTAGCGTTAAGAAGGCAGGTGGTTCGCGTCTGGTACAGAAGACAGAACTCGTACCTGTGGACCCATACCTACAGGTGTGGGATGTTACCTTTAAAAGACCGGCGGGCATGGAGATCAACCCGGTTTTGGACCGCAGCTGCTGACCGGCAAGAAAGTATATTGCCACTAGATATTTCGTCTGAATCAATGGATGTAAGAAAAGTTAGTAGGTACCCTTAGCATTACTGCAATATCATTGTGGTAGATTCTCTGGTATGTCTGCATTATACTTAGGCGAAATGTCAGGGTTTCTACAAACGTGGCAGGTCATAGAGCTCGGTGTTTTCCTAGGACATTTCATCGCGAGGAAAGTCACGTACACGTACCGTGTTACAGAAACAAGTCGAGAAACTCAGAGTTGTTTCCGAGTAAAGAAAATGGAAATAAACAAAAAATTAGGTACAAAATTCCGGACATACTAGGTACTTGAAAATTCTTCAAGTGTTACAAGATTGACACTGGTCTCGACCTGGGGTGGCAAACGAAACCGTAAAGACGTTTGACTCGTGATTTAAAGATGGTCTGGTTCACTGGTTGCAAGTGAACACCCGTTATTTTCATAAACTACCTTTCGTAGCATACGAAGAACGCGGACAGCAACAAGCGGACAGAACGAAGCCGAGTCATCGCCGAAGAGTATGCAGCCAGTTTAATGAAATCGGTCTGACTGAGAAGACTGACTGATGTTTCCAAATTTTTTTTTACCTAGACACGTGTCTATCTCATCTATACGCAAGTCAAATTCGAGTCGAAAGCTATATGAAAAATGGTTACCCCCACTGTGCGCAGCTTCGGTCTATTGTATCGGTTTTTTTTTAATATGTAGAAGAAAAGTTGCCGTAAAATAAAAGCATGTATAAATCAGATTTATGAAGACAGTCAGAATTCAGCTCTTCATATTTTACAGTCTGACGGTCTTAGACGTACCGTTGCATACGATTATTGCTAAAAATATTGGATCTGCTGTACGAGACTATAAAAGTATGTTGAGGTAATAGTTTTCGGACATTATAGTGCTCTGTTTGCACATTGTTTAGACTCTCGAGTCTAGAGTGTTGTAGGTGCAAACATCGCGGTCTACCATAATTATATACGAGGAAATTTTTCTCTCGTGAAATCAGCCACTCACAAAATATCCTTTGTGGTATTGTTGACTCAGAATTTTGTAATTTTTTACCTGTTCTTCTAGTTTTTTTCTTTTTCTTTCTATTCTGTTTTTTATTTATTTTTAACCTTTGTGTGTCTTGGAACAATTTGCAAAAAAGTTCACCCCGGCATGTTGCCGACAGTTTAAAATATTTCAAAAACGTTTTGTAATATTCTTCATAATTCCTCTTCAATGTAGTGTAATTAGTTTATTGTTCAACTAGGCTAAATAAAATTTGAAAAATAAAAAATTCATATCATATTACTATTTGATTCATGTGATACAAGGATATGGTGAAGTCACAGAGCGAATTTATTTACCCCTGATCGAACCTATACAATATCACGATGTTAAACGCATGAAGAAGCATTGTGTTCACCGCACACATTCGAACATTATGAAAGTTCTTTGCCGCTTTGAAGCCGGCCGCAACGCGGCCTATATTTTGAAATATTTTTTTATGTTTGTTGAAAAGCGATGAGAGTATGGAGGCGTAACGTATACCGCCTCTGCATATCGTCAGAATTTTTCTTTTCCGTTTTTTTTATTTTATTTTTTTTTTTTACTTTTATCTTCTGTTCCTCTTTTCTTTTCTTTTTTTTTTTTTTCACCGGATGAAACAAACGCGGTTCGCGTATATTATTCGCCCGCACTTCTCTTTATCGCGGAAAAGATTTGTCTCGTAGTTTCAAATCTACTCCGTCAAAAGTACCTTTGACGGATTCTAGCTTTTGGCTCTTGTGCCTAAAAGTGATTTTTCAATGGTCACCGTTTTACCGTTCCACAATTTCACTGCGTAAAACGAACTTTTGAACCTTTTTTTTACTTGTCGTATACAGAATCGTAAAACGTTACGATTCTCTTCCTACCTAAAAAAAAATAAACCGTTGGTTGACGTATAGGTAATCGCAGGAAATCTGGACTTGACGACTGCACCACATGTAACTTTATACTTATACCTACTTCGAAGGTATGGAACGAATCCAAACGATTTCGGACCTCATTTTCAGAAAAAAAAAACCAATACCAATTCTTATTTATATTCGCTTACCACTACCGAATACCTACTATACTAATATAAAAGTAATAAACTTCCAACGTAGATGCAATATTCAGTGGTAGACGACATTATCCTGGCGCCTGACGCAGTGCGGAGCGAAACAGCTATTGTCATTGAAAACATAGTGGTACTGTGCCCCATGAAAAAGAACTAATCCCTCCATTCTTAGGAACCTTTTTTTTTTTTTTTCTTCCCCTATCCAATGGCATGGTGTAGTAGGATGCATGGTTTTCCTAGGCATTGTTGGTTCGCACGCAACCTGAACCACCATGAAATAAAATTACCGATAGGCGTTTCCCTGCAGCCCTATTCACCAAGTCTGGCAATTTCAACTGGTGATATGTAATTTCGTTGAATCTTACAAAAATTAATGTCAACGAAGGTGTTTCTCATATGTGTGAAAGAGACGAAATTGAAAATTGAAAAGTACGTATACGTATGTGAGATAAGGAAGGTGTTCAAAAAATTGGGGGAGCTAAATTTTAGCCTACATCTTCACTGTCGCAGATGAGACGACCTTTGATCTTGGTTACATTTAAGCCACCGTACCAAGGACCGTCTTTGAATGCGAGGAGAGGTTTAAGGATTTGATTCCCACAACCGCGCCACCACGCCGGCGAACTCCTTCGGCATAAATCCGGATGAATCCATCCCCCACAAGACTTTCCTGAAACATCGAGGACTCAGGCGAGCAAAGGCAAGCCTGGATGAGGCCAGGAACGCCAACAGTCAGGGATAAGCCAAAGAGTCATTATCTCGGCCACGTAAGTGGCACATTCATTGTAACCGGCAAAAGGCTGGTCTCTAGCACCAACGTGAATGGGTCAAGTCGTCCTGAACTCGAGGGAGGAAGCTGACATTTTATTTCATCGTTTCCCGTAAATAGAAGATCCAGGCTCGCCGGCGCCAGCCTCAATAAGATATGGGACGCCTGTGGAATTTAATTATTAGATTATTGTTAGCGGAATCGAATTACCTGTCATTTACTCATTATAGATGATTAAAATCAAAACCATAAAGCAATTGTCTATACCTGCACAACCCCCGTATTTGTCTTTATGTTTATTCACCTGGGGTTGATCATTCGCCCAGAAATATTACGAATAAACGGTTGCGTGTTTGCTATACCCACGATGGTCAAGGCAAGGGTAAAATGAGCCAGAGGTGGGCTGAAAATTACTCTGAAATATTACCGCCAATATACCGAATGATGGCATGTTTTTAACCACCACCTATGATCAACTGTGTATTTCAACCCCTGTGATACGAATTTTGTTAATTTGAATATATAGTACACCACGTTCAGTAAAGGCGAAGGATATGTCATGAAACATTGAATCATCAGCTCGAATTAAGTTTCTATCTGATGATTCAGTTTTTGGAAGAAATGTGTAATCGATTGAGCAGGGTGGTCCTTTACGAGGTTCTCTTTTTTTCCATGAAAAAGTGCCTGCCATTAGCTAGTAGGGGGAAAACGAGTCATAGAGTCAAAGTCAGAGATCCAACTGACTCTGGGATGCAGGTTTATTATTCTAACGACTGCCTAATAACAGGTAGCATTGCAACGTGAAGCGACACTGAATTCGTATAACTTTTTGTAGTTGAGTTTTGTACGTGGTACGGTTTTCCCTTTGCCTGTATGAACCGCGGATGTTTCTCTAACGAGAGTATAATGGAAGCTCCCGACACAACTGTAACGCTTTGTAACAGCTGTGCAGGAAAGGAAAGGAAAGGAAAGGAAAGGCATGGCGACTATACCCGGGTTTCTACCTGGAAGCACGCCGGCAGTAAATCATTTAGAAGAAGGTGGCCGCAGCTTTTTTTTTTTTTTTTTTTTTTTTACCATTTTTTTCCCCGCGAACGTCTTTTTGTCCCTCTAACAAAACCTTTGATCTCACCTCATACCTGAAACTACGAAAACGGTAGTTTGAATTCAAATTACCCCTGAGTATACCACCGGCAGCTACGATATTGATAAGCAAAATTATGTAATCGGTACATTACGATGCACGACACAACCGCTCACCACTCACCACTCAGAAACACCCAGTAGTGATTAATGCAAGGGAAGATCCGGGGGCCCTGTTAAGTTTAAGATTTGCTAATGCAACGGTGCTTGGGGTTGGTCACGCGCTAACCAAAACTAGACCAAGACTATTCGTCGCAAAGATTGACTTCACCAGTGTGAAACACAAAGCCGCAGTTAGATAGAAGTTATATTACGAAGAAGGAGAAACCAAGGAAAGCGAAGATTCATCTCATGAATAAATACACCATAACGCTCTCTTTGCAGTAGTAGCAGAATATCATGAGGATGTAAATCTGTCGAGTGTATGAATTGTCCAGCTTTTGCTGTCAGAAATTCAATGTCTGCGGTTTACAAAGTCCCATATACTTTCACCGATTGATCACAATCTATCCCAGCGTTATGCAGACCACCTTGTCTATGATTTTCGCTTTGATGCTGCTGAAATTGGTATGGACGTACATTGAATATCAGTTATGCAATCATCGCGATGCACACGATCCGCGGTTGTTGCAGTCACGATTTCCCAAAGCCCTAGTTAGCCCGATGTGTATGTATAGGGTCATCCTGGACTTTGACTGTCTTTGGTCGCTTTGAAGTGGTTACAGCTTCGGTATATTGAATTTGCATGTTATTCGATGGCCCAGCTCGTGGCTTCATATAGTCTTTGTTAACCCAGCCGAGAATTCCTTCCTTCCTTCCTTCCTTCCTTTCGTCCTTCCTTCCGTTCTTCCCCTAAATAGGGCATTCTCTAACGCGGATACCAGTGATATCTCTTTCTTCAGCCCCTCCTTCGGGAACTCTAGTTCCCATCTTACACTTCCTTCTCTCACACAAGGGTATCGCATCTCCTTCCGCGCACCCAGCATGTCGAATGATACCGGAATCCACGATGGTATATACGCGGTAGTACGTGTATACGGATTTAGGGTAAAGGATGTTTGTGGTAGGTAGAGTAGACGGAGTTGGGTGGTAGGTGCCAGACCATCTCCCAATCCCGCTGAGGTGGCAGAATTGGTGCTACCCTATTCAGGATAATGGCATCTCATATTTATCTCACGAGGTATACTGTTTCCCCACGGCGTTAGTAATTCATAATGCTCTAGTGATGAGATCGAGGGACTCAATCTTGATAATAGATTTGGTAAGGCGGGGAAAATCATACTTGAAAACCTTCCATATAGGATACCACAGAATCCTTGACGACATTCTACTCAACTTGAACTTCGCATCTGACAGACAAGGAACCGCGAGGATATACTGTTTCCGCAACATTTTCGCATCTTTATTTATTTCTCACTTGGGAATAGAGCCGAAACTTTATCGCGTCAACGTAAGACGTCGCAGGATCTTTGAGGCACATTTTATCATTCTGATAGAGTAAAAGACTCGCAATGTTATCACCGCGTAATTTTACACTGATATAAATATTTACAATAAATAAACAAAATAATAAAATACTTCGTATACATTTAAACCACATTTTTATTCAGAAAATAAAATCTACAATCCAGTTCTGTAAGGATCTTGAGTTTGGCGCACGTCAGACCGGTTTCAAAGTCAGGAGTCAACGTCTTCTTGCCCTCTTTTGCATTTATCCCTTTTACCTTTGTCTACCTCTCTCTATTTCCACCACTATCTCTCTACCTTGACTCTCTTACCTTTATCCCATGCTGATCCCAGGATTTATTCATAGGCTGGTATTATGCCGGACAGTTCCCGTCCCCGAGATGAACTCACGATATATTTTCGTCCTGCAGGGTGTTGAAAAGCTCTTGTTTTTATTTATTCTTTCTTATCTTTTTTTTTTTTTCTTACTTTTATTTTCTCTTCTTTTCTTTTCTTTTCATTCCTCTTTCCATAGTCCCGATAAATCTGGGACATTTTTCTTTCCTCACTCACCGCAAAACAGCGTTGGCAGATTCAGCAGGATCAGTGCTCACGACCCCGACTCGCTTACATTGATACGTACATAATTTAGATTTCTCTTCTTTGATTTACCGATTCTATGAAAGACAGTCTAAAAATAAACGTTTTCCTGTCAGAAATAGGGAACCAAAGATATCCACATCCGTTCTCGACTACCTATACGAATATATAACTGTAAATAAAGTATCCTTTTAAGAGGCGCTAGTCTTAATGATCTTCGATTTACGGATCAACATAACAGACATATCGAACGACAAGAGGAATCGGAAGGTACAGAGGTTTTAAAGAAGATACTGCGAACAAGTGAAAAAACGTGGAGGAATAGTATTCTTGCAATCTTCTATACATGCATTATTCATAAGTGTATCAAGAAAACCTCGAAGAGCTCAACTCTGTACTCATAAATGCATGGTATAGATACCTAGATATAGTACTTCGGAATTTCGTACAATGAATTTTATCATTAGTTAAATACTTTACTAAAGTTATTCGCAATTAGCCCACCGTAGTAAAGCACGTAATGATTTTTTACCGTACTCAAGTAAACTAACACCTCGGGGACACAATTATAAAAGCTAATGACAACCGGCAAAGCTTCGTTGTAATTTCTACATTCACTGGTCGTGGTGTTCCACCCTTCGGGGCAGTTGGGTTTTAGTTGTCCTAGGTCAATGTTGAGGAAGGTTAGTCTGGCTTGAGAACCACCCAGGTCTTATTCCTCCCACACAGACAACAGGCGGAAGCCCTCGGGTCTGTCTCGTTGTTTCTTTGGTCAGCGTTCGCTCAGGTCACTATGGACATAAAATAGCCATAGCTTTGGTATACGAACTTTATACCTTCTTGCATATATCAGCCTTAAGCCAATCGTGAGGTAACGATGACCATTGCACATTCTATAGGATATAGAAATTCTCCTTTTATTATTGAACCCCTTCCGCAAGCTCAGATACGAAAATATTTTCTCATATCAATATCCAGGGATATCAGTGATTGATTAGGTGATCGAAAAATAACCGCAATACTGACGCGACGATAGGAGGGAAAAAATCTTCTATTCACAAATTAATTTTCATATACTTACCGTAGTATAGAATTTTTCTTCAATTATCTATGGCTTTTCAATTATTCTTCCAAGTTTCAAGTTTTAAGTTTCAAGTTTCAATTAAAATCCGCTCAGACTTTTCTTTCGTTCAAATGAAATGGACAAATTTTTATTGTAATAAGATAACTTTATACCTATATCGATGTATATCTAGACTCTTTAAAAGTCAGAGTGGCGAGACATATTGAAATTTGTACACTTTTTATCCGTGGGAAATAAAAGTTTCGATTCAGAACTCAGACTGATTAAAAATTACAGTTAATCCATTAATTTTATTTCGACAATTATTAAATTGAGGATATTGTCCCGATATTGTATTCTTCGTTTCCACTTTTTTATTTTATTTTTTCCCCCTTTTTTTTTATTCACAACCCTCTGCGATTACGGATTATTTTCGTACCAGGAATAATCTACTCGTCAAATTTATATTCAAAGATTACATCGATCGCATTTCAGTTTCCGTTTAAAAATAATCACTTATATACTACGTATAATGTATATATATATATATAAACTCAAATGTGCGCCATATTCATCGGTATTATCGTTTAGATAATTCGAAAACTCGTTTCAACGGAAGCTGTACGTGGTTTAACATAAATCTATACACAATAACGGGTGTATAGTAAAAGTTCTTATTTTTATATAATTTTATTACTGATTAAATAGTTGGAAATCATCTCGCAGATCTATAAATTTGAAGACGAAATCAATTAGCGATGATTTTTATTATCAAAATAGATTTTCGATTTAAGGATTTACGGGTTTTTCAATGGACGAATCTAAACGAGATCACCCCGTGTATAACCGAACATAAATACGTATATAGGTATATGACATAGCTCCGCATCCCAAAGGACCTCGAGTAGGTATAACCACGCGTGTTCCGTGGGGTAAGCCAAAAGATTGTCAACGAAAATTGGTGATTCTACGGGGAAATCTGAAATAACGGTTCGACGACAACTCGATCTATGAGCATGGCGATACTTATCGACGTATGTACTCACCCGTTACATATATATATATATATATATACCATATACTATATACTTCCTTCATAGAATCTCTAGGAATAAAATAAAGCCTCATATTTGTCTATACAGGAGAAAGAAATAGGCGGCGATGAAAGACCGGAAACAGGAAGTACGTATGAATCCAAGAATAGAATATGGGAGGAGATCCTCGTCTTTCATAGAAACGGATATCCACCTAAGTTATCTATTGACCAAAAAATCCATCGAATTTTTGACAAAATTTATAATACCGTGCGGAATGACGAACAGAATCGTACTATTTTAATAATTGAATTAACAAATCATAATTTCGATTGATTATAATTGGTCGTAATTATAAACGATGAATCATGAAAAAATGTAATCATCTCACCTGTCGGAACGTCGGCCCATGTTTGCTGTACGTTTCTGATTTCGTATAGAACCGACGAGTTCGTGGCTTACATCCAATTCCACGTCGAGACCCGCTGCTATTTTTGGCAAACCGATATCCCCCAAACCATACCTAACTCTGTCCGCTCAACGCCCTCATCCTCTTTTTTTTTTTCAACCCGCGTAGCTGCCACCCCTGGAGAACCTTCGTCCGGGTCTGTAGCCCGCGGCAGCCGTACCTACTACTTCCGCGAGATTTTTTTCAATTTCATTCGAGATTTCGCCGAGTCGCTGAGCACTCGCCAATTAGTCCTTTTTTCTTTTTTTTTTTTGTCTCTTTTCTCCTCATTCTTTGTCTCTCTATCTCTCTCGCAATTCTTTTTCAGCACCGTTTGTACGAAACAGGGACCGCAAGTTGAGCGCACGTGAAATAAGGAAGTACTTGTCCCGTTTGTTTCACCTTCAACATCTAACGAGCTGGAGATAACAATTATCAAAATTTTTTTTTTTTTTTTCTTTTTTCCATTTTTCATGACGGGGTATAAAATTCCTTTTCTTCACCTCTGAAGTCTAACAAAAACTTGTTCACGAGTTATAATCCGGAATAAACACCATCTGACTTATTGCCACTGCTGCTATATACCGTCTGTACTTTTCTTAAACGAAATTACTCTCATGAAGGATTCATTGCACGTAATAAAATGACCTTTTTTCACCCACCTACCCTACCCTACCCTACCCTACCTTTCGATCGTATACCTACCTCGTAGCTGTTTATAACCCGGATATAATAAAGAGTCGCTATACGATTCAACGATTTGATTGATCGAATTTTTTTTTTTTTTCTTTTTCCTGATTATAGACCGATCCAATTTCTTATTTATCGATACATCACCGCTGGTGTTATCAACCCAATTGAATACAACGAGACGGTGGGGTCACGTTGTTCCAGAAATTCTCTAATCAAAAATGTCTGAAACACATTGATAACGCGTTGGCTTACTTTATCCGAGTACGTGTTGAGTTTGGAAAGGCTTAAAAAAAATGGGCAAAATATTCATAAATTTTTTTTTTCTTTTTTTTTTTCCCAGTCCGTCGAGACTACGAAGCACACAAACCGTAAATGACCATCGATGCAATCTGCGGTAAATAGTGTTCGAATATATGCTATGATTGACCAAAAAAGATATATTGTCTTTTGATACTTTCGGACTACCTTTTGACACGAACAACACCTCGTGAATAATTTACATACTATGTTTCCTAAACCAATAATTACAATGATTACTAACAGATAAAACATCGCCGATATATCTATCGCGGCAATACATAGCTCGAACATGTCTACACAATCATTTACAACCAGAGTCTCAATGGCTGAGCGATCAGTGAAAGATTAGCTAAGAGTTCGGTAGGTAATGGCCAGATAGCATGTCACATGCCAATACCAAGGACACTGGGTTTTATATATAGATGATGTGTGTCAGGTCACACCATATCTAATGCCTTAGTATTATCTTGTTAGTGGATTTAACACACGCAATTTTTCTATTTTTGAATCGCTTCATTTATTTTTATTTTTTTTGCTGACAGAGTAATGATACTTGAAAACGTAAGAGACGCTTCTTGATCTTCAATTTTCAATCATTTTTATTTAACTTAAAATTTTTCGTACTCGTTGTATAATTACTCTTCAAAGTTTCAGAATGAGCATATCAACGAGTCGTGATACTCTTATAAAGAGCTTTGACGCCTGAGCACCGCTTTTGCCATAGCAATTTACAAAGCATCCCCTACGGTCATCACCCTACAGACATTGTTGTTTATCAAACGGTAGAGTGCCATTTGCATATAATCGCGTTAGTAGGTATCTTTTGATTTTTTTTAGTATTTGTTTTGCGTTTTAATTTCTGTTTTTCTTAAAAATAAAATTAATTTTCTCTCTTGTTAACGTCGAGGAGCCCCGCGGCTTACCAGCAAACGTTCGTCTGAGGCTTCAAGGAGCGAGTGTATACCGTATACCGTATACTGTATACGAAGTATGTGGATGTGCAGTAAAGGTGTTGTATCATCTCTGCTCCCTACAGCACGTAGGGAAGTCTAGTTCTCCGTATCCGCAGCTAGATTAGAGGGAACAGCTCCCCAGACATCTCTTCATTAGACTCTCTGAGCTCGTAACGGGGTACCCAATGCTGCTGCACACCATCCAACGTGGTAAGGTTGGAAGACCCCATGGTATAAATCGCGATACATCTCAGTCTCGACGATAGTTTTTAGCCCATAAATTATAAAAAAAAAATTTAATTTATAAACTTCAACTTATAAGTTACAAATTTTTTCCCATTTCTCGATCCCGATTTTATTCACGAATGATATTGATAAACTTATAGGTGAATATCAGTTTCCTTTATTCTAAAGTTTCATGGATAATACAATATCGGGCATATAAGTTTATACAGAACATAAATGCGACAGTAACTTATCTTCGTAATACTTGACTGTACACATCGAGATCGGCAATAAATTAACGTTCGCAAAGTTTACTACCGCTTCATTGAAACGTTATATATCTATACTTGGCTAAAGTAAGGTGTAAACAATATGGTATGTTGTTGTAGATAGATACCTTCAGCTACTACCGGGTTGCACTATACCAGACCATGCAGATGAACCTACTCGTTATTCACGCGACCTTAATTACTCAGACAAACTTCCACGACCCGATTGGAAAAGTTTTAGTAATGTTTGGAACTGCCATGCCATACTACGAGAATGAATTAGGATTTTCCGTCACGTTTCATTCAATTATATGTCGACGTTGATCCATACTAATATACTTTTAACCCTCAGATTTTTATATTACTTTCAGATTTATACCACATTGATAATAAATTGATGAATTATATATAATAGTTAGAAATTAATAAGCCGATAATGTTAGATCATTGATAAAAATTTTTGGCACCAATCAAGCTCGTAGATATTTTATTAACAAGTTTTCAATCATAAACTTGTCGATAAACAATAACCCTTTTTAAAGTTACCATTATTATGGTCACGTCATTTTGGCAGGGGGATCGTTAAACGCTTGAGGGTTGAAGAAGGGTTTGACCCATCAGCGAGGCTACAAGGGCACTGGAAATCGACAGTCAGCAATCGATTTCGATCTCGATTGACGTGGTTGAAGGACGAAAACAGGGAATGGAGAGAAACATGACCAGGGCGGAGGACGGATTTGAGGGGTACAATTCTGGAGGGAAAGGGAATGGCATCGCATTAACCGAGGCTATTGTCTTCTCGTCGACGCAGGACCACGGAGATCAACCTCCATTGTGTAAGGATGCCAGCCGTCCCCGATTTACTGGCAAACAGCTTGGTTCAAGCCGTTAATTGCGAGAACCTTGATTAACGTTTAATTGTTTTATTTATTTATTCATTCATTTATTTTTATTTATTTATTTATTTTATTCTTACTAAATTGATTGATAGACAGACAGAAGAAGAAGAAAAAGATGTTCTTTACCGCAAGACTGTCGTAACGTTGCCAGAATTAGTCCTACACCCTGGCCAGCCAGGACTGTATCAAACTTCGTACATCTACTAAGGGGTTTTATTCATTTCCTACCTGTCAGAAATGTCCGTTGTATTAATTGACAGCGACACCACCCCCTGCCTCGGTGTTGTCTCGACGTTCTATTTTCTCAATCTCATTCAGTAACGGACGTCAAATCAGCTGCAGCAATAATAGCCACCGACCTTTTTCACCGTTACGTTATCATAGTATATACCTATATATATGTATACGTACGGTTATAAAGATCGAAAAATAATCACTGCAATGGAAAGAATGTCGATATTTCATAATTATTTCATAACGTATCGTAGAAAGTCTGAAAAATTAAATATGATAATGCATTTTTAAGATATTTTTTTTTTTTTTTCAACATACGATTGCAACGAAACTGAATATAATAAATACAGAGAAAATCTGTTAAGAACCATCGGCCAGCTAGACAAGTTAATAAATCATCCCATCGTACGATCTAATTTGTAATTAGTTTTCCGTTTGTCAGTCCTTTCAGGAACGACGCCTGATCCAAGAATCCGATAATTAATCCGTTTAACCACTCGGCTCCAGAGAGTGAAGAGCGGGATATTCGCAATTATAATCTATCAGTGGACGCCAATTAGACTGCGCTGCGCTGCAGCTACGCGTTATCTGTTTTTTTTTTTTTTTCAAATGATGAAATATTCAGCCGAACCGGAAGTCGCGGATAATTTAAACCTCAATTAAAATCTCAACATTCGTTTCTAAATTGAACAAAAAAAAATCTATACTAATAATTTACAGCCATGAGGTAGAATTATAGATTTTTCACTTGCCAATGGCAACTTTTGCCAATGGTAATACATGACAATCAATCGTAATCGTTCGAAGGCTTTTGGGCAGTACTTAGAATTGAGATAGAAACCTGGGTTTTTAATTACATTTTTTTTTTGTATATATTTAGAGACGTTCTGGCCCATGAGAGCATTGGAATTCGAATATGAACGAGTGGGTGCAGCAGGGTTGTTTTTTGGGAAGGAAAAAAACACGTGTTTCGGACAGGCAATCTTCCGTCATAAAACACATGATGTATTTTATAGTCAATATACCGTCCGTACCTAGTATATACTAGCTATACTACATCCGTGCGTTTCGTCCCATGCCGTTTCGTACCGTTTCGTTCGTGCAACCAGAATTTTATTCGAATCTTGAAGGCGGAACGGACGACCCCCATAAATTATTGCCGATGGCTCGCACACTTTCTTACCAAACGTCTTCAATTGCGCCCAGAGCTACCCTGGCGTCATACGTTTCTGAGGTTTATATCTTCAGATTCTTTCCCTTCTGACAATCACCGCGGCTTACCAACGAGGGCGAGGGGTGACTCGCCCTGTAGTCAATATTTAGAATATACACCCCAGCTTGAGTTCTTCCATTTCACTTTTTTCCATAAATATATATATAAAATATCGTCTTTTTATTTATCAAAATATGTCCCAGCTTCATTGAATTGTTAAATTGATATGGAAGGTAAATTGCAAGGTTCAATATTCTGCCATTTCACGCAATACCGTTCTTAATTTAACTTCGATAATGTACAGAGTAGCCGTTTTGCATTATCATTTTTATTGCCTTCCTTATGTTCGCCATACGGATGTATGTATGCACATACCTAGATACCGCGTGCGTATGCAAAGTACGCAAAATACTTAAGGGGCCAAAACGCGAGTTGAAACTAAGGGGTGAGATAAGAAATACAGGAAATAGTGCACCTCGCGTGTCCCTAGCAAGAAATTCTCATTTATCAACGTGCAATAAGACGACCCAATCTCGCCTTTTCTCTTGTCAGGTTCTTAGCGCACACCAGACCCTCTTGAAGATAATAAGCCATTTCAGTATACAATCCCGATTCATATCTACTATGCACTTATACACGTCACTCGATCTAGATAGTCTAATTTTTTACTTAACTCTGACGATTACGGATACTTACCTGAGAATTCTAAAACCCTTTACTATTTCTGTCAAGAAAACACGGACTTTCAAAACCTAGTCTAATGCCCCCAGCCATAATCCTGTCTATTCAAAGAAAGACAAAGATTTTCTCAAAATCGCAAAATAAAGTTTTCTGGTTCGAAAAAAGCTCCGTGAATCTCTTTGAATTTCATCTTCAAATAAATCTGAAAATTTATAACTAAAAAAACCCAATACCTGTGATGTATAGAGCATTTTTATTAAATTTCATATATCGAGCTTTATAAAAAGCTTCAAGTATCACTAATTTTTACCACTTTAGTTTGAACATTTCTAGCTAATTTGTGGATACAAGTAATTTGAAGAGATTTACGTAGCTATTTTTTTTTTTTTTTTTCTTTTTAATTACTCCTCGCCCTTTCATATGTGAAAATTATTCTACGTTATTAGTGGATTCATCAGTGTAATTACAAAGGTAAATCCGACTGGTAAAACATGCACTAATTAACGAGATAGGTGCAGCGTAGGTTAAAAATGTTTTAGTATTTAAACCACCTGAGTTGCAGCAGTCATAGTATTAATCTCGAATAAATGAGTAGTAAGATTGTTCGCCTAGGATGAGCTCAAAGGGTAAAAGGCTTTATGGGTATAAGGGTGGGTTTATTGGCGTTTAATTTACCTTTCAAAGGTTACAATGCCTTTACAATACCTTTTCAGATCGTTTTAAAGCAATTAAAACTCCCCTTAGCTCTTGGTGCCTGAATTCGTGGTTCTGTTTAACTGCTATCAGACTGTATTTTGACTTAAACCACCATAAACCACGGCTTATATAGTTTCTCGAACAGCTTAATATCGGAAAAAACAAGATGATATTTCTCGCTAGATTTTAGCCAAATTTTTAAACTGTTGGAAAAATAAAACAAACAAAAAAATTAAGAAAGAACCCGAAGACATTTTTTTCTTTTTCATCGTCTGGCTGAAATTCAAAGACATTATATATAGTTACAGTTATAGATTCTTTTTGATGACAACTAGCCCGTATATATACTTATCTTGTAAAAGAAATCAAATAATAGAGACAGAATATAAAAGAAGCTGTATAAATCTCCTCGTTTATTTAACGTATTATTACAATGGCGTACTTATTGCTTTGTCGATTCTTATTCCAGTCGTACAAAGGGGACTCTGGCTTTGTCTTATACGAAACGGATGTAGTCATAACTCAGATACCGTTATAGGGTTTGCTTCTGGACCTCGTTTGCATAATGAAGTAGATTTTCGGTCGTGTTAGTAATAGGATAAGCTTTACTTCACGAGGTTTACTTCTTGGAGTTATTTTGTAAACGGATAATGTTGTGTGGTCATAGTACATATATGATGAAAGCACGTGTGAGCTGTGAAAATTATGATAATAATTTTTAACACGTAAGTTTTAAATTATTATACCCGTATTATAATAATAATATTATCGATAAAATTAATACAATTAATGTTAACGATAACTTGAACACGAGAATGAACTACTGACCTTTATTATCTTCGATAGAATAGACTTCACCCTTCTTATATACTACCCTCTCTAGCTCAAAGTCACGAACCCATGTCCGTTGAAACGTTTGGTAAAATATATACATGCAAGTACCCTACCTACCTACCTACCTCCCTACTTGCCGTCGTGATAAATTAACTTCTTGTCACAATAGATCGTTCGACGCCGTGCACAGAGACATCGGCAAACACAATGCAGTCGGAAGGTGAAGAGGCGAAGTCCCCCCATCCTGTATCTGCGTACCATATACCTATATACAGATATTCAAGTATATCAGTCAATACGTGTTGGTACATGGTACAGGGCTGTACAAATTTCAGGTTCTAAAAAAATGCCATTAAAAAATTTCGTTGTAGTTTTTATTGCAAGATTTTCGGTTCATTCAGAAGCTATAACTGTCTCAAGAAATACGTTGCCTTTCGCGAAACGTATACGTATATAAAAATTATCTAAACTAGAAAATTTCGTTGCAATCGGTAGCCGAAGAACGATAAGATTTTCTTAGACACAGGATACAATGAGTGAGTTTTTTTTTTTGTTTTTTTTTTTTAAGCAGAGATTAATCATCAGTCGAAGACTCGTCGTCAAAGTTGGTCAGGTAAGTATAAGAGAAACTTGTAGGTATTGTCCGGGTAACTAGGAGTTATACGAAACGGGAGTGTGTCGAACCGTGACGAAGACTTCCGTTCGCACGCCCTGGTAAGGTGCAGGGAAGGAAGACTCGCGTTTCTATATATATATATATATATTGAATGAACCAGGTCGTACTCCTCGTCGAGAATAGAGTTTTACGCCCCTCGATCAAGTAGTGGAACAGTTTAAAAATCTAAAATATGAAAAACATATGTGAAATTAGTTTAGTACTTTTATAGTCTAGGTAAAGAATTGCACTGCGGGTATACGATCGATGATTAATTATTAAATACCTACTCGATGACAGACGCTAAGTCTGAGTATCGACCGGTAAGACTTTACCAGTCTCATCTAACGAGGACAAGGAACGGTACGGGTACGATGCCAAGTATCCAGAGCCACAAGAAGTGTCTTGAGGCTGCCGATAAAGTGGCACTTGGCGGCGGAAGTCAAGCGATGGCTAAACACGAGGAGGGCCACAGGTGACGCTAACCTCGACCGTAGAGTGCCTTTGGCTCTCGTCTTCCTACTATACTTCGTCTTTACTTCTTCTATCCACTATATCTACGCCAACCACCAGCTTTGGTCTGATGGCTTGTTTCGAGAAAGGCTGGAAAAAAAGAAATACAGAATCAATTTTTACCCGATACGTTTAAGTAATACTCTGATCTGAAATTTCATGAGTGTTCTTCTTCATGCATACACCACGATGCGTCATATGAGAAAAGACACTTATTTTTACGAAGCATTGATTCATGCAGTCATAACTTCGAGCACGATTTTCGCTAAAAATTTTCTAAATATTCAAAGTCGAAAATGACTTGAAGTCAATCTGACGCTAGGTACACTTGGAGATTTGCAACTCGGAAGATTAATATCACTGCAAGGTTTTCTATTCTATGGAGGAAAGATTTTTAAAGAATGTAGAAAATATCATATCGCGTTTGGAATAATTAGAACGTACCGGAGTATAAGATAATCTCTGGGTTGGTATGGGTGTAATAACGAATAAAACAATATAATAAAAATTACACTGAAGTAAGAGGAGCCTGTAAATTGAATAACGTTTTCAAGTATTAACTACGCCCGTGTTTCTTTCTTCCTATTCAAGGTGTAAGTAGATACTCCATTCACCTGTATACACTTCTATTCTATGGGTATACGAGTTTCTATGTATATATATATATTCAAGAACTTGGAAGAACACCAATCGCTGAGAATTCTTGTCTAAGCTCATAGTGTACGTTGTACAATTATATATACAACAGTTAATCTCAATAACGTCCCTTTTTCAACTTCGTAGTAATATTGTTTAAACTGTTTTCCCACTTTTATTCTCCCTCTTTATTTCCTTTTTCTCTCTGTTTGTAGCCTAGTGATTAAAATTCCTTGAATATTTCTGTGAAAATGGATCTCTTATTCTCCTTCTTCTGCGTAACAATTTGTTTCCTGGATGTCTCCCTTTTTATTTTTTTTTTTTCGCCGCCCTTATTCTCAGGTCGGTATGTTAAATGGATACCCAACGAATTCAAACCTTATTGCGAATAATTCACGATCTTAAATCCAATCTAATCGAATAATCCGTTAACTTAATACCCGCAGAATTTAACTCGCTCATTTTATTCTCATTTATCGAAATTCTATACGCATATAGAAAATAGATTTAAAAAGAAATAAAAATAATTAAGCCAATTATACTCGATTGATCAATTTTCATCAATCAATATCCTGGCAGTTTACTAATCACGCTATCGGCTGATTGTCACGTTATTTCATACATATACAAATCCCATAAACTTGCGGTATAAAATTCATCTAGACGACCAGCTACCGAATGAAAAAACTAATTTATAAAAGACCCATCCATATGTGATACAATATCCCGGTGAAAAGAGTGTACATATATATTATGTATAGAGAAAAAAAGGTAAAAAAGAGAAGAAAAAAAACACGGAGAAGCTCCACGTTCAATGCCCCCTCGTTACAAAATGCAATAACGACACGCAAGCTTGGCATATTAGATCCTGGTATGCTAGTGCAGCTGGGTATGAGCATCACTTCACTTCAGATATAGAGGTAAATCTAGGGGACTTTTTAGCCCAGGTTTAGCCTGGATGAAGACCCTTTGAACTTTTGCAGCACTCGCTTTTAGACTTTAGACTTTGCATTCATGCAACAACCATCAAGGTAGATTTCAGACCCTGTTACAATAACCGATAACAACGGGTCTCGTACTCATAGTCTGGGTTGGACTGCAGGATGGATGAAAGATGCCCGGCTCAAGATTTAATTGACATTTTCCGCCTCGCTGCATAGTCTTTGAATGTCAGATATTTGCGAGATGCTTACGATGCATTTTTCGCTGACAATGAGATACAATAATACAAGGATCACTGTCGGCTCTTGAAAGCAGGGAGATTCATTTCAGCTGATGGGGTGCGAGCGAGTCATAAATTTTAGGGGTGGGTTTTCTCTTTTTTGTTTTTTTCAACAGACGCATTACAAGGTTTGGTTTGGTTTGGTTGGGTTGGGTTGGTTTTGGTCAGGGCAGTGAAACTCCGGATTTTCGAGGGCTGGTAGATGGTACACCGTAAACGTAACGTGACAAAACCGCAGTTGGCCCCGTTTTTCGCCAACGGTCAGTGAAATAACGCGCGTGACTGCGGTGCTGAAACGCGTGACGAAAATAGTTCCGGATTTTAGAAAAATGCCCGGAGTTTTTTTAGGGCACGTTTACATATAGGATCCTGTAGTATGCGTTTACGTCAAAACAGGGATTCTGCACAATTTTCATCTAAATATGAACATTTTTTTTCTTCCAATTTAATGGAAACAAGAAACGAAAAGAAAAAAAACTTTTGAACATCACGGTTTAAAAAATTAATCGAATAACTCGATCATCCCGAGGTTTAAAACGAGGGATGAAAGTCGATTTGAGCAGAATTTCAAAACGTTCTTTAGTTTTCCTTATATTATGTATAAATATTGATTCGAAATTGCTGAGACCAGAGAAAATTTAGTTTCCGTTTGGTTGCCTCAATTTTACCCGAAGCCCACAGTGGCTTTTTTCTTGAATGTTTTGTGTTTCTTGGTGGGTTCTTACCGTCTTCATTGAGGCCAAAGCGAATTTGGCAACACTCCCAAATGGTACTAAAACTAATAATTCACTGAACTGAAATGCTGGGAGTGAAATTTGCGAATATATCTGCTACGGGTTTCTTTGTTCCAGGCTGTTGGAAAGATTAAGCTCTACAAAGGTTATACAATCAAGGTAATCTAATTAACTCAGTTCCACACTCGGAAGAAAATTGCTTTCATGGTTCAAACTTGCTTTATACTCGCGAATAACCTAGTTTCACGTCAATCTCCCAGTTTTACCTCAACGCAACGGTACGAAAAATATGCAAAACCTCGCTAATATCACAAGCCTTTAGAGTTCAGGTTCATCTTTGTACATACATATATCTATATATATTTTGTTCCGTGTTATGTAGCTTCGGAAATTATATCGTTGAAGATCTGTCGAATTTTTATAAAATACCTGCTACTAAGGGTAAGGGGTGTACCAAGTTTCAAATTTTTCGTAGCTAGGGAGAAGAAAAAAAAAAAAAAAAAAAAAATTGGAACATATCGTTAGAAATGTTGTTCCTCATCAACGATCGTAGATTTCACGAAGCGTGAAGTTCTTCTGCCAACGGTTACCGATTAACGGCCACTGGTCATTGTGTACATACTGCAGTCAGTCTGGGTAATGAATACGAAAACGAACAGACGTCAGACACGTGACGACGACCGTTTGCAGGTGCATCCTCACCCCACCATATTGTAACACGTGGCGATTCGCAACCCCTCGATATCACGGGGTCATGGAAAGGTGCAGTTTAAAGTACAAGGGACCGCGACGAAGGGGTTACCCCAATTGACGCAGGTGAATCACTGTGATCAGGTACCCCACTTTATTTTATACTACCTGAAATTATGTTTCTATAATTAGAAAATTTCTTTTGGATTTCTAAGGGGATCCCACATATCCTCACCAATTTATACTGACCCCGTGTTACCTTGAGTATAATTTTGCATCGAGGTCAATTCCCACTGTGATACAGACTATGTGGCGTTAATTATTAACCATTAGGTAAAATTACAAGTCTGCATTGTATGGCTGAATTCGAGTACTATTGTCGACGCCATGCACTAGGGATTTCAATTCCAAATTCAATTTTAATCACATTTCCATATACTATTCAGTTTCGTTTTGAAATGCTTCACTTTTGATAAGAAAAGTATTCATACCAGTCGAAAAAAATTACTCTTCCTAATTTCAACTAATCTCTAAGTTTAAGGACGTCCAGTTCCGACGTAGATACAGATGAAAAGTCTGTCCGAAAAATTCGCCGTAAAGAAACGAACGAGAAGCATAAAGTATTGCCAAAATGTGTTTGTTAGTCAGTGACATCTTTATTCGTATCCTTAATGTTCCCTGGGTATGGTAAATTCGCGACGTCTTGTAAATTTGCGACTCTTGGAAAGTTCTCTGAGGAGAATAAGTTCCTCCAAAAGGTTGGTAGGTCAAAATTATATACTTATACATATAGTATAGTATGTCGGAACAGGAAGACCTCAGAGTTCCCAGAACCTTTTCACTTTTTTACAAACTGTTGAAGATACTTTTTAGCCCTTATATAATTCTGTACATCTGACTTTAATGCGGAAGACATTAGAACTACATTATCTTTTGTTTTCTATGCATTAACAACGTATACAGTACTTTACGTTATATATATACTTTTAATGAGCATCTCTTCATACACAAATATACCAGCTAGTGAAATCTCGCGAAAGTGGAAGCTGGAAGTTGGAGAAAAACTGAAAAAAAAAGAAAAAAACACAGATACCATAAGATGGCTCCGTATATACAACATCTCGCTTCATTTAACGAAATTCTCTGAAAAGATGACTACCCTCTATATCTACATCATGTGGCTCGCTGCAAAGTGCTTCGAGAGTTTACTTAGCCAAAGTATGCGTATGAATGCATTACTCGACGTTCAACCAAGGTAGAAGCTGACTTCACCCTTAAGGGCTGAGAGGGCGAACCAGAACGTAGTAAGTTATCAACGTAGAAAACGTGTACGATGATAATTTATTTGGTATCACAGAGTATATTAGAAAGGTGATATAAAAACCGTGGTTTTAACCAGTTTAAAAAAAAAAAACAAAAAAAAAAAATCCTTTGCAAAAGTCACTACGTATATTTGAATGATAGCACTTCTTCGTCGGTTTTTTTCTACTTGTATAATTAAATTTAAAATATAAAATAAAACGTCATCATATATTATATATAGGTGATTAATAAATCTACTGCTACAACCTAGTGAAACTGAACTCTGAAAGCAGAGAATAGATGTGGCGCCTTGTTCATTGATCACTCGCTAGTAATAAAGAAAAGTTATGGTGGTTATTTGTTCCACCATGTCATCCCAGTAGGATATCCGTTTTTACCTATAATAGAGGAAATAGAAGAAACATAGAATTTCTTCCCGGATATATATATATATGATATCCCTAAACTCGTGCAAGTTGATGCAAGTATCTTTATAACTCGTATTATAGTCGTGGGATAAAAACGCTTGGCACCCTTGATGAGGAACCCCCTGGCCTCTAATATCTGAAAGAAAAGTTTGGCGTTGTATATACATCGCTATACAGATGAACGATATACCCAAAGTAAAGTATAGGGGAGAAAAATATTTTTCTCTAAGTATATATATATATCTTCTCCAGGCTTCGTTTAGCTGGAAAGAATTCCTTCCACTAACTGCCCTCTCATTAATACCATAACTACCCCCGCGTCGCCACACAATCCGAATAAAGTACCCTTTGTCTTCCTATTTATCGAGTTGGTTATAAAAAGAGGTTCAAAGTTGCGAGTAATCTTCTTCCGAGACCTCGAACGAGTCTTTGCCATTTTCTGTATAATGAAACACAAATTTTCAGTTTTTTTTCGACTAGCAAAACTATAAACTTTACATCGATTATAAAGAGAATTTTCTATGTCTATCTGACTTTTTGAAAGCCACACTTTTCTCACATTAGATCTACTTGAGGAAATTTTTTCGATTAAGTGAAAGAAAAAAAAAACCAAATTTCGATTCTTTTTTTCAGACACCCTAGTGTAGACTGGTACACATATATATATACCTTGAAGGTACCCTGTAGATTCCACCATGCAGCATTGCCTGCCCATTACGTCGGCGCATGTGTGCTTTCTGGTTTAGTGAGATAGGGGAAATGGAATAGGGGAGAACCGGGGTGTAGGGTGTCCGCAAATTCTGTTCTGTCCCCTGAAATCCACCACCTATAGCCTATTCGTTGTTCGATGTTATCTAATGGGTTTAAAAAAGCACCTTAACGTAAAGTATTGCCTTTTGTATCGCCAAGAAACATACCTACCCTCCCATGAGAGGGTAGATTCAAAGATTTAAACATTTTATAAAAAACGAATTGGAATTTAGGAATTCCGGTGATCCAGACCGGAAGGATTCTGCACTAATTCCTACCTATAACAACCCACTTTGAATCATGGTGGTGACGTTAACAATGCCGAGGAAATATATGTTCTGGGTGGTTTAAACAGGAATATATTTAAATAATTGTATACACGTATGTATATATACGTACAACCTACAAGTGCAGGTATAATGTTGACGTTTCGTTTTATTCCTCGATAGCGTGAAAAATAAAAAAAGAGGAAAAAAAAAGGAGAAAAAATAAGCTGAAAATGAATTTTTAACGAGCTTGCAGTGTATGAATTAATTAAAAAACAAAAAAAAAAAATAGAGAAAATCGTGAACTATGATACAGTGAACTTTATCATTTTTATTATCTACCATTTTAACAGATTGAAAAAAAGAAGAGCTTACAAAAGGATGATTGAAATAAAATTGATAATAATCAATAGCTACGGTCTGATTGGTTTAATAATTTTGATGAAATGCAGTATATAGATTCCGAGACAGGGCTTTACTAGGACTTGTCAGAACGCTAGTTAATAATTAGTTTGTTCTAAGTTCTAATCCATTTCTCCTAGCTGCAGATACATGTATGAGAAATTAGCTCTAATCCAGTTGCAGTCTAAACATAAATCCGTTTAGAATATTAGGTAATTCTATCTGAAAGGTATCATAGCTACTACCAAAGCTGTAGGTATCTCAGATCCTTGAGAAGATGGGGAGAGATGAGAATTTTTCTTTTCTCGTAATATTATATTATAACTATGTGGATGTAGATGTTTTCGACTTAGTAAACCTTTACGCTTTTCTTCTCATATTTTTTTTATTTTTTTTTATTTTTTTCAACTCGATGATTCGCGTATACCGGAAATACACCTTTATTAATATTTCATGAATCTCGTATACATAATATAATATTTTCTTGAAAGATTCTTTTTGCTTTATATCAGCGTTGTGTTTCGTTACTTGAAAATCCTTTCTTCGTATTGAAAGGCTGTTATTTTTATTTTTTTGATAAGTTTAACTAAATTTTTATTATTAGCTACTCATAGAATAGAAAAAAAAAAAAAAAATCCTAGGAAAATTCTATCGGCAAATCGTATCCCCGTATAAATGCCCTTTTTCATTGAGCGATTCAAATGGGATTTTATGTTCACAAATTACCTGCTAACTTCCATGAAACTTTTTTCCTTTATTTTTTTGTCTCTCGATCCTCAGACAGTAGAATGCGAAATCTGTGTTTTATCTGTTGGCCAATTCCTATTCCGAACTTTTTCAAACTTCTCATCGTCGAAGAAGTGGGCTAGAAGTTTTGCGGTTTATTGAAAAGCTGTACATAACGGCCAGCCCTCCTTACTGCTCCGCTCTGATTTCGATCCTGCACGAATTCTGGGGCGGATTCGAAGAGTTCGTAAGGACATTCGTGGTTCTCTGCTTCTGATTTGTGTTTTATCGGATGGGTGGTACATTTCAGAGAACCCCACAGGAAACTACTGACGTAAATATATATATTCGACCAAAGTAGGTATAATCGATAAATTCAGCTCGACTGATTGCGAACAATAACAAAAAAAAAAAAAAAAAATGAAAGAAAAATTCACATGCATGACAAGGCGCAGGGGGGTCGGGGGGGGCTAAAATATTATTTTTAGGCTTGAAAAATTGACCCAATTTCAAACCGAATAATAATAATATTTTTCTTATTTTTTGACGAAATATTTTCATCGATGAGAAGTTACTACTTGACCGTTCGTTGACCGTTTCTGTATCCATTGAAGCTAAGAGCATCGTTCCAGATCACGAAATCCAAATTGATGCTTTTGCTATGTTTTATTCAGACGGGTATCAGCGGGCTCTCGTCGGCTTGCAATCAACTAAATTTACGAAAACCCTGAGACCCCCCCTCCCCCAGCCCTCCCCCCGTAACTTGCCGCAGGAAAATACGGAGAATACGAAATGTCACAATGAAATCAGCTGCCAAAGCGATTCTACTTTGTCACGTGTACCTACAACCTTCCGGAATTTTAAATCTCGGCATTGCTGCTTTTCTCGGTCCTTATTCCTTGTACTTTTATAAATGTAAAATAACTCTACAAGATTCACTCATATAAGTTATCAATTTTTTGGACATTCAAGGATTTTAGGAGATAACGAGAATGATATAAGGTAGATAAGTGGGACTTGTGTATAAATACATATATATACCACATATGTATAATATAGATATAACTTTCTACTATATTCGGGAATATATATATATATATACACATAATCCCGTGAGATCCACAACGGCGAATAATTTAAGCCCATGTTGTGGATTCCCTGGAGCCATTTGAGATAGAAATTGCATATAAAATGAATGTATGTATCACGTGAATACCATACTGCTTGGAGGTGGAAAATAAACAAAATTTTAGCTCTTGATAATAAAATTCTTCATATCTAAACTCACAGTTATTTTCAGAATCCTCATTTATTGACACCCTTCTCTTAGCATAGCTAGACCTTTATTTTTTCAAATAATTCGTATGCCTTCCAGAAATATTATATTCTTAGTTCTTTTACACCCGATTACTTGTCTCTCGGGATACAAATTTTTGAAATTATTTTAGATTTTCGGGAACTTCACCTCACATAGATTATTGAGGGGATTTCGTAATCGCGTGGGAATTCCGACGCGTATAATTTTTACCGTGTGATTATGCTGCTAGAAAGTATAAATAAGTCCCGATTCCTCTGATGGTAATTGAAGCTGTAAAAAAAAAATTGAAAATTTGAAAAGACGAAATAGTTAGGCGCTTTCTGCTGAAGTGATGCAGTGATTCCTAAAGCTTCATTACGATCTGTTGTGTGGTATGGGAGAAACTACGAATCGCGTATTCGAGGTGGTGAGAGCGTGTATCAAAGCCGCCATACACCAAAGCCCCAAGATCTCGTTTAATCGTAGGTCTAATTACTCTGATCAATTTGCGAACTCCGGAAACTCGGTTTTCGAATTGGTTAGAGAAGATAGAATCCTTTACAGATAATATCCGGACTCAGTGCAGGTTTATTTCAAGCGAATGGTCGATTGGCTACTACCTATACAGTGTCGGGACGTTGGCGTCGGAATTTCGACGCCTCGTCGAAGTCGTTAACAAGAGAGATCAGGCTGTCGGTCTCGTAACTGTAAACAAAGGCGTCATTGGGTTTCCCCCTAGAAACTCGGTGACACCCGAAGTCCTGAGGGTAACCAATACCTAAAGTTTCCGAGTACTGAACTTGCTGAATATCTAATGAAACGGTTCTACGAACCGCACCTACTTACATATCTACACGATGTTTCTAACAATAAGAGCTGGGTATTCAGGAAGATAACATTCAATTATTTATAGTATGAATTCAAATGACAAAGAAATTATGAAAATTTCTAACATTTTATTTCTTCTCCATCATACAGTTCAAACGATCTTATACGCCATTCTCTAACGATCTGAATGTAATTTTGCGAATAATACTGTAAAGGGTGCTAAGAACGATCTAAAATGGATTTATTCGATGATTCATGAAGAATAGGTTCGATCTAGTAGGGGAGAAAGGTCATGAATGGGACGATTGTTGAATGGGACAATTGCGTGGAAGGTATAAAGTATACTGCGACAGAAATTCAATAGCACCATTCCACATATGCAATCTCAAACATAGCTATCGAAATGAAAAATTTCTTTCAACCCTCGAATTGTATTCCTGTGAATAGTAGTTTTTGTCGATTTTCGAAGGCTAAAAGAGGCTATCGTCGTCTTCACTCCAAATTTCCAATCGACAATCGACAAGGGCTACTATTTAGAAGAATCAAAGCTTTTAATATTTTTCCTCCTCATTTTTCACATCCAATATCTTCGGCGAAGTTAAATTAACCCCTTCTTCAGATCTCCACCCTTTTAAAGTTTGATGATATCCAAAGTAATAAAGCTGAAACTCTGAACTCCGAATAATATAAACTATGAAACAATTGGCTGGAGTACAGGGGAATGTTTTAGCTATAAGAGAGACTATCCTTGAGTCCGGAAATCAGAATCCTTCGTGGGCGTTTCAGGTTCTTGCATCCGGTTTCTCGCGAGAAAGGATACTGGGGGTCTTTGGTAGATTCCTATAGAGTTATGTCCGACCGTAAAGCAGACTACGGAGATTTCCCTCGGACTTGTATAAGGGAGTATAAGGGACCGAAGCCAAGCAGTTTGGATTATACAACTATACTATACGAAAGCAAACGCAGACATTAGGAGGCATCATCCTCGCGGGACAAGGCTTATTCAAACGCAGGGTGATAGTCACTGATTCGGAAACCATAATCCCTTTTGTGTTCGCCAGTGAAACAAAATAGCGTCTCTGGTTTTAGTGACGCTTGATGCCCACCCCGGCGACGCCATATTTACGAGGGGCTCGAACGTTTCGACTATGAGCTGGTTCAACCCCCAAAACATTTCGAGAGACCAACGCGACGGAGTGTGTGGTGAGATAACGAAAATCCTTCTTGCTTTAGGATCCCGGAATATAACACAGGGGTTGAATTCCTGGACCGGGGGAAAACTTCAAACTGCAATCGAAATAAGAACGATATATATCGATGGGATTCAGATTAATCACAGATAGCTGGGGCATTCCAACTCCAACTGACTGACCAGAAAATCTGACCCTGATCATCTCGGATTTAACCCATATGTTCCATGTTCATATATCATTGTTTCAACTCATTTTTTCTTGTCAAAAATTTAGATAACATTCAGCCATTCAGCCATGGAATAAAAAGATCGACCAATATGATGGTGAGAAAATTGATGCAAAAATAACAATTTTTTTATTTTTTATTTAGAGTTCGTACAATTTTCATAATAACAGTTGATTAAATCTAAGACGGAATACCAGCTCAACTATATATTCAGTTGTAGAGTTTCATTGATTGAATTCGAAGAAATATGATTTTTATAATGATAAAAGAAAAGAAAAAGGGTAAACGTAGACTGGCGTCTATACAAACCGATGTGACTCGCTGGGTATAAAAGCAACATCTTTTCTCTTTTTATTTTTTATCTTTCTTTAGCCTTAGGTAATTTGAGGATCAAAGAGAATCGGTTGAATGAATGTACGTACCCACTCAGACTTTACAAGGCTTATAGGTATACAGCTATATTGAAAGACGCTTTTTACCCAGTTGCAAAAATTTGATATCGTAAGACCAAGTTGGCTAGTAAACCTTTCTGGTCTCTTGACAGTTTCTGGTCTCTTGACAGCACCTAGGTCGCAAAACGATTTGGTATCCAGGTAGAATCTATGTGGCACTGACATGGAACTGTTAATGAAAACGCAAATCTAGTTGCTGATTAGCAGCAGGATTTACACAATAGGTGGTCCCTATATGGCAGATTTACAGTTATTACCAGGAATTCACTTAGCAATGATGACCAACTGATTTCTGACTGTTACATGACAGCAAGCTGGTAAAACTTCACGGTTTTCACGTTGCAGCTGGGTGTCAAAATTGTTGGTAACTAGTTAGCGTCCAGACAGCAGCAACCTTAAATAAACCATGTTGTTCAGTCGGTTAGCTGTCATCAAAGGGCGACATGGGCTGGTTGTTGTCGCCAGGTAAAAGCCAAGATAAAACCGAAAACTTAGGGGCGTATGTCTGCCCCTTGAAATTATTATCCGAGATCTGTAACCAAGGCCATGTTAAAGTTATAACAATTTTTATTCAAATTAATTGACTATTCCTGACGAAAAATTAAAATAACAATTCTTTTAGGTCTTTCCCAAACCTTCTGGACATTTTTATTGCAAAATTTCTTCGATTTCTTATGGATTTTACAGCATTTGGAATTCTTGGCAACTTGGCAGCGGACGGCCCTATCACATCCTGTTTTTGACCTGGTGCAAAAGGAAACAACCAAATAGGGATGCTAATTGGTGAAGTTAGTCTTGCTATACCTACTTGGTACGTTACGCCAGCTCTTTAACCCTGATAAATAGAGTAACTTTAGCGCAACACGTTGCCTAACTTTAGACTCGCTGTTTCCTCATCTTGGCATTCTGCTCCCGAATCCCTTCGGTCGCTTTTCTTATATTATCTCTTTTGTCTAATACGTCATTGTCATACAGGAAAACTTCGTGGCTTTGGTTGCTTTTTTTTTTAATTATAATTATTATTATTTTTAGGAAACAGTGCGAAGACAGGATTTTTCTCTGTTTGCTGTTTTAACCGTCGAGATCTGATCACATTTTATCGTGGATATAATTCGCACGCGAATTTATTGCCAACCCGATAATCCTGGCTGAAAAGTTCGCCGTGTTAACCGTTTCTGTATCGATTTGAAAATCTAGGTACTGCGTGTGGATATTTTTGAATGAATTCTCTTCGTTGGAGCAGGTCAATTAGTGAAATTGATTAATTAGTCAACAAATGCCGAACCCGGCTAGTTGACGTGCCGAGTAGGTAATTCATCGAACGTCAATTCTTCCAATTTTACATTTTTCATTTCCACTTTGGTATTTTCCAACAAATTGACGATCACCCAGTTGTCCGAATACAGAAATGCAAACTAGCTTATACGATGGAATTGCTATGGTAACCGATATAATCGCATCGGTTTTTAAACTCGGGTTATAAAATTCGGAAAAAAAAATTGCATTTATTTTTCACCGATACCATTCCGTTTTCTCATAAAAGAGAGCCAAAATAGTTGACTCTATACCATTACTATAAAATAATTTTTTTACCATAAGGAACCATGGAGTGATTACAAAAAAAAAAAGAAAGAAGCTACGTCAATCTTCTCAAATTTTATCCAGGAATGAACTTGAAAAGTTGAATAAGCTTGTTCGGGCAAAGTAGAATTATGAGCTCAAATCAGCTGGACGGCCAGCGCCTATCACACGCACACACACAACCGTGCAGTGTTTACCCGGGTAGACTCAAACTCTCAATGTATTGCGCACCGAGCGTACGAACTATTCAATATATGTGTATATTCCTATGGACAAAATCGAAGTCTATATTATGTATCAGTATGTCTCAAATCTCCCTGTGGGAATCATCATTGTAAATCGTTTATCGGCCTCGTGGTCAATTTATCTATTCTTCAAATATCTGTATTCTATCGTAGAGTTAAAATAAAGACACGAGTTTTTAAGAAAAAGGAAATGTAAACGTGTAAGCTTTTCTTAAACATTCACCCGTAAGTCACTCATCCTAGGCCTCTCTCACTAATTGTGTTCACCCACATCAAACGAACCTCTCTTATCTATCTTTCTCGTAACATTTTTTGGTCCTTCGAGCCGGATCAGTCGCGAATTGATTTGAACTATCTCGAAATCGTCGCGAATCTCGGGGAACGAATTAGTGGGTGAGTGACACGGTAGTGTTGTGAAAAGTTTACCGACAGCGTTACGGAAAACGCTAAAAGTGGAACTCTCTCAGTGGAATATAACTGGAAAACGGTTAATTTCAAACTCGCATCAAAGTCGCGGATCACCTTGTAGAGACTCGTAGTCAGTGTGTATCAACAACTCGAGTGTCGTGTGCGTGCAAGTAAGTGTGTCGTGCGCGTCCGTCTCTCTCGCAGTTTAAATACTCAAGATAGATTCCCGTAGAATCGTTTGTTGATATATCTCGCTATCATGTCTCTCAGCGAGCTAATCGATCGTCAGAATGAACTTTTATGGCGCATCGCGCGCACAGTGGAAAATCTGCAAAAGCTCGGGGAGGCAAAGATCACCTACGGTCAAGTGCAATCACGACTCAACGCTCTGGAGTCAAACTGGACAAAGTTCCAAGCGAATCACGACCAGATGGTCAAACAAAAATCCGCGGCCGATGAAAAGCAGCTTCCATTGATCGAGCAACGATCGTATTTTTCAAAAGACTACTTCGGGCAGTGCGAAGAAAAATACCTAGACTCGCGGGGACACATGCTCGATCTCCTGGAGTCACTCAAACCGGCAACCGCACCTCAAGTGGATGCATCTCTAGCCTCAGCGGCTAAGCCTACCTTCCGACGGCTACCTCCTATCGCCTTGCCATCGTTCTCGGGTAGTTTCTCTGAATGGCAACCTTTCCACGATCTTTTTGACTCAATCGTTCGCAAAAATGAACAGCTCTCGGATGTTGAAAAACTCCATTATCTAAAAACCAGCTTGACCGGGGAGCCTTCTCAACTAATCAGAAATATCGCTGTCACTGGTGATAATTTCTCTCGTGCGTGGAACATTCTCGTATCGCGCTACGAAAACAAGCGATTACTCACGAGCTCTCATCTCGGAAAACTCTTTGCGATTCCGCGAATCGGGAAGAAATCATCGGCAGAAATCAAACGTCTGCTCAGCGATACCTGCGAAGCCATCGGGGCTCTGGAAACCCTCGGTCGCCCTGTCAAACAGTGGGATGACATTATCGTGCACATGACAACAAGCAAACTCGACTCTGGATCCCTCGAAGAGTGGGAAAAGCGCGTCAGCGAGACTCGTGATCCTCCAGCCTTCTCAGAGCTCGAGTCATTCCTTTTAGGACGCATCCACACCCTCGAGGCTGTGGAACAAGCCCAAGGTCAGAGTGCATCCAACAAGACGCAGGCCTCACCAGGGAAGCTTAGCGGTTCCACCACAAAATCTCACGTGGTGCAATCAAAAGAATCATCGTGTTCCTATTGCAAGGAAAATCATTACATCGCGGTGTGCAAATCGTTTCAAGGGAAACCGCTCGAACGAAGAAAAGACTTCGTTACATCTCACAGTCTTTGCTACAACTGTCTCGGTCCACATCCAGTAAAAGACTGTCGATCAGACAAGAGATGTCGTACTTGCGAAGGTCGACATCACACTCTACTTCATCGCAGATCTTCAACATCTGCATCAGCATCTGGCAACGATGCTCCGCAAGGACAGGCTACCGCAGGCCAAGCATCTCAGCTGACATCGAGTACCTCAGCACAGGTCAGCAGCCATGCAGCTCAGCCGAAGAACGCGCAGTGTTCACCAGTCCTCCTTGCGACAGCACAAGTTCTCGTTTCGAACCACGAAACAGGAGAATACATCACCGTTCGAGCCTTATTGGATCAAGGCTCTGAAAGCTCGTTCATCTCGGAGTCGCTCACGCAGCGATTGCGATCAACGCGGCGGCACGCCTCAATCCCAGTCATCGGAGTTGGAGCTCAACAATCCGGAGTAACTCGCGGGGTCGCGACACTCCAGATAAAATCCCGCGTGAACACCGAGTTCTCGTGTCTCGTGGACGCCTTTATACTCCCTCGCGTGACATCGTTCCTGCCATCGTTCCGAGTTCACGTGGAAGACTGGCCTCATCTACAAGGTCTCACTCTCGCAGACCCAAGCTTCGCGGAACCTGGTCAAATTGACGTCATCCTCGGCGCCGATGTTTATGGCCACGTGCTCATCCAAGGAATACGGAAGGGAGCTCCTGGCACACCAATAGCTCAAGAAACCCAGTTCGGATGGGTATTATCGGGTCCTGTCTCGTCAGCAGCAGCGCACACATCTCATACCGCAGTTCAGGGGCTGCAATGCTCTCTGGACACTGAACTGATTGATCTCGTTCGGCGTTTCTGGGTGCAAGAAGAAGTGTCAACTCCAGTCGCACTCACGAATGACGAAGAAAACTGTGAGAAGCATTTTCGCGAAACAGTTTCTCGCGATGCGACCGGTCGCTATATCGTTCGGTTGCCAATCAAAGACAGTTCGGTCGATCTCGGTAACTCGCGTACCCCCGCGCATCAAATGCTCCTAAGGATGGAGAAACGGTTCGTGAGTGATTCGAAACAAAAGGAAGCTTACTCGAACTTCCTCCGCGAATATCTCGACCTCGGGCACATGTGTCGCGCTCCCAGTGGATCAAACAGTGACTCTCGTGTGTTTTATCTTCCACACCATGGTGTCGCGCGCGAGTGCAGTTCAACGACGAAGTTACGTGTCGTGTTCAACGGATCACAGAAAACGGAGCGAGGAATCTCTCTGAATGACAATCTCTACGTCGGGCCAAAAGTGCAGACCGACCTCGCCGACGTTCTCATGCGGTGGCGGCAGTATCCTGTCGCTTTCTCCTCGGACATCGCCAAGATGTACCGACAGATTCTGGTTCACCAAGACGACTGGGATCTTCAGCGGATCCTTTGGAGAGAAAACTCACAGCTCCCAATCGAGGAGTATCAACTCTGTACGGTAACGTATGGTCTCGCATGCGCTCCATATCTCGCGATACGTGTCCTTCATCAGCTCGTTCAAGACGAAGGGCAACGTTACCCCCTAGCAAATCGAGTCATCAGCGACAACACGTACGTCGACGACGTACTCTCGGGGGCAGACAATCTACCTCAAGCCCGCGAAAAGATCAAAGAACTCAATCAGCTGCTCAGGGCGGGCGGCTTCGAACTCAAAAAGTGGACGTCGAGCCACCCTGAAACTCTCGTGGACATTTCGCCAGGTGATCGGGAAATCGCAAAACAGCAGAATCTCGATCAAAGTCCATTCTTTCGTGCACTCGGTCTCATGTGGAGACCCGAGATCGACTCGTTCGCATTCGCGCCTCAACCTGTCGAGGATGAGCACATCCTGACGAAACGAAAGATCCTCTCGGAAACCGCTCAGCTGTTCGATCCTCTTGGTTGGCTCTCGCCAATCACGATCCGAGCGAAGATTTTCATGCAACTGCTGTGGGCAATGGGCCTCGGCTGGGATCAGCCACTCCCCGACGCACTCGCGTCGCGCTGGAACACCTTCCGACAAGAGCTACAAGACGTCTCTCTGATCACAATCCCTCGGTGGATCGGTCTCAACTCAGAGTCTCCAGCGGTGGAGATTCATGGGTTCGCGGATGCTTCTCAAGACGCTATCGCGGCGGTAATATATTTGCGAACGTACATCGACACTCACGAAGTGCGCGTCTCGCTTATGTGTTCGAAAACAAAAGTCGCGCCCCTCAAAAAAGTGACAATTCCGCGTCTCGAACTGTGTGCCGCGCTCCTCCTCGTAAGACTCGTGCGCCACGTGGAAAGCACTCTCAATCTCGCGAAAGCTCCGGTTCATCTGTGGTCGGACTCTACAGTCGCGCTCGCGTGGATAAAAAGTCACCCCTCTCGCTGGAAAGACTTTGTCCGCAATCGTGTCACGGAAATACAAGATTTCGCGCGTGCTCGTTGGCATCACGTATCGGGTTCGGAAAATCCAGCGGATCTCGCGTCTCGCGGTGCAACTCCAGAGCAAGTCCACGCCTCACAACTCTGGACTCGCGGTCCATCGTGGCTTGCCAAGCCTTCGGTTAGTTGGCCGTCCTCATCTCCCACGTTAAAGGGAGACGAACCTCTGGAAGAAAGAAAGCAGGTAGCAACTCATCACCTCGCGGTATTGGATCCGCCACCAATCTGGGATCTCATCGATCGTTACTCATCACTAACGAAATTGCTGAGAATCACCGCTCTTTGCAAACGTGCTGCAGACATATTCTTATCTAAATCGGTCGCGAAATCTCCCAAGAAAAATATCTCGCACGGGCCGATCATGACGTCCGAACTGGAAGGCGCTCGCATCTTTTGGGTTGCAACAATTCAAAACGCTTACTTCGGAGCCGAGATGAAATTGCTCAAACAAGGCTCGCGGCTCACTCGGCGCTACTCACTCTTTCGGCTCGCTCCATTCGTGGACCGAAACGGACTTCTAAGAGTCGGAGGTCGGTTGCAGCAATCATCTCTACCTTACGACGAGAAGCACCCTCTCATTCTTCCGCGAGCATCTTCATTCACCACGCTGGTGATTGATCATTATCATCGAGCGACTCTCCACGGGGGACCACAGCTCACCCTTGCCACCATCCGACAACGATTCTGGATCATCGGTGGAAGGGTACCGGTACGCTCGTACATTCATCGCTGCGTTTCGTGTGCGCGTCAACGCGCTACTCTTAGCGTCCAGCAGATGGGCCAGCTTCCTCATTCTCGCGTTTCGCAGGCAAGACCCTTCTTGCACTCTGGGGTCGACTACGCAGGACCTTTCGCAATTCGAGCCTCTCGCGGGAGAAACCCAAAAACGTACAAAGGCTACATCGCTGTTTTTGTGTGCTTCTCCACATCAGCTGTTCACCTCGAACTAGTTTCAGACTGCACAACGGAAGCCTTTATCGCAGCATATAAGCGCTTCACCTCGCGACGTGGAATCTGTGCGACCATCTCAAGCGATTGCGGAAAGAATCTCGTCGGAGCTGATGCTGAACTTCGTCGCTTACTCGCGGCATCATCGAAGGAATCCGCGCAAATCGCTAATATCCTCGCGTCGCATGGAACCCAGTGGCGCTTCAACCCTCCGTCAGCACCTCACTTCGGGGGTAAGTGGGAAGCCGGGGTGAAATCAGTGAAGTTCCACCTCAAGAGGGTCATCGGCGAATCTAAACTCACGTTCGAGCAGTTCGAAACCTTCCTCGCGCAAGTGGAAGCTACCCTCAACTCGCGACCACTGTGTGCACTCTCGGACGATCCAACAGACTCGGGTGCCTTAACTCCAGGGCACTTCCTCATCGGTACAGCTCTAAATACTGTACCAGAACCCTCGCTCGCGGACGTACCCGTCCAACGCCTCTCGCATTGGCAACTATCACGCCAAATGCTCGAGCATTTCTGGAAACGCTGGAGCACAGAATACCTCCAGACGTTTCAAAATCTACCGAAGTGGCAATCACTCAACGGGAACATCGACATCGGAGCCATCGTTCTCATCAGGGATGAAAACTTACCTCCATCGGTCTGGCCACTCGCGAGGGTAATCGACGTCCACCCAGGATCGGATGGATTAGTTCGCGTGGTGACAGTGAAAACGAAATCGTCAGTGTTAAAACGGCCGATAGTAAAATTGTGCGTGCTACCGGTTAACACTCGAAAATGACCCCCTCACGGCGGGCGGCGTATCGTGATTTCGCAATCGTCAAACGATAGCGAGGCGGGCGGTATGTTCGGGCAAAGTAGAATTATGAGCTCAAATCAGCTGGACGGCCAGCGCCTATCACACGCACACACACAACCGTGCAGTGTTTACCCGGGTAGACTCAAACTCTCAATGTATTGCGCACCGAGCGTACGAACTATTCAATATATGTGTATATTCCTATGGACAAAATCGAAGTCTATATTATGTATCAGTATGTCTCAAATCTCCCTGTGGGAATCATCATTGTAAATCGTTTATCGGCCTCGTGGTCAATTTATCTATTCTTCAAATATCTGTATTCTATCGTAGAGTTAAAATAAAGACACGAGTTTTTAAGAAAAAGGAAATGTAAACGTGTAAGCTTTTCTTAAACATTCACCCGTAAGTCACTCATCCTAGGCCTCTCTCACTAATTGTGTTCACCCACATCAAACGAACCTCTCTTATCTATCTTTCTCGTAACAAAGCTAAAGACCTTAAAATAATTGTATCGCATAAGGAGCGTTTCTGAAAAGCTTGATATTTGAAATGTGATAAAAAGCATTTTTCAATTCAGAATTTACGTTTTTATAATTACTTTGCCATTTTGGTTGAATCAATTTGAGGTATAAGAGCTTTTAATTGGTTCAACGGTTGACCGCGAGTTGTTTGATTAAACATTATATTCCCAACATCAAATAAGCCTAAATTTGATATACCATATACCCGGAGTTTATTACTATCGATAAAAACGTCTGTAAGATCTAGTTTAACGATGTCAGAATTTATTCCTCGCCATCAGCGGATAACTTTAACGATGTGGATATAATTAAGTCTGAATCCTATCGTCAAATCGATTATTTCACCTACCTTAAAGCTTTGTAATTATATGTAAACGCCTTACTAGTGGAAAGTAAACGTCTCATTTCAAAAATTGATTCGCTTATTTATTTATTTATTTATTTCTTCATAGAAAATATTTTGGAAAAAAAAAATCGAAATGTCCCGGTCTTCTCTACATACGTAGCCAACCCGTAGTAACGTCGGGAATCAACTCCTTCTGAAATGCCCTCGGGAATGAAGGGAGGGCTACGTGGGGGTAAGGAGCGAGGGAAAAACGACGAGGGCGATTTGGCGACCATTACAAAAGATCACAGTCAGAAATCGAGTTAGGCTCGTAGTTACGGAGTTGTTTCATCTCTCGGGATACAGAATTGCAATCTTCGCTCGAACGTAATTTCGCTGAGAATTGCATTAGGCACAAGCGAGCGTAGGCCTACGCGTAGCTAGGGGTGGTTCGTAAAATTTTTTCCACTATAGTTATTGTCGTCTCCTCGCGGTCTTGGCTATATCTTATTTCTAATATCATGGTATAAGAACTTTGAACATCGATATAGATATTCTCTCGTTTATATATTTTACCCTAAACCTAATTTACTCATCCCACTAAAGTCCCAAGGCATCGTTTATACCTCAACTAAATACTATATATGTATCAAACGAGACAAACTACCCCCTGCACTACCAAACCCGAGAAAATCTATAAACGTGTAAAAAAGTACAACAAATTAAGGAAAACAAATACCATGAATAATATCGTTCTTTTAGTCATGAAATCACGCGTAGCTAGTACCTCATTAGCGTTAAAAACCGCAGAATGAAAACTTTTAATCAAGCTCTAACTATACTTTCGTACCGCTTTCATCTGCGAGTGGCTCCAAACCACCGCGGAGTATCATAACGATGTGTGATTCTTTGCGCATGCTTTACCTATTTATACAGCATATCGTACATATATACGTATATGTATATATGCATATTAAATACTTATGCATATGGATGTGCCTTGTAGGAGGTCGGCGCCACATCCTTTAGCTCCGTTTTTATTTTTTCTGTTTTTTTTTTTAATTTTTTTCCGATAAACCTACCGCAGATATCTATAGCCAGTAGTCGTTGTCAGATGAAAAATATTCGTCAGTTCATGGGCACAAGTGGAATCCCCTTGGCCCCCAGTTTCTAAACGTGGCTTTAGCCCTGGGCGGATGTCTCACCCCAAAATCGTGTATATATATATATCTATATGTACATTGTACATACATATATATATACGTACCTCTCCACTTGCTGCTTTACCAATCCTCGCATGAATTGCCTCGAGCAACAATTTCGTGCTTATATCGTGTGTTTCCTTCCTTGTGTCTTGTTCTATCTAATTTCATGTACATATATATATATATATGGAACCAAATTAAACAAAATTTCCATCTACCAGTAGAATATTGATATGGGTATACCTATATTATGTGTACAAACGTATTTACTACAAATACATGTATGCATATAGGTACGCAATGTACAAATAATTATCATTTCACGATCATTTAAATAATCAATGTTCATCGGAGTGATTAAGCTTTTGACTAAAATTAGTATTAGGAGTGAATTGAAATCGCGATATATAACAGAAGTCTTCTTGAATAAGACCGTCCCCATCTTATATACATTTCTATATAATTGTCTCGAATTTCTAATAATTTTAATTTAATAATTTTCGACTGCTTCTAGAAATTTATATTCGATTCATCGTCAAAGATTCAAGTAATGCAAGTCATTATCTCAACAAGCATGATTCATCAACAGGTGAATCATTGAAAGGGTGTTAAAGTATTGGTAATAAAAAATATTTTAATCGAAGCTTTTTTTTTTTTTTGTGACCGAATAAATTAGTCTTTTCCAATTATTCCGCATAATTATTAACGTGTACGTCACTGCAGATAAAAATTTCCTGTTTTACTTCGTATGAACAAGTAGTACGACCACAATTCTACTATATAATGAACTTGGATTAATTCAAGCTCCATTTCGAATAAACCAATAAGCTCTAACTGGGCTTTATAATTCCTTCTAACAAATGTGAAATGGTGAATGTAAAAATAAAAAACCTTAAAGCTTCTAGCGAAAAATACCAGTTATTAACATATATGCATATCGTATTTGCAGGTAATGCTATCAGGTAAAATTTGAATATATGTTTTAGTTGTTTCAGTTTTCAAAATCAGCTTAGAATTAGTTTCGAGTATTTAAATGTGTGTGCAGATCTAACGATAAGAGCATTTCATCGAATTGCGAAAGTGAGACATTTCTTTCCGTTTTTTTTTTCTCTCCTTTACTTGAAACGATGTCCGAATTGAGGGCCAAATTTCTTAAATGAAATCTCTTCTCTGTTAAGTTTGCGGATCATCCGAAGATTACGAGTCTAATAAGATTAAAATTGGTATAAAATTATTATAGATATAATATGTTGAGTTTTAATCCGAAGAAGATAAAATTTATAATCGAAAATTTAGCTCCGTATCTTTTCTAAGATTCATAAACGTTTCATGATCCTGTTATAAATAATTAAATGAACATTTCGAGGCTCGATTTATAGCGGCATTAAATTTAGCTACGGTCGATATTTCAGCCACAAGGAGACAACATTTATCGGTCCGTAAAACAGTCTGTTTTGAAAGCACGAGCTTGCGACCCCAGTCTCTCTAGACTTTTGAGGGTGGTTAGGGCGTTAAGTTAATTTTGGGTGAAGCTCAATAGTCACAAATTGCACAATTTTCATACGATTAATGTTGAAAATTACAAATTCATTGAACTCAATTATTTCGCAGAGAAACAGGACTGCGTATAAGCTGCGTACGTATAATCCAGGATTTTTTTTTTCTTCCCGAATAAAGATTTATGTGAAATAAAAATCTATTCAAAAGCTTCGCGCTGTCCAGATCGAAACATAAGAACCAAGGAACGTCGCAGTTATTCAAAATCGTGAATTAAAACATTCTGGGCCGAAACTGATTCGAAATTGATTCTGCATATTAAAAAAAAAAAACTGATCATATACTAAGCAAGGACAGAAAATAGAAAAACTGATAGAGAATACAGAATTATGATATTTTTAAGTCTTACCTTGATTTCTCATCCAAAATTATCCAAAATTATTATCATTTCGCATTAATACATGTGAAATATTCATTAGAACATTACATAAAATTGTTATGCAAATATTTGCAAAAGACAAAACCGAAAGATAATCAGTGGTTTGCGTCAAAGAAGGGATGAATCAGCTTCTATTGAAGGTCCTGTATTACGAGCAAAACGGGGTGTCATAGCTCACGAGTCAAAGGTTAACTGCTGTTTAGAATATGCATTGAAGTTTAGCCATGGATGAATTTCAAATCCAAGAAATGTACGCATTCTGTTTAATCTATGAATGAATAGTTAAATAAGCATGATCTATATGATGGTAGAAAAAAAGAGGTGAATTTCAATACAATACAACGAGTCTGATTCCCAGGGTGTAATAGCTTATTTTAATACACAATCAATTATTTGACATATTTTCGGTCCGATTGATCGCAAAATCAATGCAAGATTATTCTAAGCTGTTGATAAACCATATTCACGAATTAAAGTCTTACCAAATCGATGCACATCGATCAGAATAAAAGATCCGGCTTTTTCGAGCCTCACGTTAGCCAAATGATTAACAAGTATTCCGTGCTTATTGAACTTTAGGATAAAAAAAAAGGAAGCACACTAATCTCCACAATTCTCAGTCTCTCAATCTCAAATTTTGAGGCGTTAGATTGAAAAGGCATCGACTGAATCCTCCCACGATAAGATTTCCATATACCTACTACTTATATGAGTGATAGTTTCCTGTAAATAGCACGTCCAACCGATTGCATAACGAGTACATAAGACATAAGACGCATTTGCACTTTTCACACGGTGGAATTCAACCGTTTAGTATGTCTGATTTGCAATCCTAATTCATAATTAATAGAAGATATATATAATTGACTCAGCAATTAACCACATTTCACTGTAGTTTTTCCAGCGATTTTCACCTGCAGTGATAACATATAGAAAATTCTAGACAATTATAACTACATAAATTGTCTACATTGCTATTGGGTTTCCGCTATGGGTCTCAAAGACTTGATTGATACCAGTAGCCCATAGTAGACTCTATGGGTTAGTAATTCTTCGCCATATTACCATCTAGAAGTAAAAGATGGTGAAATAAACGAAGTTTAAGTATCAAGAATGTTTGATGAGAACCTAAATTGGTCATTTACTTTGAGCAACAGGTTACAGATTGCTCAGTTTTATACGATAAAAGACATCTTCATAAACGGTACGTATTGGCCGTTGGAAAAAAATCTTTGACAATATATTTTGGCGGTTTATTAGAGATTAAATTCACAATGGATCGCAAGTAGTTTGCCTTCGTAAACCAGTATAATATGTTTATGAGTGATCACGCAAGAAGGCAAAACTAACAACAGGAAAATTCGAGCTGTAGGTACCCATTGTACTACTATAGGTAGGCATTCGCAATTTTTCTACTATGGATGACCTGGAGAATATTTTATGGACACGGCGTTACGATCGGCACAGAAAGCCTTGATATTCTCATGTGACATGTTCATTCATTTTCATAGTAGTGTATCAACAGTGTGTTGAATCCATTGATAACATATATGAGTGTATGAAGTTTTACCCTATTTATTATTCGCATAATCACAATTATCGAGAACCGCGATTATCGCGAATGCTTTAACTGTAAAATCTACGGGGGAATTTCGTAATGTGAACGTAGCTTACTGGAATTCTTCTGCTGCAGCCGTGAACTGGGGTGTCAAGTGGATGCGACGGCGATGAGTAACGGTAATTTTTATTCAGACTAAACGAACGTCAGTCAATCAGTGATGTAAGCTTAATGATTGTGTAATTAAAATATGGATTCACATAGCTCGTCACAATATGCTAAATGATAGTTTTGAAACAATCAGTCGAGACTTTCTTACGACAATTTTTCCAAGGAATACTTTTTTTCCGTGACATGGGCATTTTTAATTTCGGTTTGGTTGCAAAAATTTCATCTATGACACAGAATTCTTGAGAATTTTGTTCCAGATTTTTCGATCATGGCCATCGAGGTGTTGAAAAAAAAACTTTGACAATATTTTGACTATATATTTCAGACAGGTAAATTTTTGGCAAGTCCAACGCAAATGAGCATTTCATGCAAGATAATCGGCTGACGTCAATATTCATGCAATTTTCGTGCAATACTTCGTGCAAATCATATTGATTGTTATTGTGTACTGAACAAAACAATAATTATCATGCTACACCAAATTCCAATAATTTGGTACTCGTCGATTTTCAATCATTAGTAGGTAGCTTATTTTTAAATAATACCTGTTTTGAAAAATACTATTATTATAATTTCAGAAATCTAAATACTTTTCTTACGACGTACATTTATTTATAATTATGAAGTTTATGTTTCTATAGTAATGCTATATGTAGTTGACGTGTGATAAAGTCGAAGAATCGGCTTAACCGATATTTTAAACGCCTGTTACTCACTGAAATGAGTACAAAAAAAATCAGAAAAAATTCTGAAACTCTTTTCTAATTCCGATACTTTGTTTTCGTCGTAAATTGACAAAGAAGATCGAAAGGGGTGCGAAGTCAGAGACTCCCAAATTTCACTGAAATGCTTCACAAAATTGATTAGTCAATTTCTGAGTATACCACCGACTCCGAAGTACTTTCAAACGCAATAAACGACAGACTGCTGCATAGCCGTTGCATTAACTAGCATATTGCGCGTGAAAATTTTTAATCACAAGTATGAAAAGCGATGTGCAAAATTATGCACATGATTGCATGATATTTTCTGCATTACGTCGTGGTAGGGACAACTTGATATATACAGGGAGAATTTCTAATGTCTGAACACTCGGAGCAGCGTTGAGGTGGCCACCAGTAAAAAATTATCAATTGTTATATTGGTTTCGGGATATCTTATTCGTTGAAATTGGGGAAAAAAAAATTTCCAGCGCTGGACACTTGGCCACCTCAACACTATTTCAAGTGTTCAGACGTTAAGAATTTACCCTGTGTATGGAAATATAAGTTTTACGATCCTGCCAGTGCCATAAATACGAAACATGTCGCAAGTACAAGAGTTCTACACGGGAAAAAACGTCTTCATTACTGGTTAGTGTCTTCCAAATTGAGAGACACTCTGTTTTCGGTTATATTCAAATCTTAGATATTATCTTCGGAATAATTTCGAATGAATATTCTGAATTACTTTTAGGTGGATCAGGCTTTTTGGGAAAAGTTTTGACCGAAAAGTTGGTACGCAGTAGCCCAGATATCGGGACCATCTACCTCCTGACTCGTGTAAAAAAAAATAAGAGCGTTCAGGAACGAATCGACGAACTAGTCGCAAACACGGTAATACTAACAGGATAAGAATATCAAAATTGTCGCGACGATTAGATTAGGTCAAGATAAAATAAAAATAAAAATAATCTTACGTTATTAGGCATTCGACGTGGTGCGAAATGTTCGTCCTGAGTTATTGAAAAAAATTGTTGGTATTCCTGGCGACATTACTGAGAAAGGACTTGGATTATCAGCCACAGATCGTACGCGAATTATAAACGAGGTATACAGGTGAAAATCTGCCCCTTGATCCTTTTCTCATTTCTCTTTCTTCATGAACAGCAAAAACCAGAACGAAACTGTTACAGGTTTCAGTCATCATCCATTTAGCAGCCTCTGTGCGATTCAGCGAGGCACTTGACAGAGCTATTATCACGAATGTTAACGCCACCAAAGACATTATCGAAATTGCTAAAGAATGCAAAAAGTTAGAGGTGAAATTATCAGCTGCACTATATATCGTCACCCATCACAATTCCTCTCATTTACCTAAAGTAACGGTATTAAATTTCAGGCTGGTATTTACGTGTCCACTGCATACAGCCATTGTGTCCGAAAGCTCATCGATGAAGGTCTATATCCGGCACCCATGACCTACGAGGGGGCCAACAAATTCGTGCAAGATGTTAAAACTAAGGGATGGTCAGAAGAAACAGTGAAGAGTTCCACAGCGACGTATGTCTTTCATAATGTCTTATACTTTATTTTTTTTTTATTTGTAATTATACCTCACAGTAAACAATGACAAAATCCTTTGCCTACAGATTGTTAGGGAAATGGCCAAATACTTACAGTTTCACCAAAGCAGTAGCAGAGGGTGTAGTCGCAGAATATGCAAAAGACATACCATTCGTTATCTTCAGACCATCTATGGGTAATTTATTATTCGTCTGCGATTATTGTCTTCGAAGATTTGATTGTTTCTCAGTCAAGTTATCCTAAATTCGTTATTTCCTTTCGCTCAAAGTCCGCGATGATATAATATCGAGCCTATTTTCAGTAACTGCATCTTACGCTGAACCATTTCCGGGATGGGTTGATAATTTGTTCACCGTTCATGGTCCGATGGTTGGAATGGGCACAGGTATAATTCACACAATGAGAATAAAAAAAGAAGCAATAGTAGACCTTGTTCCAGTCGATATGGTCTGCAATGCTCTTATTGTATGTGCCTGGAAAACTGCAGTTACTAAAAGAAGGTAAAGTCTTTGACGTACTGGCAGGCCAGGAAAGAAAAGCGAGTAGCTATGTCACAGCTTAACACTCCAAGATCAATAATTATATGCTACGTTGTACTCTTCAAAGCAAATCAAAGCAAAAGCAAGAGCAAATGCGAGTAAAGCACTGCTGGTCAGGTTAATTTTTCGATCAAATTACAGAAACTCTGAAGACCTTCCGGTGTACAACTACGTATCAGGACCTCAAAATCCTATCAGCTGGGGTAGATTCCACTCATATGCCACCACATACTCCTACACCAGACCATTAATGTCATCTGTTTATTATAACTCTGCTATCCTAGTGACATCACAATGGGCATTCGTGATTTTGAACTTCTTTTTTCACATGATACCAGCCTTACTGGCTGATGTTGGATGCAGACTGCTTAGAAAACAGCCGAAGTGAGACTGAAATGGATTAATAAATTCTCATATTTTCGTTAAATTTTCATTGAAATTATCTAGTCGTTCGTATAATCCCATGGGATGAATACATATGTGCTTATGAAAAATGAATTTCAGATTTTACAAACTTTATAAAAAAGTATCAACTATGTCTGATGCTCTGGCATTCTTCTGCATTCATGAGTGGACCTTCAAGAATCAGAAAATTCAAGACCTTTGGAAAGCAATGGGGCATAAGGACAAGGAAACCTACCCCTTTGACATACGGAACCTTGATTGGAATAAAAATATTGAGGGACAGATCAATGGCCTTCGAAAATATATGCTCAACGAATCTGATGAGATGTTGGATAAAGCTGGACGGCGACAATTCGTGTTAGTATTGGTCGCAGTATAACTATGCTTTTTCTCCTCAACTCATTATCCGCTATTTGAAGTTCTTCAAGTTCCCTAACTTGTCATGTGTTTCAGCCTTTACGCCATTCACACAATAGTCCGTCTGATATTTGGTACATTTGTTCTTTGGATTACTTGGAAGCTACTTTGTGGACGGAGTCTTGTTCTCAGCACCCAAAGTGTTAGCTCATAATCAAATCCATACTTCGATGAACACCTGTCACGAATCTTCATCATCAATTTTAGAATTGAAGCAGCGCATCATTTTCAACACAATTTTTATGCTAGGGAAAGTTTTACCCCTAAAACGAAGTCTTATCGAAATTTTATCGCATGTCAAATCCAATGTAACAGTAAATTATGTAAAAATAATTTGAAAGTATAGCAATGATATGCATCATTATTCAAATATAATAGAAATTTCCATCGGTTAATTCTTCTAATTCTGATCGATCAGAACTTAGGTAAAATTTTCTCTCAAGGTTTATATCCAGGGGTGTCTTAGTTATCTAAATGCACATTGTATCAAAAAGGGTTCTAAATCCCCGGTCATAAATGTTATCTAGATTTTCATATAACATGACTATCGAGGCATATAATTTTTAATTAATTTCTAATAAACGATTGCACCATTTATTGGCATATTTAATAAATTATTCTTATACCCGTACCTAACATTTGTTATTATGCGCGTGGCAGGAAATGACCGCAGGTCAAACTGCTCGACGTACGTATGCATACATGCATAAAGTTAATGGGGCATACATGATGTAAAATCAGATATTATGCCTATCAATTGCGCAAATTAAATCATGGGCATTCATTGGCCTCGCTCCACCTCTGAACATTTCATCTTCACCCCCGTAAAAATAAAAAAAATAAAAAATCACTCCCACTCGAAATCGTCAACAGCTCTTCTGAACCTCTCAAAAAGCACTTCTCATCCGGCTTTTCAGCCAACGACTTCATAACTCATTCATCGATCATTATAAATCTCCTCTTTATTGATACTTCGACGATTTCGTAATCCCGTTACTTTCAATCGAATCACGTCTACCTACATGCTAATCGAAGTTATTAATATTCATATATATTATATACCAGACTAAAATATTTTCAAACATATATTGCGAGTGCATAGTGAATCGACTACTTCATTTCACAGACTAATTAATTTTTTGACAAAGCAAATTGAATAGCTTTAATCAAAATCTTCCTTATTATGACTTCAGATTATTTCAAATCCAAAAAAAAAGCATAAATCAAAGCTTTTATCTATAAATTTCAAAATTTCGACCAGAATTCACATCGTGCAGGATGTGGTGAATGTATCGAGTTTGTACAGATGAGGGTGCTATCTCAAAAAAAAAAAAAAACACACGTTTTTTATTACTGCGTTCAGTTGAAACGTTAATTTTTCAAACAAAACAAATCCTCCGTCAAAAGTTACTCTATATTACATTTTTTTTTTTTTTTCTTGGGTTCAGTTGAATTTCTGCATTTCGATTTCAGACCTGGGATCAGCGAGCCAAAAAAAAAACCTTTCTAAGTGATTTTCGAGAAGATAGAATGTCAAGAGAAGTGTAGATATCAAAAGGTCTGATAAACATAGAAAGATTTGTTTTGTTTTAAAAAAAACTAACGTTTTCTGTGGTGGGAGTGAAACGAATAAAATGTCGATTTTCTTTCGACACCCTAGTACACATATTGAATATCGATAAGGATTTGAAAAACGACTCCGATATTGTTTGAAGTTGAGCCATCGGTTTTCCAGTATTTCCTTTTCATCGTTGAAGTTTATACCTAAAAAGCACCGTTTCAATTCGCTCGACTTACGCCCCGGGTCTTTTTCCATACGAAATATAGGTGAATAAATATACATAGTCATGTACGTATATATGAGTCTGGCAACAAACCCAAGTAGCGCACCTCGAAACTTCCTAAAACTGTTTAAACCGTAGTACAAAAATAAGCTGACCGATGAAATTGATGCAATAATTTTTCATCCAGTTATTTTATTGAACATAATTTCTCGTTGGTTTAAGAGAAACGATTTTCTCAAAAGATTTTACATCCATTTTCCCACCTCTTAGTTAATAATAAGAAATTCTCCAATTAAGATGTCAAATAGACCCAACGTCTTGACTCGTATTCCCTTCTGTCTTAGGAAATCATTTCACATCAAAATAGGTTAAATTCAAAAGGATTTTGTCTCATGTTGTTTCAAGTTTGCAGAGTTATTAGCACAATGCCTAAAATATAGTCATGACTATAACTATATGCCAGACTAATCAAACTTAATCCAACATAAGCCAGCTAGACGTGACTTACCCGACTCTAATTTCTATTTGATCTAGTATTCCGTAACTCGTCGGGTCAAATGGCGACTAATTTATTATAAATTAGTATGGTTTTCTAATGAAAAATTGACCATTGTCTCTTATTAGCAGTCCGTGAAAGCCCGGCTAAATACCAGGCTTTTAATGAAGACAAACTCATGGGTCACGCGAACTAAAAGCCAAACCAAACTATGAGAAATTCGTATCACGATATTCGCAGGACCTGCACGATACTCATTCGACGTGTATAGTGTATTAATTGTTGTCATATACGTGTCCTGCAACCGTTATTTAATCAAATTTTCAAATTTCCTGCGGACAAGGCGGAAAAAGTTTGCAAATAAATTGAAGAAAAAAAGCTCTCCAAGGCAGCGAATTTTTCCATTTCATTTAAATGGAAATTCGGGTTCACAGTATTATCTTCTTTTTTTTTTCCCCCCGCCTTAATAGTGCTTCGAAAAATCTGAAATTTGGCATACGTCTTCCCTACAGTTATGGGTATTTCAGAAAAAAAATTTAGCGATGGAGAAAGACGTATGCCAAATTTCACTGTCTTGGAAGCTGTACTCTGAGATGACCTACAGGCTTCAAGTTTCGCGTACTTTTGAAAAAAAATTTATCTGCAAACTTTCTCGTCCTTGTCTCCAAGAAATTACGGAAAACACCATAAATAAGGAACACCCTAATACATATGGGTATAAAAAATAACCAACAGTCGAGGCTTTTCAATCTATTCGACAAAAACTGACAGATTAATTCGCCTTGCGATTTAATAATGAAGACTCTTGCCTTAATCCAACATCTTTGGGTATCTACGCTGTTTTATTAGACATTCCGTTCTAACGTTGCCTCGTTGGCATAAAATACTAAAATTCCAAAGTATGCAGTATGCACGTATACTTATTATAGTCGGAGGTGAGCTGAGCTAAGCTGAATGGCAGCTACCTGAATCTATGATTTTCTACAAATTATAACTAGAACGACGAATTTGATACGAAATATATTATATCTCTTCGTACATAGGCACGTGTACATATCAAATGTGTATATATATACGAGGGTGTCTTTTATTTTTTGTCTTCCTGGTGGGGGGAAAACGTTATTTTCTCTTTCGGTTCGTCTCCTCTTTCGTAGCCTTCAATATTAGAAGTATTATGTTACCAGGGTGAAAGGCTCGTGAGAGTGAGACTAAAAGCTTTTTTTAGACTTCGGTTATGGTTCCTTTATACTTCAAGCATAGATGTGCTGTATGTATAAACATTCAAACCTACACATTCTCGATTTACTTATTTAATTAACATTAAAAAAAAAACAGAATCTTAACACGAAATGGTGCAGATGATAATCGCTCTTTTATAGAAGCTAACGGTTTTCCTTAAATTTACAAAACACGTTATATGCCTCAAACACGCGATTTTCTGTCTCACTTTTGTGTAGAGCTTCTGTGATAAGTCGGACGAAAAGAAAAAGGATCAACAAAAACAGGAATAGGATAAACAGACGAGGAGCCTCGATTGTTATAACAAGGATCTTTTCGCATCCGGTACAAATAAAGTTCGGTATAAAAGTTTGCTCGTTTGGCACTAAGTCGACTTTACATATGATACCGATTTTTAAGATCGACATTTTTCCCTATTCCATTCAATTCCACAATTCAACGAATGAAATTTGATTTAAATTCATACAATTGGAAAATTTCGGTAAAATCAATTCGGCTAAGGATTATTCCATATGTAATATACGCTCGCACTCTACATCTTTCAAACTATCGTACATGTGGAAATTTTTATGTATCTTATAGCTATACATGTCCTTACATTTATTTATACTGAAGAGAGTTGCACGTACCAGGTTACGGCCGGTAGTACTACGTTCGAGTCTTTGGAGAGACTCGAAAGAGCAAAGCACTGAGCAGGAGAACGCAAGTGCGATGTCTGCAAGGTGGAGGATGAGGATGAGGATGAGAATGGGAATGGGGATGGGGATGGGGATGAGAATAGGGATGAGTATGAGAAGGAAGCGCAAGACTCTTATGGCTCCATGACCCCAACGTATGGGGTAAGGTCATGTTGCGTTACGGGGTAGAAAAGCATCCAGTAGCCAGTTATACGTTCCTTTGTTTTTGTAGTAGCTCTTACTGAAGCGAAGTAAGGAGAATACGAGAGTCAGCCAGAATGATAAGGATGGTTGTTAGCTACGTGCCTTTTACAGAGAATGAATTCCGTAGGAATAACTTCTTGCGTTGGAAAAAGTTTCTGGCTCTTGCTAACATGGTATCTATATACAAAAAAAAAAAAAAAATATGAAGAGAGGGTTGAATGTATGAAGTAAATATCTTTTGTACAAAGATACATACAGCTGCAAGAGGCGTTTCATGGATAGAGTATCAATCGACACATGAACTCTATTTTTTTTCAACCCTCTAACTCAAACAGTTCAAAAGTTACAGCCAATGGCGAACTTTAAGAACAGGATGAGGTCAGTGCGCCTAGATCATTTCAAATGAGCATATCTCTTAATCCATTGGACTTACAGAACCCATAGGGTACTCATATTAAAGCTCTTTTTATCACCTATGATTTGAAATAGATGATTCAATAATTTGATTCGATATTTGGAAGTCGAATCCAAAATTCGTTTTTAGAACTGCATTTAACCATCGAAATATAGATATGAAAATGAAGCTACATTCGTCTTCTTTCTAACCAAATTTCTATCGCTGTGAATTCCTGAGAAAATAAATAACTGGAAAATTGAAAGGGGGAAATTTATATGGACATAGCAACAATCGAGTCAAACTTGAATCAATATTTCTAATATTCTGTAAAGTTTTAGTAAAATAATTATTTTCTGTATGAAAGAAAATGCTCATTATTCATCATAAAAGAAATTATTTATGATTATAATAAAGGAAGAAGGATCAAAGGATAATTTTTTTTTTTTACAATATACAGAGAATTCTAAGGAAATGGCATTCCGCACCTGGTTAAGACGTTGAAGATAGTAGTTCATGAGATTTACAAACAACCCTTCGATATTTCATGGTTTTAATTATTCGTAACAATTCTAGTCGGTTCTAATTTCCATTTATGTCGAATATTCACACCTTGCATAAATTTAAGGAACGAGTTAACGAATCGGAATGTTTCCTGGCTACGTTCCAAACCAAAGTAAAGTAAAATGACTATATGATATTGGTTTTTCCGTTGGAGGATTTACCCGTTGACAAATAATCAACCCCTTACGGTCTGATTCCTAAAAAGATCAGATTTCGATTCAGCGTCGTTTGAAATTCGAACTTTCGTTCGAGCCGCTACTCTTGTATCGTAATTTTGACCAAACAATTGGAAACAGGTGCTTCACTGCCTATATATTCCAGGATAATTCCTACAGGATATTGTCGACGTTGCCTTGCTGCAACGCAGCCCGTTCTCGTTTTATATTATACTTTAGACTTCTGGTTTTAACGTTATTCCAATAATCTGACGAGCAAATATATATCGTCGGTCGTTGCTATTTCAATCCACCCCACCGCGTTCATTCTATATCACTTCTTTACATTTTCAGATATATTTGCAGAATACAGAACACACGGATGATTGTGGTATTTCTTTCTAGACATATATCCACCCCCTCCTATGCAAACACACATATTTATACGCATAGAATTATTCTTACATACATTTCTAGTATAGTAGAGAGAGAAAGAGAGATTATTGTGAGGATGATATTTTCTTGTTCAAATATCATCCTCACCTTAAACCTCAACACGTGTTCAGTGCTCAAGGGTCTTTTGGGTTACCTAATCCGAATCTAAGGTCTTAGATTCAAAATTTAGTCTAAATATTTGAATTATTCAAATATCCAAGATATTAGTTATATAAATGTTTGGAATTTGGATCATTAGACTTCGGATTTGAAATCAGAAACTCAAAAGACCCCCGAGCACCAAGACAGACTTTCGTATTACTTGATCCAGTCAAGTTATATGAACATTAGTAACACGATGTAAATTTTTCTGAACTTAACAAATTGAAAATCTTGTTGTCGATTTAGGTATCACTCAGACTTTAATTGCAGACTTTACTGCCTTTTTTTTTTTTTTTTGATGGGGTCGATTATTTGACGTAATTATGAATATAGAAACCAAAAAAAAAAAAGAAATTGATGATCTATTTTGACAGATTCTAATCCGACAAAACGTACGAAGGTATAAATTTTTTATTGTTTGATAATAATTCGATGAAAATTCTAAATATTTTATGATCGTTGTAGTTTTAGAATTGAAAATTCTTCCCCTATAGTTAATAGAGAAATATAAAATCAACATAATTTATAAAAGACGAACGTCTGCAGTAGTTGGTATATATAATCCATACAGCTAGCTGCAGGAAAGAAAAGAATCTTTATTCTCTGTTTAGTTTTAATCAAAACTTAAGCAAACCCTGCACCCCCTAAGGTTTTTATCTACGCATGTATAGGTACAGATATGGATGTATGTGTATTTCATACGCAGCTATATTCACCAGCCCCATAAACCTAAAGAGCGTGCGAGAAAGCGGAAGGAAATAAGGTAGAAAAAATTGAAATTGATAGCCACGTCAGTGTAGTTGGTTCGTATTTACTTTTAATTTGAAACTTTGTTTGTAGGATAGGATAGACGGGGATGGATGAATGGATGAATAGGTACGTGTACTTTTAAGGAAATACGAAATATAGACGTCGCTCGTTGCCTCTGGCAAGAAACGTAGCTCCTCTTCGAAGTATCGCTGCAGCATCAATTAGCCAATAAAAGAAAAAAAGAAAAGAAAAGAAAAAAAAGGGAGAAAAATAAAAACGCCATAATTTATGAGACCACAGTTGAATTCGAGGGACTTTTTTTAAGAGGGAAGATTTTTATTTTCGCAAAAATGTTCAATAAAATGAAAACGTGAATGAAGAATGAAATTTTTGGTCCAGCTTCAGAATCACGATTACGTCGACACCTGTTAATTCCGTTGATTGCACCTTCAAAGAGACTCGTGCTACGGCGATCAGATTTTACTTTTTCTATTTATATCGGGATCAATACACACGCGAACAATTTTTCAATTTGTATCACGCGGTCTATACTTTCTGTCGAAAATCCGAGCGAGAAGAACTCCAATTATCCTCGATCGGAGGCTGAATGGTTTCGCTGAAGATCGATATCGTTATTCTATTCGTACGGTGGTTTAGATTCTCCAAACCGCACAAAGCGAAATTAAAAACTACCGGATCGACGCTTTTTTTTTTGCACAATTTTCGAACAAATAAAGTTCCAGCTTCTCATTTTTAATTGTGGAAAAAATCCATAGGTCTTCTTTCCTCGCTCTGAAACATTCCGTTTCCAAAATCTTTCTCCCTTTCTCCCATGATTTTTCCCGCCTATTTCGAGCTCGTAAATCCTAACGAAATCCAGAGATACGTTTTTTTTTTTTTATATATAAAAAACAAAAAATCCGCGACATATCGACGTGTATCACATATGCGTATGTACCTATATGATACAGCGGATTGTTAGTCGAAAGCTTGGTCAGTCTCGAGTCTGGACCTCGTCCCACTCACTCCTCACTATATCTCTCACGACGAAAGGCTTCGGGACAATTCTGCCTGGCCACGCTCCAACAACCCAAAAGCTCACATGTACATACGTCGCGCTTTCATTCGTTAACAAGAGTTTTGCAATTGCCAAGTTGAGTTCTTCCCTGGACTGAACGAGTACTCGCGATGATGGAAGCCAGAAATTGGAAACCGCGATATCCACCTCTCTCCATACTCATACTACTCTTAATCCCAGCTGTAATCCGAGATCCAGACAATCAAAGAGGAGCAATTTGCGTCGTAGCTTAGATTCTTAATATTATTTTTTTTTTTTTTATTCCAAATTAATTCACTGTTTTAATTTAACAAATGAATGAATGAATGACTGAATTAGAACAAAGCTTAAAAGATGATGAATATCATCTACGCTATATACTCATACGATTATTTATAACATGGTAAAGACTTAGGCGAATCACCAATTCGGCGGGTGCTTCGTTGAAACAGGTCAAGCACCATCAACCGCCATTAAACTAATCAACCACGTAATTCCGTTTTCCGGCACCTTAGCGCACCTCGTAAACTTCCTGTTCCTTTACCCCGCAGTAAATACAAGGCCTGTTTCAAGGTTGGGATAGAGCAATAACTGCTTGTTATAGAACGGTTAATCTTATCAAGGTACATGAGAAAATTGGTAGAAGAAAAAGAGAAAATAAAAAAGAAAAAATATCTCCCCGAATTAACTTCCGTTGTAGTAAATAATAATTTGAACCATATTTTTTTCTTATTTTTTTATTTTTTATTATAGTCTTTAAACTCCTGCTATATCCTTGTTATAAATAAGTTTTTTCATTATAACTATATGCGTATCTATATTATTTAAAGTTAATGTAAAAAAATAAGGGTGAAATAAATCAGTCATTTGGTTAATTATCCGTGAAATTATTCGCTTTGACAGTTCAGGAAGATTCATCCACTTTGATTTGGGTTAGCACCCTGGGAAAGACATCAACGTCGACATTTACCCTGCGGGTGAATTCGAGGCTGAAAAATTCACGACTCCAGGCTCCAGATCACTTCGTATAATTACCCACTAATTAGTAAGAGGATCGCGCTTACGAGGTAGAAGCTTCTTCGTGGAAGGATCATAGCGTAATCTATTCCCATAAATGAGACTGGCATTTGCCGTCAGAAATTCAGAGCCGTGGTTTCCCTGGATGGCCATACCCACTAACCACGGGAGGTCAAGTAGGTCTATAATCCGGTGAACGGGATAGATCGACCTCTATACTGGTCAGCTTCTAGTTAGTCATCTCTGGCCCTAATTAGGCCCATTTGGTACTTCGAATGGCCAAAAACTCACCTTTAGAGAAATCTATATCCAAGGGTAGGTTGTAGTTAGTGATATAAGGCTGTCTTTAGAAATTTACCAAATCGAATGGATGAGGTAATGAGAATTCGTTACATTTTTACATCTGTGCCAAGTGCAAGTCCATAATTGAGGCTATTTCTGGCATAAAAAGCCTTTTAAACTTTACTCTCCGTACATGAACCTGGCCCCAATTTTCTTAATTAGACTTCTGTTAATATTTACTCTTCGGCGACTTCAGCCTAGAGCTTTTTCCTCACCCTTATTGTATGACTATAGATATAAGGATGTGTGTATGTTGTATATATGCATAGAAAGAATGTCCTTCGAAGGTATTGAAGTGAGTTTTATCAAGGGAAATGATTTGTTACATATCAATCACTGGTCTAATTACTGAAATTATGAAATACAGAGATTTGAAATAATTGGAGGACGTCATATCCTGAAATTTTTGTAAATGCAATAGAATAAAGTGCGACAAGTTTGCACAGCATAATATCATTGCTAATAGTTAGATCCTAGTTTTTATTTGATGCGTGAAAGAAATAAAAAAATATAAAAAAAATAGATAAGGGACCATAATAATCTGAGAAAAAAAAACAGATGGGAAGAAATTATAATGAAAATTGATGAAGACTCGATGTCGTCGGATATTCGATGATGCCTTAAGGCGAAAAGAGAACCTCAGTGATATTCGGACCTTCATCTATCACCGCTTGTCATCGAGAGATTCCCCAACTCTCAGAAGAAGATAAAATAAAATAAAATAAAATAAAATAAAAAGACAAGAACCCAGAACGAGCCCCTATCCTTTTTATATACGAAAAGTCACTTTATAAACGTTAGCGTCTCCCTGCAGCCATTCCTTTTCAAAACTCAAACCATATGGCATTGTGCTTTTATGTAAATAAACATGTATATCGGTTGTACTGTTCACGGTTTTCATCTTGGCAATCTTCAAGTTGAAACATACCAAAAACCGTCACATTGATATCCATATAAGTTGACGTGAGGATGGATATATAGACGCATGAATGTCTGCGTGATAGACGGTCGACGGTCGACGGTTGACGGTTGATGGTTGGCGGTTGACGTAGGGGTGGGTTCATACATACACACACACACATACACACATCCTTATACATATGCATGCATGCATACGTACATGAATGTTGGATGGGGTAAGGCATTCCTATAGGGGGTATAAAGCCGGCTCAATGACATCTAAAATGTATCCCCGAGTCCCAGCGTACAATTGCTTTTGCGTTTCCCGTTACCGTTGCTTTTGCCTTTGCCTTTGCCTTTGCATGTGCCTTTGCCTTCGCTTGTGTCTGTCTATGTGCATGTGGCTGTGGCTGTGGCTATGGCTGTGTTTGTCCCTTTGCTTTCGCGTACTGCGCAGCCCTTTTCCATTAAGATTAGCGAGCTAATGGTACCACGAGGACCGTACGCGTATACTCTAGAGTCTAGCGTATGTGCCGTTCTCCGAACCTTAGCGAAAGAGTAAAAGTCGGGGGTGCCTTACCCCATACCCATTCCTATCCGTATCCCCGTCCCCATCGCTCTGCCTATCTTTATCCAGTTCTGTCCTAGTCTGGCCTCTTCGAGTGCCACCCTCTTTCACCCAACCTTGCAGCAACTGCGCACTCTGGACGACCTAATATTGCAAACAATGAAGAAGGGCCGCGGTCACGTAATTAAAGTTAATAGTTGCCTGAGGGGTCCTTCGGGGGCCTTTGGGGAATCTCTGAGCCACCAAGAAGCATAATTATTCCCAGGCAAATACCAGACGCAAAAAGGTTTGGGTTTAAATAATTTCAATCAAAATCCATATTTAGAAAAGATGAGTAGCGCAGATATCTGACCCATTTCGAATATTTGTTTATTACTTTCTTCAAACTTATTTGCCATAAAAGCTCATCTGTTTAACTTTATATTCAAATATTAATTTTAATGAAACGTTTTAGCCATCGAAGCAAGGAACCAAACACAAGGGATGTCTAGTTATTTTCTGTGTAAAATGTGGATATTTTTGGAAAAATTTTTCATCCATATAAAACCTGTCAGTTCACAATTTTTCAGAAACATGTGAGCGACGAAACACCTGGGTACGCAAGCATGTGATATTTATAAAAGTCTTTTGTATTTCTTTTTTTTTGCAAAATTTCTCCTTCTTTTTTTTTTTCTTTTTACGCCCCGATTTCTCCCTCACACTTTTAACAGAAGGAGTGACTTTGAAGTTAGATAAAGGATCTTCCACGTGTAAGGGCAGTCGAGTTTGAAGTGCAAAATCAAGACCTGAAGCGAGACGAGACACACGGGTCAGAAAGGGCACGAGCTTTATAACGAGATTAAAACGCGGTAAGGGTTGCCCTTAACCCAGACAACGACCTCCGACATTTTCTCCACCTATAAGCACCAAAATATCATATGACACTGAAATTCACCCCTGTAGTATGGGTCTAATCGCAAATAATTCGACGACGTTACGTGATGCACGAACGTACCAGACCCCATAGACAAGTAAATGGAAGTAATATATATTAGGGTGGTTCTTAATTCGGTCATATTCGAATTTCTATACTCCCATAGACCGGAACACACGATTTTTGAGTACTTCGAAGTTAATTTTTACTTCCTATCGCATTGTAATTTCACTGATTCTAAAAACTCCTACAGTAGTAGGTATCGCAGTGAAAAATGTATAGATTTTTCTAGAGAGAGTCGAAAATGATGAAATTAAGAACCACCCCTAAATCGGTAGGGCGTAGGGCATATGGCATGTAGTTAATATCTCGCGTTATTAGATTAGTATCATAAATCTATTGTGCTTTTGCCAGACATTGCCAAAGCGAATGGTATACAGGCCTATAATCATCTATGTGCAATGTAACGCAAGAACAAAGGAGAAAGAAAACGAGATACGATCAGGCTTATATTTTCTAACTATTTCTATGGTATGGTTTATACTTTGAACAGTATAACTTAGAATTTCCGATCATGTATCAGTTTATGTTGTATATTATATTATTGTACATCAATTGTTGGCGGAAAAGTTAGCGATACGTTGTTTTCAATTGGCTTCTTTCTCATATTCGGGTATTTCATATAGGTATTATATATATATTTCTATGGCTATAGATATTCCGATAACTTTATCACTTTCCGGATATCGTAAACGGGCTTCTATATTTCGCTCGGAAATATATCGAAATACGTACAGGGTGATCGTTCCCGTATATTTCTTCGATTATTCTTTGTTTTCCAGACCGTCAAGTTTCAATTGACAATCATACAATTTTTAAAGCTAAAAAAACCATCAGTGAAATGTAGAAGTGGTACCAAAAGAATTTTAGTCTCTGTGTTCAGCTACTTCCGACAAATCTTTTCCAAATTATTTCAACCACAATGAAAACCGAATTTCCGAGACGTGGAAGTCGATTTTCTAAGTCAGAAAAATGGTGATCGTTTTTCACAAGTTTCAGAGATCTTCATCAAACTGGACATAGATTTTTTTTTTGGGGTGAACATAATTCATTCCTAGTTTATAAGAATTTTCTGTTTCTTTTTTAGAAATAGAATTACTGAATCTGGATTTAATCTGAAAATGACCACCCTGTATGTTATAACTAACTGAAAGCAGAAATCACGTCCAAACGCGTAGGCCTTACTATAGTCTCTGAACGAAACACGTTTATGCTACCGGTTAGACCCGGACTTGCTATACTATTTCGTTCTTTTATATACCACTTCTGTAACACTGTAACAGTAGTGTGGTTTTACGTTCACGTAATAGGCAGGCAATAACCCCGAGAAGCATTGGGAGATAACCCTACAGCGACGTGAAAAGGCTGGCAAAATTTTATCTCTGGCACGATCATCCATCGCCAAAATTATCACCCCTGATCACCCTTTCGGAAACCTGCAACGCCCTATACACAGCAGTTAGTTTACAACTGTGTGTAGGTATGCATTTTATATTGTCGGTGTTAAACGCAACGAAACACGAAACACTCTGGTACGGTTTAAATAAAAAAAATTCTATCATTGAGCCGATTTCTAGGATTTTGAGACGTAACTACCCTAACGGATTTCAAAAACTTTCAAAATGTTCTGAACTTCTGTGTTTTTGAAAATTTGAGAAATACGGAACTCCAACTCACGCCCTCTATAAATCGAAACAATATTTCCTCGGTATATATATGTATAGTATATTCACCCCTTAAGCTGCACAGAAATGTCAGATTCAACACGCGTTCTAGTTTCCGATATATCTAGTATCACGATTCCCAATTATGTGTACATATAACGTATAACATCAGGCGAAATTGGTTGTCTCCAGATCTAACATTGCTGCAGTATTATTCTATACCCACTGGTTAGACGATAGGAATTATCTTCACCCCCCCTCCCATGTTAGGCGGATTATTAGTGCCATTACGGTACCACGTAGATCACAGAATGCCACGTTGTGCCTTTGGTTTCGAGTCCGAATTGCTTGGTACAGGGATGACAGACCGCGTGAATCACTGGATTTAGCTGAGAGTGCATCTTCGGACGGTTGACCCCGATGAGGATTGACACGAAAGCTCATCAATGATAGAAGTTAGATATTAGTTTTTAAATTATTCATTTCGGTCTAAAATTGACTTTCGTTCATTTGAACATGAGAAATATGCATATTTCTATAAAAATAAGTTTGATATTTCGTGATTAAAACTACCGTGAGAAATACTGTTTTCAGACCTTTTTTTTTTTTCATTCTGTTTTTTTGAATCATATTTGATAATTTGATACGAAAATCATATTATGAAGAGAAGATGAAACATAAATAGGTACAATTTCAATACGATTTAATCCTATCTAATTGAATTTCTGTATAAGGGATTAGTTTTCCTGAGACTGCAGGTAGAGGGAGGATGTTTATTTTTCTCGATTCCCTTTTGAAGTTGTAAAATAAAAGCCTCGCTCTTGCAATCTCAAAGAGTGTAGTATACTGGCACAAGGAATATCGTTTTATTTCAAAGTCACGGATTTAAATCTCTTTGTGAACGTCCTGTCTGAAGAACCAAAGGAACTCGATACCAGCCCTGCAGGACTTGTACACCTTTTTTTAAATCCCACCCTCCACGATCTTTTCAATATACGCGTTCAAATCGCTCTTTTCACGCCTCCTTCATCTTTGACAATTAATAACCAATTCTATGAAAGTCTAAGCTTAAATAAATAAGAAATATATAATTAAGTGTCGAGATTGACGAAAGAATATAAAATAAGATTAAAAAAAATAAAAAATAAACTCTGTTCACCACAAGCTTTACAATTAATTCATTCGTCAATATTTCTTGAAATCGAGTTAAAAAAAATGAAAATGAGTTTAGAGTTGAAAAAATGATATGAGAAATAAAAAAAAAAACAATCAAAATGAAATCCGAAGTTGGTCGAGTTGGTATAAAATGTCCTATACACATATTATACACATATACATCCATATATTTAAACAACGTGTTCAAAATCCACTATCACATTATCGGTCAGCTAAAACCGAAGCCATAATGGTTTATTCGCACGGATGAATAGTCCCAGTGGAAATAGAGAGAACCATGATCAGAGAACAGTTGCTAATACCTGGAGGCACGTGGATGTAGGTATACCATGTGTTAACAGATTCGATATAATTGAATATAAATGATAATACGTTTGGAATTATTATTAATTAAAATTATTATCAACCTAATACGATTTGGTGACAATAAATATCGAATTAGATTATACCTCTCTATTTTATACTGAAGGGGTAGTTTGGGATCTAGGAATCTGTACTACGTCTATAATATAAGGTAATTACAGGTATAGGTTGTCAGGTAGTGTATATAGGTGCGAAATTAGTTGTAGTACAAATTAATTAACGATAAGATTAATTAGTGCTGTTTGATTCCCATTGCATTTTGCGTACCATACGTAGTATAGTATATATCTAACAGTACAATACCGTATTACAGCTTACAGCTGAAATTTCTACTCTGTGTATAATAACCGCTTCAGTAACGTAGATAGGATTGTATCTATATGGTGATTGGGTCTAGTGAACCCTGACCTACACCACACATCAATATCCACTGCAAATCATATCCTCGAAACATATTGATCACTCGCGGTAACAACGTGTGATTGAATGCATCAGATCTTGCACAAACTGCATTATACGTTATACCTACGGATTGTATAACAGATAATCGTTATCATCCCTTAATATTTCGATCTAAAAATCAATTTTTTATAATTTTTTCTGTTTTTTTTTTGTTGTTGATAAAACTGAGAAAAAGTTCCCCAAGATATTTTTCAAAGCAATTAAAGAAACTCAGAATTCATTGCGAGGGAGGATTACGAATTAATTTCTATATCCTCTTCTCGTTGAAAAAATGGATGATCATGTTTTTTTTTTCTTCTTTCATTTTTCTTGCGAAACGTTGTAACCTGATTTCCTACAAGGTCTTTGTTCTCACACCGAAGGGATGAAAATCTGCAGAGCTTCGATTCCATTCATAATCTTTCTCATTATCGGTTGATCCGGTATTAAATATCACAAGCTCATTTCACCCTCCTAATAATGCGCGTGCAGTATAGCTACTTTAGCTATGAAGACACATGTCCTTCTTGTTCTATAACATATCATTCGATCCTAACATAGGTACACACATACATATATACAAACATTAATGCATATATACGAATGTGGTTGAGGGTGATGGGGATTCAGTACTGCAGGGCGGTAAGCAGCTTACCGAATTTGTTCCATACATCAGCAGCGGTCTCTAATGCGTATGAAGATTAGGGGATGAATTTCGTTCGCAAAATCTCATGTGAAAATTCTAATAGCCAGATTGAAGTTCATTGTTCTCTAATGAGCGATAGGCCTTTTCGACTATAGTATAAGGGTCCACAGTCAGCCTTAGGGTAGGTGCTACAGGGTAGTGTTGTAGATTCTAGTACATAAATAGATAGAATAGATATACCTATGCCAAACGTGTTATCGAACACATCGGCACTCCCCTGACGAACCCTATATTGGCCAGACTAGAGCATGTTTCACCCCACCCACACCCTGCTCTCTTCGGTACACCAAACCCCCAACTCCTATGAACCCTGAGCAGGAATATTGCGAATGTTTCGAGTCTCTATATATACTGGCGTGTGCCCCATGCCGGGGCACATTGAAGGCAGAGTTTTACAAAGAGATAAACCCGGAGGATGAGATGAAGGAATGGGGAATTGAACGTAGAGAGAGAGGTAATCGTCGTGGATATATTACGTGGCGTATCATCAACGTTTAATAACGTTTATTAACTGAGATTGATATTTGAACTAGTCGTAGGGCAGGATATCGCGTGTCTAATGGCATAAGGTTGTACCTACAAGTTCTTCTTTACGTCGTTATTCGTTATAAAAAATGATGATAACTCAGAAATCATTTGAAATTAGGAATTTAAAAATCTTCAATCACAAGACATTTCGAGCTTTTGGGGGGTTCTTACAACAAGAAATCAAATCAATGCTCAACAGACGTGTCTACCTCACATGCATACGACCTCCTGTCTTCAAGTTTCCCATTTTTCTAATTTTTTCGTTAAATTTTGTACAATTTCAACGATCTTGGTTTTCTCTTTTTTATATTTTTCAGTCTCTAGCGCGAATATATAGGAACAAAAATTATACAACTTTTAAAGTAGTGGTGGTGGTGGTGGTGGTGAAAAATATAAAAATGTCAATCTCTCTTCGGACATCCTCGCATATATCCATCTAACTTTTCGTATCGCAATATTCATTACTATAATTAAAATCGTTGTATAAATTGCTATAAAAATTTTTTCGAAATATTTCCCCGTTCACGTTTGCAAAGTAATTGAAGATTATTACTTTGAAATTTCATTCCACTAATAACACTAGACTGACGGGACGACAGTGCAGATTGAATATCAAAATAGTTTGCTTTTTCACGTTTAATAAGGAGGAAAAAATGGAAAATTTAGTACCTCAGAATGTATCAGCTAATTTGATAGTTTACTAATGCATATCAATACGGTCAGTGGATATATACATATATATATATATTTTTTTTTTCTTTTTTTTTGTTACTTTATTCACATCGAATTACGAATATGGCATATAGAAGGTAATTGCGTATATGCATGTCGATACCTCGCCGCGGGAGCTCGTTGTTAGTCTCGAGAGGTTCGCAAAAACATTTTTCATGACCGATAAGCTGATTGTACAGGTATTGAACTATAATTAAGTTGAAAGGTTCGGGAAAATATCGGAAAAATGTTGAACAACAAGTTTTATCGAGTATCCTCGATTTCCCCAGCGTGAATACACCGATCAAAGTACTCAAGCAATAACAATCACCGAACTCAATATACGTGTACCTATACCCTAATTCCGGATCAATTTCCCCCTCATATTTTTTTTTTCCTCTTTTTATTGATTTTCATTGATTTTCATTGATTTCCTTCTTTTTTTTTTTTTTGTTTTTTTTTTTTCATTTTTCTTTTTTTTAAATTGTTTTATGTACGCCTCGTATATCTACAAACTCAATGTCGCGGGTAATATAACTTTACGAGCCCACAATACGACAGGATGTCCTAACGGCTAACCCTTTCATTCCGGCGGAAGGATAACGCCATTGACGTTACCGCGTCCTTTGGGAACTGCGTAACGATCAGGTGAGAGCGGTCAGAAATTTCGAAATCGAGACCAGTTACCGAAAAAAAAAAAAAAAACGAAAAAAACAAATTAGAAATAAAAATCAAATGCATCATATTTCGAGTAAAAATATTAATCCAACTAGGTATTTACGATTAATCAATCGATATACGAATGGCTGATGGTAATTACAATTTTTAGATCACTGCCAATAACTATAGCTATGCAAGTGATTGAAAAAATTCCTCGTTGAAAGAATTGGTCTGTACGTAATAATTGGCGACAACTGACGGTAATAGCTGGTCATAGTATGGGCGCAATTTCAATATCTGACAGAATTGCAATTGCAAAAAAAAAAAATTATTATCCCAGATGGGATGCAGCCAGCTGTACCCAGTCGCTGACATTAATGCTCTAGTTTAGTTCAGTATAACTTAACGTACCGGCGAAAACTACCATTTTATATGGCTAATAAATCCGAATAGCAAGTTGTTACCTACTTTTAAAACAAATGTTTCGCCGTGTTTTTTTTTTTACCTCGAAACTTTACTTTTCAACTCAGACGAACACTGGCGAAAAAATTTTCCTACTGTTTCGGGTGAATTCTCGTCCTTGCCAAACCGACTGAATTTTTTTTTTTTTTTTTTTTTTATTCTCTCGCTATTCATGAAACCAAACGCGTGACCTTAAAATTAATCTCGAAATGACGAAAAAAAAAATCGTAACACTTTATGTTCAGCAAAAAATCTTTGTTGCAACCCTTGATGGTGCAGTTTCGTGAATTTTCAACGAATTTTCTAAAAGCTTGTCGATTTTATTTGTGAGAGGGTGTATATCTAGATTTTTAGATACATGATGCATTGTAAATTGTCAATTTTGTTTTTCAATTTTTTATATTTTTTCTTCTAATTTTATTATTTAAAGTTAGGGATACCGTGCGGTGTGAGAAACAAATAGGGTGAACCGAGAGGTTGACTAAATTGAACAAACAGGGGATTAAATTATTATATCGTAGTCCCCGGTACACGTGACCGTTGATTAAGGAGGGGGATGAAGTACGTGACACCACGGATGATAATAATACATTCTCTAGTAGCCGGGGTGGCTGTAACTTCGCAACGGTTATGGTCCTGCATTTCGAGAGAAATGCGATCCAATCCAAGTTACTAACACCGCAGAACTAAACTACATTAAACGGGCTCCTGCCGAGGGTTTCTGACGTGTTTCAAATTGGGTTTATGGCATCGTTGCACTGGAAATATAAAATACATTTTTTTTTCTCTGAATTTACTCTCGAGAAAATTCAGCTCTTTCATTATTTCACCAGAAAATAATTTGTACAAAATCTCATCGACGACTTTCATCCCTTAAAGTCTATATCGGTCGAAGGCAATGAAATTTGTCAGAAAATGTCCGGCCTGCATTGTATTGACGAGGCGAAAATTTTCTGTAAATATCCTCGATGGATTTTCAACAAGAAATCATCCCCTTTGAAAACTTACAAAGTCCCTTGTGTAAGGAGTCCAGGAATAACGACATGAAATAAGAACTGGAATGACAGCATGGTCCGATATCCAATTTCCCGCATCGTCATTCCATGTAGATTTACGAATAAATTGTAGATTCGAAGGGTTAGTTTAGATTTTAGATGACAAGGTGAATTCGTAACAGAAGAAGACTAAGAGGAATAAGAATAATTTCCGTCTTACAGATTACGTCAACCGACTAGTGAAAGTAATCAGCGTTAAGTGCCGTTTAATTATTCTCAGTTCCAAAGTCACAAAGACTAAGCCAGACGTTATTCCCCTACGCCTACACCTTAAGTTTCCCTTTCAATTAAGCCAGCCCATACCTAATTAAAGATACACGTTACGGTATGATTTTACAAATGAACTTAATTCACCATATACTTTAATCATTAATCATTTACAAGATCCGGGTTACAGAAAAATTTCATCTGTATAAAAATACATCGGCTTTAGTTTAAAGAGAACATATCTTCAACCCTTAGATTACGACCAAAATTTTTCTACTTTTTTGAGAAACTTGAGAAACTTACAGTTAACGTCATGATGAATATATCAGGAATCTGAAATGAGCGGAATCGAATTCAAACAGACGTATATGTGATTTCGCCTATGAATAATAATTACTATTAGATACTACGTGATTTGTATGTACAAGAATTCTATAGGTAAGATAATCATTCGATCGTTAGAAGGGTTTGTATAAGCTTTTCACTCTCATTACTTCCAATTCGGAAAGTTCTCAAGTACTTGATAATCTGGAAATACTTGTTCAAGCATTATTCTAAAGTCCTGTTGAAATTATTCCTGAATGAATTCTGAATGGTATATAACGTCCGTATCATCTTTAGGAGTGAATATCCTGGAGAAGACATCCTGTGGGTCTAACATAGTAGAATGAGATGACGCACCGGAAGTTCGAGCTGGGACACGAGCGTCATACTCACACCTACCAAAATCCTTATTTCCGGAACAGGTCCTTATGTATAAGAACCTCAACCCCCCTGACACCCCCCCCCCCCCCCCCCCCCCCCACCTTTCCCGCAATATCCTACGTATCCTACACGCATGCCCATCCAATAGATATATCTTAAGAGACAGGGTATCAGTTGGGCTTCCGGTTTCATCAACAATTTATTTTAACCCGACGACAACCTGCCACCTGCTCAAATGAACCGTCATATAAACATGAATGACTATCCATGCCAAATTCTGGACCGCTATAAGTCTACAACGAATTCAATTGTGCGCACAGTACAACCAAATCAAATTCAAACCAGTATTTTCGTCATTTTTTGATCGGTCATAGAATATAGATCGAAAAATTCAATATTGAAAAATAATTGAGACCATCTCCGTAGAAAAAAGGACCCATAAACCGAATAATCAACGTTTTGGGGGAAAAACGAATTACAAAGTTTGTCCAAACTAGGAAACCCTTGTCTTTTGAAGAACTACTGGTTTCCAATAAATAGTATAAATCAATCAAAACTTGTATGAGCGTTTTTTTTTTTTCAAATATTGAGCTTTTGAAAAATCTGAGAGTAGAGTAAAGTATTTTATGGTATTTAATATGTATATGTTCGTATAAATTTTGAAAATTAATTGTATAAAATATGAAATTGCTTTCAGTTGAATATTATAATCACTGTAACAACGTATATATAGATATATTATATATCGAACTATAACGTGGGATCACCATACGTAAGCCGAGTTGGCATACAATACCAATATTTCTCTTAATCCCCAAGTAATGATTTGTGTTTGTAAAGTTCAATGGGTTGTCACTAGGATAACCATGATATATCGTTATGAAACATTGCAATTGAAAGCCTCGAGATATTTAGGCCTTGATATTTAGGCTACATATATATATACATCGACAGATTGGTGGATAGAGATATTTCTATATACATATATGTATATGAATACTTACGGGTATGGGTGATTGATTTCGATATGAAACACCGCACAAACTTGGGAATCATATACATGTATATTAGGGTGGTCCACTTTTGAACTTTTTTTTTTGATTTCGCGGGGCACCTCTGAATATTGTTCCAAATTATGTAGAAAAAATCTGTCTAAAACATGGATCTATTCGGAAAATATTTAGAGGTCGCTACCGAGGAATGAAAAAAACAACAATCATTTTCGATCTAACATTCATGATTGACTTATGAGCGAAAAAAAAAAAAAAAATTTTAAAAACAAAAAAAAAAATTTAACAAAAATGAAAAAATACCATGCTAATTTGAAAAACCTCGCTGCCGGTAGCGACCTCTAAATATTTTCCGAATAGATCCATGTTTTAGACAGATTTTTTCTACATAATTTGGAACAATATTCAGAGGTGCCCCGCGAAATCAAAAAAAAAAGTTCAAAAGTGGACCACCCTAATGTATATAAAGTAGAGGTACATTTTTTTCCTCCTGTATATTTTCAATCCAACCGCAATCTTTTCAATTATTTATCGTAATATACTTGGCTTCCATTGAATTCCCCAGTTCCCTTTGTACACCACGAATCAACTCGTAGTAATAATACACACATATATATATATATATATATATATATATAAACATCCATAATGTATACTTTGAGGACATCGACTTTTTGGGAGCCTAGTCACGGTCCTGCCACAACCACCGGGTGTTAGCTAGCATTTTTTGGTGTGTGGTATGGTCTCCGTAGTTAGCGATCAGTATAAAAAGTAATTTGTGGCCCCAGTGCCGTATTTGTTGGGAGCGTCCTCAAACAATACATTAGATAGATGAATTCTTTGAGGACCGTCCTCAAAGTATACTGATGTCCCTAAAGTATGCATTATACATATGAAATTCTATAGTCTCTGTCCCGGAATAAAACGATAGATATAAATATATATATATGTATATACACCTATATACTATATACCTACCCTTAATTTTGAAGAGCGACAGAATGACGCTGAACGAATCCCTCAAGGTAAAGTCCAACGCTTTCTTGAACAATGCGAATGCTCAGGTATATATGAGTACATATAGTATATAGCCACTGCATATAGGTGGAATAAGTAAACCCTGTTAATATGGATACCCATATAGAATATGTATGCAGATGAACATTGTGTGTTAATGTTAACTAGTGTGTGTAACTCTATCCCGTACCATTCTTCAAGTATTTCATATCGTTTTGTTGTTCCCGCAATTTGACTCGAACGTCTCGGCAATTAGTAATTAGCAATAACTGCTTGAATCAACTAATTGTTTAAGCTTAGGCTGACAACTTGACTAATTGATGCCTTGGGGAAATACTGTATATACATAAACGTATTTGCCTCTGAATTGTACAACAAAAGCTGAGTACAACGAAGCTTGTTAATACGTCAACCGAGTTTTTTTACATTTACTCTACATCTCTTTTTTTTTTTTATTTTTTGTCAATTTTTTAATTTTTTTTTTTTTTTTTTGTGCTTCAGTATCATTTTATTTCTTCTCGTTCTTTTCAGTCTTTTCTTTTTCTACCTTTTATACCTTTTCACCGGTTTTCTGTTTTTTCTGTTTTTCTGTTTTTTTTTTTCTTTTTTCTTTTTCCTGCTTCTTTCTACCTACCTTTTCTTGCAACGGCGAAACCTTCCGCGTTGCTCAACAAGCCGCGCGACGCGAGGCGACGCGACGCGACGCGACGAGGCGATTGCTGGCACGTGACTACTTTGCGAATCGTGTCCCACCTAGGCGCATGTTACCATCGTATTCCAAGCGTTAGCCTCGGGCAAACAAGGAATAAGGATATCTATAAAACGAGATCTCTGACCTTCAACCTTCACACAGGGAGGTAGGTAATAAGGGACTATAACGGAGGTAACTACGTACATACGTACCGTAGGACTCCTTAAAATCACACGCAAAATGATCTTCCAATTTACGAGAACTAACCGATATTACTATGTCACGAATAATTGATAAGAAAATAATATTCCCATCGAACCTTCACATCCGCATCTATATCCACATCCACCTTCCACCTTCGCCTCCCTTCAACCCTGAATAACACAGCGTCACGCAGTTCGCATTATGATCCCTATAACCGCGTGTATTAATTCGAATGGGATAATCGACGGTGAGATATGTATATATGGGGTACTTCGCGTCATTTTATCAACTAAAAGATAGTCGAAACTCCTTACAAAATCATTAAAAAAATCGGGCTGTTATATGTGATACGAAGGGATGATGGACGCTATTTTGAATTTTTTGAAGTTATTTCCATTTTTCATTTAAACAGTGATATACATCAGGAACGGTTAATCGTAACGTTAAGATTAAAAAACGAAAATCTGCATTTTTCCAAAGCTTACGAGGGTGAAATCGATTTAAATTCAACTGAGTAATTCTGATCCACGTATTAGGGAAAAATCATCGAAAATTCTCTATTTCTCAAAGTAACGAATTACGACCTTGTACCATTACCACGTGATATGTTATTATACATTCAATGTCATTAAAATTGTTTTTTTTTTTTTGTGGGGGCTAGGTCGTAAAATTTTTTAAATCCAGAGCATATATTTTTACGCCATTATACGAGAACGAATATTGAATTTACGTAACGTTCGTATAGTTATCTATATGAATATTATTTTCTATACACTTTTTAACTGTACGAAATAAAAACCCTGAGTCATGCAGTTGACTACAATGAACTGCAGATATTTTCTCTAAAGCTGTACGATGGATATTTTTCATTAAAAAAAAAAAATTGAACTACCCTCTACTGTATTTCATGCGTCACAAACACCTGCGGATTTGACAATTAACCGATTACGTTATATGCTAGTACCGAACTTAATTACGATGCCATTGTATTATACATTGCATATATAGGTATAATATAAATTTACCTTAATAATTAAATGGTAATTATTAATGCCCTATTCGCTGCATTATTATACTCATTAAATTCTACATTTGTTGGTATACATCGTATGAAGTTTTTCACATAACTAATATCCAATCGATATACGATCAAAAAAATTTAAAAAAAAAAATATATCACGGTTTACAAATCCGAATCTGAAATCAAAATAGTACTTATTGATATGGTAATCAGTTCCTAAGAAATTACAATAGAGATGTAGATACGGATAATGCTCGGGTTTAGATGAATAATGCATTAACAAACCTCGCGCATAATAATTACTTCGTGACCTGATAGATAAATCGATTATACGGTAATGATGCAACTATAACTGTGTGCAGTCACACATCAGGTAATTAGATATTTACTATTACGTATATGTTTGTCATAGGTAATACCTACGTCAGAGTCAACCTCATTTCACCACTGTTCAATTTTTACAAGAAATATAGTATAAATGGGAAAGTGGGGCACATTGGACATCACTAAATAAGTGTGCAATTTTATAAAAATTACAATAATGTAATTAACAAAAACGATGTCTATATCTAAGACGAAGTCGATAAAATCTCAAATAATTTTTAACCGCAAGACAAACATTCCAAATTGTTTTTTCGCAATACGTTGATTCAGCTTATGGGTTAATTTATGAAAAAAGAAAAAAAAATGGCCTCAATCATCCCCTACGAAATTTTTTCAATTATTTTTGCCATCGCGTTGTTAAGAGTCTATAAGTATAAATGGCAAAATTTTTTCAGGTGGTAATCGATATGGAATACAAAATCATATATTGATAGCAGAAAATTGGACCTCGCTCTTATTAACAGGGCTTCTTGTCAAAGCAGAGATTTTTCTGGGAAACTCGATGCACCGTTGATAGAGAATGGGATAAATGAAACCAATACGTGTTGCAATACTATCCAATTACTACACCGAACTGGTCACGTAATGCCTAAATTCACCGTATACGTGCTCGAAAACATTGAAGGCTTTTTGTTTCCCATTGACTGCGAGGGTGGTCGTAAATGAAGCATCGCATCGATGCGACATATCGTGCAAAACGAGATTGGGGAAAAACAATTTTTCACCTCTACATACATATCGCCACCACCGAATTGTATTTAGAAACAGTTAGTTGTTTTTTTTTTTTTTTTTCAATTTTTCCTCTAAAAATACCATGAATTTCTGAGCTAAGGGATGAAAATCGGAACTCGATTTTTCGCAACAAAAAAAAAAACAAAACAAAAACAACAAAAATTGCCCCTGCAAAATCCAAATATTTTGTAATTATTGTAGAAATTTTTCGATTTGGTTTAGCTCGAAAATTACAATTTGACAATGCGGTCTGATGGTAATCGGAAACTGAACTCAACTACATATATATCTCTCTGTTTCTCAGTTACCGAAGTAAAATCTCACCCGCTCATTAACCGCTCAAATACCACGTTAACTCTGGAATTAGTAGACCCCTAGATTTCGGGGGATGAACATAATGGTTTGTCTCTAGGCTCGCAGTAGTTACCGATATTAAGTTACACGTAATTATCCGGTGTCCGCGAATCGTTAGATACTTGATACGAAAGCACAATGTGCTTATATAGGCTCGGTCTTGTTTCTAAACAATGTGTATTAGGTATGAAATCATTAATTCATCCATAAATTAATAAATACATACATGTATCAAGAAATGAACATCCATATTATGAGAATCTATACAAGCTAACCGAACATCTCTAACAGCCCATTGTGTTCGTATGAATAGAAATCTGCGAACTAGGTAAACTTCGGTACCGTGGATGGACGATTTCTATTGTGTGATTTTCGCGTTAGCAACAAGTCGGTGTGACCCGCTTTAGACATTAAACACCCACAAAGCGTACACAATTAGCTACATCAAACTTGTCACGAAAACGGACCATACAGATCAAAGGGTACCCCTGTTCTGACTATACTGTACAGAAATTTCCCAACCATATTACTAAAAATTCTCGAATTATATCGCGAATATTAAATTTACACAACAATTTTAACTAGCGATTCGCACAGTATCAGAGTTAAAAAAATATAAACATAATAAATTGACAATTTTATTGCAAGTAATTCGATAGTGTTCGTCATTTTTTTTTTAGCTCATTAAATCCTCCGTTACTTTCAGTCGGCATTAAGATTCTCTAATTATTCGTACTAATGGGCTTTCTCTCTTTGGCAAATTAGATATTGCGCGGAAACGAGTATCTGTTACTCACTTTCTCATGGGATATGGAATAATTTCATCCGGCAGACCGATCGCTGATGGATAGACTAACCCTTGTACCGATTTTCCGTACAGGGTTTATGCTTCGCATTAAAATAAAAAAATTAAAAAAAAACCCTTTTTCGAGAGGCGGCTTCTTTCGCCCTTTTTTCCTTTCTTTATTTCTTTCTTTCTTCCTTTCTTTCTTTCTTCCATTATTTTCTTTCTCTACAATAAATTTGTCTCCTCCAGTGCAGACTAACACGTTTGGCCATTAGTTTTCTCTATGTGACACTGCAACGCGATGCGAAACACTCCCCAAATTATTACTTCCTATTAAGCCTACCACGACGCGGTGGCATACTGACGCGGTAAACCGCCATGCCGACCACATTAAACCACCATTGCACCATTACATACGGATACTCGCCTAGCGCCTGGCTATGCACACATGATGCACTCATCTGTTTCGTATAATTACGGAGATGGCTTCCTAACTGATAATAATACACAACTTTACGGACACCATAAATCATATCTTATGACGATAACACAGCAATTTAATGATACATGTATTATGGGGACGTCCCACGAGTAGGATAGGGGAATTTCATGTGGGGGACCTTTCAACCTCATTTCTTTACTTTCATCAACTCCCTTTAAGTTTCTTTTTTCTTCTTCCTTTTTTATCACATTGTTCCTTTGTTCGATAATTCTTTTTACTCCTTGTTTATTATTCATTAAGTTTGTTTTTCTTTTTTTTGTTTTTCTTGGTAATAGCAAAAAAACCACTCGCTACTAATCAATCCTTTAAGCTTTTCTTAAGATAAGCTTTAACTTGACGACCTTACTTTTTAAAATCTACTTCTACCTATAAGGCAAAGTCATATTGATTCGTTGCACAGAGATCAAAACTTGGCTAAGAACAGCTGAGCCGCAAATCTGTGAGGAAAAGAGTTATAGGTGAAAAAGAAAAAATAAAATAAAAACTATCCTCTTTACTTCTTTGAACACGTTTATAGAAAACTAAGTAGTAAATTTAAAAGTAAAAAGTTTGGTAAAATTTAAGTTGAGTTAAAAATTCTATATGAAAATCTGATTTCTTTCATAAAAAACTTTATAAGAAATTATATAGGTATAAGAAAAGACTTTAACGCGTATTAGAATTCTATTAACTTATCTGAAAAAAGAAATGAAAAAAAAAACTTAAAAATATTCTTGAAGATAATCGAAATCTATCATCACACGAAACTGCAGTTCTTCCCCACCGAAGATGAGTAGGCACACTTTACCCCACGTTGGACTATATAATGACACAGAGTACAAAGAACCGAGGATTCGATCGGCTCCCTCTGAACCAAGCTGCTATTCAGGGGTGGGTGAGGAGGTATCAATTTAAACCCTAAATAAACGCCACATACATGTTATATACTATATATATATATATATCGACAATATACACGTCCGTGTATACCAAGCCATATACATATAAATCTTCACTAAGCCGAGAAGTCTCGAATCTCTGGATAGCACTGCTTTCCGCAGGGTTCTCTTCTGAGAGCCGCTTGAAACGCGTGGTGTTCTCCCCCATGCTGCACTCTTCCAAGCATGTATAGTACTTATCACCGTGAGCTGGAAACCCCCCTACTCGAAAACGTCGCACTACTAGCACACCGTCTATACTTTTTCGTAGTAGCTTTACGAAGGCCGGTTCAATCTCGCGTTAAATAACAATGCTATGCCGCACAAGCCCCTTGGGTAAGGGTGACGGGGTGCTACTGCAGGACCAGGATTTTCCCTCCCATCGATCACCCGGGATCAGCCCCTGAGGGGAACAAACCAGCGGAAACTGGCGGACCCAGAAAATAGCTTACTTACTTAATTGCAAGTCGGCCACCGTTCCCATAATGCTTTATGCTAATGACCCAAGATTTATTGTTGATACTCTTACGGCACACTAAACTTACTGCACCTATTAACTCCTGCAGTATCTGTTGCGACTTCTAACTTTAAATAGTTTCAAATTTTCGAAAATTTGTTTTTTTTATAACAAGAAAATGACCAACTTAAATCCTGGACCTTATTGTTAATTAACACAGTTTAATCAGTGTGTCGATTAACAATAGTCAGAAGTTGTAGAAAAAGTGGCTTCACCCTCACCCTTCATCCCCATTAATTGAGGGTGCGTTTTAATTTGAAATTGTTTCACGCTTCTGTTGATATACCCATAATAGCTATACCATCTGTACAGATTTGTTGGTTTTTTCCTCTTGTTTTTTTGTTTTTTGTTCGTACAAATTCACCGGTCACTGGATATAAAAGTCCTGCTCTATCCCTACTACAGTAGATAGATCTCCAGGTGTTTTCAGAGTTCAGAAGATCAGTGACACGGTTCGATGCCTTCGAGTGAACGGATATAAAAGGAGAAATAAAAAAAAAAAAAACAGAAAAGTGAACGGAAAGAAAAAGGGAGGAAGAAAAAAAAACCATAGCTTCGTAAAAAGTATGCAGGTGGCGAATCACGAGAGAAAAAGAAAAGTGAAAAAACTAAAAAAAAAAAAAAAAAGAAATTGTGAAAATGGTAGCTTTAGATTTCGAGTCGGTAAAAAATACTATTTTTTTTTTTTTATATTTTTTTTTCAAACGCACAAGCAGCGAATCAGATGGTTTTTTTTTTTCTTTTTTTATTCCTCTCTGCACGTATGGTGTACCCATTTTTTTTCTCTTTTTTTTTGCACGTTTTTAGTTTTTTCTCTTTTTATTCCCTTTTTGCACTGAACGAAGGGTAAAGCTGGCAATTACCATCGAGAGAGCTTTTCCAATTTCTAGTGAGATTAGCAACGGCTTTGATTTTTTTTTTTTTTTTTCTTTCTTTCTTTCTTTTTTTCACATCAAACTATCATATATAGTATTTCTCACTTTGGCTTGCATAAAATAGTATCTATACCATAGTTCTTTTTTTTCTCTTTTCGTTTTTCCAATCTTTGCGTTCTAAAAAATAGAAAGCTATAAATGTGTTCGAAAATTGATATAAAAAAAAAAAAAAAATTGAATAAATATATACCCCATAGACCCAGAAATCCAGATATTTTTACAAGACACAAAAACACATGAGAGAAGCAAGCATTCCGGTTTTTGGTTTCAAATTCTTAAAATTGTGAATAACTTATGCAATGAAGAAGAAAAATGACGACAGACAGAGTGCAAGACGTCTGGTCATATATACACACAGGTGTACCTGTACCTACCTGTACCTGTCTAAAGAAGTGGCGATTTCCTGCTCTTCCTTTGCGGTAAAAGCGATATCTCTGGTCCGTCGTCCACGTTGTGACGAGTAATTCAAAAATTCATATTTAATCCTCAGTAAAGTACCCAGGGGTTGCTGGGCAGCCGACGACATGACACAAAGAAGAACCTTCTCACAGTTTCCTTTCCCATTGCACTTCGTAGTAAAGAGAAATGACGCGTCATATAAAGCAATATGCTTTAACATGGAGTTTTTTTCCCTCACGCGTAACTCTTTGTAGACTCAAGGGTAGACTTTGTCGAGAAAAGCACCACATATAAATATAAAACATATATACATAGAGACATATATGCGCAGAAAACTTGGATGTATATGAAACGGAGTACATTCGTTCAGAGATGCACGACTCTGATGTCTGGCTGCACGTGTTTCAAGAGAAAAGGGTTTAATCTTAAGAGCTTGAAGAGTACATTTATACGGACCTCTTTCTAACTTTAAGACTGATTGACTAGAGTCTGTATTTTTATACTTACAGAATAACCAAATTTTGCATTAATTTTTATTCTTCTTATTTCTCTTATTCGGTCAATTTATTTTTGGTTTTTTTTTTCCTTCAATTAGAAATGATAATTTCAGACCTTATGGACTACGCCTTATCATTACAACAAGTCCTGACATTCCGCGGCTCTGTCTAGGTATCAGTTCACTTTGATAGTGTCCGGTGCTGACATGAGCCCGCATGGTCCATAGCATAACCAAATATTACCAGACATAGGAACAAAAAGGGACACACGGAATAGAGAGATAGGTCTGAAAACAAGGGTCGGATTTTACGCTCCGATGAAATTCAAAGAGAGAAGTGGACCGATGGTAACGGTGGTTTATTTACCACTGGACTACGTGATAGAGAGAAATATCAAATGTGATATACGCGTAAAGAGAAATGTATACACGCTGCACATATATATATATGAGAGAAAAAAGTTTTCCATTTTTTTAATTTTTTCTTTTTTATTTATCATTCATTTTCTATCAACTTGTATATGTATATGCGTGCTGACGGGTCTGTCGAATGGATAATATCCATTTATTTGATGTAAAGAAAAATGTCATTTAAATAAACTGAGTAGAGGTATAGAGATTACGCTAATACAGATAATCATATTACGTTATTGTCTGAACGATATGAGAATTAGCATTCGATAGTCCGTTACCGTAAATTTATTTTTAGTTATGCGTTAAGACAAGAAAAGTTCGTTTTCTTATTTTTCATTTTATTATTTCATTTTTTTCGATATAATAATATGTCAAAGCGAAATATTTATGGAAAGTTTATGGGGACGAGGATGAAAGCCTCGGAAGATATCGTCTTGAATTTCTACCGATCTGTATAACCCGGGCCCTTGTCACGTGAGAAGAAAAAAAAAAAAAAAAAGGGGGGGGGGGAAGAGATGAAACGTGAGAATTTTTCAAAAAAGAGTTATCTTTCAAGTGAATTAAAATCCGAGAAAGTGGATTTGCATTTATGATGAAAAGTAAGATATTTCCATCTCCTGTTCTCTATCTTCTCTCTCTCTCTGTCTCTCTTCTTTCTGTCTCTCGAGGTTACAATCCCTTATCAAGAATATATACATATATACCCTATACCTACGCTTGAAAAATCTCAAGTACATTATATACGTATACTTTATTTATAGTCGCAAAAAAATTGTTCCAGCCTCCACCTGTACCGTTTTTGTATATTTTTTTTTTTGATTTTTTTTCACATAATACGTTCTACTCTCTCCTTTGGCTAATATTTCAGTCAGTTTAGGCACCGAACTGTGTTACTACTCCGAGTCGTAAGGCGAAATTATACCTAATTAGAACAAGGCTCAGGGGAACTAATGAATCGTGGAGATTAAGCCGAGCTTAAAAAAAGCTTAACGCGTACCGGATTATCGCCGTTGTTCGACTTTCTACGTCCATTCAGTCATTTACAAAGTAAAAGGTAGATCACACCTTAATTTTTTTCTTTTTTTTTTTCTTCTTTTTCTTCTTCTTCTTCTTCTTCTTCTGTGCACATAAATCTATTCTTCATCTCATAGATATGCTATGGCCTAAACTCTGCAGGAGATATTCAGAGCCTGAAGACTCTTCATGCGAAAAAAAAAAACATGCGCCGAAAGAGAATAGCAAAAGATGCAGGATGACGACAAGAGGCCTGTAATAACGGAGATTGCAAAGCATCAGGAATACATTAGCCAGAAATGCGATACCACGTTCCTCCAGGAAGGGATTAGTCAGGATTAGATCAGGATTAAATGCTTAGAGAAATGATTTTACAGAATCATCCCTCTTCTCCGATCTGCGTCCTTTATAATATCAGATTCATCAGTAGATATTTCTCTGACCGCGCTTATAATTAGCAACAAGATTAATAATAAAGACGTCATTAATTAATCCATTTATAAAAGACATCAATCTTAGGTTTTTTTAAATTTAGGTTTTTTTTTTTAAACCCCCTCGGCGTTTACACGGATTCGCATCGCACACCTTTTATTAGAAAGCATATTTCTCTATCATCATTACTTTTCAACAAAATGATCATCTTAATTTATTGAAATTAATCACCCCTTACCACATTATTGTATTCCCCCATATATGAATATTATAACCCGGTTGTCATTACCACGCGGAAAAATTGGCAAATTAAGAACTGGTTTAGGTATAGATTATGAAGTTTGGTAGAACCGAACTTTTATCGCGAAATTTAAAAGGCTGGCATCGTCACCTCACGATAAAGAGCTATTATATATTTCTAGATCTTCAGAGATTTATAAGCCTTAAAGTTTCGCGCGATTCTTCCGCTCTCCCCCATTTAATCTTCTTTCATATCTTTTTCTAACTTCTAGCATTTTTTTTTTTTCTTCTTCTTATTTTTCTTTTTCTCTTTTGATTCTACCTGTATTTTTTATATTGCCCTCCTTTTTTCCCGCTTTATACCATACCCGGTAAATCTTCGTCTTATAATTTCGGCTATATCAGACACCCGCAATATACGAGACAGCTAAGAGTCGCAAATCAATGAAACACCAGCTATCTCTCACTGTGTTACACGAACTGCAATTTTCACGACACTTTTCAAGACGTAACTGTCACCCACAGGCCTATAATCAGAACGGCAAACAAATGCGACAGCTTCTCTTCCCCTATTCTTATCCGACTCTTATAACTCCCTATCCAACACCAAGATGGAACGCGTATTTATTTCCCAGTTTCACCCTTGGATGGGGGTAATCATCCCCAAAATCCAACGAAATCTTGGTCTCAGACTATGCCAGCTAATCCAAAGCCCATAAATATAATCGCTTCACCATTGGCCGCCTCCCTATCACCAAAAAAAAAGTGTCCGATCTCCAGAGGATCAGAACTCTAGTGGGCATAAAAAGGATACAGATAGTTAAACCAAGATCTTTTTACTTTTTTCGATATAACTTCATCCATTTTTTTCCGCTCTATAATCGAATAGAATTTTTTTCTAGTTTTTATTACCCAGACTTTAGGGCTTCTAGGATAAATTTACCGGTTCCGATTTCTGGTTTCGATACTCGTTCTTCCTTTTGTAATTAGTGAAAAATGACAGATGTGCATATAGCAGTTGTATTTTTTCCTATTGCAATGTAAATTTGTGATATTGAATTAAAAGCGCAACTTGTTTCATCCATCAAGCAAGAAAGATCTTGGAGGTCTGTAAAGATGGCCATAAAGGTCTATCGCGGTCTGGTCAACGATTGTACAATAAAACGGATCCCTCGCGGAACTTCATTACTTCTGAAATAGGCTTTTAACGTGGCGAAAGGAAAACCCTGAGAAGCAAACAGGGAAGATTTTCACGAAGACCGAGAAGACACCGGTAAAAACAAGCGCAACCCTACATAGGTGTATATATATATACATGTGTGTGTATGAGGTAGTATGTCTATATCCACGCGTCTTACGCGAAAGGGAATAGAACTGTAGGAAAAGAACGGAAGAGAAAAGAAAAGAAAAGAAAAGAAAAGAAATGGAAAGGAAGGGAAGGGAAACTAAAGTTCTTATCGTTAGACCACTGCGACGCCCTGCGATGACCTCAGCCATGGATCACCAGGCACCTACCCATTTCCCATTTGTCCGCCCGTGCAAGCCATAGTCTTGTTCATCTTACCCTTGTTTTTGCTACTAAAACACCATAAGGAAGGGTGGGTATATTCACTAGGGGGTTACTCTTTACGATCACGCATCATCCTTGTGCCATAGATTTTAATTCTTCCGTTCAGGGATCGATTCCCGTTACGTTTTCATCGACCGTGAATATACCTAAGCGTCCTGCAACAGCACATGATACGGGGTTTCCTTATCTCATATAACTTGCCTCGGGGTATAAGAAAGTAGAAAAAGTAGAAAAAGTAAAAGAGTGAAAAATAAGGAGGAAAGAAAAGAAAAGAAAGAAAGAAAAGAAGGGAAAAAAAAAATAACTAGCGAGATCTTTTTCTTCCTACGTTCATTTGCATGCCTCTGGTTCATTGAGGCTGAGGGTAGGTATGGTATAGTAGCCGGAACTCTGCGGAAAAGCATGAAGAGGAACTGCTCGAATAAAAGCCTTAATGTATTGCCTCGTTGCCGCGACGTCTATACCACACTGACGATGAATGCTATACGAACGTGTTTGAGGACTTTCCGAGCCTTTGTTCGCGGAACTAATCGGCCGGTACGATTTCATCCGAATCCTCGTATATTAGACAACCATAAGCGTTGATTTTTTCAAAAAAAATTAGAAGAAAGAGAGATGAATAAAAGAAAAACAATTACGAATCAGGCATGGGAAAACGATTTCTCATTGTTCATCGAGCCACAAGCCACAGCAGAATCCGCAATTTACTGAATCCCTGCTTTGTCCGGTTTCAAAGTCATTAGGTTCGGTTATATTGGGAAAAAAATTGTTAATAAGGTCCCCCCCCCCGTCAGTATATCCTTGGTGAATTGAAACGAAATACATTTCTTTAACAATCTCGACTACCTCCTGCTGATCACCCTTAACGAGATATCCAACCCTTTATTCGAGAGGGTAAAGTTGGGGGAAAAAAAAAAAGGAAAGAAAAAGAAAAAAAACGAAGTTGTTCTTCAGTCACGATTCACGGCGCTCGCAGAAACGTTTCTACAAGAGAGGAAGGCAGCCTCGTTCGCCAAAAAAAATAATAATTAATTAGTCAAGGGTTGGTGTGTGGATTCTATTTAAAGTAGAACAAGTGAAAGGATCTAATACTCTTCCACACATACACAATCTTCACTAAATTTATGTCTATTTATCTGATTAATTATATAATAGTACTTTTCAATACTAGTGCGAAAGTGTTGTGATTCTCTGACTCTCATCCAAGAGTCAACATTTTCGCCCTAGTAACGAAAAATACTATTCTAACACAACGCGTGTTAAGTTGAATTTTACGCACTCGTGAAATCGAGATTTACGCACAGCGTGTTGAAAAATGATTAAACAAACTAATTCGACGATTGAGTATAACATGACAAGTAGGAAAACGAATTATTTCAGCTTCGTATATATTTGCGACAAGGTGTCGATTATTATTCATGCAGATGTGCTGCTGGAATAGCCAATCAAATTATAATTGGCAATTAATCAACGTGAAGATAATTGAATAGTTTTACTACTTTTTCCCCCGTTTTTATTCATAAAGTTTTATATAATATTGATCACATTTCGTGAAATCATCTGTCATATTTATCTCGATAGTAGTTGATATTACTGTTATTAATTATATGGTTTTTTTTTTCTTTTTTTTTTTCAACATTTCTTTTTCCAAGTTATAAATCTTCTATCGTCTAAGTCGCGTGACCTTAGCTCAGGGTAATATTTCTCTTTCGACCATTGACTCGCGAGAGTTTGAACGCGGTTTCACACCCGATGAAAATAAATGACCGATGACCCCGGGTGCCTGGTTGTCGTTACCAGAAATATTTTTTTTTCTTTTTCTTTTCCTTTTCTTTTTTTCTCATTCCTTTTTCTGACAACCTTTAGACTGCCTGTGACCCCCTCGTGCAAGAAATTTTTTTTTCAGATTAGATAAGCTCTTCACGGTTCATAAACGTCGATAATAATATCGTTGAGCACTTAGAAACAACTGCTGATATATTAGTGGAACACTTACGAAATATTTTAAACACCATGGCATATATATCCGATGACATATACGACACTGAAAATTGTTTCTTAAAAAAAATTCTAGATAACTGAAATACCTTCTAAATCGTTAAACTATTTGCCTATCAAGAATTTCTCAAACGTTATTCACCCCTTCGAAAATATATTCCCATAACCAAGAGACGCTCGCATTTTTTTATCAGTTTTTTTTTATTTATTTCTTTCGGTTATTTATTTCTGAAACTTTTATGCTGAAGCAAAAACGCCTATTTCAATTTTTTTTGTTTTTTTCTCAATGGAATTTTTGATTGAATCCAAAAAGTTTGGATATGAATGATGGTTTGTATAGAAAGAAAAAAGAGAAAAAAACGTGGCTCTGAATTTCGTTTTTTATAACGCCAATATATTAGCTTGAAAAATTTCTTTCCCACCCTGATGCAGTCGGACGAGCTAGGGGGTCGCGACCTCGACGACGTGATCGTGGCATAATATGATCCCATATGATATAAACGCTAGGGGGCTAAAGCCCCGGGCTTGACGAGGGCGTGCATCCGTCTTCACCCTGATGGGAAACGTCGCGACGTTTCTGCATCGGACAATGGTAAAGGACGATTTAGCCTAGGGGTGCAGACGGACTTTAGCGACAGTTTGAGTTACTTTTATGCGATTTTTACAGTCATAGTAGACAACGATCAGCATAGAGTATGAAAAATCATTATTATCATACAGAATCATAAATTTTCGAAGGGTTCTAATTAGGTGGTAGTAATTAAACTGTCCGATATTACTTCTGCGAATAATTACCTGCCCGCAGAAAATTGCGACGTTGTAAAACTGCTTGTGACGAGACGGCAGGAAATTGGAGATCCTTTATCGACTTGACCTTGTCAACCTCAAGAAGTTGTTCTTTACCAAAGTCCTTTTGTCCACCCAACACTTTACTGTACTTTCATCCCTTGGTAGAAGCATTATTCAAGGGTTGACAATTTGCCTCTTCTTTTTCATTCTATAAACGCTTAAAGCAGGATAGGATTTTGATTAAGTGGAAAATTCCAGGCCTAAGGATAATCTGGAAATTTTTTCAACCCTACCAAATTTTTGGAGCGACTCATTCAGCTTCAAAAATTTGGCAAAAAAAAATACGAGGAAAACTTGATGTTCGCTCTTCCTTGTACCCAAGAATTTTGAGAAAAGTTTGGTTGTTACCAGCAGACAATGAGATGAACCGCGGGCCATTAGAATTAATAAGGGCAGCTGATTAAGTTTTTCTTATTAGACTCGTAAACCTCATTGTTACGGGGCTCGTACCCTCGTGGTTGAAATACTAAATTAAAATATGCCGTGTTCAGAAAGAGTGAAAGGAGTTGTCGTGGGGGTAGTGAGGTAAGGGGGTTTGTTTTTCAGGACAGATCGTAATAATGCCTACATCCTGCCTGGCTCAAGGGAAACAATAGAACTAAAGAGGTTCTCCCCGCGTGGTTAATGAAACAATTTTTTTTTTTTTTTTCTTTATCCTTTTTTTTTTTTTTCATTTTCCGAATGGCGATTGTCTCTGATAGCTTCGAAAGACGGTCCTTAGCGAATATGTTTTCACCATGTACAATAGAATGTTAAAAAAAAACTGGGAGGAAATACGAAAAATTATTTCTTATCGAAAATAATGAATTTTTAAATCTTTTCATTTTTCATTTTTTCATTTCGAAACTACGCATATCCAATTTGTTTCTCGTATATACATTTTCAAATGAATATCAGTCTGAGTTAATTACTAATTACTATTCACTATCAACTAATTAATTAATTATAAATACTGCAAAACAGTTGGCCACTCCGTATGATTATTTACCTAAAAACATAATCAGAAGGGGTATATAATGCACGTATATATATATACACCATTTAACAAATACAAGTAACAAAGCTAAGTAATTTCTGCCCTAATTAAAACGACGTTTCAGGCATTGTCGGAAATTATACAGTAATCAAGTTAATTAATACGTACTTATCGGATCAACGAAGGCTCATTGCTAAGGTAAATCGTACCCACCTGATAGGAAACTTTTAACGAGATTTACGAACCCTCCAAATTCTCATCATCCTTCAAATATTTTCCTTCGTTATATTCGTCCGAAAAACCCTGAATTTATAACCCGGCATAAGTAAGGTCACCACTACAAAAACACACACACATATAGGGGAGAGCGGGGCAAAAAGGGCAGCGGGGCAAAAAGGGCACCTCGGCAGAAAAAAAAAAAAATTCTTGAAAAATTTTCGATTTTTTTTATTTTTTTCAATAAAAATTGTTTCTCAAAGAAATTTTCTATTTTCCGATAATTTGAAGAAAAAAATCGAAAATGTCAGTTTTTCGTTTTTTTTTTGTACAAAAATTGTTTCGCGAATAAATGTTTCTTTCGAAAATTTGAAAAAAAAATCGAAAATTTTCGAAGAATTTTTTTTTTTTGGCCGAGGTGCCCTTTTTGCCCCGCTGCCCTTTTTGCCCCGCTCTCCCCTATATATATATATATATATAAATATATTTTAATCGTGTCAAGTTCATCTCATAATATATTTATTATACAATCCGCCAGAACAAATGAAAATTCCTTTTTATTTTCGAGTCTCAATTGCAAAAATCCACCCTTAGGTCGCTGATTTCAAATCCGATGTCGAAATTTCAAAATGTTAAAAATTCAAAATCGCAGATCCAATTTAAATATTTGAATTAATTAAATATTCAAAATATTATTTATACAAATGTTTGAAATTCGGAAACTTTTCATAGGGTTGATCATGTCTCCATTTCAATATTTATTAAAAAAATAACAATTATCAAGGAACGAAACGGTATTGAACAATAAAATAAATTCATATTATATGGGAAAAGAGACAATCCATTAGATTCTCGCGTCTGGCAACCACAACAAGCCCAATATACCATAACCAATCCCTTATCTTTTAGGAGGGTGGGGGGGTGCCCCGTGCCCGAGGGTTTAACAGATCTCCGCACACAATATTATCGATATTTTATTCGTATTTACCCTAAAATTCGGTGGGTTGCAACCCTCCGCGTAACCCCTCTGCTATAAGCACACCTTGTATATCTCCGGATACGTATATATGTCCCTATATATATATATATACGGATATACTATACGACCGATGAGTATATACATGTGTGTATATCATGTTATGTATCTGCATCCGCGTTACATACGCCTCACCCTCGACCACACGGATCATGAACCACGCGCGACGTCGTCTTTGTGGGGTTGGTTTTGATGTATGCGCACGGTCTCCCTTTTCTCGATTCTCTCTTTTCTCAACCTCCCTCCCACCCCCCTGATGTAGGAGGTATACCTACTGCCACCCCCGTATTCCGTAGCGATATATATATATTTTTTTTTTTTCTTCCTCTCTCGACTCTGATCCCTCTTCCGATATGTAAAGAAGGTTTATTTATCTTCGCAAGAGAAACGCATACATTATCGATCTTCAGTTTGGCCGGTTTCGATGTCAAAGCATTTGTGAAATTCGCGTGCGACTATCTGCCATACGACATACTCGATCCCGCGATCTACACCGAGGAAAGAGAGAAAAAAAAAAAAAAAACCCCAGTCTTATACGGAAAATATATTTCAGAGTCTAAATTATATATATATATATATATATATTTTCAGACAACCACAGATCACCGGCATATTAGTAACGGGGGACATCACTTCAGCCGATCATTTTACGTTTCATCGTATTACGTTTCCATGAATGCATGAAACATTTTGCTTATATTATATTTTATCCGAACTAAATATAACCGGCATGTGCTAACGAAAAAAATCGAGCCTTTTGATATAGCGATACCAATTCCTGAACCGTTTCGCGATTTTCCATATCTCTCGTCATGTCATTTAGCGTAGGGGTTTACGGTCTTACTATCACATCATGATTTTCTAAGTATACACAAACTTCTAGGGTTCTTGACTTCCCCCTCATAGTTTCCCACCATGACATTAGCAAATTCCAGATTATTACCGCTTTAGCACCGATTCACGAAAACTAGGGCTGACAAACTAGGTGTTTGCGGTTAGTAACTGTTTAGCGTTGATCATCTATAAGTAGCATTCTAATTATAGACATTCGCTTTGGCTATGAGGATTATTCGTATTAGCCATCAATTTCAAAGAGACTATACGAGTTTTACTTATCCAGCTAGTTAACCTCATGCAGTCTCTCGGAACCTGCAACTCGGTATACGAATAGGTAGCTGTATAGCAGGTATAAGGTATATGTATCACGATTAGTTCCCTACAGTTTAACCTGGCTAAAGCTTAAACCCGGAGTAATTAGACCGACGACAAATAGTTATACGTTTTAATTACGAAAATTAACAGCAGAGACTCTTCAAGAAATTCCATCCAATTACCGTAATACCTATACGCGTCTTGAATAGCAGAAACCAGTAATGTGTCCGGCTAGCTAAAGAGGGCTTTTTACATCCTAATTTAACCACGAAGAAACGGTCGATCAGTGTTAAGGACTATTAATTAAAATGGTATAATACAAAAACGAATATCATTCATTTGCTTCGAAATTACATCAATTAGGAATTATTCACTTATAGAATTTGATAAAGTTTCGATCAACGAAGTCCAGATATAATCGTACAGATATGAGGTTCAAAAATCGTGGTAGTAATCTGCTATATGAAGAAGCTGTGTCGATAGAATGTACCAATAATTTGTGAAGAAAGAAGAAAAAAAAAATTTATAGAGAAAGATTATTTTTATTTCATAGGCCAATGGACCGAGTACAAGGGTTCCAGGAATAAAAATAAAAAAATAAAATAAAAAAAACTACCCTTGAAAAATTCCCTCGAGTTTCAAGCTCTAGTCTATCCGAGCTTGTAGCATAAGGCTGGTCGTAATCCAAGGACAAACAATCAAAGTTTGTCGCAGAGAGCGAAACTGAGCGGGTGGTTTTCCGTACGTGGGAGTTGGGCGACTGGGTTTTGGGCTAGGGTTTGGGGGTCGGGACCCTAAAAAGTCCATTCACACGGAACTCCATCGTGTTTTGTTTACACTAACTAAGAGTTACCACGGGCAGGCAGGGTAGGGTACGGTTATTCGTAACGCACACGTACACAATACGGTATAGAGCAAGAGGCATGCCTACTGGCCAAACTGCAAATACACCCGGGCAATATGGATTACACTTGAGAAAAGTTTCGGTACTTGAATGGGACGAGTGCCTTCCCTGGCGGGAATAATTCGTAACTTAAGACCCGAAACACCAACAATGCCTTGAGTGTCAATATTGGCTCGAGAAGTTTCACGAATTATGAATTCAGATAGACCCAAGTACAATGGTGTTTAATTATTCCCTAATTAGTTACAATTCTAAACCTAAGTTTGAACGAAATTTACTGTTTTTTTTAATCATCCCCTATATATCATACAGACATTTAAACATTTTTTTTCTTTCTTTCTCATTCTCAACATCCTTACCATCCATTTATAGAAAAAAAAAAAAAAAAGTGACGAAAAATTGGGAAATCCAGAAGAAGCATAAAATCAAACAATGTCGAGGATATACCGTGACACATTACTGACGTGCATTTTGTTCTCTTCTGTCTGGACCCTAAGGCGTTTCGCTATAATCGTAGGAATAAATGGATGTTACATATAGTTCTAAATGAAGATTGTAAAAATGTCTGTTTCAAAGATTGAAGAACCAACCCTAATGTGCCGCAGTTTAAAACCGAGAGAAAAATCGAGTACTGCGAAGAAAAGCTGGAAACGTATAAATTATCTGTTTTTTTGTTTTTTTTTTCGTTCGATTCGTGATCTCAGTCGGTCGTTGGGATATAAAAACTGACTCGAATTACCTCGAATGAAAAACTGGGCGTTTCGGTATGATATTGGTGTTTTTAATATTTTCAGACACTCCATCCCTTTGATGGCAAAGACCCACCACTAAAGAGAAGTGAAGCGTACAGTGAGATGGGGCAGGAACAAAGAAGTTCTTTGCCTCCGGTCACCCGGTGACGTTGGAACGAACCGCTCCCTAAAATTTACCCGTGTTTTAGAAAGACCCTAAACTCAATGCCTGAGATATACACACTACACACCCCTACGTCAACTACGGATTTATGGATCTTCTTACAAGCTTTTGTCGAGCTTTTGTACCTACTATAACGTAGCTCAAATGTCCATAATTAATTGCGTTCAGAATCAGGGGGTGAAACAATCCGGCATTGTTCCTTAGATTTTTATCAGTTTTAGGTTTTCACATCTAACATCTATATAATACACTGTTACATTGGAATAAAATTATTTCAGAAAGTAAGAGATAGATGCAGTAAATTCGACGTATCTATAACAAGTATGATTAGACGAATCGTATATATGGCACAGAAATAAGCCCATTGATTACAGCATAGATCAGTGATGTATCCTAGTATGTAATGCAAATATCCCTGTGATCGACAGTGAATCAGTAATTGACATTTAGATTTAGATTTTGACGGAATAGTCCGGAAATGTCAATCACTGGTTCAGTTTTGATCACTCGATTATTACGACAGTCACTTTAATAACTACTGAACTAAAAGCAAATTGAAATTTCCATTAGATTGGTTTATTAGAGATTTCTGATACGTGGAATCGAGTGGTTTTTTAATAAGTGTGTAATAAGATTTTCGGAGAATAATTATCAATCGGGTATTACAGCTTTCGAGAATAAACTGAAAATTAAATTCTGTTACCCACCATTATATCGCTCTTAACAATTAACTTGCGAATCAATAAAGTTCCAAAATCGATGTCTTTGATAAATAATTATTAATCAACTAGTACATTTAAGCGCCAATGAACTGAACAGCGCAAATCCACAATGGCTGAATATGTGCTAGTTTAATTCGTAATCGAATTCCGTAATTCAGATATTGCGAATAGATGAGTCATAGCAGATAGCTAAATGGAATCAATAATTACGAAGTATAATTCTGCGAGCTTTTAACAGAATTTTATATCTTTTAACATATGTATTTGTGGAATAAGTTGTTTTTTTTTTTTTTTTTAGCTTAGCTATAATTTAAGTGTTCACAACGATAGAAGACTGACCTTGGCTCTATAAATTATTGTCTTCGTAGAACTCAATCGATATAAAAATATAAATGATCATCATGTGAAAAAGAATCAAAAGAAAAGAAAAGAAAGAAAAAAGAAACTAAATTCAATAGAACATTTCTTCTACGTACCAGATGTGTGAAATTGTCAAAAAGTTTTGATAAATTTATAGTGATAATGCTGTTTGATTAAATTATATTTCATCCAGTACCCATAGACGGCTGTCAATTCGAGCAGGATCGAAGATATACGCTAACTTGATATTCGTAAATTGATGAGGAGTCAAAGGTGTTTTTTTTTTTTTTTCTTTATGATCGTATGGGCTTTTTTTATACGGTGCTTTTTCAACGTCTCAAACGACAAAATAGACTTTCGAGCTTGTGACGACGGTCGAATATTCGACATATATATATATATATATGTCTACGAAAGATTCATCCCTTAGTATCTTAGCGGCACGCGAGTATATGGGACCTTCAAAGCGCGACGAACCGTATTTTCGAGCGTGTTCTGAACGACTTGAGAAATACAATAGAGAGGCTGAAACTTTCCCGGATTACGAATGAACGTGGAAACCTCTGAACTGTCTAACAGATTATGTTCCATCATAAACCATGCCGCTCCTCAAGCCCATCCCTTTTAATTCAACAAAGCTGGACGCACAATTTACCCATCCGTATTTATATATTATATACCTATATACCGTATATTCGCGAAAGAAGAATAAAGAACGGAAGAGTGAAAACGAAAAAGAAGAAAAAAAAAGAAAAAAACACCCAAACTATTCTTCCTTTTCTATATCGAATTTCAAAGAACTAAGAAAGTATAGCGTTTCATTGACCGCGTAAAATTTTATTCAACTTTTCTAACGTTTTTGGGTCACACGGTTTCAACCCCTTTCATTTGAACCAATTAAACCCGGAAAGAAAAACGCGTGCGAGTTGATCATAACGCGTGACAAATCTCGACACTTGTACCACAACCCCCGTAAGCTCCTATGTATTGAATCTGGAATAATTTGCATTGTACCACCGTTGTGCAGCTAGTATTGTAATAATATGGAAACCGTGCTCTGAAATGCTAAATTATTTTTAACCACAGTTTTCTTCATTTCATAGTCGTTCACGTATATAGTGAATGGTTTTATCGCTGATTAATAATTCGATGTATAAACGTGTTGTACAGCAGTTAATATAAAAACAAAAATCGAAAATCGAAACTCATTATCACGGTTTCTCATCATCAGTTTACACCCGGTTAGTTAAGGCGATTCGACGACTCGTTTCTAATGGAATTGTGGCGAAAGAAAAAAAAAAAGGTAGGAAATGAAAGGAAAGAACGAATTGGAAGAGAAGCGAGAACCCCTAGGATAGAAAATTGGAACGAACTGTTAAATACCTATGGGCCGATTACACGCTCGCCACTAACTCGACCCATAACCCATATACCGGGTCTGGCTAATGAAACGAGAGTAATTTGAGCGTTCGGAATACCGAAACAATTCTCCTCGAATGTTCGTATGTTGTACCTAGAAGCACCTACATCGATGGCTAAGCTAGAACCGGAGTAAACAAGGTTGCATTGGTTGGTAACGAGCTCTTTGGGAGATCTTCAGGGTTCGGTAAAGTAGTTCAAAGGTGATCTTAGACCCCGGTACCTTACCACCCTTAACTTATTTTGATGCAATTCTAAATGTGCTATAAGTTTACTGTTCTATCCCACTTAACCGGGGGCATTACCAACACGCGTATATATATATATATATATCTAAAGCCGTAAATAGTATAAAGAATGTAATGCCTCGGTACTCGTTTGAGAAAGGTATTACTGATAACGTCTCCGATTGCCCCAGTTGCTGTGTAGAAGGGGTATAAAAACATAGGGAGACAACGGAGAAAGAAAAATAAAACTCTTGCTTCCTGCAGGAACGAGAAAATAGAGAAATTGCCCTACACCTAGCTACCTACATACATACATACGTACGTATGTACGTATCCTCCACGAACGACTCATACGCCTTCAACCACCCTCTCGACGCTATCTGGTTTATCCTATATATCTATCTCAAGACCAAGATCCTCCCCGCTATCAACTGGACCACAATTCCAGCTGCAGGTGAAACTTCAATTTATTTGTCCCACATTTCTCTACGGCTCTGGGGCATTACTTCGTTTGCAAAGTTCCGTTTGCCTCTGGGATCATCCGACTATTTGCGTTATACGTTTGTGACTCGATATATTTTTCTATAAGTTAGTGTTGAATCTTACTTATAGAATGTGAGACTTTTACCACAGTCAAAAATTTTTCAAAATTTATTTAGTCATAAATCGACGGAGTCTATATTTCGCGAATATTTGATCATTATGATTAAGGGTCGAGGGGTGAGATGAAAACTAAGACAGACGACTACCCGTGTTATGGGCTTGTGGCTTCGTTGAACTCGGGCAAGATCTGCGAACCACGTGCTTCAAGACATCCCCTGTGATTTGAAACTACCCTTCTTACCTCCCTCATCATTCTGGCATGTTTACCTATCCGCGGCTCCTTTCATTTGATACTACAGCTATAATGTGGGTGGTAATATATACAGACTACCGGATGTTTGTACTGGTTTCAAATTATGTATAATATATACTACTATTTGCTAATTGGCCTTTTTCCACGAATACACACTCCAATCTCATTACTGTCAACTCAACGTGATTAATGATGTGCTAAATCACCTAACTAGATCATCAAATCTTACAAATCATCCGAGTGTGATCTTTAATATTTTCTAGATCATAAATCACGTGCTGTTATGATTTTATTCACCATTCAAACGACAGACAAATGTTAATGCAATTCATAATAAAGTGACATTGCCATTTAATCTTTGATCTCGATTGAATCTACACTCGGATCATTAGTCTAGATCAATTATTTGGTATAAAACTATCAAAGAGATGCTGTAATTGAAATTGAAACTCGCTTCATTGGATTTGAAATTGCACTTCGGTTTTTCGCAACAACAAAGAAAAATGTTCCATGTTTCAACTCATAGGAAAGTCACTCGTTTCGGTAAAAGAAAAAACAATTGACGTATGGTTGAATGAAACCAGAAAAAAAAACGTTTTACTGCCAATCATATCATAATTAAATAAATAATTGGTAAATTAATTACAATTACAGAAACGTCCTACTGAAATACAATTTTTTTTTCGTAATAACTGTATTAGGATCAGGTATGTATAGCAGTGCATTTTTTTTGACTATACCAAACTTCGAAAATACACTGCAACAATATTTTACGAACGAGTAAACAGAGTGAAATGATAGCTCGATACTATATCGTTGTGTTTCATTTGATTTTCTCTACACCTTTGGTACGCTAAACTAACACAGAAAAAAAAAAAAAAGAACATGTTCAATGAATGTCGTTCCGCTAAATTATCGCGAATGAACGGTGCGTAAAACAGTTTGAAAAATATTCACGTGGTCTTAAATGTTCCAAAAGTTATTAAATGCAAATCCTAGTATTAATTCATAATCTAGTATATCTCGCATTTAAAGAATCACTCGTATAGCGAATCTAACGATCGTCTAGTGCCCGTCTTGCCACACCATTTGCCTTTTAGCACAAGATTTCATCAGTCAATCGTTGATCTATGTATTCGCGCCTTATCGCTTCGCGACTTTACGTCTTACGCGTCGTTAAGAAAGAACGAGACATAGACTATTATACAGATACTAAATCGTCATGAAATAGTCACAGATTTATATCACGATTTTAAATAATCGTTTAGTTAATTATCGAGAGAATAAATTTGCGGAAAAAAAAAAATTTGAATTATGCCACGTTAAAGGGTTGAAATATCTATTCTACACCCCTGGATGAGACCGTATGGATTTCATTCGTTAGATTAAAAATGAGCTGCATCAAATGATCAACAGACTCCGAATGACGTCTATGATAATTCGATTCATGACTGTGTCGATATTCAATTATGCATGTCGATTAATTAACTAAACTATGAGACAGCCTGGTACAGAAATACTTTGAAATTTAAACGTGAAATTGCTGAATTCCTGGAGGCCATATGTATTTGATAATATTGTGATTAGTTACTGTAGTAATATGCGTTGTTGAATTTCTGGAATTTCTGGAAAAAAGATTCAATAAACCGTGCGGAAAAAAATGTGAAATATTCATTTTTCAAATAGCGCAGCGTTTTAATTTTTTTTTTTTTTTTTTAATCTATCAACACCGTGTGATTATTAACATCCTGAAATAGACATTTCCACCACTCTAGAATTGCATATTCAACGAGCATACGTCATCATCCACGTACTGGTTAATTAGATTAAGACCACCGTGCATGAACTCTGTTGAGTGCATAAGTGCATGCGGACGTGCGCAAAGATCTACTGACACGTTAGTAACAATAAGTATGACATAGAAACGAAATGCCGTACTAGTGTGAACTGCAGCATGCAGGTTTTAACACGATACAGTATGGGTTATACATACGACATTAGAATGGTATAGGATTCACGCGAAGCACCGTCGTATTCGTGACCCGAGTCAACTACGATTTACTTTACTTCCGGGTATTAAACTGTCAGAATAATCCACCGCCCTTGTAATAAGGGTCTCGAGTGTAAAATGTTCTTCTCTGAGGCAGGAGTCTCATACGAATGTACACAAGATATACTCGTGGTATCATCGTCTACTCGGTATACCTAAATTCGGATTTTTTGCAGTTAGAAATCAGAGTATTAGCAAAGAATTGTCATCTGAGAAGAAGTGAAAATCGCAGGGTACAAATCGCATCGTTGATCGAAGCTTCTATCAAATTTGAATTTTTTTCATTTTGAGACATTTTGGTTTTTTTTTGTTAACTTTGAGGAAAAAATTATGTTTTTAGTGGTCAGAACGATAAAAAACTGACCCCCACATCTCTACACATTATTGGGTTTTCCTGAAATAACATAAATGTAAAATATTCTCTCCACACCCTACGACAACAACTTTTTCTTCGGTAGACTCAATCTATGCAAAACGAAGTCCCTAAAATGTGAAATAAAAAAAATATCAGTAATAGAGTCTGTAGTAATATCCGATCTATAAATTCTCACCGCATAGTCATCGACAGAAGGGTTGAAATGTTTGAATTTCGAGATCAGGCATAATCCGGTTGTAACTAATCATCTCTTCGGATGAATTATTTTTGGCACCAATAGGTAAGGTAGATATATACCTATGTATATACATAATATGACACTTTCGTGAAAACACTTTGGGCATGCGAAAGCTTGAAGGTATGCGAAGTTCCTCTCTTGTTAGCATGTTAGCGCGTGATTCCCTATTCCAAGGCACATTTTCTCACGATTTCCATTAGACCCTCCAGTTAGCGGCCCTGGCCGCCTGACTTGGTCTCGGCACGATCCCACCGCGTTACTATCAGCCTCTTCCCCTGGGGACACGGGGGACGCCTGTACGTCGGGACGACGGGACCCACCGCAAGGGTTCCCAGATGTCCGCCAAGAGCGTCGCACGTTTCTACCATATTGCTTAGTTTACACACTGCACCCGTAGGATCTACCAAGGATCCCCCAGGATCCAACCACCTCTTTCCCTCACACCCTTCCCCCTCCCCGCCCCTCCCACCTTCATGGGTAAATGAATTAAACGTTACTCTCCACGTGGAGATGCTAGGAGAGAAGAGAAGAGAAGAGAAGATACTAGGCTAGGCTAGGCTATGCTAGACTATGCCGTCTTTTGCCGTCACGTCGACCCAAGCCTTACTGAATAATGGCTTTTGGGTAAGAGTGGGTAATGCTCTAGGTAGTTCGTCCTTGGATATATATATCCCGCATATAATTAACCCCTTAGTTAAACAGCGGGGCTAATTTTTGTTATTTTTCTTTTATTTCTTTCCCTTCCATAAATTAGACGAGATTTTTTTCTTTTTTTTTTTTAATTTTCTTAAAAATGTTATACCGCTTTGCTAATCAGCTAAAAACAATCATACATATCATGTGATACAGCGGGTGGTGGAAGATGAATAAAATTGCAGCATAATTCCCGCAGATGAAGAATGCGTCGAGAAAGCGAAGCGCGTAATTCGGTAGACAATGGGTGATTACGAAAAGTAATTACGCCGACTCGCAAACGGCTTTATATATATTATATAATGTCGCGGAAATCTGCACGCGACTAAATAAAGGATGTTGGAGAGAAATACGCATTAAGACCGAGAAGACAAGGTGTAAACTATAAAGTCTGGGTAGAGAAGGTTTCACGGATGTGTATACTGTGTTGTTACAACGTTACTGAAGAGACGTGAAACGCACGTTATTATTTTAACGTAATTACAAATTTTCCTATTCATTATGTAATATATTTCATTTCATCTTAGAACATAAGCGATAATATTTCACAGTGGTGAATGAGCGTAGCTGTTTTAAAATTAGATATATATGGTAACTTCAATCCGGTGACTTCCCACAAACAGAAAAGGAAAAAACGAAAAAAAAAAAAAGGGAGAAAATAGGAATTGAGAAACACGCGAAAACCTACCGAAACATTTTTCTGCGTTAACAAAATCCAACAGTCATTTGCATACAAAGAGCCTTCTTTATCCCAGTCGTTAGTTACTTACCCGGTAATTTGTTACTACATTTCATCTTCCTTTTTTTTTTCTCTTCTTTTCTTTCACACACTAAATTCTTACTTCATCGTATATACCTACTGTATACGATGAACGGATACACCCACCCACCTGAAATTTTATTGCGATATGGAAAAATTATGCTGAATGAAATCGCGAAAATATTTTCATCTTCGTCAATTTTCATATTTTTTTCTTTTTTTTTTCCTTTTCCCTTTTTCATCTATACATCTAAGAGAGTCTAGATATTTATAATTAGACTAATCTGTTTAGCACACGTACTATAAACTAGTATGTAGATCTTTTCAATACATCTTTGAAAAATTCTGATGAAATGGAACGGAGCGGAGCGAAGCATTTGCAAGGTAGATCTAGTCGTCCACCTCATTTTCTCGAAGTTTTTCTCTGGTCCTTTTGGATTTATTTTTAGTAACTGAAGACGTCTAGCTCTCGGGTTCCTCGGTCCTGATTAACTGGCCGGATCGTCTGAACTGGCTCAAAACTCTAGGTCTCGGTAAAAAGTTTTACGCAAATAATGGTTCGAGTGATAACTCCGTTGGTTCCTTGGCTATACCCCCTATCCTTAGAAGGAACACGAGTAGAGTATGAAAAATCAAGAAATAAAAATGAGTAGGAAAATAAGAAGTAAATTCAACGAAAATACGGAGCTTTAATTTCTAAGATCAACTTTCAACCTAACAAGCATACATCGGTCAAGATTTTCACTACTTATAATATGTAAAGCCCAAAATCCCAGGTTCTTATCTAGATTTTAACTACCCCCTCAAACCCTTCGAATTTTCGCATTTTTAAATTACCCCAAAGTACTAAAAATCGTAGGTTATTTAAATGGGAAAGTTCAAAGGCTTTGGGGCAGCACTGATAATCGAAATTAGAACCTAGGGGTTTGACTAGAATTTTTATATGTTTATTTGGAGACGTTCTGACCCATGGGAGCATTGAATATAAAATAGAACCACCCAAATATTTCATAGAATCGTGAGAATTTTGTTCCATTTGATGATTGATTGGAAATTCACAAAGTCTGCGCAGAGACCCAATCAGGAATCTAGCATCAAATTGAACTTTGGATATACCTATGGTATATGTTAATCAAACATAGGCGCGTACTAATTAACAGAACCAATTATGATATCGTTGACGGATGCCGAAATCAAATACACCGCTCACTGTGATACAATTTATTTGAGTGAGACTATATATTTCGGGGTAGAGCGAAACATGGAAATTGTATCATTCGAGAATTGGAGTTAATTAAAATGTTCGTCAAATTTTTCTGACAAAATTTATTAGCGAAGAGAAGAGAAGAGAAGAGAAGAGAAGTAAAAAAGTTTGCACCCTACTTTCGTATCATTTGATACTAGTTTTGTATAAATTAAGAAAATAAGGGCGTTCAGTCTTAGCAACCACTCAACAACTTAGAATTGAGCTCTTTACTTTGCGAAGTTATAATAAAAAATAAAAAAAAAAAAAAAAAAACGATATAAGCCGGTGAAAACTCGCCATTCTTTGTACTAAGTAAAAGTTCATTTATCGATAAAACGCGACGAGTCGAGAATCAGTTTGACGCTATCGTAGTAAAGTATTACGTTTAAATTGACACGAAGAATTGAGAATCAATTCAAACGTCGATTATCAATTCATTGCGTTTTACTAAAGCTGAGAAATTCTCATGAAAACCTAAACAGTAACTAACTGAATTGGGATCGTATATTACACGTAAAATACCGAGGCACTCATACAAAATTCATTCGGAAATTGTTTTTTTTTCTTTTTCTTTTTCTTTCTTTTCAAGCACATCGATGAAATTCATTTGAATAATTTACGGAAGTACTTGCGTATGGAATAAAAAAAGCTCGGATACTTTTTGCAATTGAATTTATATCAGAGTGTGCTAAAACTAGAAATTTCTAAAATTATATTAAACAATCAACCCCCAAAAGCACCAAAGTCTTCCATACGATTAACACGCAAATCTTTACACCGTAATTTTTGATCGGTTCAACGAATATCGGTCTTTCATCTTATTTCTATTTTCTAATATTCCCTCTTTTCTCATAACAACTTCGCGTAATGGGTATCATACAGACATATCTTATATCTACATCCTCTGGGAATCGAGTTTAAAAACGAATTCATATCTTTTGCAGAACTATTTAACGAGCCTCCATTAGCAAGAGTCTAGATCTAGCGAACGTCCTATTCCATAGAGTTTTCGATGTGCTTTTGATAAACCCTCTCTGACCCTCCCTGACCCGTAAGCACCCACTTCGACCGGTTATTTCCACGTCGTAAACCGATGAAATCGCTTCCGTTCAGCTACGGAACACGCAGCTTTCAGTATTCGTTGCAATTAATCGAGATACTTCTTCCCTCGAGATAACGACTCTGTGTATATGTATATATCTTTGAATAATATCTACCTATATATATATATACATGCGTATATAAATTCTTGACTGAAACGATAGGAGAACGAATAAATTCTATAAATGCGGTACTTGGCAATAATATCGGGTTTATAGACTCGTGTGTACGAAAAAATTTCCGACCATACATATAAATTAATGCTTTTTACATCCGCCATTGAATTATTTACGAGTTATTGCCTCTATCGACTTATCAGTTGATATATTCAGACATTTTACACCTTCCTTGTCTGTTCTTCCCTATTTACTCCGGAAATGGTATAATTGAGATTTGTGACTACTGCGATAAGAGATTGCTCGAAGAACTCAATCGAAATCTGCCTAAATCTGGTCTGACCGTTTTTTTTTGTTTTTTTCAAACCAAGATTATAAATCCGAGTTATATTTTATGCAAGTGATTCTCTGGTAAATTATTAAATTCTAACCTTTGGATATGTATATGGGGCCTCTTTAAGCCTCCTATAAAATACTAAGGGTGGTAAATTTTCTGACCTATTTTTTTCTTTTTTTTTTTTTTCTTTGTAGGGTATAACGCGCCACCACCACATCGTCGGTTTATTAAACCACCTTTTGTATCATTAAAGCCAGTGTATAGCAAATGTTACATTGGTACAAGTCCTGCATAAACTTAACTTCCCGGTCCGTTAAGAATGAAGCGATGAAACATTTGTAAAACATGGTAAAAGTAAAGGTATAGACCCCGCGCGGTTTTCACTGTGTCTTGAATTAAGAAAAATTTATAAAAATCCTCAAATTCCCTACGGATAATTCTGCAATTATTATTTTTTCTTTTTTTAACGCAGTGTATTCGAAATATCGCGTATAGTTGATTAATAAATAAATAAAAATCTGGACGAAGTGAGGTAAATTTTAATTACGAAGAGAAGGCAATTATTCCTCTTCCTCTTTTTCTCTTTTTCTCTTTATCTCTACCCGCATATTTCAATCTTCTCGGCGTCTTTAATTTAATATTTAACGCCGTATCATCGCTTGGGTTCAGCTCGTTTTGCCTAGTAACGCGCGTTGTGCCACCCTATAACAGTTTTCGCGCAACTCATCACTCCTCCCTTTACTTCCCTTTGGCAAACGTCAAAGGGGAATTTCCCACCGCTGCTGCAACGGCAGCAGCTCTATCATCGTGGTATGATTTCAATTGACCCCCTGCCGACGTGCGGAGGCCAGATGCGACCGCTATACCCGAGTTGGGCGCGTGCCTCGTGAAAACTACCTCAGCTTTCGGTCCATGTGGGACGTAGGGAAACCCATTGTCTACCCTGACGTGAATCCTGGGTGGACCTGACCCAGGGTTAATTTTTTTTTTTTTACCCTAGTGTATATAGATATGTATATATGTATACATAGCTTTCATTTTTATTACCTACTCGGTTCGCACAGGTTCAGTGAACAGGTTCGACGTCAAGTTCACAGGGTTGTTTTTTTTTTTTTTCTCTCTTCTTTCGCTTCAGTTGTACTGCAGCAGCTATTATAACCACGTGGGTAATCTGCAAAGTATTACAATGGACCCTCGCTCAGATGTAACAATGCGAGTATAGTCAAGTGGGATTTAGACAGGTGTATGTATATCAGCAATTAGGGTTTGCCAAAGCAGATCGACAGTTTGTTTTGAATTACGACCACAAAAAAATTGAAAAAAATAATATCAGATATACATCAAAGTCTAATTAATCAGATTTTCCCCATCTAATTAAGACGCAAAATTTTCTATCGTGTTATCAATGTTCATATAACTCGAGTGGAAGAAGTAGGGCGTAAATCGCGTTTCATTCTAATGCGAAAATTCGAAGGATTTAGGACGGTGCTTTGAGAATTGAGATAGAAACCTTTTTTATTTTTTTTTTCATTGAAATTGAAGAATGATTAAATTAAGGACCACCTTAGCATACATGTAGCGAATTTTCTGTCGTTTGGCTAATTTTCCTGGGTAAGACACGCCGCTACGACCCAGAGAGAGCTCGGAGCTCGAGCCTAGCTTTACCTATGTTGAATATATTATGTAATACGCTGCCACTGTCGTTAATATTTTATGATCAAGTGCTAACGGAGAAAATTAACGACTTGTATAGTTGCGTCAAATTATAATAGTACCTACCTGCATCACGTGAAAATAAAGGAAAAGAAACAAAAACTAAAACTAAAATAATGAAAATATCTAGAAACGAATTATCATAGACTTCAATTTATTTCTATATATTCACTCGATCGTTAAAAGGCTGATTAAATATTTAACACAGCTTTTCCAGCTGTATACATCTGGCAAACCTCACGCTTCTATATCTAACGTAGTAAGATGATAAGTGAAGGAGAAAATTTAAGGACGACATCATTAATATTACTGAAGTTGTTCCTCGTATTATATTCATGTATCGAACTAATATTACTGTTGATGTTTGTTTGGCGTAAACTTATTCGATTTGAATCGTTGCTTTTCTGTAATTTTCGTCAACCATAGAATCGTTTAGCCGCGAGAAATTGAATGCCTAATTTTTGTATTCGATGTGGTTTACTCGGAATAATAAATCAAGAATCGATTTGACAAACAAGATATCGACTAAACAAACGCGTTGGGGGCTACAGGTTCTCGAGCCAACCCTACTGCAGGACAATTCAAATATTTCAGAAGTATTTCGTCAAATACTTTATTGCTACTGCTGCTGCTACTGCTTCGCATTCTGTTTACAGGATCTACATAATTAAATATTAAAGTACTTTGCACAACGGGTAGGTATAGTACAATGAATAAGTGAAGATTAAAGTAATCTCGTACAGAATTTATTTAATATTAATTCCTAAGTTATACGCGTATTTCGATTTGGAAATATATTTATTACAATTATTTGTAACAATTATCAAACCTGCTTTCAAAACTAGAGAATTTAATTATACCCCAGACAATTTGGCAAACATTTACCTATATATATAGTATCCGTTATATAACACCGTAAAACTTGTGCACAAGGATTGTTACCGTAACTCGTAATAAAAGTTTTAATGAAACATTTTCAGATTTGTTTTCTTCCTCTTTTTTTTTTCCCCCATTTTTATTTTCCATATTTTTTTTTTCCCCCTTTATTTTATTTAGCTCTTCTATTGCTTTTCAAAGTCTCAAGTATTCTTTTTCACCCTCGCTCTCGGTGATTTTTGAACAAACGTTTTTTTTTTTTTTTGTTTTCTTCTTCCACTTCTGGAAATTCTAAAATAAAAATCAATTCAGAAGTTGGATACGATTATGAAGACACGTACATCCTGTGCACCACGTGACTAATTATTTCATTAATTTGAAAAATTAGCAGATTTTAAGCGCGACGTCAACCTGAGCTTGCGATCTATCTTCAACGAGCACGGAACTCATAGATTAAAATAATTGAAATAATTTTGAAATCAATTGTTGGGACGATGTGTCGACCCATATGCTCACAACGATGGTGTTTCGAAAGCTAGATCCTCTTCTCCTCTTCTCCCTTAAGTCTGTCTGCAAGCTTATCAATGTTTTAAAGACTACGGAAGGGTGCGGCACTACGTTCAACCCTGTAGAGAACCCAAGTGGCCAAATGGGGCTACATTAGGGCTCTTTGAGAACACAATACACTTACTATGCAGGCAAACGGGGAGATCCCATACAGCTACTTGTCAAAAAAGATCTGTGAGATGTAAAGAATATTTATATATAGGTATTTCATCTATATTTTATAAGCGGGATGTCATACCGGATCGACTTGGATCTGACCCTGAAACCTTTCGGATTTCGTTCACGATTGTTTACGCTATTATCCCAACTCTGAAAATGACTCAGATTTGCTTTTCGAATTATTCAAAAATTGTATAATTTAGTAATGATTTTTCAAAACGAACACATCGCATGTCATAATCCAAAAATCTGGAAAAATTCTAGAAAATCGTGTGTCAAATATAAAAATTTTAAGTTTGGACCCAAAGCATACCTTTTCGATGAAAAAAAAAAAATGAATTGAATTTATTTTATCGATCACTTGTATCTAAAATAATAAATTTCGAAATTGCAGAGAAATTTTGAAGAAAAACGAATCAATTTTAAATATAGACAACAAAAAATAAAAAATAAACTTCCTGAAAGTGTGACGAGATTTTCTGGAATATTTTTCAAGTACTTTACAATCTATACTTTATAGAACGGAAAAAAGAAACAAAAAAAAAAAATCTACTCGTAAAGCTCACTTCTCTGGAGAGTAGCAACACTTTATATAGTCAAACGATTGTCTGTCGCCTGTACTATATAACGTGTCCTGAAATGTAGTTAAAACTTTTTTCAGAGAATAGATTTTCTCTTTTTTTTTTTTACCTCTCTAGGCACAGTATGGACTCGATACACATATGTATTCTGACAGAATTCCAATTTCCACTTCGCTTTTACGGATAATACGAAAGAAGAACTATCGTCGTTTTACAAATGTTACTAAAAATACTTAAAAATAAAAAAAAAAAAAATAAAGACTACGTATATAATTACATAGAAACGTACATTTTTTTTTTTTTTTTTATCAATTTTTTTTTCTTCACACCGTTGGAAATGCAAGTATATCAGATAATAAAAACCAAAAAATGTTTCAAATTTTAGAGACCAGGTCAACAATTTATTTCTCACGTTTGACTTATATCTTATCGCAAAATATTTCGTTTGGATATTGATATTGGCTCAGAGATACTATAGCTGTATATATTGAATCCATGTATTGTATATCTATGTGACGTGTAGTACAAAGAAAAAAAAAACGAAAATAAGTAGTCGATGGTATAACAGAATAGCAGAATGGAGAAAGAGCACAAAGAGCTTAACGATTTCCGTCACGAATACTGTTCACGCTTTTCGTGCAAACCCCTTTGGCTTGTCGAGACAACCTTTCAATTTTTACAACAGAACTGATCTTTTAAAGTCAAATCGAGCTTTAGCTAAAAGACAATTAATCATTCAGCACAGGGAACGGGACGAATGATAAACAGTTTTTGTATACGACTTAAAAAATTGGATTTTTGTATTTTACATTTTCCAGAAGCTTTTTGTAGAGAGACAAGCACACCGGAATTATCTTCAGTAAGTTTTTATTATTTTTTTCTTCGGGGACCGTGGTTATGAAAAATTTATATTTATCGCAGGTAACCGTCACCAACAATAAGGGGAAATACCAGAAGGGCGTTGGGCAAATATTTTGCGATAGAATAACAATTTCAATATTGAATATTCATTTTCTCAATCTCGCGCAGCTAAGGTAAATCAAATCAAGCAAACAATTCTTTTGTTTTTTTTTTCTTTCTTTCTTTCGTTTTTTGAAATATGGATTTCACGTTTTAATTCTGATATCATAAATCTATGCTAAAATATATGCAAATATATTTTTTATCTTCAAAATTTTTCGACAGCGATATTATTATTCTTTCGAAACGATTGGCTTGACCTGATTTCAAAATCGTAAATTAATAGCAACGCAGTATCTGTGCCTCGAGCTTCTAACCAATACTACATATCTATACATATACTACTATATCGTTTCCAATAGCTCGTAATGCAACCTTTCAGTAATATTACTTGAGGGAAAGATAAAAATATCTGACTCTAGGGAAAAATACGCGAGGCACATTTACCACGTTGCCAAAACGACCTCTGACGGTTTTCTCCCGTCAGATTTAATAGAGTGAAAAAAAAGTGAATCAGTTACGTTTTGGTTCTCAGTTCTGATATCTATCATCCCCCTAACATTTTTCTATACATAAATATTCGACGATTCAAAAAACAAAAAATAATCAAATTCATCATTTGATGCACCATAATCCTTAATCCTTATGATAATCGTTCACCATTACCATTATCTTTATACTCACCCCATGAAATACTAATATATCGATAATTTTTTCTTTTTCACCCCCGGATTCACACGATGATACCCAGTTATATTAATACTACATTATTCCATCAACACATATTAATCCGGGGCTTTCACCTGATGCAATATTGGCACTTGGCCATCAAGCACCTATACATGGTGGAAAATCATATCGTACATATACTGGAGCGGAATACGTGTAACGTCGATTGGATTTGTACCTGGGATTTCAATTATTCCAATTAATAAACCTAAAGCGAATATTCGCTCGGAAAATGTAAATGTTTGATGATGTGATGGTCAAAAGTGGACGTTCACTGACCGCTGCATAAGGGGTTTTTGAAAAGTGTGTATGTATCCACTTGTCTGACCCGTTCTAGCTCTTATCAATGAATTAATTTAATGAATATTAATGGGGCTGGAGGATATAACTCTTAATAAACGAGTTCAACGCGTGGTGTTAATGAATGTGATTTCCTGGCTATCTTTAGGGTCATCTACGTCGTCGGTGAACCTGGGGACACAATGAACACACCCACCTCTTGTAAGAATAATCAACTGTTATTAACTCGACTATATTATATGGTCAAAGTTATGGTTTTACTATACGAAGGCACGCGCTCTTCTCGTATATGTATATGCATATGCATATGCATATGTGTGATACGCGTATTATAGGGATATGCGGTATGTGGGTGCAGAAGGAATTAATTGTTACTCTCGAGATTTAACTTGGGTTAAATAATTAAAGTAACCGTAGTATAGGTATACCGCAAATATGAAGACGGTAGATTTTCAGGGTAACAGATGGTGGGTTATAAACACTCGAGTTCTCACGGCAGATTTACCCTGACGCCGAAAGTTCTACAACCGGATATTTATCAACGTTGCCATTCCTAGTATAATGTAAGTTGGAAAACTGCAGTTACTCCCACGGACAAAGGACGAAAGTTATTAATACGAAGAAATTCCGTTAAGAGAGAGAGAGAAAGAGAAAGAGAAGAAAAAAAAAAAAAGGCTATAAGAACCAGCTAAGGGAAGATGTGCTAAATGACGCGTCAGCAAGAACGGTTTGTTTGCCATATTAATACTTAGAAAGATTTGGCAAAGATCCCGGAAAATATATACTCTGTACAAATACGCGAACGCTACCGTTAATACCGAATACCTCAGATAACTCATATTTTCAGACAAATAAAAAGCGCACAATCCACGTTGCGGTTACACGAGCCAAAAATCATTCAATTTTCATTCGTATACCGTGAGCTTTCGTGGAAAGAATTGATTCCAAGCACGCAGGCACTGATTTATTCTTTTTTTTTGGTCAGATAATAGTTTACCGTTTTATTTACGATAGATTCAAAAATTGTCGACAAAAAGTATTCAAAAATCGCGACGCTGCAGCTGATGTCATTACGGTCCGCCAATAAATCGCACGTCCGTATCGAGTAGTTTAACTCCGAATTGACGATTGGCAATGATTTCCTCATTCAGGATTAGCGTAATAAATTATACTATGCCATACTTTTTCTTGTTCTAAATTTGATAAATTGGGTAAAAATTTGATGTAAGCGCATCGACAGAAGAAACCGATTTAAGGGTGTAGGTCTACCTCCTTTATCGCATAGCGAATTATAGATACCATCTGTCTTGTCCTTTTTGTTTTTTCTCGTCATTTTGTCCTTTTTTTTTTTTTTTTTTTATGTTACGTCGAAATCTTCGGCGTGTAAACCAGGTCGTAAAAAATTTTTTTTTCTTTTTTTCTTCGCCCATCACGTGTTTTCAAAATTTACATGACACAAATAAACGCGGGTTACTAGCTATCCATCATCTTCCTTCAAAACTCTTTTTATATTTCTACCTATATATATACGATAGGTGGAGAACGAGTTTTTGGCTGCAACGGACCACAAGCGGACTTTTTTACGATCAATCATTTCCACTATCGAGACATATTGGAGTAGGATACGAAACGGGCGTGTTAGTAACGCGGTCTATTATAATAGAAGAATATATTTGAAAATTTGACGTGCTACGTGTGTAGAATCATCGATGAAAAGAAATTCATTATTATTATTTAATACACATATCTATACTATACCTACACGTGGCACCTTTCCTATATGTACAAAATTTCGCGGAGATTAAAAAATCCCGTATAAAGCAGCGTACATAGAAACGAGGACGGAGGTCAGGAACGAGGAGTTTGAAATTCCAATTCGGCGAATATTTGGAGCATTTTGGTATTTCATTGAGGAGTTGCGAGAGCAAGGAGACCAAGAAAGCCATCGCAAGCACTATATGCCGACCTACAGTTGCCCAGAGAACCAGACGAAGCAACGTCTAATCGGAATGTTAGTTGGAATTTAATAAATCTTTCACCCCAAAAGAGTTTTTATATCAATGGGCTGCTACGACGTTCAATTTTTATGGGGTATTATGGATCGACGAAAATTATATCTTTTCGAAGTATAAGATTTACAAGATCAATTTGGAATGAGATAAAGAAAAAAATTGAAAATTATCGGGACACATTATGGTTAAAGATTTATAATATTGAATGACAATACTTCGGATTATATAAAGATTGATTTATTGCAAGTAAATGTATACCATAGCAGCTAAAATTGGTGTAAAATTTTCAGCTTAGAACCTGGGAACGGCTCGTTCGAAGCTTTTTCAAGACTCAAAAGACGTTCCATTTAAGAGAAAAAGAGAAGAAAAAAAAACGTATATTTGTGCCAATAGGTGGAGGAGAAAAATGACAGGTCAAATTTATAAGGCTATTAAAGCATCACCCTGCTTCTCTCTCCTCTCTCTCTCTCTCTCCATCTTTATACCTAACGTGTTAAAAACAGCAAATTGCCTGTCTCGGGGTCCCAGCCCTCTCACCTCTTCCCTCATACGTAGGCAATAAAGAAAAAGTAAAGAGGAGAGAATAGAAATCCACGCGAATTTGCAAAAACTGAATATATTTATATTTGTTGAGGAAATTCACGCTATACCGGAATTTCCGGAAACAAGTATGAGGCTGGGTATACGGTACGTCATGCTTTAACGCTTTGACGCTTTAGGGCTTTGGCCAAACGCGTGGACACGCTGCAATAATGCAGCTCGTAGGTAATTGTGCGATTCTGAATCTACCTCCTCCGATTTGTCAATGTCTCGTTGCCTGGTGCTTATCGAGGACTACTCGTACCAGGATCTACACATGTGAGGGTTTGCATTAGCAGAATACGTTTCTGTATGCATTACCTAGCGCATATAGTATATATATGCATGTGCGTGCGATTAACTGTGCGTATATTTATTTCTACAATATCCGCGTCATATTACATTTTTTTTTCATTTTAAATTTTGGTCATTAATATCGATATAAAAAATTTTTATTTCGTATTCGAGGATGGATCAGTCATATGTTTCATATTATTTGAAGAGTATTGCGATTCCTCCTTGAAACTTTATCTGAAATCGTTTTAATCTCGCAGATAATATGCGTGATAATAAATTTAATATGGATTTTGAATATTATAAACGTACCTATATAGAAATTATAGTCGCGGTACTAATGTTGCCGCGAGCTTTTATCGACTGGATGTAATGAGGGCGGTACAGAACGCAGAGTTTGCGATATAAGGCATACGCTACTCCGGGCACTTTGCAACTTGTTAGAATTTTTAAGCAAATTTTAAGAATAAAAAGGCTGCAGGTCTATAAATCCACCAGCTGGTTGTAAGACAGAATATATCATTCGACTTGGGGCCGAAAGCTCTTACCTCTTACCTTTCACATTTTACAGCTTTTACCGTAAACTTTATCCCATGCAGACCGAAGCTTGAGATGAGGCCGGGGCTGAGGCCCCGGAGGCTTAGTCTGACAATGAGTAGCGTCGAGCGACGTCCTTGCTTCGTTCTTATCTTTCTGCAAGGTACATTTCGCAGCCTAGCCTACGATCACGGGCCGTAAACGCACGGTAAGCAATATTCAGACAGGCTACGGTGATTCCCCGAGGTACCAGCCACCTACACCCCGAAAAAGAAAAAAAAAAAACTTCTCTCGCCTTAGCTTCGCATCTCTTTCAACGCTCGTTCGGATGAAAGTCATTTGTCAAAATGAAGCCTCGTAAACTTTGGCGTCAAACGTACAAGGGGTGCGATCACGTCGTTTTCAATTTATAATTCATTAAAATACCCGCGTCCCTATATACATATATACCTATATGTATAAGTATCGCGCTGATGCGACTTGCTGCGTTATATACGTTTTATGAATGAATTTCTTCCTCCTCCTCACGTATATAAACCAACCATATACCGCTTGTCACCTGTCTCTCTTCTTCATTCTAAATCTGAGGGTAAAAGCTTCTCTATAATACATACAGATATATGGTATATATTTATCTACGTAAGAACCCTGGTAATATGTATAACTCCATTCTCCATACGGATATGACAAATATATATATATATATATATACATATCAACCCTCGAATAATTTCTTCATTTCTGGCCTGATTCCGGCAAACCACCCCCACATTTGAAACGAAAATTTACCTCCAGCCTTGGGTAATTTTCTCCAAGATATTTGCATTTTACTATTACCCTGGTCATTTGCGGGGAATAAGGTGGTTTCTGGGTGGTAACCACGAGTCTACTAGTGGTAGGGGACGCGTGCCTAAAGTTCATGGAAAGTTTATGGAGACGATGATAAATGAGCTTGGTAGGTACCCACATAGCTGATATACGTGATATTAAGTATGGGTGTGCTGCTGGTCACAGATGCATATATGTATATACGTAAGCATAAACAGTTGAGCTTTTTGCTTATCAATCTAACATAAAAGCCATGAAATATTGCTCTGAGAAAATACCATAGGTACTGAAATTTTCGAAAAAAAAAACTTTTGCATAAAAATTTCTACGCAACGCTACTAAAAGTTTCTCATACGTTTTCATTGAATTTTTAGAGTAATTAAAGGAATTGAAAAATTACAGTTTTTCAAAATTTTACTAAGGTCCTTATCCGTAACGAGCTTCGAAAAGCACCTTTCTATAGCAAAAGCTAGTAATGTGTAAAACCATCGCCTCGGGGAATAATTATGAAATTTTTTAAAATCTTTTTTCTACGTTTCTTTTCATCGCGATTCAAGTAATTTTAGAAATAGTTGGATAAATCATCTTTTTGTGGGAACGTCGAAATACCACAAAAGATAGTAATTCAGACATTAACGTTCTAAGTATGTATTATACGAACCGTATTCACGTTGATAATGTATCTATTAGTCCGGTGGGATTAACGCGTTGTTCATTCCGTTTAATTAATTATTATACTTAATGGCTAATGAGTGGTCTGCCGTATGAAGTTCTAATTAAAATCCACTCAAATTTAACTAACGAGCTTTTGTCTACCTCTGATGATTGTTTCTCATTATATAATAATCGGATGTTATAGAACAAAGATATTCAAAGGTATAATAAATATCCCTTTCTCTTAGGTACGTCGATTGATTCCAAGCTTTAAATTGCAAGGATATTGAATTTCAACAAAGACATTACCGGTAGTGAATCACGGTACAAATTTTCCCAAGAATTGACTTATTTGATTATAAATTATTATCTTAATTATATGCCTAACTTCTATTCAAGGATCGATATAAGCGAGATCCTCGGCCCTCTTTGAGTTTCATAATTATATTATAATCCGAAAACTTAGCTTTTTCCCAACTAAATTGAGTAAAAGTTTGAAAGAGGAAGAAAAAATTACGGTGATTATATATATAATTCGTTTATTTTTGCTAAAAGTACCTTTGATAAACCGAACCGAACATCAGAAACACTCTGAGACTCCATGGAGTGCAGTGCTTTTATCAAAAGCAATTTGTATCATTCGCAATAATGTTAACTGAAAAAGATGTCTAATGCAGCGTTGGGTCCAGACCTCTAAACGTCCAACCATTCTGTTTGCGAAACCCTTCAGAAGAAATTGAATGCCTACGAATACGTTAACAGTTCGAAGCCGTTAAGCATATCGCACAGTACCTTCGATCCTTAATACGTATACGGAAAAAGCTTAACACATACAAATAGAGGGTTCTATTCACCCCCGTCATTCGCGAATCATTCAGGGATGTCAGAATGTGTTTGCCACCGTATGTAGGTATAAACGCAGCTTCCATGGGTCCAACCAACCCCCTTTACAGAGGGAAACAGCTAGAGGAACTCTATGGAACTCTGACTCACTGCCCTTGGGGATAGACTATTATTAATTCACCGTGAGATGAAACGGAATTATTTCTCGATCCATCTAGGGTATATGTATGCAGATTGAATGCAATTTCTCGCGTTTATTAACGCAGGATCTACAGCTTCAGGGGTTTAGGAAAAGGTTTCAAAGTGCAAATAGAAATAAATTTCGAGTAATTAAAAATATTTTTAATAAACTGATACGGGGGGGTGGAGGGGTGAGTTTTCAGATGTGTAAAATAGCGACTTTCATATTATATCCCGAAACTTGACTATGTATATATATTTAACTCCCCAAAGTACAGCATGGAGGGGAGTGTAGAGGAACGTACATTTCTTATTAGAGAATCAAACGGTCTGGCAAACATTTACCCGTAGGATTAATAAATTATTCCAAAGCAAATTAAAGTTTCTTTACTGAGAATTTCTACTGCAGAACGAGTATTCTGAGCTACAGTATACCGTCCCTATGTACGTCCCTTGCCAATTTAGAGAACGATTTTTAATTCCGGGTAAACTGAAGCGTATATTTATCCTACCTTTCAGTCAAACGTATAACTATTTACAGTAACAGAGACGACGTGTGCACAAGGTTGGCTACGATTGAAATCCTCCTATGTATACAGGACATAGACTAGCTAGTAAGTTTGCCAATTAAAAAAATTAACACCACGTCAATCACCACGTCAGTTAACACTATTTTAAACAGAAGTTTCGCGCTACTGTAACAAATCGACTGAGACCCTATGTTATTCGGATAAATTCTCATCCTCGAAAAGAGGGTAAATAAAATGAAAGCACAACACCTGACCCCGACTGTTTTGGATTTGATCCATATTTTTTTTTCTCTTTCTTTTCCAACGTTTTTAACTTTTGAATTCGGGACTACCCTTATAGAAAAATATATATATACATATATATTATATTGTATTATAGGTGAAAGATTTCCTCATATCGTTCAACTTTTCAACCACAAAGAGCAGCGTAAACGACAATAACCAGCTTTGAAATGTCTTTTGACCGTTTCTGTCCGCGCCAGACGTTTTTCCTCCCTATTTTTCGTTTGATGGATAGACGCCTCCGTTCTTCCTACCTCGCCTACAACCGCGTTGGTCACCGAAATTTTCCTGAACAATTTTTTTTTCACTAGTTATTTAGGGCGAGATTTTTGCCAGGGTTAGTTTTTGCCTCGTAGATAATGGCCTTCCTATAGTCGATCAGGGGTAGAACGAGGATGCAACGTTAGGGTGCATAGCCTTAAGTATGCCTCAACGAATTTGCCATTCTATCGTGTCATCGAATTTTGCGATTCGTTTCGAAGCTATTTACCGAATTTACCCCCCCGTCTATTGAAGCCGAACGTAGATAATCTACCGTTACGATAAGTTTAAGGGTAGATATATATATAGAGGGCGTTGGAGAAATTTAGAGAGTAAAAAGTCCCATAGATTTTTTTTTTTTTTTTTTCACACCGTTGCATGGAATAAATGGTCAAAAGTTTTTAAGACCGGATTTATTTCATCTACGAATATCCCTAAATATCCCAAAAAATTTCGGACCCGGTACCGAGAGCTTATAGTTTAGGTCCATGAGATTCTACTGATATTGATATTAGGTAATGTCATAGATTAACCCATAGGGTCAGGGGAGCTGGTGGGCCAATATACCCAGTGAGTAATTAACAGTAGGTAGCATCTGCTTTTGCCCCAAATCGTTAACAAACTAATTGAAATCCAATTAGTGCCATTAATTGTTTAACGTGTCGTATACACATATGCATATACATATTATCACACCGGTTGTTAAATTCGGGTGATTGAACTTTTCGGTCAAATATACACATATATATATACTAAACAGATTTTCAAAAACTCGTTAATCTCACTCGCTAAAAACTTTGTTTTTTTTCTTGTTTTTTTTTTAGTATTAAAAACCCGTCTTTTAATTAATAAAGTACCTCGAAACATGGGTTTTAAAGGTTTTTAATGTTTTATTAAATCGAGTTGGATGTCAGTTAGAAATTAGCGCCGCATATATATATATATATATATATATATCATTAACTTTTCACCTATATTTAAAGTCAATTAATAAAACAAAGATAATTAATCGGCACACTACGTTAGTTTGAATTTTTCAAAAAAGAAAATAAAAAAAAAATAGCGATGAAATTAATTTCGTTTTGACATTCATTCGGGCTAGATGATCATCTATTCACTATAATTGCACTATTCCACAAAGTAAGAATAAATTGCTGAAATGATGTATACAAATAAATGTTTGAAATTTTTATAATGCATATATGCAGCCCAGCTATCCCAGAAGTATTCTGCAATATGATGGAGTACTTTTATCAGGGAAAAAATTTTTCACATAGATTATTTTTTTTTTCAAAGTGTGTTTTAGTAGATTGATAAAAATAATGCACCATTTATTTCAGCCATGAAAGTAGATGCGAGAAATTATGAGAGATTTCAATTTTTGTTTTATCTTCTTATTCTTTTTACTTTTTTTAAAACTTTTCTATTTTTTTCATTTTTTCAAAGAAGTTATTTCCTCATTTAAGAGTCTTTAATATCTTATATACGAGTTTTAGTACGGATTAAAATTGTACGCTTCACAATTCTAGAAATGTGAAATTATAAAAAATTATCAAAATACGTGACTGTGACGGAGATCAAACTAAAATTTAAATGATCATATGAAAATTAAAAAGCGTTGAAAATATATGAAAAAAAAAGACAAAAAAAATAATACTCCGACGTTAATTGCTCCAGCTAAGAGTTGCTCGTACGCTCGTTAATTTTTCACTCCTAAATCGGTGTCAAGCATTACAAAACTTCATCTTTACCATCTACCTATATTACCCAGACTACGGAACGTCCTCGTATGTAGTATATTTGTATATTCGTATAATCAACCATAATACAGTTTTGCCGATTTGAAACGAAAGAAGAATAAGAAAAAAAAAAAAGGAAACTAGTTGAATGCGTTTCTCTACTTCTACTTATTCAATTATCCAATCCTGACAAAGGATTACTACTAATTTCACCTGTAAAATTCCTTCCTCCTTGGTGCTATTGATTGACATTTAAATATCCTGAGGTATTAATGAATAAAATAAATGAAATAAGTAAATTATATCAATTAACGTTTGACTCAATTTATTTTAACCTGAGTATATTAATTTTAACATAATTTCATCAAGCATTTACTCATCTACCTGTCTTCTGTCTCTATACGTCTATATTTATATCACACGTTTGCTAATGAGTACAGCACGATTCAGTTTTCAAACCCCTTCAGCCAAGATCGTAATTACTGATTAAATTTTAAAGGGGTAAGTGAGCGTTGGTAAGGAAAAAAAAAGCCTGCTTAACACCAATAGCTAATATAATTAGGGTGAAGTGACTAAACATGGATCACCAAATTTCAAATATTTTTTATCCACGTTTTACTATTCCAAAATGAAAAATCTCCTTATAAAATTTCTTCGTTTTATTTTTGTATTTTTGTATTTTTTTTTTTTTTTTACGCGATAATATTAAACAAAAAAAAAAAGATTACCAATTTCCAAAAACAATAATAATAATAATAATAATAATTGTTCGTAAGATTTGATAAACTTTTCAATAATTCGTAAAGTTTTTTTTCTTCTATATTTTCATCAAATAAGTAGATGCGATAGAAAGAAGAAAAAAAAAAAAAAAGCAGGATCATATTCACCAAGTTTATTCTATAATACAATATTTTCATATAGTATATTCTCAGCACAAGCCGGATTATAAACAATCTGTAACAGCTTAGCTTTAAAGCTTTGAGGAAAAATGTGTGAAAATTTTTCCCCGCTGAAAAATGAAATCAGATGAAAAGTTTGAAAAACATTTATGTATACGTAGTACCTACATACACGTAGGTATGTATTATACAAGCTTGCAAACGTGTCGCGATCAACCCCGCGCGCAGGACCTTTATTACATCAAAAATTTCACCTCTGATGTGAAATTACGATTATAATTTAAATGAAATTTACAGCTGTTATTCCCCAGGTAGTTTTGTTTCACCAAAAACCCATAGCCTGCACCGTACTCTCACAGGTGTAAATTCCCAACCCTCCGGGTCCATTGGGAGAATTATAGATAGTCAAGAGGAAGATTAAAGAGGAAGACTAAATAGAACATCGAGTCTAAACGGTCGCAGTGGCTTGAAATTTCGAAAACTTCTCAACTTGGCAAAATTCTCGATAATTTTAAAATTCAAGTGCAAAAAAGGATCCACATCTTATATCTCTCTCTCGTTAACCTCAGCTACCTTTTCACATCCCTTATTTGAAACAATATCCCTCGTATATTTGCTTTTCAAGTTTCTTATCGTCGAACTTATCAGTCTCTCATGTTACTTTTGATTAATTTATCGTTTGTATAAACTACTACCCTTGATCAGGAAAAGCGTAACGAACGTTTTATTCTGTCTTTCATAATCTTCATCCCTGCGGTAAATTTTTACCTCAGCAATAACTCATATCTAATTTATAATTTAACATAAATGTATAATCAAATTCGTAGGTATGTACTACTACGTAGTACGTCGTTAACAAATAATTCTACTGACAATTCTAACACGATATTGTCATTTGGCTATTGATCGAAACGAGTGAACTACAAAGGTGGTAGAAAAAAAAACCATTAATCATTTAATAATCACAAGTAAAGTCAACGATAAATCGTGTTTCTTGATTCACATTTTGTCAAAGCCTTGAATAAAATCACAAATTTATCGAATATATATATTTTTTTTTTTTTTTTCTACCCCTATCCGCAAGTAATCGCATGAAAGTAATATTTAAAAAAATAAGAAAAAAAACATTGGCATTGCATGTGGATAAATTAATGAACATTATAACGTTTATCACGTTTTAACAACTAATTCACAATCTTAATTGAACTAAAAGATCGAGCTTTGTGTATTTCTTACGTGAGTAAATAAATACGTGATAGTACACCAGTCTCTTGGTAAAAGTAAGACAATCCTTAAATATTTGAAGAACATGAAGAGAAATAAGAAACGTTAGGTAAGGATTAGAAGGATATGTTGCAGCGGTGAGTAAGAAACGAGTAATTATTTACACCATCATGTAATTAAATTGTTTTATGCTATATATATGGTGTATATGGTATATAAGGTATAATTTAACCCGTTTTCTTATTTACGTGAAATTAAATACAACAATCCCATTAGCATTGTCATACGAAAACAAAACGAAGTCAAAATCTACCCTCCTAATTAATCCCGTATCAATTTTCCGACCCAGAAAACACCGGGGTTGGTTCAAGCGCGCTAGGGTGTTCAAAACAATTCATCAGCCCTCTCAAACAGCTCGAGTATAGATACAACCCTGGAGGCTTTCTATATACGGCAATGACTACATAAACGACTTTATATCCCATCAAAGAATTGAAAACATTTACTTTCATCCGTCATTAACGACACTTCACCATTATACATGTATAATAATCAAAAAAATTCCTACACTCCCCATACGATTATTCAAAAAACAAATTTTATTCAATTGAACAAAGAAAAAAATTGAGAAAACATCAAACAGATCTTTGAATTTTTAATGGATTAATAATCACCGGAGCTTTTTCTCTCTCTCTCTTTCACTCTCTTCGTGAGATGGAGGTGTGTGAGATTGAAATTAGTTAGAAACGATAAGTACCGTAGAGAGAATGAATTGAATTCTCTCTCTCTGATCTGAGGCGCGTTATTTAAATGGATTTTAAGCCGTATGTGAAATCGTTCCTCGCGGTTGAAGTGAATAAGTGGGTTACCTATTCGCTAAGTAACGTCAAATATATTTAACTTATACATATAGATATACGCATATTCATTTGAATGTTACCTAGATAAACGTGCGAATCTTGCCTTTCATGAATTGGATACGAGTGCCGACGACGGTCGTCCGTTGGTTATATACCATCTACACCGTACGTGTGCGCAAACGGCAAACCATAAGTGAAACTAGCGGCGAGGAATCTGCATATGACGCGGGTTCCCACTCTGTCGGAGAACCCACGTCCCTACGGTCCCCCAGACACTCCTAGGGGACTATGGGGGAGTCCTAGTGCTTCTCAAACAAGGCGAGTTACCCCTCGCAGTTGTCCCTTTCATCCTTCATTACCCGGCCAACCAACCTTGTACCTCCGTCATCCTTAACTATCCTTGCAACCTCGCGAGGATCTTGCCATACGTATATATAGGTATGTATACCATATAGTACTACAGTCATACCATTCGATAAAGGGAATACACAGTTAAAACAACAAAGAAGACAAATATATTCAGTGCAATCTAGAAATTTTCAATTTTATTTATAAGGGGGGTGAAAAAAAGGAATGGGGTGTCTTGAAATTATTTAAAGAATTTCAGAACCCTTAGACTACGAACTTTTTCGACAAATATTAACACAATTTAAAAATCAAGTATCATAGAGCTAGCGCAGTTCACAATCTCATTGCTATACAGGAAGGCTACGAATTAACTTTTACAATTTCAGGGGATGATCGGAGGGTTCTAGCTTAGTAACCTTCCCTTTGGAATAGTAATCTCCGTTGTGGCGTCAGTGAGATACAAGTGATATAAAGAATCGCGCTAACGCCTGCATTTAGGCAGCCAACTATCTGGTTTTATGCACGCAAGACCACTGTTCACTTCTGCATAGTTGGCTGCCTAAATTCAGGCGTTAGCGCAACTATTTAGGAGCATATTTAATTGCAGATTTTTTTTTAAATTGTGAATTTAGGAAGAGGTGAGATTGATCGATGAAATATTATTCTATCTAATTTGATCGCAATACATGTGTGTGTGTGTGTGTGTGTGTGTGAAATTGACATGAATATTTTTTTTTCTTCTCCCTCAAATTTCAGACAAAGAAAGAATAATAGTCCCCAGAATATATTCGGCAATTGCGAATTCAGGTCTGAGATATTTCTTATTTCTTAGGCACGGGGTGCCGAGCGTCGAGTAGAAATATGTCGGCTGCGTCAGCAATTGAATAATCGAGCTGGGCGCGGCGGTGCGAATAAACTTGACAAATAAGCAAATGGTATATAGAGGCGAAAGGGAGGAAAGGTGATGAAACTGAAGGGAGGGGGTAGAGGGAAAGGAATAGAAACGATCTTTTCCCGATATCAGACAAATGTCGACTTTATCGGACCATCGCGCATCTGCTTGTCCTCAGTCCCGTATTTCCAATTCCTGATCGATTTCTCATCGGGACTTTTACCCGATATTTGTTACAATTTTTATCAGACGTCTATTTCACCTGGCAGCGCTAGATGCTAATAATAACGGTCAGCCCCATATCTGTCACCCGTTACCCTGTTTGCTCAAAGATTACTTCGAAAAAAGTGAACCAGGGAGAGCGAAACCGAGCCCTAAAAGTATCTGGATATTCCGATATCTTCACATACTGGAAATATTCGTAGAAACGCTTCATGGGGTAGTGAAAACGCCTGCATACAGGCAACTCGTAAGTCAAACGATTAGCTTTTAGTAGACTTTAGTAGACTGTATGAAGCGTTTCCACGAATATTTCCGGTATACGAAGCAAATATAAACTTAGAGCAATCATCAATGGTTTAATTTTTAACTTTTCGTTTATATTAGATATTTGGATTTCTATTTTATAGAATTATCGAACGACTAAAACACTTGCTAGGTAGTACGTATAGAATATAGTACGGATGTTTACCCTTTGGTTTTCGAGGAGGGAATCCTCGTATAATTTGATTGAATCTGAATAAATATTCGATCCTAAGGCACTGAGTATATGTATATGTATATGTATACATCCCACAGGCAACAACGGCTCATATTTGACTTTGCAAATGAACGTATACCTATATCTATAAGTATATTATATATACAGGGTGTCCCAGAACTAAATGCAAAGAATTAAGAGTTTAATAGAATGAGTCAAGCTGAGTAAATTGACCTATAAAACATGATGCGCCGGCATGTAGGCAACCGTCTACACAGCTAGCATCGGTTAGTGCTTCATTCATAACGCTTCAGAAGTCAAAAGTGTTATCACTCGCATCAAAAGTCGAGCGCCCTTATCAATTAGACGACTTACAGAGATCTGGGGTGTACCTGGTCAGTTGCCTACATGCCGGCGCTTAACGCGATTTTTTTTAAACGGCCGTATCTCGCGACCGGTACTTCGTAGGCCACATGTTCTATAGGTCAATTTACTCGGCTTGACCCCCTCTTCATTCTTCGCATTTAGTTCTGGGACACCCTGTATTAGTTCCAAAGTTATGGAGGGTTGTGCGAACCAGCATACCCTGCAGTAGAGTGATACGTGACCCCTGGGGTAGATAAATTCCGTGTTCGTAAATACAGGAATGAAAAAGTCGAAATTTTACTTTTTGATTCTCAATATGCATTATACTTCATTAATCAATAAATTATCGACTTGTTTTAGTAATTTTAACTCCAAAATTGGGCAAGACTTTACTTCTTTTATTAAGGAGCTTGCACATACATATATATGGGTCTTCGGAAACACGATCGATCCTGGATATATCAATTACGGTTATACCAATCAGGAATCACATCGTACCCACAGCTAGGCTTCTCTATAAACAGTATCCAAGTATCAAACGAACAGCTGAATTGAGTATTCGATGACAGAAATTGAAACACTATTTTGGATTCAATTAAGAATTATTCGAACTTAAAGAAGCTTTTTTATCCCGTCTATGACCCAGGAGGTAACATATAAGTAAGTTGAAATAAAAATTTTCGTTTAATCGCATGGTGGTGTGATAAGTTTTCATTCGATTATAAGTCATAGAAGTAAAGTAATAAGAGTCCAGCACTAAATGTATCTACAGTATAATTGTTTCTCTATTTGTTTTAAAGTCGATTCTCTTGGAAATCGATGAAAATAAAATAAAAGAGTAAGATACAGTTAGAAAGGTAAGAGAGAATCAGTGATTAAACGCTTTTTCAATCACTTTAACTCGACAAAAGAGCTTTACGCTCTAGAAATCAATCCGCCTCTATACGGTAAGAGAGAAGTACTGAAGATTTTCAAGCATTGGCTTATTAACTCTTCATGGACTCTTTGAGTTAATATTTGAGTATATTTGAGTATAAACGAAAGTGTTTTTTTTTTTTTTTTTTGAATTTATTTAACCCCCTTTAAACATTTTACCGTTTTTTTGTTTTTTGCTTTTCTTCTCTTTTTTTCTTGTTTTTTGTCAAAGTCTTATACAAGGGTACCATTTAGGGTTGCAGCAAGCTAGGTATTATGGTCAAAGAGTTCAGAGTTAAATCTCGAGCTTCCGACCAACACTGAGTTGCAATAAAAAGTTAAAACGCTTCGCGTGAAAGGTTAGCACTGTATTTAATTGCGCGTGAATACACCATTCAAGGTATAGTCATTAGTCGGCTTGCTTTTCAACATTTTAACCACGATTATTCCAAAGCTATCCTCCAGCCCCCGCAACTCGCATATTGCCTCAGCTCAAACCACTTTCGACTCTGAAACTGGGTTAACAAACATACGGATATTTTTTTTTTTTCGTTTTTTTTTTTTTTTTTTAATGAAGCACAGAACGATGGTGAAAACTGATATATAAATTCAACGGGATTATCGATCATAAGAATAGAAAAAAGAAAAAATTATCCAATACTGCAAATTTGGAATAATTAGATTCTTTCTGCTCGACTGACTGCAGGCAAACTGCTCTTGATATGTAGGCAAGTTTCCAGGCCAGTATAGGTAATACCAATCGATTAAGGTGGATAGCAATTAGCTTCTTGCATAATCAACGTAACTGCCGGGCTGGTTTGCTGAAACTAGGACCCACTAAACCAGATACCACGAATCGGGTACCAAGGAGCAGTCTCTAACGACCCCTAAATCGTCTTAGCCTATACGATTCTCTTGGTATGTTCGAATTACCCTACTTAGAACGATGTACAACCAATAACACGATTGGGTATGTAAAGTTTCGTGAATATGTATATATATATATTATATATGTGTGGTTTATTCCATGCCAAATCGACATAAATGAAAAAATAAAAAATAAAAACCAGATCCGAAAGTGGAGCTATAATTATTATTCTTTCATTTATTCGATCGATTTTCCGAATTTTATTGATAATGATTTAAAAATTGTCATTTTTTTGGATCATCTTTTCGCAAAACATTAAGTAGATATATTCAATTCCCTTGGTACATAATTCGTATAAAAATTGCTTCGATGATATCCTCCGTTCGTTAATGATTTCCTGAAATCAAAATTGGATAAAATCCGAAATATACGTTGGTCGAATCGGCCAATGAAATGACCAGCTGTTTTATGCGAATGTATATACGATATTAGATAAAATATATTTTTCCTGAAATATATTTATACATACATAATAATAATAATAATAATTTATTGTTTCATATTTTCTGATATGAAAGAAAAACCAATTGCGTAACTTTATTATACCTAGCCGCGCACACGTATATATAAATATATGTATAGGTAATACATACTATAGCTATATCCTAAAGTTATTTACTATTCTCTTGTAGAAGTTTTCCGAGGTTGAAACAAAACAGTAAGACGATATAGTATGGGTTATAGATATATCTATAAACGTGCACGGTATACAGATGTTGGTTTGCAAAACCCACGCAGAGACGAGCTGCAATTGCAATGGCGAGAACTTGGGCTGCGAAATTACTTTAAATTGTCTGGTGAGTGTCTGGAGTTCCCGCTGCTACACCCTGCAGCATAAAGTCTTGGTCTTTTGAATCTCGCTGGCGTATTGCACGTCCGACTTTTATGCGGAGTTTTTTTTTTTTTTTTTTCTATAATTACAGGAAATAATGATTAAGCGATTCAAACGAAGAATAAACGAGTCAAGTTATCCCATTTATTTTTCTCGATTTATATTATATACTAGTTTTTTCGAAAACACGGATTTCTCAACCCATATAAGATGTAACGCAGATTCTCAAGATATTAAACTCACCGACTGTGGTAAGGGTGTTCGGAATTTGAAAATATCTCAAGAATATACAATCTGGAGTAGCTGGGTGATAATAAAAAAGACGTTATCGAGCAGAATCTATGTAGCTATATGGAGCATTCCGAATCGCCAATGTCTTACCCTGACCATTACATCTCGGATTTGATCCACGCTTTCTATATCATTGTTTCAACTCTAGGAGACGCTTAAACTTTTTTCAAATTTTTTTTGTTTCTCTACAAACCGTAATTTATTTCTGAATGTTTTAAACATAAACAAGAATTGTCAGCCGTACATTAATAAGTGGAAATGATTTTTCTTATACGAAAAAATACCAAGGGGATGAAATAGTATATCGTAATACAAGTGCGGAAAGTGGGCAATATCCAACACGAAACGTAACATATATTTCCTATACGTACTTCTATCACAAGATAGTTTTTTTATTTTTTTTTTAATCCCTGCGCTCCCAGCACCTTCCTCATTCGATACCAAGGGAGATTCACCCTGTATAGGCAAAAATTTGTTGTACAAATCAGAGTTATCTCAAATCGAAGAAAGTTCCCTGTAAATTTTCTTGCGTATAATATTTTTCACATTATCCACGAGTTTGAGGAACATTATACCCTAATATATGTGCATTAATAATCGCTAGCTGACCCACCTATTACGATAAAAAGAAATAACACGCAATGACCCCTCTCTCCCCTCCCCCAAGACGTTACCAGCTGTAATAAACACGCGATAATAAATGAGAAAAATTAGAACTAATAAAGGAAAGGTATAGAAAAAAAAGTTTCAAAATAATATATGTAAAAAATCAACTTTTATATTTATTATAGATATAAACTCTGTATTACTTCGAAGGTATTACATACACGTGGACACTACAGACAGCTGTCTTCAGGACGAGGGTGAGCAACGAATATATGTTAGTGGGAAAAATCGACGTAGTGTTGCAGGTGTTGGTTGTGGCAGGTTGGAAAAAGGATTTTCAACAACAATTCGATGTCTGACATTTTCAAGGCGCCTTCAAGCTGCCAGGGTTGTATACTACCCACTGTGTACCTACCCTACACCTATATTGTATAAGATAGACAGGGATGCTTACATCCGTACAGTACCTACGATGTCTACTGTACGCTGGAAAATCGAGACAATCGCAACGAAGGATAAAGTGGAGATTGCTTCGCATACCTTTAAACAGATCCAAACGCGCCTCTTCACCTGTTCTTTTATAACCATATATATATATATATATTCTATACCTGAATCTGCGGGAGATTCAACGCCGTTCTATTCTACTCAATACGATTCTACAATATAAAATCTGAGTCGTTCAGTTCAATACAATATCACTCTAGATATACACTTATATACTGCTAGAAAGTAAGCTGTCTTCAATCGTACGAAATATTTGCGCGGAAAAGTTGCCTTTTCTCTAACTCACAGAGGCGAATATATATATATATATATTTTGTTTTTTTGATTTCACATCCCTCCGGGTTTTCGATATCTCAATAGCTAAGGATATATGCATATTTGCTTGTGTGATTTAGAAAATTGAGAAACATTCGTTTGGAATAGGTTGGTTATTATTTATACTTCGTTGTACAAGAATCGGTAAATTGTTCGAAGATTTGCTAATCACTGTTCTTCTCTAGCGCTCTAATATAAGCTAGAACAGCTTGGTGGTATTTTACCCTATAATACGGCATTGAAATTTAACCGCATAATTTAACTCCGAGTCATATGTTAAATAGATATTAAGCCAGAGACCATACAGTGTAAATGAAAACACGGCAAATCTCATCACTATAAGGGAAGTTATTCACATGGGAAGTTACGTATGTAGCCATGCCGCGCAACCGGTGCATGCATCGGGGAAAGAGAGCTGTACGCGGGCAGCAATATCGAGATGAGTTATTGTTCGTTGGCACAATGCTCTAGTACATAGAATGAACCAGGGAAATTAATACGAAAGCCCCTGCGTCCGGATTTCAAAGACTTTATCAATTTTCTATATCTATACAGATATACATATATACATATGTAGGGTATCTATATGTAAAATGAAAAGTGCCCTGCAGCACGTGCGAGCTTTCAGCTGTATATGTACTACGTATGTATAGCTTTAGGCGCGTTTTGTAGTTTCAATATTTTTGGCCTCATTTTATTTCCTCCTAAAATATACGCTGCGATTTTTCAACGGATGACTGAATCGCGATATCGTACAGTCTGCTATAGTCCAGAATCCGCAGCTCTCCACGTTTATACAATACCTAGTAATAAAAAAAAAACTACAGCAATAAGCAGTGCAGAGATTCTGGACTAATTACGCGAAAGAGTTTAAAGCTACGAGCTTTAAGATCTCGAATGATCTTCTTGTTTACTTCAATCTTTTCTATACCTTACAGCTGGTGCCTATCGGAGGTTCGTGACTCACCCAAAGTCTCAATAGTCTCTTAGCCATTAATTAATCAACCAAGTTCATGAACTATATAATACACAAAAGATTTTTTATCGAAAACACGTAGGCTGAATTTTCCACCGTTCATCAGAGTGTAACAAGATTGAAAGAGTAATTAATTGACGCTTGACAAATCGTGCGATGCTCCATATTAAGCGTCTCGAAAATACCATTCCAGGGTAAATTTCCTTGGTACTTATTTTAGGAATTCAAGTTTACGGGTCGATTCACCTACATACAAATTTGTCCTGATCGTTCTCTCGTCTGAAATCGCTGAAATGAATTGACCAGCGGGTCCGTCTGCATACAAATCTATAGGTATATTACGTATACAATAGTGAATCAACGTCAAGCTGCCATAATCCCTGTAGGAAGTCTGGGCAAACGGAGTCCTTCTTCAACAACGCTTTACGCGAATAACCTTTTAGTCTAATTCATCGCATAAAATTACAATTAAAACGCCCAAGACCCTGGCAGAGAATGGCCATTGGATCGACCCTGAGCTTTAAACCCCTTTACTGATACGTAGCAATCCTCTATAGGTATAAAAGAAAAAAAAAAAGCTGTTACCCCTTTATTTTATTTATTCATTTTTTGTCTGTTATTCGTGCCAATTTTTTCCATCGACTTCAACACCACGTCGCGGTCGTATGTAATCGAAAAAGCAGAAAATTCATCTTCAATGAATCGTTGTGGTAATTCCTTGCATCTCCCCTAAAAGCACGTGAGTCAAAATAATGCAGAATTTGGTAGATCGAAAGAGTACATCTTACGCGGTATCAATATGCGTTAAAATTGTTTCCCCGGGCGTTAAGGCTCCGTGAAACCGTATGCTAATGAAACGCGCTTAGCATAAAAGGCGTGTAAGCTCCGTTGCTTTGATTAACTTCCTGAGTGACCTTAAATATGTATCAAGGTAACAGAGGACTTTCTCTTCTCATTCTCTTTCCTCTCGTATCAGTCCCACTCAATGGGCCCATAACAAATTATTATTATTATTATTTTTTATTTTTTCACAGTCCCTCCCACCGATCCCAATCTTCAAAAGCTTACCCCTATATGTTTTAGATTATTTTCCCTGGACAAAAATTTTCCTAACTTTTCAACGAAGACCTTGATGACGTCATAATTTTTACCCTTTACACGTCTGATACGTATGCCGCAAAGAGAGAAGAGAGAAGAGATAGAAAAAAGTCTATGGGTGGAAGAGGGATACGAAATTGATGGATTGTCTGACACATCAGGCAGATGCGATGGCCCAACGCTATCTAGCTATAGTCTATGTGTCTATAGTCGTCCACCCAGTCGGACAGCACAAATCTTATCTGAGTTGAAACTGACCGATCTCTGTAGGGAATAATGACCTGAGGCGATGATGTTACAGCTATTAGTAACCCTCGGAGTTCGCATTACGACGCAATCGCGAAACTGCATGTTCATAGCAGGGTTTTGCGATTATTAAAAAAAAAAAAAAACCGTCGATATGAATTTCATCAATTATTTTGAAGGGCTCGATACGTGAGTGTATGCCTATACGAACTTCATATGAATTCAACATTGCTGGAGGGTTGAAAAAGCTCCGCTAATTGGTGTGTATTGTGTGATTAGGTATAAGCTCGTTTTGGTCTTTTTTTTTTTTAAATTGGTTATTTATTTCTTTTTATTCCAACGTGACTTGAACGACGTGCTTCACAGTATAAAGTATTATATATGGTCAAAAGTACTCGACCTATACACTTGTATTACGATTTTGTATAACATACATAGGATATAACAAAGAAGCATCAAATATCCAAAAACATGATCATTCCTTTATAGAAAATTCCAACTCTTTGATGACGAACAACGTGTTTCCGCTTGTTCTACCTTGCGTATACATCCACGTGGTTTTTTTATCCATACTTTTAATAACCACATGTAAACACGATGGCTTCTCGCGCACTTGTATACCTTCATCAAGGTAGACGCCCGCACCGCGACGCGGTTCACGTACCGTCGCGTCCTGGTAGTTCCCGGCGTCGTTAGCGTCACTGGAATCGATCCTACATCGTCATATACATATGAGTGTTTGTCCTACACTTGAACAGCTTGGCGAAAGCGTCGTTGTATTTGAATATTGCCCTGTACTATGGAATGGGTGGTATAGAAAATCTCACAGCATCAAGATGGACCTCTGGGGATGGGGATATGCATAAAAATACCAACGACCGAAGGAGACGCGATAAACCAAGGATATTAAAAAAAAGGGTGTAGAAAGTCGGATGTAGGCGATGTGCGGAAGGGCCTTAGTTCTAAGTAATTACCATCCTTTTTTTCAGACTTTTACGGTGCAAGCGGTTAAAGATGGATAGATAGAATGTCTAGGAGAAGAACGAGAGAGAGAAAGAGAGAGAGGGAAGGTTGATTACATGATTAAACACACCCCAGAGCATCGTTGCATGAAACTGGCAGTTATTATCTTCGAATTGCATTAACTTTATGCTTCGCTTCTTTCTCTCTCTCTCTCTCTCTCTCTCCTTTTCTCCTAGCTATACTCTATATCCTACAACTATTCACGTTCTTTCTCCCCATATTCATCTCATCTCTCTTTCGCATGCAGTTTACTCGTTTACTGCAACTACCCAGCCATCCTAGAATTCCATCTAGAAAATACCATCAAACCTTGGAAAGTAGGAAATATCAATTAGTACCAAAGTACTTGGTGCAAGACCAACTATTACCTACCTACTGTACCACTATATATGCTCCAATTTGCGCGTACAGGCCTATTAACGAAATTTATTGGCAGATTTCAACCCCAAGAGGAACCACATGCTCATGACATGTGGTTCTAAGTACTAATAAAGATAATTAGTTCAAGCATAGTACAACTAAGTTCACTTATTGTATTATATTGTGAAAGCCGATTGATCCGGAAACAATTTTCTATAGTGTTACGTTACTATTCCGTTCTTACGTTTTGAGCGAAATCAAAAGTCGAGATAATTAAGTTTCCCCGATTTGAACAGCGGATTTAAAATAGGTACAGGAAATGATGAATTGCTGCACCCCGTCTTTATATCATCAAACGCGTAGAATATTTAAAAGAAAATGCAAAGCAAACGATGGCCGGAAACGAAGCGTTTTCTTTCTCCATTCATTAATAATCGTTGAAAACTTTCTTCTACCTCATTATTCTAGACTTCTCAGACGACGATTTTATTTCAAATTATTTAGTTTCTATAGCATCGATGAAATCAATCCGATTTGTCTCGATAAAAACGAAACTAATATAATTATACTTATACGGTATAAACTCTTAGTAAGAATCTCAGATTTTTATCTTTCCTGACACTGGAAGAGGATAGTGATGCATTATTTAATATAGCTAGGAACTTGGGGATACATTTTTTATCAAAGAAGCTTCTTTTTCATTTAGAATGAGCAGTTTTCCGAATTCAGAACCAATCCGCTAGTAAGTTTTGTAGCTTTTGCACCAAACTTGCCCATAATTGAAATTCCTGCTTCTCTCTTGGCTGGATGTAGGGTTTCACACCAAGGATGCAGTTAGATCGCTGAACATTTCGAGATATTTGAAACGCGTTGTATCAGGTGTGGGCCACGTGCCATATGTTGCTAGTCTGCACGCGACAGGAGACACGGTTCGCGGACATAGCGTCGCCAAATTCAATCGACTTCCGGAATCCGATAGCTGATGTACATTATATACGTGACAAGACATTCGGCAGATGCCACCATATCAACTTACGATTATTATTCCCTTAATGAAGTAGAATTCTTCTTTGTGCTGAATGAGTATGATAGGTATGCTATAAAAAAGATTAGTCGCTTTTATCCAAACGGAAAGATAATGACTTTACTTACTACGATATGAATGAATGTATAATACTAAATTTGTTCTAACGACTCTGCAAAAGTGCACTTGATATAAAACGAGTTGAAAACTATAATAAAATTGAACTGAAACTTCACGTAGCAGCAGTCGGACAGTGGATCTATGAAAGACGATAAAAGAAAGATCAATATATGTGATATACCTATACACGAATGAAAGCTTGGACAGTGTAGTACATACAGTAAAACTATACATATCCGTGGACGACGATATCGACCTTCTCATTAAAGTTATGAACCAGCTATACACGAGTCACTCAATTCCCTCGAGGCAACGCTAGTACATATAAGAGAAGGCCCTCTTACCTCCTTTGTCGTATTTAGGTAATGGACAGCCAGCACTCGATTGGGAATCAGACCAAATATCGGTCCCTTGTTCCCTCGAGATATATCAGGCTTGTACTCGGCAAAAGATGAGTATACCCACTTCCAGGACGTTAAATGTGAAAATAAAGAATACCTCTACAGTCAGGTATGTATTACGAGGATATCTTGATGGGCCGTAAGCTGCAGCCGACAGAGATTTCGTATATACGTCCCAAAAAGGATAACTAAAAACATGTATATATACGGCAGGTGGTGAATTGGGCCCGAACGGCCCGGGGCAGCTGCAATCACAGCGAGGCCATCTGCCACGCGCTAGTTTGACCGGAGTACCGGACTGCAAGCCATCGATGCTCGAAGCCATGCTGATTGGGCCCAAAACGCGTGCCCCACAAAGCGGCGGATACGTCGGCTTATGGCCCGGGGTGGTTTTCATTTTTTCCTCAAATTCTTTTTTTCTCTATACTTTTTCTTCCTCTTTTCGTTTTGCAACAGTTGGTGATCGATGAGCACGTGCAGGAGGAAAAAGGAAACTCTATATCCTCACGGCTGAAGCTTAAGGAATATCTCTCCAACGCCGTATTAATATTTTTTTTTTTTTCTTTCTTTTCTTTTCTTTTCTTTTTTTCACGGAATTCTCTAGGGATTCCTGAAGCTCGTGGCTAAATTTTATGGTAAGGGAAATTGGAGACGTGGAAACCTCCGAGTGAAAATTTTGTCAATTTTCATAGAAATTTTATAACCCTTTTGCGAAGTAATATTAATAAGATTTTCTGTGGGATGTAGAAGGGTCTTCGTGTGAATTAAATTATAGGCAAGCTGAGTACTAGCAGCATCCGGATACATTAGAATAAATTAAAATAGAATAGGATAGCAGCGTGTGCCAGTATCAAGACGTGTTAGAAGTTTCAAAGGTACGAAAATCCACGAAGCTCAAAAGTTTCAAACGACAAATAGAACTTCTAATATTTTCACTGAATTGCAGTGTTGAAAAGAATGTAAAAGTAAAAAGTTTGTTGACAGTTTTGCGGTTCCTTCGCGTGTGGCAAACAGGACAATCAGTTGCTCTCGATCTCTCACAACGTTGCAGCTACTTATACCTATAATAATATCATGTGGATTTCCTTCCGGGTTTCCTTAGCTCTACATAGCCGAGGATTGGCTAGAATATCAACGCCGTAATTTGATAGGGCGATTTTTCTTCATTCGCAGTCATTCGGCATGTTAAAAAACAATAAATACAACGTCGTACAATTTACGTCTACTTCCTTTTTGTCAAAATTTATTGCACTTATATTTTTACACGTTATTCAAGGATTAGGTAAAGGATAAGAACGAATTTAGCCTCATGATGTAGTATGGGTTCTAAGAGGAATGAAATGAGCTCACGCTCAACCTCAAACGAAAGAAATGTGTTCACCTCTGATCCATATACCGGGAATATTCGTGGAAACGCTTTATAGGGAAGTGAAAACGCCTGGATACAGGCAACTCAGAAGTCAAGCGATTAGGTTTTATTTCCCATATTGCGTGCCCATTGGCTACGTGGAAACAAGACGTAATCGGTTGATGTTTAACTTGCCTGTATACAGGCGTTCTATGAAGCGTTTCCACCAATACTCTCGGTATATCATATACCTTATACTATATAATACGCGATTGATATCGTATAAAAGTGAACGCGGCTATCCCAATAGGTAGAATAATGCTGGGGTCTTTCGCGGTACACTATTACGTATCTGCCCGTCTAATAAATAAAACCAAGAGTGGCTTGCACGCAATGACGAGTATAGGAACTGGTGGAGTCGGGCTTGCCCCCACGGGGTAAGTATAGCGGCTAGCAATAAAACGTAAGTGTCCGTAAACGACAGCGGCTCTCGACTCAACCGTTAGCCTTATTTCTTTCCAACGTGACTTCGTCATGCGTTACTGAAGCGAGCTATGAAATTCGATCGAAAAACAGAAAACATTATGATCATTTCACTCGAACGCTCAACCCTCATTTTATTTCTTACGAATAGAGAAAGGAAGAGAATGAACCGCCCGTATGTTCATTATTTTTATTCTGAGACTCATTTCATACATTCTTATTCAACTAAATATTTAAGCAATCCTCAGGCATTGGTAAATTTATTTGCAGCATTGTTGTGCAAAACTTCGTGTATACAATGCTTGGTATAAAATTCAATTATAACAATTGTAAGGTGATTTTCACATCGTAGATTACCTACAACTTTAAAACTGACGGATGTAATACACGGACATCTCCGAAAAGTCAATGCAAAATACAGGTTGATATTCCAGGTACATCGCGGTACCGCAAGTCTCGGACCGTCAGGCGGCTGATAGACATGTGTGCGACATTATCAGGTTCGCCGCTCGACTATTAGGTAGGTATAGTATAGTCGAAATTCGATCAACGCGATCGTAGCCACAGATCGTAGATGGGGAATAAAAAAACAGAAAAATCCACGGCTACGATCTGTGGCTACGATCGCGTGGATCGAATCTCGACTATACTATTCCCACCTAATAGTCGAGCGGCGAACCTGATAATTTTGCGCACATGTTTATCAGCCGCCTGACGGTCCGAGACTTGCTTTACCGCGATGTGCATGGAATATCACCCTGCATATGCCCAATATATTTTTATAAATAACAAACAAATCATCATTTCCTAAACTACAAAAACATATTCCTCAACTTCCTCGAACAATTCCCGAACGATTGCATCGATAAAAAATTAAATTGAATTTATTTGCCTGCTAAGTATACGGAGCCGTACGCTATATACTGAGCGATACCGACGTTACCGGTACACGGTGTTATCGGCGGAAGATAGTTCGACAATGCGACCGTGAGATGTCGCTATCATTTGTCGCCCGCTGGTAGAACTTACCGACAAGGGACACTGACCTAGGACAATAGCACAAGAGTGGTAAGATAGTGGTGCTGCACAAATATGCGGATAAAAAAATTACTACCTTTTCTGAGAAGCGCTCGTTTATGAATGAAAAGATAGTGGTGCTGCACAAATATGCGGACAAAAAAAACTACGACCTTTCTTTAAATATCCTTGGAGGCGTGGCAAATAGCTCATTGATAAAATTCTGAATAGCAGTAGAAAAACTACTAACTCTTGATTAGATTCATTGATACAATGAAAGATAGTGGCGCGTGGAAATGATGCGAAGAAGTTGAAAAGAATTACTGATATTTTATTGCATTTATGTTTGCATTATAGGTATGTCTGATCAAATAGAAATAAAGCAGTTGAAATAAATTCACAACTACCCAAATCACTGAGATGTAAGCCAGAAATCATCCGGTATAAACATTTTAAATATTCATTTCTTTATTCTTCGTTATTAAAAATGTAAAATTCTTATTTGATTTATCCTAGCAAGTAGATTGAAGCGATTAATTAAATTGGTGGGGCAATTATTATCGTCCCCACCCCGCGCCGCGCGACGGTATACCAAGAACGCCGGGCGCAGCGTTCAGTCATTTGCGCGACATCCTCGAGTAAAGATCTCTGACACGTGTCGAGGAGATTTGCGGTTCGGAAAGGCTGACATCAACGGAGGAACGTTGTGGACATGGGTGAGTCTGCAATATTTCGAACAATATTTTACGACGGCAATAAATAATCGACAATTTTCAAAGCTTGTTAAAATCGAGTGAAATTGTATTCAATACTTTTCCGACAGATTTCACGCGTCTCGTATTTTAATCGTCGAAGTGAGTAACCGTTGTATTGCTACCGGCGGACTTTGATTATCATTGCAGATATTGTTCATTTTCAAGTACATTCTATTTATACCAGTGAATAAATGTGCTAAAATCTAGTTTTGAATACAAATATAATGCGCGAGAGAGTTTCGTTTGATAACTTGGCGATAATTATCATCCCGTTATATTATTGGCATATAATTCCGAGTCCCTCGCCCTGTAGCGTCGTTTGTTTTGCAGCATATTTCGCGACTCCGAAGGAGAAACTAATTTGTCGTGTTATTTCGAGTTGACAAGTAATTTTCGGGAGAATACTCGATCCCCGATTTATTCTCTTATTCGATTCTTTGACAGCATTATCGGTCGACGGAGATGAGAATGAACATCGCTGATACTTGAACTGCATAGATCCTGCGTGCCACTTGATCGGAGATGGACGCCAACCAACACTGCCCGGCTAGTCCTGGATTAACGGTCGACCAAGATAATGGTGAGCTTCCTATTATATTAGCCAAACACCCAATTTAACTATAAATGTATGTCTGCAAAACAATCATTGCTAAAACATACTTCGCGATCCGATACAGATCTTGGACAGATTACTTTTCCACGTGTATGTACCACAATACTCATCGGCCAAGTAACCGTGACGCTCACCCTGTGTCTTTGACTCGATACTGGGGCCTCCGGCTTGCTTCTGTCTCCCCGTATACGCCAGAAACTTTGACGACAACTCGGTTTCACTCGGCTGCAAAGGATACGATACCGACGCGAAATAATATACCTAGAGGTAAGATATTGTCCGTCTCGTTATAGCTGGTAAGCCTAGGAGAGAAAGCACACTCAATTCTTGGAAATAGCAATAAATTCTCTCTTTTTAATGACAAACCTGAAATATGATTGATAGATCTCGAGAGAATATGTTTACCTTATTGAAATATAATAGACTCACCTCGTAGTAGAGAAATATTTGAATAACCAGGATCAAAGTTTCAAGGTTTGAAAATAAATAGAAGGGTAGATAGCTGTAGGCCTAATTAGGCATCACATTTATTTTTTGAACATGGAACATAATTCAATATTGGTGATAAATTACTCCAGAGTCTCAAGTACCAGTCATAACGATTGAAATATTGAAAAATCTATTCATGCATGCAATAGTGATACTAGCTTATTGACATTCTTGATTCTGTTGAAAATAGTTAAAAGTTTATATCAAATTTAAAAATGGTTCAGGCAGGCTTACAAAATCAATCATAAGAAATATATTATAATAAATTTCATACAGATGTATAATCACAATTAGAAATTCTTTGGTACTTAGTTGAGAATGTTTGCTTGAAAAACACCTGAACTTAATCTATCCAATGTACCCTATGCTTATCTAGTTTTCATCTTCACAGGCGTTGTTCACCGAGGGAAACTAGCTCCTGCCTATCCTCAACAAAACCTCTTCAATATTCATCAGGACAGGGGATTCACACCAGGGAGTGAAGCAGTCCAAGCACCGGGGGAATGACCGCAAGACAACTCTGCACCGCGGAGTATTAATAAAGTAGCATCAGCGAATGGTTCGTAATTACAGTTCCTTTTGAATCAGTTTTGATAAAATCTCGCATCTGGTCTGGTCTATAATTATTTTAAATTACTTTACTTTATAATTACTTTTACTAATTAAATCGAGTTCACTTACACATTACCAAACTATTGGGTAATTGAATAAGTAATTTCATTAGAAATGTAATCAGTGACTCGTAACACTGCGAATATCCATGTTATAATAAGATCGTTTATGCAATAAACCTGTATTATTATAGTAAATTGGCGAATTCTTGAATAAATATCTCTTGAAATTGTAAATAATCGATCGTTGAATCATTTTACCCTGTCCTTTCCTTGCCTATAAGTCGAAAATCATGAAAATCGCATGATTTCATAAAGCCCCGAACAATATTAATATACATAAATATAACAATATTAATATATATAATATAAATACTGATGCGCCTTGTCATATGCAACCCGCATGCCATTCGTGTAAACGGAAGGGCCCATGTTAATTTTTGTTGCCTATTTGGTGTTTTCCGAATGCCTATATTCAGGCGTATTGTAGTAAATCAGAAAATAGGTCGAAAAAAAGGTTCCGGCAGTTGATACCTTATTTAAGGAGTCGGATTTCTGGCAGTTGATACCTCGATTTTAGTCGCTTTACGATGAAATATCTACTGCCAGAAAATCGACCAATCAGGAGGCTGCTTGAGCCAATTTAGGCTCAATTTCTCGAAAAGGAGCCTCCTGATTGGTCGATTTTGAAATTAAATCAAGTTACGGCGCTGCAGAGGCTAGCCATCAGCAAAATTCTGGATTTCTGGCAGTTGGTACCTGAACGAGGTATCAACTGCCAGACGAAAAAGGTATCAACTGCCAGAAATCCAGAATTTTGCTGATGGCTAGCCTCTGTAGCGCCGTAACTTGATTTAATTTCAAAATCGACCAATCAGGAGGCTCCTTTTCGAGAAATTGAGCCTAAATTGGCCCAAGCAGCCTCCTGATTGGTCGATTTTCTGGCAGTAGATATTTCATCGTAAAGCGACTAAAATCGAGGTATCAACTGCCAGAAATCCGACTCCTTAAATAAGGTATCAACTGCCGGAACCTTTTTTTCGACCTTTTTTCTGATTTACTACAATACGCCTGAATATAGGCATTCGGAAAACACCAAATAGGCAACAAAAATTAACATGGGCCCTTCCGTTTACACGAATGGCATGCGGGTTGCATATGACAAGGCGCATTATTATTTATATTATATATATATTAATATTGTTATATTTATGTATATTAATATTGTTCGGGGCTTTATGAAATCATGCGATTTTCATGATTTTCGACTTATAGGCAAGGAAAGGACATAGGAAAATGATTCAACAATAGATGATTTACAATTTCAAGAGATATTTATTCAAGAATTCGCCAATTTACTATAATAATACATGTTTATTGCATAAACGATCTTATTATAACATGGATATTCGCAGTGTTACGAGTCACTGATTACATTTCTAATGAAATTACTTATTCAATTACCCAATAGTTTGGTAATGTGTAAGTGAACTCGATTTAATTAGTAAAAGTAATTATAAAGTAAACTAATTTAAAATAATTATAGACCAGACCAGATGCGAGATTTTATCAAAACTGATTCAAAAGGAATTGTAATTACGAACCATTCGCTGATGCTACTTTATTAATACTCCGCGGTGCAGAGTTGTCTTGCGGTCATTCCCCCGGTGCTTGGACTGCTTCACTCCCTGGTGTGAATCCCCTGTCCTGATGAATATTGAAGAGGTTTTGTTGAGGATAGGCAGGAGCTAGTTTCCCTCGGTGAACAACGCCTGTGAAGATGAAAACTAGATAAGCATAGGGTACATTGGATAGATTAAGTTTATGTGTTTTTCAAGCAAACATTCTCAACTAAGTACCGAAGAATTTCTAATTGTGATTATACATCTGTATGAAATTTATTATAATATATTTCTTATGATTGATTTTGTAAGCCTGCCTGAACCATTTTTAAATTTGATATAAACTTTTAACTATTTTCAACAGAATCAAGAATGTCAATAAGCTAGTATCACTATTGCATGCATGAATAGATTTTTCAATATTTCAATCGTTATGACTGGTACTTGAGACTCTGGAGTAATTTATGACCAATATTGAACTATGTTCCATGTTTAAAAAATAAATGTGATGCCTAATTAGGCCTACAGCTATCTACCCTTCTATTTATTTCCAAACCTTGAAACTTTGATCCTGGTTATTCAAATATTTCTCTACTACGAGGTGAGTCTACTATATTTCAATAAGGTAAACATATTCTTTCGAGATCTATCAATCATATTTCAGGTTTGTCATTAAAAAGAGAGAATTTATTGCTATTTCCAAGAATTGAGTGTGCTTTCTCTCCTAGGCTTACCCTAAAACGAGACGGACAATACCTCTAGGTATATTATTTCGCGTCGGTATCGTATCCTTTGCAGCTGAGTGAAACCGAGTTGTCGTCAAAGTTTCTGGCGTATACGGGGAGACAGAAGCAAGCCGGAGGCCCCAGTATCGAGTCAAAGACACAGGGTGAGCGTCACGGTTACTTGGCCGATGAGTATTGTGGTACATACACGTGGAAAAGTAATCTGTCCAAGATCTGTATCGGATCGCGAAGTATGTTTTAGCAATGATTGTTTTGCAGACATACATTTATAGTTAAATTGGGTGTTTGGCTAATATAATAGGAAGCTCACCATTATCTTGGTCGACCGTTAATCCAGGACTAGCCGGGCAGTGTTGGTTGGCGTCCATCTCCGATCAAGTGGCACGCAGGATCTATGCAGTTCAAGTATCAGCGATGTTCATTCTCATCTCCGTCGACCGATAATGCTGTCAAAGAATCGAATAAAAGCATAAATCGGGGAACGAGTATTATTCCGAAAAATACTTGTCAACTCGAAATAACACGACAAATTAGTTACTCCTTCGGAGTCACGAAATATGCTGTAAAACAAACGACGCTACAGGGCGAGGGACTCGGAATTATATGCCAATAATATAACGGGATGATAATTATCGCCAAGTTATCAAACGAAACTCTCTCGCGCATTATATTTGTATTCAAAACTAGATTTTAGCACATTTATTCACCGGTATAAATAGAATGTACTTGAAAATGAACAATATCTGCAATTATAATCAAAGTCTGCCGGTAGCAATACAACGGTTACTCACTTGGACGATTAAAATACGAGACGCGTGAAATCTGTCGGAAAAGTATTGAATACAATTTCACTTGATTTTAACAAGCTTTGAAAATTGTCGATTATTTATTGCCGTCGTAAAATATTGATCGAAATATTTCAAACTCACTTATGTCCAACGTTCCTCCGTTGATGTCAGCCTTCCCGAGCCGCAAATCTCCTCGACACGTGTCACCCATGTTCACTCGAGGATGCCGCGCCGTTTACTGAACTCTGATACATCGCGCACGGCGTCTTATCGGCTTACCTTCGCATGGCGCGGAGTGAGGTCACCATTGTCGTAGGTCAGTTCACGCCGGCGGCGCCGTCGGTTAGGCAACTATAGAATTACACATGCACAAAAGATTCGCGGGTTGCGTATAATAAAGCGCGTGACTTTTTCTAGTACTCGAATACATTATACTAACAGATGTAATTCACCTGCGAATTCTCATGAATTTCGAGGGTATCAACTCGCGCGGTCTAAGAAAAATCTCCTTACATTTCTGCCCCGAAAGAAATCTGGATTGCTTTAGTAATGGATTTTTTAGTGAATCCCGCGAGTTGAAACCTTCTAAATTTCTCCCATTGATTGATACCCAGAAAGTCGAAATTATAATAATAATGAAAAACAATTTTTGATCATTCAAAAAATTTTTAAATTCTAATTTCAAAAACGGTTTTTATATTTATGTTAAAATTGCAGAAAATACGCAAAATACACAATCGCATTGCATGTCAGATTAGTATTTGAAATTATCAGACAATTATATCTTATAAGGCTAATCGTTTTATTCAATACACATAGAGTTACATAATAAACGTAAAATGACTGAAGGTGATAATTCTTCATTATCATATTCAATTTTATGATAAGAATTCTGCATTTTAAGAACGAACATACGCCAATTTTGTTTTTTTGACATTTCTCCTGCAGATTATGGAACGGTATTTGCACGATTCTGTCAAAACTCTTAAATTTATATTCAGAATTGAAATTGAGGATATCAACGTTAAGAACGGAACTAAAGTTAGATCAATAACGACCGGATCTACCATCCCGCCCTTTGTCTTCTCTTCCCTTACGATTACGATCCTTTGATCTTGATCTTCTCTCTCGAGAGCGAGATCTACGCTTGCGATCAGTACGGCCTCGAGACTTTGATCGAGACCTCGAACGTCCACCGGCTCCACCACCGCCACCTCCTCCTCCTCCACCGCCACCGCCACCACCACCTCCTCCACCTCCTGAAGCTCCACCACCGCCAGTACTTCCACCACCTCCACTTCCTCCTCCGCCACCTCCTCCACCTCCACCACCACCTCCGCCACCACCTCCACCGCCACCTCCTTTGCCACCCTTCTTACGACTGTATAGATAACGGCGTAGTTCTCTTGAAATTGGTTTAAGATGCATGAAATTGCAGAAACCAGAGCGAGTGCATTCTCTGAAAAGAAAAGAAAAATCGAATATTTAATAACTTTTTTAGTGATGAGTAGAAAAGAATTTTGAAAGATGTTTTATTTTTCTTTTTGTTTTTCTAGTTTCTTTTTTTGCCAATCCAGCTAAGTATGTTGGCCGAAAAAAAGAATACAATATTTTATTTAGAATTCATTGGAAAGATAGAATTCAAACAGTGTTTTATTTCGTTCACCTTGATGGGAGGATGCGATTTAGTTTTCCGCACTCGACTTTGTACATATTCAATAATTACTGTTCGCGAATATCAAGTAGCAAATACCAATTGTTATTATCATACTATAATTTCTTTATATAGATACGCATGCAGAGAATCTATGTCTAGGTAAAAGTCTACAATCAGATCAGAGCTTGCTTATCAATATCAATCTATAAATATTTAGAAGCACAAATCTGTGGGACAGTGCGATAACGAGATTTATATTTAACTTGTGTTACGCTTAATTTAGTTTGAAAATTAAATCTTTCAAATATAACGAGTTCTGGGAAGTTCAAAAAAAGAATTTCGGAAATAAGTACTTCCATTGAACTTGCCCAATTGCAGAATCATTCTTGATTTCTCGACCATCACTCGCTGGAAGGGATAATCTGTTTGAAAAAACTGATTCAGTTAAGTCCATTCGCGATTTCCTAATTATAGATCATAACAATTGGTCTCATAGTAGAGAGATTATTCCATACCATTGCGTAGACATCACAATTTTTTTTATCATTTACTCTCATTATCTTTCAAAACAAAGTCAGTCCATCTCTCATGGACAAACTAGCTACTATAGTTTAATAAAAAAAATAAAAAAAATAGCTAATCAGTAGAGCGCTATAACAACATAGTTCTAGAATCACTATTTTTGCCTGAATAGTTTCAAAGTTTTACCATTGAGCTGATGATCGACTAACAGTCTAATAATTATGCTATTTGAATACATGAGAATAGTTTCTTCATTCTTTTCAGTAAACGAATATTATCAAGTCTATTGTAATTTTAAAAGATATATGAATTAGAATTCCAAAAGACGAATTCACCGATTCATAAAAGTCAGCAAATCATTACACAGTTTCTATATCGTTTCTAGGATGGTTGAAATAATATCGTCTCATTGTTTTACAATAGAACGGTCCATCTTCATGTATTGTATGCTTCAATGTCTTCAAAAAATCATTGATACAATGAATAATAGAGAAAAAGACATGCTAAACGTGAATGCTACACTCTGTTATTGAAAATAGAGTCAAAATCTGTGACCTATGTGTTTGTTGACTATTCAATGTGTATTTACTAAAAGATATAAAACAAATTCTACTTTCCTGTTACTAATTTCTTAAAAAATACCTATTTCAGTGGATACTAAGTTCTTACATTTTTTCGAACTGTTAGCTCATCCAGCAGCTCAATTACTATAATAAGTAGAACATAAAAATCGCTTTTCTAACATAAAAGAAAATCATTCATCCACACATCAAGGTACTGAATACAAAACTTCATATGCCTAGTAAAACAGAATCTAAGTCACACTAATGATTACAAAATTAGTTTTAATTATCAGATTGCTATTATAGAGAAATTTCAAAATTGGGTTTAAATATGTAAGGCTGAAAAATCGTGCCTTTAAAAAAGTAACTGAATAAGAAGCTCTGTCTCTCTTCTCATTAAATTCTCATTAATCACAAAATGAAGCAAATGTACATAAGAATTTAGACTAACGAATAATAACGGTAATAAACTAATTTGTTTCTCACCCCATCTCATACTGTCTGCAACAGGCTTCTCTGAAGTCAGTAACAGGCGATAATTCAGCGTAAACTGGCCTCCCACCAAACCAACGATTGTTTAAATCGTTCACAGCCTTTTCTGCATCTTCTTCTCTACGAAACTTGATGTAAACATTACCGACGAGATGATCGCCTAGGTTGTCGCACACGTTCATCTCTTCTATTTCACCATACTTATCTTCGCATTCGACAAAAACATCTTCAAAAAAATTATCGTAATGCTCTTGCATCTCTTCGTCGGAAACATTTGCTACCACTGTAATCAGAATGAAGAATAATAAGAAAAGCAAATGAAAAAATTTCGGTTTTCCTTATTACATTAGCAAAAGACATCGCAAAGATAATTGTTTCGTTAAATAATCAGTTCTTTATACTCACAGTGAGAACCGTCTGCACTTTTTGCCGAATTTTGGGGATTCACGTACAGATTTTGCAGCAGACATGTCTGTCGAATAGATAAACAATGTGAGATGATAGATTTGAGGTTACCTTCATGTATCTACTTTTTTTTTTGTCCCTTTTTTTTGGTTATGTTTCTAACGCGATACACTTGCGATAGATTAAACGAATTTTATATTATAGTATGTGTAGTTACGTACCTGACTGAATGTAGGTTTGTTGTGAATACGTGAACACCTATCTCCATGTCTACATGCTCCGATTTTGAAGTAAAAGGAACAATTAACTCTGCAAGAGGTTAAAGGGGACGCCGTTAGTCAGACATCAAAATTATTAGTAGGGATACAAAATAACTACGGATATTCTATTTACTTACTTGTCTTTTTCGGTACCGAATATAGAGGCTAGATACTCGGCCATGGTTAGCCTCTAGTATAATAAATTACTTATATTTTACACCCTGAACGAAGTTGGCTGATATAACACGTCGCAAAGTAAAGCCAAAAGCCGTTTCCTGACTTTCAAGATGCCGAATCTTCGATTATGCCTCATGGCCGCAGGGTCGACAGCCACGCCATCATATAGCGATTTTGTTAACTAATAAGATTATAGAACCGCTTGGAAATGGAGGACGAAATTATATCGTATAAAAATATTCTCAGCAAAGCGAATAGCGATTTTATTAATCAGGTATGTAAGCGTATTTACAGTTTACTTTTATTCACAAATATATAAAATAATATGAAGAATATTTCTCCAGTTTTTTCACGCTTGTATCGACGAAATTTGCGGCCGTAAACATATGACGTTTCAACAGTTTACCAACAGTGTTCAATGGACCGAGAATGAATACAAAATTGCTCGTCAATTCGCTTCTGAATTATTCAGAAATCCAGAACTGTTATATCTCGAAGAAGAAAGGGTGATTTATTCATTACTTCTTTTACAGCTTATAACTCTCTCTCCTATCTTTCTTTCGTCTCGTCAAAGTACTTTTTTTAACATTTGACGACAGATGCCGCAACAATACATCGAAGCGCCTGCCGAACTACAACTTGCGATACGTAACTGCGCAAACGTACGCAGAGAACAATTGGTAAATTCATTGTTGAGAGAAGATTCGATCAAAAATTGTACCACTTTGATAGATTTTGATTGGAGATTAAAGGTACAATGAAATAAATCGACGAATTTAAATCCCCGAGGTAGAAAATAGGTGAGATTGTAACCACAGACCGATATTTACAGTGGATCATCGGATCGAGTAAACTGGCTACATTGAAGGAACCGCTACTGCAGTTGGATCTCATTGTTGAAGATATTAAAAGCCAGCGAATTCTTGATCTTGAAATGAACAGGGATGAACTTGAAATGTTGATAAATGCGTTGGAGGAAGCGCAAGTCTGATTATGAATACTCATCGTACGCTATACGATCTGGAATTCACAATGAATTAATTGTTTTATTTATAATTATATGAGATGATAAAAAAAATTGTAAACATCAACATGTTTCTGAATTATGGATGTTCAACTGTATAATTGAATTAACTTATTATCAATAGAAATAGGAAAAATAAATAAATAAAGAAAACTTTTACAACTTGATGATTAGTCATTTTCCTTATTATGTTATATTTAAATATACGTCCAGAAATTCTTGAATATAGTATTCTTATAGAGAGTTTAAACTAAACTTGTAAATAAATTTTTCTCGATCATTGAGTAAGTATGAGAATATTGAATAGGATCATGATGGGGTAATGGTAAATTATAAATAATAAGATACACTTATTTCACAGTTTATTATAGGTATTTTATAGATAAATGTAGAATAGTTTAGTTACTATTATAACTGTGGATCAAAGACACTGAAAACTGAATTCCGACATCAAAAACGTCCACGAATTAAAAAATACGTTAAAATAAATATCGTCTTGAACGGAAGACATAAAATAACGAGTTTTTCTTATTTCTTTTTTTTTTCTCTATTCTTTTCTTTTCTTTTTTCTAAGTTTCAGGGACGTTTTAGATTTACGATTAAATATAATTGATATTAGGCGCAGATCAGTCGCTTTGGAGAAAAAAAAAAATTTAAATAGATGATAAGATTTGCTTTTTTATAATCAAATCTAAATTCGAAATAACATTGAATTTCGTTGTAACCATATTTTATTATTACAGATAATAATTAAAATCCATAAGAGTAGGGGGGGGGGTTTACTATACAATTTTCATTAATTTTACTTCCTTCTTTTTACTTATTTAATATATCGTTTAAAACCAATCTCGATCAAGAGCAATGGCCACACGCTTACTTCTCCTTTCTTTCTTTCTTTCTTTCTTTCTTTCTTTCTCCTCTTTTTCTTCTTTTTAACACTTAGAATAATAATTCTGATTTAGGGCGTACATATGGATTTTTTATTTTCGTTAATTATTATTATTATTATTTTCGTTCCATTTCATTTTAGTTTCATACTCTATACGCTACGAGCTTAATAAAAATCTTTCATAATTAATTAGGTAATTATTTGTTTACTTTTATGCTTATTTATTATTATTTTTTATCGATTTCATTTCTTTTTTTGGTTTTTTTTTTTTTTTTTTTCATTTTTCTTTCTTCAACTTTCGGAGATTCGTATAAACGTAGAAATATCGTATGAAAAATTTGTAAAAGATGTTTTTATTTTTTACGTTTTTTTTTTTTCTTCTATGCGGCAGCGGGGGGTTTGGGGTAGGAAGGGTATTTGGGTATTGGTTGTGCGGGTTCGTTATCGTAATTGTAATTGTAATTGTAATCGTAATCGTAATCGTAATTGTAATTGTAATTAGGCAATATTTAATAGTTATCATAATAATTACGACAGGCTTTTTTAAGTATTATTTTCGTTATACGGAAAGAATTAGGTAGCATAATTCTCAAGAGAAAGTAGAATACAAGAAAAAAAAAAAGAAAAGAAAAAAAACCTCATCTCTCTGTGTTTATAGAAATATGGGTCACTTATACATTGCTCGAAACCTTACTGTATATTAATACCTATTTACTCCATATTATCAAATTTACCGTTTTATTAATTCGTTTGCTTATATGTGCGCAGCATTTTTTTTTTTTTTGTTTTATTATTATTATTATTATTAGGACTTTAAACATCTCAAATGGTTATAAATACAAAAGTATTGTAGCTGGTGGTGAGGCGTGGCGGCGGGGGGCAGGGGGGGATGAAGAATAGAATTAAAAAAAAAATAAAATAAAGAAAAAAAATAATAATAATATATATATATATAGTATATACGAGGAAAATAACTAAACACGTATGCACAATTCCAAAGAGCAAATCTATCATTTTCATTTCATATATCTTTCCATTCTATTTTTTTTTTTTTTTTAGTTTTCAATTTTTTCAATTTTATTTTCTTCTTCTCTCTCTTCTTTATTTTTTTTTTTTTTTGCTTTTGTTCAATATGTGTGCATCGGTGAGTTTTTTTTTTTTTTCAGATGTTTGAAGTTGTTAGTATCGTTCTAGGGGTTTCTCATCACCACACCCTCTTTGAGTATTTTACCCCTAAAGTACCCATTGAGACGTACTTTCATTTAATCTCACTGGAATTATTCCAAAGAAAGTACGTCTCTCTCTCTCTTTCTCTCTCAATAATAATATTAATCGTTCCGTATTTTGTTCAGCTTAATATAATAATTAATGACACTTCTTTTTTTTTTTTTTTGTTGTTGGTTTTTTTTTTTTTTTTTTAATTTCTACATGGCAGGAAAAATTTGTCACCTGCGTGAAAAAAATTATGGGCACGGCCCAATGATAAAAACTCGTTTACATATATTTATATATACATATATGTGTGTATATGTGTATATATGTATATATATATAGATTTTTTTTCTTTTTTCTTTAGTTTCTTTTGTTTTTTTCCGTTCTTGAAAACCATTTCATTTCATTAATTACTTTCCCAATTATTAAATTATTTTATCCTTGTTGTTTCTTAGTTAGTTTCGCAACTATATTTCAATCAAAATGTTTTCCCTATTAAATAGTTAATAATTAATAGGTCTACTATAAAGTCTGTATGCTCTCACAATGTTACATAACAATCGTTTTTGTTGCTGTTGCTGTTGCTGTTGCTGTTGCTGTTGCTGCTGTTGTTGTTGATCTTCGTAGTAAAAAGAATGTTATTTTGTTTTCTTTTTTCTGTTCAGTTGCAGGAATGGTCCAAATATATACATATATGTATATGATATAATTTTTTTGGTTTTAACGAGGAGGCATTATTAATTAAAAAAGATGAAAAAAAAAAAGAAAAAAAAATCAAATTATTTTCCTTCTTCCCAAAATACAATTCGGTTTTATAGCGCCGCTTTATTCGTCGATAACATCTTGGTGGTTGTAATCGGTGACAATTTCCTAAAAATAATGAAAACAAAAAAATATATTAATGAATATATTTTCAATAGAACTTAAAATCATTTTCATTGATTTGTATATAATTAATTCATTGAATTGTTACACAATATTAACTCACGTTTGTGTTAGCACTCTCAATGGCTTCGTTTACTGCAGCCGCAACCGCCTTGTCGCTTATATCAGTTTCTTCAATAGCCTGTAACAGCAAAAGGAATCGAATTAGCAGATTCCACAATGCAAAAAACAAAAAACTCTACAGAAACCCTAAACAATATTAATGCAATAAATAAGTCAGATGGCCCCTCGCTCTCTAGTCTTCAACTGATTATTTATTTTTTTATTTATTTAAACAAAAATCAGAACTACTTACGCTTAGCAAGCGATAAATAGTCTCAGGGCGATCATCACTCTTATAAAACATTAGGCGAATAATTATATTGCAATTTTAATTCCAATAAGAAAGATTCTCTTCTCACCTTAGTTACGGAGGCAACATCTTCAGTGATCGCAGGTTCTGAGGGCGGAAGTATCGGGAGTTCGGCTGGTACTGGTGGAGCAGGACTAGCTGGGGCTTCAATGACGCTCTCTGTTGTGCTTATTTCGGCTGGATTTTCAGCATGAACTTCTGGCTCGGCTATTTTCTGTAAAATTAATATTAAATTTAGTATAAACAGCGCCTGATCAGAGCTTAGAATATTCATCACAACAGCCTGCCATTACCGAAAATTACAACTGATGTGTTAATCATATCCGATGAGATAACGATATCAGTGAATCTACATTCACTCAAATTGATTGAGTTAAATTCAGTTGATTTAGGAGTTGGAATTTTTTTTTTTTTTGACTCGATTAACAGTATCACTGATTGATCTCGACTGATGACACATAATATATAAAATTTGTATAATTTCATGCAATGACATTATAGACCCCCAGGCAAGACAATTCACATGCGCAGCATACCATTTGTCTACACAGACAAAACGTAACGGACAAGACTACGAATCGAGTCGGTTTTGAGTTTATATTATTTCAATTAGATCCTAGGTTTTTCTAACTACTAATAATTTCGGCTCAACTACGTCTATCAATGAGGTGTTTCTTTATTGTTTATTTTTATTTTTTTATTTTTAAATTCTTTGTCATTGTGAAATCAAGTTGCTATGTTATTATAGGTAACAATGCTTTTTGTGAGACAAATTTTCTCTACAGAATTAGAGGGTAGCAATAATTTTGCTCCAGTTTCTAAAGCCAATTCTATGCACTTGGCTCAGTTCTATATTTAAATTCCAATAAAGTTATGTTAATATTTCAAGAAAACCAAGAGGCAAACAACACAGGGGATAGGAGTTTTTTTTTTGGGATATAGTATTAGAGATTGTTAATTAATATTTGGCTTGGGAATGGGTAAAAGATATTTTTTCACCACGTTACAGACAAGATAATAAACGGCCGATGGATGTCGCTCACACAGATATACTGCTTCGAACAAGGAAATTCATCTAATAATTGCTATTCGTTAAATTATGCTATTTCCTTTCATTTCCAAAGCATATATAATCCACAAACGACAAACTATTTCAATGGTTTTTAATGATAACGAGAAAGCCTAGACTATAGTATAGATTCCATTTAAAAAATCTTGCATGCTATTCCATAAATATTCATATAATGTTGCCTATGATGTCATGCTGAACCCCACAACGAGCTCTATGACGGACATTATGAATGCGACCCTTGGCGTAGACTGACAGTAGGAAAAGTATGTTAAGTTCTATCGATACGGGATAATGGAGGAACGTATAGCAAGTGGAAACCAAGGATTAGATACTTCAGGCTATCACAGAATTTTGGAGCGCATACAGAGAGAGAGAAAGAGAGTTCTCAATCAATTTGTGGAAATGTTTTTTTTTTTTTTTTTTTTTTTTTTCCACCAATATTTGGCGGGTTGGATCATGCCGGGATGTGCATGTTAGTCACCTGGGCGTTATCCGGCACATCGTTTGGTACAGCTTTCAACAATGGACAACTGGTTGAATTTTCAGCTCCGTTCATCAATCCCTCAGATTCCGCTAATCTCTCCTTCAATTGCACATCCGAATCATTATATGAATTAAGGCTTTGCGACAGGGACTCCACTTCAAATTCTTCATTGCTCTGGTCTTCAATTAATTTCAATTCGGAAGACTCTTTAGACGATATCGTCACAATATTCAAAGGACTAGGAATGCAGGGGGGAGATACCAGCGTTTCGTCAAAAATATTTGGAGACAAAGGATTCATCAGGGTCACAGGTTCTTCGACAGGACTGCCATTTTCAATAACTGATTCATGATCTGAAGTAGCCTGAAGGATTGGACTAATTTTAGGATCGGAAGAATCTTTGGCAGGATTTAATATCTCTTTGGTAGGCAAGTGGCAAATCAAAGCCTCTTCATTAACGGTGTAAATTTCATCAGCGGGTAACGAAAGATCGTCTAACAGATTGGAAATATCTTTAGCTGGCAGAGGACAAGAGGAAAACTCTAGTAGTACGTCGTTCGTTGGACTTGGAAACTTCTCAGCCAAAGGAGAAGATGCGGAAACATTTAGGATGTCAGTTACAGAAGTGGAGAGTTCTTGCAGACTTTCTTTACCAGAACTGAGAAGCCCTTCAGCGGACATGTGGCAAGCCCTCAATTCCTCAATTGGGTCGAAAATTACTTCGGAATTCAGGTGTAGAGAAGTATCGTTTGTTTGAGGAGAAATTAAAGATCCATTTTGCAAGTTGATCATCAGATCTGAAGAGTCTTCGATCTTCTCGGACAACAATTCACCGATTCCTTGCAATTTTTCGAACCTAGGAATTGGTGACTCAGGCAAAGGCGGTACAACGTCCTCAACAGAATCAGTTCTTGTTGAAATAATTGGTTTGCTTTGCGTCTGGTGCGCCTGAACGCTAGTAATCTCGAGAGATTCTATTTCCGGCTTCTCTAACTGATCTAATCCTGCATCTAGCAGAATGGTATTAGAATCTGATTCAATTACTGGAATTTCATCAACTTCTAGTACAACATCAACTGCTTTGGACTGCTCATCAACTTTTGGCGAGTCAATAGATCCCTCGAGATTTATTGTCTCGACTGCTTTGATAATTGAATCAACAAAATTATCCTCGGGAACGACAAAAGCTGGCTTTGCTTCGACCAAGGATTCTTCAGATAGTGGAAGCGGGCCTTCCTCAGAGTCAATGACCAAGTCGCCCTTTTGACAAAGACCATTTTCTTCTTGCGCAATTAATGATTCAATTTTCTCCTGAATTGGAGTAATATTTTCTAGTGATGCTGAGTCCTGCCCAGACACACCGTTTTCTATTACAATCTCCTTCGACTCAGTTTCCACAATTTTACTTTCCGCCAAATCGGGGATAATCTCGAGCTCGGAACTCGGTTCAGGAAGAGACTCCACGGGTTTGACTATTTCTGCTACAATTTCACATTCTTTCAAACTCTGCGGCTCTCCTACTTCTCTAATACTATCTTCTACTTGAGTGACTAGCTCTGTGACCGCGACAGAAATTGATTCGGATGTTAATTCTGGCTCTATAATATTAGACTCTGTAACGACTCGCGTTTTCGATTCATCAACGGACTGAGCTTCCTCAATTGGCTCTTTAGCAATCTGTGATGCCATACTAGCAGCCTCGGCAGGCACCTTCAATGCTTCGGCAAGTGCCGATGCATTAGCAGCGGTGTGCTGAGCCTGCTGCAATGGGGATGGGTCAATTGGGGTTGGTGGAGGGCTTGAGGGAAGTGGGGGTGGGATATCCTCACTGGTTTTTCTCTCAATGATAGACGCCGTCGCGATTTGCTGAGCTTGAGTGACTCCTACCGGGGATATGGCCTGTACTGGACTGACCTCAACTTTCTCAGCTACCACCACAGGCTCGACTTTTTCAATTTCCTCTTTCTTTTCCTCAACAGGGACAGGAGTGGGGGCAGGAGTGGGTTCCTCTTTCTTTTCTTCAACAGGGGTAGGAGACTGGACAGAGGCAGCCTTTTCTTCCTCCTTTACTGGTGCAGGTGATGGAGTCGATTCTACAGTTGGGCTGCTTACTGCAGTCTTCTCTTCAGCAGGACTCTCTTCTACTGGTACTGCAGCCTCTACTTCTTCACCACCCTGAAACAAGAATTAAAACAATGTGTTAAAATGAGAAGAGGGTATTAAATTCAATTCAAATGGCACCAAAGGGTACATACACTTAAATATACGTAATGTTGGAAGAATTGTCAATCTTTTGAGATATATTCGAGTAATCATAGGAAATTAAGAGTCAGCAGGTCTCAGAGTTAGATGCAGTCAAAGCAAAAACACTCAATGCATGCAAAAATGCAAAATTAAAACAGCAGTTGATCCAAGACTCTGCATCAAATGCTTTTACTTTGACTGCATCTAACTTTGAGACCCAATGACTCATATCAGTCCTTTCCTGTATACCTTTTCAAGGTCCAGATCGCCAAACCAGCAAAGACTTACTATTCTACTTTTATTTTTCGAAATTGATATCCAATTGGCCTAGATATTGTAAAAAAAAAATAAATAAAAAAATGTACGAGTCATAAAGTTGAAATATCTTGAAAAGAAAAATAAAATAAAGTGAAAAAGAGGTGCTAGCTTATTCACTGGTTGTCGCCTATAAAAATTTTCAGAGGGGTAAAAAATTTTTTGTCTTGCTTGCTTGCCAGACCCAACAGTTGTTCTACAACGAGTGAGTCCTTGAAACGAGGGTAAAACTATTACCAGTCTCTGTATATCCTCGATAGGAAGCAAATTGCGAAGGGGAGATGTAAGGCAGCAGAGGGGCGATTGAGGGTGTAAAATCCAAAGGGACTGTTGGATAGAAAAGTGGAGGGTGACTACTACCATGCTATGCCCTCCTCAAGGGGACAACCAATAATGTCACTGTGTCACCAAATCGTAGTTTCAAACCACATGACAAATCGCACTTAAAAATGGAACAAATTAAAACGAAAATTAAGAAGAAACGGGGAAAAAAAAAAGAAACAAGAAGCAAAGAAAACCGATCATTACATTTAAATACGATTAAACAATATTCAACAAGCTTGTTGATCCAATAACGAATTACCCTGTCAGATTTCTCTTCAGTTTCTCTGTAGCAGTACTCGCGCTTTGATTGTGCGAAGAAAAATATCCTTGAACAGAGGGGTTTGCTGAATTGAAATTCCAGTACTTGTGATTAGGTGATGTGGATCTAATCCAGAGGGACTATAAAAGATCCGAGGAGAGTCGAGTTTATGCTAATTTCTACAGAGCAGGAACAAGTATTGAATTAGATTTGATTGGGAAAAGAAGAAGTAGCTCGTCCCTTATTTTTGAGGCCGATGAAAGAAGAGAGAGTAAATTTTCTACAACCCTTATTTCGAATGAATCTCCTTGAAACTCGGAAATTATACAGCTTGAATTTTGTTAGCGATGCAAATAAGTCCCTTTAATTTGATTTCTCGAAAACGATGTGATGAGAAATAACGGTATAATTTTTTTGCTAAAGGTGACATCGTCCTCTTTACACTTTCTATTCCCAACTATTCTTCCACGGTATTAAGCTATGTACTTACAAAGTGCAATTTAGTTCGTTAAACACCGAGAAATGTAATTTTCTTTTAGTAATTACCACCTGCATTCTCTTGCAGAATACCTTGCAGCAAGCCTAAGCTTCGTAATTTATAACGTTGCTACTTTTTATGCGCTTATTGAATTAAATTAAATTAAATTAAATCGCCACACTAGTTTATGAAATACAATGACAATTTCAACTAGCAATAGAAAAATTTATACATCGAAGAACAAATCCTAACGATGTATAGAAAAAGAGGGTAAAAAAAAATAAAAATCATTCGAAATTGATTTCGCCTATAGAATAAAATGTTACAATATCGAATGTACGTCGCGTAGACGAAAGAAAAATATCCGAAGGAATAAAAGACACGGGGAGATTTCTTCCCGCGTGTTGTTTACCCTTGCAGTAAAACGTGTCGAGTTTACGAATGAGGAAAATGAGAAAAAAAAATAAAATAAAAATCAAAGGCGAAACTACTTTCGAACTGGAAACGCCGTATGTGTAACAGCAAAAGCGTTACAACATTTTCTAAAAATAATTTTGGTATATGAGGAATTTGAAGAATTGAATTTTTGAATTAAATCTCAAGAATTGAATTCAAAGTTCAGAAAAAAAAAAAAAAAGAATAAATCGCAACTTTTTTTCCAATCTTGTAAAGACGCTATTGGAAATTCAGAAGGCAGATAAAGAACGGAACAAAAAAAAAGAAATTGAGAACGCCTAGTTTGTACTATTGGCAGGCCTCCCAGCCGATTATAGAACTTTTTTTTTGGGATTTTAGGAATTCAGTCATTCAAATTTTAGGACAATTTTAGGACAATTTAAGATATATTTAGGTACCTCAATTGGACGGTAACCAAGTACGTATACACGAATCTTGTACATCTAGTCTTAAATGATGAAAGAAAATTTTCGTAACTTTTCAGACCTTTCCAGAGAATACATTTCAAATTTCATGGTACTTTTATATATTTATTTGGTAACGATGCTGACTTATATCCTTATAGTTATGTTACTTATCAAACTTAAATGACTTATTATATCAAATACTGTTTAGTATTCAATATCAGAGTATCTCACTTGAACGTATATAAATATAAATAAAATATTTTAGTGACTCCGAATTTTCCCTATAATTCTTCAACAACTTACAGGTAGGTATTGTACATCTATTCTAATGACTTTTTTAGTGTAGGTATTATAGACTTAGACTTATTGCTTTTTTAATTTTACTTCTTGATTTTTTTAATTTGCGTGTTTAGAGTATTTTTTTCGCTTTCGAGTTTTTCAATTATTCCATTTATATCAGCTACCCGAGCTAACCCCATTGAAATCATAGCTTCTGCACGCAAAGCCTCGTCTTTATGCATATGTTTTGTTTTGTACAAGGCATCCTTCAATCTTTTATTGCCATCTACGATCAATTCATTCGCGATTGATAGTTTGAGTTTTTCTTCTTGGATCTTGTGACCTATTTTTTCGGAATCCTCAATTATCTGAAACACAAAACTTCACTGTACTGATCATGTGACCATTAGAATACTTCAAGTACGTGACAGGAGTGATACATACTTTTCTTTTGTTTTCTTTGTCCTTGTCTGCCGCTAAACTATCCCTTTTAGTCTTGAGCTCTCTTTCTATCCTATCCTTTTCATCTTGTCTCTTTCTTTCCATGATTATATTGTATCTTTTGTGAGCATCTTTGGCCATCTCGATCAATCTTTTATTTATCACGACATTCAAAACTCCATTCACTGTATTTATGTAATCTTTGACTAGCCGTATAGCAATTATAGTTTCCTCAGCAAGCGATGTCCTATTCTCAATCAAACTTTTGTTTAAACTGAAGCCTCGTTCTGGAGTTGCATTTCCATGACTTATGCAGCAGCATGCTTTCACAAGGGCACAGAGCTGGGGATATTTGTAGTTACCACTGACATCTTTCAAATTATCAATTTTTTTCCAGTATTCGTCTATTCTGATATTTTTTTTAGTTTCTGCATCTTCGTACCATGAAGGATCAATATCTTCGGTTTGGTAATGACACCACTGATTATTTATTAAATCACTTATTGATTCAGAGGGGACATCATCAATTGTGGAAAATACTTTTTTCAATTGCCCTTTGAAAGTGGATGTCATTGCAGTTGAAAGACGCGATATGGCAAACTTGCTTCGAGGATTCATTCTCATATCAGGGTGGATAAATTGAACATCTTTCAAGAAAATTGAATCCAATGGCAACTTTTTAAACAAGTAACTTGCTATTTCAATGTAGCAGGTCTTCATTTGTCTACGAATCTCTTTTTCATCGTTCGGCGGAAGTCTTGCTTGTATTAAAGCTGTTTTAGCTCTGATACCGATATCTATTTTTGACAGTGGTATTTGATTTTGAAAGCTTGTAATGTCTATCTGAGACAACTCGTAAGCATCTTTGCATTTTGAGTTATCATTACAGAGAATTTTCTTTTCAATAACTGGACTCAGAATGTTGAAAAGTAGTTTACCGAAAGATGGGTAAAGGATATGAATCAATGGTTCCTCAGACTGAAACACAATCAAAAAAGATTCTAACATTTCAGCAATGTAAATAGCAAATCCTATAAAGATTTTGCTACGTGGATCTTTCAAAACTGCTGTTATGTCTTTATATCGATTGGTTGACTGGAGATCGTTTTTAAACGTTTTTTGTTTTGGCAGGTATTTCAAGAAGTACTCATCAAGGTTATTCCATTGATCCAAAATTCGTATCAACACCTTCTTTAGACTCAGCCATCGAGATTGAACATGTTTCAAGAGAAATTCAGCACAATCACTAGTGATTTCTTCCATTGTAATATAATCTTCTCTTCTGGCACTAGACAATTTGAAGAAAAAGTGCAAGTTCTGAGCCAACGAGTTAAAATCAAAATCTAATTTTGACAATCCTTTCATAAACGATGTGTGCACAGGATGCAAAGAACAAGTACCAAGTTTTAGTATGGATGTGTCATAATCAACTTTTAACGTCTCTTCGAGCTCCCTCTGGAAAGCTAAATTAACGTTCGGTCCATCCATTCCTATGTGTATCAAGAACTCATAGCTTAATGCTAATTCTTTGCCAAATTTGAAGAAGTGTTCAGTCAGGTGTTTAGAAGTACAATGACCTACGAACAATGATCCTACGTATGCATTGATTACCCTGTCGTGTTCCTTTGACCAGTACTGCACATAAGCATCATACTGTTTTTTAACTTGCTTTGTGGTAGTTTCATCAAATTTAAATGTATAAGGTGTGGATGAAATGTCTTCGATCAATTTTTCTTTGATCCACTCGGCAATGGCGCATTGAATCAGATATTTGCATTTCGTTTCTGACATAGCATACGAGTCTGCAATTTTTGAATCTGGAAACATTTTTTTGAATAAATTGGGCATTTGGTTGTTACTACTGAATGAGTAATTCTGCACAGCACATTTCATAGCCCAAAGTATTTCTGCAATGACCACTTTGTCTGTATCGGTAGGGACATAGTTTCTACAACCACGATTTAAGACACTTTCCCCAAAAGCGTTTCTTGTAAATGTCGCTTGTGTCGTATTGCCCTTCAAAATCTCTTCTTGCCTCGCATGTTTTTGGGAATTGGCGTGGCTTTTAACTTGCAGGATCCCGCTCCCATCGATCCGAAAAGGTACCTGCACAATTTTTAATAGTTGCCAGGGAAATATGAATATTTGCGAACTATTTATTTTTCTTATTATTTTTTTTTATTTTTTGATCTGATCATTATTAAATAATAACATATTTGCGTTTCTACTTCAACTTCTTCATTTGTCTCTTAGAAAATGCAGTTTAATCAGTACTCACGTTGCATATTTTACAAATTCCACGCGTATGATTCGTTGAATCTGTCTGAAGCCATGTGAAGGTCTTCTCCCAGTCACTGTTATATTTAGTAGCACGCCCCATGATTCATTATTTATCTCCTAAATTAATGAAAATTGACAAGACCGAGGGATAACACGGACAACTGAACGATGACACTACAGCACAGCACACGTGTTATTTTGGGTATTATTAAGCACGTCACGTGGGATCTGTGTTCAAATACATCTAACCGAGTTTATATCACGTCTAGATGGCAGACACCTGTCGCTGATGCCATGGATTGGCGCGAGTGGCGCGCAATTGCGGCGATCTGGCGAAATAGGACATTGTCCCGATATAAAATTGGTGTCGCTGAAAACTGTATTATCTACGGTGTAAAGTTAGGGTAAAAATGTCGAGAAAGAATTGAAAGGCGATAAGTCGTAAAAGGAGAAAGAGAGAGCGAGAAAAAGAGAAAGAATTAAAAAAAAAAAAAAAACGTTCTCAAAATTCTAGGAATTTAGGAATTCTAGGACAACTTGTATAATTTCGGACATTTTAGGACAGATTTATCATATTTTAGGAATTTTAGGAATTTTAGGACATCTGGGAGGCCTGTATTGGCTTTCGCCCAAGGGTGACATATTTTGAAAACTGGAACTGTGCCCGATACTGCACTGTGCGTTAGTTAAAACTGTGAAAATCGCTAAGGCGAAACCTCGAAGAAAACTGAATATATGCAGCTAAAATAAATGAAACTTTATAGGATCTACGCAGCTTCTATAGTTTTGCAATAAAATTATATAAGACGTTGTTAACATTTAAGAAAAAAAGAAAGAAAAAAAATCTTACGCATTTTAATCAATTTCGATTATTTCTATTTTTTTCATTTCTGAACCCTTCAGGCTTTGTTCTGAGATAGTAACGCAAAATACCTAAAGCGAAAGAATTTTAATGCGTAAGGTGGTTGAGATTATTTTATTCGCAAGATCGCGTGACGATAGGTATAACATAGTCGAAAGTAAGAGCGTGCATGTCAGTTACGCTTGATAATGATTACATTCGCAAATGTTTAACGTGCAATTTTCTATTCTTATACGTTTTATCAGAATCTTAATCGTGATATACCATTGCACAACGACGCATATAATAAATACCAACAACCACCGTGAAGAGGATTCCAGACGATTTATAAGACATTCGCACGTACCTAAGCCAATTAATCATTAATCATACATCTACGTATCTACCCGTAGTCAGCTAATTTAATGAAAATAAGAATTTTTACCATCAATTTGAATGTGCGATAAAATTGATACATATCGTCTTCCTAGTTTCATCAAACTTTTTTATTTATTACAAACAATTCTCCGTAACTTCGATCGAACGTAATAAAAAATACGATCAAAAAAAAATCATGATATCAATACTGTTTGAAAAATTGATTCCATGGTATAATGATACCGTAATAAAAATAGATTAGTGAGAAAAGATCAAAATTTGAAGAAAAAAAAAAAGAATGAAAATCCGAAAGAATCGAGAGAGAAATAAAAGGAAAAAAGGAGTTTGCCAGGAAAGTTATCGACCGTGAAATATTACAGCCTCTGCATCCTGAAGACGTTAAAAATGCATTAGCACAAGATCTAAAACCGGGGTCAACAAACTCAAGGTAAGTTTAATCTCCCTGAGGGAGTTTCGTGACGTATGGCAATCCTCTATTATACATATTTGTATGTTTACGTGTGTGTACGTTCTACCTAGTCACGTATAAGGTATATTATTACGTATTAAATAGACGAATCTATGTAGTAAAATGTACTTATCTATATAATATATATGTATATCGCGATCATAGAGATTCTATAACAACATTCCGTTATGCCTTTCTTTCTAAAAAAAAAAAATTCATATGTTTATTCAGTTCGGTAGAGCGCGTCTAGCTCCATGTTACCATGAAAACGATTAAAGTAAGTAAATTATAATATGCATTATACTACTAGGTATAAGTATGAATAATTAGTAAAGATTAAGACTCTGTGTTCATAATTTAATCCAACACATCATAATACGAGGTAGGATATAATTATGAAACGGTATTTACGATGTGTTAAACGAAATGATCATTTACGAAAAATTACAAGGTATAGATCCTCACATCGATCGTTAATTCAGAAGAAGAAAAAACTGTATTTCGTTTCTGCTTCCGGTTCGTATTTTTCTTCTTTTTTTTTCTTCTTCTTTTTCATAAAATTTTTTTTGTAAATTATTTACAAAGCTGAAATTCCAACAAATATACATATAGACGTACACGCACACGTGTATAAGGTACAGAAAAGCAATTTCGCTTAGTTATGTTGATACAGAAAGAGAGACAGATAGAGAGAGAGGAGTTTCGCCGCGGTGCCGAGAATCTAATTCAATCTAGGATATATATATGAGTATAGATAAATATTTATATACGAAATCTAAGAATTCTAATTTACCAAAGTGTGTTATCTTACCCATCTGGTATAACGGAAGAATCAATAGAACAATTTATATACAAGATATATGTATCAACGGTGGTAGTTATTTGGAGTAAAACGAATCTTTATCAGGTCACCTGCCAAATCGGTGTTAAATAAATGACAAGAAACGCTGTAATTGATTATTAAATTATTAAAATATTGGAATCATCTATGGGACGTTCTATACCAATTACTTTACGTCATTTGAACGAAATATCGTATCGAAAAACTAACAGCTATGATTCTTTTCAAAAATGACGTACACAGATTTTTTTTTCAAGTAAATCGTCACTTTTTGTAAAAACAAAAAATAAAACTTGATCGATCTCGTATTCAACATCTCGTTTAACAGACACGCGAATCCCCTAATCTAAATTCTCTCGCAAAGTAAAATTTCTCAAAGAATTAAGTAAGCCCCACAGTTTAGGGAAAGCTAAAAGCAATTTGTTGAATCTTTTGGTTTATCATAAGTTAGCTTAAATTACAGCTGGCAACCCCATGATTAAGGAAATGGAAGTGATACACATAGGAGACTAAGGAAATTCTCGTTTAGCTTATAGCCACAAAAAAAAACAAAAAACAAAAAAAAAAAACCAAGATAAATAGAAAAGAAGCAACAATTTTTCTTTACGAGTCGTGCAGCACGCGAGATATACTCACTCTCTCAGGCCTGTCTCTGTCGTTAATGGAAAAGTTCGCGTCTGCTGCGTGTTGCCGCAGATATATACACATAATGGGGAAGCTTTTATTATTTGATTAAGATCGCGAGATAATTATAAATTAACACTAAATCTCACTCTAACTTGTTCTTCTTCTTTTTGTTCTTCTTATTTCTTTTAACTATATCAGTAATTAATTATCAAGTATAGTATAACCACGCATTAAATGCAATAGTGATATTTATAACTATTTTCGAGTTTTCAAACGCCACACTTCGTAAATATAGATCATCCGCTCAAATATATACGTATTCGTGTAAATTTACCGAGACATTCCTACATTTTTTTATATTCAAGGTCTTCTAGTTTTTCAGTTACTAAAATAAACTATACCGAAATGAATTTTCGTTAGATACATAAATATAGGTTTTTCGTTTCCTTCATGAACTTTTTCAATGCCAGATATTCGAATTTTTAACCCTTATTTTATCTGTCTCCGTTTTATAATTCACCAATTCTTTTCTTCTTTTTTTTTTAATGAATGAATGAATGAATGAATGAATGACATTTACGTCAAGTGAGGATAATAAAATCTCATTTTCATTCCCTTCCCATTTTCCACTCTACTATTTCGCTTCATGAATGACAAAGGAGTACCTCTGTCTCTGTCCTTTGTTTCTTTCCTTCTTTCAATCCCATGCAAAAACCTAAATCGCAAAGCCATGCCACTACGTGGTTCTATTTCAGCTTGAGTTTGGCATTAAGAGGCATCCACGCGAGGATGTGAGGACGAAGTCTTAGTTTTATTCGCGAACTTTCGACGTATCTATTTTTACACAACAGTCTTAAGTCGAGGTGCTCAACAATGATCAGTGCAGACTTATTCCAGCAACGGAACAAGCCTCTATTCAATGCCTTAAAAGTACAATTCAAATTTACAAAAAAATAAAAAATAAAAAACAATAAAGATGAATCAAAAAATCATCATTTGCATTCTATCTTTGAAACAAGACTCATAGACTTAAAACTTTGTGAATCATAGCAAACTATGACGCGATTTCTGAACGTAGGAAGATGAATTTGTAGCTCTGAGTCAACGGTCAAATTTTTTGATGCGGTAGTTGAAATTGAAGCAAAAAAATAATAAAACTTGTATTTAATAAAATGGGGAAAGTTCCTTAGTCATTATGTTTAAAAAAAAAAGGATAAGGATTACATTTATAGAACTGATATTATTCACACAGGAAGATAAAGGCTGCGTCAGACACGCGAGAAACAGGAAGCAGTGGAATCTGTTTCTAGCAGCTTTTATTATTAGATATACCAAACAAAGTTCCGTTGTTGGTGGTGCTGGCGGTGGTGGCAACAGCAGCAGCAGCAGCATAAGCAGCATCAGGGATATGAATGACAGCAGAAAATGAGTCGCTAAATTTTTCTTACGAATTACGAATCGCGAAAGAATAAATTTACAATAAAAAAAAGAAAAGTATAAAGTATAAATCCAATGATTAATTAATCAAAAAAAAAAAACAACAACACATTAATCGTTAATGGTTAATTAATAGGATTATACAGGATGTCCAGCGACTAGGTATAGCAGACGTTTGAAAATTGTAAAATTCGTCAAATGCTTATGTGTCGTAAAATTTGATTCGAATGTATAAATTCGAGTAAAAAAAAAAGATTGAAAATTTGGAGAAAAACTTTGTCATTGATGAGAAATCCCTACGTTATAATAATAAATTCATTGATCCCATGTCGTATGACATTCTGTAATACACAAGCGGAGGGATAAGAAAGTTATTTGATTTTTGTTAATTTCGAATGGATTAATGTGGTAATTCGCCTTCCAACGTCTTCCAAGACGAATTTTCGGAAAAGCTGCAGCGCACCGGAAGTGGGCGAGATTATAGTTTTCCAAAAAAAAAGGGGTCGTACCGTGGTGAAGGTTTCATTCGTAGGTGTTTCACGAGGATTAACAGGGTCTGGTGGTGGTGCTAACCCTAGCAGCGGTACCGATGCCAAAATACGACGAGCACCACGAGCCACTGCACCGGCGGCGCGACATACGCCGCCGGTAATCGTCCGGCCTACCTTCAGGACAGATTCCATCTTGATAAAAACCAGAGGTTGAACACCGCCGTTGATCACCACTAATCGAAATCCGTTTTTTCTAATCGCTGATAATCGGGTAGAGAGGTAGAGCGAATCAGTAAATGAATAAGTGATCAAAAATGAGGATTGATATTCTAGAAAAACATCGATATGTGGAAGTGTCTATCCCTCGTCGTTTAGTTTCACGAGGTCTTCTCACTTTTCGATATCAAACGATTTATAATCAAAATTTAATACAGCTAGTTAAAAATTTGTTGAAAAATAATTAGAACTTATGAGCGCACAGGGTCTTCTTCTTTGGTCTCTTTAAATCCAATTTTCATGCAGATAATTTAAAAAAAAAAAGCAAGGAACTCGAGAATTTTTATGTTTATTTGTTATTTTTTATATCTTTTTCGTAAGAAAAGTGAAAAAACCTCGGAACTAGGATTAATTAATTTTTTTTTTTTTTTTTTCTTTTGAAATAACTGAATATATTACGATGAAAAATTCGTTTCGTATTTATACCTCGCACACGGACCACTCGTACCAAACACAGTACACCGACTCAACCTCGTCTTAGTTTAACCATCAGGTTATATAGAGACGTTTAAAATCGTCAGAGAACTCGGAGTACGATTGGTTAAAGTAAAATCAAGCGGCGGGGGTCACTGGTTAAAACAGCTACGACGAAGAACACGAGTATAGAAGAAGCCACCTATATATATGTATATATATATACCATACCATTTCATCCCCGAGATAAATTCACACTTTAGGTACAGCAACAAACCTCGACAATTCTATTCTTGGATGTAAGAAAAGAGAAAAAAGAAAGAAAGAAAGAAGACAAAAAAAAAAAATAAGAGCTATAAGAGTAAAGAACATAGAATGCCGCACCGAATGTCGAGTACCAAAGTACGCGTCCCTGCTGCAGGCCTCGGAGAAGTCGAAGACCACATCCATATACAAACGCTTTCAGTATTGAAAGATGAGGAAATTTATGGTCCTTTCTATGCAATTTACCGAACAACAAATCGAGTCTGATTTTTTTTCATCGATGTATATTTTTTATTTATATATATTCTTTTTCCTTTTCTACTCTTGGCTGACCGGTGCAGGAAAACTGCCTACGATTTCGGCCGTTATCCAACAACGCAGTAATCCCAAAAGCTCAACTTTCTTTCACGTTAAAGCTCCGTGTGTAAATGCAACAGGAATTGGTTATATAGCTAACAAATTTCACCTAATCCTAAGAACCGTTACAAAAGAACTTTTATTACTCCCAAGATCTTGATCCTCAGTTACTTTGGTACCTATGTAGCGTATATTCTTGTTTTTTTCTATTTTTTTTTTTTCTAAAGCTTCTGAATTGCGCGGATTTCAACTATTGCAGATTTTATTACATCCCTTCTTCATTTTTACCTCTTCGAAACAAATTAGTTGAATTTAGTATCAAAAGTCAATTTTTCTACCCCAACCATAATACTTTCTCTTCCTCATAAAAAAAAAGAATGTAACGACGAGAAGTGATATAAAATCGAAAGTGAATGATAAAAATTGCAAAACTATGTACCTATATATAACCACGATCTACCAATATATAGAATTGATAAAATTCCCGAAGTTATATAGTTTGCGATAAAAAAAAAAATGTCATTTTTCATTACCTAAAGCGACGTATTGAATATGTTACGTGTGTTATTTCTTGGTAATGTCAAGTCTTGTCGGCTATAGATATGTATTATCGTAGACTTGTATAACATACATATATATATATAAGTATAGCTCTGATAAATACGAATGCATGCAGGCAGGGGTATTCGTTCGATCGCTCATTGTCTTCTTTGGAATTGGCAGTGGCACTCGTGGAATGCGAAAAACGAGTAGGTATATCCTGGACAGGGGTATAGGGTGGTGACGGGGATCTCAAGCACAGACATTCCCATGTCTTTTATTTTCATTTGTATTCTTTCTATTCTCTCGCACATGCGATATCTGACTGCAAACTTAATACCAGCCATTTATTATGGTGTCGGATTATCGACATGGTACCTCTACTTCGATTAATAGTACCGGAGATAAACGAGCCGCGAAATCTTATCGAAGAAGAAGAATAAGAAGAAGAAGAAGAATAAAAAGAAGACAAATCAAAATCAAGAATATTGATTGATTCATCAGTTCGAACTCAATCAAATTCATCCGATTGAACAACAAATATTGAACGAAAGAATCTCGATCATTGATGAATCTGTTATTGAAATATTCAAATACGAAAATTGTAGAGCTTGAAAGAATAGGAAATAGAATAGAAGATAAAGAACGAGTGCAGCGATCGGAGAGAAGAGAATAAATGGTGAATCAATGTGGTAAAGGAAATTCAATCACCTCGAAGCTTTCAAGCGCACTCTGTCGAATTCTAAACGGAACGGAAACCTCGGGTTTAATATGTTTGAGCTAGACGACTACGACTACAACCACTAGCACTACTACTACTACCAACTAGTGATAGTAGTAGTAGTAGTAGTAGTCGTAGTAGCTTCGCATGCTTTCGAAAGCTTCCGATGAAGGCAGCATCTGCTAGACTAATTTCAGAGACATTGGCTCACGACTACGACTACGACTACGACATTTACCACCAGTAAATTGAACAGGTTCCTTTATCCTTAGCTTTCCGAACCTCGTTGTGTTGATTAATTATCTTCTTTTAATCACTCACTCGCTTTCTCTTCATAGATTTTTTTTTTTGTTTTTTTTGTTTCAATTCATTAAATGAACAGATAAATTGTATAACGTAAATATTTGATTCCCCAAAATAACTGATGAGAAGTTTGAAAAATAAATATGTATGTCATACCAGATACCGCAGATGAAAATCGAAATCTGGTTAAATTCTAATATTTATTATCACAAGTAGTGAAGGATATGTTTGAAGAAAAAGAATAAAAATAAAATATTCCGTGGTTTGAAAAATATTCAGAAGATAAATTTTTTCGTTTCGATGAAACCTAAATCGTATTTTTTTTTTTTTTTGTAGACGAATAAAGGAAGAAAAAAATATATATATCGCTAATAATTTTCCTCTTCTCTTCCCTTATTTTTCCAACGTATAGTGTATTTTATGTCCAACTCAAAGCCATCCCTCTTGAGTCTCTAGTCTTCCCTTTTCTCAGAGGGTTCCAGGGATATATATATATACACCTAGATAGGTAGGTAGGTACCTACTACACGTAGTATAGGTGTTGCGTCAAGTTTTTTTGAATTATTGCAGGCTTCACACCCCCTTCTCTTCTCAAAATAGAGTAAAAGGGGAAAAATTTTGTTAAAAAAAGGGGAAAAATAGGGGGTTCAAACAATAGAAAATAGAAGGCATTATGTTTGAAAAACGATATTTAAATCTTGTATTATAGAGACATATGATATTCTTAACATTTGGATAATAATATAGCATGAAATAAGATTATTTTGAACAAAAACATTGATATATAAATTATCTGGTACAAAGGAACTTTTGATGTTTTTTTGGTATTTGAATCCTTAATCAAATAGGGCGCTATCAACTAACTATAAGTGATACTTATTTTGCTTGGACGCAAGACTTTCTTTGGTTTTTCTTTAACATTTTGGCAAAAGATATAGACTTAATTAACAAATTTCGCCCGATTCTGAAATTATAGGGGAAAAAAGGGAAAATGTTGGTTTTAGAGTAAAAATAGGGGAAACTTTGAAAAAAGAGGAAAAAAGAGGAAAAGGGGAGAAAGTGTGAAGCCTGTTATTGTTCACGTAGGGAAGAAGAAGTAGAAGAAGGAGAAGGAGGAGACAAGGAGATGAGATAAAATGCGAAGCTCGTACGCATCGTCAGACAACCGACCCTCGACTTACGTATAGATACATACGACACGAGAAACGCGTCGTATCGTACGCATAGTCACGCACGTCCGCTTCTACTTACGAGACACTTGCTCGCGAGACTAAGATGTAGTAGGTACAGGTAGTAGAATGGGTACATTGTACATGCCTACAACTAAGTACCATGAAATTGATGTTTTAATAATCATCACATATCACGTAAATAATCAACGATATTGGAAAAGTTTTATAATATATAAAAAATATTTTTTTAAATAAAACAAAAAAAAAAAAAAATACTATTTTTAGTCGTACTTTTCTTCAACTTATAGAAACCCATGCTATGATTAGAAAATACTATTAAGTACGAAGAACAATCCCCCTCGGGAAATCATTGGGAATCTTCTGATCTCGTTATTCTAAAATCATTTCGAAATCACTCAAGAAATTGATTTTAGTTCATAAAATTAGCGATATTCTTGGGAACCGAAGTATCGGTATATCCCGATATTCTTCAATACCGAGATTACACCGAAATATCATCAAACAAAACCGACAAAAAAAAAAAAAAAATCAGATGAAAACCGTAATGCTGTTTTCATTTTTCATGTGGTTTCGCGATATTGAGAAAAGTAACGATTTCTCGATATTCCGATAACCTATCGGTATTTACAACCGATTTCAATACAGGAAAATTTGAAAAGAGAAAACAGCGAATAATCGCACACCTCCAATATAGAGATACAGTAGATATTTACAGTAGATATTTACAGAAGACGTGCTCCTATTATACGGTTGAGGAATAATCGATCAGAGGAAATACTGTATTATGTAAAACAGATTACAGCTTTGTCTGTTCGGATCCGATCGAGGAGAGAGCTTTCTCGAATTGAACATAGTACGCTATTGAATCGGGATACTCTCCAAACTTCTCTAACCAATGTACATAATTCCGAGGAAATGTTATAGACGACAAAATGCGCTAGCGACAAAGTGACATCGATTTATCAAAACAGAAACTCGCTTTGTCTCCCTTATTCTATTCTATTCTATTCTATTCTATTCTATTCTACTCTTAAGTGTATTCGACGTAATATGAATTATGGGGACGATGCAGTGGGGTATTACCATCGTCTATTTCAGTCAAGGCGTGAGTTTTCTATCCCAAAAAAGAAAAAAAAAAAAAAGAAAAAAAAAACACACACAATGAGGGTGAAAATTCACTCCCTTATACCTCTGCCTACACTTGAAAAAAGTCCTTGAACAAAATAAAGAGGAAAAAAATCCTTAAAAAGTTGCTCCTAAGTTGGTAAATATTTGTCAAGAATTCGCGGGGGTTGGAAATGGAAATACGAAGATATACTCTTATCATATTTGCCTATATACCTATATACATATACTCTTCGACATTTTTCCACTCTTGAGAGATTGCTCTGTGGAATTAATATCCTTAAACGATTCTCTCCCGGGCATTATACATACATACATGTGTATATATATATAATAGCCAAGCACATCAAAGCTATGAGAGTAATATTTCTTCGCATAGATATTATGATTTATGTATATATAATATATTTATGCATTACGACGAGCCAACTTATCATATCTATTACGTTTACCTATATGTATACCTATAGTCGTCGACGATTATTTTCCTGATGCATTTACAGTTACCTTATACTAGCGAACTATGAACTCTGAATATTAAATATAAAAAATAAAAAATTGATATTCGAGAAAGTTATCATTATACTGGACCGGTTTGAGGTTCAGAATTTTCTGCAAACTTTGAAATGGTCAAGACTGCGAATTCGTTTCAGACTATATAGAATTTTGAAAAAATTTTACTTTCAGAATATTAAAAATGCGGAAAGCTAAAAATTCCGGGAGTCCATAAATCTGAAAATTTTCAGTCTATTTCAAAAAAAGGTACATTTTAAGACGGTTAAATTTAACCACTTATTGGTTTCGATACGATCAATATATATTTTTTTTTTTTTTCTTTTGCACAAGTAATAAGAGCGAGAAAATCGAACGATAATTTTATGGAAAATTGTTCAAGTTAAAAAGCATTTCTACACAACCGAATATAATCTGAATCACTTTCAAGCCTCATTCATACTCATTTCTGAAGGACCCTGTGCAGTTCTTGTATAGAGTGATAATCTTGATAAAATTGAGTAAGAGAAAAAAAAAATTATTCACCCTCAAACATGTTTACGATCCAATTATATGTCGCCTCGTTCTCGAGATTACAATATGTAGTACCGCTACTTTCCGCTAGGTTTCACCACAACGTTCAAAACTAACAAGAACCGGGGGTTCCCGCGCTCGCCATCTTCATTACGTTATTTGTGCATGGTTGAACAACAACGTTCGTGCGGTCGTGTTCAAATTGAGCAAATTTTTCGGGAAATCAGTTAGAAAAGAGACTCTAAGGAAGATGGGCAGATCGAGGAAAAGAAGTCGATCGGAATCGGACGACGAATCGGAAGATTTGCGTCGACGCTTAAAGAGGTTAGAAAGGAAGCTGGCGGAACGCGATCGAAAGTCTTCGAGACGCGAGGACAGGAGACATTCCCACGGTAAGGTCTTTTATTTATTAGTTCGTAATTACTGGTCCATGGGGTTCTGTCAGCGGGGTTCACACGAGGGGTGAAACAAAAGCTGAGCAGATTCTAGACTGACAGGGCTCACACAAGGGGTGAGACAGAATCAGGTCTTAGTGTGAAGTTTATTTAGCGGGTCTTTTTCTCCTTGGTAGAGAGGACCAGAAAAGAAGGAAAAGAGAATCGTCACACTGTAGTAGAGAAGACCAGAAAGGAGAAAGGGAATCGTCATACTGAAGACGAGAAAGAAAATCGAGTCACTCAAAAAGAGGTAGAGCGATCAGCCAAGCAGAGGCCAAGTACAAGTCGGGATGTCCAGGTGGAGGAGATCCCTGCGACAGTTGTCGATTGTGGCGACACAGAGGTGACCGAGGATCAAAGTGAAGCCTCGCTCGCTGATCAGCAAGCTGCTGATCAGAGGGATCTGCGGCCACAGACAGACGTGGGCTTGAATGAAGAAATTCTACAGGTCTTGGGTGAAGACCCCTCTGTAAGTAAGGTTAATCAGGTGAATCTGCACCCTGACCTCGCCACGAGATGGACAGCGTGGATCGCATCAGGTCTCTCAAACGAGATACGAGACGGTTTATTAAAAAAGTATGGACGTACAGGCAACTGTACTCTAGAGGCGCCCAAGTTAAACCCCGAGATGGAAGCTTCCCTCACCGAGGCAGCACTAATTCGGGATAGAAAGTTTATCCACGAACAGAATTTGGTTGGCTCAGCCCTGTCGGCGTTAGGCGCTGGTATCACTATGATCTTACGAGAGGAAGAGGAGCCGGTTGATGTAGTTCAACTATTGGAGTGTCTGTCTGACGCAGGAAAATTGCTGACAGACCTACACCATTCAGAGTCTAGGGCTCGGAAGGCCTTTATTTCTCCAGGCATTAGTAAACAGGTCAAAGTTTTACTAGATAAAGCACAAGCTGGTGAATTCTTATTTGGGGAGAATTTGGCGGACCGAATCAAAGAAGCCAAGTCCCTAGAAAAATTCGGTAAAGATTTGAAGGGACAACAGCCAACCACGGTAGTCAAGAAGAACACCTTCAAACCAAGGTTTTTAAACTGGAGAGGCCCATCGGGGAGACGTCAGGGACCGTCGCAGATGGGCAACAGGCCAAAGTTCCCACAGAGACCCACAGCAAACCCAAGGGGCAGACAGTTCCAACCACAGCCTCGAGCACAGTACTCTGCTCGACCACAGACGACTCATGCCGAAGCGACAACGAAATCTTAGAGGTGAGATTTGCAGGAAGGTTGAGAAATTTCGTACATACGTGGCAAAAATTTACCAGAGATAATTTTGTGTTAAACTGCATTCAGGGTTATGAAATACCGTTCTCTACCCCTCCGAGTCAACGGGTCATACCAAATAACTTCCTCAAATCTGAATCAGAGATTAGAGAAGCCAAAGAAGCTATTGTAAGACTAATCACAATAGGTGCCGTAGTCCCCTGTACAGATAAAGAAGGTCAATTCATTTCTTCCTTTTTCTTGATTCCAAAAGCAGATGGCTCGAAGAGATTTATATTAAATTTAAAAAATCTCAATAAATTCATAGAATCAATTCACTTCAAGATGGAAGATCTGAGGACTGCTATCAAGTTATTAACACCTAAAGCTTTCATGTGTAATCTTGACTTGAAGGATGCATATTTTTTGATTCCGGTTGCCCAAGGTAGTAGGAAATTTCTGCGGTTCATCTTTGCGAATCAATTGTATGAATTCACGTGTTTGCCTTTTGGCTTGTGCACGAGTCCCTATGTGTTCACTAAGGTTATGAAGGTAGTTATCAGTGGGCTAAGAAAGCAGGGATTGTATTCTACCATCTATCTGGATGATATTCTAGTTTTGGGTACAGATTTCGAATCTTGTATGGAGAATCTTAGGAAAACTGAAGATCGGCTGAGAGCCCTGGGGTTTTTGATTAATTTGGAGAAAAGTAATTTCATCCCTAGTACAAGGTGTCGCTTCCTTGGATTTACTATTGATTCTGAGAGGATGTCGCTGGAGTTGACCGAGCAAAAGAGACAAAGGTTACTGTCCTTGGTAGAGTTGTTTTTGACAAGAAAGACCTGCAAGATTAGAGAGTTAGCTCATCTGATAGGTTCATTGGTTGCAGCTTGTCCAGCAATTAAGTATGGCAAGCTCTATTGCAAATTACTTGAAAGAGAAAAATACCTCGCGCTGATTGTGAACAATGATGATTTTGAGCAGAAGATGACGTTAGCAGGTCACCTACAGGACGAGTTATCATGGTGGAAAAACAATCTACCAGTTACAAGAAACCCAATAAGTCGAAATGAATTCGTTTTAGAGATATTTTCAGATGCATCCCTAACAGGTTGGGGTGCAGCTTGTAATGGAGAAAACACTGGTGGGTTTTGGTCTCAGGAAGAGAGTTTATTGCATATCAACTATTTAGAATTGATAGCAGCGTTTTTAGCATTGAAATGCTTTGCATCTCAGTTAAGTTCCTGCGACATTCTTCTCAGGGTTGATAATTCCACAGCTGTTGCTTATATTAACAAGATGGGGGGAGTACAATACCCTGGACTAAATAGACTGGCTAGACAAATTTGGCAATGGTGTGAAAAGAGACAAATAATAGTGTTTGCATCCTACATTCCGTCTGTTGAGAATGTAGACGCGGATAGAGAGTCTCGCAGGACGGAGATAGACACGGAATGGGGATTATCGGACGATGCTTTTCGGTCTATTGTAGAGAGATGGGGAAATCCAGAGATTGACTTGTTTGCAACACGCAATAATACCAAACTGGAGAAATTCTGCTCCTGGAAGAGAGATCCAGATGCAATGGCCATTGATGCTTTCACGATTTCTTGGGTCTCTCATTTCTTTTATGCTTTTCCACCCTTTTCATTAATATTGAAAGCCTTGAATAAGATAAGACAGGAAAAAGCTACTGGCATTTTGGTAGTTCCCTGGTGGACGGGACAACCTTGGTTTCCCTTATTTCAATCGATGCTAATAGAAGAACCATTGTATTTCGCACCATCTCAAGAGTTGTTGCTTTCACCTTGTAGGAAGCTACAACATCCTCTTGCGGGACAGCTTTCCTTGGTTGCCGGGAAGCTATCCGGGAGGCATATGTAAGAAGGAAGGTACCTGAGGCGGCAATACATATCCTTGTGGCTTCATTATCAGATGCCACTATAAAACAATATACTGGGGCCTTGAAGAATTGGTGGTCGCACTGCGGGCAAAGAAATATGGATCCATTCAACGCAACACCGAATGAGATCCTGCTTTTTTTAACTGACAAGTTTGAAAACGGTGCGTCATATGGCACCCTAAACTCTGTGCGATCTGCAATATCCTTAATTTCACCGGGAGATGTGGGGAATAATCCTATAATATCTCGATTCTTCAAGGGAATTTTCAGACTACGCCCTTCCTTGCCAAAGTATAGTCAAACTTGGAATACCGAAATAGCCTTGAACGCAGCAGCAAACTTAGAACCTTTAGAGACGTTGAACCGAGAACAGTTAACGTACAAACTTGTTATTTTATTAGCTCTGGGAACAGCACATAGAGTGCAGACTTTATCACTCATTAAGATTGATAATATACAGGTATCACCTCAGGGTGTAGAAATAAAAATTTCGGATCTCATAAAGACATCAAGACCAGGGTCAGTTCAGCCAACCTTCTTCCTGCCCTTCTTTGCCCACAAACCGGAAGTTTGTGTAGCCAGAACTATCGTTTTTTACTTAAAATTTTCTAAAGAAGATAGGAAGGAGATAAAGAATTTAATCCTCACAACCAAGAAACCTTATAGGGCTGCGACAGCCCAAACCATTAGTAGATGGATCCGAGCATTTCTAATTTCCTGCGGTATTAGTCAGGAATTCTCCGCTCATAGTACACGTCACGCGGCTACGTCAGCAGCGCTAAAGAAGGGTTTAGATATTAGGATAATCAAAAGTACGGCCGGATGGTCCCAAGAATCGAAAGTCTTTGCCAAGTTCTATAACAGACCGATTTTACCCGATAAGGGAGCCTTTGCAGCTGCAATACTTGAATAACCCAGAAAAATATGGTGATAATAATTTATAAGTTTTGATAAGTATAGTTTCCTGAAAATATGTAACCAAAGAGTAAGATAACTAATGAATGTTGATATAAAAAAAAAAAAAAAAAAAAAATAACGCTCTAAACATCTACATATTGTAATCTCGAGAACGAGGCGACATATAATTGAAAATCAAACGAACTTACCTGTAAGTGAAGTTCGATTGTAATTATATGTAGAGCCTCGTTCGAGATGATTACATCCCACCCTAAATCTGACCCACCCTAATAACTATATTACACCTTACAGGGAAACAAGGAAAGTAAGTTATTTTATTTGTTTTTTCCTTTGTGTTAATGCTTTAAACGTAATGAAGATGGCGAGCGCGGGAACCCCCGGTTCTTGTTAGTTTTGAACGTTGTGGTGAAACCTAGCGGAAAGTAGCGGTACTACATATTGTAATCATCTCGAACGAGGCTCTACATATAATTACAATCGAACTTCACTTACAGGTAAGTTCGTTTGATTTTCAATTATACCACCTTCTAAATTATTACTCTTTGCGTGAAAAACTTTGAAAGTGACAAAACTCTAACAAATTGTGTATAAAATTAATGAATTCGAACTTAATTTATGATCTAATAAGAACAAAAATTTGAATCTCTGTAAGTATGTGTAATAATATTTTACCAAAAATGGAAAAAAAAACAACGAAAGGTGGGAAAAGCGTGTTCAAATAATAGATTGATAATTCAAATTCACTTTTAACCGTATTTTCTGGGATTCCTATTTAACTCGTAACGAAATTCGTGCAGATATAGTCCGAGTGTAAAATTTATTTTTTTTCGTTATCAAACGATAGCTGATGAAAGTGACGAAATATAATATATTCTGAGAAAAAGCTGTTTTCAAATAGGTAGATAGATACCAACTTTGAAAGCGTCAGCCGGCAACCGCCTCTGGCATATCTCATTACCCCTAAGCCTAGGGAGGCGTACATCCGGTGGCGTCTGGTGCTCTATAATAGTAATTGAAGTAAACTAAACTAAATAACGTGTGGCTTGCTCTTCTACGATATCATTACACGTATAGGTATTCATAAAAAAGGCTGCGAACCAGATTATATTTTTCTACGATTATAAAAAAAAAAAAAAAAACAGATCAAAAAAGAGGAAAAAGGCGGAAGAAGAGAAAAAAAAAAAGAACCCTTTCTAATCCCTTTGTCTTACATCTCTGTGTACTCTATAACAATCGCGATAATCTGAAGGATCAGATAATCTTATAAACGTTTCCGCCGCAGGATACGATAATAATTAATATAGGTACTTCGGCTGGTATTTAATCGAACGCTGGAATCAACCCTTCATATCTCTTTCGCAGTTTTTCTTTATTTTCTCACAAGAAAATTAAAAAAAAAAAAAAAAAAAAATGATAATAATAAAAATTCCTTTGCCTGTAAGAATTTCTGTTATACGAGGCGGTATAATAATTATAAAAACGTCCTTTCCCAAAGTGGGCGAGATAGATCCGCCCTTTAGCAGGGTCCTCGCACATTCTTGCAACAAATCGTCGTAATTTCACCTCTCTTCTATGGGTATATATATATACGTTTAATAAAATAGCGTCAGATATGAGCTGCGCTAAATATAAGAACAAAAATCAAGGTCCCGTTGTTCCATCTTTGAATTTGTTTATTTTATTATAATTATAAAAGAAAAGAAGAAAATTTAAAAATTGCGAAATTGCAAATAAATTCACGATTCTATCGTTCCAGATTTTTTTTTTTTTTTCTGTTCCTTTCTGATTGAAACTAAAATCGAGTCACGGTTTGATCAGATTTTAGCGAGGTTCTATTCTACCGTCGTTAGCCGCGAGCGTGCGAAAACCCCGCGAGTTCGTCGGTTGCCATGACTACAGCTGGCGCGTCCCGGCGTCTCGGCGCTCGATACTCGACGACGCCCAAATCCAGCCAGCCAGCCAGCCAGGGCTGCCACAATTGCAACACGATGCGATCTGACGCGACACGAGGTGACGCTACGCTACGCTATACGACACCGTCGTTTTATCTCAATTTCGGAATATATGTAAAAATGAATTTAATATACGGATATGGGAGTTGTTAGACAAGAAATGATTCCTAGATTAACACAACCTTCCATCCACCCCCACAAATCTTCTCTCCGCCATAATTCCGCGGTGTGAGAGAACGGAAATTATAACGTGGTTTATACGTAGAATAGCAATTTTCTTAGACTAATTGAATGGGGCTATTCAAAAGGATTTATTAACGAGTAGGAAAAGCCTAAGCGCACGGAATATGGGGTGGCGGGGGGGAGGAAGAGGAGATGAAATTACTCCGCAAAAATCTACGCGGATATCCAACTTTTATGCTTGTGAAAAATAGAAGAAATAGAAAATTTTCCCTCGGATTTTTAGATTGAATTTTTCAACTTTTAAAATTAGCTCTAATCTTTTTTTTTGTTCTCTCTCTCTCTCTCTCTTTTCTTTTTGTTCCTTCTCATTAGTTCCGATTTTAAACTATAAATCTGAAAATACACGGAGTGAGATTAGGGAATGAGATTCCCGAAGCTTGCGAAATTTTCACCGTCTATATCTATGCAGGTGTAGTATATAAAGTCCGGTCTGGTTTACCGTGGTGGAAATAAAAAAAATAAAACGTTTTAAAGCCATCGTAAATTTTCTTTTATCCTACAGCTCAGTTAGGAATTTCCCTTGTGAGGTATAGTTATATCTCTCTTGCGCACTCCCGATTAGCCAAATTTTTTATCTACGTTTCGGTGTGTGAATAAAAAAAAGGATATGGATGAAAAAAAAAAAAAAGAAGAATAAAAGAATAAAAGATAAGAAAAGGAAGCAGAGAATAGAAAAATTATTATCAGACTTAAAATGAGACTGAAAAGAAAATAACTGTGGAATATCTGTGAGCGAGAAAAGCAGATTTAACCAATTTTTCCTATTTTTCCAATTTTCCAATCGATTCGCAAGCAGGTAGAGGTAATCAGGCTTTTAGAACTTCACTTGTCGTTCGTAAGTTTTTCTTGTGCAAAAAAAAAAATATAAAAGGAAAAGGGGGAAAAAAAAAACAGAAACCAAGAGGCGAAAGCTATACTAGTTCATCGATACTTTGATATCTCTTTCCGATTTCTGCTAGAGATATCCGGCTCCACAGCTATAGGAGATACCCCGATATTCCGGTCCGCAATTTCCGGACGAATTTCCCGACTCCTGGGGGATCGGTTTTAAGCCACTTCCGTCCCCGTGTTTCTCGTCGCCTTATTCACCTATAGGTTTGATCGAGAAACGCGAGAGCGACATAATAAAAGCAACCCACTCCACCGATATTACCGGTCATGGTAAACCCGATTTCCTATCATGGAACCGAACTTATTTCCTTTTCATAAATTAGAAATTCACAGGCGAAAAATGAATAAATAAATAAATAAAGAATCTTGATTTATTTCTGTTTTTCAGGATTGTCATTTCATTCGTTTTCCGACACTCAAAAAACGGATGAGAAATGAAAAAATTAAATATGGAAATATGGAAAGACCTGAATCTATCTCTCGATCTGTTCTTTTTTCGGATTTTAGAAGCCAGAGAGCGTGAAGATTGATTGAAAATAGAAAAATTCATTTTCCGATCGAAGTAAACAATCGCGTAGGTGATGAAGATTAATATTATAAATGAATGAATGAATGAATGAATAACGAGGGAATTATTTCAGCAGCAGTTAATCTCATAACTCGCTAATGACCAAGTGTGAACGAAACACAAGTTGTTCCTTAATAGAGTATCACTCGATAAAGTGGCGGAGAGAACAACGTGGCACGTCATCGTGATGTGCGAACCAACCGTTCGTTCGGTTTACGAGCGAGGGTGAGTGCCCACATCCAAAGCCAAAGCCATAGCCACAGCCATAGCCATAGCCAGAGCCGCAAGCACCAGTCACCCACAGCTGAAGCCGAGATTCGTTGCAAGCATGATTGCCACCGTGGCGGCGTTATCAAACTACACTGGGAGGAGGATATATAACGGCTATAACCACCGCGCAGAGAATCGAGAAGATAATTCGTTTAATCTACTTGTGAGCATCAAGCCCATGCCTACGAACAGCGTGTCGATATCAGACTGCAGAGTCGTGTTCTCGTAGTTGACTGACTTTCAACGAGGCAGAGCTAGAGCTGAGGTTTTGAATTTTTAAAGTAAAGAACAGTAAAAAAAAAAAAGAAAAAAAAAATCGGAATTGAAGTATTACCGTATTACAGTTTTTCTATAATTAATAGTATATTTAAGCCGATTTCAAAGACTTTAAAACGGAGAACACCTAAGGTTCAAAATTCCGAAACTTGAAATCCACGTATATATTAATTCAGTGTTTAATAACTCGGGCTTTATTGATCGTATCGAAACCAATAAGTGGTCGAATTAATCGTCTTGAGATTTACTTCCCTCGAGGGAAAAAAAAAAGTATCAAAATCCTATCAATTATTCATGACATCATATGAAGTTACCGATTGAAGTAGATGAAATGGGTTTCCGTAAAGAGGGTTTCGATCGTAATGAATAAGTTCTGGTCTTAACATTGGATCGAATTTTTCAAATTTTATGACTTTCGGAGTTTTTAGTTATATCTGCATTTTTCTTTTTTCCTTTCCGAATTTCAATATTCTAAATCTGAACGTTTTTCTAAAAATTCGAAATCGTCTGAATCGAATACGAAACTCCTCACTCATATTTACTCGTTATAGATTTTTTTTTTTCTCTTTCCCTCTCTTTATCTCTATTCGTCTATTCTATTCGTGAAACAGGTCCTCGAGACTGAGAGATTAGTTCGTAATAACGTATTGTTCTATACGACACGCGGGAGAAATAAGACGGGATTTAAAACCGTCGAAGACAACGCTCTTCTCTCTTTTAATCTTTTGCAGCAGCTTTAGTGAAGGTATATAAAACTGAATAAAACAAGTTCTGCTACGAACTTTGATAATTTTTATTCTACATCATTATTTTTATTTTTTTTTCTAATATTTTATTGATATTTTTATTCCAAAATATGAAGAAAAAAAAAAGGAAAAAATTTCATTTAAATTTGATAAGAAATGTAAAATTGTATTAATTTTCTTATATAAACGTATGCTGCTGCTGCTACCGCTGCATCTCGACCGCGTCAACATCGTAATCAATAATAATAATAAAACTCTGATATATCTACACCTGCGCCATCTGTTTTAAACGGATGAGGACGCGGTGACCTGTGACTCATTGAATGCAGCAGCCTGTAGGACAGAGGAGTTCCTACAAGCTACAAGCTACAAGCTACGAGCTACGAGCTACGAGCCACCAGCACGCAGCACAGCCTCCTGCCACACTCATCTACCCGTCCCACGTGAACCGGGTCCACGCCCGAGTATACGTAGACTTGCATTTGTCCAGGCGCGGGAGAGTAGTCTGGTAGTGCAGCGGGATATTTTGCAAGGCGAGGCGGCTCTCCCAGACGATCAATATTTCATCGTTTCAAATGGCGAAATAAACCAGCCTTCTCTCCACACTGCATCCCATTGCATTGCATTGCATTTCGTTTCATCTCATTTTATTTCATTGCTGGGAAATGAATCCTACGTTTTTCACTAGTCCCGATAATTGTTCAAATTTTGCTGCTTTATTTCTTATAGGAAATCGTAAAACTTTAACTACTCTGCACGTTTAAAAAGATTTATAATCGAGGATTGTGATTAAATTGTATGAAATGAGTAATAATATTGTTGTGCTATTTGTTAATTAGGAAGTAGATAGATATATTTCGATAAAAACAACAAAAAAAAAAACATTCTCCTCCAATTCCTGAAGCAGCTAGTAGTCAGTCGTCCTGTGGTCGTATTTTATTTTCAAATAAAAACCGGTTATACCGGTAAGAAGTGATCGGTTGCGTAGGGTCGCGTCCGACTATTCGAACGCGTGTAGTTATTACGTCATCCAGAATGAACCAGAAAACCAGACCAAAAGTAAACCGTATGCTGGTGCTGGTGCTGGTGCTGGTGCTGGTGCAGCAGCAGGCAAGCTGCATTTGCTATTGCCTGCACCTTTGAAAAGTCTGAACTAAACCGGTCGCTTACCAGTTGGACACGACACTGTCGGATTTTTCTGGTTTCTAGTTTTTTCGATTTTCGGAATTTTAATATTCTAAACTCCAAAGTTACCGAAAATTATTGTCGTAATTAAAAATTCAATAGTCATTTTACACCCGCGACTGAGTCGCGCTTTACGACTTCCCTCATACTGTAGTACGTAATTAAGTTCGTACAGTCGATCAGTTTCTTACTCAATTACTAAGCGGAGAAAAATAAATTGGAGCGCTTTTACTAGTTAAGAAAATTATTCTAGTCTTTATTTTTTTATCGTCTATGAGTGTTCGTGTAGATCGTGTTTATAGCGTTTCGAATAAATTAGCGCAGAAATTTAACTAGCCAATGCAATTATATGCACACTGCCCAAACTTTGCGTAGAGAATTGAATGTGATAAAAATTTTGAATATAATATACCATAATCGTGGGTAAATTTAATACATGTTTATATATGTATTACGTACATAAAGACAGATATGCATCAATATTGTAGACGTTACAATACACTATATGTCTATACCCGGCTATCGTCGACCCGTGACACCGACAATTTATACCTTTTCATGGGTTTTTTTTGAATGAATATACAGGAAGTTTGGACCGTTGAACCGTGCCAGGGGAACTCTGACTCGTGTCTGTCTTCCTGAATCACGATTTTTACGATCTAACGTTAAATTACAGTTTAAAAAACACAATGAAGTTATCAAAATGAGAAAAAGATTAAAGATGAAAAAAAAAAAAAGTTATTCGTCGTAAAAATGGATGAGCGATTTACGACTCTGAAGTGTAAAATTTTTATGGATGAGAGAAGAATCTGGGTGATTTATTCATTTATTTATAACTCGGTTAAAAAAAAAAAATGGCATAAGTTAATTGCGGACTTGATATCGAGGTCAATTTTAGTTCAATCTTTATCCGGTTACGTAAGCTTATTCTATATCGATGTAACTCTAGCGTGGACAAGGATTATCAAAAACTATAGAATTTTTCAAAACAATTTCATGTTTTTGAAATTCGTATACTATAAAAGTTAAAGACTTCAAATTTTCCGGAATTTTTCGCACTCAAACGAACGAATATTTTTAAGAACTTTTAGTTTACGTAAGAACTACGTGTGTGGAATCTATGTACAAAAAAATTACACATCGATCGGACTAATGGTTGGTTAATTATTAAGCCAACAGTTAATCTACGTCATTTTACAAAGCTCATCTCGATGAATGCACATGCATATGATATGATATGATATAGTCTGTAAAAAAGAACTCGTGGTGGATGCGAATTTATAATAATAGGAGGTAGGCCTCAGGGCTGAGACTGAGGCTGGAGCTGGGGCCAAGTGAAAGAGTGATTCCTAATTAGCGTGCAGGAAAACTGCAGCCGGTAAACCAGAATTGACTGTAGTATATAGTCCTGCGTGTGTTTCGCAGCTGAGTCGGATCTCAACGAAATGCAATAAAATTTATACTCTTATACACATACGATGTTTAAATAAATAGAAAAAGTTCGAAGTATAGAGAGCGAAAAGAAAAAAAAAACTAGTTGAATACTTTTTCAGAAACGTTTCATCTGGCTTTTAGTTTTGCAAATTGAGATCTAAAACGAATATATTTTGAGCTTCGCAGAAGACGATTTTCTTCTCACTTTAACATATTCGTATTTCTCTATTCGTTGCCATATTCCAGAATAAACAGAAAAATCGAACGACCGCGTGAACATTTATGGAAAATGATTAAATGAAAATTAAACATACAAATCATACATCGATTTTGGAAGAGATAACGATCGAGCAGAATTTTTGGTTTCCACGAATTGACCGAGTGAAACGAAAAACACAAAATTGTCGTTTTTCTTGTTACACCCTTTTGGCTAGCCCCTGGGTTATCGGAATATTATAGATCAACAAGCGAAATTACGAATCGCGGTATACAACCAATCAATGGCATCACAGAGGGGAGAAAATGCCTCGTCACTACTTAATCAAGGGGCTTTTTTTTTTCTCGTTTTGTATCAGCGATAACAAATGGCTTACAGGTAGTACAATCGTCAATCAGTATTGCGGATATTTTTAAAAATCCATCGCAAAATGACTGTAGGGGGTGAATTTTTTGATCCCGTTTAAATCATAGCGAGATCAATACCGAATATCGCGTCATCGATATTATTCATGCAGTACGCGAATAAATTTTATTTTAGAATTTATGTATAAAAATGTAACTGGGAAATTGTGATATCATTAATTATGTATTTCTATCTATGCGAAAATAATGCGAATATGAAGATCTGTAATTTCATTGAATATATATTTTTTTCTTCAAACAGGTATGTACCTACGATTATATAACAACAGGAAAAAACCATAAAAAAAAAAAAAGAAAAGATTATCAAGTATGTAAGACTTACCTCAGCCAATGGCTCTTCTTTTGTCACATCACCGTTCTTTGGGGCATCTTCACGTGCCGTCTTGCTTCTGTCCCTTTTGCCAAAGCTGAGCGATCTGAAGGACCATTTCTTCTTCTGTAAGACAGAAAAAAAAGAGATTACCTCTAGTTCCGTTTTTTATTTTATCTATTTATTTTATTTCTTCGTTAATTATCTCGCGAATTCAACGATTTTATTACTTTTTTACGAATATCATATATCTATTATACACGGTAGTTTTATCTCCGAACAAATTACTTGAGAGAAATAAAGAAAATCTCATTTAAGGAAGTTAATTGTCAAATTTAGGTTCAAGAATTGAATAAAAATTAATAATTGTCATTAAATATACAAGACATTGATATAGAAAAAATTCTATACCTGTGAAATTTCTATATACCTAATTTTTTTTTTTGCGATAAATTGAAGTACACTGACCTTGTCCTTCTTCTTGGCATCCTTGCTATCAGGAGATGTGGCAGTTTCCGGGCTTGTAGGTGTTACGCCGTCAGTTGGTGTCGTGACTTCTTCACCTTCTGCTGGTGTCTCTGTGTTAGATTCTGGTCTTGTATCTTCAACCTTAACTTCTTCCTGTAATTAAATTAATATTTTATCATAAGATAATTGCTTTTCATTAATTATATTGAAGAAAATATTTAAATAACATAAAAGAAACAAACAGCGCAGATGATATTTGCACTTCGCATACAGATCAAATGTGTTTACATAAAACAGAATTATTATTTTATTTTTATTTTTATTTTTTCATAATCGTAATGGAGACCATGAATAATATATGAGTTAATTAAAACTCCACCGCGCAAAAAATGAAGAATATTTTTTAACGTAATTTTTAGCTCAACTATGTATGCATCTGTGTATGTGTGCGTGTGCGTGTGCGTGTAATACATTGATTAGTCTTTGCGGGCGAAAGTGGTATGTGACATTCCTTACGTTCTTAATTAACCCAGCGTTAATTCAATGATTACTCAGCTTTTAATTGTCAATTCAAGTCGCACTTGAGAAAGTCAGAATTTTTAACGCGATAAATATATATACATATGACGTATTTTCTATTCTTTCGAACCAGAAGATAAAGAAAAAAAAAAAGAAGAAAATGTAACAATTTATTGTCTCATATAATTCAATTCCATGAGTAATAATTTTAATGAAATAAATGAAAACGAGAAAGATCAAAGAGAAAATAATCTTTTTTTAAAAAATCGTTGTCATTTTTTGTTTTTTTTTCTCTCTCTCTCTTTCTAGGCGGTAAGAAAAGGTATTGTTTTTCATAATTTTATTATATCTCGCGATACGAGACACACAGCGATGTATACCATATGCGATACGAAACACCCATGTAACGGATCTTTTTTCATTTTAAATAACCAGTTGACCCAACCTTCACGTAGAAACATTTTGAAGAAATAAGAAACCATAACTCGATGCCAGCATCTCTTATTTTATTTTATTTTATTTTATTTTATTTCATTTCATTTCATTTTATTTCGTTCCTTTTTGATTCTCTTTCCATACACGTATCTCTTCATATAAGCAGCATCATAATTCGTTATCTCTAAATTGTCCGTCACGTGAGATGATGTATTATCATTATAATTACAATGATAATTATAATAATAATAATAATTGCATATATTATTACACGATGGAATTTTTTCAAACAATAAATTCGCTTCAAAAAGAGGACTTTGTTTATTTCAATGACATTTTTCTTGCCATAGGTATCCTCAGGAGCAAAACAGTAGCAGCTGAGCTAAGCTGAGCTGAGCTGAGCTGATTGTGAGCTTCAGCTAGCAACTGTGACAATTAATTAAGCTTGGAATTAAGCATTGTTTCTATCGTGACGCCCCGACTAGAGTCACCATCGTCGTTATACATTTCTTAATTAATTAATTAATTAATGTATATAGCAGCAGCATTCGCGCTTTCAGATCAAAGGAAATAATTATAACAAAGAAGAAAAGAAGTAAATGTCGAGGATGATCGCAGTTTTTAATATTGCCTTAAATTTGTAATTAACACGAATATATGATAACCAAGGACATTCTTTCTTACTCTCAAAGTGAAGAAAAAAAAATCGATACTCTATGTATTCTTTTTTTTTTTTACTATTTTTTTGGTTTTTTTACAAAAGGCGAAATTTAGCAGATGATGAAAGCTCAAGCTCTGAATTGAAAGTAAAGATAAGTTGTGGTATTTTTCGATTTACTAAAATCAGTGTGTTTCCATAAATCGTTAATTTTTTTCATCCTTTATTTAACGCCTTGTCTTTCTCACACGTGGATTACATTCGGAGTACTACAAAATGCAGTCTGTCGTCATTAATGCAGATTTAGTTCTATAGACTATAACGTTTCACCGTTTTTTTTATTCTTATTATTCCCCAAAACTCTTTATTTTTATAACAAAATAAAAGATATAAATTTTGAAATTAAACGTCGTTTTAAGATGATACCATCATTTAATTTAGGTAGATAATTTTTTTTTTCCAACCTTTGATCCACAACCCGATCCCCTATACCCGGTTCTTTTTTTTTTTGAATACATACACTTCATGACCCTTGAAAATTGATCTCTGAACCCTCGGAAGGAAAATGCTACTCAATTACTTAATATACCGACAGAATGTGTTGACTAGACCGTAAAATAATCTAGATAAAGAAAAATTATACTCAACACTGCTGACGTTCCTTCATTTGATACAAAATTCATTTGATTTTTTTTTTTTTCGACACTCCATCACCGCAGTTACGCAATAAATAATTTTTTCTTTTTCTTTTAAATGACGTAATTGGTAATTAGTAATTAGTACTACATACGCAGTACGAATTCTTCATCTTTGAATACATCCACTGTTCATTTTTTTTTTATTTCTTCCTTCTATGTTTATAAACTGCTATTAAAATTTAGCCGACTATTCATGGGCCAATTTAATCTGATCGTTATAATAATTCTCAGTCTCATTGACATTTTAATATTTCTTTATACATGTACCTATATGATTCTCTATACTATTCGACTCGTAAAACACGTGGCGAAAGGGACAAGCAAAAGAAATTATAATACTTGCTTCATACATGAGATGGATATACGCGCCAGATAGATTTGAAACTTGACTTCTTTTTTTTTTTTGTCATTTTCCTTTTTTTCTTTTTCCTTTTCCTTTGCCTTTTTTACCGTTTGATAGAACGGATCCAGTTACACGAGAGAATTCTTTTTCCTCACAGTATATAGACGCTCTCATTGTTATACTATATACTATACAGGTTCCTGAAAGCCTCAAAGCTTCCCATTCGAGAAAAGCTATTTTCATACAGGATATATAATTTTTCATTATTATTATTATTATTATATTATTATTATTATTATTTCTTCAGTTTCTATATCGAAGAAATCATAGACGCGGCGATCAGGAGCAGAGTAACAGAATAAGATGTTCAGCGAATCGTATATTGAACAGAGAATGATTAATGACGATATTATAAGCTGTATTAATACATTGCGCGTGTTCATTTTAAAACTAATTAATTCACACCGATTTAATACGAATAATAATAAACGCGAGAAGAATGTTTTTTTTTTTTTTCTTTTCTTCTTCTTTTCTTCATAAATTGACGAAACACGACACATTGTTATGGAAGTGTGTATATAAAGAAAAAAAAAAAAAATTGTTTCGATAATAATCAAACACCCTATATATTCAGTCCGGAATAAACGAACCTTGGACAACTGACTCCCGCCAAAGTATCTGGTTTCAAGTGTCGAGTTGGAGAAGAGTGAATTCGCTTTACTCAAATATATTATGTATTTAATTTAATTAAGTTGTAATATACGAATATATATATATTATACTTGTAAATTTTTTTTGTATTTCAATAAATGTATAAGGTAGTAAGAGTATTTTTATACAAATTTTAATTATAAGTGTAATTATCGTTACGAAGTATATAAAATATAAATATCTAAAAAAAAATTTATATATAAATATATAATAATTACTCTAGAATAAATTTCTTTTTTTCTTTCTTTCTACGTATTACTACAAGTGTACAGACTTTTTTTTTTCTCTCTTTCTTGTAATTTTATTCAATTGTAGTTTTTTTTTTTTAGTTTTCTATCATTCATTTTTTCGTTTCCTTTGTAATTCTGTTTTTTCTTTCTTCTTCTTTTTCTTTTTTCTTTCTTCTTTATGGCAAACACGTAACAGATTTCAAAGTCAAGTTTAAACGATTTTCAAGAGCGCGACGGGGGTTGCAGTCTTTATTCAACCTTGGCCACGCGGCCTTGCATCTCTCCTCTGCACCAATATGGCCACTGAAATCTTATTTTAGAAACCGCGGCGCGTATCTTCGCACGTATACGTTAGTTACCAGCCCGTTCATTCATACGTCGACGAAACGTTATCCAAAAAAAGAAAAAAAGGAAGAAAGAGCAAAGAAAAATACTAAATGCGGTAATAAAAAGAAAATCAAGATTTTCAATTCCATTTCTTTGTTTTTTCTTTTCTTTCTTCTTTGTACAATCATTCAGAAATTCTAAGATACTAACCCTTCTGAACGGAAAGAAAAATTATTTGAAAATTAATGTTTGTATTTTCGATTTTTTCTATTGCATTAAAAAAAAAGAAAATTTCATCCTCGATAAGGAATTACGGTAAGAATAAATGACTAATAATACCGTGGTGTAAGTTCGTGGTATAATTACTACTAAATATTCATATAGAAATCAAGTACAACTATAAATGCGTACTACCTACCATATAAATATATAAATATATATTGATATATATATATATATATATTTGTAGGTATATAATGTATGTATCATACTTATCGTTAGATATTCATGAATAGCACCCGTCCTTGCGAGTTACATCGACTCGCGAGCGATATACTGTATGCAATATACATACATATACTTATGATACATACTTATATACATACATATCATACAAGTATGTAACATGCTATAAATAATCTCGTTCTTTGTTCTACAGAGTTTGAAGCGATTTGATTGCGCGCACACACAAATCCAACCGTGTATAAAGTCCATAAATACATAAACGCCTCCAGCGAAGCACTCATATGTTTACATATACTGCCCCCTGCTTTGCTGTTTTTTTTTTTTTTTTTTTACCTTTTTTTGTTAATTTTTTGTTAATTTTTTATTTTTTTTTCTTCATTTCAACTTTGTAATGTATACAGGGTAATTCATTCGGTTTGAACGGGCCATAGATGGGAATATAGATTCCTTGCGGTATTTTAAGACTAAATTTCTCAAATACGATGATATAATTGTATAAATTTAATTTCTAGTATCTGTTAATGATCTCTGCAGTATAAGATAAAAAGAAAAAAACACAGTTTTTATAACAAAACTGTACAAAACGTATCAAAATAGAAATAAAAAAAAATAAAAAATGAAGAAATCAACATAATTGCTATAAAGAAAAAAATGTATGATTGTATGTATACGAGAAGAATAATAAAATCGTTTTGAACAATAAGAACTGAGAAAGCTGAGAGAACGAACCCCGAAACGCATGGCTCTTACCAAAACACAATTATCCGCACGCAAGACTACCAAATTTTTATAAAAATATATCAACATTATACTCTTTCATTTTTATTCTTGTTCTTTTTCCTCTTTTTTTTTTTTTTTTAGTGCCTTTTTGAATTAGTTTCGTTGCGTGTTTCTTCTTTTCCGGCACAAAAGCGTTTTGTGTGCGGTTCGTTGTTATTAATCACAATGTGAATTCCTCACTAATAATCGTATACGTATATATTATATACTATCTAAACGTGGATTCGGACTGTCCGAGTTTCTCACGATCTTTTAAAAGCCTTCCAAAATTACATTTCAAACGAGAAAAAAAAAAAACCAACAGAAAAGAAAGAAGAAAATATCTCATTGTTTTAATTCCGATAAAAAGCTAGCTAAACCCAAATTCAAACTCAATACTATATAATATATTTGAATTTCTAGATATATTGAATAAAAAAAAAATTGACGGATTGAAATATTCGCGAAAAAAAAAAAAAAAACTATGCGAATATGAAATAATAATGTATTTTCGTCTAGCCCGGATCTTTAAAATTTTTAAAACACAGTTTCAAGCAGGTACTAGCTAGCCTCGCTAGATGCAGGTACTTAGAGGATACAAGCAACGCGTCAAAAAATTTGCTCAACTCTTTGAGACTCTCTCTCCTCTCTTTCTCTCTTTCTCGTAAGAGGCCAGCTGGCTTTTAGCTATTGCTAACTGTGCATTTTCACCACTAGAAGGCATACTTGACACGGTGAGGTGCAGCCTAGTCAGTGCACCAGCAAAACCAGACTCTGGTACCTGAGTTCCTGGCAAACAAGTCACCAGAGCAGGTTATACAACGTGTTGCTTGCTTGCACCGGCCGAGTGAGTGAGTGCACCAACTACTACTTCTATAGAGTATAAGCAAGCTCTCCTCTTTCGCCCTCCTCTATTCTCGTCAGAAAAGTAGGACTCGAAGTATTTTGCACCAAAGTTTCACCTCGGGTTTAAACACCTGCCCTAGACACATGCTATTACCCCACCGCCTCTGCACTATCCTATCACCGATGAGTTTTTCGCTCATTTATATATATAATTCAACGAATTTTATTAAAGAAGAATAAAGAAAAGAAAATAATCAAAATTGGAAGAAAAAAATTTAACCACGAGGTCGAAATTCTGATCGCGTTTTTCGATAACCAATATATACGATCATTTTTTAAAAACTATAACTCTACGTTATTGAAGTTCAGTAAACGCGCTGCAAAAACAAGGTCGGATTTTTATTTTTTTTATTTTTTTGGAAAAATGTCTATCAATTCTACTTCCTGTGCACTCGAATAATTGATATATGATATCAGATTACAAGGATATATTTATAAAAAGAAAAAAAAAAAATACTAATAATAACTGGAAATATTAAACAATAATAATTAAAAAAAAAAATAACAAAAATCAAAGAATTAGGCAGATGTTCGTGAATCGTTTTTACGATTAGCCAGGTGAGAGAAGGGTATATAATCAGTACGACGTATATACATATGTATGTATGTATGTGTGAGCGAAGAGAACAGATTCCAAACTCGTTTAACAAATTTTGTCGTTTTATTTTACTGTAGATATTTACGATGTTGAAGAATTTGGAAGCACCTGCAGCAGCAAGAGTATATGGTAGCAAAGATTTGACGATATGTATTATTCGATGCAAGATTTTCTTTCAACACGTGCGTTTTTACTTTTTTTTTTCTTCTTTTTTTCCATATATAGGTAAATAAGTAAGCAAGGTGCGCATATATATGAGATTAAAACGAAACGTAATAAAGAAAGACAAAGCAACGTAAGATTCGAGTCGGTAATAAATGGAACGCGGCACTGGGTATATAAGATGCGAAAACGAGTTATTCACGAGAAGGGATAAAGAAAAAGAAGAAGAAAAAAAAATTAAAATAAATATAAAAAATTAAAAGAGAAAAAAAAAAAAAAATCGAATAAAAACTACAGCCACAAGACACCTGCCCGTCGAATATCTTGCGTGTGTGCAGGCCCTGTCGGGGGCTATATATTGTGTAGGCAGGTATATTCAATCGTTGAAAAAAAAAATAAAAATATATCAGTGAGTTGGGACTGAATCGCGATAGCGAATTAATTGAATCAATATTTTATTTCACATTTTTAAGGAATAAAAAAAGAAAAAAAATAAATAAAATAATAAAGAAAAGAGAAATTTGCAATTCTTGAGAACAAAAGGTAAAACAAAGAATAAGTGTTATACAAATTATCGCACGATTCTATGATATTGGTTTACATAATTAAATCATTAAACTCTATACGTGAAGAGAAAAGAAGAAAAAAAATAAATTAAAAAAAAAAAAACTACAACCTGTATTCGCTCATTAAGATAAGATCTAAACACCTTATTGCCTAAGTGAAACGATAAAATATAAATATTAACACAGAAGTTGTTCGACGTCTAAAATCTTGGTAAACCGTGAACGATAGTTGTTCCCGCAGTGAGTCAGTCAGTCAGTTAGTTAGACTGTCTGTCTGTCTGTCTGTCTGTCTGTCGGTTAATCCACCTACTTCGTGTTAACCACGCGTTCATAGATCGATGAATAATGTATTTTTATTTTCAGACTAGATATAATAATAAATAAACACAGCTGCCTATACCTAAAAGACTTTTTTTCTTCTTCCTTTCTATTCCCTTTTTTTCATTCATTCATTAGCGTCTTTTTTTTTAGAATTATGTGTGTAAATATAATAATAATAATAATAATAATAAAAAAAAATATATATATATAAAATGGATTGTTAATCGGTTATTAATATCAGATAAATCAGATTTCTATCTAGGCGTGTATCGCGTTAGTCCGTTCTAATACGACGCCTCCCTCCCTTATAGTTTCTAGTATTATAGATTGTAGAAATGCATACATACACACACACACGATTTAAATTACCTGCGAGAAACACGTGCGCGCGCGAAACGGGTCGACCCCCAATCTATGATTCATTCGAAAGTCGTAGCCTGCGCCGCTCGCGTGCTTATATATCTCTATAGAGTCTGGTATATATCTATACCTGTATAACACTCATACGTGCCATGCGGTACGGTACGGTGTGATGTGATGTGATGCGGTGCGGTGCGTCGCGTCTCGCTCGCGCTATCTATATACATACTTACTATTATACGCGCGAGTTTATAAAACGCTCGTCTATTATACGGAGTCGCGCTTTGTCTAGGTCAGGCTAGCGTTCTGCGTTAACTAGTATGTAGTTTATAACTGATATATTTAGTATACGTTTGTTTGTGTAAGCAAATACCATACATACATACATACATATTACATACATAAACGTTTGCTGCAATGTTATATATTCAATCTACATACCGATACTTATTTTATCTTTTTTTTTTTTAAACGTTTTTCTCTATTCTATACTCGCGCGAATACTCGAACACGATACAGATCTTTGGCTTTTGACCTTTGAATAAAATTGACCGTTATTTTTTGCACCTCTTTCTCTTTCTCTTTTTCTTTTTTTTTTTCTCTTTTTTTTCGTCGAACGCAAAATTCACCGATAATTTTATATCTAAGCGTATAAATATGATAAAATCTTATCGCGTTCTAATATATTTCTATCTATAATTTATTCGCGGCTTATTTTTTTTCTATTCGTTAATAATATACGATAAGAATGTCGAAAATGTTGTGTAAATTTAAAAAATGATGAAACATATATATTTTCTTCTATATATAATATATATATATAATAATGAGAATTTTTTATAAATTACCTTTTCATTATCTTCATCCTTATCTTTTTCCTTTTCCTGTTCCTTGTCCTTATCTTTTTCATCTATAACGACATCGGTGTGAGGCGCGGTACCATTGGTTGTTGGCTTTCCATCAGTTTCTTCGATTCTTTCCAATTTACCATCACCAGGCGCTGCTGCATCCCCTGCGACGCTTCCTTCAGCTGGAAGACCGTCTTTTTTCGGTGTCGTCGTGATATCCACGGATCTTTTGCTTTGTCTCGCTCCCATCTTTGATTATATGTGTATTTATGTCTATTTATATATATATAGATATATATTATCTATATAATATATATATATATAACTCTCTCTCTCTCTCTCTCTCTCTCTCTAGTTTATTTATCGCGTTGCTGCCGCCTTCGTTCCGGAAGCTCGGCTGTAACATGATAGAAAAAGAAAAAAAAAAAAACATAAATAAATAAATTGAATAAATAAATAAATACAATACAATATTAAGATTATTTTTTTTTTTTTTTTTATAAATTGTCGAAATGAATTCAATTTTCTTTTACTTAATAATATAAATATAATTGAGAAAAATAGTTCAAGTGATAGTAATTATAATTTGTATACATGTATCAATATTGTGTGAAGAGAAAGCAACAGAAGGAAAAAAAGCAGAATAAAAAAGGCGAAACTGTGTATGTAAAATAAATTCAAACAAAGACTTTGGAAATAGTAGAAAACAGGATGTGCCGAGGAGACAACAGAGGTTCAATCGCATTAAAACGCATTTAAGCTTTGCGTCACGCACTGCTACATGAAATAAAGATCCTACGACCAGCTGACTTATATCTTTTTTACATCGTTATTGCTGACACCCAGCATCTCTGTATTCGTTACACTCACACTGACCAAACCAAGGCGGAAAATTGGAAAATTGGAAAAGAGGAAAAAAAAAAAACTATGAGACTCGTATTGCGGTTTATAGATTAATTAAAAACGAACGTTGAGCTAGACTCGAGTTAATTAGTGGAAGTTTGTGATATAACTAGATGAAAAGAAAAGCGGAAAATTTATCACTGTACTCAGTTTTCATTTATATACAGGTATAATACAAGTGATTTGATTTCAAAATAATGAAATATAATTCTGTAGATGTGTTATGAAAAAATAAATAAAAATGTATCGTGAATTATAGATTAAAGTATGAAAAGGTTAAATTTCTATCTAACAATAATAAAAAAATATTAACTTTGTGTTATTGAGACGATCATTATTAAACAAAGTCGAGAATACTATTATCAATCAATTAATTAATTAATTAATTGATTAATTGATTATCATTTTTCATTCGCAATGCTACATTGGCAAAAAATAATAATTTAATTAAATTAAATTGAACTGAACTGAACTGAAGCTGCGGCTACAACATAATGATTAATTTTCTTCGATGTTGATTAAACGATATATATAAATATAAGAAATTCTGCATCTTACGCAAACGAATATAGAAAAATAAATAAATCGTCTAGAACTATCTTGGCAGTTAAATATACTTAAAATTTGTAGTAAAAATTAATTTAGTTTTATTTCAATATAAGAAAGAAGGGAAGAAAAAAAAAAAAAAAATGGTAAAATCTTGGAATAATTTTCTGTTCTTTTCTATACATTATAAATATAATAATAATATATATACCTAGTTGAATGAAATTTATCGTATTCAAATTCTATAGGTAAAGTGGTAAAATATTCGCGACATCAATTAATCATTACATTTCTACCTATATATTCTATTCTATACTCCCAACTATATAATAGCGCGCCTATAGCTCTGTGTGTCTGTTCACCGGTTCATTGCTCTTTGGCACGCGTTAGTTCTTCGTCGCACCTCGGTATCAAGGCTTAAAGTTAGTTAGCCGTCTAGTTTACTTTGATGATCGGTAGTACCAAGGAATTAAAATAGCACGAGTCGAAGAAATATTATTATTATTATTATTATTATTATTATTATTATTATTATTATGATTATTAATATCGCGGTATAAGATTCATCAACTCGATAAAAATAATTCTTTCAAAAGACTTCAGAATGAAAATAATATTAATAATAATAATGATGATAATAATAAATCGTGTAAAAAAAAAAAAAAAAACCAGAGAGAAGATAATTATTTATTATTTATTATTCCTCGTTAGTTATAAAGTTGACGCAGCTCGTACTTTGTTATCATCGGAGATCCCAGAGCACAATTTCCGGTCGACGAACGCGTACGTTTGCACTATAAAGCAGCGAATGCCGAGGTCGCTTAGTATCGCGATCCTAAGTTTATATTTAGACGGGCTATCATAGAACTAGCGTGCGTGTGACACTCGATGGTCTTTGCAATCCAGCTGTGAGACGGGGAATAACGCGATATATGCTATAGATGTAGGTACAGGGAAATCCCTCATTTTATATAGTTATACGCGCTTTTATAATTGTACGAAAATCAAGTATATCTACATTATTATTATTATTTGAATCTTTTTCTCCGGCTAACAAATTATATTTTTTGTATTAAGTTTGAATACGTCTATGAGGACAAATGATGTTTATAATTTAGATGGTTTTTACTTGAATACGCCCTTTGCGATAAAAAAAAAAAAAATGAATAATAATAATAATAATAATCTATTCAAATACAGATATGGTATAAATAGAATAATACGAGTATCTGTCTTTATCAATCCGTTTAATAGATTAATAAACAGATTCAGGGGTCACTGTCATACAAACTCTATTAAACGATATCAACCACACATACGGTTATACATATATAATATATATATATGCATATGCAAACTGCAGTCACTGTTCGCAATTTTGTTCTCGCTTCATCGTCATATATAATTATAATCATTCGGTTCTTTTGACGATCTTGACTAAATCTCATTATTTTTAGACATCCGTAAGATATTTTTATATTACACGAGTTAAGGATTATTATTTTATTTATTTATATAATTATTTAATTATTTTTTTCCTCCTAATTTGATAAACGGTTTCATCATCTGTCCTACAGAACTTTTAATAATTGGTTCAAAAATTGAATTATGTAGTATCATCATCTAGCCCGCATCCCCGTAGAATCATCCCGCATATACACTCAGTGACAAAATTAACGGGCCACTCAAGTTTTCCGGGAAAAACATCGTTTTTCGAAACGGTATTACTCAATGAAAAAATATTTGTAAAAAATGGTCAGGGAAGCATTTTACAGGTTGAAACGTCATCTTCGAGCTCGTTTCCGAAAATTTCACCTGCGATTGTTTTTCACCTGTTGGCACAGGTTTGAATGAAGAGCTGCAAAATAAAAAAAAAACCGACATTTTCAAACTTGGCTGCGGGGGTGAAGAAAAATCGCACAAAATTTTCACGATGATGGTTGGGTAGCCTCAGGTCTGCTCTTCAAAACTGTTCTCGAAATTTTTGTCTACGACTTTTTTTCACCAGGTTATTGAATTTTTAGTAAGGACAGACCGTCTTGGCGTCACCCAGGATGCATTACGTGGAGGTACGTTCTTCAAGCACCCCATATGTTTGTGTGTGTGTTGTGTATATTTGTGTGAGCAGGCAGTGAACAGGACCCCCAGGTGCGTAACTTCCTAGGTATTCATGACTCTAAACCCTCAATGCACTTGCTGCACTGCATGTGTTTGCTGTTTGTGTGCGTACGTGTGAGTATTAGCAAGTGTGAATTGGTGGTTCTCTTAAAATCTTGTGTTACCACCCCTCTTTTGAATCACCGCATCACGCTCGAATTTTGATCTGGCGAATTGCGTTCCATGCTTCGACGAGCATTACCCTCAACTCATGAAGATTGGCTGGCTGTACGCGTCGACTACGCAATTCAGGATTCAGTATATCCCGAATATGCTCGATTTGATTTAAATCAGGACACATTGAGGGTTTAGAGTCATGAATACCTAGGAAGTGACGCACCTGGGGGTTCTGATCACTGACTGCACACACAAACATATACACAGACATACTCAAACACATGGGGTGCTTCAAGACCGTACCTCCACGTGGTGCATCCTGGGTAACGCCAAAACGGTCTGTACTTACTAAAAATTCAATAACCTGGTGAAAAAAAGTCGTAGACAATAATTTCTAGAACAGTTTTGAAGAGCAGACCTGAGGCTACACAACCATCATCGTGAAAATTTTGTGCGATTTTTCTTCACCCCCGCAGCCAAGTTTGAACATGTCGGATTTTTTTTTATTTTGCAGCTCTTCATTCAAACCTGTGCCAACAGGTGAAAAACAATCGCAGGTGAAATTTTCGGAAACGAGCTCGAAGATGACGTTTCAACCTGTAAAATGCTTCCCTGACCATTTTTTACAAATATTTTTTCATTGAGTAATACCGTTTCGAAAAACGATGTTTTTCCCGGAAAACTTGAGTGGCCCGTTAATTTTGTCACTGAGTGTACATATTGTAAGAGACAAAAAAAAAAGAAAAGAATCAATTTTTCGTTTCATATATATTTTTTTTCGTCATCAAGTCACCACCAAAGATTGTAAGATAAAAAAAAAATAAAAAAAATTATTATTATTATCCCCATAATCGTGTCTGCCCCTCAAAAGTTCGAACTAAAGAAAAAAAAAAGGAAGAAAAGAAAAACGAAAATCATTTATCCAGCCTTCGTCGCAGCAGTCGTTTCAGACTTTAGTTATTTTTATCTAAAAGAAGAAACGCCACACCCTCCTCTTCTCACTCTGATCGTGAACAAGAAATGAGTATATGAGCATGATGCTATTGGTGACCTTGAAATCGTGCAACGTATGCATACGTACGTGTAGCAAAATGTGATTTTACGATTTATACAGATAGGAATCAAAAAATACGTTTCACTTTCACTTTCATTATTATTTTTTCATCTTTTTTCAATTTTAATTACATTTATAATTAATTAATTAGTTTAAATGAATCTATTCAACGTATGTATGTACAAGCGATTGATGAAACAAAATCGTACGAGTGATTAAATTCCGAAATACATGAGTAAAATTAGATTAAATAAATAAATAAATGAAACAAAATATATAAAAGTCGAAAAAGAAAATCCAATATCGCATATAAATTTTACGGTTTTTACATGTAAACCTATAACTAATTATAAGCACGGCCCTGAACGATTCCCCATCTGGACACCGTCATATATGCGGGTCTCGGAGCTGTAAAACGGGGAAAGGCGAGTAAACGACCCGCTATCATCGACTGGTGCACCAGACGTGCGGCTGAAAACTGGTTATATTACTAATTGCGCGCTAGGCTACAGCGCGGTACCGGGTGACCTAACTATAATATACATAGAGAGGATAGAGAGACAATTTGATCGAGCGCGATTTCTCAATCTATCTAAAGAAAACCAATAAAAAAGATAATAATAATAATAATAATAATAATCGATACAAAAAAGAAAGATATATGATCAGTTTCGCAGCCAATTTTTTTGTTTGTTTTTTTTTTTTCATTGTTTTTCGGATAACAGAGATAAAAAAATAATAATTAGATTTCCGTACTTCCGATGCAGTTATCATTGTTAATATTATTGAGGAATTAATATTCTTGGTATATTTTCGAGTTGCTGTAGCAGACAGTAGATCGCGTCTTAAAGTAAGCAAGCAAGCAAGCAAACAACATTTCCTCGACCTTTTCCTGGCCTTTCATCCCCGCAAAGAAAAAGCGAGAGAAAGAGAGGAGAAGGGAGAGAGAGAGAGAGAGAGAGAGAGAGAATGAAAGAGACATCGTGGTTCCAACAATAATTTCTATAGAATCGCGTTATACGCGAATGAATTTAAAATGCACAGCAGGTAAAAGCAGCAGCAGCAACAGCTACATAAGCTAGCTATGCAAAAATCGGCACAAAGAAAAACTACCAGCGTTGGTGCTGCTGGTATGGGAATGGCCAGTTGGGTTGGTGTTTCAGTGTTGGTAACCGTACGAGGTAGGTATGTACGAACAAGCCAAATCCGGAGACAAAGAGACTCACGAGGAACTAAGAACCAAGAACTGGGAACTAGGAACTCTGCTCCTCCCTCACGCAAAATAAAAATTCATCATTTTATAATCATTCTGTACTTTCATCATAAGAATTTGAAAAAAGAAAAGAAAAAAACTAAAAAATTAAACAAAAATTCACATTCATTTGTTCATATATTATTTACGAGAATGAATAGACGCTGAATAGGGAAAACCTAGTACGGTACTTACAAAGTAACAATTTGTAGTTTTGTAAATGAACAAATGTTCAATATTTAGCGTAAATAGATTTTATATATTTATAACGGAATAAATGAATTGTTGTAAATATTATAGAATAATGTCGGAGCTAAGATATCATAAGCATTATGGTATAAGTATCGCGTAGTTTTTACGCCGGTTCAATACCACCACTGGATCTTTCGGTAAATTGGTTACGAATATTGTGTATAAATTTAAAGCTCAATTTTCATAATGAAAATACATAATAGAAATAGAAAGGAGAAAAAAAAAAAGATATTATTTTGTATAAAATTGGATGGTTGTAGCTGAGAATTACCATCACATAACTTATTCTTCAATTGAAACAAACAAACATCCACCCACGGTACACGCACAGGAACGCACAGAATATAATATAAGCGATACAAATGAAACTAGAAAGAAAAAGAAAAAAAGAAAAACGTAATATTTACGAAACACAAGAAAAAAAAAAAAAAACATCGTCATTATTTACCTAGTCGTAATGCTTCGATTTACTGATCAAATAAATCACTTGTCCTTTGGCCACAGCTCAGGATCAACACCACACAATACAATTTATCAATCACTAAACGTGTAACGTATTATATTATTATTATATTATATATTATGTTATATTTTATATTATATTATTTTATATTATTTTATTTTATTAGTTTGATAATGGAATAGAACCACTAGATTAAAAGAATCTAACTGTTATAAAGGAAAGGGCGCAGGATCAAATCCTTTTATATATTAATGCCTCTATACTCGGGACTGTAGCAAACTCTCTCGCCCTGTATGTATTCAGCTTGGTAACGCGCGGGCAACTAACTCTCTACAACCCGCAACCGAATGCCGGGTAGCGGTTCGAAGGGGGACGCGGGACTGGCGGACGTACGTACAAACGAACGAACGAACGAACGAACGAACGAATAGAACGAACGGACTGACTCGAGGACTCGGGCGACGCTTGTGACTGTCTGTTGGAGATCCCGCAGCACACTGTTTAATACTTTACCTCTACGTTGCGTTGTGAGAGAGTTGGCTTTTCTACTATGTGATAAGAGAATCGTTTATTTCCCCGGTATTTTATGACGACGAACTTAATAGATATATATATATATTATATCTCACGACGATTTTATTGCATTATCATAACGACGCCGAAGTATTCAAACAGTATATCTTCTTTTTTTTCTTTCTATCTTTCTTCTATTCTTCTATTATAAATATAAATTCTGAATAATTTGTTATTTTTATAATATAATTATTTTATTATATATTATACAATAAAATATAATATATTTATATGAACTATACACAAACTCAACAAACGGCACACTACGGCACTCGTATACAAGGGTTGTTTTTTCTATTTTATTTATTTTCTTTAATTTATTACACGACGATTCAACTCTGCTACTATATTAAGTTTTATTCTCTTACTCTCTTTTTTTTTTTTTATCTCGTTATAATATATTTTCACAAAAATCTTTCTTTTGTTTTTTTTTGTCTTTGTTTTTGTTTTTCAGTCTGCCCTCTACGGCGGATAACTAAAGAATGAGAGACCGAGTTACACTCGAGGACTACGAGCTTCGGTAGTTGAGTTCGCATCGGCCCCTCCGCCGGGCCTTGCGCGCACCGTTCGGTTAGTTCGTCTAGGGCTAAAGAAGGGAGGGAAATTGCAGAAGGGTGGGGAAATGCTAAAAGAACCTTAGGGCTTGTAGGGCGCGGCCCTTCGTCGTCTAACCGTAAACCCCACCCGCACCTTATTACTGTCCCAATTGTCGAACCATTTATTATATGCGAATGCAGCAAAGAAGTTTACTTGTACATATTTAAAAAAAAAAAATTTCACAAATAAAATGCAATTCCAATTATTGTTCAATTTTAGATAAATCCCATCACGTCTTTTATTACACTAGACGAAAAAGGAAATAAAAATAGATCGCGACTCAAGAAACAGAACCGACGTATTCCTGATATTAAAGAATCGTCGATAATTTGCATTTAGCGAGTTACTCATTTTTCCTAGAAGTTACTATAAGCCAAGAATCGAGTTAGCTTTTATCAATTCTATGAATACTATATGCGAACGATTATTCCGATACATGTAACTGCATTCTTTTCTTATATTACAAGTCAGAACGCCCATTGGAAAACTGGTTTACTTCAAGTTTCTTATTTTTTATTTTTTTTTTTAACTTATATTATCATTATTTGGATATTAATATTCTCGATTTTTAACGAATTAATTAATTGTACAGATTTCGAAAATGAAATGTTGAGTAGTATATCAATTCAATTATGATACAAATTCAGAGAATATACGTCACGCGTTAACCGCATCGGTGTTTTATATATGTGATAATGTGTGTCGACACTCTGACTTCCTGTTAATTATATTTTTATTAAATATTAAATATTAAATATTCCGAGTGCGATTTAACTCGCAATTATATACTACGACATTAATCTCCACATAATGCAATATCTCAAGGACTTAATCAAGAGCGGTGACCGACTTGCATTAATAAAATTAAAAGAATTGAAAAAGTTTTTCGGGTTTAAAATGACGTAAAACAAATGGATTTTTCGGTTTTTAAAAATACCGAAAATGGACCATGAAAGAAACTAAGAAAACGTTTTTTGACAAAACTTCACGGAAGATTTTATAGAATATGCAAAATAATTCGATGATTATTATTCTTGACGCTGATATTCGTATCGATAGTTATTTATCTGAGTCATGAATAGCGATATGTATTTGCGAAATAGCGATAACTGCAGTATACGAGACGGTATAGAGAGATCCGTACATACATATAAGTAATATGATAAATAATAAGCCGGATGGATCGTATGCGATACAAGGAAATGCTCGTTAACTTTGTTAAGGTTTGAGTAAGCCGAAAGTAATTACGGGATAGAACGTATAGAACCCGTAAGTATAAAAGGCCAGTTTACTTGGACTTCGCCCCCGCTCTCACCCCGTCACCCAAGTTCAGATCACAATGTGAGTCTTAATCATCCAAATGCATGAATAATAATTATATATGATTCACTGCACCATATATATATATATATATATATTCCCTCCACGCGGTGAGAGTCGAAAGATAACGTTATTATAACGGCAAACAGAATCGCTTCGCGAAAGATTGAAACGTAGTACTAAAAGTAAGAAAATAAAAGAAGCGAAAAAAAAAAAAGAAAAAAAAGTACTAAGACAAATTAAAAAAATTCTGTGTAAAATATTTCATGTAAAATTAAAATTAAAATTAAAATTAAAAAAAAATGATGATAATAATAAGATTCTGATATTTAGTATGAAAACCGTTTAAGCTATACCCATATGAGATATATATACTATGAAACTGAAATTCTTCTCAGTGTCAAAGCGTTATCTTACTAGCCTCGGAATTCCTTAGTGCGGTGTAGTCGTGTGGTAATGATTTTTCTTAGAATTTGTATAGTAGTTATGTACTAGATTCTTGTTAGTTGGGAAGATCTGATTTAGCGAAGAGAAATTAACAGGGAAATTTTCATATTACTTAGAATAACATTGCGATTAAGAAATTTTCCGCATTTATCATTATAGAAAATTTTTTTTATTAAACTAAAATGTTATCGGAATAAGATAAACTGAATCAAAAACTATGTGAGATATGATAAAAAAAAGTGATTCAACGAGGGAGAGAGAAAAGAAACGAAACTGGAGAGAAAGATGATTCTCACGCTTAGTCATGTATATATCGTAGAAGATTTATTCTCTCGCGCTTACTACGTATGCGTCGTTATGCTAAATCTTCATGACTACCGCAACATCGTCTAGTCGATCTTATATCTATAGGCGGAAGTGACGAATAGAATTTTCTCGTATGTTTCATTGATGTGCAACATAAGTAGGCAGGCGTAGGAATTTTCTTTTTTAGATAAATTAAAGAAAACTAAAACCAGTTTTCCTAAGATGAACCCGTATTCTCGATGTCAAAAGATAGACTAGCTAGTTATTTCCGATTGACTTTAGGGAAAACGTTATCGTCACATCGATTACAATCTCGAAACGAGTAAAGTTTGCAAAATTCTCTGACTTTTTGATCCATAATTTCGGAATAGGACGAAATTTCTCGATCTCTGTACATAATTTTTGAGAAATCTTGCCGTCAAACTTTCGCAACTGAATCCTAGTTCATAGATATATAGGTATATAAGGTACATGACAAATCTGACGTAATACCGGCAGGTATAGATAAAAGGACAGGTAAGACTTGAAGTTAAAATTCAGCAACCTTCTCGGAAGGCTATCTAGTCGTGAGAAGGTATCGGTATCTTTTATCGCACCGGAATGAATGTTCGAAAGCCTTCTTGGGCGGGATGGAAAGTGTAGTGGACTAAATACACATAGAACATTCCATTCCAAGTGTATGAACCCGTGACCCTGACCCTCTCGGATTTTGCTAATTATTTTTTTCTATGATAGGACGGAGTTTAAAAGGCACTCTTATTTTTTTTTCTTATTTAATTTTTTTTTTTTTTTTTTTCATTTCGAAAGTTCGTAAGTCTTAAACGGTACCCAAAGCAGGCTATGACGTACGTTTATTCTGGGATCGAGTCATATGTGACAGGAAATTTATTATCACTTAACACGACTTTGGTCTCTGCGAGTGCAACCGCTGAAACAGTTAGTCTAATCTTACGAATGACCGCGATAGTGACGCGGCTGTTGCGAGAAAAGAATGATAAAATAAAAACGTATGAATTTCTCGGTCTTTATTAAATACATATACCTATAAATTATTTCGTCACCACTTGATATATATATACATGCGATTGCAATATTTAGCGAGAAAGATAAACTGCATAGGTGATTAAAAAGTGAATCTCAAATTTCGAGGGAACTCGCGGCTTATCAATTAAACGTTTTTATCATTTGAGATAAGAATTTTTCTTTTTTTTTTGATCGTTACATTGAATTGATCATAAATCAATAATAATAATCAAAAAATGATGATCGAGATTTAATTAAATCGGTTTTCGGATGTTTTCAGCTCGTTTATTACGAAAGCCGAAACTCCAAATTGTGGAATTATGGAATTCTGAAATAGGAAATCCAAGGTAGTGGATTAAAAATAATTCGAAAGACAATTTTGCCGAAAAATCAGAGTTCTGCAAACTTTTCCTCGATATATTTGGAATTTCTTGATCTGCAGCGATTCTGAAAATATCTGAGATTCGATTTTTCACAAAATCGCAACTTTCGAATAAGACGAGTTGAAACGATGTTTTTTTGTTTTTGTTTTTGTTTTCTTTGTTTTTGAAAGAGTATAGAACTACCAGAATAACTCCGAAAACGAAAATTTCATAAAAATTAATGAAATATTGTATGAAAAATGAAACAGGATTTTTTTTTCTCCATATATACGAATGTCTTGCAACTTCTTAACATTATCTAATCTATATTGCTGAAAATTACGTCATTTATGCAGGCATTCGTTGAGAACGCGTTGTTTTTCAGAAATACAACAGTCGCGACGGTGTATATGGCTGTTATTGTCAAAAAAAAAGAGAGAAAGAGAGAGAGAGAAAAAAAGAAAAGATCTCATAGATTGCCAGCGTATAAATTTTTAAGAAATATTAGTTATAAAAAAAAATAAAAAATACGTGTTATACACTCACGTCTACGCTTCTACGAAAATTATTTAAAAATATTCTCACAGTAGCCAGATATATAACCTAATATAAGCGTAAATCTATCTATGTACTTAAAACGTCTGCTGTACGCAAATTCTATGCATCTATAGTAGGCAAGTGCCCATATATACCTCTTTAAACGTTCAGAATAGAGTTGGATTATACAATAATGCATTTTACTGACATAAATTTACCGTCCAGCCGTTTTAATCATTTTGCAAATTACGTTTCAGCTGGTTATTATAGGCATGTAAAAAAAATAATTTAATAACGATGTAAAAAAAAAAAAATATATGAAAGATGTTATATTATAAAAATTGTTGAAAATCATAAAATCGTATTTCAAACAAGACGGTAAAATTTTCAAAGAAAAGTTCGAGAATATCGTATCGCTATTCTTCGTACTTGAATAATCTTTAAATAAACTTTTGTTATCAGCACAATAACGTAAATGTCAACGAGTTAACGATTGTTAATCTTAATCCAAAGAAAAGTATGCAGTCATTTAGCCAACAAATTTCCATTGAAACTAAATTCAATGAGTTTACACCTCGCTCTGTAATATAGTCATCGATCTTATCCTTTTAGCCAACGAGTAAACGAGGGTGACTCATATTGTCAAGTAACGATTATAATACGCGGTATATAGGGATGACTGTGAAATTGGTATATATCTACTTTTCTGACAAATATCTCTACCACTAAACTGACGTCCAATTATCTTAATTGATCAAATATTCTGTATCGACGCAGTCTTAAACATTTTTTTTTTGATTTTTTTTTTTTTTGTAAACGTTGAGAATGAAAAGTTATTCAAAAAATCTGGTTGATGAGGATATATTTTTTTTTTTAAGCGTATCAGTGATTCGAAAAAGCTTATTACCAAGGTGTAGGTAGGGTATGGCCCCCGTAAATAAAAGGATAAAATAGAATAGGGTGAGAAAATGTTTCTATAAGAAATAATAAGGAGGCCTATATAATATACATACGAAGTTGGTCCAGGCTCTAAACTCTCTATACAAAAAGACCGTCGAGTTAAACGTTGCACAATGGTGGAGCAAGATTTATAAGAGCATTATCCCCGTTAAATTAATAAAGTGGTTAATAAGCGACAAAGGAGGTACATAGTAGAAAAAGGTCTCACGATTTAGCTGAGAGATTGAACTGCACCCTTTTTTAAAATCATTATCAGGTTTCACCCGAAGATTTCGGAACATCGTACCCTGAGTTGATCGAAGCTTTGGTTCCTTACGAGTATATATAGGGCATTTCATACCTGACCTTCGATTTTTCAGATTTGTTTCGTGATTTTTTATGTCGTTGTCCTAACTCTAATAATGGCTCAGATTTTTCGTTGAAAAAGCTTTTTCTTTTTTTTTTTTTTTGTTTTTTTTTTTAAAGGACATCGCCACGGTGATCTCTAGATCCTAATTACAATAACGATTGAGATTACGATTAATGTCATTGCATTAGCCAGCGGGGCGTCGAGAAGAGTGAAAGAACAAAAATAAAAAAAAAAAAGAGAGAGAAAGAGTCAGTCGGGTCTCGGTGTCCGGCTGCACGTTCATTACCGGAAACGGAAGCTCCACCCTAGCGGGAATCGGTTGTGTTTTAACGAATGGAAAGTACGATGCGATTATTATCGCGAACATATATACGACCGATTCGACACCCAACTCATTCTTCTTATTTTTACCAGATTTAAACCTAACAGAGGTCCAGCTGTGGCTGTGAACTTTTCGAATTAATTTCACGAACATTATATAGCTTTTGAAGATTACACAGAAAAGACTGAGGCAAAGTTGACACCTCTTTTAAAAATTGACCAATTTTTTTTTTTCTTTCAAAGTTTATCTTGAAAATTGATATATTGTTATAATCATATATTGCGGTTTTTACAAACTTTTCTCAAATTTTATCTTCACGGAAGATAAGAAAGGTACATAGATTGAAACACGAGGATTAACGTATTTGTATATCCATCTTAAGTTCCGCCCGGGTTTAGATATATCTATTATCTTATCATTTTTTTTTCTTTTTTCTTACGGTTAAGTAAATTTTGCGATTTATGTCTAAAGCAAATAAATAATTATAAATATCTTGGATACAATAAAGCGTTATTTTTTTTTCTATCTTCTCTAATTATAGACGTACGATATTTTAATGACGAGTGTATACATTTTATATATTTTATATATATATATATGCCAATCACGTATATATAAATTCAATCGCATTGAATAATTAAAGTTGTAACTATATACTAAAGTGAGGCCTTTAGTACGGTTATAGTCAGAGTTTGGGTTAGGTACGTCATTACTATTACGCACTATTACGGATCCGATGAATTAATTAATGAATGAATGAATGAATGAATGAATGAATGAATGAATGACTGAATGGAAGAAAGAACGCCTACGTTTCGTCGCGCGTACTTGAAAGGTCGTTAGCACGCGTGATAGTTTGCCGCTTAAGATTAAATAAAACATATATACTGGTCAATCTTGCACATATATGGATGATATATAGGAAAAAAAAAAGAAAAAAAATTTAGTTAATTTTAGACTTGTGAAGGCAGCTGATAATATACTGATACATGAATTAGATGAAATGTGAGCAAGGACATTTTTTCCGAATCTTTGTTGATAACAGTATCGTGTCATTAAATTTTTTGACTCTTTAAATACGATTAATAAGCGGAAACTAACGATAACAGAGTTTATAAATAAAAGATTCACAATAACAACAAAGTTAACAGAAATAAAACACGAAATTATTCCGTCAATTACACAGGTCAACAAATTTTTATTTTTTTTTCTGCCTTCTGTTTTAATGCTTAAATTTTGATTGTAGACATCAAAAAACACTCAAATTTCCATTTTTAGCTTTTGAAGTTTGCTTTTTTTTTTTCATTTTTGAACTTGAATTTTTGTTATTTTATATTTATTTGCTATTATTTATCAAAAATCTTGAATAATGAAGACTCGAGTGTTCAGAAAAAACTTTTTTAATCGTAATTTAAAAAAAAAATAATGGAAAAAAATATATAAATCTATCATTTTTCATTTTTCTTAAAAGTACAAAAAATCGCTCTAGTTTCTTCAAAAGCAAACTTTGATCGAAAAAATTATTTTTCCCCTTCTTATTAACGTAGGAGCAACCAAAATTTCATATGCAGAAGACAGACCCAAAAATCGTGTTGACCAGTGTTATTTGTACATATAAATTAATAATAGTATAACATAATAACGATAAAAAAAATAATAGTGTAAAATATGATTATCTAAGAGAAAGATAGACACACATGTATGTCAGACACATGTGTGTGTCAAACTTTAACGTAATAAACTCCGGGGTCTGCTATTCTAATAAGACTAAACTTCAACTTCCGAATAATATTCATGAAGCGTAGGTCGAGGGAGAAGGAGATCTGGCCATGTCCGTCCTGGACACATCCGTCGGAACTGTGGCCGACTGACGCCCGAAATAATATTCATATATGTATGTACCCATTTATCATATACGATCCCAGCTAGCCTACCTATACATCGAGAAGAAAAGAAAAAAAAAAACGAAAAAAAAAAAAGAGAAAAAAGTATCAGTAGAGAAAAGAAAAATTCGATTCGGGAAAATTCTCGCGATGATAATTTATTCGTAATTATATTATATTATGTATTGTAGTACCCCCCCTCGAGTGATGCACTTTTCGCTCTGAACTTCCGGTGCTGCAGTGAATTTTCATCTCCTTTATATATATATATAATATATGATATACGTGGTAAAAATAAATTTTAGCAAAACCCATCGATCCTTGTCAAAATTCAGTTTAAATTAAACCGTAGAAAGCTATGGAATTATTCTTCCGTGACGAGGTATGGAGTCATGGTACATTATGTATACAAGGTGATTCTTTTATTATATAAGTTTATTATATAATCAAGTATTATGGTTGAGGATATGAAATTCTTTCTTTCTATGAAAAATTAAAAACTAATTTTATTGATGGTAATGAATAAATTCGTCGAAATATTGAACGCGTTATAAGTATATAAATAAGAGTTTATATCTGTCGGTCTATATATCCTGTGACTAAATGTCTGTCTTCGAACTCGGGTCACGTATAGTAAAACGATAATATAAGACAGCTGTAAAACGACTCGAATGATCGAGCTAAATAAGTTCTTGGAAAGAATTTTCTCCGTTATGTTTCGACTTCCTGTGGTAAAGCGATGTCTTTTAGCACGGTTTATAACAGACCGTTAACTATAGAATGATAATTGATAACCGTAGCTATATAATAGACGTATAGATACTTATAGACATATCGGAGTATTAGATATAAAAAAAAAAAAAAAACTTAGAAAAATGAGTACAGAATTTAACTACAAATATATCGTAATGGATTTTCCTCGAATATGAGTTGAGATTTTTTTTTTTTTAAAGAATTTTCTTGATGTTACGTCGAGATATGTAATTTGATTGCCTAATAAATAGTACATTCGTTTTGAAAAAGAGAGAATAGAGGAAAAAAAAAGACGATTTATAGCCGCTGGTAGGTAAATTATTATTATATTATACCCAGTATATAGGAGCACGTAAAATACGTCTGCTGTAGCAGCAGGAAACGGAAACAATCATTACACCTTTCCTCTTACTAAACAGGTATACCCTTTCACCGCCTATATAGCTATGAAGAATATAAAAAGGGTGTAGGTACCCCGTTCAGTAGAAAAAAAAAAAAAAAAAAATATTTCTTAATCAGTAAACTAAAATCGTACGGGCAATATATCAATTAAGAAATTTGTTTCTTCTTAGTTTTTTTTTTTTTTTTTCTTTTCAGTTTCGGTAAAATTTGAAAAACTATAAGGTATAGCGGTTTACCGATCGGTAGTAGACCTCTGATTGTGAGACGAGACAGACTTGTTGTACTACGTACTACGTACTACCTAACGTCGGAGTAAATATAGTAAATCTTGACCATCCGCTAAAAAGTAGTGAACCGTAAATCTGAGAACACAAGAAATCCCGTATCCAGTAACAGTTAGGCTTCAGGTATACGCGGATTATACCTATACGAGTCCTTCGTTTTACTCTGCGAACTTTAAGCGAAATCCGTGACGAAATATAGTCGAGTTGTGAAACAAGATCGGAATTACATATAATGGTCAAAATTTTACATCTATGTATCGCGATAAATCGTTTTATTTACCGAAATCGCGAATTACTTGAATTTTCGTATTTTTTTTTAAAAAAAGAAAAAATTCTTGAACAATTTCGACTGTATACGTTGAATAATCTTGTCAATAAATCGCTTTAATTATCTTGTATCATTTCCTCATCGATCTATAAACTCTTATTTTTCTTAAGACTGTGATTCGAAAAGTGTATCAAGGAAACTCGGTTTCTTTAAAAAGAAACAACCACAAGGAAACTCGGTTTCTTTAAAAAGAAACAACCACAAGCCCAAGAAAAATCTTCCATTATACGAACCGATCTCGGCTCGAACCTTTTACCTTTTTTTCTCAAATAACGGCGATGTTTATCCGCAGCGTATACGTACATCTCCGATCTCAAGACATAATAAGAAATTACTTGAGCAATATAATTCAGACGAGTTAGAATTTTTTTATTTTTTGTTCTCTTTCAACCAAAGTGATAAAACTTCTTCCCCTACATCGAATGAACTCTTGTATATTTCATATTTAATAACTACCACGCCCATAGTTCCTATATATTTGCAGAAAGTCATCTCGCGTAACTTCCGCTCGCAGAAATTGCCAGTTATGAAATTAGTTCTAATAAAAATGAAATCGAAAATATCCTCACAGCCGCAAATGCAATCAATACTAAAAATAAAAATAGAATTACCACTCACACATATATCTCGAAAAATATCCGACTGTTATATATTTCCTAATTCATATTTTGATAGCAAATTATTTCCACGAAAAAAAAAAAAAAAAATTAAATTTTCTTTTTTTCTTCTCTTTTCATTTTTATTTATTTTTTTATCACACACGTATGTATATAGGAGATACAATAATTTCCTACATTAATAAAGAAGATGTTAACTGCCCGATGCACAGGACATGATACGAGCTCTTTTATCCTGTTTACGATATCGTATTGCGCGCGAAGCTAACACTCGGCTTAATTCAACCTCTAAATGATTCTGTCATTCGAGTCACCATCTCCGTCCTATAGAAGTTATTTTTAAACTGTCAATTCGGAGATGAAAAGAAGCCCATAACGAAACGAACAATGCGTTTTCAGAGAGAAATAACCGATTCTAGTGCTACTCTATAAAAATATTCAAATTTTTACTTTTATATAAAAAACAAAAAAAAAAAAAATAGAAAAATTAAAAAATACTTCAAAACCTAAATAATTTCACCTGCGATTTCTACCTTATGACATTCATTCACATTCTCTAGAAGTCTGGAGCCTATAATCGCTGACGCAGCATCCCTATCGAACTATTATCTCAACCGAAGGTCAAAGATCGATTCACGTTACCGATTTTAAGTATTATTATTATTACGTGGTTTAAACTGTACAGCGGATGAATTTATACGTGTAACAGACGCGTGTTTGGTTCTTCATATAATCTGTCTTTATAGTATAGGTATAGTAGTATATAAACGTAGGTGTGTACATATAGGGAGAGTATATCGCGGTTGATATATCGGACACTTGTTGTTGGCTAAATTATTGGCCTCGATAGAGATGAAACACAACTCTTTGGTGTTAAATTTCATCGACCTGTTGAGAGACGGTACCAAAGCCGAAAATATAATCTTTGTACCTAGATGTTATAATAAGTTGTAACGAGGAAAAGGAAGAAAGAAAGAAAAAAAAAAGAAAAGTGACAAGTATGGATTATACGTGTGTATAAGGATGGGCCTTGTTTATGGTATTTTAAAAAATTTCTACAGGCTCTAAGTTTCGCGTAGTTTAAAAAAAAAAAGAAAATTTATTCCTATTTATTTGCAAACTTTTTCATTTGCAAAATAAGGAGAATCTTAGTGTGTAGAAAAACTCACCGAGTGGTTTGGTGATCCAGATGTGCGGTTAGGCAGACTTTTCCTTTCCGTCTGTAACGAAACAAGAATATAAAATATAAAAAATCAGATCTTTATAACAGGTTGAAGATTATACGATGGGAAATTCTCTCAAGAAAAATAAAAATAAAAATAAGAATAAGAATAATACCAAAGATATTGAAAATTTGCGAATTTTTTCATCGAAATCAACGAGATACAGGAAAAAAAAATTGTCTCACTTTTACGTTAGATACGAAAACAATTTTATGTAATGAGGCAGGAAATATTGATCAGTCGCGAAAAAATTGAGTCTAGATCGTGGCAGTGATTTGAAAGGATGAAGAGAGAGAGAGTGAGAGAAAATTATTTCCACGGTGTAGGTATGTACTTCCCAATACGAATTTATACATCCCTCAGAGTCGTGGATCGTCTAAGTACGTACTATAAAAGTTGACAAGATCCGCCCTCGAGTAATAATGGTGTTTAACTAGTAGGAGGCTAGGTACGTGAACTATAAACTGACGACTAGGTCTGAATACTTGAATGTAGATCCATACATGTGTGTATGAATGTATGTATATGTACATTGATAGATTCATCGAACTCGTGAGTCTAGGTATAGTAGATCCGGGGGTTTGGTGTTTCGGCAGGGCAGGGGTTGCATCACCCCAATTCAAAGCACTGCGCTTGCTTGCTTCCCTCGACAGCTCATGGTGGTCGAGAATGGCGGGGGTTGGTTTCTCTCCGTGGCTGTTATGAGGGGGTTCTTGTATTGATTCCATGGGGATGATTCATGGGTTTCGCCACCCTCCGAGCTCGCGTACCTCGACCAAGGGGCAAAGGGGCAAAGGGAGAAAAGAAAAACGAGAGAGAGAGAAGGGCGAGTAAAACCAGAGGGGAGATATCGGTTGTCTACGGTCTGCACTCGCCTCCGCCCTTCGTTTTGCATGGCATCGGTGCCTTATAGTGCCGAGATACGGCGATCGGCTACCCCCTCGAAAAATCGTCAGGGTGAAACAGAGTGAGAAAGAAAGGAAACGCACGTTATGCTGATTTGATGAGATTAGGATTCGGAGGACCACGCGTGCCTCTGTCCACCTACTATACGCGTATGGCGGCAGCGTGTCACTGTGACGGATATCTAAGTGAAAACAGAAGCTAGATATCGCTACACCATGTGCAGCGAACCGAGAGATTAGAAATTATGTGGAATTCTTGAATTAGAATTTCTGATATTCATCATGGTGTTCTCGTCGCCCATCAAACCGATTTATTATTCCATTAAATTTCAAATATTTCCAAGACAAATTTATTAAAGGGAATTTTCTATGGGATGAAAATCATTGAGATATGATCTCGGTTTCATGGTTTTTTTTTAAATTAATTTTATCCTCAAATCCAGGGGGGGGTTTCTTTTTTTTTTTTTACATAATTAATGAGAAAACTTTTTTTTTTGTTCGATTGGAAATTTCAATACTAGTAAAATAAAGAAGAGAAAATCGATATCGAATATTGATCAAAATGACAAGAAAAAAAAACAAAAAATCGTTTTGGGATAATTCAGAGCTGCTAAGAAGATAATCTAGTCACCCCCATGACTGCGTCTGTCAAGTACAACCTACGAGCAATTGGGAAATGAAATTTAGCGTAACTAATATAACAAATGTGTAGGAATCAGATCGTAGCGATTTTTCTTTGGAACTTTTCTTGCCGCGGGGTGATTCGATGGTGGAGTGAAAATACATGGCTGTATTATGTCTGTATAGTTACATGTATAACATCTACACAGCTACTCTATGAGTATATATGTATAGTCGTAGAATAAAGTTAGTGTAGTATATGCAGCAGTGAGTCACTCACTGCTCGTTCAGAGGATCAAAAACACACAGTCATTATATGTCGTTGGCATTATCTATCTCATGGGGTTACTCCCCTTCCGTTTTCCTCAATTTTCGTCACTTTTCTACAGTATAGGTGTACGAATAATTTCACTATTATTTTATACGTATTCAGCTGGACAAGATCAAGAACTCCAGTAACTTCAAACTTTTTGCTTCTAATTATTTAATAAAATTGAAAAAATTGAACGATCAAATTTTGTAGATAAAATTTCCGATCATTTCATGGGTTTTTTTTTTTTTTTGCTCTTCCTTCCATTTTTTCATATTTTTAATTTTCTGAATGAAATTCGTGCCTGACATCCGAAAAGTCGATTGTTCCTAGTCAGTTTCGCAGTTGAAACGGGACTAAATTGTTCTACTCTAAATTCCCCTGGGGTAAACTCTGGCGATTCGACGTTATATAAATGTCCTCGAAAATAGCAAATGCAGCAAATTAATGCAGCACAGTGTAAAGAAGAAGGACGAGTGGAAATCGATTCAATTTTTTTTACATAAAAATGATAAACAATACGCAAACGAGGTTCAGGATAAGAAGATAAAAAAAAAAATCAAAAATTTCCCAAACTCTTCTGCGCTGGAATAATTTATTTCCTGATAATCCCAGGTCTTCCCTGTCGTTGTTCTCTAGCTTATATTAGCTGCTCGTTCATTCGCCTCGTATATATTTATCTTGAAATCGCGTGGGCCTAGACAAGAATCAGACAAAAGCGTAGGCGCAATACTATGTTTTATAACACCGCAAACTCTAAAGCCTAACAACATTTCATATATATAAGTTTATTAATAGAGATTCTTAATTCATAATTGCAGTAGTTAGACCACGTGGGAGGACCCACTATATTATATTTTCAGATGGTCAGATTCGTTACTGATTTATTACACACTGCGAGGTTTAGGGCACGAATTATCCGGTGATGTAAACCCGAAATTAACTATGATAAAAATTAGGACTAAGAAGGAAAATGCGATCAAAATTATCAACTAAATAAATAAATAAATGTTAAAATTTGTCAATGAAATAACGACAGCCGTTACGTCTGCAATTATAAGCAAAGTTTCGTTGTTAATTGAAATTTGTCGAAGTTCTAATAAACGCGTTAAATAAATAAATAAATAAATATTGCAAACGAGTCTTAAACTTCGATGTAGATACTGTTACTCGAAGGAATTAAATGAGGCCGTTGAACCAAGTGTTAGATGAATTTTTCTAACGCATTAGATACGATAATGAACGTCTTTTAAGTTGACAACTTATTTTTGAAAAAATCAATTTTTTTTCTCAATTTATTTATTTATTTTTTGTTTTTTTGCGAAACTTCTGAGATCATTCAAAGCAGTATTTAGTGATAAAAATTGATTAGCTTGCTGAAATTTATGCGATCAATTTTAATCGCTGAATATTTAGAACTATTTTTGCGAAACCCGACACAGGAAGTGTTAAACTTTTTTGGAATGAGGCAGAACTGTTGAAGAAGAAAAAAAGAAAGAAAAAGAAGTCGATTTTTTTCGTAAACGAGACGTCAGTTATACAGACGTCGATTATATGGTCATTGAATGTCATGGGCTTTGAGTGCTTGAGTATTATTTAATTCTAAAGTGGTATTTCGATCTTTTATTTTCATAATATACGTTAGAATGATGTCCTGAACAGTAGAGAGTAAAGATTAATCGTTAAACATTAAATACATAATGGAATTTACCGTTCGATAGATTACGGGACAACCATGAACTCGGAATGTTTTGGCAATAAAATTTTCGACTCGTTTGACCCACGCATTTAATGTAGTCAAATGAATGATGATGAAAAAAAAAAAGAACTAGTTTTCTAGAAACGAGAGAAAAAAAGAATACAAATAAAAATATAAATAATAATAATAATCAATGAAACGTTTTGCATCGTAAAACTTATACAATGAATTTTAATATCATCAGAAAAGATGAATAAAGATAAGAAATTAGGGGAAAAAAAAAAAATTCGCAAACTTTTGAATTCCAATTTTTCATATCGTCCAAAAAATTTCGTGATTTCTATGAATTGAAAATAATTTTTTTCTCAATTTTCATAGTTACGTTAGTTTCCTTTTTTTTTTGTTCATTCTTTTTTTGATTTTTCCTCATCATTTCGTTATTCCGATTAAGTCAGGGTCACGAGGATCTGAATCAAGGATATAAATACCCTCGTGTGTGTCCAGCCTCGGCCTTGAAGAGGACTCTTGTACCAGGTTGCTTTAGTCTTGTGGATCTTACGTTTCCAACGTCGTACGGGAATGCGTATATATTCAATCGCTTATATGTATGAGGTTGATTGGCCGGCCTTGGACGGAGCCAGATGTGTTAACGCACGCGACTAGCCCCGCCAAAAGCAAAAGCAAAAGCAAAAGCAAACTATAAACTCGAACCAATGTCAGCCCCTTTGTCCTCGACTATGATTTACAAATGAAAAATCAAATCGCGGTGGTTATTAAACATTAACAAAGGAAATATGCATAATATTATACCGAGGTATACCTACTGTACAAATGCCTAACGTACCTGTATACGTAAAATATAATTACCCCCTACGGCGGTTGCAGGATTCAAGAAATTCATTTAATTAATTAACTAATTAAATTTTCAAAGTTTGAAACGGTGAAAATTTCAAATTTGAATTTTACTGACTGACAGTTTTTAGGCAGAAAAGTTTCACAGGAGAATTCACACAGAAGATTTGGAAAAATTTAAAAAATTTTATTTATAGACACACACACACACATAGTTGTATGTTAAATTTATGAAACGAACAAGCAAAAAAACTGTGGGAATTAATTAACGATTCAAAATTTATGTGTAATAAATTTGACTCCCTTTTTTTTTTTCAGATCTCACAATTCCCTGAGAGTCTCGTAGTAGCTGATATCTATAAAAATGAAGATAAGAATAAGAAAAAAGAACCGTTTGGTGTATAATGAAAATACAAAAACTTTTTTTCAAGTATAAATTTACCAAAAAAGCCACGTGAAAAAGGTACGGGGTAGGTAGGTATAAATAAATTTCACGAAAATGAGGTTCTATAAAAAAATTCTAAAAATAGTTTAACGCCTATAATAGTATAGTTTAGTCTCTGAAAAGTCGACAGGTGCCACGCCTAATTCACGCAACTCCTTTTCGCTTATCCATTTTAAACATCAAAATTCGCTAATGTGAAACAGTCGTTTTGGTCAGAGGGATTTATATTCTGGCTTGCATGCACGAAGGGTCTTTTCTAACTTATGTGCTAAGGGTCTGTTAGTTATGATTAAATGGCATCTCGTCGCTGTGTTCTAAAATTTAACTATTTCTAATTCAAATACAGAAATGAAAGAAAAAGAAAAAGAAGGAAAAATTGGAAAAATGAGGAAGCTTTTACCGTTTGTATAGCTCGAATTTAATTTATCGAGGGCAACGACAATTGATGAAATATAAAATAGACGTAATAAAGAGCGAAGTTTTTTTTTCTTTTTCTTTTAAATAAATTTTAATTCAAAGAATTTCTCGGTTTCTTTTATATACTCGACTATATATAATACGTCCTTCGCTCTATCGCATGGTATATTATTATTTAGGTATTCGATAGAAGTCTTTCACTTCCGTTCTTTTCGGGTTTCTGTATAATATTACCCGACAGGGTGGTCACCGTGTCACCGTATAATAAAAATAGAGAAAAAAAAAAACAAAAAATGAAATTGGGAAACATTAAAAAAAACTTGAATAGAACGAAGATATAGGAAATATCTATTAGGCGTGGATTATTATTTATTATTTTTTTTTCATTTTTATCATTTTTAATAGCAACACGTGTTATAGGTATTTAAAATTTTCTACATATCAACAAGTATCGTATCTCCTTTGCACGCGATTTAATTCATGATACCCGAAATAATGAAGAAAATAATGAAGAAAAATTTGCAATATTTGAGAGGAAAATTAATTCTTGCAATTTTATCTGGATGAATATTGCAAACAATATAGCGATAAACGCGAAGCTTTTGTTTATACGTAAAATCAGCTGAGCATATATGGGTATTTAATATTATATATATATATATGTGCATATGTATTATATCTTTGGAAATTTCCTCTATAACGGCAGACAATGACAACGACGGTTGTTATCGAAGATAAATCTTTATACCGAGGTCAAAGTGCTGGTGAGAAATACGACGAGCTGAGTTAAAACGTGACAGCGAAAGGCGCACTGAACGTTGTACAAAGAGCTACTGACCCAGGACAATGCCTTATAAACGTGTTTGGCTAATTCCCTCTTTGCCCTTTCTCGCCCACTTAAAAACGTAGCATTTATAATTCAAACTCATATAAATGTACGCGTAATTGATTAAAAATCTGATATATGAATCGTATCTGAACTTTGCGGATGAAAATAGTAACAAATCAGCAAAAATTTATACAGAGTGATTCAGGATAGATTCTTTGTTGTATTCTAAGACTAAATTTCCTTTACCAAAAATTCGAGAAACCAATAGTTTCCGAGCTACAAATAATCTTGATTGACCAATCACAGAACGTATAAGCGACGCAGACGCGGCTGGTCATAAGCGGAAGTTGCGCGATGCGCTAACTACGTGATCCATACGCTCTGCGATTGGTTAACTAAGATCTTTCGTAGCTCGGAAAGTATAGATCCCTCGAATTTTTGGTAAAGCAAATTTAGTCTTAGAATTTTATGGGGAATAGATCCTCAAAATATAACCTATCCATCCTGAATCAGCCTGTATATGTATAGAAGATGAAGAGATATATTGACTATAAAATAGCATACGTAAATCAATGTTATAACTCCTATTGGCAATTAATGAGAAAATTTATTTTATTAATTATCTCTAAATACTTTCGCATACCTCATCTTATACGATGTTTGAAAAAAAAACAAAAAAACCGTCTGAAATAATAGTTTATTTATAATGTTAGAAGATTATCAGAGTATCATTAGTGTAAATAAATATTTGTAAACGTTTTTGTTTTTTTTTTTCTTTTCAAATATCATCATATAATTTCTAGTCTCTTCACTTGTCAGAGTGATTTGCACTTAATATACCTGCATTATCAACATCTTCGCGTATATATCTCGGCTTTTAATCTCTCTTCAATCAGTTTAATCTTGAAACCCGCTGCAGTGCTGAGTTTTATGAACAAAGTAGATACCTAGTATATACGTATACCTGTTTAGGTACCCCCATTACCATTATCCTCCTTCATCATCAAAGGAGGTAAACGAAGTGTCAATCCGTCGAAAAATCTACTAATCCTACGTCTTTTTTTTTTTTTTTTTTTTATCTGTAAAGGAACCACGCAGCATCAATTTTGGCGAATTCTCAAAATCTGGAGACGCGTATTTCTCTATCTGCATATTTACTTGGTATATTTTCGTACCGGAAATGACTAAAAACTTGTAATACATTATCGCGGTCTGGTTTATACAATATCGGATTTAACATCATTTGACGTTAGAAAAAAAGAAAAAAACGTACGTGACTGTCAAGACAACCTGTTGTATATTTCGGCAAAGTGCCAAGAGAGAATAGAATAGTCTTTGAATGAGATTCCACCACTCATTCGTTTATCTTATACCTCTTCGAATAGACTTTTCGAGTAAGACTTCTACGGACAAGTGTCAGGAGATTATAATTTAAGAGGGATCATCTCAAGATTTATTTATCTTTATCTCCACTTACGTTTATTAACTCTATATTATATATACGCATCTCTTATACACAGCAACACATTATTACGTTTATACAGATAGTCAGTTTGTTTTAAAAGACCCTGCAGACTATGATATAGTGTATTTTATCCCTTTCACTATTTATTACATAGCTAATAGAAACGTTTACTTGAAACAAAACAAAAAAAAAAACGATGAATTATATAATTCCATATTATAATTAAATGAATAAAGATTCGTGACAAATTTGATTTATTTTTATTTGGTTGAAAACCACGGCTTCTATTGTAGTACAATAACAATATTCTTATAGGTATGTACGTGTAAAATCGTATAATAATACGATATAGGTGGTGACCGAGAGATTGAAGATAGCGAAATCGTGCGCATCGAATCCTAAACTCGTAAGGACGAAGAGGTAGAATTCTCCGATAGATAGATAGATAGATAGATAGATATAGATATATAAATGGGAAAGTGTCGTAATATAGTATACGATATTATATTATATTATATTATAGTGTAGTGTAGTGTAGTGTAGTATAGGTCGTATGTGTATAAAACGTTGCGATATAATAGAACGACGCGTATCAGCAGACTCGATACCGAATATCTCATCCGATAAATTGACGATGAAACTGCTTACCGCCAAATCTCTTTTCCTCCCTTATACTATATTCCCTTTCGCGCTCTGTTTGACAAACGGTAAATTGGGTGTAAGATTCTTGTCCAATCGGCCATCTGCCTATAAGTATACCTATAGTGTGTATGATTTGATTGATTTCTCGTATTAAACCGATAGTGATAAAAAAAAAAAAAATATCGGAGAATCGCGTATTAGGGTCGATTTTCTTTTTTTTTTTTATATATAAAATCTGGTATTATACCTACAGCCATAAAAATATTAGGGTTATTATTATTATTATTATTATTATTATTATTTTTTATTCTACCGATCCTATTTTATCCAAAAACTTGGACATGGGGTTTTTTTCAAAACTGTATCCAACGAGACAAATTCCATATGTATATACATACATATAAAGAATATATACAATACGACGAAGTAATATACAAGAAACGATGAACTCTGTTTGATATAGAAAAAAAAAAAAAAAAAAAACGTTCCCAAAAACTCGTAACTATAGTTTATTTTTCTTTCATTATTCCTTCGTATACATTGTACTATAGATTTGTGTAAAATGCAACAGAGTTAAGAAAAGCAGGACACAATAGACGTAGGAAAAAAAAAAAAAAAAAAAAAAACACCATATATACCTGCTGCAGGCATATATAAGACTATTCGAATTTCTTTTTCTTCTCTGAAGCGGTTATATACAATAAGAAAGAAAATTTCTGCCTAAACAGTAAAATATACTGGGTGAATTTCCTCTGGTATCGTATGAGGGAGGGGTTTATCATCGCAAGCGCTTCGCCTCTTTCTATGAATACTTTTCAGAAATTACTAATCTAATGACACTAATTTTTTTCTTCGACTTTAGCGTCATATACGTCTACGAGTTACGATTAACAGACGAAGAATAAACACGCTGCACCTTATGTACAGAGGACAAAACCACCGGAGTTAGCTATTATAATATCATGTCTGAACATTTTGAGAACGTGTTGATTGACTTGACCCGAAGCATATAATATGTCACGCTATGACTGTGTCTCATTGTACAGCTGAATAACCGACTGCATTCAACCGTTTGAGTAGACTAGGTATAAAAGAAAAAAAAAAAAAAAAAAATTGTATATCATCTTAAGACACCGCCGCCGCGACGTCGTCGTCGCCGTTTCAATTGACTGAAGAGATCAGAAATATAAAAAAATGAAGAAATGTTTGTATTTTTGTTCTAGTTCTTTTTTTTCGAACATTACTCTGAAATTGAATAAAAAAAAATAATAAAAAAAAAAAAGATAAAAAGATAAAATAAACATAAAAATAAAATGAGAATGTATAAAGAATGATCGAGACGTCGCAGTCTGGTATAATAATACATAAATATACCATATATCCAGTTAGTAGCTATATACAACAAGATAACACATATGATGATGCGCTGTCACGGCTGGTTCCCAAACATAAATGACGTTATACTACTGTCGGCACGAATGAAAACGTTCTTTTTTTAAACATGTCAAGTGCAAACGGGTTTGAAATTTGCTCAAGATATAAGGTACAGTAGTAGGTAAAAAGGTATAAGGTGGTAACACGCTCGGCGGGAGTCGATTGAAAAGAAAAAAAAAAAAAAAAAAACATAATATAAATAATGGTTAAACTTTTGTTGACACTGGCCCAAGACCCTTAGAACCAGAAATTGGGGCCGAGGGTCTCGGAAAAAAAATATTTGAATTTTTTGAGTTTTATTTTTTTCTCTTTATCGACTTATAAATGTTTGAAAATATTTCGGAATAAATTTCTCATTCTTTCGATGTAATTCTACATTTATATATTCGAGGACAAAAAAATGAGTCACTCAATCCTGTAAACTGTCCATTCCTCACGTATTGTAGAAATAATATAAGACGAAATTGCAGGGTGTTGGGAAAATTCATTGCAAATAGTCAACTATTGGTGTAGTTTTTCATCACCTATCGCTAGCATTAAAGGTAGGTAGGTAGGTAGGTGTGTAATAGCGATTGTCGGCATGGCATGATTCACAAGAATGCGAGTAACCCGGATTAAGCCTGAAATACGAGTGTAACAAACCGTGACCATAGAACGACACGAAATCTCCTATATTATCGAAAGTAAGTATATTTATACAAGTTAGGCATGAATAATTTTTCCGTAAATTCCAACATTTCGCAAAATTATTCGGTGAGAAAAAATAAAGATATATTTTTTATTTTCATTTGGACAAAGTTATCGACGAACTATTCGACAATAATTATTAATAAACTAAATGAATAGCAAGGCGTGTGATAATTGAAGAAGAAAGAATAAAATGAAAAAAACAAACTGAATGTTATCATCCTTATTCAACGGCACGCGTCCTGAGTGAATCATGAAATTTTATTTAGTTGCTGACAAACATAATTTCACCTCCCACTTGGAAATTACTGTGGCGAAAGCGCGCAGCAGCACAACTGACGACAACTTTTTACCAAATTTATGCATTTACAACTGCAAATGTTTGGCCAAGATAAGCGAGCGTCTTTTCTCTTGGTTTGAATTCGTATATCGTCAAATGCTTATCTCTTCGCTACGGGCTACGAGCTACTGCTTTAACTTAAACTTCATATCCAAGATATACACATATACATTGTGATTCATATTTAGCGAGCTATATTTTGAGGATATATTCCCCAGGTTAATCTAAGACTAATTTTCCTTTACCGGAAATGCAAGAAACTAATACTTTCCGAGCTACGAAAGATCTTAGTTGACCAATCACATAGTCAGGGTACTGCGCAACTTCCGCTAATGGCGTTCTGTGATCGGTAAGCTAAGATCTTCCATAACTCGGAAACTATTAGACTCTCGAATTTTTGGTAAAGGATATTTAGTCGTAAAATATCGCAAGGAATCTACCCTTAAAATATGGGCCACTCAGCTCTCTAATCACCGTGTATAAATATATAAATTTAAGAGAGGATAACTGAAGATGGATATCATTGATATAACTTTTGGAATCATCGTTTTAATTAGTACGAATTTACGGAAACCTTTATCTACCATATAGGTACTTAGGTGACTAGTAAATTAAGACCTGTGCGTAGATTACCTACAGACATATATACCTGTAGCTTATAACTTCGAACATATACAAAGCGTGAAAACATAACTGAACAACTGCATCAGAGCACCGAGGCAATTAAATTAGCTGCGCCAATTAACGTAATTACCTATAATTAATTAGAGTCGAGTGAGTAGGATCTATGGGGGAGTTCGTTGGTAACGTCCGCGTCGGGTGGTAGAGTAAAGAGCGATGAATAACGCCATTGGTGCACTATATCTTTTTATTATTTTCTTTACAACTACTTTGGAAGAAAGTCAGCAGCTGCTGGTGATGCTGTAAGGTCTGAGAAGCGAGAAACCCTTTTCTGCGGTTTCTGCCAAACTCAAGTCAGCAGCAGCAGGGAGCAAACGCGTTGCTGCTCGATACAGCGAGGTAAAGGAACTCGTTTTCTTCTTCGTCTTCGTCTTCATCTTCTTCTACTTCTACTTTTTATGTTCATTTTTCTCGCAAGATGAAGGAAGAAATATATATATAATATAAAAGAAGAAAAACTAATCCAGACTCGAAAAATATTCCGTAAAATAGTCTAGGTCTCTCGCATCGCTGCATCAAACTACGTGTAGGACGACGAGACGCGACACTATGAACTTCAACTCAAGATTCAAGCCTCAAGACTGAAACGAACGACTAAATATATATATACATACAAATGCATTGTGTTCTATAAAGAAATCCAGTACTACTTCTATTCAACTGCAGCAAGCTATGTCAACCGTAACGCGAAACACGGAGTAGTAGTAGATACAATAGAATCTTACTCTGGGTACACACACATTATTATTCCTTTATATATCGTCATTTCATTTTTATCTTTATACGCTGGATTAAATAGCAGTGTATAGTATATATATAGGTAAGTGCGCTGAAATGGATCAAAAATATTTTCAAAAATTTATTTCCAATCTTTCAAAGTTCTGAACTTTCTTAATTAATTATCAAGTGGGTGATAAAAATTGATCGAATTACCGTCATTTCTTTTTTTTTTTTTTTCTCAATTACCTATGAAATTATACAAAATCATATGATAGTAAGTGAAACGACGAAATTTTGGTAAAAATAATGCCTGTGGTACAAAATACTTTGGGGAATAATAAAAGTTTGTATATATAGGGGTAGTTTGGACAACCCTGGACGTGGAATGCGGGGGAGTAGGGCACGGATGGCGCACAGCTGCTACCACTAGTCTTTTCAACGTGTGCGGAGGTAGGTTTGTATTAACGGGGGTACGGAGTTGGAAAAGAGTGTATACATGGTGTGGTATATACACATATATATATATGTATGTGTATATGGTATAGTTATAAACCCCTGGGTCCGTTCGTCCCCTGTCAAAAGAAGAAGAGATGTGAGAGCTTTCATACCCATACAACTATCGCGCACACAACTCCATATCTAAGCAAATAAGGGCACGCTTGTTCTATACGTGTATATATTTTACAGTATACTTTCGCCTGGCTAGAGTGAGTGCAGGCGTAGAACACGAAATGTATAAGCGCTGCAGATGCGAACCGAAAAACTAAACTAAACGAGACGAGACGAGATGATCGCAGTCGAATTTACACAGTGGCGTAAAATAGGCTTTTCACGATTTACAATCATTCTGATTCATATTAATTATAAAATCGTTGAGGACATTTTTAGACATCTTTTTGCAGACTGAAAATACTCTTATATGTATACAGAAACTATGAGTTGAAAATCGATCATTATGTAGCAAAAATTCAATTTCATTTCCATTTTTTTTATGTATTGTATTTATTGAGATTTTCAATGGTTTTTCATTTAGATTTCGATCTGAGCTGCATGACATAAAAAATTAGGATTTGTATAAAAACGTATAATCTCTGACTTAGAAACGTTGTTCTAATCTATTTTCGATTTATTTTAATTTTATTTGTCAATTTTTTATCTTCTCTAACCGTCAATTATACATATTATAAGTTTTAAGGCTTGCGCAAGGTCAGATCAGACAAGGTTTTACAATCCCTGACCTAACGCTCAATAGTGATTCACGACCAGATCATGTGGGCTTCTATAACAACCCACCTACGCAGTTATATCTTCCAAACTTGATACGGAACAGATTTTTCAAAAATAGAACTCGCGAGTGGTAGCGGTAGGTGTAGGTGTATAGATGTAGGTGTAGATATAGTTAACGTAAACTTAAACTTGAATAAAAATGAATATATGCTTTGAACTTTAACGCCGCATATAAGAAAAGAATAAGATTAGATTAGATTAGTTTGAAAATAGAAATATATATCAGGCTGTAGCTAGGTTAAGATTGAGTTTTTGATCTTGAACCTCGGATCTATCCTCTATTCATTCTATACTTTGATAATAATGAAAATAAAAAATAAAATAAAAAAAAAATAGAAGTTCAAAAAACCGAAAAAATGGAAAGAAAAATTGTTATAAGATAGAAAAAGTTAGATGTGATCAATCCTACGGGCGTCTTTCATTGTCAGCTTATACTTACTTATTAACTTGCTTACTTACTTATACGAGTAGAATATCTAAGAGCTTGACCCCCGAGTTCACCAGACAGAATAATCTCCCCACGATCACGTGACACTCTAGTTGTTTTGCCTCTGACTAAACAGAAGTATTTAGCTGCTGCAGCAGCAACGCGATTCAAGACTTTACTCTAACGAAGAAAAAGTATAGAAGAAGAAGAGAAAAATAATCATCATTGCGGTTTTTATCCACGTCCTACTCTAACGAACTAATATTTATTCATACAAAAACGTATATATATATGCAACATAAATCTTCTTAGATCGGTACTCATACATGTTTCAGATTGATCAGAAAATATTTCGAAATCGTGAAAATCTAAAAAAATTATTATACTTTACCAAAAATTCGAGGGACCAATACTTTCAGAGTTACGAAAGATCTTAGTTTACCAATCGCAGATCGTATAGGTCACATAGCTAGGGCACTGCTCAACTTCCGCTCATGGCGTTCTGTGATCGGTAAGTTAAGATCTTTCATATCTCGGAAACTATTGGATCCTCGAATTTTTTGTAAATGAAATTTAGTCTTGAAATTGCACGAGGAATCTACCCTCAGAATATGGCCCGTTAAACCAGAATCATCCTGTATATATCGCATATTTAGTGTTAAACACGATGTATAGAGGCATGTTCTCGTATATTGCAATCATCTATATGTGCGTATACGTTATATTTATACATATATATTCAGCTCGCAGACTTTAATTTATCCGTTGCTGCGGAGTAACATAAAATAACATCGAGCCCGATAGGATAGGTATGTATATATATTTTTTTATGTATATATATGTATGTTACGCATTAGCTTGGCAGGGTGAATAATAAATCGATGTTACAGATATGCAGGGGAATAAAAAAAAAAAATACAAAAAAGAAAAATATAAAAACTCTGTAGGTACCGTGCGACAGAGTATCGGAAAACGTTGAACGATATTTTGAATAACAAAAAAAAAATTTACCTATGTTCGTCTAACATTATAGTAACTGTGCTTCACGTGTAGTTATATTGATTATATACATAATACGAAGATATGATACGTATAGATATATGTATATAAATAGTCGAATCACGTATACAGTATGGAAAAATCTCTGGCATGTATGGAATGTTATTAAGGTTCTACTATTTTTTTTTTTTTTTTTTCCAACTTCCTGCGTGTACATATTTAGGTATATAGTTCTCACAAGCAATGGTAACTTAATATCAAACGTAAAGAAAATGTTTGCAAATGCGTAATCAATGATAGCTGATGTTATGCCTATAGTATATAATACGTAATATATCGGTATCGACTTATAACATACCTATATACACATCAGTATAAAAGAATAGCAAGAATTTCATTTGGTATTTATGTATCCCCATACGTATACTTTATTATTACGTTATGTATAATTTATTTTTTCAATATTGTACAAATGATATTGAATAGCGTTGAATAGAAAGAATCGTATGTATACCTGGGTAAGTGTAAAATCTTATATCATATACCCATAATAGGCATTTCAAAATTTTCAACATAATAAGGAAAAAAAAAAAAACTGGGAAAATCGTTTGGTTTTCCAAATTCAATGATTTTGTAATAGAAAAAAAATGAAAAAAAAATTCTATAAATCGTGATTTTTTCTTCTTATGATATAGTGAATGTAAATAATAATATTAATAATAATAATACAAGTATGAATAAATATGAGTAATCTATATACGGATAATATCTATACATGTAATCAGGCGCGGCGACCTTACTTCCCGCTGTATAATAGAATGCGGTGCGAAGGAAACGGAATGGAATGCGTATTTAACTAACGACGACTAAGGTAAGACGATCGAATCAGACCATGAACAACAGGTGAGATATGTGTGTACATACATACCCATATACAAATATACATAGAGAGAGAGAGAGAGAGAGAGAGAGAGAGAGAGAGACAGAGAGAACGACGTTGGCAAAAGTTATAAGTATACGAATCTTGCAGAGGATTAAATTTCCGTAATATTTCGAAAAAAAAACAAAATAAAAAAAATAAAAAAATTTGAACTCTAATATAACATCACAGTTCATAAGAGACTCAGGCGTCGTAGTCGCGATTCAAGGCGAGGAATTAATTATAGACAGTTTTGTATCTCACTTTTAGTTCGAGGAAAAATGAGACACGGTTCATTTTCACGTAGGTATTGTATGATGATAAGCGACTTGCATAAAGTGTCGAGTTGCTTAAGATTGAAGAAAAACATCAGCTTATACCCCCCACCTAATATACATACTACATACACTACAATCTCAGTTAAATTAAAACTCAAATATCTTAATAACCAAACAACAGCAGACTTGTAAATATTTTTTCATAAATTAATAAGAAAAACAAAAATCGATTCAATTGAACAGAAATAATCCAAATTTTCATTAGAGGGAAAACAAAAAAAAAAACAAAGTTGTATAGATTTTCGACAAACACAAACGTTGATTAGAAGGTTCATAAATTAGTATAGACGAGAAAATGGAGAATAATTTAAGCGTATGTCTTCATATTTAGCTCCTATGTTTATCCTTCGAATAATGATGATCAATGGTTCGAATTCTCAAAGTGAAAAAGGCTCCTTTTATCTCGCTAGGACAGGACAGGACAGGACAGGACAGAAGAGGACAGGATCAATTTGCAGCCCAGTCATCCCGACCCTACCTATAATATAAGTCCTTAGAGATACGCCTTCACACTCCGGAAGTTTACTGTATATAGTATATTTCTATATATAGAGTTCCTCTTTCGATATAATAGAACTTCTGATTAAAAGCGAGTGTATAATTCGAGACTTTACTATTCAAAGTTCAAATTCTTCTTTTTATATCATATGGTATACGAATTTTGAATGAAATAAGAGTCAAATTTTTTATGACACTTTTTAAAATGTGTATCGATACTTTTGTGATACTAAAAAACTAGATCGTACATGTCTCTCTCTCTCTCTCTCTCTATGTGATACGATGGCGTAGTTGTGTCTAGTTTTAAGAGGACGATGCAACGAGAGTCTTACTCGCTTTCCTCCCCGCCCTAGCTCATCGTCAGACAACGTTCGTTGTTTTGTTCGACAACGGTAACACCGTTGAAACTCGAGAAGATATTCTTCGCTACTCGACTGCTGCTGCTGCTGCTGCTGCAGTGAGAGGCAAGAGCACAGGACAAATTCTACCACGTAATTCTACAACGAGAAGGAGATACGAGCAGCTATAATATGGAGAGGGATTACAGAGCCCTAAAAATTGCTTATAGCAATAACGACGTGAATATAATATCATCTTCTATACATGAAAGAGAATTCTAAACATATATGAATAAGATTTTCATATCAATCCCCTTTTTTAAATTTTTAACTTCAACCTGCGCGCGATTATGTATATAGAAAAAAAAAAAAAAAATGGAAATGGAAATATTGTTGCGTTAATTTCGTCCCAGAAACCTCCTGTCCTCTGATCCTCTGATCGTATGCAGTTTTATAGGTGGTTTACATCGCACGGTGTTACAACAAGAGCCTTGGAGACGCCGGCAGTTCTTTTTCCCTCCCTCCACCTAGCCCTTCTTCTTCTTCTTCTTCTTCTTCTTCTTGTCGATGAAGTAGAGAACCAGTTCTTCTGGCGTTAAACGTGGCCGAGTGACTCTCACTCATTACCATACCCATACCTCTGGATATACATATATGAAAACAGCCTCGTAGCACTTTCGTTGCGTAGTGCAGTGTGACCAGTTTGTGCGTACGTTGGTAGAGGTCGTCGTGATACGGGGTGGTATTCTAGTTGAGAACTACTGATCGACCCGATGATCCTTTTTTTTTTTTTTTTTTTACTTTTTTTTCAATCTTTTTCTCATTTTTTTACTCGATTTTTATAACTCTTTCCACCTCATTCCCGTTCGCCGACAGGAATGAACACACACACACGTACACACGCACACATCGTATGCGATAGAGATTAACCGGAGCAAATCGCCTCAACTAATAACTAACAAACTGAAATTCAACTTCGAGTATCTATAAACGTCTCTTGAACTAATTTTTCCTATGAATGATAGGAAAAGAAAAAAATTAAAATTAAAGAGTTGTTCATTTTTTAGATCAGAATTCTACCTATATGAAATAATTCTCATATATTTGAATCAGCAGCTAGAAGTTTAGGGACGAACACCAAGGAGTTAGACCACTCTCATATATAGAAGAAAAAAAAATTAGAAAGAAAGAAGAAAAAAACAAAAAAGGTTACCCAAGAATCTGGTAGAAAAAAGTGCTCGACTACTATTTGGCCGACTGCATGGTATATGATGCTTCAAAGATCTTGATGCTCTACCTTATTTCCAAGAATATTTATACCGTATTCTTCCGATCGAGTTTTATGGACGTCTATAGATCATACGAAATTCTCGATTGCTTAGTTTCAAGCCTAGCGAACTATGCCGTATAATATTACAAGAAACGTAAAAAAAAAGTAGAACAAAAATCAAAGAATTTTGTAATTAGTTGTATTTTTAATTTATTTATACTTCTTATAAAATTCTCTAAAACATTTAAGACTTTGTTGAAAAAAATTAACATAGTATGTCTAAACGTAAACTGATTATTTTTTACTTAGTTATACTGTTACACCTCACCTCTATACTCCATATCCCGTTACGTTAAGTATAGGAAGTAGAAAATTTCTATGTCGACTATGTGTGATATACTGAATAGTAAATAATCAAATGATCGGCGTAAAGTAGGTACGATAACGGGTTTTGAAACTTTTCGTTCGAAAAAGTAAATCTCAAACAGATTAATTCGACCGCTTATTAGTTTCTATACCATTTCTAAAGATTGTGAATCGGTATTATTAAAATTCGTAGCTTTAACCAGGCTCTAGAATATTAATACAAATTTGAAATAAAACACGTGAACGTTAAGGAGGTGATGTGTGCAAGACGTATTTCACAACTCAAATTAAAGAATTGTCTCATTAACTTTGTTACGGATAGACAAGCTCACCTTTAACTGTAACGTATAATTAAAAATCTAATTAGGTATTACATACTATGTCTCGTATTATTACGACACACTGGTCTAAGGTCAGTCTTACGTTACTCTTAATTTTAATGTTACCAGAATGAGTTTAAAAACGATATAAACATCTCTGATTATATTCTCAATCGAAAGCGTGTCGACGATATGATCAAATAAATTGATAACGAATGAAAAATGCTATCAACAATTGTCATTAACTTCATCTCCCATCAATTTGATTAGAGTACAGTTCTGGGGAAGTAACAGTATAGGAATAGTCGCATGTATTTACCCACGTGAAGGTAGGTGACGGTATAAAGCAAGGCGAAGTATCTCTCAAATAGGAACCGGAACCCCGGTAATCCGTGCGCGGAATCGTCTATTCGACGACGACAATTGGACAAGCGAAGCTCTGTGCGCATACGAATTGTGAAGAACGCTCGCTCACCCTCCCTCCCCCCCCTCCACCCACAGAGTCAGAACCAAGTCCGAACCGCAAGGATCATTGCTCTCTTGTTACGCTACGCTCTCAAAGCTCAGGCTCGGTTAGTATTGCCACTGGGTGACCGGGGCTCGCGCGCATTTCCTACTTACGATACTAACGAGCCGATACGAGTGCAGGCGCTTACTCGCAATGGAGATGATGATCATTTGAATAAAATAGGATAAGGAATACATTATACGTACTATAGATATGTTTGTAATCATTTTTAGGCAATAATCAAAGGGTAATAGTAAGAGAAGAAATAAATAATTGAAAGGGATAATCAATTGAATGATGAATTCTTACAATAGTTTAGTAGGTATAGATAGATATTGATAAACGTTCGAGCGTATAATATCGAAAACTGATAACCACGTCATAACTGACGTTGAGTTATGAGTGAGGGTAGCAAAGGGACCGAGAAATATAATACGTGGTACAATACCCTGTATCTAAAGCAGCTAAAGTCTAAACTCCGAACGCCCGCAGATGGCAGATGGCCGGATCAACAATGGCGTCCGTAGTCCGTACCTCCGATGCAAGGATTCTGAGAAAATTGTTAATCTACTTCTTTTTTTTTTTCACCCCTCGAGTCATTTTTCTAAATCCCCAAATATTACGACCAGATGATGTATGGATTAGGAATAATATTCTCGGTACGTTTATCGAGGATCATGTCGCTTTCGTTTCGTACGAAGAATGTAAACGCTAATAAAAGCATCGATACTACATATTCCTCGTTGATTCATTTTTATTGAAAGTCATATTGCAATTGCACGTCCAAATTTGTTGCCAAAACTTTCCGCAAATACGTGATTATCATGCAAAAAAAAAATCTATATATATATCGATTTTGTTTAATGACATTTTTTTTCTCTCGATCTTCCGAACCGTTTCACACACCAGAATTAATAATCGTTAAGATTAATGATTTTTGAAGAAAATTTTCGAGCCTCGTTTTGATATTCGATAATAAATTGTTTGGCAACGCCATTTGTGCAACCGTTTTGATGTATGATGAATATTGAATCGTCGCAAGCAACACGTTCGAGATCATTCGATAATAATTTTCTGTTCGTGTAACGGATACGGAATATGTAAACGGAAACTAGTATATGACAAAAAAAATCTACGAGATTTATTCCGTTATTGTTAAATACGATAACTAATTGTCGTTTATAACTCGAATCTATACTTATTGCGGGGTTCGCAGTTTGGGCATGACGCCACCCCTAACAAACTACGCAGAGCTACTATGCGAGATCGTTGCATTCGGTTGGACAGATTAACGTCACAAGATTTCATATAGATATTAGATTCGTATTTAGGAATCAGGAGACAGAAGCAGGAGACAATTTTTCTGACATTTTGTACAAAATTTTTTTGATAAAGGACTCGACGAACCACGTGCTGTTTCCAACGGACAGTCGAAGAAGCCGGCGTCACCGGCCGAACGACGGCTTCTTTTAGTTTTCACAAATATTTAGCTAAGTACGCTTCGTATAATAACGAAATTATCCACGATGAGGGAGAATTACTTAATGATTAATTATAGTTAATCGGTTACATACCTTTCTCGGCTTAATATCCTCCGAATGATGAAACACACGTGAAGCACTCGCAGCTACGCAACAACTTCACTTGACTGTGCCGGGAGCTTGGCGACTGCTCCTTTTCCTACACACACACATACATCGTGGCGACATCGCACGGTTTATAAAATAACTATAAAAGATGCGCGCGCAAACTCGGAATTATCATTCAAGAGACTATAATAATAATTTTTATTATTTCATTTTTCAAAAATTTGACACACTTTCACATCAACTTAACGAATTTTATATCATTTAAGATTATTTTCTTTTTATATCGATATTTAATCGCCTTTAGAAAATATTATACGATTCGTTCAGATATTTATCGATTCAGAAAACTTTGAGATTTAATTTTTTAGGCTTCTTTTCTTCCTGTCAATCGAATGTAGTTTCAAACTTTTAGCTCTAATAAAATATCCTCGATTACTTACGTTGATAATTACGTTATGCCAGGCTTTTCAATTTAATCGATAATTTAACAACCGCTGTATACAAATTACTTACGAAATAAATATACCGAATTTTTAGGTTTGTAGTTACGATCAAACAATCGATTGCGATCGGAAATGTGATCGAAAAAACCGTATCCGGATATTTTCGAATTCTGCCGCGAATAATATCTGCAACTTATTCAAATGATATTTTGGGTGTATTAGGATAAATGAAACACTCCGTCAAACAATTTATAAAAAATGTTTCTCTATTTTTTAGTTATCGATAAATACATACATACATTACATTGCATTAATATAAATAAAGGATATTATTTTTCTATACATTTTTTCGCCCTTTCATTAACTCTTCTTTCATTCACGACTGAGATAAACACTCTTCTTAAAACAATAACTCATCATGTATTCCCAGGAATACAGAGATCTAGAAAAACGTTCGATTTCCTTTCCATAACGATCATTTCTTCGAAATTTGATGATGAGAAAAAAAAACCCTCTTCTTCTCGTCGTAATAGAATGTCTTAAGACACTCTAAAGACATGAAAAAGAAGCTAAGTATTCCCCTGGAATAAAGCGTTCATCAATCTTCTAGTAGCAGCCTTTTTCTCATCTTCGGACATTTTCTTTAATTCAGAAGCTAAATATTTGCAGAATAAGTCTTCAGATGTTTCAAATAGTTGATTACTATTAGGGTATTGATTAACAACCGTCGACGTTGTTTCAGGAAGAATACATTCTTCAATACTAGACTGTTTAACTCTCTGATTATAATTCCCAAAAATACGACTATGCTCAGATACTAAAGGTGAAGGTAAGTCAGGGGAAGAAACCACCGCCGTTGACGTAGACGGGGAAGAGGATGGAGATGCAACTATTAAACTCGATGTTAACGGTGCCGGTGATGACGACAAAGATGCCTGTTCTGGTGATGGCGGAGCCTTGTTTTTATACGTTCTTGCATAACGAGGATGTTTTACTCTAGAACTGATGCTCTTGTAAGATCTGTAATCATTGAAAGACTTTAGGTCCTTTGAAATATTTTACAAAGTTATTAGATAGACAATGTGAACAATAGACATAGCAATAAGTTATGAATCGTTTATTTTAGTGAACTAATGGCAGTATTACCTCCTTCCGACAATATGTTCAGCGAGAAATTCCATCTCGATATAATGAGGCCAACAAGGTTGATGAGTAAGCGCGTCTCCGTTCCTCATACTTTGTTCGTATAATCGTTTTTCCTTTGAATATCGTTCTCTCAGACGTGTCCAACGTTTAAGACATTCGGAAGCTGAAAATTTTTGGTAATATTGCGTATAATTGGATTTTGTAGAAGATAAACGCGAGGGGGTAGAGATTTATATTGATAATTTTCGTTTGTTATTCTAATAAAGAAATGATATTTTTGTTGTTTGTTTATTTACACAATTTACCTGGGTGTTCTAAAATAGCGGCAATTTCTTCCCAAGAATTTTCCCTCTGGGAATTATTTTTTTGATGTTTTGATGTTTTGACGTATAAGTGAGGGTAGTTTTGTACCAAACTTATCAGCAGGCTATCACCGCTTTTCGATACTAGTTCAACATTGTCGTATTCATTATTCATTATCATTGAATTATCATTTTGTTCCATTTTATACGTGTGATCCCTCATCACTTGGCTGCTTAATATCGCCAAACGTTTGTCGTCGACAGTTTGCATACTCGGCTAAACATAACATAACATAAAATAACATAACATATGACATAACCTATCTGAATCTGAAACATGCGCCACCATAGAATAAAAAAAATAGTCGAGAGTGACATGCATTGTGATCTTTGTTGCAACAAAGAAACAATAAAAAAAAAATCGTTATTGCACTACGCTGTCTGATTTTAAGGATTTGAATTTTAATCACGGAGATGATGTAATGATTAGGATGAGATCCGAAATGGATAAAATGTAAAGGATTAATTTCTAAATCGAATTTTAGTCAGAGACAGTAGCGTCATCTATCTATTAGAAGCTGATAAACGAGAAGCATTTTAATCGTTGTTTCTATCGTTTCTATGACCGTGTTAGGTAAGCCATGATTCCATGAACTTTAATATCGTGGTGTGAGGTGGTGTGATGGTACTAGGAACGCATTTTGCCGCAGTAATATAGTACAAAATTAAATAATCGAAATAAATTGTTCATACAAATACAACTGTTGTATAATTTGATTGAAAAAAATAATATGCATAAATAAACGAGGTATTTATTATATTTATAAATTAATTTTTATTATGTTAATTAATTATTTACTAACGATTTTATACACACAACTATAATCATGTATGTATGTACTATTACCAACGATTTGTATGGATATAATCAATCTACCAGTAACTCGTTTCGAATACAATACAAACATACGAGGATTAAACTCTTATGTGATAACTGCAAAAATGATCACATGTTCATGTATCTATAAGTCTTTTTTTTTCAGTTTCTATCCAATTCAATTATTGAGAAATTCAGAACTGACTGACTTAATTTCCAAAAAAAAAAGAACAAGAATGTAGAAAAATTGTCTTTGTTGATAAATTTATTGTAATAATAATATATATTTTTTTTTTTTGTTTTTCTATAAATTGTTTCAGAATGCTGAATCTGTTACATAGACCTGTAATAAATAACGAAAAAAAATGTGGTCAGATTATGTAGAGTATTTTAAAGACTCGCGTCAAGTTGCTCAAATACAAGAATTTTTTGGAGTTAAAATACACCATGATAATGTAGTAGATGAGAAAGAGGCTCAAGAAGAAAAGTACAAAGTTGATGAAAGTGAAAACTTAACAACAGATTTATCTTACGATGAAAGAAAACCAAAAAATAACACATCTAGTACAAGTAACGGTGATAGAATAAGAATAAGAAAAAGAAAGCTCAAGAGTAACGATGATAAAGATAAAGATAACTCAAAGGGAGATAAAAATGAATATGCGACCAGCGATGAAGACGAAGGAAATTATTCTTCTGTATCGTCAAGAATTCCTAAGCACTTTACAATAAATAATCATTTTTGGTATTATTTATTCTTATTCGGTACAGAACTTGGCGACGAAATATTTTACTCAACTTTTATACCTTTCTGGTTTTGGAATATCGACGGCGCCGTCGGACGAAGAATCGTTTTAGTTTGGGCCGTCGTTATGACGATCGGTAAGATTCTTTTAAACCCAGACAGGGCTACGACGATCCTTGGGGTCCAAGAGATCCTGAATATTCCTCAAATCCATTACTCTTTGATATCGTATTCAAATATCCTTGAATTATTCAGTTTTCTCTTTACATCAGGTGAAGAGCTATGATCCGATTGAGAAAATCACCTCTTTAATCCCAAAAGAAGTCCTCGAAATCCAGACTCTGATTTATCCCCTTCTTTAACATCCTGTGAAACCAAACTTGATACCAAATTAACAAGATCTTTGGTACAGGTCAATGTTTAAAGGATATTATCTGTTGGCCAAGACCTGCCTGTCCACCAGCAGCAAGATTACAAAATAAATGGTCCCAAGAATATGGAATGCCATCGACTCACGCAATGATTGGTGTCTCCATTCCATTCAGCGTTATTCTTTTCACAATGAACAGATACGTTTATTCGTTTAGCGTTGGACTAACAATCGCTGTTCTTTGGTAATATATTTTTCTTCCTGTTACTTTCGACTTTGACTTTCGTAGAGTTTTTACTCTCTAATTCATCAACTCCTCAAATTAGCCAGAGAAAATTATCTTCCTACATTTATCATCAGCTCAAATAATTACTGAAATTTTTTGTTATCCCTCACAGGTGTACTTTGGTATGTGTGAGCAGACTTTATCTTGGAATGCATACGGTTCTGGACATATTCGCTGGATTAGCTTTAGCCGTTTTTATAATGATCCCACTTGTTCCATTGGTCGATGCAACTGACTATTATTTTCTAACTAAGGATTGGGCTTTGGCTATTTTAGTCGCTATCAGTATAGCCACTGTGGTGTACTATCCTTGTAGTGACAAATGGACTCCAACAAGGTATTACACACATGGACGAAGAATTCAAGTATATTTCTGTATTCTTCTAGGCAAATTCAATGTCTAGTGTACATGTAAATAAGAATTGTGAAGTAATTTACATTCTTGTCGATCTAATTACAGAGGAGATACTGCGATGGTGGTATCTGTTACAGCTGGAGTCCATGTAGGAGCATGGTTGAATTATAGAACAGGTGCAATGTCTACGCCGTTGCTTCCTCCACCATATAATATAATCTGGCCATCTTATCCGATGCTAGGAAGTACAGTGCTGAGAACGATATTAGGATTTTGTTGTATAATCGCAACCAAAGCGCTCTTCAAATTTCTGAGCTATGCAACTATGTGTGCTATTCTGCGAGTCAATTCCAAAGAGTTAATGAAAAGCCAAAATTGTTTAGAAAATCGAAATAAGGTCCTTGTTGATTTGGTTTATAAGTATATAACGTGTTTCATGATCGGATTGAACGCCGTTTACTTATTACCAAACGTTTTCAGCATGATTGGAATTGAGAGACCTACGTTTTATACAGAATTATGATCTTACATATATGAAGTACACCCATTCCATGAATAGAAGTAACGTACTTAGCTATGTTTCCGCAACTTATTATCTCATTCGTAAAAAAAATTGTTACGAGATTGCAACGGGTATCAATACGAATTGAGTATTCCATAGCGAATTTTCTATACCTCCGAAAAATCTAATACCTAATATATATACATTCTCATTTATTATACATTATCCGATAAAGATCATAATTTAAGTAATATTAACATAGGTCGTATGTCACATACTCGAACTATACCAGCTTTAGAGTATCATAAATCAAATCTTTAATTTATATCATTTGAAATTTCGATATGTACCAATATCGCAGTCGCGAAATCATGTGAAAATAATTGAATTAGATCTGCTATTAGGTACAGAATGACAAATATATCGTCATATCAATTTACAGCATTTAATTACTCGGTGATATCGAATAAAACCGCAATAGTATCTACCTGTAGAAATCCTGAATAATACTAATAAATATATTATGCACAAAGTAAAGCAGTAAATATGAAATTTCGTTGATCACAAAATGTTCGAATATCTTACCAAAATAATGCTACAACCACTGCCTGCTGGAAATATTCTATACATATATTACAACCAATTTGTAGAATATACTAACATTTTATTTATGTTACAAAACTGGTTGTGAAATAATTGAAATTGCAGTTTTAGTGGAATTGAAGCATCGTTTCATTCATATCTTTGTTATCTTGATCAAAATATTTTGGTAGAAAATATAGAATTCTAAATATTAAGATAATCAGAGTTTAAGAATAATGATCGAACGTATATTGTTGTCGTATCGAAAAATATAGCTTTATTTTTATTAATATGTTGAGCTAACTCGGCTATTGTGAAGATTGAAATTTAAAGAGTCAAAAATATCTTCTAAGATGTTAATAAACTAATTATTACGAATTTCTTTCTTACAATCTTTTATCATCCTCCTTCTTATATTAAAGCATATAGTTTCAATTTCAGTATAAATTTATATCTATTTATACTTTACACGATATCGATGAAAAACTTATCAACACTGAAGCACAGGCATATTTAACGTCAACATCTGTGAAATAAGAAGAAAAAAACAAACGAATAATTGTTGAAATTAAATTATCTTAATGATTTACTTACGCTATTGGTTGTGTCTAATACTGCGGATACTTTCTCCTGCTTTATAGAGTATGGGACAAAGATATCAATCAGGTAACCAGTTCTGTGCGCTTCTACTACAATTCGATCCTCCCCAACATCGACGGTCAATTCTTTTGCCGATAGCTACAGAAAAACGTATATAAACAGAGTAACAAATCATAAAAATTTAATCCCATTTCTTAGCTATTAGACCTTAGTCATTAGAAAACTGAAATACTTGAAAACTGTAAAGGCTTTACCACGTCAGGCATTTTGAATTGTCCAACTAAATGTTGCACACTTCCTTCTTTAGGTTCGCGGTATATTCTGTAATCTGGTTTTCTACAATTCTGTGTCTTATCAGCGTTTGAAGACTTGGAACTGGTCGTTGGTTCAGACATGTTTACTATCTCAGTTTCTAATTCATCAGGCCTTAAATTATTCCCCGTCAAGTCCTGAATTAGTGGCTTTCGCATCGCGTTATTAACTTCGCGTTTCTCTATTCTATGATCTTGCAGCTTACCCATTACCTTTGAGAAAATGAATAGTTTATAGTCGATACTAAAATTACTACTATTTTTCTTTGTCCACGAACAATATGGTTCGTTTCTCAATAATACAAAAACTGAATTACCTTGCGATTCTTCAACACCACATATCCCTCGGGGTTGATACTTTTATCATACTTATCAGATACTCCCTCGATGACAACGGTGATCATAAAAGCCCAAAATAATTTATTGTCTTCACATTTTTTAAAGAATTTTGGATTTATCGCTATGTCATAAGTTGGTGCTGGTTCCCCCGCTGATAGAAAATCAGCTGAATGATAAAAACTAATTTCGTGTATGTATTAATCATGTGTTATCAAGCATTTCTTACATTTGTCAGATTCCATTCTTTCCTGGCCGATGCTCATTGGTATACGATAGCTAGATGGGGACTCGTCTTCAATGAGCTGGAGCAATTCGGTTTCAGATATCATATCGGGGGCGGGTATCTCCGAAGTTTGACAAATGTTTAAGAATATCTTCTGACCTGATTCTGTCTTTGCTTTTACACAGCAGCCTCAAATTGGTGATAAATTATTCAATGAGTTACGAGCTTGAACAATTTTTTTCTATATTAAGTGACAAAATATGCATAATACATACCTGGTGTCGGTCGTATAGTGACAGAAGGACGTTCAGGTTTATTAAAGCTTTTAAGTAACTCTCCAAGATCATCTTCATTTTTGGTTCCCTTCGTAATTTAAATTCAAATTAGGTTAGGTTAGGTTAAATTTATTTGGAATCTATCGCGGCAAACATTCTATGATAATACATATAAAAACAATTTACCGGTAATAACAGATTATTTGTTATAATTGACTCGTCAATATCCAATAATATGTTGTTTGACATTTTCTTCCTTCAGGTTTCTCTGTAGAAACGATCAACGTATACGCAGTACGCCCGGCTTGACACTTGACAACTCTTTGAAATTGTTTACAATTTCGCTTCGAGTATTTACCAGTTAGGCTGGATTTTCATGGACAGCAATTTGCTGCTGCAGGGAGTTGCTGCCGCTGCGCATGAAAATGAGTCCTGCAGCAGCAGCAAGTCACTGATTGTCAAACGCCTACTTGGAGATAAGCCATAGGATTTAAAAAAAAAAAATTGTCAAACGCCTAGGCTACATTCCACTAATGGAGATAAGCCATAGGATTTAAAAAAAAAATTGTCAAACGCCCTAGGCTACATTCCTTTCTTAGGAGATAAGCCAAAGGTGGAAAAAAAAAAATTGTCAAACGCCATTTAGGAGATAAGCCCAAGGAAAAAAAAAAAAAAATTGTCAAACGGAGCCGTACGCTATATACTGAGCGATACCGACGTTACCGGTACACGGTGTTATCGGCAGAAGATAGTTCGACAATGCGACCGTGAGATGTCGCTATCACTTGTCGCCCGCTGGTAGAACTTACCGACAAGGGACACTGACCTAGGACAATAGCACAAGAGTGGTAAGATAGTGGTGCTGCACAAATATGCGGATAAAAAAATTACTACCTTTTCTGAGAAGCGCTCGTTTATGAATGAAAAGATAGTGGTGCTGCACAAATATGCGGACAAAAAAAACTACGACCTTTCTTTATATCCTTGGAGGCGTGGCAAATAGCTCATTGATAAAATTCTGAATAGCAGTAGAAAAACTACTAACTCTTTATTAGATTCATTGATACAATGAAAGATAGTGGCGCGTGGAAATGATGCGAAGAAGTTGAAAAGAATTACTGATATTTTATTGCATTTATGTTTGCATTATAGGTATGTCTGAACAAATAGAAATAAAGCAGTTGAAATAAATTCACAACTACCCAAATCACTGAGATGTAAGCCAGGAATCATCCGGTATAAACATTTTCAATATTCATTTTTTTATTCTTTGTTATTGAAAATGTAAAATTCTTATTTGATTTATCCTAGCAAGTAGATTGAAGCGATTAATTAAATTGGTGGGGCAATTATTATCGTCCCCACCCCGCGCCGCGCGACGGTATACCGAGAACGCCGGGCGCAGCGTTCAGTCATTTGCGCGGCATCCTCGAGTAAAGATCTGTGACACGTGTCGAGGAGATTTGCGGTTCGGAAAGGCTGACATCAACGGAGGAACGTTGTGGACATGGGTGAGTCTGCAATATTTCGAACAATATTTTACGACGGCAATAAATAATCGACAATTTTCAAAGCTTGTTAAAATCAAGTGAAATTGTATTCAATACTTTTCCGACAGATTTCACGCGTCTCGTATTTTAATCGTCGAAGTGAGTAACCGTTGTATTGCTACCGGCGGACTTTGATTATCATTGCAGATATTGTTCATTTTCAAGTACATTCTATTTATACCGGTGAATAAATGTGCTAAAATCTAGTTTTGAATACAAATATAATGCGCGAGAGAGTTTCGTTTGATAACTTGGCGATAATTATCATCCCGTTATATTATTGGCATATAATTCCGAGTCCCTCGCCCTGTAGCGTCGTTTGTTTTACAGCATATTTCGCGACTCCGAAGGAGAAACTAATTTGTCGTGTTATTTCGAGTTGACAAGTAATTTTCGGGAGAATACTCGATCCCCGATTTATTCTCTTATTCGATTCTTTGACAGCATTATCGGTCGACGGAGATGAGAATGAACATCGCTGATACTTGAACTGCATAGATCCTGCGTGCCACTTGATCGGAGATGGACGCCAACCAACACTGCCCGGCTAGTCCTGGATTAACGGTCGACCAAGATAATGGTGAGCTTCCTATTATATTAGCCAAACACCCAATTTAACTATAAATGTATGTCTGCAAAACAATCATTGCTAAAACATACTTCGCGATCCGATACAGATCTTGGACAGATTACTTTTCCACGTGTATGTACCACAATACTCATCGGCCAAGTAACCGTGACGCTCACCCTGTGTCTTTGACTCGATACTGGGGCCTCCGGCTTGCTTCTGTCTCCCCGTATACGCCAGAAACTTTGACGACAACTCGGTTTCACTCAGCTGCAAAGGATACGATACCGACGCGAAATAATATACCTAGAGGTAAGATATTGTCCGTCTCGTTGTAGGGTAAGCCTAGGAGAGAAAGCACACTCAATTCTTGGAAATAGCAATAAATTTTCTCTTTTTAATGACAAACCTGAAATATGATTGATAGATCTCGAGAGAATATGTTTACCTTATTGAAATATAGTAGACTCACCTCGTAGTAGAGAAATATTTGAATAACCAGGATCAAAGTTTCAAGGTTTGAAAATAAATAGAAGGGTAGATAGCTGTAGGCCTAATTAGGCATCACATTTATTTTTTAAACATGGAACATAATTCAATATTGGTGATAAATTACTCCAGAGTCTCAAGTACCAGTCATAACGATTGAAATATTTAAAAATCTATTCATGCATGCAATAGTGATACTAGCTTATTGACATTCTTGATTCTGTTGAAAATAGTTAAAAGTTTATATCAAATTTAAAAATGGTTCAGGCAGGCTTACAAAATCAATCATAAGAAATATATTATAATAAATTTCATACAGATGTATAATCACAATTAGAAATTCTTCGGTACTTAGTTGAGAATGTTTGCTTGAAAAACACATAAACTTAATCTATCCAATGTACCCTATGCTTATCTAGTTTTCATCTTCACAGGCGTTGTTCACCGAGGGAAACTAGCTCCTGCCTATCCTCAACAAAACCTCTTCAATATTCATCAGGACAGGGGATTCACACCAGGGAGTGAAGCAGTCCAAGCACCGGGGGAATGACCGCAAGACAACTCTGCACCGCGGAGTATTAATAAAGTAGCATCAGCGAATGGTTCGTAATTACAGTTCCTTTTGAATCAGTTTTGATAAAATCTCGCATCTGGTCTGATCTATAATTATTTTAAATTACTTTACTTTATAATTACTTTTACTAATTAAATCGAGTTCATTTACACATTACCAAACTATTGGGTAATTGAATAAGTAATTTCAATCAAAATGTAATCAGTGACTCGTAACACTGCAAATATCCATGTAATAATAAGATCGTTTATGCAATAAACATGTATTATTATAGTAAATTAACGAATTCTTGAATAAATATCTCTTGAAATTGTAAATAATCGATCGTTGAATCATTTTCCCCTGTCCTTTCCTTGCCTATAAGTCGGAAATCATGAAAATCGCATGATTTCATAAAGCCAAGAACTATTTTTGCAAATATATTAATATATTAATATTAATATATTAATATTCTTAATATTAATATATTAATATTCTTAATATTAAGCTGCCTTACCATATGCAACCCGCATGCCATTCGTGTAAACGACAGGGCCCATGTTAATTTTTGTTGCCTATTTGGTGTTTTCCGAATGCCTATATTCAGGCGTATTGTAGTAATTCAGAAAAAAGGTCGAAAAAAAGGTTCCGGCAGTTGATACCTTATTTAAGGAGTCGGATTTCTGGCAGTTGATACCTCGATTTTTGTCGCTTTGAGGTGAGGTATCAACTACCAGAAAATCGACCAATCAGGAGGCTGCTTGAGCCAATTTAGGCTCAATTTCTCGAAAAGGAGCCTCCTGATTGGTCGATTTTGAAATTAAATCAAGTTACGGCGCTGCAGAGGCTAGCCATCAGCAAAATTCTGGATTTCTGGCAGTTGATACCTTTTAAGGAGTCGGATTTCTGGCAGTTGATACGTTTTTAAGGAGTCCGATTTCTGGCAGTTGGTACCTGAATGAGGTATCAACTGCCAGACGAAAAAGGCATCAACTGCCTCAGGACTCATTTTCATGCGCAGCGGCAGCAACTCCCTGCAGCAGCAAATTGCTGCTGCAGCAACTTGCTGTCCATGAAAATCCAGCCTTACTATTGCCGCAAAAATCGTACGGCAAATTTGAATTTTCCGTATTATATCACCGTTAACTGAGTAATATTATAAATTTTGAAACAATATGTAATTTATTGTTCTATTTTATTTTCTTCTCGAAAACGGTAACTTTCTGTGAAATGAAAGAGAGATAAGAATGAATAATGCTCAATAAATATAAAATAAATATATCCACACATAACTGTCTTAGAATTATTTAATACATTATTATTGAATCACACATGTCATGCCTTAGTATACATACTAATCATATGTGGGGAAGGGTGGGGCAAAATGGACCTTGCTATTTTTCTTTATTTTAATGTTTTCTGTCATGGAATTTTTTCTTTTTTTTTTTTATGTTCTAGTTTTTCCCCCAATTTCACATCAAATGTATCAATGAAGTTCATATTCATACTCAAGTTTTTTAATCCACCATTTGATTTTATTTTTTCACCGGTCCATTTTGCTCCACTCTCCCCTATATCGATGAAATATTTCAGCATGCATATTTGATGGAGGGAAGTGTTCAAGTATAGAGGAATAAGAGATAGGAGTGCGAATAAAGACACAGATTTTATGTAAAGAAAACATGACGTATTTCAATAAGTGCAGTTAAATTACAATAATGTTATAACTCATACCAATGAGCATACGGCAGTAAACTACTACATACAATAACTGTGAGAAAATTCAAGATAAAATACACCTAAAAAAAAACAAAAAACAGAAAAATGGAAAATGAAAGACAATGAAAAATAAAAAAAAAACCTTCCAATAATTATCGGAAAAGGTATACATAGTCAGTTGACAGATTAGTTTTTTTTTTCTTCTTCTTGTCATTTAAATGATCTGTATTAAAGATAGTAACAATAATAGTTTTGAGTAAAACTTAAAAAAGTAAACGTTAATTGAGAATGATAATATGGGAAGTTAGTAAAAATAAGTAAACTTACCCAATATACAGAGCGAATTTGTGGAAAGTTGTTACTCTAATCGCGAGCCATTTCTTTTTCTCTTTTTTTTCCAAAACCGACGACCTATCTATTGATATCTTATACTTCAACTTTTTTGATTATCTTATATATCAACTTTCCACAGATTTGCTAATAGAGTATTTTTGAATAAAATATTTCGTCAAAGAGTACAGAGTATTGATATAAGTACCTTTTTATTTTATTTTTTTATTTAGATTTAAGTAGCTGAACTCATTTTTTTTTCAAATAAAAATTTGTTTGTTTCATAGATTACTGTATTACGCTCGCTGGTTTGTGTCTATTATACAGATGATGCATTTTACAGTACACATACAAGTAGGCACTTTTATCTCTGCACACAGCGATAATCCGATTTAAGATAAACACGGTTACCAAGAAACGTATTTCTCTTTCTCTTTCACTTTTCATTGTTTATTTAATCTATTAAAATATAACTACGTAGTACAGTAGAATCCCGGTAATTCGTACTGTCAAGGGACCAGACCAATATTTCCAATTACCGGGATTTACGAATTATCGGGATTGTTTTTAAGGGCGATTTTTTTGAGGGGCCGACTGGTTATTACGAATTACCAAGATTTTCACTTTATCGGGATTACGAAAAACCGGGATTCTACTGTATATATATGTATATTTAAGTATTCGTAGTTGCCTATTTTAATAATGATACAAACTGGGTACTAGATAAAGAAATTGATCTATAAAAATGTCTTGTAATATACCTAATTTACAAATCCTGTAAAACAGCGGCAAGATATTGCAGGATTGAAAATATATATTTATAAATATGATTATTGTTAGCTCGCAATAATCACTTCTCCTTTTCTTTCTCTGTATTTAGGGTATTTGAAATGTTGGATTGAATGAAACTTAAGTAGCTAGTTATCATTAGTTTAATATCTACGTTACGTTGTATATTTAAGGAATTTGAACTCTGTACTTAAAGTAAATATACAGATATTAGGTATTATTATTGTATAGCATAAAAGTGTGCCATTTTTTGACTTTGATTGCTGAAAATTGACATTGAAAAAGGAAAAAAAACAAGAAATTGCTGAATTTAATAACTTTCGATAAAGATTGCTTTTCAGGTATTACATTATATGTATTGTATATATAAGTATAGTGCTTTGTAAGTACTAGTAAGTACAAATTGTATAAGGCAATTGAAATTTGCCGTCTACTCTTTATGTAGATGAGCCAAAGAAGAGATAAATGAAAAAAGAACAGATAAAACGTACGACAGTCTAGTATTGTAAAATTAAGTGTGTTCAATTTAAGTACGTTACTTTTGAGTAGATTTGAAAATGTTTTTTTCGATATTCTTCAATTCGAGTAAGAAATAACTTAAATGGTCTAGAATACTTGAAAATTGATATAATTTAAGAAAGAAAGAAAAAACTAATAAAAGACAACAATGGTATGCAATATATCAATAAGACTAAGATTAATTACTAAAAAGATTAATGTATGAACTAGAAAAAACGAAAAAATTTTGTTTATGGAGAAGAAATGATCCTACATCACAGTGCAGGACAAGCTTACTGCTACTGGCAGTATGTATAATGACGATATAGCATATTTATATAACATAAGCAAATTTACAGCCCTTTGAAAAAAGAAATGACTGGGCACAAAGCTGTGCCTCTAAGTCTTGCTGTAAAAATGATCCTATGAAAGATGTCCTCGTTATAATTATAAATAGGTATCTATATCTTACAAAGAGAGTAACTATTACCGTGATGTTGGTATGAAAAATTTCCTCTTAATTTAAACACTGATTCTATCCTGGTTACGATAACTCTGTAACGTCGATGAACTATACAAAGGCGTAAGCAATTTATTAAATAAAAAAAAACCAACTCAACAGAATTTAGAGATCTACGCCGCCAACCCGGCATCTTTAGCCATGCTGTAAAACGCGCTTGTCTTCTTTTGAAGCAGCGTTTCTGGTGAATCGTATTCAGTTATGAAACCTTTATCTAAGACAATGACTCTGAAAATGAAAAATTGAATAATTTCTTTATTAGATCATGTTTCATATATTCGATATGCACGAATAATCAAAACTTCGATGCCATTTTTGATTGAAAATGAATACGTGAAATTATATTTCCTCTTACCTATCTGAATCTAGAATTGTGTTCAGCCTGTGCGCAATGGTAAGTACTGTACAATCTTTAAACTCTTCTCTAATGGTCCGTTGTATAAGGTCATCTGTTTCAAGATCAACAGCTGCGGTTGCTTCGTCTAATATAAGTACTCGGGTTTTTCTCAATAGAGCTCTGGCCAGACAGATCAATTGCCTCTGGCCAACGCTCAAGTTATCTCCGCCTTCGGTGACTTCGTGGCCTAAGCCAGACGGCAAGGCTGATGAAAAAAGAGAATGTTATGAATGTATACTTGTCTGTTGGAAGGTAAGATCTGCGCAATAAAAATTATGATCTTCTTTCAAGGCGAAAGTAAGGTAAAATCTACCTTTGACGAAATGTTTCAGGTGAGCATGCTCTAGCGCTCTCCAAACTTCATCATCACTGTGAAGATCAAAGGGATCTAAGTTCAGCCTTAGAGTTCCAGAAAATAGCACCGGATCTTGCGGTATGATGGTCAATCTGGATCTCAACGCATGTAGGCCCATATTAGATATATCTAAATCGTCTATAAGAATTTTTCCATCTGCAGCCTCGATTATTCTGAACAGCGAAAGTGTTAAAGATGATTTTCCCGCTCCAGTTCTACCAACGATGCCAACTTTTTCACCACCGTTAACGGTAAAGGTCAAGCCTCTGAGTACGAGGTCTAATCCTTCCCTGTAACGGACTTTGTAGTCGCAGAACTCTACACGTCCCTCTGTAGGCCATCCTGCTGGTGGTGTACGATCTAAAATTTCCCACGGTGCTTCTTGAGGTGTTTCACCATACTCTTTTATTCTTTCAACAGCAACTATGTTTGTTTCTACATCAGACGTCATTCTCACTAACCAGTTCAAGGTCTGCGTGATCTGAGGAATGAATTACATTTTTGTTTAAGATGTCTATGCCTCTCCAATCAAAGATACTTTGGTGTTGTTCTTATTGACTCGGTTTTACTCACTTGAAGAGCATAGGTCACTGACAATCCAGTCAGACCTTCGCTCAACGTATCTCTTTGAAGAACGGCAAATAGAGCAGCGAAAAATATTATCAAATTTCCAACCATCTCCAATCTTACAGCTAACCATCTGTAATATGAATATATTACAGTATAAGACTGTTATCACTGTGTTCTTAACTCGCCATAAAGTCACCGAACGCAACGTAGAAACTTACCGATTTGAAATAATACTGGGATAATGGCAGACTTGGTTGAAGTCTACTTTGCTTTCTGATTCTTGGATGAATCTGTCTTGCACACCATAGGCTCTGATGGTTTGGGCACCTAGTATTGAACACATCAGACAATAATCAGAACTTATATTCGATTCCGAATGATGTATTATAAATTTGTGTATTTAAATGAAGGGATAGTTCGGTTACGTAATTGAGTGAAGACACGTGTTCTTGTGAATTAAACATACCTGTAACAGATTCACCAAAATGGGAATAGATCGGAGATCTAGAAACAGATTCCAATCGTTTCAGCTGTCGTGAAGTTGCAACATAGAAACGTTGTATGAAATAATAAATTATTCCAATCGGTAAGATCACCGATACGAATATCGGTGTGCTGTAACTAATTACCACAACTGTGGCAATTACCTGAAATTAAATGAAATTTTCAAACATTTTAGAATCTTAATATTCAAGAGCAAATTCTAAATAAATTTAATCGCATTTAGGCTTTAGCATGACTTGATATACAATGATAATGGAATCGATACAAAATGATGAGAGAAAATAAACAATTTAATGATGGGAGAGATGATTTATAATCTTTACAATTCAAGTATCTGATAATGCGAGGAGAAATCTGAATAAAATGTTTCAATCAAGCCACGCTATTCATAAATGAGAATTTCCACCCTGATATAATGATTATGCTCATTCACCATAAATAAAAAACATAACTTGAAAAGTAAATGGCCCACCAAGTTGTACAAAGCAGTGATCTTGAGTAAAATTTCAAGCACAAACCAAACACCAGTAACGAAAATATCAGATTACAAAATCTTCACCTTGAAATATTGATTATTGTCTTTGGACACAACTATACAAATTAGGTTTAGGCAACGAAAAAAATTATTATGAATACATAAAACATGCATTTTACGTTAGTTGTATCTTAAATTAATTAAATAATTGAGTAAAAAAGAAAAAAAAAAAAATAAATAACACATATTAAATATAACTTTTTCTTATATAATTTTACAAACAAATCTCTGCATCATTTTTCGAAACGAGTTTAAAAATAAATGATAGATGGATCGAACCAGTATAACGTTTTAAAAAGTATTACACAACTATTTCTTGACTGAACACGATCCCTGCATCTTTTACTTACGTTATAATAAATTCGTATGCTACAGTTAAAGTTTGAAACATAATCGAGGTAAATGAGCTGTATGAGTAAACATCTCTTCATCGGACTATCAGAACGTCACAACACGCCTACAGTATCCAAGCTATTGTCTTCTATGTGTAATAAATTGAAATCACTAACGAAAGATAGAAGAACTGGACCAATTTTAAATAATTGGATTTGAGCGCATGAGGAGATAAGCAAGAACCGTTTTTACACCTAGAGATAATCTTTGAGATATCATATTTTTGGGAAACTATTGATGGATGAGCAGGAGCGGGAGAGATTGGAATTGTCCAGAATCAAATCTATTGAAACAGCGGCTTTCTCCGGTCTGTCCAAAAAATTACCTCAAACAGGCAATAGATGCTATCTGAAATTTGTTGGGGGAGTGAGGTATCCAGTACATCCACGTCTTTAGCAAACCTGGAGATAATTCGACCAGTTGGGGTCGTGTCAAAGAACGTCAATGGAGCACGCATCACTCCGCGCAGCATTACTAGGTGCATCCGACGAGCGGCCAACCAACAACCCAGCTGCGGAGCCAAATCATACAAAAAGCTCGCCAACGCTATAACATCAGACACGGTGGACTATCATTGTAACCGAGCTGATAAACTTTGCTGAGGGGTAGTTGATACAATCACATGTTTCAATGCCATAAGGAGCAACAAAAAAAAACACTTTCTCAACAAGAACTGTATAAAATTAGTTATACATTAATTAGTGCTGTGCGGGTTCCCAAGTTCATGTTTGGGTTGAGTCATTTGGCGACAAAAAGTCTTCTACTGAAACGTCACCTCCAGGTCCGAATTAACACAGTAAATACATAGCAATTTGTAGGCATAGGAAGGCAATTGGCTGTAAATTGTATACTAGCATGTTACGTCTATTAGCAGAAACCACATCTTACATTGCTTTAATATTCATAGAATATTTGCTAGACAATTTTAGTGTTGTATCAATTGAGTGATACACAAAACTGGCACAAGCTTATTCCCCATAATCGGATAGAATAAAATATAAAATACCGGAGGTCTAACTTTGCGTTAATAGATCACATATAGCTTAAGTTTTGCATGTGTGAAATAAAATAGGAATAAAAAGCGTCAATATTATTTACACTTTCCAAATATCGGTTGAATTTGGTACTGAATTGAGTGTAAAGTGTACTGTGCAGATTTTTAATTCGGCTAAATTGTGTTCGTTAAGCTTTAAAGATTTAGATTGCTAGGAAAGAATGGTAAGGGACTTGGGTATAAGAGCGAGGAATATATTAATTGCATAATATGAATTGTTATGATAACAAAAGTATTGTTAAAAATAATGAAAAGAAAATAATCGTTAAATCACTGGAAGTCTTGGAAAACCCATGAATTGCTGAATGATTTAACAGGTATCGCAAGCTTCCTCTAGAGCAGCAAGACACTTATGCTTGTGCCTCGTTAACAGCTAATGTTGTGAAGTTTGCTGTGACGTGTTGAGATAGGTATGTACAATGAAGATAGACCAATATACATAAAATGACAATACAACAAGTACAGAAGAACCATGATAGAGTGCAAATACAATATAAACATTGGCATGCATCGACTATATAATAAAACGTACTTGTATAATTGTGTCCTTAAAAATGATGCAGCGAATTGATGTTTTAATTGATAAATTGAAAGAAATATTAGCATAACTAATCATTGGCTTCATAAGCTGTAATTTTTCTACAATGATTGTCTGATAGATATGATTATATGCAGAGCGAAAGAAAATTGTAATCCCAAATAGCGGCACTGCCTATTTTAGACTTTTCCGTCTATAAATCTAAGCGAGTTGCAAAGACGTCGTGTTTTAAACATAAATCAATTTGGCTGAAGAAAATCTCAGCTATAAAATTCATATATTTGTCACATTGCTTGTATTTTGCATGTAAAATACAGGTATATTTTGTAGACAACCAATGATCAGCGCATGAGCATAAGCTTACCCTAAATGTACTGGAAATACTGTGCGCAATTGTATCTGGAAGTCTGCTGTCCATTGTGTTAACATCTGCACTGAAACGGCTTAGAATACGCCCAACTGGCACTGTGTCGAAGAAGAACATTGGGCTGTACAACACATTACGTAAAGTCTCATGATGCATCCTAGCAGATGACTGCAGTGTACCAATGTTTAATGAGATCGTCGCAAAAACCACGCTCAATGCTGCAACACAATACTAATCCCTGACATTCTGTTCTCAATAAAACATTCTTTAGATTATAAGTTTTTGTTCCTTTTCTTTTTCCAGTATAGAAATTACTTTTTCTTTTCTCTTTTATCTTTCTGTGTAAGACACATTCCACAGAATGGATGGAAGAGATGTTCATTGTAGAACTCATTATTTCTTCCAGGGCATAGTATCGTTCAAGCAATTTATAAAACGACGAAATACAGACGGTACGTAGCGTTTAATGATCGTTTAATGAATTATACAAAAATTTATTGATCAATCGTATTGATTAATGCAGCCAATGCTATAATTATATAGTTACTATCACGAAATGCACAACAAATAACACATATCAAATTCTGATTGATAAGGATGATCAACGAACATTTAGGAAAAAGCGATCGATCGATCAATTCACTCTGATAACGCAACAGATATCGTGAAATTTGCCCATTTGATTAGGATGATATCATAAGCGCACGAATGAACAGTCAGCCCGGATGTCTTATTATATTTTTTATGAAACACGTTCTATTGCTTGTTGCAACAAATGTATATGATTTTCAGAATTGAAATGGTGATAACTACTGAAAAGTTTTGAAGACAATGATACATATTTTGGTATAGAAATACACTGGTCACAATAGCCGTTCGTATTGATCCATAGTGATCTTTCCTGTGCAGGTGCAAATTTTAATGATTCTATGGGTGAGACCTTGGAAAACATACACATATGATGATGTGTAAGAATGAAAAGGTCTTTTGTAGCGCTCACAAACATTAATGTCTGTCGGATGGGTATCGAGGCTTGATGACAAAAGGCTACCAAGCTCTTAAACTTACACATACCGGAGGACGAAAATCTTTTTACTAATTGAACAAAAGTCCCAACTACCACAAATGTTAGTATCATACCGACGTGGCCTGTTGCAGAAGAGACCGAAGATTGAGTGGCAAAGTGTTATCAATAATATCCACATCCTTTCCGAAACGGTTCAAGATTCTACCCATTGGAGTTTGATCGAAAAAAGACATTGGATTTTGGAGAACACGAGATAGCAAAACGTTATGAAGTAGCATCGAGGCCAGTATGGATCCAGTAGCCACTAGGAACGAAGAAATGAGCACTGCTATTCCTAAAATAATTGTTAGTGCATGGGATCGTTAAGTTATGGTTTTGTTAAATTTGTGCAATAATGATGCGTATGAGTTAGGATGATTGTGCCAAAAGAGTTTTCACGACAAACTCCTCGGAATAGACCATTTAAGTTTCAATCTGTATATTCGTATGATGCATACGGACATCTATCAGTTGTCATAGAACTTTATATGCCATTTGGGAATTTGTGAATCTGTTTCAACGGGGCTATATTTAAAAAAAGTCGTTAGAATGCCAAGCTTCCATCCTATAATGCGTAAACTGTATAATGACCCATAAATCCAGTTTCCTGAATTTTACGTGAACTATTTAGCCTACTGCAGTAATTTCCACTTCTCATTGCGAGAGATTTGATTTCAGTGTTTACATGACAATACTTCGTACTTTCGCCATTGGTATTTCGTGATAAAATATATGTTGGAGCTCGCTACTATTTGTTAATTATTCCAAAGACCGTAAAATGAAAATAAGAATCAGTTAGCAAGAAAAAAAAAAAATTTCACAAACTTAAATCAATCAACACCATGCTGAGAGAAAAGAAAAGTGTTGTAGTAGGAGAATGTGGTGAGTTTTCAGTGTGATTGTGCCATTTGGCTTTTGAATTTACATGCACAGTAGGTAGAGGGTATGAATAATGTTTTTGAAATGACGCCAGTCTTGAAGTGTTAGTTATAAGAAAATAATGTACCTATTGGTGGACCGTTCACATAAATACGTTGATTAGAGTAATTTTATCTACTTGTTATTTTTACTAGGTGAGATTCTTATTGAAAATCTCACATACCGATACGAGGCAAAGTAACCAGGCTCTAAAGTTTGGCGGTAAAACATTGTCTAGAACGTCAATGTCTTTTCCAAGACGGTTTAATATTCTGCCGGATGGTGTAATGTCAAAGAATCCAACAGGAGATCGCAGTATGCCATATAGCAATTCCATATGAAGTAGTGTGCTACTCCGAATACAGCCAACAGCCATCGTAAGTTGTGCGAGTAGTACAAATGACACTGAAAGTTTTTTCAACCATATACATACACATAATATTCTACCCTGTTATTGTGCCGATATAAGTATTGTCATACGATGATCGATTAATTATCATACGACTTGTCAAGTAGATTTAATTCACTGGCTTACTGTCCTCAAAACTATTTCCCAACATTTGAGGGAACCTTTGTGTTAGAAGAGGAAATAAGTGAGAAGAGTTAGACATTTAAATGGCAACTTGTACGAATTGTTTCACCTTTGCGACTAGTATGATATTATCATTGCCAATATTTTTTGGAATATCATCCTTTTGCTGAGATTATGTAAGATATTAATAGATCGTGAATAAAAAAAAATGCATGCACATTTAACATAGTAGGTACCTAATATATCATTCGTTTTTTGGCAGACCTGATTGAAAAATGCTTAGAATAGCTGAAAACTGTTTCCAAAACTTCTACCGACGAGAGGAAATAATTATCTGATAAGGAATCAACTGAATTAGGTATATCATATTTTATCGTGCTGCATTTTTACATGCGATACGAAGATAAATCACACAGATTTTATACAAACATACGAGAGGATGAAAAACTCGTAAAAGATTTCGTATATAGAAATTAAAAAAAGAATATTTCAGATCAATAATCAAATACTTGGACTGTATGACATTCAAAAAGTCAATGACTGGTATTGTAATCCTTTTTAACTTTTTTTTCAGTATATGATTGCCGTGTGCAAATTCAACGTTATCAAAGTCTGTGTCTTATAGCCACGATTTATAAAGCTGGTATATACTCTTACGTTCTTTGAAAATGCTGATTTATTTCTGATGGAACTCAATGAGCGGTTTTTTTTTTTTTAATATGATTATAGAAAAATCGTTGTCCTTGTCTATAACTAATGTGCTATAATAAAAAGAACTACAAGTCATATTCCGGCGCTATCACTACCAATAATGAACTGTACTAAGTTTTAATAAGCGGCATCCAAATGTATGTTTGCCAAAAAATTATGCTGTAATAATTGGTACAAAACTAGGATAGAAAATAAATTTAAAAAAAAAAAACGTTCGTTTATCATTCCAACTTGAAATTTCTCATATATTGAAGGACTAATATTTAAGAAGCCAATACTAATCTATGTTAAATTCGAAAAGCAGCTAATTAGACACAGCAAACGACACACGGTCTGAATTTTTGAAATATATCAAATGCGATCATGCAATGATTGGGATGAGTTGAAGTAGATTTTATGAATATAGAAATTCAGACAGCTTGTTAATACGGGGCGTAAAAAATGATCTAGTATTCGATGACGACTATTTCATATTCTCACGCTAATAGACAATTTTTTTAAGTACTTCGAATGAGGCTCCCTAATACGATATTGACTAAGACATAGAAGGTTGCATTTCAATATTTATTGAATACTAGAAATATTCAGCAATCTTTAAGCCGTAGACTTAATCGTCAATAATGAAAATCTCAAAACCAACTACATATACGAATATGTATTTACAATCCTCCCCCCTTATATACAAATAGAATTTTTTTCTTATATACAAAATCGAATTATGAATGTGATTCTCAAACACTTACAGTAATTTCAAAATAAACTACACAATATCTCAAACATTGTGTTATTCATCAATATTAAAACCTTGTTATTAATATTTAGATTAATTAAACAATTATGAAGAAATGAAAGTAAAAATTTGGACAAATCAATTGATGAATGTGAAAATTGGGTAATGATCCTGAAAAAATGATTGTAGTTCGTTTAAGTGGATTGGAAGCAATTTTTTCACTAAATTGCTAAATAAATTTCATTAAAGCTTATAGTATTATCCGCCATCAGCAGAGCTTCGAATCTAAAGTACCAACCAAGGTAATGTGTATGTGTGTGTATGTGTATAATATGTAATGAAAAGGCGTTTATTGTTAGTAAACCTGATTTTAATGTTTGGATAATCTTACCTTGTCCTAAACCAAGTGCTCCGTATACTCCAAGATACATATCTCGTTTACCGGTGTCCTGACTTCCGTCAGCTTCTGTCATATTCTCATTCGACCAATTAGCAAGCCATACATTTGAGCCGATACTAAAAGCTTGAAATACTCCGTTCATCACAATTGTAGATATCGATAGGAACCAGCCTATCGAGCGAAGATAATGAGAATACACTCTCCACTTGACCTGGAATAGAGATTTTTGTTTATTCACTGCGTTGATTATCGCATGGGAATAACTAGGCAACAATTCAATCAGCACTTACGCTTCCCGTCTCAGTTTTTTCAATCTCGATAAGTTTTTCTCCAGCTTTAGGTCCTAGGTTGTCTTTCTCCTTTAGACTGTTTTTATGAATCAGACTAAGAGACTGCTGACTGTCCGTCGAATGTTGCCTACAGAAAAATGCCCTCTCTAATTAAAATTTAAAATACACTGGCTTTGCAGCATTGAAATTTCATCTACAAGTTAGATAAGACTTCTTTCAACGCTACTTGGAATTACGGTTTATCTCACCTTCTAAGTGAATTATTTAGAGATCGTTTTTCATTTACAGATCCAGAGTCACTATGACTTTCGGAAACCCTCGATCTAGCTCTTGATAATTTTTGCTGGACTTCATCCGCACCCAAAGTAGATTCAAGTTGTTGTTTAATTTCGTCTAGATCTGTTTCGGATACTGTGTCAGCCTCGACTGTTGTTCAAAGTTTTTTTTTTATAGAAGAATAAAGAAAACAGCGCATCAGTATAAATGATCGAATATAATTTAAATAGATGCATGTATATTCTTGAAAGCCATGCAAGGGTATAACGTCAATATGTTTTTCGAAAAATCAGACGAAATAAATGGGAAGAATGAATGAATGAATGGGAAGAAAATCAATTTTTTCTATTCTAGCTTTCGAGTTAAAAACAGCAAAGTTTTAAGCTCAAACCTTATGCCTAAATGATAGAAAAATAAAAAAAATTATTTTTACTTATTAATTGACTTACGATTTCCAACTTGGCCCCATGAAAAATAGAACCATATAATATCAATAAATATTAATGAATAACGTTATGCTATGAAGAGAATATAACGACTCTTTATAAATTCAATGCATACCTTCTTGGAGATGATGAAGTAAAAATTCAGCGAATGCGCCCTTCTTTTCTAACAGTTGTTTGTAAGTCCCACGTTCCGTTACCTCGCCGTCCTTGAGAACGATGATATTGTCCACCTCTGGCAAGTAAGTGATACCATGCGTAACTAAGACCCTGGTCTTTTTCTTCAGCATGCCACTCGGGCCAATAACATTTTCAAAAATATGTTTTCCGACGTGAGAATCGACGGCGCTTAAAGGATCATCCATGAAGTATACGTCTGCGTTATTGTAAACCGCTCTGGCCAAAGAGACTCTCTGTTTTTGTCCACCTGACAAATTGATACCCTTTTCACCAATTTCGGTCTGATCTCCGGCAGGCAACATTTCTAGATCTGGTTTTAAAGCACAAGCTTCAACGACGCGATTGTACAGGCTTTTGTCCAGAGATTTACCAAAGAGAATGTTATCTTGTAATGTTGCATTTTGGATCCAGGCTTGTTGAGATACATACGCGATTGAACCCTGTTTTATATTTAATCAAATATTACTCATCGAATATTGTCACGTAGTTATAAATTTATTAAGCCAAAAATCTAATGCATCGAAATCACCTTTGTATTTACTCTGCCACTTAATCGGTCCATTTCACCAAGTAGAGCAGATACTAAAGAGCTTTTTCCTGAACCGACTGAGCCAACTAATGCTACTAATTGTCCTTGCTGGACTTGGAGATTAATATTGCGTAGAATTGGCCTGTTGGATTCATCAACACTCCAAGTGAACGTTCCGTTCTCAATGATTAATGGATTTACTGGAATCGATCGTTTTCATTGTTTCATTAATCATCATTTAACACCATGAAATGGAATGATGGTATAATTCAAAGAAGAATTGTAATCAATAGCATAACTCACATTCAGATTGATCATGCTGCACATTATTAGGATCTAACTCCTCTGTATTCATAAATGTGTTGATACGTTTCACAGATACTGATGCCTAAATTGATATCATAGATTTATTAGCAAGTATATTTTCGTGGTAGCCAAGTATAGAAGAAATTCAATCACGTGACAAGTTTATACAATAGGGATGAAGTTATCCTACTGTTTTTAACACTGTCATAAAAATCTATTATATTTCAACTAAATAATGGACACAATGAGGAGTCTTTATCTAAATTGACGAAATTACTGGATCGAATATATAATCGAGTATAATTATACCTTGTCACATGTTCGATCATCTCTTCTATTAAATAATGATAATATTCTGTAGCATCTAGAGCTTTAGATATTTCAGAAGAAAGGAACATGTGTTATAGCAATAAAGGAGATTGATTAAGATTTTGAAACTGTTATTTACAATTTGTGGGACTAAATTGATGCCTATTCGTACATTTTTGATTATGGATTGAACAATTTAACACTCTCATGATTATTTGAATTGATATATTTCATAAGATGGATATTTCGCTTGATAATGGAAAAGAATTTCATCGTAAGTATTAAATGAATGAATGAATGAATGAATGCTTTTATGATTTATTGCTTGGACGAAATAACGAATTAAGAGATCGTGACCCTTAATTTTGTATCTTCGTTAGTATGGGTTTGAATTACCAGAGGATAAAATTGCCCTGAGCTGATCTCATCAGAATATGAATGATTCTATTCAAATTCGAAGTGATAACAAAGGAATGTTTGTGAATATTTTAAAACGATACATAATCTTTTCTTGGAAATACGACAGCTTGCGTTGACCAAAAGGCCTGATGAGATATCTATAAGATTTGAAGTTTTGAATCAAATTTTCCGGAAATGAGATTCAGTTTTGACGTCGTAACTCACCTGGACCATGTTGCTGATCATCATAGGTAACATGGAGAGTGGGAACCTCAGAATATTGAACAAACTGAGAGAAACAAAAGCCGTCTTGCTGTTCAAAACGTTTTTCTCATCCGAAAGTACAAATGTGGCGAACGAAACCAGAGAGACCTAAATGAATGGGCATGCAACAAAGAAATTACTATACTAATAGTGTGAGAGTAGAGTAAATACAGATTTCAGAAATTCATTCAGTTCCATCAAGCCTTCTCAATTTTATCATTCATCACACTATCCGATCTACAACGTGTTTATAAAATGTGATGAAAATAAGTAAACTCGAATTGAAGAAGGATTCATGTACTCGTCTTGCTATGATCAGTTGAAAAGGAAGAATCAAAGCACTAGCAGCAGCGGGTATCCAGATTCTTCTGCACAGCATGTCATTTATCTGGTATCACCTGTACAACGTAAATGATGAGCTGCGGAAACATAGCCATTGGCGTTTGGATGATGTTAAAGAGAGCGACGGAGACAAACACCACTGCAGCAGTCAGGACATGTGTTTCATCGATCAACACATACATGGCTATGGAGCTGAGACATACCTATACACATGTTATTTCCTGAGTTTCGCAAGGAACCCAAAGAGATCTGTTATAATAAATTAGATTTAACGTTAAGTGATATAAGATGACGAAAAAATTTCTTTCGAACTGCTAGATGAGATGTGGACATCCTTGTCCATAGCTGGAAATAATAACGGTGAGGGCGAATGTTCAGTGCTTTTATTGCTCGGCATTTTTCCTAAAGATCACTTAAAGCTAAAGAGTTATAAATCCAAAAAAGAAACAATATAAATTTACAAATTATAAAATATTACAGATATTTAATCAGAGGTGTATGTGAAATTTTCAAAACTTATCTGCGATAAGATTGTATCAATTATCCAAAATACTGTTTTCATCGAAGGGTAAATACACCTTTCAATGGGTTGAAATTCTCAAATGTGAATCAATTCGTGCATACGACTTGAGGACTCTGATGGAATCCAAAAAAATCATGATGTTTGGGAAGGGTTTGACCCTTATTACGCATATTTTACATCATATATTTTACTTCAAGTCCAACAGTAATATGCTGAAGGCAGAAAAATACATTATTATTACAGATTTTCAACCCATTTGAAGGTGTATACCCACTGAAGATTCATATGGAGCTACTTGATTTCAATGCAGAAAAAGAGGGTAATTACGATTTTAATTGTAGACAGTGGGCAACGGGGAATGTGACGAAACTTCGGTTCATGTACAACATTTCAAATCTGCAGCAAATGAGTTGTAAGAAAAATCTGTTAACAACTTACCAGGAAAGGTGCGCAAGACCAGATGAAGCTTGTTCCTGCATTGAGGTAAGCAGCTTCTTTTAAAACCTGAATCTCTTTGTTTCTGATCTTCAATATTTGCTGTTCGAAAGATGGTTCCCAGGCATACAATTTTAGGACTTTGATGCCGTTCAGTACCTCGTTCATCAGCTTGACTCTTTCGTCTTTACTTTTCATTTGTCTAATTTGTAGCGTCTTTACTTTATTAGCAATCAGTGCATTGACTGGGATTAAGATGATCATAACTGCTAGACCGGCGAGTACAGATGGCCCCAAAATATCCCACAAGAAATATAAAGCAAGAGCGATCTGCAATGGGGCTGACCAGATCATGTTTATGTAGGCGGTTAGGTCCATGAATCTTTGAGCATCTACCGACATAAGATTCACGATTTCACCAACTGTAGATTCTTTTCGTGCTGCGTTTGACATTCTCAAAGCTTTTCGATATATTGCGGCAATCAAAGCAGTGCGAATCCGCAAACCAACTAAGAACATGCGGTTAAAGTATTGGGACAAAACCAGCGTCTGGACAGTCGCTGTTAAGAGAAGCAGTATTGCGTACAAGTAACCCTTCCATAAAGGTTCTTCGTTGGAGACGAAATCAATGAGTAATCTGAAAAGAGAGATTGTGACATGATTAAATCTGTGAAAATTGATGTTGGGAATGTATCAAAGAAATATATGTAACTGGAAAGTATTGTTATACTTCAAGCTTCTACATACTTCAATATTTGCGGACTAGCAAAAGTCAAAACATCTTGAGAGAGTTTCAACAAGGATCCAAAGACGAATGTTGGTCCAAACGCTTTGCAAAGGGCTGGCAATATTGAAGCAATCTTCTTTCTTCTTGCGCTGTTGAAGTCCACTTGACCTGAGGACTTCCTGAATGACGCCTTCGAACCTTGCGCACTGTGAGAAATCAAGCTATTCAATTATCTGATAAAAATTGAACATTTTTAATGATAGTATTAATGCCCTTACCCAAAATATGTCCAAAACAGCCTTGATAGCAAAAATACACACAATATATGACATGATATTTGAGTATAAAAAAGATTCTCCTTATTTAGCTAAGCGTATGCTCTATCATGAATGAAGAAAACATAACAATGAACTTGTACAGGGTCTCCAGTGGCTGGGAGTTTTCAAATTCCAGATTTACCGAAACCAATATTCAAATGAAGGAATATTGTGCTTTTAAAAATTTTTTAAATCCTTGAAATTTACAGATTCTCCCCGTGCGCTGGACACCCTGTTATAAAAGGCTTGCCTCATAACTTACTTATCAGATTTTCTCAAAGTTCTTATCCAATATTTATCGAACAGTGGTACAATTTCGCCTGCTGTATCTTCAGGGTTCATTGACCATAAATCATCTGTTTCAAGAGGTTTCTTGAACCCTTTCCAAGCCAATGAATCGAACCATGTGAATAAAATTTTCGATGGAAATGACGAATTTGTTTCAGGACATGGTCGTTGCACCTAGAATTTTAGGTGTTATATATTCATTGATAATTCATTCGGCTAAATTATCTTCAATAAATTTGTATCCAGAAGTTAATTCTGTCTCATACTCACTGGGGCATATTCAGAAAATCGTGGTTCTGCATCAACGAAAAATTGTAATAAAAAGATGACCAATACCACCGGATAATAGATCATGTAAGACACAAATGGATACGTTATATTATCCTGGAATCACAATACATTTCATAAAGACTTTGGATCAGACGAATTCATCAGATCCACTATTACATTGAATTTAGAGAAGAGTTTCTCACCTCCCCAATATCTCCCCTGAGTAAACTTCTGTATTGAACAGCCCCGCACAGAGCGAGGAAAAACCAGAACAGAAAGAGTAAGCCTGATGTCCGCATTCCATATTTTCTATTGTAAAATATTAGAACTGCGACCAAAGCCTGATAAATAAAAGATATAAATGATTGAATCATATAATGAGAAAAAATACTTAGTTGAGAAATTATTAAAGTAATCTAATATACTTACAAATGTGACGATTTTGACAAACGGAGTATAGTATTCAACTTTGGGTACTGGATCGTAATTAACACCATTATGAATCGCTTTGCCGAGATCAACGATTGTAAGTAAAATTAAAAATAATGTAAGTACTAATTTAGAGATAAGCGTCCATGTGAAGGGTATGTTTCTTCTTTTACTATTTAAAATATAATAAGTTTCCAAAGAACAAAATGTCCATAAAAATGCACATGGTGTCCAAACAAGAACAGTTTTTTGAAAACATTCTGTAACATCTGGATTGCTTGTATTCCACGATAACTCTTGATCCTAAAACAAATATCATGTAACTATTTAACTTTCCTTATCTCTTCGAGTCAGATTATATCATAAGCATGTGGCTTTTATTTAAAAAGCTGAAACATCATCAAAACAATAAAAACACTCTGTGATACCGATTCGATCAATGAAATGTCCGTTGAATGACATCATCGCTTGGCTTTTTGGCACGAATAAACTAATCATTCACATAAATTCAAACTATTATTTCAGTAGTTTTTGTAATCTAGAAACACATTATACCCAGGCTTATTCAGTATATATATCTAAATAATTGTAGGCTACACCATGAATAAAATCTTTAGATAAGTTCAAGGACCAACTTAGTTATAACAAAGTTTCTGACTATTAGTTTGTTTCTTAATACGTAATAAAGACCTTGAATTATTTCTTACAACATCGTTAACGGAATAAATGTTATAAGAACGATTTACAATATCTCTAATGTTTAAAACAATGAAATAGTCTCCAAAGTATAAATCATCCCAGAATTATGGGTTTTTCTGATATTTTTTGAGCATGAGAGTTCGTTGAGAAAACGAAAATTGATTTTGGTTGATAAATTTTCGGTTTATACGCCCGAAATAATAAACACCCTAAAGTCATGGTGGTAGTGCAGGTATCATTCATGAATTATTAACGAAGGACGAATGGTGAAAAGTGAGGTTATGCTACCTGATTAGAAAGTAACTAAGTATTCTTGTTCGTGATAGATATTGTAATTACGATCAAGTTATAATCAGAAATAATTGGATACCAAAAAAGTAGAGTGTTAAAGTATTGGTTAGATTTAACAAAAGATCATATTATTCCAATGACTTACCCAAAATTTTGAGCCACAAAACTGGTCCATTGTATGGTTTACCATGATGACAGATTTACCCTTCTACCAGGCGTTGGTAGGTAATTATAATGAGGTGTATTTCGATCCTTGGGCTATTTGTTTATTCTGTAAATCACAGAAATATCACACTTTTTAATTAACAAAAAACTTTACGATTGTAGACCATTGCGCTTATAATGCAATACGCGATCGTCGTTGTTGCACATGTCACACACCACTGTAACTACCATTGGGTATAAAAAATTTGTCTAGAAGGTAAATACTAAGTGAATACCTATTAGCGGAATATAGGCGCGAATCGAAGTTAAGTTAATATTTTTAGTATTCTACGATGTTCAGACGCATTTTACTCACAGGTAAGATTTCAACCTGCTTTTATTCCTCGTGTGTTCAAAGAGTTCTTGGTAATAAGGTAATGGAAAAATTTAATTTCGGAGAGAGACGGAATGAATTAGTGAAATCATCATCTTTTACAAAAAGAAATAAAGCTTTTGAACACTTCCTAGATGGCGACACTCAATTCGCTCCAAGCTTATTGCGGGAAAAGCGGTAACTTTTTAATTTCTAATATAAGATGTGGATCATAAACGACTATAATGATATAGGAACTCGTGTAGTGATATGCCTATAAATAATCACTGTGATCAGTAAGGTGAATCATGACACTTGAAATAATATTACATAGTTCAATAGATATGTGATAATAGTCCTCATGATTGTATTGCACAATATTAGGAAAATCGGACGAAAATTCATTACTGCTTCGTAGAATTTGGTCTAAAATTTCCTCGTGAACAAGTATTACTTCATTGCTGGAATACTCCCAAAGTTAAACATTGTTGTTTTTCCATTATAGCTTAAAAAAAGCGATCGCTCCCATTACATTATAATCGATACGTCTGAATTTATATCAATTACGTTGTTTATTTATAGAGCAAATATAATATGATCCCTGAGTAAATTTAATTCCTATACCATTGCATCGTTCTATGTTTGTGGTAGACAAGAGATACGAGCGTATAATAGAGATAAGCGATCGCTGCCTAACCAGCTTGAGATGACAAACCATGACTTTGCCAAATATAATACACTGAATTCTAAGAGCAGGTTTTATTATTTACACTAGCTATTCTGTTTGTATTACTTCTTCGTTTGTAACTATACGTATATATGATTCTGTATCGTTACGTACAGCTCAGACGTTTCGTTACATTCCCTTTGTTAGTTAAACAGGAACAGAAGAAGAAGAAGAAGAAGAAGAAGAAGAAGAAGGAGAAAGAGAAAGAGGAGACTCACACGAAAGAAAAGGAAGAGGCGGATAATAAAGCGCGAAACTTATGTAAAATGATTTTATTTATAGAGATTCCTATGCTTTTGACATACTTTTCGCATTTCCTGTATGCAATAAATATGACATGTATATCAGTATTATGTAGGAGGTTTTATAGATGCATGTATGAGTCAACATATAATAAAGAGCATCAGAAATGATACGATATAATATATGATGTAAACTACTATTTATTCTCGTTAAGAAGACGCGCTTGATTTTAACACAGTTTAGTTCCAGTGTTCATGGCTGTGCGACCCTCACAACAATAATTGTTAGTTTGACCCGCAAATTGACTTTGAATGAAATGTTGCGTGTATACACAAAATGAAAGAAGGGACTTCATGAAAGCCTGGCTTGGAATGAAAGTGGTGTAAGTCTATTCCGTCAAAATCTAGAAAAACTATAATGTGAAACGTATCTTTCCAATTATCATAATATAATATATTATAATATAAGATATACTTTTCGCACTTCTTGTTATCTCTAACATAATGGACTTACACCATTTTCATTCTAATTATCATCGGCTCAAAAATTATGTTACGCAATCGCGTATTCATTAGTGTGGAACGCCAGCTTAGAACACTCGATCCCATGAGTTATAACTGTACCCATGCATGACAGCGGTATATTATAACAGCGTATTATAAATTTAAGTATTTGCTGGTCCAGGAAACGATCAGATGCATCTTAACTTTCTTTATGCCAGCGATGCACCGGGTTCACGGTCTCTTATTGTATCCTTAAGCTGTTTTATTTTATATCACGTTTTTCCACATTGCCACATTACCACTTCGTAGAATCGGTGGTCATCGGGAGTTCGGGTAACATTGTTTGAAGAACAGCTTTCCATAGTTTATTTTTAGAATTCCCGCACTTTAGATGAAGTCTTATTCTTGTTAAATTCACGAAATACAAACACCATTTAGTTTTCTTATTTTCCACTGCAGCTACACTAAATATATATATACTTACCAATGAGTTTCCTGCATATACCGTTAATAATATTCCGATTTGTGTAAATTGATTCCGATCAATCTTATCTGAACTATCGTCAGCTTGGGAATTGGGCTAGTCGTGATTTCCAGGGTTTGATAGATACAAAAATTATATTGAAGTTTTAATTCGGATAGAATCAGTTCATAGATAATAGTTGCAATAATAAATCATCATATAATTGCCTTGTACGACATTGTTTTATATGATATAAAAAAACGATGGCGTATATAATGATTCCGGCCCACATAACGCAGGCATTTGAGCATGATGCTGCAATAAATTATAGTATAATAATATGATGAGACAAGTAAGGACACCTAACGTATCGCACTATATGATTAGAACTTACATATTTTGCATATTAATATGTGAAGGACTTTGAAAAGTAAGTATACGCGTACTAATCAGCAAAGGTATCAAGCTCGAAAAGTTTTTTCACCGTTGTTTGTTTAAATATGTATGTATAGATAATAGTTGTATATTGAGTGTTACCTTCACGATAATTGATAATAATTGTAGTTTAGAAATACGAGATTAAAATTTGAACTGGGTATACAGATCAATAGATAATCGTACATCGTAATATACTTATATACTCGCTAAGCTTACACAAATTATACTATAGTCGTTATTACATCGTGTGATCTTCGCCTTACAAGACAATAACGCGATCTGATGACGAAGCTATAATATAATTATTGGACAACGATATTTTTATGAGATTCTATGATAAGTAATAATAAGATCGAGATGTGATGGAACACACCATACTTCACGTTATCGGATGTGTGAAGGACTTAATACAACAATATGTTATCAAAGTAGATAACAATGTTCCTAATTAGCTGCAGATGATGCAAAAAATCAATAATTCTACTCATCATACTCAGCTTCTTGAATACTTATATAATCATTATTGACTGGGTATTATTATACTAGGAAATATTTGATTGTGGTTTATGTGGTAGTATTATAGCTTATAGCGATTTATTGAAAAGAAATCTTTTCAGTCATTCATCATCATTTCGCAGATTTACAGTCAATATTTTTTTATGATTATAGATAAGTATATTCATACAAGAAGCCCATAGAATGTGTATATTCCCTGGTAAACATTATTTATATCAGTAGAATTTTTGTCACATAACATTCCTATAATAATATGATGATTACAATTAAGAAATAATAAAAATTAATAATTGGCTAGAGTTTTTCAGTAAATATAACCGAGCAAATTAGGAGTTAAGTACAATAACGTTGAGTAAGTGCCGTAGGGTTGTAAGAATATAGTCCAAAACCAGATCGATACTTGTATAAACGTTCAAGATTGTCAAGGAACGCGTCATACTAATAATAATATCAGGCTACGTGACTGTGGTCAATAACTGATATTGATTGATATTTGTAAAAGTTCACCGACTACTTGATTGAAAAATATTAGTATTTTAGCGGCAATACAGCTGCCAACATTGCGTTATTTTTAACAAACAACTAGATAATGAATGATAAAACTCCTGCAGCAATTTTTTCTCGGAGTTGTCCTCTGTTATCGACGTGCATGTAGTATACACAATTAATATACACGGTAAAAAATAATCTACGAAATGATAGTTTTTATCTTAATACGGCCTTTGGAATAACTTATTATTCGCAATAACTATCGAGGGAGCGAAACGAAAATGCCAAAGGTATGGACCCGGAGCAATAGTTCAGGACCTTAGATGGTGAAAAACTTTTTTCAATTTTCCATGTATCCATGTCTTCTATTTAAAGTTAATTTTTGCACATTTCAAAGTATACATGGAATACCGATTATACAATGCATCAAACGCCACCCTTCATAATTATAATGGGGAATTGTTTGAAAGTTTTTGCATTATATATTGACAAAAAAAAAAAAAAAATCGATCACGTTCAAAAAATAAGCCGCTTCGAACTTCTATACATCGCAAATTGTTTAGAGGTAAGAATAAAAGTTACATAAGTACCTGTGTGTACTTTCACAAATTGTGTTAACGCTACAGTTCAATAGCTGAATCGGCTTTTCGCAGAAAAACCTGATGGCGAGTATCGTACCGTTATATGGTAACTATAACGTTCACAATATACGTATAGGCATATCTATCTATGAAGTAAAATCGAGATGAGATTTACGGAGACACTGAAGTTATACTGAATAGTAATAGATATTTCTAACTTACTTGTTTTCTCTAAATCCGTGAGGAATACGTGAAGTATAAGTGATCAACGAGCCACTATATATCGCGTAAAACTTTGCAATTGATTTCGGTCTATGCAACACGTTTGAATAATCGAATTCTCCAGCCGCGTTCACTGGCTGTTCAGTGACTGAAGTGACGATCATCACTTGACACTATAGGAATGATGTCGGTGAATGTTCGCACAACGGATGGTGGGGATATTAAGATAACAGATAAAGTATTTATTTGTTTCAAGCTATTATACTATATATGTATACTAAATGAAAATCATTTGGGTATTCCTAAATCCAGCAACGTAAAGGATAAAAAAAAGACTCATACTCAAGTATTGTGCGATTATAATGACGTAAAGATAATCGTATTTATTGCATAACGTAACGCAATCATCGAGTTTTTCATCAATTTTACTAGCCGGATTCAATATTTTCGGAATAGTTATAGATATATTCTACACGGATGATCCAGAGCGCATGTTTAAACGTCAAACCATATAGCCTGGATAGGAGAAATAAGATAGATTATCGTGATGAATTGTGAAAGCGAACTTAAAACTACCGACGAAATATTGTCTGTATAACAATTAGGATATAGTTCTATAAGTCGATTGTATATTACTATACATTTTCAATGTAATTTTAAACAATAAAAATGTTGTGTAAAGCTACTGTGTAAGAAAACGAAAAAACCAAGTGTGATAAAGTTTTTGAATTATTTCCTCGTATATCTGGCGCCAAGGACATCTCTACCGGCGACACTCGTATTGTATCAAACATTGTGAACCTTTATAGTGTTTGCGTAACTTTTACTATTTTACACAGGAAATGAGGAACTGAATTGTGTCGACTATACCTATAAAGTAATTAGTTATAATAGTTGTCGACATTGACTATATTATACACGTTTATGATGTAACGACGTTGAATTTTTTGCAAAATATAAAAGCATGCATTTAACGTTGATTTATATATTATTTGAATACAAGTTACGACTGCAGTTGATGCAGCTGGATAGAATTTGAAAATATAAATTTAAAAAATGTCTATATTACGTTATAGCGTATGTATATGCTGCCCCGCTTGTGATACGAGTATATATATAGGTATAGAGATCTGCCGTTATCATGAAAGCAAAACAATCTCTGGAAGGAGATTTAATCCCGTTATTAGTCAGACCGTGGAGTAAATGACTTGCACTATATCACCACGAGGCATTTGTTCTTTTTATAGTTTTTTGACTAACTGAGATTGTCTGTAAACCAGCATAACAGTTTTACGCGATAGCTAGACTGAAAGAACTGTAATTGCAGAAACCGTAAATCATCAATACTATTGATGATCGTGTTTATAGTATACATGGTGATTCAGGTTGAAAACACTATCTTAGGTGAGTATATTCCTTTTGAAAATCTAAAACTAAAAAGTTCCTTTACCGAAAATTCGTTCTTTTTTTATTAGTCCCTATCGAAGTTTTGATAACGGAACTTTGGTCTTAAATTTTCAAGAGCAATACACCCACCTAAAATGGTACGTCCAATCTGAATCACCTTGTATAATAAACAGCCCATCAATAACATCCCATAGTCGAATTTTATCTGAATATATGTACTACATTGAATTGATATAGTAATACGCTTTTAAAACTTGCTATCTGCTATAAAAAAGGACGAAGAACATAACTATTCGCTGCAAGCGTCTAAACTATGAGGAAGTTCTAGCGCTATCTTGAATTCACTCATTTTATCTATTGTATATTGTTAAGGACAGGCGCAATCTAGTATAGTATGATAAAGTATTGTTAACTTCCAGTAGAAAACATTCGAAATTGTATTTTCAAATGTTTAAAAATGGCGAAAGAAACAAATGAATTAAGAATAAAATAAAACACGAAAAACGTAATTTGAATTTTTGTTACGGAAAATGGTGAAAACAAAAATTCAAATTACCACGTGTATAAACCGATGATGCAAAAGGTCATGTACCCAATTTTTTGTTTTACAGGCGTTAGGCGCTCTGTTACCGACCGTGCCTAATCATTCTTCCGAGAGTTCTATTAGCCTTGAGATATTATAATGATTATTTTTCCGACCCAAATATCGACCAATAGAATTGCACCATTCGACGTCACGTGGTACAACCTACATGGTATTATACTGATAATTTTTTGATTATTTTCTCTGGTAGTTGCTATATATAAAAAACAAAACATAATCCAGTCAAATTAACCACACGTCAAACTGACAGGTTGAATTATAATTCTGTGACTTCCGAATTTTTAATTTTTAACTGTGGATTTTGTCTCATGGTGCAATTCTATCGGCCGAAATTTGGATGAAAAAATAATCCCCCGAATACCACTCGAGCTTCAAAATTAATCGGGTATTTCCCTCAAGGTTCCCTGCAATCAAACGAAGTCGTCAAGTTTTTCAGAAAAATCACTCGCGCTTCGCGCTCGTGATTTTTTAACCTGAACAACTTGACTCCTTCATTTGTTTGCAACGAACCTATCGGGAAATACCCGATAATTTTGAAGCTCTTGTGGTATTATAAGTGATAATTATATTATATAGAGAAAAAAAAAAATGAAATAATAAGTAAAAGAACAACAAGCCCTGAGTCATTCTACATAATTCGTACGATAATCATAGTAGTTGTTTCGAAATATTGAGGTGGTCACACAAACTCGCATAGTTTATCTAATATTAAACGATGTATGTAGTTCAATATGTATCACATGCAATAATAATAATTTATTAAAATATAACAATGATTATTATAATACTAATTGTTGTATATTATACATATTAATAAATATAAATAACTATTTATTATACAATTTTATCCTTTACATATCGGGATCATATATATTATACTATATGTACCTATATGTGATTCCCAATCCCTGTATTTTATTAATAGTTTACGGAATGCCGTTAACAATGATATTAAACAAGCAATAGATAATAGTAATAATTAATTGCCGTTAAGTAGTAAAATTCAGATATTATTAAAAGAAAATAAAAAATAAACTTTTTATGTATACCTAATTATTGGTAAACGTTATATGTATAATACTATAATACGAAAGAACCACACAAAACTGTATAGAGAGCAAATTGAATTCAAGAAACAGAATCAATCATTATTACAGAAAGGAGATTCTATAAATGATTAGGACTTGCCACTATGAAAGCATACCGTCATTTTTAATCAAATGTAGGCTGCATTGATAATAATATACGTATATGTATGATATTGTTATCGTATAATGTATGAATCTATCAGCTGGTTGAAGTGTTCGTTTTTTGATCGAATTTTTACGGAAGTTTGATAATTTCATAAAAAATCATACAAATAGAAAAGAAATTCATGTTTTCAGTACATTATCTGGTTCAAAGTTCAAATTCTGACTAAGTTTAACAATAGCTATTGTCAGGGAATAGTAATACAAGTACACATATGTTACTATGATGCTAACAATGCTGTAAATAGTTAAGAATTCTCTAATTTTGAGGACTGCTGAACAGAAATGTTAACAATTCTGGCTGACTAAGATTACTTCGATATTTTTGAACCATATCTTGGACCTTTAATCGTCTTCGAACATGCGGTGGATGATAGCTGGAACAATAAAGTCTTACATTAATTTAGGGTGAACATTTTTTCGAAATTTCATGTTCTTCCTTCCCTCTCTCTGAGATTAAATCATTTGACGATAACGGATTGCTGAATAACATCATATAAAAAAAAATACCGATTATCTGACTTATATCAACCTGTAATTCTTTGGTAACCAGTATTTACAGGTAATCACATTGAGAGAAGATAACAGTATCTACTGATGTAGGCACACATAGAAAGTAGACGATTCGATTCTACTTTACTAATTATATGAAGAATTGAATATTATCATTAACGGAAAAAGGGTTCTCGTTGTTTCTGTGCTTTTCATGAAATCAACAATTTACCTATCGTTATCCAGCCGTCTTCTACGTCCCATATTCAAGGCTGTTTGTCTGACCAATGTACCCAATACTCTTCGAGAGAGAACCATACCGTCAACCAATGGAGTAGCTAAATTTATTCTAGACACAGGACCTTGTAGTCTAACTCTCATCAAACCACTAGACAAAGAATGTAGAAAAATCACTTGCACATCGGATGGTCTTACGCTATTGGAATACTCGAGTCCAGTATGAGTGCAAGATAGAAGGTCAGCTGCAATGAGTATTCAGATTATTATTGATCATCAATACATTTTCAATGATCAATAAAGATAGGCAAGAGGCAAGTATTCAATTGTACTTGTTAGTCTAAAGAGAATAAACCGCTCGACACACTTTGATTGAATATTAAGTTCAAGAACTCGGTCTATTCTTTCTCCTATTACAGTTGCATTGTTTGTCCACTTACAAATTGGAAATTGCAAATGATCCTCCAAGCTTTCCAACCAGACGACTAATATTCTTGTATCAGTTTGCGTCGGGAGAGTATGCTTTGTACTTCTTCTTGGTTTGATTGGATCTCCACTGGATGTACTAGACGGACCAGAACCTGGTAAACTAGGAGGCTGTTTGTCAAGGTCGAGAGACATGGCTCGAGAATTTTGAGTTCCAGACTGATTAACTGAATACGGTCGAGACCCAGCGCTCTCACTAACAGCTCGCTCGAACCAAGCTAGAATAAAATCTCATGTGGTTTTTTCTCTTCCTAATAATGAACTAAAAATGCAGCATCTTCACGATGACGCAAAAGTTTCATCACTCACCATGTCCACTGCTGATATCGCTGTTATAGTTCGCTTCATCAATGGAGTCTGAACTCATATTTCCCACCGAGTGTGTTGGTACTATGAATGCTACTTCCGAGCTCACATCTGCCCAGTATAAAATATGAGTATCTCCATTGTACAAAGCCCCACCATGATCGCTGTGGGCTGGTTGAGGTACGTTAACGGGTATCGTAGCTCGCCATGAGGTAGAAACATGGCCTGTCCAGCCTGCATGACTTGATACTGAGACTGGCCATCCAAGAGAGCTCAGAAACTCCAGAAAATGAGGAGAGACACTGGACTCATTCAGCTGTTAGATGAAATTAATATATAGAAGAAGAATTATTCATAATTGATGAGCCTATACTCTGTATGAATAAATAAATGCTTATGAACATAAGATCTGTTTGGAAAATCCGATTTACCACATTGCAAAGTATTTCCTCAGCAGATTTCTGCCCTGCTCTAACATAGAATATATGAACTGTGTCACAGGTTCTCGGACTTGTATGGTCAAGGTTTTCTAAGTCGGTGCAAAACCCTGGCATTGTTGGGTCTAAAGCGGTAAGTCCGCTGGTGTTAGAATTCTCGTTATCATTATTGTCCAAGTTCAAAAAGCCAAAGTGGCTCAAAAACAGCCTGGCAGTTTGGAACTCGTGGCAAATTGTTGGTGGTGAGCATTCCTCTATCTTGTCATCTGTGTTCCTTGTCAAATCGTTGCTAGATTTAGATTCAAGGTTTATTTGCCGGTCAAGTAATTGAGATAAAAGATTATGCTCATTCTTCATAACGTCATTGTCATTCATAACGGCTTCTAGACTTGGTATCGACTCATCCCTAATACAAAAAAATTGAATTGAAACTTCGATATCAAAAGCCATACCCATACATCGAGAGCAACACACTCACACTCTGCAATGAGGAATACGGTCAACGTTATCAGGAAAGAATCTTGGTTTATAATCCGGTCTAGGGGCAGCTTCAGCCAGTGGCAATGGACGCCCTGGATTTGTGTTAATACTTCTCACACTAGACTTATGCCTAGGAAGATGTCTCAGTTGCATAGTCCAAGCGTGACGACCGAAAGGGCCTCTTATTAAAACCGTAACAGTGGGTTGTGGGTCCTGATCATTGCCTAATGGTTCTTCAAGCAGAGCTAACATCGTTGCATTTTCTGCTACGAAATATCGAAATCGTTCGACCGCAGCTTGGCGAGCAACTCGACCACCGGTCCAACTGTTACAGTGTCGAAGCAAAGAAACTTCGTCGAGAAGAGAGGAGAGAGATTGCGCACCGCAAGCACTTGGGAAATATCCCACCTAAAACCAGAATTCTCTTTCATCTTTTCCCGCTTTTATGGTAATGGTAAACGAATTTGCAGTTCAATGAACTCGCCTGTTCAAGTATAATTGTTAGAAGTGCATCCGCTGCATCTCTGACTCGCATAGATGCTGGTTTTAGCTCTTTCTCATCTTTCATTTTGATGGGCTCTCCCGGTTTTCCCACACTCTTAGTTCCAGAAACTCCTAATTCTACAACCTCAAGGACTGTTGTGAGGCAGTCTTTGTCCTGGAAATATGTATCCTCTCCGTTATTATCTTGTTCAGAAAGTATATTACCCAAGAATATTGAATATATCTTCAGAGTTTTATACAAACTTGTAATAACTGCGGATGGGCAGACAACCATGTGGTTAAACAACTAAACGCTGCTACAATAGATGAATGCAAGTCCTTAGAATGAGCTGGTGGTGGCCGCCAGCATTGATAAGCAATATAATCGCACAGCCATTTTACTGCCCGCTTACATTCCAAAGCATCTGTATGATTGATGTATTGTTAGCTATTTTTATAAATTCTATTCGCTGATTTTGCATTGACTAAGAGCTATTATAATGACGTTTAATCGCTTTTCGGATATGATTGTATAAATTTAATTCAAAGTCAAACCTGTTAGCTTCCTAGCTGCTTGACGTAACATATTGTTGAATATAATGATCATCTTGTTTGTTTCTTATGATAATAATGAAAATCATTCACAAGCTCATGCATGCAATACACATAATGCAATACGGAGTATATAAAATGATCTTTTACCTGTTTCTCGTATATGCGTTCTTGCCAAACCTGCTAGTAATTCGAGCGCTGCTAATGAAATATTGAGATCAGTCTTCCACGATGATATTAATCTGTGACATACCAAGTATGTAGCTCTAACGAAAAGAGCGTGTGCAGAATCTGTAACAAAATTGAAAGATAGTTTGTTCAGAAAAAATTAATGAAATTAGGTAGTCAATTAAAATTTTTACACATCACAATGAAAATTGTAATAACGTCAAGATTTAATTGCGGTTTAAAACAGTCGATGATGCATAATGCAATAATGGGGCCGGTTCGAAGTTCCGAATCCTCAAAGCTCCGAACAGTCAAATTTCCGAATGTTGATGCAACGAACTCACAGTTCTCAGAAAGGGTATTTCACCGAAAGTCTATATAACCGATTTTAAAAATTCAGAATCGCAACACGCCGAAGGTTCAAAATTCAGAATCGCAACACGCCGAAGGTTCAAAATTCCGAAAGCTGAAGATCCGAAAATTTACGATCCGAAAGACCAGAACTCCGAAACTTGAACATTAAGCCATCGCGCGTTGTTGAGTCGACACTTTAGGAACACGTTCGGTCTTACGGAATTTTAGACTTTCGGAATTTTGAACTTTCGGAATTTTGGACTTTCGGTAAATCGGACTTTCGGAGCATTGAGTTATCTATATTTCGACCATTCGAAATTTTGATTTTATGAACTCTAGTTCTTCTAAAAATTCGAAATCGTTTAGAATAAATTCGGAAATTTGACCGTTCGGAGCTTTGAAAATTCGTAACTCCGAACCGGCCCCGCAATAATACTGCAGTACTGAAAAAAAAAACGAAACTAAAATATTTACCAAATGCAATGGTTTCCTCTTGAAGTGTGACAATGTCAGAGCCATCTCCAAGTGAACGTAGATCACTGGAAATGCTTACTTGACTTGTTGAATCACTGGCGACTATCAAGCAGGTGATGATGGTACAATGGTGAATGCGCAACGGAACACAACCCAAAATATAAAATGAGAAACAACACGTCACAGAAGCGTGAGAAGCAATTAGATAAAATGGTGTTGTAATAATAAAACTAAAATAATAATAATAATAATTGGCATAAAGAAAATAAAGACAAATTCAACTTTTACATCGTTTTAAATATCTCTTTTACGATATACTGTACTGGTCTTAATTTACAAAAGGTGAAACTCTCGTTTTCTACAATATCAATAATTTATATGTGCTGCAAAATGTGCAATAGTATGTATGTCTAGCAAAATTTGTTATTCTGTAAAGTTCGGCGGAGAAAAACGAAGAAAATTGATCATTACTGTCTTGTATTGTAAGCTATTGTTAATTTATTCAACTTTAATTCCTGGTAAAATATAATGAAAGTAAATAAATTAAAATATCGTGCTTAGAGCACAAGGGGTGAATATTTTTCAGTTAGTGCATGCAGTTTAATTTATAAAACGAAAAATCGTCATAAATCAATGAGAGATAATGATTTACTGTTTAGTTGATTAGAAAATGTGAAAAACGAATACTTTCAAACAGAAATCTAATTGACTTATTTTAAAAACAGTCAAATATCACATAATAATTTTCCTTTACTTGAATACTCCAACGTCTTATTACCTGATGATAGCAAATTCGTTGTAGTTTCACTAGTTATTGTATCAGGCTGAGTTACTTGATCGACCTCTTCAGCAGCCGCCGAGTCTTGTACACTCAGCATTAATCCCCCTGAGATAAAAATTTAGAACAATAATTATAGATGGAATAATGTAATGGAATCTGTTATCCAAATTTAATTCTTAGTCATACCTAAAAGCATGTGTGTATTTAGAGGATCAGATTCAACCTGTAATGCATTTATGAGTAAATTCATAAGCCTTGGTTTTAATTGTACAAAAGTCACGGGATTCCTCTCCTGATTGTTTATAACAGTTAACGATGGTAATTCTTTGATAGGAAGATTCTGCAATGAGATAAAAACATGACTGGATTGTTGCAAAGGATGAACATTGATTTGTGGAAATAGAACGAATCGAATACCTGGAGATTAAGCGGAAGAGTTAACATCGATATGAGCAGATGTATCGAAGCCCTTCTCAATTCGACCCTGGATACAGCGTTCGATTTCAATTTCAGCTCTTTTTCAGGCAGTACAATTTCCAGAGCAGATATTACTGCTGGAACCAATACCTGTACTCCATCTAGATCGAGCCTAAACAAATCTGCTGAGTTCAGTAGAATACTAGCTAATGTTTCGCCACATTCTCGAGTCTGTAAGAAGGGAGAGAAACGTATGAAATTATTTCATAAAAATAAACAATGAGTTAATAATACACAGGAAGGATGAACCATCCAATCTTTTGCGTTTACCTCGTTGATTTTAAGGCCATGATACATAGCTTGATAAAATCTGGCTAAATAAACGGGCAGAATTTCTTCTCCAGTTTTTTTAGCGCAAAATATCCTACACAAAGCTCCCATTGCTTCAGCTCTGCCTGATTCATAGCGGTCTATACCAAGCGAAGGTGGAATTTCGCTGGTAGATTCTTGCAATGAACTCGGTCCGTCGACAAGAACTGAAGCTGGACGCTTCGAAGCTCCTGATGGCTCTGTGATAATTAAATGCATATACGATAAGCGAAAAATACAGAGAAGCTTAAAAATTGAATAAATGTTGTTAGTCACTTGACGCTCAGTACTAACGCGGCAAATTCTGTGACCATCCATCAGTTCCTATAAAAGCTGCTTCGAACAACCATTCTCCAAACAAATGTAAAATACTGTTGCATTTTGGCCTTCCTGGTGCTAATGGAGGTCTGATGTCTTGACCTAATGATGTAACAGCTGAAATTCAAAGATTCTCCAATCACATAAATCAGTTTCGAGAATCCATTCTCTTATGAGGATTTCTCGTAACTCGATTTTCCCTTACATGTTATACTCGAAGTTGATGACGGTCCAGAGTTAGGTGTTGACGCAGGTGGATTACTGGATATGCGACTAGTCGTTAATCCAATCAAAGAAGCTTTTGGAATTCCTAGTCAATAAAGATACATGATACACAAGTTGTGAAAATATGTTTCACATGCTTTAACTGCGTAATTAATTCCTTGATAATTTGTCGATATGCACATTGAGTCAGCTGGAGTGAGAGTTCACTGATTGATAACATAAAAACAAGATGTGCAATGTAAAAGCACTATAGAAGTGATTCATTGTGGCATTATGAAACTCATATTTACATAGTATTTTCCGAACAATTTAGTCGTCATGAAATTATCTGTTTTTATTTCTGTATGATAAAGTACTAACAAATTACGAAAATCATCGTTTCCAGATGAGAATGAAAACGAATCTCAACCTGTGGTATGATCTTATAATATAATAAGTGCAGAAGTCAAGTCTATCAGATAAATGGTAGATCAGTGCACTTATAATACCCTTAGTAACAGCAGAGGGCGTGACGCTGAAGCTTTTGGCCAGTCTTCGCTGTGTCGGAGGTGTGGGGGAGGGCTGAGGTTGATCTTTACCACCAGATTTATCTCCCGCCACACCCCCACCTCCGCCACTTCCAGAGGCAACACTAGTCACACAACACTCCTCCCAGCAGCAAGCCTGAGACACCCCTGAAACATTCGCATTGCCATGCGACCACAACCAAATACATAGAAGGGATTTAAAGTGCTGAGATTTGGGATTGAAAGAACCAGTTTTGCATCAACGTAATCTTAGCTTTCTGGTATATTTTCAATCACTTTAAAGACAATCGATGGTAGGTTTGATGATTAAAAATAATATTGAACGCTCACACTTAGAAATACAAATAAAGTGCTTCAAACCACCAATACTGTGACTATAATTAGAAGAATTGCTGTAGCTACTCCCGCTTGGACAAAAAGTAATATAGTTCAATAGTGTGGCGTGAACTTGTAGGTATATGTGCGCAGAATTATTTATACATCTATAGTACATTACAATACTCACCTAGAAAGGCGTCGACTTGACCAGCGATACCTTTAATGGCCTTTAAAAATATCTGCGGTAAGCCTTGCAGGCATGGATGCTGACAAGGATCGACAACGTTTGGGCTAGCAATAGCATACTGTAGGAATGCTTGAGTCTGAGAAACTACTGCTGGTCTGCATAAGTCAACTGGATCTCCGACCGTTCGCAACAATCTGTACCATGCTTGGGCCACTGCTTCATCCGCCATTGTGGGAGGCACCAGATGTACATCTTCATCACCTAGTAGAAACGACGATTTTTCTTTTAGGCTTTTATGAAGAAACGGCTGCAGAATTGACGCGCCTTAATACTTAGAGACAATTGAATCGACGCTATAGAACCACTCACTGATTTTCAGTTCTGGAAACATTGGGCCGTACATTATTTGCAATAGTTTTGCAGTCAAGGCTAAACAGACTCTGTTCCATTGCTCTACAAGGGCTAGTCTGTGACGCCATCGCAAACAAGACTCTCTCAATGTACGCCATAACGGGGGCGACGGAAAATTGCGCTCACATGCTACTAGCCATACCTGAAAGAATCATTATTCTATACTCGAGGACGGAAGAAATGAATGAAACGGATGTCAGATTATAGGATTGCCGATGTCTTCTTAGTAGATTAATGAAACTGCAAATTAGAGGCAAATGAGGAATGGCGGGATGATAAATTACCTCTAATAACACGCCAAGAACTCTTTCGCACAGTTGTTCACCTGCGTCTTCCCTTACAGCGGGTGGAGCCAATAAAGCATCATTGATACCGATTAAAAATAGCAATAAACTCTCCCATGTTTCTCTTTCTAGAGTTGCAGGTCCTCTAGCAACTTGCTGAAGAGTTCTAAGCACTCTGTGACACAGCACGGCTTGTCTATTGATAGTATCGGCTCCTGTACAAAGGGGTGAAGACTTTTAAGCAAATGCTAATAATGGAATGAAATAGAATACAGAAGGCGCCCAAGCTGTTTAAATACAAGACAAATGCAATGCGAATAGTCAAAAATATAGTGTGTTAGTTTATTCAGCCCTTTACCTAAGTCCAGATATAAAAAAGGCCAGACTATGGACAGAAAATGTAGAGATAATCTGGTTAGATATGATTGTGAAAGATACACCATGATACAACCATGAGATCAGTTGGTACGATTTTGTTCATAGGGGTTTAGTTTTCTGGAGTTATAAAAGTGATAATATTAGACAAAATAAGAACACATTGATTTTACATCAGTATAGTATTGTTTTGAAGAAATATCTTACGTGATTATAAATTGCAATCAAAGGTATAGAAGGTAAAAGGGCTCAAGCCACTTAAAAGTTCAGATGTGTAAATAGAGAAATAGAAAAACTCAGTTTTGAATATTGTGAATCAAATCTAAGTGTAACTTTCAGACTAGTGGGCCGATTCAAAAAAAATTTGGTACATACATGAATGCGATGAATGATGCGTATATCCAGTATTAAATTTGAGAAAAATTGGTTGCAAAGTTTGCGGAGGGGAGGGAAAAACGTGTTTTACAAGGAGTAAAAACCGTACAATCTCGTCTTTCCAGAAGTAAATTTTTTTGAGTAATAATGAACAAAAAATCGTGCCAACTGATGAAAAAAATAATGAATATTATCTTACCTTCTCCCTTCCTTGGTACAAATAAATTATGAAAATGGCTGATTATTTTTCTTGCATAAAAATTAGGATCTTCGACAATTGGTCTAGGCACAGAGATCTTTGGTGATGAATACAAAGCTGATAGCCATTCGCAATATACATTAACGCAATCTCTAACAGTGTCGTGCTCAGCTAGCGGTAAAGAAAGTCCAAAACAAATGACTTCCATACACCATTGAACCTCTCGATCAGTACTCAACGGACTATGTTCAGCGGCTTGAGTTATACCGAGATTTGTTGCTAACTGACGAACTATTGACAAAGCTACTTCCCGCCCAGCTACTGGGTGAAATTTTTCTAATACACTTTGGCTGTCCTCCGAGCCGTTTTGTATTAGAGCACTCAGAGATGCCCATTCTGAATACATTCCTCCTCCGGAATCCTGTTTCATTATTTAATAATACACATATGTTAAGTCTGATATTTGTTTTATTATCTACGCAGTTGATTTGAGGTTACGATTACATCCGTGTTTGTTACTTTTTTTTTAAATTTATTTATTATAATAGTAGTATGCTTTTAGATTGTCATAATCACAGTTTTAAATTCAGGCTTAGTTACCTTGAGATTAACCCTGTTGAATACGCCTAAATTCATAGATTACCATGCGCATGTATGACGTGCGATTGGAAATGAATAATTAATTTACTTCCTATATGTCAAATCCCAACCGGACACAGCTGTATTTATTAATATACAAAATAAAACCACAATACCACCTAGTGGCGCGATGTCGTAAATGCGCTTGCGGCATGCTACATGTCAAACAGACAATTGACACAGTGTCGCGGTCCTAAACGCATCTCATATGACATACACTGTCGAGAAGACTACCACTTACCGGCATGCTTTATTGATAAATTCATCATTTACCTACTGCAGATCTATAGCTATTTGAAAATAAAATGCTATGGATAATTGTGATTTATTTGTTACATATTTCATAATTATACGGTACTGTTTGTCGTTTCAAAAATGATACGTATGATTGTTTTTCTTTTTTTTTTCCTCATAATTTAGCTAAGGGAGTGCTAAATCAGACTAGTCGAGAACTACAGTCGGCATGCGAGTTGCATAGATAAGGCGTACTCACAGTGTAGGTAGGTTTCCATTGAAAAGTAACGGTGCAGCATGAAATAGATTTTGGAACACCCGTGGTGCGATGGCTCGTTTGCACTTGGGGTTTCTCACTTTTTCGAGTGGTTTTCATGTCGGTCATAATGAATGATGATGTTTATTTTTTTACATAAGCCCTCGGCTTAAGACTACAACTTCCGGTTACTAGACGGAAAATTTCTCACCGGTTGTATAGTGTATGATAAAATAAAAAACTATCGTTTTCTCTTTTTATAATATTGATGATTCATTCTTGTTTATTCGGCAGTTGTATACAGAATTTTCAGCCTCATTGCATCCGACATTTGTGTATTAGGTTAATTTTAGACGAGAAAAGAGAACTTTAAAGACCGCAAACAAAGGATAGAGGAATCTTATCTATTTTATTTCATTTATTATTATAATATTATTTGGTGATCTCGTGTTGGAATTAGGAACAGTGATTTGAAACGCGAGTTTCTTTTCCTGTGATCCTTTGTCTAGAAAGAACAACAACGTGACAAAATGCCATAAAATGAATACCTTTAAATTATTATCAAACCTGATTCAATTCGTAGTGGTATAGACATAAACGCGGTATTAGTGATTCGTCTAACATCAAGAAATACAGAAATCTCCACTTCAGATATCATAAAATTGAATCGCTATGGAAGAACAGGAGAATATTAACTCGAAAAGAAATATGTCCGATAATCTAGAGCCCGTGTTAATTAGCGTTGAAAAAAATGATCTAAGCAGCTACATTTATCTCGACAAAGACGAGGTAACAACTTATTCACATATTTCTTTAATCTATCGAATAATTTCAAGATTTCTTACGATTTTTTTGTTTTTGTTTTTTCAATACGACGTTTCGAAAACAAATATTTTACATTTATTACAAATATTGTAATGATTTGTATGATTTTAATTTTTTATGTATTTTTTTTTTATCCAGTTCAAAATAGGGCGAGGTCGTGCAAACGACGAGATAATAGCCCACGTTTCTATATCTCGTCAACATTGTGTATTCAAAAGAACAGGCGAGAACAAATGGTCGCTGCACAACATCAGCGGTAGCGGAACAATATTGAATGGCGTTGTGTTGCAGAATGGAGATACGCGGGATATAGAAATTGGAGATTTGATCCAGCTCGGTCCGTTGTCAGAATTTTTATACAAATTTGATATCAGACCGAGGAATGAGCCGTTTGCTAAAAGAGCGAGATTTAGCGCAGGAGATATAGACATGAATGATATTGTAATGAAGCAAAAAACTTTTGAGGAATCGCAACAAATGGAAAGAAACCATTTGGCTGAACAGATGAAAGCTAAACACATCGAACAATTGGAGCTTAAAAATGAATTGGCAAAATTATTGTACGACAGAGATACGGCTTTGGGGGAAAAGGATCATTTGAATAGGCAGATTAATTCGCTTGAAAAAAATATAGAGGATGTTAAAGTGGCTGAAATGAATCTGGAGAAACTGAATAAAGATTTATCAGAACGATTGGATAAGGAGAGACAAGAATTTGAGACGAAATTAAATGAGGAAAAAAAGAAGATGGAAGAAGCTATGGAGATGAGTAGAAAAGAGAAAGAGATACTGGAAAATAAGCTTGAGAAGCTTAGAAACGAGCAACAAATTGAATGCAAAAAACTAACAGAGTCGTTAAGTGAGGAGAAGAAAACTGCCGAAAAATTACAGAGTGAGAAAATTGAATTTGCTCAAAAATTAAAAGACATGGAAGATGCTCTGGTCAAAATTGAGGCTAAGGCTAACGAGCTGCAAGATACTCTCGAAAAACAAAATGGTAATGATATTCAATTTCAAAAAATATTCCGTAAGGATTGATAAAACAATTTCCAGAAATGGTACAATGAGACACAAGGCACCGGCTGGAAACTAGCGTTTTAAATTCCTAAATCTCGCGATAGGCATAGTCTTTTCAATGTTTGCAATATTCATGACCAATGAATCATAGGATTAGAGTTTTCGAGTTGATCAAACAAACGTAAAGACAGAAGAAACTGATCGACTGAAAGAATGGCCTAATCTCTTCCATTACATAGTGTCTCAATTTCTTTTTTCAGCATCGAAAGCCCCGCAAGTTGTGGCGCTTGGTACAGTTGCAGAAAATGTTGAAATTGTTGGTGAGTCGAATCTAACGATTTTGGATACGATAGATTTGACCGACGATGCACCAGCTGTTAAAAAGACTGCTGATCCGAACAGCGTAGACTCTACTGATAAAGATGTCTATGATAAAGTTGGTGACATAATGGACGAACAATTGACGTGCAGTATTTGTTCAGAATTATTTGTCACTGCATTGACGTTGAATTGCACTCATACTTTTTGTCAATACTGCATAAATACTTGGATGAAAAAGAAGAAAGAATGTCCAGTTTGTAGAACGGGGATAACTGCGATGAATAGATCCTTGGTTTTAGACAATTTCATTGATAAAATGATTGAGAATTTGCCATTAGAATACAAAAATCGAAGGACAGAAATCGTTGACGAAAGGAGAGGTAAAAAAGTCAGCTTTCCTATATCTGTTCTTAATTCTAACGCATATCAGTTTTGCACTGTATTATAATTTGTAATATAATTTTTGGTATAAATTATATAAATTTTTTTAATAATAAACGGTGAGTTTTATTCATTTTTTCATATTATATATCAACAAAGGTATGAAAATAATGACAAGAAAAAAAAATCAAAATTCTTGCACAAACTGAATGCTTTCAATTAAAATACACATCGTTTTTTATCCATTAGTTAAATTCGGTTCTTCAAACTAAACAAAGACTTGCGTTATTCTTCAAACTCAAATTTACATTCTAATATTTTACAGAGAATGAAAGATTGGCAAACGAAGCAGCGATCCAAGGAGGTGGAAAGAAGGGCCGAGGTAGACCTAGAGGAGGCAATGCAAACGCAAATCCAAATCTAAATGCGAACGCAAACGCAGTTCCTAATCGTCTTGGAAATGCTTCTGCAGCAGCGACTAGGTCAGTAGGTCAGTGTATAAAATCATTACAATATATACTGACATGGGCTTTGTGTTGTTTACATGTAATCATTGTTTTCATGAAAAGTTCATTCATTCTTCCCCATCATTAGCTTCTCCTAAACTTTTCGGTAACTTAGATTATAGAATATCGTAGTCTTGATACTTTTAGCGAATATTTTTGGTGAATTGCCTTCAACTGGATGTCTTCTTCATTCTTTTCATACCTTTTTTCTAGCTAAAATGAATCGCCATTAGCGCTGCCTTTGTTTTGCATGTATAAAATATGTACCAAAAAATTTCCTGTGCATCATGTATGTCTGTTATTGTCTTCAGTCTACCCTGCAGCTTTTCAATTAAATAGCTAGAGCATGAGTAGAACGAATGTTAAGGTCACTGTTCTAAATTTTTATCAATTTCTTTGTCTTCACTTATACTTCAGACAGTGACATTTTTCATTAATCATTGTTCATCAAGATCCTTCTTCATTACTTTAAAAAAATAACACGTATGACCAGTCCAACATCTTTCAAATCTATCTAAAATTCATTCAACATCAAAGCACAGTTTAATATAAGTTATTAGTCTGCTCGACTTCATTTCTCATTCACAATAGCGGTGGCGGAGTAATACAAACTAGTCGTTACTACGTTGCAACATACTCAATGGTATATAAATGCCGAGGTTGCTATAGCCCATTAAGGTATATGTTCGATGCTATTATCATTAGAATGAGGGTTTTGAGACTGAGTTATTGTAGCAAAATTTTCTAGATTTATTTCTCGACTGTTAAAGACTGTTTTCTGATTGTTTCATTGAAATTTTCGGTCTAAGTGCAATGTGGTAGACAAAATTGCTTAATGGTGAATTAATCGGTCGGTATCACCTTGAAAAAAATTCAATTTAATATATTGAAGATAAATAGAATATGAAAATGTCTCTGATAGTGGGAGCAATACGACCAGTAACATACCAGATAGGACAGAACGGACCGACGGTATACAGCATCGGGGTCCCGAGGATCGAAACAATTCGACTTGGAACAATGCCTCAGGTTCAAATGATCAACAACAACCGGCCACTACTGGTAATCCTATTTCGATAAATGGTCTTGTATGTTGAGCAGATTTCAATTCCGTTCGATGTACAAAATCAATCATCCTGCTTATTGTGCTTATGCCAGATTTCGGTGTTAGTACTAACAGCGACCTCTAATTATAATATATAATTTTTAGTTATTCACTCCCCAGTACCATGTGTGATAGTTTTGTCTATAGAATTCAGTTATTGGCGCTGAATCTTATGACAAAATTTGTGAGATATTTTAAAAATAAATAACTAGCCATATAATTTTATTTTCATTACAGGCAGCACCTCGAATTATCAACAGACTACCGCTTCCGCCGCGGGGCTCGATAATTCAGACCAACAGACAAACGACGATGACGACGCTTCCACCTGGAGCACGTCCACAGGTATGTTTAAAAGTCTTTGATTTTAGTGTTTCAGAATATCTTTGACGAAATTATATTTCAAATTTTATGGTCTTTCTTTATTTCTTTATTTTTTTTTTTAATAGATGCCGACGGGGACACTGCCTCGGTCCCCTCAAGTTATTCCGTTAGTCAGAACTCCGAGAATCCTGAGGGGCACTTCTCAGACATAGACGACATAGACAACATCTCTATCGACTCAGGTTTGTCTGACTTTACAGAATCTAATTTAATCATTATAATATGATGATAATAACATTTTTAATTCGTATGTTAGATGGCCATAGCACCGAAAATAGCTGGGGAGAAATGGGTTTTGAAATGGATGATGAATATTGGAGTGGACAAGAGGATGATTACGTGGAAGGTGTTCCAGGTGCAGCATATGGTGGATATGGTTCTTGCTATATTTGTGGAAAGAGAGGTCACTGGTCCCCGGGATGTCCTTTCAGATGATTTTCATAAATTTCTTTTGGGCGGATTATTAACTTCTAACATGTTGAAAGAACGTATGCAATATTTAACTTCGATTCGTATCATTTCGTTGAGTGAATAAAATTCTGTTATTAATTTAACGATATGCTATATCCACTTTACGAACAGATTTATTTTCATTAGTCATATTGTTTTCTTTAATATTTCTTTCTTTCAAATTTTTCGTACACCGTTTAATTACTGTTCAAAAAATTCTGTGCTACGTTGATATAAATATACTTTCGGAAACAATTGATATTCAAAGATTATGAACAGCTGATAATTCATTCACTTAAAAAAAAAAGAATATTTTCCGATATATGACACAACGACGCATTGCATTGAAATAGATTGAAGAATAATTACATTTTTTTCGTTAGACTTCTAGAAATAAAACTGTAGATAGAAAAGAATACATTGACTTGTAGTAGAGTTTAAGATCATAGCGTAGTTGGAATAACTATTTCTGTATGTTCTTCTTCTTCTCGATATTGGTTCTTCAAAAGCATATGTATACATGCATGAGTGCAAGTATAGAATATGAAATTTGAAGTATTGAAATTCTTTTCTATGTATAAAAAGAAAGAGAAAAAAAATATTGCATACAGTTTTAAGTTGAATATTATTATTGAAAGGCAAGAAACCAAATGTATAAATCGATGAATATTGTCGCATTTAAATAGGTACTACCTAATATTGTTTAGAAATTAATGTTGTAAGATTTGTAATAGAAAAGGTAAGAAGATGAATAAAATTATTTTGTAAACAAGGGGTATTCATTTATTAAAAACAATAATTCAATTCTATTAGTATCTACATGTCCTCACACCACACTATAGATCTTAGATCATACCTAGTTTTTTTTTTCTCAATACAACTCGATAACAGATTTTCGAAAAAAACAAAAAATGCACATACCTAATACGTAGTATGTGTTTTTAAATACCACGTTAGTTATATTAAATTTTTTAGATGTTTTGTGTAACATAATACTATAATACACAATGTCATCGAGTATAATTAGAAAAATTTCTTCATAGTTGATATTGAAATGAACTAAAATGAGGTGGTAGGGTATAGTGGTTCGCAAAGTTTACATGATAGACTAGCATACAGATGAGGTCCGTGACTGTAATGAAAAATATTATTTGATATTAATTTTTGTTCTTCTTACAAATACTCATGAACGGATTGAATTCTATGATTTTTCAACAAATTCACATTGATAAACACACTAGCATTCAAGATTAACATAAATGACACGTCTAATTAGAATATTATTATATTTTATCAACCCAATCGTCGAAGGAAGATTCACTGATGTTCTTATAGCCTTTTCTTTTTTATTTATTCTTATGAGTATGTTTTCTAATAACATCAATTTCTGAATTTAAATGCAATAAATTTCTGAATTTAAATTAGTTAAATAAAAAAAATTTATCTAAAACTGGAAGCGGTAAAACAAAACAAACAAACAAACCAAAGATTTATAATAAATAACAGAATTTTTCGAAATGATGTTACAAACGCGAATGCATAATGCATCACGAGATTATAGCCAAGCAGTATATCAATATTACAATATAAGTGCTGCCATACTGCGATATTGTCGTATGATAAATGTTTTACTTCATTTTATTTATTTATTTATTTATTTATTTATTTATTTCAAACTACTTGATGACAAACCGTGGTGTATTTTTAAATACTTAAGGTTCATTCGTAATTTAATTAACTTTAATTAACTTAATAAAAACACTCTTTTCTCTTAGCAGAGTTGCTAAATGTTAATCTGTCTTCTTATCCGCTTCATCTTTGGGAGTATTTTCAATCGCTTTTTGGTCCTTATTGCCCGCATTATCACCTTCCATGTCTCCGGAGAAACCAAATTCGTTTACTCTCGTGTGATCGATCTTATAAATCCAACGTTGATACAAGAATATAAAGAAGACAATATCGTCGCGGAAACAACCGAGCCTGTATAGTGTTGGCATTTTGATAACAAATGCAAATATATCGTCGATAAATGTGTTCAAGAATTTATACGACATCATACGCCAGGGCAGATGAGCTACGCTCTTCAATTTGTAATTTATAAATAATTGTGGTGTCATCATTATGAAGCCAAAGGTGAGTAGGAATCCATAGAGCATATTAAGCACCCAAGAATACCATCCCTTGTGTTCGAGATACAATAGCGAATATATTGCGTAACCACCTAGCAATGGGTACAGCGCCCATGATAAATATCTAAACGCAAGTCTATCATATTCTTTAGTAGAAGACTCGACGTATGATCCCTTATCGTGGAATGATAATTTTGGAAATATTCCCAAGATTCTAGCATCTCTTCTAATGTTTATATCCATAACTTTGTTGATCTTCCAGACTTCAATGCACAATCCAATACCGCAGCTTATTCGCACTACGGTATTAGTCTCGTTATCTAATACGTAAAGGAGCACCACCAGAGACTGGAAGACGTTGAAGAATACAGAACGCACTGATAAACCTTCCAGTGACTTCCGATTATTCCAGAATTGAATGTCTGAAAATTAAGGCATTGGTTTTTATCCTGATTATGATTTTACTCTTCCTCCTTAAATGAAGAAAAAAAAAAAGATTATAAGTCAATAAGGAGGCTCGTTAGATGTTTTTTCAACAAAAGTAATAAGTGTGTCATAAATCATTGAGTCAAGGTAGTGGCTGAAGTTATCGCATCACATAGCTCAGTATAACAAGAGTTTTATCTTTAAATATGATCAATTTTTATCTTTAGTATTGTTTGCCCAGCTTCGCGATATGAAGTTAGACTAAAAATTCACAGATTGTATAAAACCCAGAGAAATTCTTGTCCTCCGGGCTTTCGTAGTTTTCAGAAACTACAACTTACCATTTTTGAAAGCCAAGAGTTCAAAAACGCTGTGTAAAATTGATACAGCGATTGTCATTCCTAGTAAATACGGATTTGTTTCGAGCAATGTCTCTTTCAGAGTATCTTGGTCACTGTCGTCATCCTCAGCTGTATCACCTGTAAAATAAGACTAATTTTTGAGTAAAATGAACAATTGAACAGCTTTTGAATTTAAATTTTAGATTTGAGCTAAAGTACCCATAAATGACGATGTCCATTTGTTCCTCATTGTTTGGGCGGAGTATAATTGCCATTTGAATAGAGATAATGGCTGGTAGGTAAGCTGGAGTTCCAGTTCTTTGACCGTTTCATTCAACGGCATATAATCACGTTGCATATTCCAAAAATCATTGGTGAAAATAACTGGCTTATACTTGGCTCCACCAGGCAAGAAGTAGATGTCTGAGAAGATAGAATACCAGATTATGTTCGATTCTGAATAAAGTTTCATCAGTGAAATGCAACAGGTTCTATAGATCGGTATGTGAACTTGCATTCGTCTAAAGGTGGTGGAACTTGTCCTTGGACCCAGTTTGTCTGATCGGTAACCATATTAATGGTAAGATTTGGATGCCAATGTGAGACGATCTCTTCCTTCATCAACTCGGCTTTCTGAAAGGAAGAATAAATGCGTGTAGACATCAACAGCGGATATTAAAAGCCTGGAATGGTAATGAGAATGGAAAAATGAACGATCCTTGCATATTATGATCCTGGAAGTTGTAACTTTGTCGAATAAATCATAGAATTGTATAAAAGCAAAGTATTCTTGATGGCAGGAGAGAACCAGTTGTTCGCACAATTTATAAATTTCAAAAAGCAATTATCAGAAGTTTTTAAAAAGAAACAAGATAATAAAGTCATCAATATTACAGGTAAACACGTTTAACGTGTGTCTCTAAGTGCCTGAATAAACAGACGCATACTATTACTACTGATCTCTGTCCATACTTATGAAAATAGATGAAATAAGCTCTATAATGAAAATGGTAGATTATTTTCGATCTATCTAGACACATGATTATCGGGGAGAGCTTGAAGTTCAATTGTTACACTTTGGAAAAACTTAGCATTCATTCCATGGAGAAATTTTGAAAGCCAGAGAGAGCTACCAAATTCAAGCCTTCTAGTTTTTTTTAATAAAAGACACTAACATTACTTGGAGTGTTGTTTTAAGCAAATATTATACTGATAACTTTTTTAATAAAATATTTTGTAGATCTATAGCGTTACTGAACTTATGAAAAGCTCACTTACTCACCATCTACACGACACTGAAACAAACACAAAGCGTAAACGAATGAACGACCAAATTCCTAGGTAGACCTAAGAAGAGATAGTTTAAAATCAGGATCACAGACTTGTTAAAAACGAGGAAAATTAGCGATGCAGCTTCTTTTTTTTTTCAATACATGTAAATATCGAGAATAAAGGATGATGTTTGGTCTATAATGCAGGGATTTTCGACCCTATGAAAAAATTGATTATTTAAAAAACAGAATCATTAATCATTCTCACCTTGATTTCTTCTTCTGTGGCCGTTGTTTCCCCGGTTAATAAATTGTGCGTTTTTTGATATTTTATCTTCTTGAATTTATTCACCATCTTCTTAGTGTAGGATACATACTGTCCCGCGTAAACCCCCTTTCCTGTGTTAGGATCTGGGGATTTACCATTTGGGGTAACGTATATGTGCAAATAAATAGATCCGTTAAGTTTCAGCTGATCTGTTGGTGAAAATTTGTGCTTCCAGATTTTGGTCCCGTCCTGATCCGACCCGCTGTACCAATCGCCATAAACCAGCCCTGGTTCTGACCAAACCAAGGCATTAGGGTCTTTGAAATCTTTGAAATTTTCAGCCTCGGATAAGTAGACGTAAAGATCGAAGAGGGTTCCATTTTCGAATATGTTTACTGCAGGTACTTTTGCTATACCCGGAGCACCGCCACCTGCTGCTGGCGCTGTGGTAGCCGGGTCGGCTTGAGGTCGTCGAAAAAATGAACTTATGAAGTAAATAATGAGTGCTCTAATTATCAGCGATTTTGTAACTGCAAAAAACGACTCTAGACGAGTCGGCTGATACTTTTCTCTCTGTTCGTCAATTTCGGCGTTTATCTGTAATTTAAATGGTAGAAAAGTTTTTCAAAATTTCTGCAAATTTCTCAAAATCAAATTTATTCTATGACAGAATTAATTTTAATTAGTTGAAAAATAGATTCATGAAAATAGTTTCTAAAATGTATATTTTTGCTCCATTGAGCACGAGAATTAGGCCAAGGAATAATGAAAGCAGCCTGTGTAATTTTTTTTGTTAAAAAAATAGGTAAATGTTATATAATCATTTATAATGACAATATGAGACCCTAGAATGACAGACAGTTGTTCTAATTAAGCGTAGTTAAAAGTCTGAGTGTATAAATATTGGAGTAACATGTATGCGTATTAATTTAAATGGCGCAAACGCTGCATAAATTTTTGTCGTATATGAAATATTATTCAAAGTCGTTGTTATAATGATTTCTTGATTGATTGAAATCATTTTATTACATCTATGATTGATGTGATGTGGTTATTATTTTATTTTCTTGCATGGCGTATTTATTGATTTTACGTTTAGGGGGATGGTGGATAGGTTAGGTTAGGATTTGGGTTAGGTTTGTTTTCTTATGAAAACAAACAGTTCGATAAATGATGAATGACAGTAATAGTTATCGTCAGAACGTTGATTGTAGATATTATTTATTGCGTGGCCTTTATAACCGACAGTCCACATCGCACGCAGCCTTCAATTAAAATGAATAAATTTTTATTCGTCTTTATACAGTTAATTAACGCGATAGTATAATTAAATAAATTCTCAACTTACATCACGAGGAGTTTCGGGACCTTCTGTTGTCACTATTTCACCATTTCCTTGATGGTTTTCCATATTTTCTTCGCTATCTTCAACCAGGCGATGATTTTCCTTTTCCTCGGCACCCGCCATCTTCGTTTTGCAGACAATTGATAAAAGAAAAAAGTGAATTCTATACATAGAGATATTACCATAGAGGAGGTGAGACATACGGCCGCGTGTAAGTGGAAGCGTAGTTCGAATAAAAAGAGACAGAAAACCGATAATGGATAGCTTCCTCGTCTTTTAACGCATGCGCACTGAGTCTTTATAGCTGAGCGCTATAGCTGGACGCTATAAAGACTTAGTGCGCATGCGTTAAAAGACGAGGAAGCAATCCATTATCGGTTTTCTGTCTCTTTTTATTCGCACTACGCTGATTCGGTTGCCTCACCTCCTCTATGGTAATATCTCTATGATTCTATATGCCGGAAGTCGTGGTTGTTACAGCGCGGAATAGACGAATCGCGAGTTGCATTGCGTATTGCATTTGTCATATGTACACCAAGCGTGTTTCATTCTGACCGATATGAAGTTGGCCACACAGTCTGCTGTCTCGTTTCTTCTCTATCTTACCACGAAAGCTAGAAAGAAACAAAAGACTATGGTGCCAACTTCATATCAGTCAGAAAAATAGAAATACGTATAGAATTTGATGAAAACGCGATTACAACAATAGGAAAGAATTTTCATTCCCGGAAACATGGTTGAAAGAATGATCATACGTAACATAATGATATGAAATTCTGTATTGTTAAATAAACTGACATAGGATATCAAATTTTGAGGAATCAAAAAATATTCTCAAACACGTTTCTGCCTTTTATTTCTATTGTAATGTTTTATTCCTGGATAAATTCTGCTGCTAGTATGTTTGCGAAAATTTTATAACGGACTAATTTGACGTATACAGATTGTCAAAATTTGTATTGCTCGTTTTTCGAGCAGAGGATGTCACGTGGTTGAGATACATCTGACATGTGTCAAATCCGATGATAACTGTATAAATAATTTGAATAACGCGCGATAGAATATACTCGATAATATATTATATGATTATATTCGAATTACTGAATTGTAAAACTGGGTGAAAACCCCGTAAAACAATACCATTATGTAAGTTGTAATATTTCGAAATGCAACGACGCTGTCGGCCATGCTGGCGTCTGCGAGATTCAACGTATTCTGTCAAAAATGATTATTTTAAACGCATTTAATAAATAAGCTTGATTTAATACACTCAATAAAATATCCGACCACGATCTAATTCCGTAGTAATATAAAATGTGAAAAGTTTAATTGAAAAAAAAATAATAGTACAAGAGAAATCCTAAATTTAGGCAAGAGATGGGAGCCCGTTTGACGGTGCCAGTCGCGACATGGCGGGTTTTCGAGATGAGGATAAAGCGCTATTTCCCATTCAAAGTATATCATCAATAGTAGAAATATTCAAAAATCAATTAGAAAACAGTTCGGAGCCTGACTTGGCGTTGTTGTCAATATTAGTTGGTGCGGTTGAGAATTCTTTGACGTGTAATCGCACATTTGCGTCTCAAGAAACGGCTGTTTACGACGAGCCAAAACTTCCAGCCGTTGAATTTCACATAGCCGAAGCATTATACACTAAATTTCACGCGGTTATCAAAGGTGCCGTTGACTTAACTCTATACGATAATAAATACGCTACAAGAGAATTGGTGAAAAAGGTTTCAGACGTTATTTGGAATTCTTTAACGAGAAGTTACTACAAGGATAGAGCACATCTTCAAAGTTTATACAGTTATTTGACAGCTAATAAACTCGATTGTTTCGGTGTTGCTTTCGCTGTTGTCGCAGGCTGCCAAGTATTAGGATTCAAAGATGTGCATCTCGCTATGTCCGAAGATCATGCATGGGTCGTTTATGGCAAAGAGGGTATCGAGACTGCCGAAGTCACATGGCATGGTAAGTTCACTCATTGTATCATTTCAGAAATTGTAGATCTAAAATAATCGCCAAAAGCATCCCCGACAGATTTTTTTATTCCGATCAAAACGCGTCTCAAATTAAATAAATAAATTTTTGTTCTCAATGATTAGGAAAAGGTAACGAGGATAAACGAGGCCAGCCAGTGGAACCTGGTATTGCGTCTCGTTCCTGGTTATACGTCAATGGACAAGCAGTGGTTTGTTCTCGAACGATGGAAGTCGCGACTATCGTTTCTGCCATAAATCCAAGTCTTAGCGCTACTGCGGATGCAGCAGAAGTAGCTTTACTGCAACAGGAATTATTGTGGCTTTTATACGACTTGGGACACCTGGCTAAGTACCCAATGGCGCTTGGAAATCTTGGTGATTTAGAAGAGGCTGCTCCTACACCTGGCAGACCACCTGCTGTTGATTTATTTCAGGTATTATTTGTTAAAAATTGATAAGGAATGTGGTATATGGTACTTGTTCAATTTATTATAACTGGAAACCGTTATTTTAGCATTTACCAAGGTATCGGATTGAGTTGTTCTTTGGGCTGTATCTTGGCTATAAATCATTTGGACATTTTTATATATATTCACTCTTAGCCTTTGTGATTCTTATATATATTAGTGTGTATAATTCGGATTTAAGACACAAGAATCATTACTTGAACGTTTTTATAGGAGGCGGTACGATCGGCGAGAAAATATTATGGCAATGCGCATGTGTATCCCTATACTTATCAAGGAGGGTATTTATACAGGCATGGTTTACATGCAAATGCACTTGCTTCATGGGCTGGTGCAGCAGATGTTTTAAGAAAGTGAGTCGTCACTTTTTACCATAATTATTATAACATTAGGCAAAATAAGAATCAATGATGAAGAAATTCTATTAATTCCATTGTTTTTGTTGTAGGTATGATTACTCCAGAGATGATGGTGAAATCTACAAAGAGCTGCTTGAAATTGCAAACGAGTTGATTCCCCATACAGTTAGGGCTGACGAACGTCTTTTACGTCAGCCTCGATGCTTTGCTTACCTCCTTCGTTTCTACGATGGTATATGCCAGTGGGAAGAAGGCGCGAATACACCAGTTTTGCATATCGGTTGGGCGAGGCCTTTGGTGAATACGATTTCAAAGTTTGATGCAAACATCAGAGCTCAAGTTATAATAGAGTGTTATGACGCTGAGAAAAAGAAATCTGAAGAGGAAAAAAGCCATAAACGAGAAGTTAGTATCGACGAAACTTTGAATAACAACAATAATAATTACTGCAAGACTAAGGAGAGGGGAAACACTGCGAGGGATTTAATTAAAAGTTTGGAATCAAAAGTTCCGGCTACACCGGCCCCGACACATCCAAGTATTCAAGCCTTAACAGCCGCTTGCAGTGAGAAAATACTCAACAGAGATTATCTCCTACAAGGTGGCGGAGAGCCGTTTGTAGCACCGCCAGAAAATACTGTGCCGGTAGCTCCGTCAACTTCTCAGGAACCTCTGGATCCCGAGATAGAAAATGATTTTGAAAATGAAAAGCCAAGGATAACTTTGTACAGTCATAAAATGAAGGGTCTGAAAGACTTGCTTTTAGCAGAGAAATTGAACACGCATGCTATTTCGCTGCAATTAACGGCACAGAGTCAGGTACAAATTGGTAAAAAAGGTAGAGGAAGCGACGAAGGTGTTAGTCAACGTCCAAAAAGGACACGCAGGGAGTAGTATTCGAATGCATGTTTCGTATAGTAGAATATTAAGATACTGTATATCTTATATCTTCCTAAGAAATCTCTTAACAACAGTAATAATGGAGCGTAACCGATGCTATAGATTTATAGATAATTTATATTATCGATTTCATGAGAACGAAACTTTGTTTGTTTATTTTTAATATGTGGAACATATTGATGTTAGATTATTTGAATAATGACAATTATTTAATTAATCGATTGGAAATGATTGATGTAAATCAAATTATGAATTGAATCTGTAGCATCGGTTTATAGTATTAAAAAAACAAATTACTCTATTATCTGTTGGTGGTGCATAATAATTATACAATTGAATTTAGATTTAATCAGCCAGTAAAGTTAGAAATGCTTATGTTACAAAACAAAACGTAAAGAAAAAAGGAAAAAAAAAGAAAAAAGAAATAATAATAATATACATTATTATCTGTTAGGTGTAGGTAGTCTAGGTAAAAAGTATGAAAATGAGGATGAGGAAGAGAAAGAAACAAGCAAACGAGAAGATTTTGTAGAAAAGTACAAAAGGAAATTGTTTGATTTGGTATTTGAGTCAAATGGAATATATAGGTGCTTGTGTCATGTCTTTTTATGTGAAATTAATGAGGCCTAGTAAGATTAAGAAAGAAACGATTTGTAAGTATTGTAAAAAAAAAAAGGTAAGGTGACGTTAAGTTTTTTGGACTAAATGCTTATTGGAAATTTCGTGTTTAAGTAAAAAAAAAGAAAAAAATGACTGAGAAGAGTTTCGGGCAAATGACAGTAAAATGCCATTGATTTATAATAGTAGCGACGTTTTTATATATCGCGAAAATAATTGCATAATATGGTATTTGTGGATTGAGCTCGTTACTCGAAAATTAGATAATAAAAAGATTTGACATCTGCATCTTGGAATGAAAAAAAAAAAAAAAATATGGTACCGTGCTACCTGTTCTATTAATCACAATTATTGGTTTAATCAGTGATTATATAGATTGACATACTTATTAGTCTATTATTCTATTTTCTTGTTGCACTTTTGCTTATTTATTGATTGATTCAAGTTTTTTCTAATTACTATTATTATCTATTGCACTATAAATTATAATTAACGAGTTATAATGTTAATGTTTTTTTTTACAAGGTAGATTAACTTTTAGTTAGAATTACGCTTTTATAATCTAGTTAAGAAAACGAAAACAGAAAACAGAAAAGAGAAAAGAAAACGAAAACTACAACATTCCACTCCATAAGTGGTGCAAAATAATTAATTTTAATTTAAATAAGGTATTTTAGGCATCAAATGCTCGCTTATTTTCATAACTATTTATTTCCAGAGTAATTATTAGTATTTTTAGATTTTTCTCCTTTGTTTTTTTTTATTTTCTTTTATTTTCTTTCTTCCATCGCAACGTATTAAATGTCATAACATAGCTTTGATATTAATTTTTAAAAGCTCTGAAGAATTATTAAATTCGTATAAGATTATACGAGGATATGAAAAAACTAACTTGAAAAATACAATTACCTAATTACTAACAATTAAGCTTTAAAACAAAGTGGAGGCTCATTTTAAACCCCTAGAAATTTCAAATGAATAATTAAAATTCTTCGCTCCTCGATAGATCTTACGCGATGAAAACCTGAAAGATCTTGATATAGAATTTCAGCGGTAGATCCATACAATTTCATTAGCGTATGAATTTAGTTCCGTTAATCATATGTCTCGCTTGTTTTTACATTATTACCTATTATAAGAATATTTTGTTAGAAAGAATTTTTTTCTAATCGATTGCCTATTTATTCTATGGATTATAGTACAGACTAGTTATTTATGGAAACGCTTTTTTCAAATAACAATCTATTTATTTTAAGATACGATACGAGAGAAGTTGCATTCGTTATGATTTTAATCATAAAATAATTCGCAAGATTTGCCCCATTTTACTCAATGAATTAATCAAATATTCAATTATTTATTCAAATGAAAAGAAATTGAGAAGATAAAGGGATACAAGAAATCATACTCTTTAGGTCATAAGCTGTTCTCTTTATACAAAAACTCTCTAGGATTTAGAAACGAAACATTGACCTGTGTATACAATATCGATACTAATTAGACTCAGTTCTTAATTAAACCGTACTTTATTCAATTTATTTATCAGATGCTGAAGTTTTAGACGATTTACACTATTCTCTAAAAAAGTTCACTTTACTATACGAATAACTACATTTGATGTTAATTTTCAAAACTATTTCTGAACGCTAATGGTTTACTGTTAACAACGGCGACGGCAACAGTTTGCATATAATAATTTGTCGCGTAGTTGAGATATACAATAATATCCTTCCCAGTTATCTATACGTTGAATTAATTAAAATACCAAGTACGTAATTAACTGCAGATGATTTTCAATGAATGTCCGACAAATCTACGACATGACAATATTTTCTCTTTTTTTTCTATTTATATAACGAAAAAAAAAAAGATGGCTATCTTGAGTTATTATTTAATAATGATTAATAATGGGTTGTTGTAGGATAGATTGTTGATGGTAATGAAAATAAAGATCTAATGTATAAAAAAGTAAAAAAAAAAAATGAAACATAAAAAAAGATCAATGGTCACATAATATTGAAAGGCGCTATCTTACTGTGATGAAAAATATGCTACATTACTAGTGATTGTAGTGATAATATATATAAGTAATATGGAATATTAAATATGAATTGTTTTAATTACGACTGTTTGTCCACGTCGCATTGAGAAAATCTTTTAGTACAAAACTTATATGAAATTTCAATTCAAACTATCAACGTATGTATTGGAAATGACTTTTTTGTTTTCTAGCGTTTAGTGGATAAGTTCTGATTTTATATATTTACTTCGTGCGATATCTTGGAGCTGGATAAAAAAAGAAAAAATCATTATTTATAGACTAATTCAGAAACTTCAGCAAAGTTTAGCTCGGCCTCTAACAAGAGCGAAAATAACTACTCCAAGGTATCGCAAATGTTTAAGCTGTAAGGGATATAAATCTCTGAGATAAGAACGGGTGCATAATATTATAATATCATGAAATTTCTAATTGAATTTTCTAGATATTACAGCAAACTCAACATAATACTTTTAGCATTAGTCTATGGTACTCACTAAATAAAACATTAGAAGAAGAAAAACTATAGAATGATCATTTCTTATGGAAATGTATATTTATAGATAGTTGTCAAAATAATGGCTCGACAATTTCATAGCATAAACCCTGGTATGTTATAATAGCTATTGAACATTTTATGCCGCAGGTATATGACATCCTCTTCCATATATTATGAATTATGTGTACAAAAAAAAAAAAAACATATTAGTGCTTGAAGAAGAAAAACATGTTAATTACTATGCAGTAATTCGCTATTCTGATCTATTAAGGGGGTATATACACCTTTTAATGGGTCCAAATTCTCAGATGTAAATCAATTTGTGCAGACGACTTGAAGACTTTGATAGAATACAAAAAATCACGATGTTTGGGAAAGGTTCGACCCTCATCATGCATATTTTACATCATGTATATTTCTTCCAGTCCACCGGTGATATGCTAAAGGCAGAAAAATACAAAATCAATCTTTGGCATCTCTTTGGAACGATTGAAGACCAAAAATGCGCAGATCGGCCCAACGTTATATTTTATTCTCTGTAGGAACCGAGTGATTTTGTATTTTTCTATCTTCAGCATATTATTGTTGGACTTTGAGAAATACATGATGTAAAATATGCATAATGAGAGCTAAACCCTTCCCAAACATCGTGATTTTTTGTATTCTATCAAAGTCTTCAAGTCGTCTGCACAAATTGATTTACATCTGAGAATTTGGACCCATGAAAAGGTGTATATACCCCCTTAAGCACAGATATATATATACATATATTAACTAAAATAGGAATATATAACATTGTTGGAAACCATAGTTAATTTTCAAACATGATATTCTTAAATAATATAACTGTCCTATGCATAGTTTGATTTTATTTGCCAATTATTTAAACTGTCTACTTGTTTGTATAATAATAGTGGGCATCCTAGGCTATTTATCAATATTTATAGACTATGTATTAAGCGTAGTAAAAGGTATATTTGACTCGAGTATGTCGCGCGCCATTCTCAGTATTTGATGTTGCATTGAGGACGTTTATTCGTAAATGGTAATAATGTAAGGGTGTTAATATGCGTAATAGCTGCATTGTGAAAGAAAGAAAGAAAGAAAGAAAGAAAGAAAGAAAGAGAGAAATATGCTAAACAAAACAGTATTTTTATATTAGCAAAATATTAATGTATTTCGGCTTCTTATTAACTGATATGATGATGAGAAATGTTTAGCTAAAAAAGTTTTCTATATCTTCAAACTTATTCTCATTTTTACATTTTTTTTTTTCTTCAACGTCTAATAATAAATTCCTAAATAAATTCTCAAATTCACATTTTCGCTACCTTATTTACTTGTATACAGACAAATCTCTAGAGTATTTCAAAGGCACGAAAAAAATCATCATATTATATCACAGCGTACTTGTAATAATGATTTATTCTTCATTCAATAATAATCAGTCGAATCTTTCGCGTTTTATTATTTTAAGGACACACGGTTGTACGACTACTACTATTACAAATATTATATTGTTTTATTTCTTTAAAATCAATGTGTAATACCCTTGCGCCAAATTCACTAATATATTTTGTATGATGAGTCTAGTGTTAATAGCGTTTCGAAAACTTAAGATAATGTAAAAATGTATACACAACTTCGATAATACTTACACAAGTATTGTGAGAGAAGGAAAAGAGAAAAAAAACAACAAAAGAAAAAAACAAATGTTTTCAACTTGTTTGTTTGTCGTTTGAAGACAAACAAACTTTTGCTAAAAATACGAAATTCAATTACTCTGTAGTTGCTTAATTTCATTATTACAAAAAAGAAAGGAAAAAAATATTCTGTGACTGATGTAGATTTTAATTTGTTTTTTTTTCTAATTATTATTATTATTATTATTATTCAGCAAAGCGTTGTTACGCAATTGGGTAATTTTCTATTATTACATTGTCTGAAACCACAAGTTCTCTCAATATTCAATTTTCAATTTCATTGTTATCACAAATTTTATTCCTCTACTGCATAATTTCTTTTTCAATGATTGTGTACGTGCAACGGAAAATTTTTTGTGCCATAAACTGTAATTCTTTATTTTTTTGTTTCAATCTTATTTCATGTAATGTAATATAAGATTGTCTTATCGTTTCTGATCACGTTCTTATCACAATACTGAAATTATTTATAATTATTTAACAATTAACAGTTGATTATTGTTATCGCACAAATTTACATCTTATTGTAGCAGCTAGTTGGTCAATTTTAGACTGACACGTATCTGAGAGATGTAAATAATGTATGCTGGAAAATTTTGATATTTTATAGATGTATAACTTCTTAATGTAGAGTTATCTGATTAAGGACATATGTATACTGAGCTGATACATCAGTTTCCTCTTGATATACTCCGCTGAACGAAATTTTGAAAAATTTTAATATAAGAAACAGAAAGGAAAAAAAAAAGAAGAAAATATTGATACGATTATGAATCTTCATCGTAATACTTTGGGCATCCAGTTGACTGATGAATAGAATTTTCATTAAATTTTTACTGAAAGCCTTTTAATATTCATTTAATATGATTTCCAGAGATTCTAAGTGATTTAGAAGATTGCAACCAGTGAAAGAATGAAATATTGCATCTATATTTTATCTTAGTTATTGAGCTATTATTATTGTTAATTGTAATCTACACAGAGTGCACTTTGATCAATCGATATAACTTCCATAGAAAAAAGTTATTAGATCGCAAGCCGAAAAGATACTACAATTCAATAATTAATTTTTCCTTCATTAGCGCATTTTATGTACTTAAAAGCTTGATTGCAAGCTGCATCAGTGATATATTAATTATAATAATCCACAGCCCGCAAGTCTAATATACTATGTATGCGATGAGAAGAAGTTGTCCGATTTCAATTTCTTTGCTAAAATGAAACACAAGGAAGTCAACGCAATGGAAAGTTGCGATATGAACATCTAGAAATGTAGACAAACTGAAATACTTCCTTCTTATCGCCGCAGTATATTTGATGGAGCATCATTTCAATAGTTTAATGGTAATTTCCTCCGACCTGATTTTTGTTATTTCTAATCTATAGTTGAAGTGTTGCTCTGGTTTAAGTATTCAGATTAAGTAATCTTGATTACATTGTTAACAAAACATAAAAATAACATTGCGTTGTGTAAAAAAAAAAAAAAAATATTGACTAAAACATATGTCTTGTTTTTTCTGTGGATCATAATAAACTATTTTATTCTAAATTATTACTGTGTCTTTATTTTTCTAGTAATTAAATGAATTTTCTTCTTCTAATACCTATTATCATATTTTAGAGAGAAAATTACTCATTTCATCAGAATTCAGGATACATATTATATGCGTTTATTCATTGTATCATTTACAGTATTTTAACAAATTACATGTACGTCTCCTGTAATTCGATCATAAGCGCTAAACAAATAATGTGAATCAATGATGAATATATATATTATTATTATTATTATTATTATTATTATTATTATTTCAATTTTTAGGCACGAGGAATGTCCTGAAATAGCAAATTGTTTTTTTTTTTTTTTTGACATAAAACATTATATGAGTCTAAATACTATAACAATGCGTTGAATGATTATTATATAAAAGATTTTAAATAAATTACATATTAATTATAATATAATTCTTAATCTAAAAGTAATATTTGGTCATTGGTCGCTTTTAATTAATTAATTAATTAATTTATTCATTTATTTATTAAAAGCTATAAAGAATAATATAATATTCATTAAATTGAACCAAAACCGTATTTAATCGTGCACAGAATTAATTCATTCCAATTAATTAATCAATTAATATAGAAAGAAAATAATGAAAAAAAAAAAAAAATGTTATATATCATTGTACTGTTTCAAAGTCGTATAATTATTCTATCGAATGATTAGAACAATTAAACTACCTAGTATCGGAATATCTTTAGTTCGGTGCACGTACTCCAGTTATTATTTATTAAAGGAGTACGGTGTGTTGGTAACTTATAATTTATATAAATAGGTAGGTAATTAATTATACAAAATGAAATTCAAATTTGCTTACGGCTACTCAGTCACATTGTAGTGGTGTTAATCTATTACAGCGGACGGTTTTATATTTTTTTAATTTTTTTTTTATTCTTTATCATTATGTGATTATTACTGTTCCTCGTAAGTCGTAAGCTTCCGTCATAGCTAGTTTTATATGACAATTTATATTGATTGAAATACATATCTTCGCCTCAAGCGATTCATAGTATAAGTAAATACCTGCGTTCAGACATATAATATTAAAATCAGACACAAAGTAGAGTTTACTATAATGCTAATATATATTTTTGTTTTTTGCCTCACTGAACTGCGGTAAATCATATATATTATAATATATTAAGGTAAAAGTTAAATCATGTTGCAGCTAGCATTGAGCTAATAACATATTGCACTCAGAGCGACAGTCAGTAGTTATGTTTTTCCAGGAATATTCGTATGATATAATGAACGATTATTATTTATGATTTATTTCTTTTCTTTTCTTCTCTTCTCTTTATAATGTGGCTGAATTATTAATCATACGATGCCTGCGGTATAGAGTCATTGGATTCAACGTCAATCACTTTTTAACATTTAAACTTCGAATCTTCGCCTTTAATACTGTATTTACACACACTAATGATAGCTTATAAATAATTATGGTAATCAAATTACTTGATTACAATGCTGTTTGCGGTGATACAGGGTTTTCGTGTTGGATGTTATAACGTCTGAATCATTTACCTATATCATTTTTTTTCTTTCTTTCTTTCGATTCAATAATATTTTACTATCAAAGCATATCTATGAACAATATACGAAAACGAAACAGTGAATTACGTAGAACGGAGCCATCTGAAAATTCAATATTCAGAATATCGAGAATAGAACAGTACAATATAACGTGGATCCTGAATTATCTCGATCTTAGAAAGTGATAAAGAAATTCGAAAATTTTAATCAGAATTCAGATAAGATAACGATTTTCAATTAAGATGCAAGTTTTACAAATAAACTATAGTTTTTTATTTTTAATTATGGACAAATTCAGGTAGATCTGCAGTCATTTAAGATCTACTACGCACTCCAATCTACTCTGTTTTAATCAGTCTTCAGTTTTTTGTATTCCTATAGATTTTAGTGCTAAAATTTATAGCTGGATTCATAATTGCATTCCAGTTTAACTGGCATCTTCGTTTCACATTGAGGATGATTCCATTCTACATAATAATATTATACATATCGCATTAATCATACACACTCTAATACTCTACTCGTAGTTCACATCTATTGTACTATATACCTAACACATTATAACTACAATCAATAATTTACTGATGATCAATAGTTTGAAAAAACCATTCCGTAAACCGACGCAACTGTTGAGCAGCTGCATGGCTCTCGTCTTGTAATCGTCGGTTCTCATCTCTCAAGCGACGGACTTCATCCTCTAAAGATAGACGCCGTCTAGTTTCTCTTGCCACCCGCAATTCTAGGGTCGACAGATGTGATTGCAAGTCGCAAACTCCGCTCCTGGATGATGGTACGAAATTTGATATCAAGCAATGATCGACGTCGAGCATTTCTCTGGCCAAAATCCCTCATTCGATCAGCATATTTGTTATTTTTATACTTACGAGACTGCAGTACCTCCGTCGTTGACTCTTTCTTCCGGCCAATCCTGTCCTAGTTGTTTTATAGCTCTATTTGTCGAGTCCATGAGACTAGGCCAATCTATTTCTCCGTCAATTTGTGACTTTGAGTCTCTTGCATTGGTGGAATTATTTGTTGCTTTTGATGTTGAATGAGGAGATTTTGTAACGCGTGGAGATAGTCTGAAATATTTAAAATATACTTAATTCGGGATTAGCATTCCAAATGATAGTTCTTGAGAGATATCAAGTACTAGAAATCGGATATAAATTTCAAACTCAAAATGCCTTACCTCTCCTCTTTCGATAATTTGTTTTCACTTGGTGCGGGACTAGACGCTGTACTTGCGTTTGAAATAACAGTAGCGGGTCTCGCCATTGTCAAAATGACTTCCGACACGTTGCCATTCTCCTGTCCATTAGTTGGCAATACACTCAAAGTCGAGGTGCTATTTCCGCACAAATTCTCCCTTGATCTACACCGATTTTGTATCTCGATCATATTGTTGTTTACTTTGTTGGAGTTTTGATTGTTAGATAATATCGTAGGTAAATTACTGTTCGGAATATGATTATTCGAGAGCTGCATATCGTCGGCAATGTAGTCAGGGTTTATCAACTTCATTAAATCCTCCTGCAGGGTACTAGACGACAAGTTTGCCGAATTCCTATGTGAATTTCTCGCACCAGGTTTTGGTCTCGGACTTTGATTCCTCGAACTTCCACTCGACGGTGTTAAATTTCCACCTCTATGTCGATTCGCTCTACGTAATCGAGGAGAGACATTGCCCGAACCATTAGACAACTCGTCTTCGCTTGGAAGTGTAGAAATATCCGTTGAATTACCATCAGTTATTCTCATTTCTGGAGGCAGACTAGAAGTAATATCTTTCTGTCTGTATTCGATACTGACTTTATGGAGCACGGGTCTCTCTGAGATGCTGGTTTTCAGACACGTCACTTTCTCACCGACTTTGAACTCGTGTGGTATCTCGTACCTTATTATATCCCGGTTAACATCGATTGAATCCAATTTCTTCTCGTTGTGTTGCAGGTCCATACCATACTTAGCATCGCTTGTATTACCCTCGTTCTCGTATTTGTTTCTTCTAAGATCCGAGTGTGTATCCTCAAACTCGTAGTTATAGATTCTCTTATCGTTTGGCTTATTTTCATGTGGATCATACTTCCCGTTCCTCTCCGTGATCTTCACATCATATATTTCGAATTTGGAGTTTCTTTCGCTCCCTTTCATGCCTTGTTCATATTTTACATTGACCTTGTCATGGGCGGCTGGTTCGTAGTCGTTAAATCTTACCAGATTGTTGTTACTTCCTGACTTTGGTAGACTGTATGTAGCGTTTTGCGCTAACGGCAATGAATTTGATACAGTTAATTTCTGATGTCCGTGATTTTCGTTTTTAAGTAAGTCTCTCTGCGACGCGTATACATTTTCTTGTTTGACTTCGTACTTCTCTTTTTGTAGTTTGACGTAATTCGACGTCGGCTCTTGATTCCTTTGCGGATTATCAATCCTCTGATAATTATCGTGTCTGCTATTTTCTATTATTCTTTGCGATACGTAATTGCTCTCTTTCGAGTAATGCTCGTGACTATGATGCTTCGTACTGCTACTAGTTCCCTCTGAGAGTTGCTTAGTACTCGCATAATGCCCGTGTTCTTTTTCCTTCTTTTGATTAGGTACATTTTTGTTTGGAACCAATCCTTGATAGCTTTGCCGAGCTGGAAGTGGCGGAGGTGTCCCATCTATGCGCAAATTAGTATCTTGCTCTTGCGGTTCTAGAAGTTCGTACCTATTTCAAAATGAGATATCATAAAATCTTCGTAATGAAATCCACGAGTTTCCATTAAATGAAACATAAGCTCATATAACATGATCTATGAATACAAAAAATTACCATCTATCATCGGCGCTGCTGTGCCCGCTGCTATTACTCGTCATAGTTCCTTCCAGAGGAAATCTTGGATCATTAAAAGATCTGGAACTGGAGCCAGTACCATATCCAGAACTGTTGCTCGATCTCGGTGGGCTAAAAGATCTGTCGTAACGCCTCTGGTGTGACATGGCAGTCTGTTGCGTTGGAGTACTGTCAGGATTGGTCACATTCTCGTAATCACCTTCGTAGTTATTAGACAAGTATTGGCAGTTCTGCAAGGTGCATCCTCTGAAATGATAGAATCAGTTTAAACCATTAAGCAATAATTAAGCAGGCGATAATCTCTGATACGATATAATAAGCAGCTGCAGAAATTCACATACGACTGACCTTCGCGGATTTCCGTCAGACATTGGCGGTATCACAGTGACGGTCACCTGTGCGCTGGTTTTCAATAGATCGACCATTTGATCATGACTTAAAGTCGAAACTGCAACTTTACATATCTCAACTAGTCTAGATCCTTGTCTGAGTCCAGCTTGCCAAGAGAGTCCCATGCTCTCTACTTGGGTCACCACACCATCTGGTTGAACGTGAAACCCAAGTTGACCAAGATTGTTTCGTTTTAGAGATAATTCAGAAGCAGGAAATCCCTGGGTCACTGCACGTAGTCGGGAAACAATTTCCATCAGCTCATCCCTCTCCCCATAATCACCGCGAACATGTATTGTCACACATTCACCTTGGTGATAGTAGAGCCTCAGACTGAAATAAAGCGATTTTGAATGATTGGGTAGAGGTGGAGGTAAAATTACTCAAATATTATACAAGATCACGATATGTAGCAAGAATTTCAGAAGCATTATAAGTGCAACGATGCACGATTAATTGAGAATAAAGACTATACCTGTTAGTCTGAGCGTGCCAACCAAGCACACTGACACAAGGAGTGACGAATACAATTTGGCGTGAGTGTTCCTCGATCAAAACTATTGTGTCTACGCTTATTCCTAAGTAACAGTCTGTATTTTGATTGCTGTCTTCCAAAATCACTTGCCAGCATATTCCACCTCGCTGTGTAGCATCGCACGAGAGACGAGGTCGAATCGGTGCTTTCTTTTTGCTGCTAAATGACAGCATCGCTGAAAAAGGAAGTAATGAATGAGTTCTAACTGAATGGGATGCAAAATATGAAATACAATTTCAGTTTCGGAATAATAATTCCGTATACTCACAAAATTTTTGGCCAGTGTCGACTACAGTAGTCGATGAATAGTTTGTAGCTAAGTCTTTGAGATACTCTTGTCTAGTTCTAGTAGCCATTGTAGCGAACTTTTCGGATCTGAAAAAGAGAAGATGATTGAAGAGGTGAATGTGTTTGCTAAGAAGATTGTACCTTCTTTCCAAATCTTTATTATTACCTGTGCGCCGCATTCTCTGCATTGATTACTTTGGCGAGTATAAAATCTGCGAAGGCTTTCCCTTTGCTGAAAGTAGCTCCTGTTTGTACCGGTGGTCCGAATACCGGGACTTCTTTACTTCTAGAAACGGCTATACTATACTGTGTATTTTCTGAGCATGGATTAATGGCTCGTACAATAATGAATACGTGTTGAAACTGGGAGCGGATTCTACGAGGACTGAATGGCAGAGCTCCTGGTTCCTAAGAGAGAAACAGAAATGAAAATTTTAATCACTAAATTCGTGAAGCCTTGAATCTTACGTTTCAAGTTCAAGATGATAAAAAGAATGACGTTATACCTGGAAGACTATGGTGACAATGTCGTTTCCAATGTGTCTTTTCCTTAGCAATTGCTGTCTGTTGTTAGGTGTAAAAGGAAGCATTGTAGAAACGTGGAAAGTGACTTCGACACCCCTGTGATTTGCAGTTACAGCATGAGTGCCAGTTGAGTCGGTTTTGGTGTCCAAGCCTGCTTTGTATCCTTCATAACCGCGCAGTCTTATTCTTTGGCCTTTGTGTAAATTTGAGATTAAACCAGATTAGATTTAGTGAAACAATTTGATCGCAAAATGAAGAGAAAGCAAGAAATATATATTGTGTTCATATTTACCCATAGTGTCTAAAAATTCTAAGAATGCTGGTCCAGCATGTTGATTATTGTACATCTCTTCTTCGGTTCGTTGGCCTGATCTACAGTACAGAACTCCGACCTTATACTTGTTCGAAAGTCCCTGTTCATCCAATCTTGCTACAGCTTCTTCAGCGGCGGGTGTTCCCAGCTTTAGACAACCCAGCTGTACCTCTGGTGCAACTAATTCAAGGATTTCTCTCATCGGAGATCTGCCTTGAGGTCTGATACCCAGTGCTTCTTCAGGAACTGTACCTCGCAGAGTTAGTAATTCCGAAGTTCGCACAATTATTCGATACTGATTAGACTCCTTCCTAATACTTATGGCCACTGGACCTAGCTGCTCGTCCATACCGAACCAGTTTTGATGTTCGCGACCTAAATATAGAAAAATAAAAAAGAAAATTAAGAGAAAATAGATGCAGTCAAAGTAAAAGCACTTGTAATAATTTGGATGGACCGGTGCTTCAATTTCAGATCTTTGGGTCTGTAATTATTCAGAAAAAAAGCCTCTATCTAAAGAAGAGATAATTTTTGTTCTAGAAAATTGTACAAGGGTAAAAAATTCATTACTCTAGTCCAGTTTGCAGTAATATCTAAAATCGAAGCATAGGTTGATCCAAATCCTTGCATTAAGGTGCTTCCCTACCCAATTCCACCTGACCTGAAAACATTGGGCAGAACGTGCTATTAAACGCAATATCTCTGCCTGGGCACCGAAATAAAAAAAAACAAAATCCGTTACGCAATTCTATGTGCGATTCCGAACATGTACGGCCCAAAAAATGTTCGGTTTACGCGAAAATAGAGAAGATATCTATGTAAAACGTTTTCAAAACCGTTTTCGAAAGAGGCACGGAGGGGTCAAATTCTTTTCGACCCCTCTTGGTGTACCTATTTTACCTGTATATAAAGGTGCCTCATTTGACCCATCGGTGCCTCACTCGACCCCCTCGGTGCCTCTTTTGAAAACGGTTTTGAAAACGTTTTACATGGATATATTCTCTATTTTCGCGTAAAAAAAAACATGTTTTGCGCCGTACGTGTTCGGAGTTGCACATAGAATTGCGCGACGTATTTTGTTTAATTGATTTCGGTGCCCAGGCAGAGATATTTCGTTTAATAGCTCGTTCTGCACGCGTTCTGCCCAATGTTTTCGGGTCAGGTGAAATTGGGTAGGGCAGCACCTTAAGTGCTTTGTGCTTTTACTTCGATAGCATGACAATGTCTTAAGAAAAATCTTCGTAAGACACGTGTGACTTTGGAATCTTTGAAATAATTTGTAACGCAATGATGTAGAGAAAAAAATGTTTCAGTTAATGATGATGACGATGATGATGATGATTATCATACCCAAAAAATATCGGCGATAATAGTGGGCCCCATCATCAACGCTTTCAATAGGTAAAGGACGTCTCTGAAGCGGGCAAGTGTGTTTCCAAAGAGTTTCATTCGGCGGAGGTTCAAGAACGGAAACTCCGTAGGCTAACGGAGGTCGATGAACCCCATTTGCAGTGGGACATCGAGTAAGTCCTACTTCTCTTTCACCCTCACCACCAGTCTCGTTACGAAAGAACGGGCAGGACTCCAACAGATCGTTACCTATGATGATGATAAAAAATTTGTAAAAATAATTATTCTATGGGAAAAGATGAAGCAGAAAAAAAAAAAAAATGTATGACCCCGCAATTTGAAAGAAGACGCACCTTTTCCGTCACCGGCATCGTCTTCGGGGGCTTCGTCCGGCGTTGATGATCTCAAAGAGCTAGCAGCGGATGCACCAGTCGCGGTATTACGTCTTCTAGCCAAAAGAATGCCCCTCAGTTTTGCCGCGTATCCAAGATTAGCAGTTAGTGACTGGCAATCGTAATGAGCAAAAGCACGTCTTCTATGTCTCTCCTCGACGTCGGCAGAAACCGGTGGGCTTCCGGGATTCTGGCATTGTTCCTGGTCTATACCACGCGGAGGTTTTCCACTCCAAAAACGATTGAGCTTAAGCCGTAACTTCGGACTCGATCCAGTCGGTCCGCAAACCTCATCAGTATCTGGTGATTGACTGTCCTGTAATCGGCGAAGTAATTCGGCGTTTGAATTTGGGCTACGCTGATGATCAGGTGAACGAAAGTCTTGAAGCATTGCGAAGAAATTTTCACCAACTGGTACGGACTGAGCTACGACATCGATGCTTCCTAAAAATCAGAAAAGAAGAATGAAATAATACAAAAATTATAACAAATATATATATATATATATATTTTTTTTTATCTTCTCTTCGCTCGTTTTAATTCGTTCAAATTTACCGTGGGAGCCATATTCTCGTCTAAGTGGAGTGTCGGGAACACGAGAAGCTGGATCCGGACTGTGGGGCAGTTCGAGACTGGAATTCGAACGATGAAGCGCCAGACCGCGTCCCACACGGCTACCCGGACCAACGTTGGTGCCTCCGCCGCCTCCACCGCCGCCGCTGTTTACTGGAAGACTCGCGATCATCTCATCATTCTGTAACAGAATATAGATGAATGTATAATGGGATATTGATAGATGGAAATATTGAGCGAATAAATAAATTTAAATCGCATTTACAGTATAGCCTGATTTCATAAGAATATATGAATAGCTGTAACTCTAAATAATAGTTATAGCTCTTTGGAGAGGCTGAATACCTCATTGTTTTAGTTGATCTTTGTCCTAGTTTAGAAACACTGCGATCTGAATACCGCGAAGAGACAAAAGGTCTTCTCATTTAGAAACGTTTTCTTAAAGAGGAAACGAAAAGATAAAAGAAAAAAGAAAAAATACGGCTATATGCATGGCTATAGCTCATGATTAGAAATACGCGAGTTTGATATTTTATGTAACAATAGTTTAGCACGATAATTGCGTAAGCGAGTAAAAGATTGATGTACAAATACCCTGTAAATGCTTTAATGTCTCTGAGCTTCATACACGATCTTTGTCACCGTAATACATATCGCGACTACATACTGGAGCCATAATGGTTAGCGAGAGCTATTCTAAATTTAAGTGCTTCTAAACAAGACCGAAGTAGGACAGCTAATTAAATAGCTCCCAAGAGAAGCTACGCTCTCCGCATGTAGCTACACGTAAAAATAATGAAAAAAATAAAATAAAATAATAATAATTCACATATTATATATATATGGTCATCCTGGGATATGAGCGTGCTTTGCTGTTAGTATACGTGTTCATTTTGTTGAGTGGCTCTTTCCGTAGTATTGCCACTTTTTAATTACACTAGTGGGACATAATATATTTCTCAATTTTTTTTCGTAATTATTTTTTTGTATTTTTTAATTTTTTTTTGTTATTATAGCTCTTAGTACTCTCGCAGGATATATTTGCACGTGCCAAAGGTGGTGGTGGTGGTGGGATGGCCTGCAGGTTAATCTGTTAAAAGTTAATTTCTTTAGCGATTAATTACTGTCCAATGTGCTATACTATGCATAATATAATTAACGAGAATGAAAAATCAATTTGAGGGTAACTAATGGGTGTAACAAGAACGTGTTGTCGTTATTTGATATCGTCGACGTTATAACAACTCCGATAATCACATAAGATATTCAATTATGCGTATTAAACAGCAAAAGCGGTTTGTTGTCGGTTAAAAACATACTAATTTTTTAAAGTCTTAATTAACCGGGGTACTAATCCGCTGTGTTGGTAGTTATATCATGGTCGTTAACGTTTAACGTAGATCATTTTTTTCTTCTTTTTTTTTCCACCAGTATACGTATACCTATTGCGTTGTGAATTTTTATTTTTATATATATATATATATATATATTTTTTTCTTCTCCATTAACCCATTCGCACAATAAAATTGTACAACTTTAGTTCTATACGATCTATAAGCTTTCTAGAATTAGGAAATATGATCGTCTCCTTCTCGTTTATATTATAGTATTGCCGCTTGCGAATTCGTTTTATGTATTTATTGTAGAAAAATTGATAATAAATATCGTTAATTTATTTATACATAATTATAATATAAATACTTATAGTTAGTTTTTAATTTACAAACTTACTATTATATACCTGTATATAAATGGTATATTATTAGCAAGAACTACGACGTATTGCCAACAGAAATGGTATTTCTTTTTTTTCTAGTTTTTTTAAACTTTTTTTTCTTATATCTTCTTATTTTACTTATTAGGTACAGATTTAGGCTCTTTGTAATGGCGCCGTTTCGGTCTGCCGAAATCTCATCTTCGTACGTTAATTAGCTTCGTTCTACTTCCAACAAGTTATGCTCGCGATCTTTGGCATGTTTTGATTGCACGTATTGAAACCACGCCGCGGTCTCGCGGCTATCCTTAATCCCACCATCACAATACGACAACAGATTTAGTAAAAGAATTTTTCTAATATCTGATATAGGTCAGTTTAAAATAGTAAGAAAATGATCATCGCGATATAATATCGGTCATAAATCGTATCTGTTTTAATAAAATTTCTTAAAAAAATTCTAAGTTCTAGTAGGTATATTTTTTTTATACAATCTGTACTTAAATCACAGCATAATAATTCAAATTTTTTAAATAATATAAAATAATTTTTTTGTTTTTGTTTTTTAATTTTATTACATGATGACGCGTTGCGTTGATGAATCAGAATCATTCTTATATTCAAACTGGAGGTTGAATATGACGTTTGAGATCTTATATCTATATACGAGGAAGAACGTATATGTATACGTTGAAACTTCGACAATCGTCTTATTGTCGATCAGAGCTTGATCGTTTGTAATGATAAAGGTCTAGCACGAAACAATTCGGGGTGTACGGGGAAAGGAAAAAAGAGGAGAGGAAATCGTCGGAGAGTTTGGTATTTCGTTGCTATATCAAAAGAAATTCTTAAGCATTCGATGTAGGTATAGATATCTACGAAAGATGTGCTTATAGGTATAAAGCATAAAGACTTTGGTGTATGCAGGGTAAACGCCACTCAATCTTTACTCTATCGTAAATCGTAGGACAAAGATACTGCATCTACCTGCACACTCGATTTGGATCATTTCATTGTTATTTCATAAAATAATTGGATTCCAAAATCTGATGAAAAAGCAAATGCATATCGAAAGCCATTCAATCATTGTACCACTTTACAACTATATAGACTACAGTTCGTAAATTGATATATAGCATGGGGTCGGAAAGAACCATAAAATCTGAATGGTAGATGGAAAAAAATTTCAAGCCGAGGGGTAGAGACCGAGTGTCTTCAATAAACCTCGTACTTGGTTTTCATTGCATATCATATGTACAGATGGGTGCCACGTGTAACTGCAGGTATTTTCAGAACCTATAGGTAACTATATACGTATAGGTAGTATAGGTCTAAACTTTTAGATCCGAGTGATATTTAGACCCTATAATTTAAATTCTAAATATTTTTTTCATTTTTTTACCGGTACCTGGACATTAGAGAAGAGTGGTAGGTATTGGAAAGGACATATAAGCGAACTTTTCGGGTAGGGAAGAAGAAGAAGAAAGAAAGCGGTTATTATTTCCCCTAGTATACCTAGTGGATGGAATCGAACACGCTAATGCGGGTCTAACAGGAGGTCTATAAGTCCGGATATTCTCTTCACCCTTTGTTAGGGTATATATATACTTTTTTTTTTTTCAAGTGATTTTTCGAAGTGTACAAGTCTTTGTCTACACAGCTGGTTGGTTTTCTATACCGAATTTGCCGATCGAATTGTGACTATGGTCGGTTGTTTCAAAATTTTTAGATGGATTGCCTTTTTCCTTTGTGTTCAAGCCGGACTCGAGTCCGGAATTTTTAAATTTCCGTACGATGAAAAATTCCCAATTCGTTAAAGACGATTTAAAGTTTTTAGAAACGTTGAAGTTCTCAATTCTCAAGTTTTTGAAATCAGCTATATAGACTTTTTCAAAACTGTGAATCGGTAATATTAAAATTGGGAATTTTTACTGTTGGGAACTTTTGAAAATTCGGAATTTAAACCCAGTCCCTTTGTGTCAAGATAAAGTGGAGGATGAAAACGTAAGGCCTAAAACATGTTTGGAATGTATTCGGCATTAAGGACCGAAATTTCATGGATACCGAAGCACTCAGCAGGCGTACATTGCGCGAATTCCTTAGCGATCACGCTCTTGCAGCTAGACCAGAGCTTGTCACTTTTATGCTTTGACATGGAGAGCCGAGGACCCTGCGGGTTAAATAACACGAGATTTTCGATCCTTGCGTAGTTATACCCCCGTTTCATGGCATTCAAATACCAAGAACTAAAAAAAAAAAAAAAAAAAAAAAAAACGCCTCAGTCAGAATGTCTCGGAGGAACGGACTAGACCCTCAGGGTAAGGCTCATTATCTCAGGATGGAACCTACAGTCACGTTGAAAACCGGGCGAAACACTACTATGATTATAATGCACGGTTTTAATCCTTGATTTTGCTTCTACAGCTACAATTATTGCCATAACGTAGCATAACATAACTTCGCCATTTACCTAAAACAGGTATAAGATATATGCAGGCATTGCAAAAAAAAAAAAATATTCTAATACCAAAATTGAATTCATTGAATATCTTTGGTTTGCTCCGAAATCACAATTTCGATTAACGATGCTATCCTACACGAAAACCACTTTTTCTTCGGTGAAATCAATCGGCGAAGTCTATATGGTCTCGAATATATTTCAGTTATTTCTAAAAATCCTAGTATTCGATATTTCTAGACAGATAAGAAAAAATAAATATTTGAGGCACACTTATGAAACAATTTTGATTATACATTTACATAATCGATTACTCGATTAAAAAAATGAGAAAATCGTGAACCACGCGCCAAAGTTGGTTCCTTTTTTTTTTTTTTAATTTTATTTACAAAAATAATTCGGAGTGCGAGGACAGGTTTTTAGATGAAATATTTCAGTTAAACACTATTCGGCCTTGTGTTTGTCAGTCCGGCGTCGGCAGGCGCCACCGGATAATAAAAATAAAATCACCGCATCAATTAGTTTTAAAAACCAGTTAGATAATCGCCTCGAAAGTTTTCGAACAAATTCTACAAATAATAAAATGATAATGACCGATAGTCGTGAGGATCTTTCAGTGCCAATTAACACACACTAGTGTAATCGTTGATACGAAATGTTTATATAGCCGCTGGAGAGGCAGTTGGTTTTTTCAATATTTTGTCAAAAAGTGTATTTCGAAAGAAAAAAAAAAAAAAGATATATGAGTAAGTTTTTCCTTAAATTCTCACGGAATTTGATCGCTATCAATAATTACCTTTCTCTCTCTCTCTCTCTCTCTCAATCTTTCTTTTGAGCATGATATTCCTCTTGCGTAGTTATCTCTCAGTGTCATCAGAGATTAATGCATTCAGAAAAGGATTCTAAAGGATTGAAAAGGATCCGGTCAACGGCATTCCACGTGCCAAAAAACGAGTAATAATTTCCAGCATCCTGTTCCAGTGACATATGATCAGTACTAAACATTATTTATACAGGGTATACCTGCAACCTCCTCGTTAATGCAATCCCCGAGTTGTTCGTAATCGCATTCTGTGGAACCATGACGGACGAACAAACTGACGGACAATAACAACTCGCTAGGCGAGACCGGCCGCCTGCACTGATACTATTTTACACAACCATCTGCCATACGTATACGTATAGGTATATATGTGCATTTATTACCTACCCACACAAATATACTCCGTAATTACGAACTAAGGATTTCCTTCTTCCGTGCTATAGAAGACTGCAGTTCGTTCTTGGGTTCTCGCACTGCATTCTGCGATCGTACGTGTCTGATATAATAAAATTGCTATGGGGTAGGGTAATTGTTCAACCATCAATTAGCCATTCCTGGTATATACTATATATATACCGCGATGATTCCTTGAAAGTTAACAGTCAGTCACAGCCAATTCGACACTACCCGAGTTTTTCGTCTGTTTTTCGCAGGCTGGCCATCCTTTCATTCATTCATTCATTCTGTTATCCATCCAGCCATCCATTCATCCAACCATCCATCCATCCACCCATCCATCTATCCACCCACCCATCCATCCATCCAACCATCCATTCATTTACTCATACATTTATTTGATTATTTATTTATTTTTTCATTTTAAATCATTTGACGGCCTTTCACAATTCAAATTAAAAAGGGGATGGCCAGCCTGCGAAAAACAGACGAAAAACTCGGGTAGTGTCGAATTGGCTGTGACTGACTGTGAACTTTCAAGGAATCATCTTGGTATATGAAACTCGACTCTTGTCAATTTAAGGGGAATTCAAAGACCCTCTTTGTATCTTTGTAGCTATGCCTGTTGCATAGACAAGGAGCTTTGTGAATCGACCAAGAGAAACATGTATGGGTATACAATAGCCTTCGGAGAATTGATATTTGATACACGCGATTAAGTCGGATCACTTCAGGAACTGCATTTTCATTATGAGAATAGGGGACAGGATCAAAAATTAACACGAGAATTACGGGTAGAAGATACGCGTTTCCGCCCACGCATGGATCTGTATGATCCTTTTCACCGATTCGGTGTTCAGATTTCTAAAGCTTATCCTTATGGGGATTTTATGAACGAATATATTCACTGATTCAGGTTCAGCAGGCCCATATTTTAAGGGTGGATTCCTCGTGGAATTCCAAGACTAAATTTCCTTTACCAAAAATCCGAGGGTCTAATATTCTCCGAGATATAGAAGATCTTAGCTTACCGATCATAGGACGCCATGAGCGGAAGTTGCGCAGTGCTCTGGCTACGTGACCTGTACGTTCTGCGATTGATCATAATAAGATCCTTTCTTAGCTCGTAAAGTATTGGTCTTTCGAATTTGTGACAAAGGAAATTTGGTCTTAGATTTTGACGGGGAATCTATCCTCAAAATATGATCTGTTAAACCTGGATCACCCTGTATGGTTATATAAGAAACGGGATCTGTTTATTCGAGGGCAACTTCCTCCTCATCGAATAGAAGGGTTTCTGAGTACGACGTGACTCCGGACTAGTTTTCTGCTGGTTAAAAGGCAACCGGAATATTATTGGCTTCGTGAATCCTGACGTTTATTATTATCGTTTGAGAGATGGTCAAGCCTTCTGTTCCATTCGTACTAAAGTCGACGGTGCGTAAGCAGGGGGGAGAAAAAAAAAAAAAAAAGGGCTTGCGATCGAGAGAATGAGCGTTCGATTAAAAAAAGCGAAGGAAGGCTTCGCTGTATCTCAAACTAATCAAATGCGAACTAATTTTTAGATCGAAGTAGATTCTGCGATTTCGCGTCGTTCAAGACGGATAACAAAAGACATAAAAAGTAATATATACCCAGCATATATCAGGTCTTCTTATAAATGTCGTGTATAGGCCATATGAAGATAATAAACGACGTTGAACGTGACAAGCTGTTGCTGCAGTGTCTATCGATGCGCTAGGCCTCTATACCTACTTGGGTGCAATACATTGCTAGTGCACTGAAGTACCTAAGCGTAAACGAGATACTAGGTAGGTTCATTCAATGTTATACTCCCACGGTGGTTTAGCTCGCGTATATATAAGCGTATACCTACAACTGAGAGGAACGCTGAGAACGCCTCTTACCTGAACCGTGCGATAGGACGAACCGGTACCCAGCGCATGCCGTTGGCTTAGGCTATAATTGGAATATGTGCCAACAGGACTAGGTACACGCGGGATCGAAATAAGATCTATTCTAAGAGTCTGCACGGTATATATAAACGGCGTTAAACTCCACTGTCCCATTTAACAAATTCAAATTTATCAAATTTTTACAGTTCACGCATAAATTTTTTTTTCAACTTTTATAACTTTGCTTCTCTATATCACAAGCAGAATCTCATTCTGTTGCTCAGTTTATTTTTATTTTTTCCCTCACTCTGCTGCACGGAGGTCGTCGAGTCACTTTTTTTTTCTGAACATTACCTATGTGCGACCTTTTGATATTGGCAGTTTTTTTGGGACCGGGTTGAAGTTCCGGATTGTATAGAAAGAAAAAGAAAAGTTTAGAAATGGTTTTTCCCGAGAAGTCTGCATAGCCAATTTCAAAAACTTCGAATCTAAGATCACTGAAAGTTCAAAAATCCGTAATTTGAAATTTACGGATTTATTCATTCAGTGTTTGATAACTTGGGCTGTGTATTGAACGTATGAAAACCAAAGTTTTTGAAAAGTTTGAATAGTTTTAAACGAATTGAGGATTTTTACCGTTCGGTACATGTAAAATTCGAAACTTCAACCTGCGGCCCCAGATTTCTGTGCAATGCGAGTTACGGTGTAGAGACTGCAAGCAGTACCGATCTTATCGCTTCGCTTTGCGATGGAAGCTATATATACCTATACTACGAGTACTTGTTTTCTTCTTCTTCTCCTTCTTCTTCTTCTTCTCTTTTTACAAGTGTGCAGAGACGAATCATCTCATATACAATTTCTCCTACGGGAGCGGTCGCGGACTGTCAGACGAGAATTGCAGAGTAGGCTAACGATATGCGAGCATTAAATGAAACCATACTATAATTAAACTAATTAGAGATTTACTGTGGAATGCAATTCTTACTCTCTGATATTATCCATATAAAATTTCTACGTACTGTCATGGTTTTCATCTTTGAATTTCACAATAGAAAGTAGCAAAAATGACATACCGTTCTGTTTTTTCTATCTGGAAATTTAGGGAGCTTGTTTTTTTCTATTTAATTATTCAAAAAATGTCCAGGCATACTGATTCTTATACAGAGTACAGATATATTATCTTCATGTCTAACGAACGGCCTCATCCAGTGTATCGAGTTCGTTCAGAGTCGAGCTCAGCTCAGCCTGCAGGTTTCACGTAGCCTCGCATCAACATACACGTGAATACTACGTACGTAGGTACATATATTATAATCGTCAAACGTGTGTACATGTCCAGTTTCCGATGCGTGACGAAGGGACATGATAGTGTGTGTCATGGGAATATGCAAGGTGCGTGCAGTGCGTGCAAGCGATGGGCGTAGCGAGAGAACAGGTGAATAAAACTAGTCTGTAGGTATGTATGTACGTAGTGACTATCCACATACGTCATAATATACGTTAAAAAAATACATTATATTTATACCTATATACATGTATTGTGTCTCCAGGATATTTGCTCCGATAGTTTTCACGGATGGCTTCATTCAACGAGAGAGGATATGATCAAAGTCGAATAAATTTTCATGCAAAGAGACTAAAACATTGCGTTGATTTTCAGATTTGAACATACCTACGGTGTTCCATGATAATCGTCTATCAAAGAAAAAAGAAAAACTATCTCCGAACAAATTATCTCATTGTATTTGTATGCAATTTGAAATTGAACACCTATACAAGGCGATTCAGGTTCAGCCAGTCATATTTTTAGGGTATAGATTCCCCGTGAAAATCTAGGAATAAATTTCCTTTACCGAAAATTCGAGGGACCAATACTTTCCGTGCTACGAAAGATCTTAGTTTACCAATCGCAGAGCGTTTAAGTCACGTAGTTGGCGCACTGCGCAACTTCCGCTTGTGACCAGCCGCGTCTGCGTCGCTTATAAGTTCTGTGATCGGTAAGCTGAGATCTTTTATATCTCTGAAACTATTGGTCCCTAAAATTTTTGGTAAAGGAAATTTAGTCTGTGAATTCTACAAGAAATCTACCCTCAAAATATGACCTACTGAATCTGTATCACCCTGTATACCTACATTAATATTCCATATTCATACCGATTTGTATATGATTGATACGTGTGTAAAAAAAATGGATATAATCGAAGATAATATATGGCTATAAATGTACCGTTACATTTATTTCATGTGGGTTGTGTTTATATACTCGTTGTTATTCGGGTAATTAAATTCCTCTATATGTATGACGAGAGGATGTGGTAAAGCGTTCAATCGATTCGCGTGGGATCGTCGAAGGACATGCGTTCCGTTCAAGATATAGACACTGACCATGGTAGGTACGAACAGGTTTCTGTCACAAATTTTGTTATGTAAGTCAACGGTTTTTTGCACTATGAGAATTTCGCTATGATATGGATATTGACTATCCTATAAGGGAGGGAGTACCTACCCCGTAAATTAATTTCAATTTTAAGATCATAGCCAAATCTCCTTTTCATTAATCGTTGATTCTCATAATTCCTAGATGAGGAAATCTCACGTTTACTTTATTTCCCTATAACGCATAAAGTCTCGCACTTCCTTGCTAACCGCGAATGTGTAGTTATGAGTATGAGCGATTCCCTCACATTCCCGGTGCACGCTATACGATTATGCGTGTTGACGAGCGAACTAGTTATGTTAATGGCTCGCATTCTTTGCGTGCCGGTAATTTCTGCGAATTTTTTTTAACTCAAACTCAGTCGATATATCGACGCTTTTGGCTTCGATTAGCGTCCTTGTTGCGATTATTATACGCGTAGACTAGTTTGACGGAAGTTAGACGGTGCGATTTGTCAAAACGCATTACAGTGAACGAAAAGTTTTGAGATTGTAGACATAATCAGCTTTTGGTGGAAAATCTACTCCTATTTCGAAATTTCAATTAACGTCGCGGAATCAATTTTCCATAGAGTCAATCAGAAATAACGACAAATTAGATTCCAGCTATTCTTCGACCTCGAAGATGTGGTCCGATTTATATTAGGGAAACTTTTTTCGGTGGATAAAAAGTGGTAAAAAATTTGGTCCAGAAAAAAGGGGATTTCGAAACGAAGAAATTGCATACTCTGGTTTGATATATTGGAACTCGGAGAGACCAGAATATTTTTTTGGAAACCTGGTGGTCACGCACACATACTTAATCTGTTTTTTTTTTGTTTTTTTTTGTTTTTACTCCGATCGGCGATTCATTCATTGATAAAACTAGAAATTGTAATAAATCGATATTGATTCGCGAGTAAAAAGTCGCAAAATATAAAAGAAGAAACTACAAGATCGAGGGGATTTTCAGTATCGTATATTCGATCGGAAGGTCGTCTAGTCCGTGACGCAACTTTTGAGTAGTGGGCGCTCGTTCGAGTAACGATAAAAAAAAAAAGAAATTACAGGTAATATAGAGACTAAAAGGATCAATAATTGAGATCGGACTTAATATCAGCTAAAATATATAATTATTTTAGTATTTTTTATCGAAGTATTATTATTATTTCGAATATTTTTTCGATGTATAGAAATTGGCGAACAATGCGTGATGACCTCATAGAGCAACGTTGGCGAATCGAATGAAAGATTAGAAGTTGGTTGTAGAATATGAGGCAATTTGAAATTTAAATTCAGATAAAAAGTAAGAAAAAAATCCCATAATCTGACCTCACGACTTTGCGGAGTTGATCAGATGACCTTTTTCTATTTTCTGATTCTTGGCACGCGACAAAAGTTGCCAGGATAACGTTCTTTTACTTCGTTCTTTATTTTTTCTTCTTCTTCTTCTTCTTCTTATTCTTATTTTCATTCTTATTCTTTGGTAGAGCGAGATTTCAGCACGGGTCTCTCTAAATGTCACTACAGGTTTTCGCACGGTGACGTACTACTACGGAGTTCGGGCTTTTTGTCGGGGAACCTGAACACGTCGTTAGGACTCTGTACGAGTTAATTACGAGCTGTAGCCACCGGAGTCCTTGCTCGACCAGCCTAATGATAGGTTCCCATATCCAGAGCACCGCAGCCCGAGGCTATACAGCATTTATACCAACTCACGTAAGCGGATTTAAAATCGCTATTTACCGATCGTATATACCTACTACTGTGGCGAATTCCGTTTCGAATCGTCCCTCCGCATTATATAGCACATCGATACGGTTAATTAATTCCATCAACTATCTTGAAATACTTTTCTAAACGCTGTAACATCGGAGACTAAATATCAATCAATTTTTATCAACTTTCTGAAGACAAATATACCTAACGCATTTATTGATTTTGCCGTTTCATCATCCCTCGACATAGGATTAGGAATTAGTATTAAAAAACTAGCTATTAAGATCACGAATCAATCTCTTTGTATCAACCCTTTGGTCACGCTATACCTACACCTGTCTAAATAGGTATAAATCATTCGTCATTATTTAATCTCGACGTTTTTTTTTCATCCGGATATACATAAAGAGTCAGTTAATCCGAGACAGTGGATTGGCTAGTCTTTCAACTACTACGTTTCTCTGAATTCAGAATGATAATTGTTTAATGGGACTGACTCCTGTCGGCCATCGAACCCAGGACTTCTTTACGTCTGTCCATTTGTCTGGGGACGAACGACAGCTGGCTTTGTAGTTATTCTCAACTCTCTTTCTCAGACACCCATTTCTCGGCTTCTTCTTCTTCTTCCCTCATCTTCTTTCTCACTGACGATAAATTCACGCTACAGAGACTATTTCAACGACCCAGCATATGTTTGGAGAGAAAATTTTCTTACTATATATACAAATATATATAATACGCGGGTAGTTCTCAGCGGAGGTCCAGACCTTTATTTTATAATTTTATTATTTTATCTTCGAGCTTGCAATAAACCTCTCTCGCTTTTTTTTTACGCAAAAATATTCACGGATGATCAAGTAATGTAGCGTTTTACAGTGAACACGTGTGTTCACACTCGTGCAATCAATGATATTCATATTCATATACGTATTTTATTTTTATTTCCTTCTCATCAGCCACAGCACGCAAAGGGGGTATACTCCTGCGTACTTTATACCTTACATATTCGCTATATCTTTCTCTTTTTTCTTTTTCCCATGATATAATATGTAGCGTGATATAATAATGCGAAAAAAATATATATATTCGGAAAAATCTATCGCAGGCAATTATACGAACGTATAATCGTGGAAGCTATGATAATATCGCGTGTGACTAATGCGATTCACAGTGGGAGATGTAATTCATTATTCTTATGTATACTCAACGGCTTTAAGATGGGTATATTAAATTGTCAACACGTATAGGTATAGTATATGTGCATAAACGAATTCAAAAAGTCATCGATAATTACATAAGCACACTAGTAAACAGGCGAAATAATGAACAAAATTATAGTAAATTAAATAAAAAAAATATTTAGTTATTTTCTTGTCTTGTCTATATTGAATATAAAATTTGATCAGACACTCTGTTGCGTGTAAGTGAATAAATGAATGAATTATCATCCGTAAACCGCGTCGAAATATTATCTTTTAGAAAAATTTGGTCAATTGGATCGGAATGTGGGCCCAGTATATGAAGGCCTTTGCCCGTTTGTAGCTATAGCGTATGCCGTATGAGTCACGGTCCCGCGGTACGTATAACGTCGTTGGGCCCCCACGTGGTTTCACTATATTCTCCGTTCCCTTACTCGAATATTTTTCTCCTTATGTAACGTACTATAGACCTATAGGGAGGGGGGGGCCCAACGGGGCCCAAAAGGGCCGAGAAGATTCTCGTAGCAGTAGTCATCTCTGTCTTTTATACCTATAGCCAAGAGATCGCATTCCAGAATTCCACCCTCGCAATAGCGTAGGTTTAACATTAAATCGTTTTTCAAATTTACCGACCGATCAATCTATAAAAAAATATTACATGATCGGCAATACCCATTGAGTCACTTACTCGATCCGGTAGACGCAGACGCCTACGCGCACGTAGTTATATATATATTAGTAATGATAATGATAATAATAATGTTCATATTGTATAGTTTAAGGATTTACGAATAATCATAAGCTTATAGTGTATAGAAAATAATAAATAAAAAACTTTCAACTTGTTGTTCATCGAATGAACGAATTTTTTTTTTTTCTTTCCTTCTCATTATATCCTCACGTTTCAGATCTGAGTATTTTATATGAGAGGAGAAAAGGGTGACTCAATTCGCAAAACTGATGATTAAATTACGATTTATGTATAAATTTCACGTATTTTCTTGGAGTTTTAGTCACGAGTTTAATTTATATAGGTCAGTGAGAATAAAAATAATGTATGAGTAAATTGATGAATAAATACCTTATTATTTAATCCTCGTTTTCGTTTATTCCTTATTGAGGATAATATCCGGGTTTTAATACCTAGTAAATATATGGTAAATTTTTGCCGATTTTTTGTCGAAAACCAACAAATATTTTTATTCATATTTTTATATACTATAAGAATAATTTATTCACTAGATAAAAAAAAAAAATTAAGAAAAAAAAAAGAAACAACCACCCCCGTTACTTATCATAGATCGATTATAATTGTACATACATCAATAAACACATATATGCGACTGTTCTAAATCACGGACGTTGATAAACTGAAGAAAATAAGAACGCGTTTCCATTGTCACTCAGAATAACGTACGTAGTAAACAGGCATCGACCTGCAGGATCGAAGACTACTACGTCGTTAAACTGCCTGTTTCGTTCCGACCATAGGAAATTCTAAACTTGCAGGAACTGATTTTGAAACCTGCAACGATTACTCCATGTCCTTTTTCGATCTGATTATAATCGCAGCTATATGATCATACTCTCTTATCCTGGCAGGACTCTTTGCCTAATCAGCGTAAAAAAAGAAGTCATAATTTCCAAATATACAGGGTGGTCCATTTTAATTTACGCAGGCGAATATCTCGAAAACTAACAGTTATAAAAGAAAAAGTTTCATACAAAACTTAAAGGGTTTCGAGGGGGAAAGATAATGTTGATATGTGTTGACTTGTGGACTTCGCCAATTCCGAGATTTCGCAAGTAACTTCGGATTTTAGATAGGGAACACATGTTTTGGTTGGGGGCAGCTGATAGCGAGATCAAAGTCTCATTCAAATACGGAAGCAAAAAAAATTGGAAAAAAAAAAATTTGCAAAAAAAATTGGAAAAAAAAATTTCGCGAATTTTTTTTTTTTTGCAAAAGATCGTTTATTGTCTCTAGCTTTCAAACACATTCATTTTTTATCACTCCTGAGTCCGAAATAAGCTGTGTGTTATTGATCTACGAATTTTTTTTACTAATCTGGTACATTCAAACTTTCCAATTTCAAAATTGGCGAGAAATATTTTAAGCTAGAGTGATAAACAATTAATGTGTTCGAAGGCTAGGGACAAGTAAACAATCTTTTGAAAGAAAAAATTCGCGAAAATTTTTTTTCCATTTGTTTTGCAAATTTTTTTTTTTTTCTAATTTTTTTTTGCTTCCGTATTTGAATGAGTCTTTGATCTCGCTATCAGCTGCCCCCAACCAAAACATGTGTTCCCTATCTAAAATCGGAAGTTACTTGCGAAATCTCGGAATTGGCGAAGTCCACAAGTCAACACATATCAACATTATCTTTCCCCCTCGAAACCCTTTAAGTTTTGTATGAAACTTTTTCTTGTATAACTGTTAGTTTTCGAGATATTCGCCTGCGTAAATTAAAATGGACCACCCTGTATACGATTATTCATTCATTTTTTTATAGAATTTTCTTGACATTATTTTTCATCTTTATTGCAGGTATCGCTTTAATATTTTAGATAAAGGTCGTTATACACGGTAAATAATGGATTTGTTAAAAGCGTAGGTATACAAGCAGTTTGAAAAAGTTTATAAAGCTATAGTATAGGTAATAGTATAATATACGAAAGACCGAAAAGACCAATTAAAATAAAAATCCATATAATATAACAGAAGATAAAAGGCTATATATATTTTAGCCGTTTGAAAATTATTAAGACCGTAAGTTATAAAGTATTATAATCGTATGCAAATGGCGTATAGTGAATATAGTATGTAAATTAGCTCAATTTTCAAACTGATGACTTTCAGACGGTTTATTTTTATTTTTTCTTTAAAATCTACTAGGTAGTTTATTTATTTATTTATTTATTTCGGAAGAATAACATTAAATGATGAAAAATGATAAAAATGTTATATCTGAATTTTTTTTTATCAAGGATTTTACACCCCCAGCCTTAGGCGATATTATATTTCTACCTTGCAGGTATATAATCTGCGATTTATATACGTTCACGTTTAAATGTGTAAATGACATGCCTATAGCGAGTTTAGTGACGATGAGAACTTTCCTAGGCAAGTAAAACCTTAGTGATTATGCAGATGTCTGTCATTAGTATTCTGATTACTCCAGATCCATCTGCTGCAGGAACTATACAGTGCAGTAAAAGCAGCGATAAATATATAATACTGCAGTTAAGGTGCCACAGAACTGCCGTAAATTCACAGATTTTCGATAGATATACGTCATACCGAGGCGTCAAATACGAGGAATTTCGTCGACAAATTGAGCCTTATTTACGGGACGCAGACGGTTGAAATGAGTTTTCCTGAAAAGTGTGTGTATTTCTACAGCGCGCTTGCTCCCTGGATTCAGTGATAAATGTTCTCATTTCCCAGATGCGATCATAATACGACATGTCGGTAATTGCAGGGATTCTGATGCCGCCATGTTGGATATGTATAAACGACCTGTCACTTTTATTTATTCGCAATACACATTACTGGGTAATCTACGCTGAAAATCACTAAGCAAGCGCACTACAGATTAATTCAGGCTTCCATAAAAAAATGATTCCCATGAAATTCGTTTCTTTGTTTGGGCTCAATTTGTCGACGAAATTCCTCGTATTTCACGATTCTGACGTCACAAAATATATATAGCACACCCCCACTACTGTGGCACCTTAAGAGGTATAATATATTTTGCTGAAGGATTTACCAGCGAAATTAGATCTGCGAATATATATAATACATATTATATTATATTATAAACGGAATAGTCGAATTGCGTGCCGCCAACGAACGATCAAATAAAGTTTACCTAGTAGTTATAGTACATGAAAGGATTATAATAATCATTTGAATATTAATTTTGTTTATTTACAAACGTATCTCTTCGCGGTATTAAATACTGCCAAGTATTTTCATCGAGCATGTCTAATTATGAATAATAATGATAATGGCTATGAGAGGGCGAGGTAGAAAGTACCGTTTTAGTAATATAACTCAGTCGGTAATTACGAACCCCCCAGTCTCTCAATCTTCGAATATCGTGAAAAGAGTTTGTAAAACGGTGTAACAAAAGTCATTGACCGATTTTCGAATAAAGAACGATTATAGATTATATGTATTAGACGTAACAAAAAGGGAATAAAGAAATACGGAGGATAATAAAAGAGAGTAAAAAATAAATAAAAAAATGTTTTAACAATGCCATAAATACCACTTTTGATACTGACAAATTACTTCTATCGACGGTTCTTCCTCATCTGACATAGATGAATCGTGACAGGCTAACGAACGTTTCAAAAATCACACCGATACTATCGTGGAATTCTCCTGTCAACGCGTGGGTCTGATTCAAATTGATGATACCATGGAAGAGTTGATTTAAAACCAATTCCAACGGCGAATTTATAAGCCGATATATTCATTGTTATTTATAATATAGATATACGGTACTACCTACATAGGGTAGTACATGTACTTATACGCTTATATTATAAAATGCGTGTCCTCTGAAGACTGAATACTTAAAGACTTAAAAGCGTACCACTTGCGTAAAGAGCTTAAGAACTGTTAAGTGTAGAGACTATCGTTAAGTGGTGTGGCACATAGGAACCACATGGAGTGCTGAAGTGATGAGGAGGATTCTCTTATACTATACGAATCGTGTGATTCATTTATCGAAATAATTATCATGATAATTATTTGAAAGAAAAAATAAAGAATAAAGATAAAAGGGATGCCTGGTTACATCAGCCGTATACAAAAAAAAAAAAAAAAAAAAAAATGGATTTCAAATTGACTCTTCTACCATTAAAATCGATTCTTGATAATCAATTCTTATAGTTAAAGTCTGAAAAGTCTAAGATAATACCTAGCCTAATTATACAGGGTGAATCATCCCTGATATCGCATAAGGGATGGGCTTATCATCGCAAACCCCTTTCTATTCATACTTGTTATCGTTATATTCATAACAAATATGAATAGAAAGAGCCGGAGTATTTTGCGATGAGAAACCCCTCCCTCATGCGATACCAGGGACGATTCACCCTGTATAACTATAATATTGGGCTTTTACTCTAAGATTTTACTGACCCTAACGCATATCTTTCTGTATCGTACCTATAGCCTATATAAAATAGAGTACAAAAATTTGTTTTTTTGGTTTTTTTTCTTCATTTTGATTTATGGTGTAAAAAAAAATATATCATAACACTGGTTGCTTTCAGGTTCGTCTTCCAGCTGCTAAAACGTCGCGTAAATAATCAGTGATCACGGCTTATCATCCGTTCGATTCAAATATTTACTTGATCAATGTATGCATTTATAACGCGTGGTTTAGACCCAGAAGATTATGGGAATTCGTATAGGTATATATGAATACACGTATAAAATTTATTGCTATATTATAACTGAATATTTACACCGGATTGAATGAAGGTAATACCTCAATTTTCGAATATAAAAGTTATTTACTATTCATAACGATCCTGATAAAAACAGGCAAATATTTTTTTTTCTTCCACAATGATAACGAAAACTAGATAAGACGATATCGATTTCGGCGACCACAATCAATGCGATAATTTATAAATAGTTATAATTATCAGATATACTCTAAGTATAGTATAACTGCTATACTATATGGAAATATATAGTACCTATCCTACATATGCGATAAGAATTTTGAAATGTTGATTAAACCACCGTCATTTATCACAAAATAATCATTTTCTCTTCTCGATTATAAATATTTCTTTCAAATTGATTGTCTTTTCGTACAAAAATTTCCAAAAATCTACAACAAAAAAGAAGTGTCAGAGTTTCACTGATTGGATTTGTGAATTTTTTCCCAAAAATCATATGAGGTAAAAAATTTGCCTGTATCCTTGTGTTACAGCTGGTGTCCAGTACTCGGTTATGGTCGGTGGTTATTTAGCGTTAAATTAACACGAAATTAACACCGGGTAGGCTAAGGTAAATATTTGCGGTTGGTTCCCTTTTCCCATACGTCTTCAAGCGCGTGTTGATGTTGGGTAGTTTTTGACTAGTTCCCATATATCTTCTGGTACATAGCATATGTATAAGTATAATGTAAACGAACACTTAGGTATGGAGGGTACCTATAACGTAGGTGAATGTATGTGTGGTTTGCTACGTTGCATATGACCGACGTAAACCGCATGTACATACCTAACGTAATTTCCGTAGTTTCGGAAGTGCCTGCAGTAGTAGGCAAAAGCGTGTTTAATGTCACTAACGCGTGTCAAAGTAGTTTGTTTACACCTGCATTATGAAAAAAGTAACAGAAAAAAAAAAAATTTAGTAAACGAAAACATAATAGTAATCGCAAAAAAAAAACTTTCCTCACATGATTCGTTATCACGATTCTTTCTTATATTAATTAATAGATTCGTTCATTTTTTTTTCTTTTTTTTTTTTTTGTTATGAATTATTGATAAATATTCATCAAAGTTTAACCAAGTTGTAATCCATCAACGTTTATCTTGTCATTTTTATACGTCGAGGTGAAAAATAGCCCATAGCCCATAGCATCGCATCGCATCGGTCCTATACCTCTACCTTATTTCCTATTTGATGTATCATGCATGCAGTCGTGTAGGTATAATGTATATTATAGGTGTAGGTATATGTGTGTACCTATCTACCAGCCTGTGATGTCCGCTGCATTAAGTCGAATCAAGTGAGAAAGGGTTGTGCAACACGGGTTGATATCAGGTCAGTGACTGCTGGCTGTTAGGTAGTTAGGTAGGTAGCTACTACTAATACAGGCATATCAGGGAAACTTTGATCAATATATAAGCTCAAATATTCGGATAAAATAATAACTTACGGGTTTTTTTTTTTTGATGTACATCCTAGGATCATATCTATATAGTTATGTAATTTAATCCACCGTGTAAAACCATAAGTTAATGTATTCAAACTTGATCCTTATTTTTTTTTTTTTTTTTTTTTTTTTTTCTTCTGTCAATTTAATATCTTTGATATACACTATGGGGTAATGTGTGTACCTTACTACCTACCTACATTAGACATATATACAAAAAGCTAGACACCCAATACTATAGTTTGCTAGTTTAATTGCATCTGCAGCCGTAGTGGGTTGTTGACCTAATATATATATATATATTCATAGGAAAGGACAAACTTTACCTTAGTTTTTTTTTTTTAATGTTTTTTTTCTTATTACAAAAGAAAGAGAATGGGTTTCTTTTTAATTTTCTCTTCTTTAGAAAGGCTGCTACTACTGCTGCTGTTGCTGTTGCTGTTGCTTCTGCTCAAGTCACAGACGGCTAAGATGTGCTACCAGGCGTGTGACTGTTATGGCTTTCTTTTCATGTGATAATGACTGATAACGTCTCAGATAAATTTGTCTTTCGGCTAATTCTTTTGATGATTATTATACCCACGGTTACACATCTCTCCTATTATGCTTCAGGATTGTGAAGTAATTTCATCTCTCTTCGAAATGAAATTCAAAAGATCTTTTTAATTTTTTTTTTTTTTTCAATTTTATTCATCTTCTTAGACTTATGATATGATAATGCAATAATTATTGTGCAATAAAGCGATATGAAAAAAGAAAGAAAGAAAAAAAAAAAACAGGAACTTAACACATTTATCTGTCATCTCGTGTTATATCTACAACATCCGTTACTGTTGTTGTTGCTTGACCGACGTAATATATAATAAAAAGTTTTAAATTAACAATTTAATTGCTAATTAGCGTAGTAAAATATTCCCCTAGCTACCCCAGGTTACTTTAAGGCGTTTGATCCCTGACTTTTGACCCTTTTCTATATTTTTAATTCAAGTAAAAATACCTGATGAAAATAATTCTTATATAAGTTTTACACAACGATGGAAGTACAAAAACCGCAAAAGAAACTAAATTAATTAACAATTAGGTATACAATGAATTATAATTATGTAACAAAGCTTGGGCCTCGTAGACTTGAGTCGTCCAACTCATCGTGTAAAAGGTTCACCGTTACCATTCGTTGAATAGAATCTGAAGTTTATATTTTTGTAAAAAAAAAAAAATCAAATAATGAAACGGCGAAGATCATAATGGTGAAAAAAAAAAAAAAGGTTCATATCGTGGCCTTCGAAGCTTCGACTAAACGCCTAAACGTCTAAAGAGTATATCTATGAGTAACTAGTTGGGTATATATATGCATCATATAGTATTTGAAACTATATATCTGTAGAAACTATTACGGTAATGCGTTGCGTGTTGCCCTAAGGGTATTCGAGGCCTAGATAAAAGATATTACGGACAGGGAACGTCGGGAGACCATCGACTACAAAGAGTGGGGTATAGAGCAGTATTATAGATCCCGTAGACCGCAGAGAGACGAAGAACAAGCTTTAGTCTGTGTACTTGTCTGCTGGTTAGGCTAGGCTCTCAAAAGTATATAAGATGTATAAGTATAAAGTATGCATACATACATACATACATACATACATACATGAAGTAACACAACGAAGTTTAAACCGCGTCGCACAATGCCAGGTAATACTTCAGTTATGCATGCGTTCAAGAGTGAACAGGGAACAGTGAACACTGAACACTATATGCTACATGTATAGTGTTCCTTTGTTTAGTCTGCCACTAGGAAAGCGTCTTGTAGTTATTAGTGTGTGTCACACTGCACTGCATACGTTTACACACATGAAAACTAAATGGACGTTATGGTATGCATAGGAGGACACATAATCTATGGACACTTACCTTCTCCTTAGTTTTCGTCTAAGTAAGTAAGAGGACGAAGAATTTCAGCCCAAAGAAAGAAGATATATTTTTTTTCTAAATAGGGTTGATTTTAAAACAAAAGACCGTGAAGTGATTTCATGGTTTTTATTTCATCTAAATTTATCATGCTTTGATTTGTCATGGATGTTTCAAACAAATTCGGAAGTTTTATACTATATATCTTATAAGTATAGAAACACATCAGTTCATTCAGGAAGTAGCAGGAGCTACAAACTTCCTGCTGCAAACTGCCTGGTTATATTAATTAAAATAATAATTAGCATTGCACTTTATAATTCAATGGCAATCGTCTTAACAATCGCATAATGATTCTCTTTGCTTTCATACAAGAGCACAAAAATATAAATTAACATATTGTGAATTATTCTATATGTATAGAACTGCGTAACTATATTATCATATACAAGTTTCATAATATATCAATTATTGTTTATCATTTTTAATTTTCAAAGTCTATATCTATACGCAAAGTAATTATAATCACAGCTGTGAATAGTAGCCGTACGTTCTGTATATCAGCTGTGAATTATAATTCTTATTCGTATAGTTTAAGAGATATGGCTTATAAAAACCATACATAAGCCTTACGTGTATATCTTTCTATTTCTTATGTATACTAATCAAGATATTAATCATAGATAATATTTCTACGCTTCGCTTATCTCTTTGATTTTTTCGCAAACCTGCAAGCTAATACCCCTCATAAGCAAATAAAAGTTTTACAGCTGAATGAATTTCTACACACTTGTAGTTTACATTCATACTTTATATGATAAATGAAAATGACGAGAAAATGTTAGTCTGAGGATTAAACTATTCTTATTATATGATCTGTAGTGTGATGCTGACATCGCAGGATAAGCAGGAAATGAGAATTGAAAGATTATAGGTAAAACTGACGAACCGAAAGACGAATATTTCCAACTTATTGTGAAACTACAAGATCATTGGCACAGCAGTGACTAAAAATTGATAAGATATCGCGTGCTGAATGTTCAATGATTCACACGATTTAAGGTGATACCGTATCTACCTCTTTTTTGCACATCCGGTCTCCGTTAATCGGAAATTATTTCCGAGTGGAAAAATTGCAGGCATTGTCTGAGGATTATATATATACGATCTCTGGTATATTGCGATGACAGAGTTTGACGTGATTTTATAAACATCTGTGTGAAAAGGGTATTGTGCCAAAGGTGTAAAAGAAGAATAAAAATGAAATGAAAATAAAATCAACAAAAAAAAAAAAAAGGAGGAGAATGAGGAGGAAGAGGAGGAGAAGGAGGATAAAAATCCTGAGAGCATATGCCGTCGTCATGTGTGAATGCCCTGTAATACCCCACGTGGCCCAGATCGGTTGTGATCGGCATATGTTCTCTAGTTTGACTCGTGGACCATGAATTCATTAATAATAAATATGGTAATGTTTGTGCTGGTATCATGCTGGGGCTAACGCATCTGTCGGTTTCAATTTAATTAACACACACGTTTCATAGAAATCCTTGATTAAAATTATACGGGAATAAAGCATATGGTAACTAATTGTAGGCATCACTTTGTTACTTTTATTATTAATTTACTACCATAAAAGGGTGTCGAGAGGGAACTAGGCGTTTTGAAAATTCGCCGTGAATTTCTCACTTTTTAAAAAATCTATACAAGCCATTTTTTCTTTAATATCAACTATTTGAATTATAATTCAGGATAATTTGAACGAATAAAAACTGGTATAAGCTTCGATCAGTTTCATAATAGAGATAAAAATTTTGTCCTTTTTTATTAGAAAAGTAAAACAAAAGAAATATGTGCGATTTATTTTTTTTTTTTTTTGCACACAGAAACTATTAACTCGTGCTTAATTTTGTGCTAAAATATTGTACGAGAATTATTAAGACCTGTTTAAAGATTAAACAGCAAAAGTCATAAGAGTATGTTGATGAGATCGCCCAGGATTGTTACCACAATCCATCCGGTTATACTGACCAAAGGTTATCGTGTCCTACGCAGTTTCATTTATGAGTATATTACGTGAAAAAAAGAAAAAAAGAAGTCAAGAATAGCCAGTCTTGAGACAGATAAAAAATTTGATTCATAAATTTGAGATACAGTTTATTTAAGAAATGGTATAAAGAAAAAATCGGATCTGATGTAATAAAATAAATCGATCAACTGCAGTGTGCGTGAAAATTTTATGGGAAATATATATATATATCATACGGAAGTAAAGATAAAAGGGGAACCCATTCACGATGTAGAAAAATAAAAAATAGAAAAACCGGAAAAATAAGTTAATCTATTTATAGTATACTTAGGTATAATCGAAATGAGTAAAATAAAAATAAAACGCCTTGGTGCTGCTGCTGGAGTTGTGAAATTTATTACGAAATGGTTTTTCTTGATTTATAAGTTAAAAACAAATGAAGCACCACTTTAGACGAGGCTTTACCACTGTGCTTGGTTCACTAATCGTTAATTTTAGACGAAGTATTTTAAGCTTTAAGCTGCAGATTAAAAGGCTAATATTAAGGCGTTGGTGCAAGCACGTAGTGCTTTACACTATAGAAACCAAGTCGGATTATTATATTACATTGCCTCGCGGTCAACGCGGTAGCCTATACAATCATAAATATTGCAATAGAATTAGTCTCGAGGTCATATAGTCCACGGGATTTGTTCACAGCTGAAAGTTTTCAGCTTTGTATAACCCAATTAGAGTTTTGTTCCCCCTCATGCCCCCCTTTTTTTTTCTTCTTTCTTTCTACAACTTTTCACACGTTAACTTTCACATTCGCAATTTTATTAACATATTATTATATACCTATATCTATACATATATTCACGAGGAACAATATGGTTACTGATCATTAATTAGTCATAATCGTTGCTATTAATTACGACTATTAATAATTTTGAAATTCATGTGATTCAAAAAAGCTGATAATTTCAACCATCAGCTATACTCGTCATCGTCAGCTTTCCAGACTAGGAAAGTTCTTATAAAATGCAACAAATCCTAGTTATCGATTAGCTGATCGAAATCAGTTCGTACTTACATGCTTAGAATACTGTCAACGTTACTTTAGGACTCATGGTATCTTTTCCTACAACTGATGGCAGAGCAGAAGTATGTAACTGCAGCATATTGAATAGTAACTCAATCCTAGTCTCTAATTGTAAGAGCTGTTTCGGAATACGTTTAGAACTAATATGAGAGTCAAGTTACGAAATGATAGTGTTCATCAGATCGAGATACAGTATTGAAAAATACAAATTTGATTTTTAACTTCAAAAGTGGCGGAAGAACAGTCTAGGTTTTAGATCCTTATAAGGATGTATACATCTGGTTGGTGAAAATGAAGTAAAGATTGCTAATTTTGTTTTTGAGATCGTCGATGTTTGCATATGAAGTTCTTTGAACCGTGAAGCAATGGAAAAATGACATATGATGATTTCTTGAAGACGTCTTTGCCCCAAGGCTTAGTTCATGGTCTGTAGTTTGAAAAAGTTATAGTTAAAACGTAAGACATAACGAAATAAGATACCCAAAGTCAGTTTGTAGTTCTATTTGTGAAGATCCAACCGATTTCGTAGTACCTACATATAGTTTTAGTATTTTACTACCGCGCTGAATTTAGAACGGTTCGAAAGATTCGTAGAAAACTGTACGTAATTGACCGCGATGCGTAAATGGGTTCAGTTATCTCTATATGTATAAACTCATATTTCTTTACATCCGAAAGCTGTCATCATGTCTTCCTGTATCTCGCAGGAAAGAGTAAAGAAAATAGTCGTTCATCTCCGAGCTCAAAGTTATTCTTATACAACTAAATCGAGATTTTTTTTTACAATCCAATGAAAATTTATAATCTTTGAAGCCATGGGTATCACGCTATGTGATCACGGGCTTTGATTATTTCGATAATCTTTATATCAGACATCCGGGCATTATCTGGATCACAACTACATTAGAGATAAGTTAAAGCGATTAAACCGGGTAGGTAGGTAGGTAGCTATAGCTTGTATAATATGTATCTTATACACAGGACGTAGATCGTGATTAGTATAAACTCGGACGTTTACACGGAACTCTATATGGATATAGGATTTCGTAATAGTAATAGAGACAGCGGTGTCAACCTGGGTTATCAACTAAAGGAAACTCCATGCTTGAATATACACATGGGGTAGCTTAGAAAAAAAAATGCAGAAGATAATTCAGCTTCTCTTAGAATATCGTGCGAAAATCCTTTTCCATTTTCATTTACGGATGGCTCAATTACCACAGGGGTTAGAGAATTTTGGAATACCCTATATAGACGTCAGTGTTTATACAGTGGTAAAATAACAGAAGTTCCTGGTCTTAAAGATGGAAATATTCCATGTCAAAAAACAAAAAGAAAAAAAGAAAAAATGAAAAACACAGAGGTGGATATAAATACTGAATGCTATAACTAAAACTGAACTGTTATGTATAAGTCCGAAGGAGGTTCGGCTAGTCGCCTTTGAGCGCAGGAAATGCGGGACGTACAGCGGCGGATGTGATTAAATCAAAAAGATGTAAAAACTATATACGTATTACTACAACTTGGGTTCGAAAGTGTTAAAGGTAATGAGATATCCTGCTAAACTAAAGCCTAAGATTTACCTCATCTTACCTGAATGAAATGCCATATGAGTATTGAAGTTTCAGATCATTTGAAATACGGACTGAAAATTATTATGTTAGCAGAAAAAAAACACGGAGATTGAATTTTTCGAATGATACATTTTGAGAAAGAAAAAAAAATAACATTCTGATGGCTGGTTTTCTAGCCATATATTGTTCAGTTGGGTATTTATTCTAAGTCCAGAATCTACTTGGTATACGTATTATTTCTAGACTTAACGTTCCACGACTCTTCTTGCCTTCCATCTACAAAGCGTCATCTGGCAAGAGGGTAATACTAGAGTATGCGTGAAGCTTGTGAATTGGCGTCAAAGAAGGGCCGTCGTGATGGTCAAACTGAGAGAGTAGTATAACCAACGAGCGGTGCATTGTGGATACAGAACAAGGATAGTTGAAGGCACCGGAAGTCTCCCTTTTCCCCTCCGCCCCCCCCGGTTTCCCAACACCGCATACTTGTCGGCTAAGAGGCAACGGATCGACTGCCTATTCTGTCCCTCTTTTCTTTTGGCCGACCTATGTTATATACCTGAAGTCTAGAAAACTTGTGCCTATTTTCAAAGCCTCAAATAACTTTGAAGAAGTAAATTGAGAAACGGTAAAAGAAAAAAAAAAAAAGAAAAACACAATCCTATCATAGGATTGGGCTAAATAATAGTTTTTTGGATTTCCCGGCCCCTTTTTTTCCCTTGGCTAATTTCTAATGATTAAAAGATCGGGATGAATAAACTAATCCCTAATGATATGAAGAAATCGAATTAACGAAATGTTGAATGAAGTCAAGCGTGATCATCAATGAAATCGATATTTCGGGATGTGTAAATGAGAATTGTATGAATGTATGAGGTTTTTTTTTTGTTAGACCGGACGTAGGTATATACGTAAGTCGTGGTGGTTCTATAAGAGATCAGGATTTTTCTCCCACGGGTAACCGTCACCGTCCCCACTGGCTCAGGTCATGCAGTCGGTCTAGCGTGTTAAGAGATCGAAGCCTCGAAGGCTTCGTTCAAGTTTTTTCGCCTTCGTTTACTGGAGTCTCCATGAAGAAGTGGAGGAACCTGTCGTGGCTTGGTAGGTGCCTTAGTGCCTACCCAGTGATCTGCAACTCCCTCGACGTCGTAGACGGGTCTCTAACATCCGCACCAACACCCTGAAGAACAACCGCATATTGCGTAAGCCCGTAAGCCAGGGGGCTTTAAGAGAAATACATCTACTTAGGTGGTATTAACGAGTACGTATACTCCGGATACTATGGAAACTTGCACCATGGTTTATTATAACGCTTTAATACAACTATATACGGATGTTGCGTAAGCCTTTATATTATCTATTCATAACGCACAAGGCGTATACTAAACCTGTATAAGTATATTGCCATGGCTATGTATAATATAAAGAGCCTATCTGTATAAGTATATCTTTGAGCCACGGGCAATGGTGTCTGCTTCTTTTTTTTTTATATTCGTTTTATTTCATATATCAAGAGAGCAAATTGCTCTAAGGAAATTCATCAAGCCTTAGCCACGCGCACCCAGTCTCTAATAATTCCCTAGAGCAAAAGAGATTCAAGGATTAGTGATCCCAACATCTCATACTACTTCTTCTTCTTCTTCTTCTTCTTCTTTTTCTTTTTCTTCTTCTGCTTCGAGATCGGAATTGTTCTCTCGGTGCAACCAGCCACGACGTAGATCGTAAATACACTGGATAAAAATCGTTACATAGTTTATGTACCCGTGTGTCAAGAAAATCTCTATCTCTGGTTTAATTTATATCAAACATTCGTCATGTATGAGGAAATATTGTCAACTTTATTCCTATTAAAATTCTAAGACTAAATTTCCTTTAAAAAAAATTCGAGGGTTCAATAATTCCGGAGATACGGAGGATCTTAGTTTACCGATCATAGGACGCCATGAGCGGAAGATGAGCGGTGCTCTAGCTATGTGACCCATACGTTCTGCGATTGGTAAACCAAGATCATCCGTAACTCGGTAAGTATTTGTCCCTCGAATTTTCAGTAAAGGAAATTTATTCTTAGATTTTCACGGGCAATCGACGATCAAAATATGACCCGATGAACCCGAATCACCCTGTACATCAGAGACTCGCTTCTTTTATTTCGGCACACGGTATGTTACGTCGTACTCATTGCTGCACCATGAATCTCGCAGTGCAGTAGACGTGTTTCAAACTGATATATTAGACTGAGAGGTATTATATGCATTTAGGTACATGGGAAATGCATAAACTGGTAAACTCGAAGCAAATGATCCTAGTATCTTTACTATTCCTATTTCTACTTTATATACCTATATATATATAGATGTATATAAAAGATGCAGATGTATAAACTAAGGCAAGCTTGTGAATCCTGCAAGCTTTCACTACTCGTGTGACTGCCATGCAGTGGGTAGGATTAGATTTGTTAGTATTCTAGCTCTGCAGTAGTCTAGGCGTAGAAATCCAAGTCACGATACGCGCTGGTGCTTTGAAGAGCAAGTTTCATCCTCCATCTATGTATCTGGTATTAAAAGGCCTTGCAACTGACAGATCGCGAGAAGTTGCAAATATTTATTTATCTATTTATTTATTTATTTATTATATTTATTTACTTACTCACAGTCATACCTAGTTTGCAACTGCAATCTATACAATCTTATGCAATTACACTATTTATCTCTATAGCATGATATCCGTTATACAAGGTGTGTCGTCGACATACCTATACCACGTATATTTCATACAGACATTACATACTTCAGATTTAAGAATGACTATAATCATCTTTGAATCATCGAAACGATGTTTTCTTATTCTCGTAATTCCAGCGGATGAGATTGAATATTCGAAACTCTGTCACCTGCGTCTGTTAAAATTCTGAGAAAATTGCAAATCGTGAGTCAAAGTCAAATCCAGTAATCGAGTAATTTACTTATAATTTACGTCGACGATGAGTTGCTCGTTGGCTAGATTTTATTCAGTATTCACTGTAGTAAGTGGATAGATGATACCGATGATACAAAGAGTATGATAACTCGTCTTTATTTAAAGAAAACTCGTCACTTTTTACCTCATTATGATTTAATCTCTCCAAAGCGTTCCAAAGTCATTACGTTGGATTTTGTTTTCTTTTTTTTTTTTTTGTCTTCACATTCTTTGAAAATATTCCATAAAATTTAGAGATTCGGAGCGAATAGTTAAACTTAGGGGAAACTATGTTAGAAATCGTTTGTATAAGGGAACGAAAGAACGGGAATTGAGAATGGAGAGAGTAAAAAAAAAATGAAGAAAAAACGTATAAAAACGTAATGATACGTCTCGACGTACGATACATAGAAGAAATTAGAATAATAATTCTCGGCAGCTGAAACGAGAGAAAACGTCTGCGGATCTTAAAAGGACAGGTGCGAGAGGATATACGCGATGGGCGCCGAAAGGAGTGCCGGGTATAGTAGTAGGCTTGTGCGTGTACCTACTACCTATAGAAAGCCATGGCATCACGTATAGTAGGTACAACAAAGAAGCAATAGTATATACCTTTTAGGTAGGCCGATTACAATAACGAAAGAATTTCATTGCTTACATGGAAAGACCTTGGAAATTTTCAATTCAATAAGGGTCTCGTGTGTTTCTTTATATGATATATATCGCTGATCCTCTGATCCTCTGATGATCCTCGGTCAACCCACGTCGGATTTATTATAAGCGTCGTATAAATATACAAGAATAGAAGAAGAAAAAGAAGAGATTCCTGATTGAATCGTGGAGATTTTTATAGCTGATATAAGAATTGATTGATGCCTGAGAAATGTTATGGCGAAATCGGACAAACACGCGTTTTGGAAAGAAAAGGAAACAAACATATTTTTACAAAGATATACGAAATGAAAATGAATCTTGACGTATAGCCGGGCAAGAAACACGTTTTATAAAGGCATATATCTAATCGCATCATCGCGACTAACGTAAGATATAATACCAATGCTCCGGTGAGCTAGTTCCATTTACTCATTCATGTGAGTTACGTTAGGGTTGAAATTGAGACTTAAAGGTTGCGATCAGATTTACCTAACAAGCTTCGCATCCAGAAAAGTAAACTTGCATATATTTACAGAAAGGAATAGAATTGGAACGCAACATTATTACTAAGCCGATCTTGTCGACGGCCATTACTAGGTCTTCACAGTTGCGATGGAAACTTGTCAATCCAGGATTACTTGCTTGAAAAAAAAAAAAAAAAAACATTGTTGTAGCTACTGCTGGTGGGTTTTTGCCAAGCTTTTTTCAAATTACATTTTATATTCAACACTTATTTTGGGACCTATTCAAATTTTACACAGTTAGTACAGAAGAGAAGTTACATCGCTAATATCTTCGAAATATATGTATGAGGATATGAAAAGCCTTGTTTGAAGTTAAAGCGAAGCGAGAACTGTCTATTTTCTGTGAAGAATGAAAAACTATAATCTGTAGTCATTTTTCTTTCATACATTGGGAATTTGAATGGCTTTGAAAGGAACCGGGAGTTGAAGTTCCGAATTTCAATATTATCGACTCATAGTTTTTGGAATGGGTATTTCCCAGGAAGGATACACAACAGATTTCAATAATTTTTCAACGAAGAGCACCACAGGATCAAAATTCCGAAACTTGAACTTCGCGCATGTTTCCATTCAGTGTTTACTCACTCGGAATGTATTGATCGTATCGAAACGAATGAATGGTCAAATTAATCGTCATGAGATGTACTTTTCGGAAAAGCAGTCAATATTAAATCCTATCAATTATCTATGACATCGAAGTTATCGATTGAAATAAATAAAATAGGTTTCCGTTAAGAGGGTCTTGATTAAAATGAACTATTTTTTGTCTTCGCACATTCTGAAAAAATAGACCGAATTTTTCGGATCTTTGGACTTCCAGGGTCTGGATTTTCGTACTGTCTGCATTCCAACCTTTCGGAATCTAAATAATTCTAAGCTTCAACGTTTGAAAAAATTCTAAATCGTCTCAAATGAATTGGAAATATTCTACCACTCGGAACGTTTAAGATTCGTTAACTTTAATCAAGCCTCCTTAGAAGTAGGTTTTTCGTAATTTGAGAAGTTTTCTTTTTTTGGATTCAGTGTGTTTTTGGATTTATTTCTCCTTCCTCTTGACCTTCTAAAAGATGAGATCTTCACCGTGTGGCTATTTCGGTTTCTGGCACTGTATCAATCGATGAATAAATCTCCACCGTCACGTTTGTATATTTGCTTAAGACTGAGTAAATAAATCATTAGAAACACCGTTACTCGTCGTCGACGCGTGCTACCAATCCAGTTTCACTACGTACACATATCGAACCAACGCAACGCAACGTACCTACATTCGATTCATATTAATATGTGAAAACTGACGACAGCTTTGCGGTATAACTGCGATACTCATTTTCTGCATTTACACATCCAAGTATCGTCTTCCTTTGCTATTCATCAAAAATTGAAAGTCGAATTTCCCTCCGTTAGAAGCGAACGTTTGAATTGAACAAAACATGGACATTTTTCATGAATCTAAAATCCTTTAAATTTCGGATCTTTTCATCTCGTCGTTTGTGAATAAATTCGTCTTATTCTGTTGGACAGACCTTCGTCTTCTTCCGACTTTTTCTATTTTCGGATACTGAAGATCCAAGAATACAAAGATTCGTTGAAATGATCAAGAAATACTTTCCTCAATCATCAAAGTAATGGGAAATGATAAAAGTAGAGCAAAAATTGTTCGATTTATCGTAATAAGATTGCAAGTTGTGTGTCAGAAACAAAGAGAAGTGAGGAACGTTTTAGTGAATACGTAGACTAGCGCATTATACACTAAGGCATTGCATGGCATGGCACCGCATCGGTAGGGAAAAGCAATTGTCACGTAGAATTCTGAGAATCGGTTCGTTATACAAAGGAGGAACTTTGTCCGTGGTACTGGGAGGACGAGGACGAGGACGAGGACGAGGACGAGGACAAGGAGAAGAGGATGAGGATGCGGGGGATATACGTGGATGAGAATCCAGGGGCAAGTTTGTATCTTCCAGCTTGCACTGGCCATGGTGAGTGGGTAGGGGTAACCCAAGAGATGCCGTTACTCGTAAGGTATAAGTTTAACCAAGCCAAACCCGACTCGTTATACGGACAAGGCCTCGACAGGCACCTTGGCCAAAGATTTACCTTTACCTTACTTCCTCCACCAGTGTCTCGCATCACTGACCTATTACAACCAAAAATGGCACAAACTGTTACGACGAGATGATATTTTTCACCAAAACAGACAGTTTTTCTTTTTTTCTTTTTCTTTTTCTAATTCATTTCTCCACCCTGATATACCAGATGTTAAAATCTGTTGAATGCTAATTGCAAAGATGTTTAATGATGAAGCAATTTTTTGTATTTTCGTATAGCTTTTCTTCATTTGTTACGATCTTTTTGAAATGAAATGAAAAATGAGGAAACGTATAGGATGAAGAATTTTGTACGGAAGGATAATTGAAGGATTAGACATCGTACTTTGAAGATACATAAAAAGTGTTTTATAATAGTCACACAATGACCACATGTTTCGTATAGACACAGTATTTTTCAATCAATAAATGTTAAAAACACCCGTCGTCGTCGTCGTCGTCGTCGTAGAGAAACACGTTTTAAAACAGAATAAGTAGAAGAAGATTATAAAGAAGAATGAGAAATAAAGAAGAAAAAAAGAAAACAAGTTTCTAAACCTGCGGATGTTGGGACGAAAAAAACTCGACAAATAATAGGCTTCTTCGGTAGAGCCCAAGTTTATAAGAAGATGGTTTTTTTTTTTTTTTTTTTTTTTCTATTGGGCAGGTGTTCTCGATATGTAGTATAAAGTTTTGGACAATCATTATACGAAGTTTATAGTGTATGTAACACATATGCGGTATTCTAAGCAAACTCAATAAACGATTGACCATTACGACATTTTTTATTTTAACTTATAATTCTTCCTGCGTTATATTATGCTACGAGTAAGACAAGTTGAAAAAAAAAGAAGTTTCAAAATCCTATCAAAGTTGATAAATTCGATTTTCGTAAAGAGGGTCTCGATTAGACGAACTATTTTTTGTCTTCACATTCTGAGAGGTATAGATCGACATTTTTTTGACTTTTCGACTTTCAGGGGTCTGGCCTTCCGGAGTTTAAAACTGTCTGCATTCCGACCTCTCGGAATTTTAATGTTCTGAACATCAACGTTTCTGAAAATCGGAAATCGTCTGAAACAAATTCGGAATTTCAACCCTGTACGACTCTTAAAAAATCTTTTTTATTTAGTCACCAGGCTATAAACCTTTCATTTCTTTTAATTTCTGATCAGAATCGGACCGCGCATTGGTTTCTGGCCGCTTTGCATTTCCGTTGCGTATTTTCAGCGGCGCCTGAGTGTCTAGGGGTTTATCGATTGACCATGAGAATGAGGATGAGGACGAGAAAAAGAACGAGGATGAGGATGAGAATGAGAAGGCGTATACCTAGTATATAAAGTCTTTCATGGATTTTCTCGGATTGCTTATGTTAGATAGCACAAAAGTTCAACAAATGTGAAAATTTGGAAAAAGCTACATAAATCCCCTGCCTCGATCGTCTCTAAATGGCAAAAGTAAGACAAATAACAGAAAAGTTTATCGCAAACATCGAGTACTGCAGAGCATAGCATATCGAAGAATATGAAGTACACAATTATTCTCCTGCAGTTTTCAGAAAAATTAATAAAAGGAAAAACAACCGTGAAAATAAAGCTTCCAAGTTTTCTGATTCGCCAACTTTTTATTATGAATAGAACCGCGGGGATATGCACTTTAGGTATATTGAATCTCGTAAAGTATCTATAGTAAAACGCTGTGAGCTACGAAGAACGAAATGGTAATAGATATAAGAGGTTTGTTCTAGACGTTCAGGAACGTGACCAAAGAATATAAGTGAAAAGAAAAAAATAAGAAATAGATAAAAAATAAAATGGTTAAATGCAAACAGGTCAACATCGAGGACAGTAGATGAATATATAGGGTTATATGTGTATATATGAGACATCGGTGTTTCATATAGATATAGATTCATTTTTCCCCATTTCTTGAAGAAACCTTTTTACGATTCAAGACGACCACAAATTCCACGGAGGATAAACTTTATCAGTACTGTGATGCAGCCGTTGCTTTATTGTTGGACTTGAGGTATTTCCCGGAGCTACAATATACAGTAAATATATTTTTCTTAGACCGTATATATATTATATATAAAAGAAAAAAAAAACAAGAGGAAGAAAAGCAGAAAGAAATGATCGTATCAGCAAAATCAAATTTTGCAATTTTTCTTGCCGATTTGTAGATATGCATATAATTACCGCAGACATCGCTGCAATCTAATTTAACTTCCTTATTTTCCTTATTATTTAAAATTCATTGAATAATATTAATAATAAACGGCTAGAAAGGATACAGTTGAGAATCAAGAAGCCCTGAGGGTTCGCGGGGTTCGTCATCATCAGGCCACAAGCTAAGCAGCCCCGAGTGTATTCTTGCTACATATATATATGTATATATGTATATTGTGCAAGGTGGTTTTTCGCGATTCAGTACTAATGGTCTTAGTAAAGCCGCAGGCTATAACGATCATGTATACATACACAAATATCACATACCTCGAAGGTTGTACGTCTATAGATGTATCGAGGTGTGAAGTTAATTGAATAACAATCTGAGAGTCTCGATACACATATGCATATAATAGTATATATAATATCTAGTAGATGTATTATATATCTAATAATTGCGGCGATTCGTATAGATCAGCGAATAAATATTTGAGAGATAAAAAAAAAAAACGATCTTGAAAAATCAGAAGAAAAAATAATCACTCCGTCTTGACGGGTGCCTCTAATTCGTACAGACTGTTAAAAACCAATCATTATCTACAACCCTGAGAACTCTAATTGTAAGTAATACATATATCTACTTTCATGTACACACGTATATGTATTTATATATATATATATGTACATATACATAAAATCTACTGTTATAATATTCCACCTGGCTAACTGTAAAGCACTCACTTAAGCTCGGCAGTGCTAACTGCTGGTACACATATACATGTATGTAGGTAGGTACGAAGAAGACGAGGTTCGTCGAGAAACGTCACCTGGCACACGGAGGCCCCCTTGGCTCAATCCCCCATTTAAATTGTACGTAGTGAATCTGTATACGTCGATATGTACAGGGTGTTCAATTATCGTGATCTACCAATTCGCGAAGATGCGGTAGATGCGAATTAAGTGAAAAATCGTATTTGTATAGAAGATTACGTTTATTTTTTTGTTCATTCCTTTTTTTTTATCTTTGGGAATTGATATGGATGGATTTTGAAAATGGGATACTCTGTACACTGGGTCTTTGGTTCTGTGGATTTCGCATCTCTTCGATGGTACATAAAGTACATTTCAAGATCGGACGAAGCTTCGGACGTATAAGGATTGCGTATCGCCGCATGGTCGACGGTCGTCGCCCATTATACGCGAACCGGTACTTTTATATTATATCTACAACACCTTTACGGCAGAGACGCGTATAACAAGTGTATAGGTACGCATTACACCTATATAGTAATATACTATATAAACGAAATGCGGGAGAAAATTTCACGGTGTATTATAAATTATTGACCAATGACTAACGCGCGATGGTAATAAAAATTTATACACTTTTTGTTAGTGAATTATCAAAACCCGTAAATAAAATAAAATCAAAATTAAAATAAAAAAAAAAAAAACAAGAAGACAATTTTTATTTTTTTCATCATTTTTGTATACAATTTTTCCTTTTGCCATATACACAATCAGACAAAGGGTTCGGAAAGGGTGCGTGCGAGCCAAAGTCTCGAGTTTTTCATTTTGTCGGAAAGGATTGGATAGGGAGGGATTTCTGGCTCGCGTGAAATGCCTGTGGATTAATTTATGCCCGTCTCTGCAACGAACGGGGTTCTCTTATCTCTCAAGCCCTTTTATTTATGATATCACAGTGGTGGGTAGGTAGGTAGGTAGGTAGAGAAAATCCTTTTGCCCAGGAGCTGCCCCGTCGAGTATTTCCAAGGATCTAGAGAACGAGGTATAAAAAAAAGAGGGGGATGAAAAGATGACTGGTGTAAACATTTCGATTTAGCTGAATCGTCAAAAGCGAAGAGGTCTAAGGGCCAAGGGCCAAGGGCCAAAGGGTATGGGGTATAGGGTATGATATACGGTAGGTTTTTCTACTTCTTTCAACCTTTAACCCCGCTCGCAACCCCATGAAGCGTAATTTTCCAACCCTCGTGAAAAATTGAAGGCAACCAACATCGGCGAAGTATACCACAGGTCCGACCAAAGGTTTAAACGGTGCCCTGGGAGTAATTCAGATTATTATTTTACAATTTTTTCACAAAAAAAAAAAAAATTTATCTACTTATTTGAAGATCAGTGATAAGATTATCGCGTGTATTACTTTTTACTTATCCGAAAATCGATGCTAAATAAAAATAAAAATCTATATGATTAAGGGAGCGAAAAGATTTTTTGAAGGCGCCTCTCTGTCTCGGCTTTACACACCCGGCCTTGCAGTAAACCATGGGGCTATCAGTGGATAAAAATATTCACCCTCTCATTTCTGATCCCTCTTTGCTCTCGGTTTCTTCTTTCCACTTTTCTTCCCTTTGTTCCCTTCCGCGACGAGCCGCCCAACACCCGCCGCACAGACCTTAGGAATGCGCTCATATTGCATCCTTTGTACTCTGTAACTATACCCACCGAAACGTGCTCTGTATGTATGTACATGTATACATATATATATATATATGTATATACAAAACATATACATAGAGATCACGTACATAAACGAAGAAGAAGAAGGAATTTGCGGAATGGGGAACAGCGGGAGGGAGAAATACACCCATGTTCCATGTATCTACACATTTTCGCATACCTATTCAACACAGATGTGAGTATATACACACATATATATATATACTATATAGATTTACTTATATACGATCTTCGGACGCAGGAGTCTAGAGAGAGCTGCAATAAATTTCAGCCACGTCGAAACGTTTCCGGGTCTATAAAGGCCTTCCGATCTAAGTCTCGTTCCATCGCATTGCATCGTAGCAGAATTTCGGGTCTGACTTACGAGAGGGAACAAAGAAATGAGTTTAGCAACGCGGCCCCGTTTCTCCACAAGCGCGGCACAGGGTAGCGTAAGTATCGTTTCTGGGCTGAATCGGGGTAGACCGTAACTTGAAGAAAGGTTTTAGGTTTTAGGTTTTCTGTTTTCTTTTTTTTTTCTCTTTCTCCCTATCTGCCTCTCGCCCTTTATTTTTTTTCCTCGGCAAAGACGGCGAGAAATATTTTCACGTTCCGTCACGCCTCGCCCTTGCAAATTGTTCCTTCACAATGGATCAGGGCATTCAGCATAACATTGTTTAGTGTTGCTTTTTTTTTTTTTTTTTCTTATATATATATATATATAATTTTTTTAATTCTCTACTCAATGAGCCACTCTGAACTAATTGAGACTAACCAGTTCCCGTATATTCAGACGCGTACTTAAATTTCTATGTATTACATCTGTGTGTATGTACTACATAATACTAATGCTGAGTTCTACAATTGCAACACTGACCCTTCACATGTTGTATAAAATGAGCTAACAACTCAATGAACGTTTCATATGAAGAATTACAGATGTAGAATAACGATGCTGGCACATTTATTAAACGTAGACTTTAGTTTTCATCATTATACAGACTGATAATTGAAAAACAGGGAAATTGGCGTCTCCATTAATTTTTTTTTGTGTAAAAAATGAATTTTTAGACAATTTCATCACTGATTCGAAAGTAATTTTATCCCCGAAATGAAACTGAAACTGAAACTCCCTGTATAATAATTCAGAGCTATGGCAACAGGAATACCAAAGGCTTGAATGAATTGGTTGAGGCGCCAGAGGGTCCAGGTCGTAATTTTAAGAGGCCAATCGGTACATCCGGCTTCAAATGAAAACCCTGCATTACTATTGCGATAAGAAGCTGCTTCCTGCATTTACCGAATTCATTATATATTTAAGGGTCTATTTTATGCCTACTATGACAATTCTTTGATTAAACATTTCATTTGAAATGTTGCGGAAATAAGACTAAATTTGACTAAACAGCTAAATTTGAGCGAAAATATATACCTACGACGGATTTGCTATATATTGTTTCAAATGTTATTTTAGTATCTATAGTCGTACTCTACAACTTTCAAGCGCTAGAAATAATCTTGGCAGCTTAAGATTTGCGGTAACGATAAAATGGGAGATCGAGTAACCGCAAATTACTGAATGGATTTGTATAAGCTTGGGGGATAGTGACTGTTGTGAAAATGAACGTATTCCGGGATGTGAGAATAATATAATTCTAAGATTGGAAATAAATTTGAAGTAAAATATCTACTTTGAATGAAACCCCAAGTTTTCAGGGTCTGGACTATGCAGTTTAGATGATACTTACGAGCTACATGTGCAAATGCTGTGACCGTTAATCTAATTTTCACACCACGTTTTGCCAAGAAATACGAGAGCGTAAAATCCCGTAAACCAATGCCGTTGGTCACTATCATCCTCTAGTTGCCATATAAATTGCCATGAATTGCTGTAAATTGCTACAAGTCTTAATGACTTCAACTTATATACCGCACGAAGCTGCTGACACGGTAGCTAAACGTTTCTACTTTACATTCACCCTTTTTTTTTGGCAATTGATGTACAAAAATTTCAGATATTGAGTTGAGGCTTCATTTTTTCAGAAAATGAATAATTATATCAGTCTCGTCTACGGCCATGATACTAACGTTGCTATTTTCATTTCTTCTCATCGTATCACGTGGCGATTATAAAAATAGAAAATTAAAGTAGCTACTGCGTCTAAGTTTGCTGAGATAAATGAGGATGAATCTATTTATGAAACTAGATTTTAAAAACTTGCGAGAATTTTGTCAACAAAGAGCTTACAGATTTTACTATCTTATCTCAATATATTCGAATTCATACTTACAACGGAGGTTCAGAATTTCGAAATAGCTAAAAATCCGAGACTTGAAATTTCAGTTTTTGCTAACTCCGGCTGTAATGATCGTATCGAAACCAATAAGTGGTGTAAATTAATCGCATTGAGATGTACTTTTCGAAAAAAGAAGTTTCAAATCCCATCAATCATTTGTGTCATCGAAGTTATCGATCGAAGTAGTTAAAAAGGGTTTAATATTCCAAACTTAAACGTTTCTAAAAAATTCTAAATCGTCTCAAAGAAATTCGGAATTTCTATCATTCGTAACTCGTATTTATTGGTACACTGAAACTTCGGTATACTTTTTCTGCCGTAGATCCATGCAGGTATTTCGTAACTCTAAGTACATCAGGTAGTCATACCGCATGACTATGCTGGGGTTTGTGCTGCTGCACTAGGTAATAACCTGGAGAGAAAATCATCCGCTACGACCTACCACTGTCCAGGCGAAAGTTAGAGTAGACTCTGCCAACGTTTATCAAGACTCAACGAAGAAGAAGAAGAAGAAGAAGAAGAAGTCAATGCACTCCCCCGGGTAGCACAGTCGTATCGGATGGCTCAACCATCATGGCGTGGCGACGAGTTGGATATCGCCCTGCAGGTATGCGGTAGAGGTGCTCACGAGTGTCTCTCCTCTTCGATGAACCGTGTTGCTCCACGTTTACGTGCAACAGGGTGCAGTCTACCTGATTCAGCACAGGTAATCGGAGAAAGAAACTTGCGCCTCTCATCTCCCTCTCTTATACGTATCGCTATTCGTCTTTCAAGATTTCTACTTATCAGCAGTTAGAAATGTTTTTCTAACTTCGGAATCAGCGTTCTTCAAAGATCCCTTTCATCAGGGTTGTTCATAATTTCTTACAAATTTCGAGCTTCTTTATCATTTTTTTTTCTCCATTTCCGTTCATCCAAGAAAAATGATTTCGAAATTTCAAAATAATTCGATTCCACACGGAGCTAAGAACTTCGAAGATATTTTCTAAGATTGGACAATTAAGGTGTCCCGCAGGAAGTCGACGCATTCAACAAAACTGCATTCCAAACGACGTCGGCTCGCTGTCCCGACCGACCGTTGTATATAGTTTGGTCATGGGCGTAGATACGTTGATACATACGTGTAGAAATACCTATGTAGGTATAGCGAATCTGAAATCGTAAATTCTGTTTCATTCAACAATTCCTTCCAGCTTGGTCGTTGCAGGCTCATGCTGCAGTCACCCTGAAACGAAGAGAAATTGTACCGCAGGAATTCAATTCTTCGTTTTTCGAACTCTTGTACAACACCAACTTTAGTGCTGCTGCTGTTGCTGCTGATTCAGGTGTGCCTTTACATTTTACTATCGACATACAGGTATAACCTACCATTATCTTTACCTAACTACAAGATTTACTTGCAAACTCCGCACCTATCTATATACAGGGTGATTCAAGTTGAGCGATTCATATTTTGAGAATATAGATTCCCCGCCAAAGTCTGAGACTAAATTTCCTTTACTAAAAATTCGTGAGACCAATACTTTCCGAGCTACGAAAGTTCTTAGTATGATCAATCCCAGAGCGTATAGGTCACACATAGCTAGGGCACCGCTCAACTTCCGCTCACGGCTAGCCCTGTCTGTGTCACCAATAAGTTCTGTGATCGGTGAACTAAGATCGTTCATAGCTCGGAAAGTATTGGTCTCTCAAATTTTTGGTAAAGTAAATTTAGTCTCAGAATTTCACAAGGAATATAATCGACGATATTTTCACGCATTATATAATCATTGAATAATTTTTTGCACAAGATTTATTCAATACTGAACTGTCCGGAAGAGAAGATGTGTCATAATGAGCTCCATAAAACTGACTAAGGAATATTAGCACAGACTTATTATTGTGTTAAAATAATTGATTATTCATTTTTCATGACCATATTATCACATATGTATGTATGTACAACTTAGGTATATGCGTTATGTATTATAATTATGTATGTGTATATCCGTTCGGAAATACCGTGACGACCGTTACATACTTGAAGGTCGCTAATTCCTATTCAGATCGCGATACTAACATCTAAAAGGTGACGACAGAAGCCAGTTGATCCTCGCGTGTTGGTTATAGTCAGGATATGTGTTCCTGTATTAGTATCGAATAAGTATATGTACGTGCGATTCTCGTCCATAACTTAAACTCGTTTTTCTTTTGTTTTTTCTTATTCTTGATTTTATATTCTCTTAATTAAAAAAAATTTCGGTTTTAGTCCATCGATCAAACCGCAGGGAATCGCAAACTATCAAAAATATCCGTAACTTCTCAACAGTTTGCACGGTATATCGATAAATATCTCACACCCACTTAATCCAACGATATTAAAATTCCATTACAGATTTGAATTTCACGACCTTGAATAGCGCCAAATAGTCGACCAACTATATTATTCGGTGATAAATCATCGTCAATAGAAATTTTATTATCGTCAAAAACCGTGAAGTTAAAAATATTAGAAAATCGTTGCCTCTAAGGTTCGATGATCTATTTTGCGGATTGTATTAGCGGCTTTATATCCACAGGTGAACCTTATACTCCTCCGCTCTCCACGGTCTTTATATATCTCTGATGATGCTGGAGGCATGGTTGTCGTGCGGTAAGACGCGGTCGAAGGCAAACGAGAAGTATCCGGTTACAATGGAAACCGTTGTCAAGGATAGATTTCGATGCCTTCGAATAAGCTGCGTGCCATTGACACCCGTATAGCTCCCCAGTAGTCGGTAGAGCCTGTAGCCTGTAGCCTGTATGCAGTAACCGGTATAATAATAAAACCATGTGACTATTAAGACAGAAAGAAGAAATTTGATGCTATAGATAATCATTGAGGATTAACGATCGGCAATAAGTTGCGATTATAACAATAAGTTCGAAGACCTGAAGGCCTGATAAACTCTGGGAATCATTTTCCGGTCTTTTCATCATATTATATGGAATAAATATGGCATTTCAATGGTCACCGTGATTATTATTGTACGGTTATAAGGAATTCGTGTGAATCTATACGAGTATAGAGATATATCTCGAAAGAAAGAACGCCGTAAGGCAATACTGTCTTGTCTATGGCTTGTCTTGTCTTATTTTATTCTTTTTCTTCTTCTTCTGCGTTTGAAGACGTGCTCCAGGGCTCACCGTTTGTGTTCCTCGTGTTTATTTCTATGAAAAAAGTATGTCACACTAACCTATACCTGCGGCGGCACAAACCATAGTAGTTATAGACGATATCATAATAGTTTTATTGCTAAAACTGTTCATCGAACTGTCTATAGTTCTATGTACCTTATACCTACTAATAAAGTGATCGTAGCATCAATTCCGATCATCAAATATCTATACATACTCGATCAGCACCACTTCTTATCGTCTCTTCTTATTCACAATCGATGATCTCTTCGTTACGAGGTTTCGTGATACTTTTATAATATAAGTAGGCAATTCGGCCAACCATAAGAATATTAATATTTTGCCAAACTATAAACGACTCCATACTATACTATATAACTTAACGATATATTCTTACATATTATTTACTACCTCAGGGGGTTTAAACTAAGTTCCTTCGGCTCAGCTTTTATTGTTTCAGTCTCTATAGCAGTAAGCTTTGAGTTTCAGGTTTCAAGGCCATTGTCGTTCACCAATGACCAATGACCAATAACCAACGGTCGATGGTCTATGGACGCCACAGCGGTCATGGTAAACGAAACGAAACAACGGTAGTTGTTGAATTACGAAAGTGGAAAGTATACTGTATAAGTGTATAACGCATATACACAGGTATGTGTATCTATACTCTAAGTATTAGTGTTTATACTATGATTCTGAGGGCGGAATACGTACGCTTAATGACGACGTCTCGACTAAAACTAATATTATATTATTTTTGGTTATTTCTTCCAAGATATTAGTTTACTGAACTTCTCATAGTATCTAATACACCTCATACGCATTTAGCACATATATGTGTATGTATATGTATGGAGGTTAAACCTTTGTGAGAAGGAACAAAGTCATGCGATATAATATACTTTCGATTGCGTATCTATACTCGTAACTGCAGGATTCGTTGAACTGGAACGCGTTGCAAATCAAATCTTTACCTTAACTTAAGCCGCGTGGTATAAACTTATACAATTGGACAAACGTTAGACTGATAGTAGTATACAGGTAATATGCGAAAACTCATAATGGTTAATGATATATCATTATTATACTCGTTTCTTTTAGATCAAATTCGGAAATCATGCTACGTGAATAATATATATATATATTTTTTTTCAAATTAATATAACGGTTTTTCCATCAAACTGTCGGACCAGGTCCATTTATGTATAATTCCGATCTCAGTTGTGTTTATGGTTTTTTCTTATCTTTTTAAATTTTATAGATCGATGATTAATCCCCAACTGTCTATAACCACGGCACGTGCGGGAAGTTAGTTTACTTAATTAAATAATCTCTGAATTGAATAACTAGTTGTAATAATAAACGAGAATTTAACATCGATTTAGATTACAGACTATACGAGCTCGAATATACCGGATGATTTATTCATCTCTTTTCTTCTAGAGGTTATATACTCATTGTCATAAAGATGTCGGTGATTCTAGATCTTAGCTATAGGTACTTTGACGTCAGGTATAAAGATTGACGTCATCTGCGTATATCGCATCGATCTATCATTTTGTATCCTCGAACGTTCTATCGGCGTTTAGTTATTCACAGGAAATCCTTAAACTAGAGTAGACGTAACTATCATATGCATAAGGGTAGGGTGAAAGTAGGATAAAGAAAAACAAAAAAATAAATACACGAGAATCCAAAGAAAAGTAAAGACTGACTTTTACTTCTTTTTTTTTTTTGTATTTACTTCTTTATCTCTTTCACACGGTATATTAAATCCAAGGTACATAAAATACCGGACTAAGTTATACAGAGAAAAATATAAGTGGCAACAGTGGTGAAAAACAAACGATGCTCACGTTGACCACGCGGCGAGTTTTCAAGTTTCTTAGATTGGTCACGTATTTAAGGTGCTTCCTTACCCAATTCCATATCAGTCCTGAAAATTTTATAAAAAAGATGTTATTAAACGGAATATCTCACATAGAATTGCGCGACGTATACTTAGTTTGTTTCATTGATTTACGTGCCCAGGCAGAGATATTCTGTTTAATGACACCTTTTTTCCTCAATGTTTTCAGGTCTGGTGGAATTGCGTAGGGAAGCTCCTTAATCGACACGCTCGAGACGAATCTGTCAAACTTTATTCACCTTGAACTCCGTCATAGTTCTTGAATATCGAGAAGGTATATATAAGGAACATCTTATTCGTGAAGTTTTCTTTTTCTTTTTCTTTTTCTTGTTTAAGAAGCTTATTCTATCTACTTATTGATATTGATTAATTTATCACAAACTGAAGGCAATAAACAAATGAAACTCACGTTTTCTGGCTGTGATGAGCGTCTCTGCCGCGGCACACAGAACAGCGGCACGCCGTGTTCCTTTTTTCTCTCCAATATAGCGACTTCCGGTTACCCAGTCACGAAACAATATACACACACCGATTGACACACACACAGACACACAGTCACACATACACACCCTTAATTCTAAAAACTGCTGCCGCCCAACACGTTAAAATGAAGAACGAATAACACCTTGCACATGCACCTCCTTATGCATTTAGCACGACAAGTGCTTTAATCCTTTGATTAAGATTTAAGGAAACTTAAGAACGAAACATAGACGAAACACGCGTGTTTATAGTTTCGTTTATTTATCAGCGAAGAAATAAGCCAACAATATAGTTAATCACAGACAGAATAATACATTGTTTGTATTTCTTTTTACTATTTCTTTTTTTCTTAACTGTGATCGGATTGGTGATATTTTAAGAATATTTATTTCTTTTTCAGGAAAGTTTGAACGTCAACAAACAATCGACTTTATTTATCAGTCCCTGAAGTTTTATCAAAGGGATTTTAGTTTCGTGGAATTAACTAGTACGAAAAAATCGTACAGTAATTTATTTGTATATAAAGTTTTCTTTTTTTTTTTAAGACAAATTTAAATGAATAACGTTGCTCTGATCGACGGGGTTAATATAACAACGATTATCACTACGATTTTAATCACGATATAAACGCGTCGCAATCCGCAACACGACTAAACCTCTGTCCAAGCTGAACTCTGAAAGCGGATGGAATCCCCCCCACTAGAACCTCGGTTCCCCACCTTTTCTGAACAATACCAAACGCGTGCCTCCGCTTCTACGGACCCGGCATGAGGCTATTTCAAACATAAATGCATTTATTCCTTTATATCAATTGTTATATCAGATCTTTTCAAATTTTCACAATTTTACAGATCATGGAGAAATTTGTAAGAAACTTATTAGAATCTTAAGTAAATCTGTATAGTTTGAAATGACAAAGATATGACGAAAAGGCGACGCATCTTATGAACCACATCCTGCAATCTTGCATATATAGAATATAGATACTGTATATAAATATCTATATGGCACACGGTTTTGATTGACGAAGATGATAATTTTGCAATTATTTTTTCAAATAACATAAATGCAACGACCCCGACGTAGAGAGAAATTACCGTGAAATTCGTTGATGAGAATATTGTTATTGTTATTGTATATAAAAAAATAATATTTTTTAAGGAATATTTTAACTAGTTTGTGAAAAAAAATAAGAAAGAAAGAACAAGAAAAAAAAAAATGATGCGTGTATAGCTGTAAGGCTAAAAGAACCGTGAAGTGAAACTTGAGGAATTTGAATCTCAGATTCACGTGTGTATTATATACCCACTATATAGGTATATAATACCGTTGTTGTATTACGATGCGTGAGAAGTTAGCGAGAAATATTCTGTAGCCAGGAAGTGCCTCGACGGCGAAAACCGTTTTTTTTTTTTTCTGAATCATTCACGAATCGTAGAACATCCGATGCGCCAGTTTCAAGATACGTAATCTAAATGCGAGTATAAAAAAAGAAAGAAAAAAAAAAAAAGATGACAGAGATCTGCGAGATAAACAATATAGTAAAACTAAACCTTCTTCTTTGTGCGAATTCAATCGCAATATCGATTGTCATTTGCTTCATTAATCTAATACCAAACATAAATCACCATTGCAACACCATTTGTTGGCAAATCTCAGATATGGGGCATTCCACGTCAAACGTTCCCACCAAAAATTTTGTTTTGCCTGATCTTATTGAAACTCTGACAAATTGTAGTACTAGTGGTCCCCTTCTAACCCCCTGAAACGGAAGCTTGGATACCGACCCGTTGTCCCGATACAGGTACACGTATTTCGTCATTGCAGTCTGCAGGCCGTTCTTTGATGTATCGTAACTTTGTTCCTGATAGGCGGATTCTACGTTGTAAGGACAGTTTTGGAAACAGTTTTTCGCACTCTTTCGGTCTATCGAAAGGATTTTTCGATAAAAGAAATTTTAGATAGTTTTTTTCGAAACCAAACATATTTTCAAGTTTTTCTCAAAATGCGACATTATCGTTTTTGCTCAAATATGTCTTAAAGAAATCCTTGTGCCTTACCCTTCAAAATAAAACCAAGTGGAAAGTGGGAGGATAAAATTTGTTGAGAATTGAGATAGTTTTTCTCGAATCCAAACATATTTTCAAGTTTTTCTCAGAATGCGGCATTATCGTTTTTGCTCAAATATGTCTTAAAGAAATCCTTGTTCCTCACCCTTCAAAATGAAACAAAGTGGAAAGTGGGAGGAACAAAATTTTTGGTGGGAACACTTGACGTGGAATGCCTCATATGTAGGTATATGAGAAATGCGGCATTTCTCTCCGCACTTTACCCCTTATTATATGTAAAAAAAAAAAAAATTATAAAAAATATAAAATTCTCCGTGGATTTAAACTGTCGTTTTCTTTTTACCTCTATATGTAGCTGCTCGTTAATTGCTTACTTATGTTAGATCTTGTTTAATCAAGCAGTGAAACATATACCAGGATGTGCAAACAGGCCGCTTATCACTCTAGACATGAGTGACATATATATATATATTTTTTTTTGTATGCATATTACTACCTAAAGAGTCGTTTTCACCGCTCTGCAGTCCTTGATTACACCGAATTCAAGCCTTTTTATTTTTATTTTCTTTTTTAAATATTTAAACTCCAGATGCGGTGTTATCAAGCGATTCCAAGGACTGCGATACTCCTTTCGTCCCGAGATAAGATTCAACAACCTTTCTTAATAAATTTACTGTTCTTTTTCGTAATTTTTTCTTTGTTTTTTTTTTCTTTCTTATTCTTTCTTTTTTCTACTCATTTATATTTTCTTCTTTGCAGTTTCTGTCTGTCAAGCAGGTTGATCTTTATGAGTTTTTGATTCTCTTGCGAGTCACATTAAAATCTAATTTGGCTACACGCTTCCACGATCTTGGAAAATAAAAACAAAAGACCTTGGTATAGTATATACCTACATAATCTGGTTGGAACAATCTCTCCAACTTACGAACGAATTATCTTTGCGCTAGTTTGAAGATAATAATAAATAATAAAAAAAAAAAAAAATTCAAGGCGATATATGGGAGAAAAAACGTATAAGAAAAAGACTTAACCATATTTACACTCGCTATGAATACACACCTATATTACTTTTTTCCTTCTTTCTTTATTAAAAATAGAATCCTTCGACGTTGCAGAGGTAAAAAAAATTCTTTACGTGATTTAGCTCAGCCTAAAGCATAACTCAATTCTACTTTTTGATCGTGAATGTCTCAAAGCTATCCATCAACAAAACTCACAATCCATTGGCTGCGGTTTAACGCTGAATTTTAGGGCTAAGAGTATACAGGTACGTATACAGGTACAGGATTTGTCAGAAGCCTGGAATGTTTTTGAAATGTCTTTTGGTCAACTGCATTTTACGGGTTTAACGATGCTTCAAAGCCAATAGAGCTATAACTTTATTAATGGTTACTCGTCTGACGATATAAATGTGGTTTTTATATGCTATACACAAGATTAAAATTACATCCATAAGCGTCGTAAAAAATATCAAGACTTAACATTAATTTTTTTAATAAGCATTCTCTGTCATTTAAAACTCTCGAAAACCATCATAGTACCTTTATTGAAATAGTTCCGAACATCAACTGGTAAGGTTCATAAAATAGACAATGACTAAATCGAAATTTCGAAACACATGCATGTAACCATGTAAAATTAGGTACCTACGTAACTATATAGTCTATCCCTAATTACCTTATTTTTCTATAATCGTTTAATCGAGTTTGAGACTAGATACAAACTAAAATTCATATGCCTGAAGTAAATCCGTGTTTTTAGTGAGACAATTTTATCTGCATAGCGTACGGTTTCGTGGGCCGGAACTGCAGGTCAGTTTAAAATTGTTAAATATCTGTATATTTAAACTTCCCGTCACGACGCTAAGGAAATAATAATAATAATAATAATAGTAATAATTTCCGTCTTTACATTTTTTTTTCATTCAGTCGCGGTGTATACACTAAGCCTTAATTTTGATACTTTTTTTTTTTTTTTTCAACTGACGAGACAGCTGCAACTCGGCGTTTTTGGTGTCTGCATTGACGTCCCTGCAGAAGCAACGCGTGTGGCAATAGCCCAAGATAAGATCAAACGGGCTCTTCTGGTCCCCTAGACTCTTCCCTGCTCCCGCATCTCTTGTGGTATCATTTTACCAAAGTCTTTTCGTTCATTCGGCCATCGAGTTAGATCCTGTCTTTTATGTCACGGCCCTAGTTCTGTTAATTAAGTAATTGCCATCGTTAGAACGGGACCCAGTTTTATCCCCATTCACGGTCATTTATTTCTTAGTATATAAACCGCGAACTTTAGGCTCTAGATTATTTATACTAAACTTCTTCGTACGAAAAGAAGATCTTCAGCTTTCCGATTCTATTCCATACCCGTATTGAAGATATATTATTCTAAATTGATATAAAGTCGATTTGATTTTGCAAATAAAATCGCCAAATGATATTAGGAACTGCGAGACGAAAATATTCAGCCTATGATGAAGGAATTTTCAAACATATGTCGTTCATCCTTAAAACGCTGATCTTGATAATTTATAGATCTTCAATTACGTTTTTCACTAACTAAACTTAAACGAAATTAAATCGCCATACACCATTCTATTCCTTACAAAAAAATAAAAGACGAGATTCATGCATTAGAAAGTCTTTTTTCCTGCTGATAGGATTGTACGAACAAAAATCTGTATTCTTGACATACTCGCGATAGTATTTTCGCGGTAATTGAATGGGTTGCTACAGGTGATGAAGGGAACGCGGGAAATACTGCTTTCATGTCTTGTTCCTGATGTAACGACATGTGAGGGTTGTTAGGAATCCGATAGTCGGTGTTTGGCCCAACCCTTGACCACGAAACGGCAGCGTTTAATTGACATGAAACCGCGAGTCTCCCATCACAGTGATACTGCATTGAAAGGCTGTGTAATATATAGTGCAGCCGGTATGTCTAGACGGACACATCACACTACAATATTAAGTATTTGTAGGAGGGTGAGGGGGGAATTAGTTCGGTAGCGTGCGCCACTATTTATTTGCGTGGGTGTTTTAGGCGTGGGTGTGACCATGCCGGACATCGGACATAGGACATAGGGACATGGGGGACTACGAGCATCGCATGCACGAACATGAGATACGTAGGTGCGTGTGGGACGTAGTTTCCTCCTGCGACTTCGGTGTGAAGCCAGTCTGACAGGCGTTCAGGAATTTGTTAGATAAAACTTTCATCCGACAAAGGAAGCCCGTGGTTTCAACAAGGAAGTCGCCCGCTACGAGGGGAGAAATGAGGAAAAGGAAGGGGATGGGCATGGGCGTCTGACTCCTCCGTAGGGGATCAAAGCTGTTTACATCCGCAGGATCTTGACCATTTGTCACAACCCATATACGTATACGATAAGCGTAAAAAAATAAAAAAATAAAACAACAACACCGTGAATACAATAATTTTGAATTCACATCACGAATCTCTGCAGTATTGAAGAATTAACATTTTTATAGTACAACTTTGGATTTGACCGAGTTCCATAACGCGCAAACAGTCTAACGGCTTCCGTGCTGTAGCGATATGTGCAAATGCATGTGTGCTAATTGGCAGCTGAAGGATATTATTACGAAAGATATAGTATATTAAAGGGGTGCTGTTGGTATAGCTATATAATAGTTATTGTGCTTTGATATAAAACTGGCTATAGTATTAGTTACGTAACGATTCCTGGCTATACCATGAAATTAAAGAAACAGAATCACATGATTATGGTGCAGTGGAAGTGGTCTCTAACTTATAACTGATCTGCAAACCGTTGGATTATTTTCTTCTTTTATGTATAAGTGACGTGCGAAGTAGTTGTTACATTGTTACATATCACAAGTGCTAATGCATAGACAATGGAATATTATGCATCCTTTCAGATATCTACAATCTTAAAGTCATACCGGCGTGTGTTCCCGTTACTCAACTCTGTAAAAGAGTTCCAGTTCTTAGTTATAGATGGAAAACGTATATCACTAACGTTTATCTTCATGGGAAATTAATCACTTTCGATTCTTTGTCTGGTTATCGAAAGTTCAGTGTATACTTAGATTGTTAATTTTCGATATTTGTCAATTTCTTATACGATGCATGAATGAAGATGTGCGTACGTAAACAGTTTTAATAGTTTATTTCAACGCCCTGTACGATTACATTGAGATAAACATTCGATGGCTTTCTTCTAACGAGATAATCTCATCAACGATGCACTGGGATGGCTTCAGCGTCGCGTTTCTGATGCAGAAATTATAGAGCTTTGCTCGTAAAGCCGGAAGTCATTGAATAAGCGCCAGGGATACTCAATGAACATTAGACGCGTTACTAGATCATTGAAATCTTACTTATTTTCATGATTTAATAAGACTCGGATATGCGAACAGCTCGCTATAACTGCAGCTCTCGGTGCCTACTAGATCAATCTTTCATTGAACTTTTGACTAAATGAAGATTTCGTATGGAATTTCTATTTTATTAAGTATATGGCAGGGTTTAAGGAAAGTACATAGCTTCTAAGACTGAAAATAGGATAAATTGGTGAAAATTTGTCTCGAAACAGATGCGACTATCTAAATCCTCGTAGTTTCGGTCTGTATGAAGAACATAATGAAATAGATTTCGTAGATATTCGCTAGAGTCTTGCGATTGCGGCGATAGTATAAGAAGCGAATCAGTCCTATTGTTGCCAACAACGTAGAAAGTTGAAACGACGTAGTAGCTATCGTAATTATACGTTCATTACTTTTGTTTTTTTTTGCTTTCGCTGTGTTGAATTGCGAAATTAAACTTCTTCTTCTAGTCACAGTGAAGATTTCTACTACTAGAAGCCGCGAGAATTGTTCACGAGGTTTTCCCGCAGCCTTTTTTTTTTTTTTTCGTTTTTTATACTCCGGATCTCATCACTTATGCATGAAGTTGTTTAAGTTGAAATTAAATCAAAAATAGAGACAAACGATGTTATAAAATTTATTCGAACGACTTTTTCACATCATAACATCTTGCTCAACCACACGAATTAAATAACGCATTAAAAACATGTATAACGGTGTTTTTTTTTTTTTTTTTATTGATTGACATTATTGTACAATAGTTGATGAAAGTGTCATTGTTTCATTGTTTTTCACCGTTCTAAATTTTCAGGAGCGCCACTCGCTTTCAGTAAAGATTTCGTACGGGTAATTACCCTCTCAATTCTGTTCTTAATAACTTTTGTTATGTTTCCATTAACCGCTGGCAATGGGCTTGAGGTTCTAACAGAGAGTTCAATTTTATTAAGCAATTCGATTTCTCGGTCACTGCTGATAAAATTTGTAACGTAACACTTATCTCGGGTTCCCAACCGACCAGTTCTGCCACATCTGAAAATAGGAATATAAAAACAATAAGAAACATGAACAAAGTTACTAAATTATTACTAAAATTAACGTAAACGTCCCAATGGCCGGGCAGGTCCCAGTTACCGGATAGGCAGTGTATGCAAGAGACACGGAATTACAATTTCGTATGGATGTCCGGCCAATGGGACGTCAACCTTAGCTGTCCGGTCATTGGGACGCTTACCTCACCTGTGGATGTAATCAGCTGTGTAAAGTGGAAAATCAAAATTCACAACGTGTTTGACCAGCACAGTGTCCAGTCCTCTTGAACAGGCGTCTGTAGTAGCCAAAATGGTGAGTTCTCCTCTTTGAAATTCAGCAAATTTGTCTGCTCTTATTGTGGCGGGCATATCGCCATGTGTGCAGCCGCATTTTATACCCAACTCATTCAAGAAAAGAAATAGCCATTCGCAAGTTTTTATGGTGTTGCAAAAGACTAGAGTCTGGTGTCTTTTCGCGGCACTTGCTTTCGCTATTTTCAATATTTCAGCGGGTCTTGAGGACCGGTTGAGTCGCAAAAATTTTTGCGTAACTTGTGGCATAACTCTATGCAGATTATCGGTCGTCAGACGAACCAGGGATTCACTCTGCGAGTTAAAGTGATTTTATCACATCATTATCGTTTTTTTTTTTCTTTTTTATATACATAAGGATGGGTTAAGGAGTAAACAGGGAGTGAAGATTTCTTTATTTTTCTTCATACGTGGAAAAGAAGCGACATAGACTTAATACTAAAATCTTACATTAACAATTTCTTCCAGTACTTCAGGAAGACAAGTTGGCATTGTCGCCGAGACCAGTGTCAATTGCGCGCTATTGGGCAGCTCAGCGTCTGCTTCCGGACCGGCGAAACCGAACTAGATGTGTTAAGGCATGAAAAATGATTAATTGATCGATTGTGAAACGATTTTACCGCTTCACTATAGGTAAATACATTCCTGACGTCACTCACTTTGATTTTTTTCAAAAAGTGCCTTAATTTTTCCGTAAAGCTATCGTCAAACAAGGTGTCAGCCTCTTCTAACACGACGTGCCTAACTGCTGACATTTTCAATATAGTTGTTGTAGTCAATTTACTAACAGCCCCAAAGCTGCCTATCAACAAATCTATATTATCAATTGTTGGGTTCATCATTTGCTGTTTTGTTCTCCCACCAACGATAACTCGTATTTTGATATCCGTATCTTTGGCCAGTTTTTTCGCAACAAGCTGTAAAAAATTTATTACATCACCCAATTTGTCGATGTCTGGTTATACTGAAGACTAAAAATTACCGACTCCGAGCTGATGGGTCAGATCTCTGCTTGGACTTAAGATTAGCCCTAATGGCTCGTTAAATTCCCTGTTTGACAATCTTTTCCATTTAATTATTTGCTCGAATAAGGGTAGTAGATACGCCAATGTTTTGCCACACCCAGTCTCCGCGGCTATAACACAGTTCTTGCCAGATAATAATACAGGAATGGCTATGCTCTGGATTTTCGAGGGCTTAGTCAGATCATTTTCTTTCAAGTTATTGATTATTGTTCGGTTCAAGTCAGACTCTTCGAATGAAGATATTTCGGATTCGGCAATCCCGTCTTCCGGCTGTAATTGACATTAATTTGACAAAAAAAATGAATTCAATTATTGAACTGGAATGGAAAATGTGTTCATAATTCTTTTATTACATACTTCCGCGTCGGGATATAGGATGAAATAGTCTCCCACAGATTTTCTGTGGTGCCATCCTTTGGACGCAAGTGGTACTGCCTGAAATTTATCGTAAGTTTGGCCAGAATAGAAGTTTAACGATTCGTGTTTACACTTAATTATTGTGGCCTTTATTTGGGGGATAGGCTTTTCCGTCAATGGAATTTCTATCGCAGCTGCCTGGCTCTGAAATGAGTATTTTTTTGAATGAAAATGTCAGTTTTCAAAATTATTACCGACAGAGTAGGCACTAACGAGGTATTCTAAAGAAATAGGTTAACTTACCACATATTTCCTGAGACTTACACTTGACGATTTTATTGTATGACTTAGATACCCACGACATGAATTACAAAACAAAGACAACATTTTAACTTCTTTTTAGTGGCCTGCTTTTGATTATATCACATTTTTTTTCCCTTGTTGATCATATGCCGCCGCACTGTGCACACACTTGTGGCAAGTTAACTCAGAAATTGGAGTGAGTGAACGCAACTTCGCGAGAACATCGTGGACTTATAGCAGCACTGGCCTGATGCCACTTCTAAATCTAGCTCAATGTTCGGTCGGTATTAGCTCAGTAAGTAAAATGTAACGAGTGGTGAGCTCGTTAAATACAAAAACGACAGACGGTAATCGAGCCTTTCCGTATAACAATGAAGCGTTCCACTCTAATTACCAGAAATATGTTGAGCTGGAGAATTCTTCCTATCATTTACGATATAGGAATTATGATGTTACATAAAACAAGCAATTCTTTATTGTTCAATACACTTAATAAAATAGGTCTAAGTATGATGATCAATGGAAAAACAAGAATCTTAATCTTGAACTTATTTCAAATTGTACTCGATTGCTTTACCCTCGATTATAATATATTAATCGCTAACAACAGAATGGTAGGGGGAGAGCCTTATTACACGCAACCCGCGGATCTTTTGTGCGATTTTAGATCCATAGTTGCCTAGCACATGGCGCCACCGGTGTAAACTGACCTACGACAATGGCGTCCCCCGCCCCGCACCATTATAAGGTCGGCCAAGGAGTCCGTGCGCAATATGATAAACTTCAGTGAACGGCGCGGCCTCGTCGAGTGAACATGGGTGACACGAGTCGAGGAGATTTGCGGCTCGGGAAGGCTGACATCAACGGAGTTTGGGACCTCAGCTTGGCTGAGATACCTGAAGGGACATCAACGGAGGCACATTGGATATGAGTGAGTTCGAAATATTTCGATCAATATTATACGACGGCAATAAATAATCGACAATTTTCAAAGCTCGTTGAAAACAAGTGAAATTGTATTCGATACTTTTCCGACAAATTTCACGCGTCTCGTATTTCAATCCTCGAAGCAAGTAACCGTTGAATTGCTACCAGCAGGTTTTGATTATAATTGCAGATATTGTTAATTTCCAAGTATATTCTATTCATACCAGCGAATAAATGTGCGAAAATCTAAATTTTTTGCGAACATTACCTCTCGGACCTGTTTTGAATACAAATGTAATGGGCGAGAGAGTTTCGTTTGATAACTTCGCGATAATTATCCCATCATCCCATTATACTATTGGCATATAATTCTGAGTCCCTCGCCCTGTAGCGTCGTTTGTTTTACGGGCATATTTCGCGTCTCCGAAGGGGAAACTAATTTGTCGTATTTCGAGTTGACAAGTATTTTTCGGGAGAATACTCGTTGCCCGATTTATTCTTTTATTCGATTCTTTGACAGTATTATCGGTCGACGGAGATGAGAATGAACATCGCTGATACTTGAACTGCATAGATCCTGTGTGCCACTTGGTCGGAGATGGACGCCAACCAACACTGCCCGGCTAGTCCTGGATCAATCGTCGACCAAGATAATGGTGAGCTTTGTATTATATTAGCCAAAGACCCAATTTAACTATAAATGTATGTCCGCAAGACAATCATTACTGAAACATACTTTGCGATCCGATACAGATCTCGGCCAGATTACTTTTCCAAGTCTATGTACCACATTAATCATCGGCCAAGTAACCGTGAAGATCACCCTGTATCTTTGATTCGATACCGGGGCCTCCGGCTTGCCTCTGTCTCCTCGTATACGCCAGAAACTTTCATGACAACTCGGCTTCACTCAGCTGCAAAGGAAACGATACCGACGCCTAATAATATACCCAAAGGTAACATATTGTCCATCTCGTTATGTGGTCAGCCTCGGAGAGATATCACACTTGATTCTTTGAAATAGCAATAACTTCTCTCTTTCTAATGACAAACTTGAAATAAGATTGATAGATCTCGAGAGAATATGTTTACCTTGGTTGAATATAGTAGACTCACCTCATAGTGAAGAAATATTTGAATAACGAGGATCAAAATTTTAAGGTTTGAAAATAAATACAAGGGTAGATTGCTGTAGGCCTAATTAGGCATCACATTTATTCTTTAAACATGGAACATAATTCAATATTTGTGATAAATGGAGAATCTGAAGTACCAGTTATAACAATTAAAAGATTGAAGAATCTATTCATGCATGCACTAGTAATACTAGCTTATTGACATTTTTGATTTTGTTGAAAATAGTTAAAAGTTTATTTCACATTTAAAAATGGTTCAGGCGAGCTTACAAAATCAATCATAAAAAATCAATCGTAATAAGTTTCATACAGATGTATAATCACAATTAGAAATTCTTTGGTACTTAGTTGAGAATGTTCGCTTGAAAAACACATAAACTCAATCTATCCAATGTACCCTATGTTTATCTAGTTTTTATCTTCACAGGCGTTGTTCATCGAGGGAAACTAGTTCCTGCCTATCTTCAACAAAACCTCTTCAAAATTCATCAGGGCAGGGGATTCACACCAGGGAGTGAAGCAGTCCAAGCACCGGGGGGAATGACCGCAAGTCAACTCTGCACCGCGGAGTGTTGATAGAGTAGCATAAGCAAATAGTTCGTAAGTACAGTTCCTTTTGAATCAGTTTCTATAGCCCAATTATAGTTCTGGCTAATTTCCAAACTGGAAAAGTGTCAAATATGTAGTTTCCAGTGATATACGTAATATATTATACGTATTACGATCACATCTACAAATTTTCCAATCAAATATTCAGTGTTGTGAAAATTGTAATGAAATTTTTCTTAAATACTCGTTTCTTTCGTAATGTGTAATTGGATTTTCATCTGATACACATTACTTTGGCAATGACTTGATTCAATTACACATCACCAAAGTAATGTGTAATTGAATCAAGTTCATTACCTTTAAATAACTTTATAATTACTCTTACTCTATAATTACTTCAAATTACTTCACTTTATAATTACTTTTACCAATTGAATCGAGTTCAATTACACATTACCAAAGTATTGGGTAATTGAATAAGTAATTTCATTAAAAATGTAACCAGTGTGTTGGGCCGTCAACGCCGGGCCAATTATGTTGCACCTTATTATCATTATTAGCTTGGTTTTGAGTTTATATTATTGTTGTTATTAAGGCCCTTATATAAAATAAAGTTTGTTTTGTTTTGACACGTTGAACCCGAAAGACCGTTGTTGAATTCTTTAGTACGCCGATCGGCCGCTCGGGGACAGGGCTTTAAATACCTCAACGAGGAAGAAAATCCACCAGTCCACAGAAAATCTTTGAAAGTAGAAGTTCGGTTTCGGGAAAATATTAACGTAAAATAAAACCTCACGTGTCCAACTATCCGCCATTTGTTTGTTTTCTCTTTTCTCATCTTCCCGCCTATATCTGTCGTGAACACAGTGATCGCAACACTGCAAGTATCCATGTAATAATAATAAGATCGTTAGTATCCATGTAATATAATAAGATCGTTTATGCAAACATGTATTATTCGTTTATGTAATCGTTTATGTAAACATGTATTATTATAGTAAATTGGCGCATTCTTGAATAAATATCTCTTGAAATTGTATCGTTGAATCATTTTCCCCTGTCCTTTCCTTGCCTATAAGTCGAAAATCATGAAAATCTGCTATTTCTATTTCTGCAATAAATATTGAGCCGCCTTACCATATGCAACCCGCATGCCATTCGTGTAAACGACAGGGCCCATGTTAATTTTTGTTGCCTATTTGGTGTTTTCCGATTGCCTATATTCAGGCGTATTGTAGTAATTCAGAAAAAAGGTCGAAAGAAAGGTTCTGGCAGTTGATACCTTATTTAAGGAGTCCGATTTCTGGCAGTTGGTACCTGAATGAGGTATCAACTGCCAAAAGAAAAAGGTATCAACTGCCAGAAATCCAGAATTTTGCTGATGGCTGACCTCTGCAGCGCCGTAACTTGATTTAATTTCAGAATCGACCAATCAGGAGGCTCCTTTTCGAGAAATTGAGCCTAAATTGGCTCAAGCAGCCTCCTGATTGGTCGATTTTCGGGCAGTTGATACCTCATCTTAAAGCGACTAAAATCGAGGTATTAACTGCCAGAAATCCGATTGCTAAAATAAGGTATCAGCTGCCAGAAGTTATTTGAATGAATTTTTTTTGCCGTTTTTTTCGAGTTGTTTCAGAGTGTTTTTCTCACCTTTTTTTCGACCTGAATTCCGAGAATTCTGGCTTTTTTTTCTCAAGTTCAATACGCCTGAATACAGGCAATCGGAAAACACCAAATAGGCAACAAAAATTAACATGGGCCCTGTCGTTTACACGAATGGCATGCGAGTTGCATATGGCAAGGCGGATAATTTAGTGCAAAAATACTTCGGGGCTTTACGAAATCACGCGATTTTCATGATTTTCGACTTATAGGCAAGGAAAGGACAGGGGAAAATGATTCAATCGATTATTTACAATTTCAAGAGATATTTATTCAAGAATTCGCCAATTTACTATAATAATACATGTTTATTGCATAAACGATCTTATTATTACATGGATATTTGCAGTGTTACGAGTCACTGATTACATTTTTAATGAAATTACTTATTCAATTACCCAATAGTTTGGTAATGTGTAATTGAACTCGATTTAATCAGTAAAAGTAATTATAAAGTAAAGTAATTTAAAATAATTATAGATCAGACCAGATGCGAGATTTTATCAAAACTGATTCAAAAGGAACTGTAATTACGAACCATTCGCTGATGCTACTTCATTAATACTCCGCGGTGCAGAGTTGTCTTGCGGTCATTCCCCCGGTGCTTGGATCGCTTCACTCCCTGGTGTGAATCCCCTGTCCTGATGAATATTGAAGAGGTTTTGTTGAGGATAGGCAGGAGCTAGTTTCCCTCGATGAACAACGCCTGTGAAGATAAAAACTAGATAAGCATAGGGTACATTGGATAGATTAAGTTTAGGTGTTTTTCAAGCAAACATTCTCAACTAAGTACCGAAGAATTTCTAATTGTGATTATACATCTGTATGAAATTTATTATAATATATTTCTTATGATTGATTTTGTAAGCCTGCCTGAACCATTTTTAAATTTGATATAAACTTTTAACTATTTTCAACAGAATCAAGAATGTCAATAAGCTAGTATTACTATTGCATGCATGAATAGATTTTTCAATATTTCAATCGTTATGACTGGTACTTGAGACACTGGAGTAATTTATCACCAATATTGAATTATGTTCCATGTTTAAAAAATGAATGTGATGCCTAATTAGGCCTACAGCTATCTACCCTTCTATTTATTTTCAAACCTTGAAACTTTGATCCTGGTTATTCATAATATTTCTCTACTACGAGGTGAGTCTACTATATTTCAATAAGGTAAACATATTCTCTCGAGATCTATCAATCATATTTCAGGTTTGTCATTAAAAAGAGAGAATTTATTGCTATTTCCAAGAATTGAGTGTGCTTTCTCTCCTAGGCTTACCCTATAACGTGACGGACAATATCTCACCTCTAGGTATATTATTTCGCGTCGGTATCGTATCCTTTGCAGCTGAGTGAAACCGAGTTGTCGTCAAAGTTTCTGGCGTATACGGGGAGACAGAAGCAAGCCGGAGGCCCCAGTATCGAGTCAAAGACACAGGGTGAGCGTCACGGTTACTTGGCCGATGAGTATTGTGGTACATACACGTGGAAAAGTAATCTGTCCAAGATCTGTATCGGATCGCGAAGTATGTTTTAGCGATGATTGTTTTGCAGACATACATTTATAGTTAAATTGGGTGTTTGGCTAATATAATAGGAAGCTCACCATTATCTTGGTCGACCGTTAATCCAGGACTAGCCGGGCAGTGTTGGTTGGCGTCCATCTCCGATCAAGTGGCACGCAGGATCTATGCAGTTCAAGTATCAGCGATGTTCATTCTCATCTCCGTCGACCGATAATGCTGTCAAAGAATCGAATAAAAGCATAAATCGGGGAACGAGTATTATCCCGAAAAATACTTGTCAACTCGAAATAACACGACAAATTAGTTACTCCTTGGGAGTCACGAAATATGCTGTAAAACAAACGACGCTACAGGGCGAGGGACTCGGAATTATATGCCCTCGTATATGCCAATAATATAACGGGATGATAATTATCGCCAAGTTATCAAACAAAACTCTCTCGCGCATTATATTTGTATTCAAAACTAGATTTTAGCACATTTATTCACTGGTATAAATAGAATGTACTTGAAAATGAACAATATCTGCAATGATAATCAAAGTCCGCCGGTAGCAATACAACGGTTACTCACTTCGACGATTAAAATACGAGACGCGTGAAATCTGTCGGAAAAGTATTGAATACAATTTCACTTGATTTTAACAAGCTTTGAAAATTGTCGATTATTTATTGCCGTCGTAAAATATTGTTCGAAATATTGCAGACTCACCCATGTCCACAACGTTCCTCCGTTGATGTCAGCCTTTCCGAACCGCAAATCTCCTCGACACGTGTCAGAGATCTTTACTCGAGGATGCCGCGCAAATGACTGAACGCTGCGCCCGGCGTTCTCGGTATACCGTCGCGCGGCGCGGGGTGGGGACGATAATAATTGCCCCACCAATTTAATTAATCGCTTCAATCTACTTGCTAGGATAAATCAAATAAGAATTTTACATTTTCAATAACAAAGAATAAAAAAATGAATATTGAAAATGTTTATACCGGATGATTCCTGGCTTACATCTCAGTGATTTGGGTAGTTGTGAATTTATTTCAACTGCTTTATTTCTATTTGTTCAGACATACCTATAATGCAAACATAAATGCAATAAAATATCAGTAATTCTTTTCAACTTCTTCGCATCATTTCCACGCGCCACTATCTTTCATTGTATCAATGAATCTAATAAAGAGTTAGTAGTTTTTCTACTGCTATTCAGAATTTTATCAATGAGCTATTTGCCACGCCTCCAAGGATATAAAGAAAGGTCGTAGTTTTTTTTGTCCGCATATTTGTGCAGCACCACTATCTTTTCATTCATAAACGAGCGCTTCTCAGAAAAGGTAGTAATTTTTTTATCCGCATATTTGTGCAGCACCACTATCTTACCACTCTTGTGCTATTGTCCTAGGTCAGTGTCCCTTGTTGGTAAGTTCTACCAGCGGGCGACAAATGATAGCGACATCTCACGGTCGCATTGTCGAACTGTCTTCTGCCGATAACACCGTGTACCGGTAACGTCGGTATCGCTCAGTATATAGCGTACGGCTCCGTATACTTAGCAGGCAAATAAATTCAATTTGATTTTTTATCGATGCAATCGTTCGGGAATTGTTCGAGGAAGTTGAGGAATATGTTTTTGTAGTTTAGGAAAATATGATGATTTATTTGTTATTTATGAAAATACATTAGGCATGTACAGGGTGATATTCCAGGCACATCGCGGTAAAGCAAGTCTCGGATCGTCAGGCGGCTGATAAGCATGTGCGCAAAATGATCAGGTTCGCCGCCACTATCATTTCTACGCGCCACTATCTTTCTGAAATAAGTTCAAAATCAAGATTCTCGTTTCTTCATTGATGATCATACTTAGACCTATTTTATTAAGTGTATTGAAGAATAAAGAATTGCTCGTATTATGTAACATCGTAATTCTTATATCCTAAATGATAGGACCCACACGAATAATATATCATGTATTATACGTAAGAAAATGTAATGTGTAATAAAAATAAAACTACCATACGAAAAAATAATTTAGTTCACATTTATCCTGCAGGACTTGGTCGCCCGAGTATTCGAATATATTATAGGATCCCTTATGATAACACACAATGTACAATAATTATAATAATAGAATGTTTAGAGATTTGAATATGTAAACTGCAGGGTATAGTGTCGCAGGAAATATCGTCGAGTTGTTTAACCCATAGCAGATCTGAGACTTGTTATACTTGATTTTTCTTCAGGTATATCTCCTTGTCAATTTCCATGAATTCATTCAATCGAGTTCCGTTGTAAGGCGAGTCACTGCCAGGGGGGTGCATTCGCATCTATAAAACAGAAATAAGATTCAGGAGCTAGTGATCACAGAGATTTTTTTTTTCTTATCTCAACTTAATCGATGTCTCAGTGTTATTCGAAATTAGCTGTCTTATGATAGAGAAGTTATGTTGGCTGAACTCGTACTTTACTATTTAATTTACTTAAAAACTAATAGAGAGCAATTAAAAGAACGAGTAAAGCAATTGAGAGCAGACGAGGAGCAATTTTCCAGTCCCTTGAAGAACGTTGTATCTTCATCCGTTTCATTTAAATATCAATTTGAACTTGGCCGCCATCCTGCCGTAGAAAATCCCCATTGTCTTAGTTGCTTTGATTATTTTATTTCATGAAAACCGAGAGGGTACAATCAAAATTAAAGGTGGACCAATTAAGAGCATCAGGGGAGCAATTTTTTAATTCCATGTAGAACCTCGTATCTCCATCCGTTCGGTTGAAATCTAGATTTGAATTTGGCCGGCATTTCAACATAGAAGATCCGCATCTCGTTTTTTTGTTTTTCTCAAAAACTAGACTGGAGCAATAAACGAAATTAGCGGAGCAATTAAGACCAATTAAGGAGAAATTGTTTGGTATATAAAAAATTGAAAAATAATCAAGTTACCGGCTCACTTTAGTTTTTCTTTTCACACTTTTTCTTGTCCTACTGATAGAACTCCCTTAAGGGATCGAGAATTTCTTATCACATCGCATCAGCTGGTTTCTTTTTTAGCTTCAGGGTGAAGGCATGAAATGAATGATCGCTATTATTTTCTTCGGGTAAAGAAAGATTTATTACAATTTCTCACATCGTTCTTGAACGAAAGTAGAAAATAATAAATATACAACAATTTTTCGAAAACATGTTCACAGTACGTATTATCAATAAAGGGTTGCAGCTAACTATATTGTTGAATAATTCTATCGAATGATTAGTATTATGATAAACATTTGTAACATACTGAATTGGTGATTTACGGTATAGGGGAAGGGGGGGCAAAACGGGATAGGCGGGCAAAATGGGATACCCCAAAAATTTGGTAAAATTTTTTTTTTCGAAAAAAAAAAAAAAAAAAAAAAAGATGATTCACGATATTTGGGTCCCCAAAAACTCAAGATTTCCTTAGGTATCCCGTTTTGCCCCCCCTTCCCCTATATGTAGAAAATAATTTACAACAAATGAAAGAATTTCAAAAATATGTATACATTCATTACTGTTAAGAGCATAAGAATATAACGTTTCATGTTATAAACTTAGAAGCATGTGTTGCTTGAGTATATGTACGCGACAACACAGTTTAACAATTTATATATATATACCATCAACATTTCTGGTCATCTTATAGAAAGAAAATAATAAATAGAAAAATATATAAGGAGGAGAATGGAATGAATAGAATATATATTTATAATGTATTTCCTTACGATTATTGCACAGACAATGCTGGTTATTGCTTAGTATTTAAAGATTGATCATTGATTGACACATCGAGACACGTATGTAAGTACGAAATAGGTGATTAGTTACATCCCCTCATAAAAAAAAAGGGAACCACTGGCGTGTCTATACATATAGGAGCACGAAAATATGTATAATTTATTATCTTCATTTCATTATCATTCTGTCAAATTATATCTTATTATTATTATCATTTTACCTATACATATATAATATATAGAGGGACCACGTGATATCACGCCAGTGCAGGTACTAGAGAGGGAGCTCTGAACACTTTGACTCTGGGCCCGCAGAATTATTATTTTTAAACATTTTTTTCAGCTTTTTCACGTGTCTTTAACTTACAAGTACATGCTTATACAGGTATATATCTTTATATATATATATATAACAGAGCAAGAGGGCCTCTGGAGAAAAGGGATAGGGTATACACGTAAAAGTGTTCTTCGAATTGATCCCTCAGCTACATAACTTCTGGCAACAACTATACAGAGACAAATACAGAAAAATATTAATTGACTAGTACGAGTATTAGTTATGAGGAAATGTCTTTATAGTCGGAGCACCGAGCAAGAGAATGCCACTGTTTTCAGTTTGTAAATTACAAGTTCCATTGGCCCCCAATAATAAATGATACCCAAGGTATCCATCTCTTTTTTTTCCATCCACACCGTCTGACTGTATATACGACGTCAAATTAATGAAAGAAATGATTGTAATCAATTACTGGTCTTTTTCTATCACGAATTTATTTCCTCCAAACTGATTAATTTCTTAATCATTCGCCATGCTCTAACCAACGATTAGTTTTACAACTTCTTCTAACTGCCGTACTAAAAACTTAAACTTTTGGTCAAAGTACTGTTATCGTCTAATGATTACAAAAAAAAAAAGAAAAAGAAAAACAAAACTTAATGGGTGAGAAACGTAGCAATAATATGTCTCCACGCACAATTTCCCACTCATAATCATAATCATCATCATCATCATCATTCTTAATATTGTAGAGATTACTATAACTTATTCACGGACATATTTCTGCGGGACCTAATTGGCACACGACTAACGCAAGGATCAACACTGATTAGTGTCTAGGTAAGTCCCTCGTTATCCGTCTTCATTGTTTGCGGATGATCGCCGCTGATCCAGACCCTCCGAGTCCAAGGGCTCATCAGAATGCACATTCGAGTCCTGCAGGATCGCTTTGACAATATTTTTTGGGCTATGAGGACCGGAAGTAGACTCCGCCGCCGGGGACCCATTGCTCTTTTCATAAGGGTAGTCATTCGCCGAATCGGTTGTCCTGCCTTTGCCGTTGACCAGTCCACCGGATACAATTAACGACACGGCTAGTGTCGAATCCATTTTGACTCCGGGCTGCTCTACTTCCGGACTCATATCGTTCATGCAAACTCCACCATTCTCTTTGAAGAGCATACGCAAATCACTACCCAGCCAACTATCCGGACTTGCGTCCGACACCGCAGGGATGGTCAACGCTAGTGTTTCCGGTGGTTTTCTACCTCTCACACTGTTTGCTAGTTCGCTGAGAGGTATTCCCACTTCTGATGTTGCCCAAACGTCACAATTTGGACTGAGTGAAGCACCTCGTGGAATTTGGGTAGGTTTTGGGGTTGTTGCAGCTACTTCCATGGAACGCCATCGATGTGGTTGATTTAGACCCAATGCAGACAAAGTGCCTAAGCTATTGGCCGGAACTATGCGATGTGGGAACCGGGGAGAACCCCGAATTTTTTCTCGAGATGAAGACTGGCTAGTGCTGGAATCTGCGAGTCAAAAGTTTCCGATTAAGAAAAGGTCCCCAAATTTCCATGTGGGGTCAAAGTTTGAATTTTAAAAACTTCTAAAACTCACGTGGCGGAAGAGTGAAGTTAACCCTGGGCTCGCTGCACTCTTTTCTCTGAAGGCCCAGACTCAATCTCCGATCTTCCTCGCTCGTGATGCTGATTATGGGTCCAGACCCACAGCGAGGGTGAGGTGGCCGCGTACCTTGTGCGTCTACCTGACACGTAGATGCAGCCTTGGTGCCAGGAACTAATCCAGCAATGTAACCCATATGGACGCGCAACGCAGAGGCCACCCCTGAAGCGTGTTAATAAGGGTCATTTTGCAATTTTATACCAAACATAATCGAGACCCAGATTGTGCTGAATTTTATGTATTACAGTAGCCAGTTTACTTGATGAGTTATGCTTCGTATTCAAGTTTGTTTGGTGTAACACTGACAATGAACATAAGTCTTAGTCCCATTACAGAAATGAATATTTGAACATGTATAGCCGAGAGCTTTGCGAGTCTCAAGTCTTGTGAACTGTATATTGGCTATATATCTCTCCGTTTGTACGTCTGTCTGTTTGTCTGTATACTCTTGAATGATAACTGACAAGGGTGGCGCAGAGTTTGTTTAAAGAGTCTGTAATTAGTCACCGTAAAATCGAGTCTGGTTTCGGCTCGTTGAGCGGGAATAACGCGATTTGAGATACTATTTAAGGCATTCTTCATCCCTGAGCTTAAAATGTTGCTATAAGAACGTTTGCTTACCAGTAAACGAGGCGGTGGATGTTTTGCGACTGTTGGGTCGACTTCCAAATAGGCTGAAGAGCCTGTGAAAGACACCAAGTCGATTGGGTCCTTCTGTATCCCTTCGTTGATGGAGTTTGTAGATGTCCGCGAGACTCCTTCGTGGACCATCCTCCAGGTCCGGTTGACTGCTAAAGGCTACGGTTCCGCGGCGCATGCCTACGTTCACGGAGAACGTGAAGGTATACATAGTTGGATTTTTTTTTAGGATAGGACGCACTCTTTAACGAGTTATGTGTATAGGGATGGACACAGTTATTTGATAGAAAAAAAAAAATAAACGAGGTTGAAAATTGTTGCAGTGTTCTTAACGCCAGACGAAGACGTCGTCTAGGGTCATCTAAAGGTATAATCAGAATGAGGAGGCGTGCATTAACGCTATGCAAGGTGTTTGGCATAGTCCATTATAGTTCACTCTTTATAATTAACTGTTTATTTACATATCGAACGGAATAATAAAGGTGGAAAATCTATTTGTATATACCTATGTATAAATAATATTTATATACACGTGTATCTGTTATTTTATAGAGAAGACAGATTCGATGACGAGGGTGAAAGAAGTAGTTGAAACGAAACTAACACGACAACGGACGATTGACGACACTATAATATATATATATACGAGACAATTATGCAGGGTGGATCATCCCCCGAATCGATTGTGACCGATTTTGTTACCAATAATATATATAATAGTAAAAATTGCACCTAAGAAGGTCGAAAGTTGGCATCTTTATGTTTTTTTTAGATCCCATTACCTTCAAAAATACTGGACCGAATTTGAATATTCAGAAAAGGTATTCGTAACAAATTTTTGACAAACTTCCGCGTTCAATTCTAGTTTAATTAGTGACGAAATTGGATACAGTTGATTCCGGGTGTTAATGACGTTACAGATAATGTCTCGTATTTATATTGGCTTCTATTTGAAAGACGAGAACGATCCTGAGAACTAGACGTGCAATAATACGAAAATGTTCACCTTTTAGAGGTACCTGAACGATGGAAACGACAGCGAGAATATAATTATTATATTGATAGAAAGTTTTGAAAAAGTCCATGATATATAATAACGTTTGAATAACGTTTCAAGTAGAGTTTGTACCTATACTGTTGAGGGATGCGGGTAATACGTTTGATATTATCTTCTTTATTTTTCCGACTCTTCTTACGATCTCTGGGGAAATTACACGGGTTTTAGTTCTCGCAGGAATAAACCATGGACAAATCGATCAACGGCACATTTTCTAAATACGTTAAGGTTTACTTGGTATGACTCATACATCTCTCACGTTTCAGTGTCTAAAGAAAATTGACTAAAAAAAAAACAAAACTCTTCACGTCTGTCCAAAATTGGAAACAAAGCTTAAGCTTTCGGCCTTTTCCCGCATTTTATGTACTATATCCAGACAAATTACATTCCGCATTTTCCGGAAACAAAAAAACAAAAAAACACGAAGTACAATGTAATTCGAAAATTTATAGAATTTCCGCAAATTGCGAAACGAAAAGAATTCACAAGATCTGATAGCTTTCGCTCGAACGGGCATCGATCTCGTGTCATATAGACGGTTTTGCCTCTATATCTATACCCGCATGTAGTATGAATCTCGATAAATCGTAACAGTTCAGTGAGCCGAATAAAATGCAAATGCAACTTCAAACGGTAGTAATATGAGGATAATGCCTATTCTTATTTCTTATATATCTATATATATCATGGACCTTTTTAGGAAGATAAAAGATATGTTATGCTCTTACCGGATGGGTCAGCAGAAGGCCAACTTGCTCTTGGAATTACAGGCGGTAGAACGCTAAGCAGTAGAAGCGGAAGTCCTCCTCCAATACTTGGGTTCCTCTGAGGAATCGAGGCGTTTGAAGATGCTTGTGATGGGCCTGGGGGTTCTTCGCCAAGCTGCTTTTCCAATCTCGCCAACTCAAGTTCGAGTTGAGCCATTTCCTTACGATACACTCGATTTTGGACCTCGACTCTATACTGTAACTCCCTGTGGAAAAATGATATACTGGTAATACATGGTTACCACCGCCTTGATTTCCTACGGCGGTAATATTACGTCTCAGATAAAAGAGATGAAATCGCATCTACAATCAGTTCCAGATTTTCACATGTATATTTATTTACTTGAATAAGAAACATCGCTGCATAAAATAATGGAAATTAAATAAATCCAGTCTACGAATGTGTCTGACGATTACGGAATACGGAAGACATGAAATATCGTACCTTCTATCGTCTGTTACGAATCTTCTCGTGTTGCATTCGATCTTTAGTCCTAAACTCTGTACGACAGGATCCGCTCTCTCGCCGGCCAATATGTTTGCCAATTGTGGGAGGAAGAGAAGAGCTAGGGTCGAGGTAGTTGAGGCCAGAATTAGAGCCGTGATAGTAACAAAGGCCAGGGTAGCTCGGTCAGACATTAGATTAGCCAAAACTACGACGATAACGGAGGTAATAACCACGGAATAGACGCTCATTCCGATATACTGGGAGTCGTTAAGTGCTGGAATTTTCACGTGTCTGTAATAATGAGATTTTTCTTTCGTTAAAAATCGCGTGCAGTATATCGTCTATACCCATCGGAGTTCAATACACGGAAAGACCCGTGGGATGGCGCTTTTACTTAGCGTTGTATAGCCGTTTTTCCTCAAAATTTGTCAGGCGAGTCTTCGATTCTGGGAGAATTTTTCGCCCTCGCGCGAAGAGATTACTTGACCATTTTTTTTTTCACTTATTTCCGCTGGTGGCGCTTTTTTCTGTCAACAAAGTTCAACTGTTCTACGCTCAGGGAGAAAATTTCTCCCAGAGTCCAGCGTAGCAGTTCTTCCCATCACTCACGTCGATATTTTCGCCCGAAATGAATTAACTGTTAGATTAAAATTTAAAGATATCGATTCTCCCTGAATTTGGTGTAATTTATCGACAAAAAATTTCGCAAAGGAGAACGGTTATCCCGCGGGTCTTTCCGTGTATCCGTATAATGGATCGAAGTTATCAGTCGAATTATAAGATTATCGTTTTATAGCGCTACGACGTAACTAAAACTCTTCTGTCTAATGTTATAATCAATGGGATGATATGCTATCCCATATTGTACCAACCTTGTTTCCCAAGCCATGTAGACACCGACAACAAGTAGCAGCCCCTTGTAGGCGTAAAGCGCCCCAAGCCATCCGTTCGTATGCTGAGACCTGCAGACCTCCACCTGCGAAAGACGGCCAGGTTAATTATACCTCGTTACTATAATAATTGTTTTGGCTACATTGAGAATCACCCCATTTTCTCCCCGCCCGTTACACCCCCTTTGATAGTGAGCAATGATAACACTTTGTGTCTTACCTGGGGCTGATATACGACACCACGGTCTTGCGAGCTGATGTCTAAGGTGAGATTGCGAAGGTGTCTTTGCATGGGGTCTAAGGTCACCCACAATGTTACAACTAAGCCATCAATCAGTAGGAGCACAAAGATCAGGCTTATGAGTTGCGTGTCTTGAAGCAGCTGGAAAATTTCACGTTTCATATGTACTACATATTTCATTATTTTACGAAACTTTTTCACCTGGTTTTACACCAGTCTAAACCAGGTGTAGGTGTATGTAGAAAAAAAAAAAGAAAAGGAGAAAACAGAAAGGAACAACACCTTTGCGCGTAACGTTTCTTTAGAAATTTATTGTTTTATGGGAATTTTCAGTTCTTCGTTTCAAGAGTTTTATTCATGTCTTTCAGTATGTTGAGTTTGACTAAAAAATGGATGAGACAATTTGAAAAGAGAGACAAATTAAAGTTTGTTCTTTCTGTACATTTGTAATGTCGTTTCATTGTGAAATTCTCACTGAGAGCTAGTATATATGCGAAACTTTTTATACAGAGAGAAAACAGAGAGAAAAAAAAAAGAAGATTTGACAGGTGATCTCCAACTTATAAACTGTTACTTTATGTTACACGAATTACGATCCAGCTCACCTTGTTTTTAACAACCCCACTTCTACTTCTTGTAAATATCCTGTGAACTCTGTATGTCTTTGTGAACATCGAACCAAATGCCAGTGAAAATCCAGCTGACAGAAGGTAGACCCTGGCCTATATAAATATATGCTTCGTTATATAGACAGACAATTTTTTTTGGGGACGAATTATATTTTTTGATAATTGATAAGGGTGTCAATTATACGATGCGCGGTCATCAGTATATTCGAAAGCAATTATACTACATGCTCGTGAAATATATTTGATTTTTTGAATTCTATGTTTTTATTTTATTGTTGTCCGAAAAACAAAGCGAAAATAATGAAGTTAGTATCACTTTCGTAGAATGAATACAGTGAAAATAATTATTGATTGTCAGTTATATGATTGAACCTTGTGACTTTTTTTTTTTACCGTTCGTTAATACGTCCTATAGAAATAGCGTATCAATATAAAAAGAAAAAAAAAACAAAAACGAAAAAGTAATTATTTTTTTTTCATATCGCGTGAGCCTTTTGTACCTTCGGCATATCTTTTGTGCGATAAATCGGCCTCCCGTGTGAACCTCGACGCGTTTATTTTTCTACTTAGTTTGAAATACCAGCTGTTCAAATCCGAGAGTCGAGGGTTGGCATCATTCTTGTGAAAATATTTGGATTTGACTTACGGTACAGACTATAGGAAAGTACGCGTCGCTGTCAGATAAAGTAGCATCATCAAGCCCCAAAAGTATCACGGCTCCATAGACTAGTGCACAACCAACGGCTGCTATGTTGTTCAATTTTGGGCTCGACAGTTTTATGCTTCTGTTGACAAATAGGGGCATTTTTTTTTTTTTTCATATACAAAATCAATCATATATTTTGCGATGAAAGAGACAATACAAGGCTCTTTATACTCAATTTTGACCTTTCGGATTAGTGAATTTGAAAAAACAAAAAAAAAAAAAATTTCGAGCTTACTTGTGCTTCCGGAAGTGAAGATTGAAGGCAAGGAATGCAAGCGCCAGGGTGGCACCGATGCTAGCTAGACATGTAACGGCTAGGAATGCTCCTGGTGTGACAGTCACAACCCTTAGTCTAAAAATATATCAGTTGGATAATTAGTGGTAGATTATATCCGAAGTTTAGCGTGATTAATAATTAAAATAAACTTAAATTGAAGCTTATTTTATTGAAATAATGCCCACGGTTATTTGCTCATTAATCTATAAACTCTTTCCATAAAATTTGGTTATCATCATTCATTCACATTTCATACCGGCAAACGCGACGAGCTGCTGGGGGATGTTCACCTGGCCATTGCGGTGATGCACATCCAGCACAAGTCATCGTCAGACTTCCGTTTGTCGGAGTGTAAATTGCTATTCTTCTTAACGTATGGCCTGAAACGATGAGAAGAAAGGAAATGATAAAAGACATGGAAATTAAGATTTTGATTCTCGGAGTATAGGATATGAATCGAAGATACGAAGTCTGCAATAATCGATGGAAATGGAAATAGTCAATCAAGTATAACGGCGAAAGACTGTAATTTTGCATCTCAGTCGAATACATTATCGAAGCTTAAAAAAGGAGCGCATTTTTTTTTTATTTTTTGGCACACCCCAGCTGATTCTATACCTCATTATACTGATGGTAATGAACGATGTTTTATTCCTTCGAAAATTGGTTTCCTTTCTTTTGTACAAATTATCATGACCGAATGGTATTTTCATTTGCAAAGTGTGCGACGCTTACTGATGAGATCCACTACTTCTTATCACTGCAGGTAGCAACTTTAAGAATATCAAAAAGCGTGAACTTGCTCGCGTTCTACGAAGAATGGAACGAGACTTTTGAAAGAGAAAAGAACTCGTTTAAAATTCCTGAAATAAATGCTCTACTTTATGACCCAGACTAACGTGAAATTTCTCCTAGTCACTAAATGGGTACTTCGGCCTTTGTCGAATCCGTTTTGCTCAAGTGTTGCAATTTTGTGTGTATTCCGAACATATGTATAATGTTCAATTCTTAAATAGCTGTAGTTAGAGCTACTCACGTGAAAATATGACGTTTAAAAGTCTAAAAGTGTCGAAAATTCGATCAAGACAACCGACTTTTATTTCTACCTGATAAAGCCAATAAATTATGCGAAAGCTTTTTTTCTTGCTGATTGAGACTGACAGATGTTCATCTAACAAGAAGTTATCGACTCTCTGATTAGTTTTCCGGTGAAAACCTTTCCAATCACTCGGCTGGTCATCTTCCGAATCTATCGATTAAAAATCGATTCTTTATAATCTAGAACTGCCAATCAATCCGAGATTTGTTATAATATTATTAGTTTTTATTGTAATAAAAACGTAATCGAGCTGAAAATTTTCATCGCTAGACCGCTATTCGAAATAATAAAACGCATCGCGTGATCTGGGTGAAAAATAGTTATTCATGAGATATTTTTCACAGTATAAAAGAACAGCAGACGTATATTTCTTGAGAGATAAATTGAACGGTGCTACATTTCATTTGAAAAAAAAAAAGTTTTCGATTTTTATTGGTATGGGGGAAAAAAAAGACCGAATTTTTGTTTTTCGTTTTTACGAACCGTACATAATACACAATAAGCTTTAACTTTAACTTTAACTTTAACGCCGACGCGCCTTTGTATAGTGTAATACATTTTTATAAGTTTGCTTAAAATATTAACAACGTATAGATCTGCAATATCGTAGAGGATATGTAGGCGTATAAGTTCACATAGTATAATACCTAGCACTTTCAATATTGTCGCAAACTTGAAAGCGGTGGAAGCTCGGTGAGGGTTGTATAGCGCGTTGAGGGTGATGCATCGATTTAATATAGACCAAAGGAAGGGCTTGGGCTTTCTAATTTAGTTGGACAATAAATAATTGATCATAAACCGGCGGAGGCAAGAATATAACTTTCATGAAACAAAGAGAGATATTCATAATTAATAAGACTGGTCTGGTCATTAGATAACCATTAGCTGCCCTCGGTCTGCACCTTATAAATTATTGTCTGCGAAAAACAATGCTCTCAGTCCAAGTTTTTTTTATTTTTTTTTAAAGCCTCTTCTATTCTCTTGAGGCGTTCTTATTTCAACAAGAAAAAGAAGCTTCTTGGAGCATCATCCATGGTTAGCCAATTTTCCTTCACAGGAATAGGAGGAATCGAGTTTGACAAATGAAAAGTGTACCATTCTTTTTCGCATAGTCTATTCTCTTACATTTTTTTATCCGAAAAAATTGCGACAGTATTCTCCACGTTATGATTAATCCGTATTTATAAGTTGCGATCTTAAGTCGATGTTCAAGAGTTTCAAGATGTCTTGTCATGATTTTAAATTTTCATCCCTTATTTCGCGGTGTTAGGCATGTGCAAAGTAAGAGCTTGGGTCAAATATTCATACAGTTCAGTTAACAACGAAAAAAAAAAACAAAAATCGGAAGAGATCATCAAGGAAAAGTTTGCAAATGAAAAAAAATAATCTACATAGAAATTCGAAGTATTTTTGTAATCTAACTGAGGATTTTCTTGTTCTCATAGCGACGTTGAATCGTTGGATTTTTAGAGGTAGAATGTTTTTTACCAAATGTTTTTCGGTAGTCACGCTTAGCGAAAATATATCAAAAAGACTTAGAGACGAATGGTAAAAAAAACAGGGTTCTGTTATCCTAAGAATTAATTGATCAGACCAGTTCAACCATTCCTCTATCAGTCCATATAAACTATATAGCCTGGTATTCGACCAGTTGCTTATCTTGTGCTTGGAAAACTTTGGACGAGCTTTACGGCAGGATCTAGTCAAGGGTGAAATTCTAGGCGGCTTACAAGCCCACCTTTACTATATACGTTCTGATCCCTTCATTACTTGTACATGATTTAGAAATCTGTTATAGGCCGCCTTAAGGGCGGTAATTAATCGGTTTTTAGATCGTTAGATTTTTTTCAAGGGAATTTTCAGAATTCTCATTACTTTAAAGCCGTTGGTAAATTACATAAGATTGTTTGAATTATAGTTAAATTTTTATCAGAATTTTGCAGACGCTAAGTGGACTCGTTGGATTGAATGAGGAACGGTTTTCTCGAAGAGACAGTGACTTTTGCAATGTGTTTTACTTTCGTTCTTTACCTCAGATAACTTTTTTGACGATGAATGGGTATGAGAAAAGGTAATTTAAAAAAGTTGGATCGTTTACGGAATTGGGAATTTCATTTGTTTCTTGTAATCCGGATGAGGATTTCAATTATTAATTGCATTTGATGTTTAACTTGACGAAAGTCGTTAACAAGTCTTTCGTTGGCACATACATAAATATTATAGCCTGAAGTTGAACATTTCAGGAAACTTTAGAATCCAGAAGAAAGAAAGAAAGAAAGTGAACGTAAATTTGAACGTATAAAATTTTCAAAGAAAGACAACACCCGTGTAGAAATTGTGCTGTGGTGCTGGCAGGGTTCTAATAAGGCGTGCCATAGTGCAAATGAGGCCCAGGTTAGGCTAATCTGTGGCAGCCTGTTAGGGACCCCGCTGGATGTTCCCGTTTTAGATACCGCGCCAGGCCGGGGGCTAGTCAGGCTGCCAAACTCGCACCCCATAAGCTTTAGCAAACCGTAGCTCCTTCACCGTTGTCCCTAGAGTGAACTTATACGGACGTTTCTTGTTCCTTATTCAATTATCTAGCAACGCATTTTTCGCATTTTTTTTTTCGATCCATTTTTTGATTTTTATGTTTTCGATTCTAGTTTTCGGTAAATTTAAGCTTTAGCAAACCATAGCTCCTGCACCGTTGTCCCTAGAGTACACTTCTCACGACGTTTTTTGTTCCTTATTCAATTATCTAGAACCGCATTTTTCAATCTGGCCAATTGGTCAATCTTAGCTCCTGATGCCTATCCTGATTTTTCGACAAGTAATACGACAGCGCGCGAAAAAGACAATTCTCATCTGGCTTCATGGGGGACGAGTCACATGGCGTTTCTATAAGGTCAGCAGAAGACTACAAATTATACATATATGGGTAAGAATGGCGTATACGCCGGTGAAGTAGAGTTGACTGCAGCTGCATCAATATTCAAGGTAAATTTAAAAGTTTACATAAATAATAATACTCATCATTGCATCAATTATGATGGTCAGCTAGAAAGTTGCAAGTCTGGCAAGCCACGAATCTGCCTGGTCATGCCGATTTTGATATCAAGGCACGCCACAACAGGGCCACTTTAAGGCCCTGGGTAGCGATGCAAGTCTGGCAAGACACAAATCCGCTCGATATGGCCCATGTTGATATTAGGGCATGCCACAGAAAATTTCTACACGGGCATCGATAACAAAAGTTGAACAAATTAAATCCACTAATCATTAACAGCCTGTTTAATTAGCCTGAAATTTTTCGTAAGTAATTGGATTTAGAAAATAGTTGTATACCAGTTCGAATTTCTTGCCTTTTCAAAAAAAAACCGTGAGGTTTCTAAATTTGGTTGTATAAACGGAAAGACGGATAAGAAGAATTCAAAAACTCGGAGGGCTGTAAGCATAATTTACTTTCCAAACAGAAAATACGATAAAGTATCTGGTATGAATTTTGCATAACGTTCTTCGAATCCATGTTCAGGATACGCAAGCATCATATTTCGTTTTTATTTTTTCACATTATGCGGTAGAACAACAATTCCAGCTTGTTATTGGTTATGCAAGATGAGTACCAGATGGGACAGCAAAATTCCGTTACGACAAGCTACGAATTCAGAAGTCTGCAAAAGGCCTATTTTAGCTAAAGCTTTGCTCCTGCAGACGGTCATAAATTCCCTAAATTTATAGTAGAATTTTGTGCGTCAGGCATCACTTTCGTAATTTCCCGCAGAAACTCGAGCTTCATCCCCATTTGCACATTCTACCTTCAAAACTTTGGCATAGGCCTTGTCTTACCTTCTTTCATATGTATGTATGGGTGTATGCAAACATAGGGGTGACGTGAGAAGCTGCCATAAAGGAGGAATACTGGAGAATGAAAGATCTGACGATTAATCGAGAAATTGATTCATAATATTATGAGGCGAATCTCCAGAGATTTAGCCAATATCAAGATTTAAACAATATTTAATAACCGTATGAATCTAATGGGGGGAAGAAAAATTAATTTAAAAAAGAGATAATGACGGGATTTCTTATTGTTCAAGCAGTATGATGAGCTACTTTGAAACGTCAGAACCCAAGCGGGTAATGAGACGCAATTATTCTTAGAATAGAGATGATAGGGCAACGAAAACGTTAATTACTTTTGGTGTCAAGATTTAACCAAGCGTTCAATATTTGCGGTTAAAATATCCTCGGCTAAACCATGCTTGGTCATAATAAAATTATAACTTTTTTCTATCACCAGGTGCAAAATTCGATTTTACGTACTAGGTTGCGTGCATAAAATACTATGCAAGTGCGAAAAATACAATTCGAATCTACCTACATATAGAAGGTGTCTAAGAGTTATTCGCGAGTGACAAATTAACACTCAAAATTGGATTTTGCACACTTGTTAGGAAAAATAGTATACTCAACGCTCGTCCGCAAGGTGATTCCCGCATGAATCAGGTTTGAAATGCTCCTTCCATCACAGATATTGTGTTTTTCATTCAAAACTTTTTAGCGTCATTTGTAAATCTAATTTTAAGATATTCACATAGTTTTTTTTTTGTAAATTCAAAAACTCTATTCCCGCAGTATAAATTAATCGACAGTTTTGGTCAGATTATTTGTACATCATCCCCTGTCAATTATAAGGGTGTGTAACAGTAAATCGTTAAAGTTTGAAATGCATGATGAGTTATTGCAATTTCTCATAAAAATGAAAGGCAATTTACGAAACCTAGTTAGGTGTTTCATGCCGTTGATGCTCTTGAAGGTAAAAGTTGAAAAGGTCAGGGCAATTGGTCTGGTCGTAGATTACTGTACATCATCGCACGTTTGTGGTCATAAAGTGGTTGTTGATTAAAGCTACAGGATGAATTGGAGATCTGTTCGGTGATGGTATTAAATTCTTTTGGGGCGGAAGCAATTTAAATTAGTTACAAAGGGCGAGAGAGTATCGGTATGAAAGATGTTTTAACTGCAGGTTGAAAAATGGAGAAGATCAAAGTGAGCCTAGGTGTAAATAATTGCGGTTTTTGTAAGTTTTTAGATCGCATCCTCTGGCTTAATTATCGAAAAGAAGCAGTCGATTCGAAGTTTTCTGCAATAGTGAATATTCTCGTTGTATTAAACTTTCAATTAATCGTTTTTTACGGACTTTGAGCCTCTTGGCGTTTTAAAACTGAATTAAACTACAACAAAAAAAAAAAAAAATTGCCAATTAGCAGTGGAAAAGAAAATAAAACATTCGCAAAACGCTGAGGGCGTTTATTAAAACTTTTAAAGAAACTTTGATAATGTTTTCCTCAAAACTTGAATGTGTTCTTAGTACAAACGGTGAGGCTTTAATATCCAGCGAGCTGAGATTTATGGAGGGTTTCAAAAACACCATTGCGCTTATATTGTAACGAGAAAAATGATGGGAAATGATTTCAACCTTTTTTTATAATAAAAATCAGATCCAAAAATGAAAATCGCGCTTTCTAAAGCACAAAAGCTTTTCATATTCTTGAAAAGAAAATTGAACATGATTATTTTTTTCTTTCATCGATTCGCAAATTCTACACTTCATGAATTTTATAATAGGCTGAATATTCTCCTAAATTTGCAACATTTTTTTTGTATTTTATTTCACCAAAATCGCGGCCAATTGTTCGTAGTAATAAGTTTTTATCGGAAAAAAAGTCAATTGAAGAACAATAAAAAGAACAATTCCCCAAAATCCGAGGCATATATTATACAAAATTTATAGACTCGTAATTACATTGCGAATTAATTGAATAATTATAAAGTGAATGAATCTAGTCTTGTATGCAATTGCGTAATTGTATGTTGCCTTTGTGCAAGATTCGGCATGAATTATTCATCTTCATCGATATTTACGAGCTGGTTGGTGACCGGCAATGTACACGGTCAGCTGTAGTCTCTGTGCACACACTATGGTCAGAGGATTTGAAGTTTGGTTTCTAAGCCTCGTTTCCGTGTGAAAAATCGAGAAATAAAAATGTGTTAATTCCAAATGAATAAATATATTCATATTTGAACGACCTAATCAATTATTCATTTCGGGTAAATATATATATTATATATATTAATTTATTTGACGAGGGAAAAACGACGTATTAATAAATATATATCGTTGATAAATATATATCGTTGATTTGATCAAACGAAATAAATTTATTCATTCATGATTTTATTTCTGACTGAACAATTTCGTATTACGATTAAAGTTCACCGTGAAAGACGGGCTTTATATATTTCTACCCACGATCCGTCTCTTTCTCTTTCTCTTCCTCTTCACCTTTCTTTGGCACGTACACACGTGGATCTGTATGTATATCCGAGGGTTGAAGTTCAAAGTAGGAAATTGTTGGTAAGGGGTGTAAGAAGTTAGACTTGGTCTATTGAAAGTTAGAACTGGTTGGCCCCAAGTTGAACTTCGGAAACTCGACTGGCTGTAGCAACTTACCGCAGAGAACCTCAGTGCATGTAGATTGCACGTATAATACGCAGATTAGAATTAAAATTAGAATTAGAATTAGAATTAAATACGCCTAGGTACCTACTTGTAGAATTCAATGCTTTTTTTCTGTCAAACAAAGTCATTGTGTAATTCTATGTACAAAAATTTGTTCAGTATCGAAATTCCGCTGAAAATATTTTCAATTTTTGATAAAAAAAGACAAAAAGAAGAAGAAAAAAAAAAATGTTTTACGACAACTTCTAGCTGGTATATCATACGAGAAGATACATTTTTGATCTATGGTATTGCCGAAACGAATTCTTTCGCAAAACCATGGGATCTTTTCGTTCTTATCAAGCGAGGCGATAAATACATCAGTACTAAGCCAGCTTACATTTCACATCTCTTTTTCTCAAGTCTGACTCTTTTTTTCTTGAAAAAAAAGAAAGAAAGAAAAAAAAAAAACGAGCTTTCCAAGGAGCGTGGGACGCTTTGGTATTCAGGAAAATGGGAATCTAAGAGGGTCTTGGTTGTCAGTTTTTTTTTTTTTTCATTTTTTTCTTTCTCTTTTATCCTTCTAAGGTCGCGAGAACTCGAAAAATTTAACGTTCTCTTGCCTTCTTGGATTCAAAAGATTCACTGATCTCAGACATTATGTTGGTTGTCATGCATTCGTGCATTTTACTACGCGAATTTTAAGCGCGGGGTATTAAGAATTCATTATATTACGTTCGTTATTAGCAAACGCTGTAAAGTATTATAAATTATGAGCGAATAAATATTCGACATCTGTTACCCTGCGGGGCTGGTCTTGGTATTTTTGCCATTAATTTCATATAATTAAACTGATTATTAAATTAGCCAAGTATTTTAATTTAGTCAATACTTTTCGCAATTCTAGCCGCGTTCGTCGTTAGCTTGAAATTTTCACGTCTGCTGCTGATTTCTGCAGCTCAATTGCACAGAAGGGTCAAACTTTCCATAAGCATAAATTTTAATCTCGTTTCAAACACCTTATGATTATATATTTCTCAAATTAGATTAGTTTAGTTCAGTTCAGTTTCCGCTACTGCATTTTCACACGTCTTATGCAATTAGTGATTAATAATATTTCAAGAGTTAAAGGTAATATAATCGTTGCTTATTCAATCACAAAACTGCTACTAATTTTGAATATCAATTGCTCGTTGTAAATTCGTTGTATTTCTTGTTAAAACAGAAATTTCCGTGAATTGTTTCCGAGGGAGTTTCGAAATTTCATTTTCAATCATTCTCGCTGTATCAAATTCCGTATTTACACTACCTTGATGAATGTTTTACTAAAGTTTCGCAGAGCTAATATCAAAACCTTATTATCTACATACATATCTGTATATACTGTATGCATAGAGTTAGAAAGTGATTTACTACCTACATGGAAATCTAGGGCGTGAATGTATTATTAGGTAATTTTCGATGTTTCGTTAAAATCACCCCAATAAATTTTGATATTTATAATGAGTTTTATTTCAGGTTTCAGTAGATATGGATAGAATTGCCTTTTCATTTATGTGCAAAGAAGGACAAGAGTCACATAGGGATCCGCAACCCACCGTGGATTTAATCAATTTTTTTTTTTTTTTAATGAAATGATGTTTCGTTCTTTTTTTTTTCCTGTCGCATATATACCTATGTCGCATTTGATTAGAGGGAGAAAAATAAAGTTATGACCGTAAGGCAACGTGAAAAAGAAAATAATTTTTTAAATTCGTTTTTATTTGGAATCCTCAACAAGCATTTGTTCGCATTGTCAATTCAATATCGTCAAATTATCTTTTAGGTGTGATCAGAATGAAATTAAATAGTTTTATTACCATTTATACCAACTTTTACGAATTTGTGTGAACTTTTTTTTATGAAACTCTAAATATTTTATAGTTTTTCATCAAACTATAAAAAAACAACTAAAATCTGTCCTGAAAAATGACGAAAGGTTCCAATTTCTTCAACGATTCGTCAAAATTTGTATAATTATTTTAATGAACTTCAAAATATAGATATTAACTTCACCTAGTTTGAAAATAAAAATTGCAATGTATACATATGTGAAAAATGTTAAATTTGTGCAATAACTATTTCCAACCGTGTATATAGGTATACGTGTTTTATTAGATAGCCAGCAAAGAACGTTAGTAGGGATGGAGTTGCTTCTCTGGGGGTTTGTTTGCGGTTGGATGGTCGCAACCATTAATTGCAAATATATTATAGGATTACCGCTTTGACAGTTTGAATTTGTGCTGATACTAAATTGGAAAGGAAATCGAGTCTGGGAATGAAAGTCCCTGGACCAGAACCAGAACCAGAGCCAGAGCCAGAGCCCGCGCATATGTTGCATATAAATAGCAAAAATCCTCTCAAAGTAAAAATGAGTAAAGTTGTTTTCGAGAAGCAATTGCCGCAGGATGATTGCAAGCTTTCATTTTCACAGAGAGTTCAAAAATTGGCAGATATATGGTTTAATACGGTTTAAATATTTACTATATACGAGATGAAAATTGACAAATAAATCAGAGCTTTCGAAGATAATTGCCATATCTATAGTTTAGAGAGTTACGTTACGTTACGCATTATGGATGTGCGAATAATATTAATTGAAATTGGCGAGTGGGTCACGTTGCCATGGTTCCAGCAGATCCGAAAGCTATATGATGCGTTGCGTCATCGTTCCTAATTCAATGAATACTCTGTTGAATTTCGAAAAATTATTTCATTCGCAAAAAACATTCCAAGTCAGATTTTTACACATTCATACAATTATTAGATGATTGTTTTCATATCACTCAAAATCGATTAATATTTCATCGAGTTATCTGGAGCTATCGAATTAATTTACCCAAAAACTGTTATCTCACACTGTCATTTAATTTTCATTAAGAAACTATAGTTTGTCTCACGAAAAAAACACAAAAAAAAAAAAATAGTTTTAATTTGTTCAATCATTCGGTACTGACTCTAATTAATTTCACGCTCTAGCTTTTCGATTATACTCTACCGAACTATATGTATGATTCTAGTATTAATTAAGTTACCTATAATACTGCAATTGAAATTGACAACTGTACATATAGTTTTAGTAATTGCGAACTGCTAAGTGGAAACTAGTAACTATATAGTAACTATAGAAACTAACGGCACTATTATACAGAATTCCCTTTGTATTACTTGACATGGTATAAGCTGACAATGAAACATGGGTTAATCGCCACATATCTCACACGCTCCCTTATTCTCTGCGACACTTGCTTTCCGAGTGTTGAAAATGTTCAATAACGTAAGTTGTCATTTTAGTACTTAAGGAGTATTTTAGTATTGATTCCTAAGTCTAGAGATACTTGAGGTTTGAGGTGATGTACACACGTTGAAAATCATTTTCTTCAAATCGCTTATGTACGATCGAAAAGTACTATTTTTCGCACGGTGTCCATACCTACTCCCTCAACTTCAAATGAACTAATGGTATTTTCATACAATTCCACGATTGGAAAGGTCGGCTTTAATCTCGATGACAAGTTTTCGATGAATATAGTACAAGTTGAATTACCCAGAGACGTAAACAGCAGGAAAAATAGGTTGAGCATATGAACAAGCACCGATTGGTTTTTCGGTTTAAATTCTGCAGCTTTTACGCAGTGAAATTTTAACCCATAACAGGTAATGTAACTAGCTTGGCAAATATTGTTTAACGAAGTTTCAAACTTTTCTGACTAAATGGCAACCCGTGGCGGCAATATCCGCGAAGTTTGAAAAGTGCTTTGGACTAATCTTGCTAAAAATTTATGGATATTCTAATCTATTTTCATTGCTTTCTAAGAATTTTCAAGTGATCTACTTTAGCGTTGAGTATTTCATAGCGATTCAATCGGAGCAGTAAAATATGGTATGTAAGGATCCAAAGGGAGCAAGGGATCGTCAAGGACTTGACCTTACAGAAGTGCGTCTTCTGGGGTTCTGCTCTCGCAAAAGCTCGTAAATAAATAGAGGAGCAGGAAAATCAAACAGAACCGTTTACCAAATTATATTTAGGTTACATGAACTGGTTGAAATTTGAAAATAAAAGCTAAGAAATGAATGGTGAAATGAATGAAAAAGCTCTCATAGATTTGATGAGTTATATTATGTGATTAAATTGATTTCGAAAATAAAACCAAATATTAGAATTGAATATTGAATTCTTACATATAAAATACTTGGATAGGAATTTTTGTAGAAGAAAATAAAATAAAAATTCAACCATATGCACCTTTGAAGTCGCGTTTATTTACACCGACTCTATAGTTTCTATCGCAACGATACGATGTGACGGGTATTAAAGTATAGAATAATCTTCGAAGGATGGAAGAGACTTACCGTGCATTTGATAGAAAGCTGAGATTCCGATACGGTCTGCACCTTTGAAAGACACCGGACCCTGTAATAAAAAAAGGCAAAATATTTAATTAAACTTCTTTGAGTGGGTTTTCCGTTACCGGATGAAAATTTTCTCTCGTCAATATCATCTGGATGTAATATATATCTATCAGAGTGGTTCAAGAGAGCTTGGGTCTAAATTAATCACAGTTTTTAAAATAGTAGATTGTGATACAAGTGGGAAAACAGAGACTTTGCAGGAGTGATGTTTTCAGCACGAGTGCGGAAATACTCAGAAAATACTCATTTTGTCCAATGCTTAGACGCAGTGAAAGTCTTGGTTTCCGCATACATGTATTATGAAACAGGGTATTTCTACATAGGCGATTCAAAAAGTTTTTAGTTGGCATGGAATACCCCATCCCATCCAATATCCATATGCCTATGTGTATATATTCACGTAGTTACGTAGGTGTGATATGAGTTACGGCGTGATCAACGAACTGAAAAGTGAACCAGACCGTGGAATTTTGGTCATGTCGTAATAGATATATCCACATTTACCCATCACGTGAAAGCATGCCTCTTCCTCGTCTTCTTCGAGGTGTTTCACCAACCATACACAAGCACCTTATACCTTTCAGAAACGGAAGACTGAGTTTATTTTCGATCTGCTATTATTCCAGTAAATTGAACACTTATTTTGTTATCGGCGATCGCTCTCGCTGAAAACTGTTCACAGAACGAAGACCGTGGCTGTAGATGTACCCTACCTACGTAGCCAGTGTCCCGAAAAAATAATTATATTATTTTTACATTAGGAACAAAAGCTCGTAGCGAGAAAATAAAAGCTTTGACTCTGTCTACTCTTAGAATTTTTTTTCTTTTTTTTCTTTTTACATTCTGCTAATAGGTTGTTCAAATTTTTACTCAATATATATGTGAAATAATTCAAATGATATAAAATTTTGGAATAATATTTAAAGCGCGTACACGAAAATTTCTTAAAAGTTTAAATGGCCGTCATTTTGATACGGGAATCGTTGGGGTTTGAAAAGCGGTTCAAAATATGATAGATGATGTTCATTGCCATTAAAGATCAAGCTTTTCAGAGGGTTGCCAAGGATCTTCAAAAGAGCTTTTGAATTATATTTGATTTTTCGATTTTTCACTAAACCAGGCACTTGAATTTTGTATATACGGAGGCTAAGGATTGATGAAGGGTTATTTAGACGTATACATACAGAGATTCTGAAGCTGTGATAAATTTAGGACTAAAATATCTTTCAGAATAGCTGCGAGCGTACGGAACACCCGATGTATTAATTCCTGGCTTATTTCTAATGACAACAAGCCCCCGGGAGAGAAAGCGTCAACAAGTTTACGCGGTAGCTCGAGGGTAAATCTTTTTTTCTTTCACTTTTCCGCCAAAAGTTTCATCCGACAAACAAAGGACCTCCCTCGCCTGTACTTTGCGACGTTGTATTAGGATCTGCGACCGATATTACCGCCTCCGGAAATCGGCCATATGTACCACCGGTACTCGAACTTATCGAAGATAATTCAACTCTGCGGTTCACGTATTGTTTTCTCTATTATATTGTATTTTTCTTTGTTATTCATTGGAAAATAAAAAAAAAAAAATTTCCCCTCATTTAAGGGAAAAATTTAAGGGCTTAGATTAGGAGCTTTGGGGTGGTACGTGCTCTGGCTAAATTCGCAAGCTGTTGTTGTCGTAGCTTCTGCTGTCTTGGCTAAATCCTTTTCCCATCTCATCTCATCTCATCCTTCCATCCTTGCATCCCCTTCATCGCTGGTTCATTTCTCCTTTACGCCCACCTCATGTCACCTTAACGTTAACCCTCTCTACTCGGGTTCGCATCTATCAGTATGAACGTGACATCGTCAGACCTCCGGACTGAGCTTAAGTGAGACGGATATATTTACGAAAGAAAACATTTTTTGGCTATTTCTAAGCTCGGGAATATTCACCCTTTATAGCCACTAAGTGTTATTAGTTGCCTTTGATTCAGTCCTGCAAATTACGCCCCTGTTCCAGGGGCGAGATTTATGATCCTGCGATATTCTAACATCCGGAATTTTATTATATGATGTTTTGAAGGCACACCTTGGAAGGCAGCCATCTAAAAGCTCAAATATGGATCACGTTGGGAATGGATCTTATTTTACGTTCGAATTGATCCCCGCGTAAAATATAATATATCTTATAAGCTGCCGGGAGAAGATTGGCTTATTGTATACCTAAGTGCCGATGCACTGTGCGTAAACCATATCCCAGTCCGGGTTAATTTTGTCGCGAAAAAAGTCCTGAAACCTTTATCGAAACACTAATATGTATTTATGTCAATTTTCACTCACCGAAACACCCATAAATTTCAGCTGACTCAGTTGTCGCAAAATATGGTCCGCCAGGTCTCGTCTACCATGTGTATAATCGGTCATGCTCATGTTCCGTTCATTCAGATAATTCTCAGCGTTGGATAAGGCCAGGGCCATGGCCCAAACAGCATCGAAAGTCTGCGCCGCGTACCTTGACAAAGTCACACCTCTGGTTGCAAGCTCGGAGGTGAATTCGGCAGTTGTCTGTAACGATGCGAAAACCCAAAGCTTTATTAAACGCACACATTCACGACTGGCTATTGTCACTAACGAATGCTTACTAATTAAAATACAAAAGCTTCCTTACACATACAGCATATTATGTAGGAACGAAACGGTTTTTAATTACACCTGCAGGTTTTTTTTTTGTCAAATTTCACAATCACCGATGTTTTTGTCCCACTGTCATTTTCGCGAAGACAATTTCCATTTTTTTTTTTTTCATCGCTATAATGCCTGAAGGAGGAATATAGGGATAGAATTTAAAATGAAATTAGAATTAATTTGACTGGGGGTCTGTCGCTGTCATTCTCCAAAAGGAAATACCCTCGGGTAAACTTGTTCGGATAAGTATCTTTACACACATTTACACACGTCCGGGTTTTCACCTCAACCTTTTTATTTTCATCTACGCAAGAGCGTATTTTCAGATCGTATTTTGTTGGCTAAATTTTCCATATTTTAGCTATTTCGAATCGCAATTACTCTGCTGAAAATTATATCGTTTCTAATTTCTGAAAAGAGTTCATTCGAGGTGGTTAAATGTCGATGCGAAATACCACATACGTGTCATCGTCATTGATGAGTACATTGCCTAGTGCAGGTATCTATTTATCTGGAACACGGGAAGTTAGGGACTGGTCTATCGAAGCGAATGGTACTGAGCTGTGCAAGCCTCATTACACACTGATATTATGTACCTGAACATCACATAGACGTTATATACTCACAGCTGTACATACAGGCTTTTGCAATACCTCGAATTATATATATATATATACCTCGAGAGAACGTAGTGAAAGACAAAACAGGCGTTCGCAATTCTGCAGTCAAATGAAGACAAAAGCTTCAGAGTTTTTTTGCGGACTCTTCTATCGATGATGTAGTCATTGCGATTCTATACGAAAACATTGTCAGTGTTGAATAGGAATAGTCGTTGACAAACGTCGTTTCCAAAGATTTGTTGATCCCAAATATTTTTCAAAATGATCGAAAAAATGAGGGATAGAAGGGATTCTCACCAGGCACACTTCAAAGAGGTTGAAAGTCCGCAGGGAATAAGGACGAATCACGTCAAAAACCAGAATGGTTTGGGAGCATTGGTTTCCAGTAGGTAGCCAGCTGAATGGAATGAAGTGAGTGTGTAGAAGAACTTGGTTTGATTTATTATTCGCGGGAAAATGGGAAAAAGGGCGAGATAGAGTGGAACAGCAAGGGATGAGGAAGAGCAGAGTGTTGATATGCGCGGAAATAAAGTGGATATCATCTTTAATCATAGATTTAATTGGGACCTTGTAAATGCGTGGATTTGTGATTCTATTCAATCAATAGCTGGAATAGGTTGAACTACATTTCAGGGATTTCCACATACATCTCAACAAGGTCTTGATTTTCCGCTCCGGAAAGGCTTTTGAATTACACCAACGATTGAAAATCAGAATCCCTCCATAGAAATCATATTTCCAGAATAGGATTCGATTTCTCAACGCGTTCGCGTCCGCGTTGCGCTAAGCCACGGGCCGTTTCAACTCGGGCATAAAGCGAGGAAAAAAAATTGATAATTGCGAAATGAAAATGGAAAAATGAAACAAAGAATAGGACCTCATACTTGTTGCAATCCGTGTACCGAGGTGTTATAGTACAGATTTTCGAGCCTCACTTTGAGCAATACAACGGAATGTGCAATTGTAATACATACTCAGGGTCAGAACATCGCGACCAGAAGCAAGATGCATTATATATAGAGTTTAGTTCGATATTGGCAAAGCATTTACAAAACTCTTTGAATCAAATACACTAAAGTTCACTATTTTGTACGACTGAGTTCTAACTCTTAATTCGACAACGAACCTTTAAATAAATTCTAGTTGTATGAAAGATCTCAGGATCCCTATTACAACATATTATTGCGAATACGACTACATATCTGTTGATGGAAAATCATAAAAGAATCACATAGCACATAGAGCAGAAACAAAATATGTTCGGTTCGAAGCTTTTGGGTCCTATGGGTGATCCCAGAAATACTTTCAGGCGAAAGCACAGAGTTGTGTCCTTCTTATTTTTTTTTTTTGTAGCGAATCAAAAGCGTCAATTTTTTTTTCTCATATAATTATTGGCAGGTATTTTAAACGTTTGAATTGATTTGAATATTTTCATCCCTGATTTCTAAAAGACATTCTCTACTTGAAATTTTTCATCCTGCAATTATTGTATGTCAGGTATTTCTACCTCTGCAAGTTATGCTAAGTACTCAATTGCAGGATTTCATAATAGCGAGACTCTGGAGGTAGCTCGATAAATTTGGACAAACCATTTAAGCTAATGCATATAATTAGTCGTCGACCTGACTGCAGAAGTGCCCCTAATATAATAGCCAATTCATTAAGGGAATACTCAATTCCAGAGCCTCTGCTCTTAATCCCTAAGATCACCAATTCTAATAAAGATTTCCGTTCTGCTAGCTAGGCACGTACAAAATTTTCATCCAACTTTCCGGTAAATAGATCCAGACTACGATATACCTTGGATAGCTCTTAGCACGATTAACCATCTGTCCTTCGACTAATTATAATTACATCAATAATTATTATTATCTACGTATCCTTAGCTAAATCTCGCATAATTTTCATAAACTAATAAAAAATACCCCGAAAATATATACCCATTCATGTTTCATAAAGACTTGTTCAGAAGTTATAATATTCTGGGGGTCGAGGTCGAAACCCTGTTATTACAAACTGTTGCAATTAGATTTTCCCCAATGTTGTATGTACCTTTTCCGTTTGTTTTACGACTGTGAAAACAGTGATATCTCCTGGAATGGTCATAAAAAGAAGATAAAAAAAAAAAAAAAGAAGTTGTTTCATGCGTGCAACCCCTAACCATTGCTATATGAGAAAGCGTGAGATACTTTGCAGCTGTAATTCGTTGAGTTAGGATATATTTCATCACAGCAATCTTGCTACCTGCTTCTGAGAGATAACTATGGGAATTATGGTTTCTGAGGCTAGATTATGGACCGGGGCTATAGCAATTAGCAATTCATTTCTTACTCCATTTCGATTTAATATAAAATAGAAATTATTTTTTTGTTACGAAATCGCAAGGCGTTATTTATGCAGATAATTAATGGAATCATTGATATCGAAACTATTTCATTAAAATTTAACATGTCGAGCGACAGTCTCTTACGTTTAGCTAACGTATTCAGTGTTGAGATATCGATTGGGCAGGGTACAGTTTGTTCTATCACTGTGGGTGTATACAAGCCTGACCCATATTTGTATCAGGAGGCAAAAGTTTGTTAGAATAATGAAATCATTGAATTTCAAGCACAACCCACGTCCGACCACCGCAACGCAACGCATACGGAAAATTCGTGGTTGATTGTGTTTCGCGCCAGATGTACCCGTCCGAAAGTTTTACTCATTTAGTGATAAATAATGAAAAAAAAATTCTCGAAAGTTGAGAAATAATCAGAATCATTTGATGGTCAGGGACGAGAAGACAAGCTGATTCATTAATTGGAATCTGAGGTCCATTGAAGCCTACCGGAACCACTTTTTTTTCAGCTGGAATCCTGCTGGCTTATTGCATCACTGCGGAAAGTAACAACCTGATCACGTATCCTAGAGTAAATCACGAGAGAGCCACTATACTCCGTTTTCCTCTAATTCGTCTAATACCGAAGACTTCAACGACCAGTCCTGGGACTCGAAAGACTAAAGGACCTGCCACTCGAAACTCTTCGTTTCGTTTAAGGACGTGAACACAAGTTGTTCGACGAAGGGGAAAAGGATAGAGGGTTGGTTACTAGCCGACGTAATTTCCGCTAGAATAGACGAGCCTGTCGTCGACATCGGGGTCATATATATACTTTGGTCATCCTTGACTGAGATCATCGGCTAGTATTCCCTCGTACTGAACTACGTCAGAATTAATGATCTTCGCACTATAGCATTATCCTCTTGATTTAATGTTAGTATAGTATAGCCACAAAGGGGAAAGGAATCAACCAATGAATTGGAAGAAAATGAACCCAATGAAGCCAACTGCCAGGTCATCAATTCGATGCCAGCTGCTTGCGCTTAGCCTCATATTTTTGCTGCTTTTGATGTCCAAGAGATCGTCTTGGGACAGTTACACGAGTTTTTCTTTATACAATTCTTGTGTCTGTTTCTGGAATAGATTTTTTATGACCGAAAGCGAGGAAAGTTGTTTCGTAATGTATTTCGGATATGATTAATCCTGGAATTTGATACGTGCGCAAGTTCTGGCTATACCCTCGACCTCTTCGTTGTATATTTTATCCTTCGTTACAAGAATCATCGTATTTCATACTCACCCAGCCGGCATCGCTCTTGTTAGGGCCTAGAACAACGGTGTGGCTTTTGACGATGACGAGACCGTCCAGGGTAGAGGCTAGTTCAGAGGATGTACAATCCTCGGGTCTGGTGTGCCACCATTCACCCGTGACCCCGGAAAGGTCGACCGCATCTCCAGGTAGGATCCAAGCGTAATCACCTCCATGCATTCCCAGTTTCCAGGCCTGGAACAAGGGAATACAAAGCGGTTTTTGAACGACCCAGGATCGAATTACAGGATCTGTACGTATAAAACCGTGAATCGATATTTAGATGATCTTCGCATGTATCTAAGGGAGATTTTCATAATCCATATGATAATTTTTCGTTCGTTTAAATCTATGAACTGATAAAAATAATAATTGATGATCTTTTCGGAAGTTTACTGAAAGTGTATTACGAACCTCGGAGTAAGAGCTATAGGTTTAGCTGTGTAATCATCGTCAGAGTGTGTTTTCATAGTGACTTTACAAGCCCTTTGAGCTCAATATCCTCGTAGGTTTTAGTTGAGTACTATGTTACAGGGGTGACTATGATTTGCTATACGTAGTAATTAATGCTTTGAACATGAAACGAATACTGTCATGTTCACTGCCATTCAGTGGAAGTTAATTATTACACAGTTTTGGGGTAGAAATTTTCCGACCTAATGATAAGTGTGGTCAAATCGTAGCATAATTTGTAGAATTAAGGATCAAACTATCGTTGAAGCTATAGAACGATCTTTGAGAAGGTGTCAGATTGTTTCTTTAAATAAATGTGAGAAAAAAATGTTGCAACATTAACCGCGGACTGTTCACCAGGCAAAATATTTTATAAATCGTTTAGTCGTAGAACAGATTTCACACAGTGAAGGGTGGGTATATTTTGAGAGCATTCATCATCGCCTTTGCCTACCAACCGCGCTCTTTTACTTTTCACCCTTTTCAATTCGAGTCGTTTCATATGTATGATATATCTTTCCATAACATCATCGCGATTTTATATATAGGTATACCGTCTTTTGTAATCCTCAGCAATGGAATGGTGCAACGAATGTACGACATATATCGAGCGGAAAATTGTCGTCTATAATGTCGACAGTTACTTGCTGGGTTTTATTCGGAAAGAAAAAAAGTGCTCGGTTAGTGTGAAATTTTTTTTGGAATTAATGCATGAATATTAAATATCGATCTGTTGACTTTGAAGAATTTTCAAAGCTATTATCATACCTAAATGCTTTCCCAATTATATCCCTCACCTAAATGTTATTTGCAAATATCAAAAACGCTGAGATACTTGAATCTGAATATCCATAATTACACAGCTCTGGTATTATAATTATTTTTCATTGAATTTTTTTTTGATTTGGGATTAGCTACTATTCAAAAAAACAATAACTACTTTAACAAATTAGAACTAGTCAGTATTCTTTTAATGATTATAATTGCATAGGATTTCAATCTCGTAGAGTTATTCGTTTACTGATTGTCATTAGTCTGCAACGATGTAACATTGTCCAATTTACTTCAAGCTCGAACTCATCGGCGGTTGTGTAGGTGGACAAGTATAGCACGTATACCTATGGTTTAGCTATTGCCTCGCTTTGAGTATTCGAGGACACGGTTGCTGGTGAGCCAAGCTAAGATTACATACATGCAATGCAGTCTAGTCCTGTAAGCCTCAGGTATACACAATTTTCTGAAGCAATCACGTGAGGTTCGTGCACGTGCTTTGAGAAATATGATATAAAACAGTAACATTGAATAATTTTATTAACAGATATTTAAAATTATTTTCTTTCAAACTATCTAGAAATATTTTTTATAACCCGAGAATGCTAATTTTTGATCAGGATATCTAGAATTTGAATTCATCAAATATCATTGATTTTTCCTAAAATAATATCAATATTGAAATATTTCCTCGAAATTTTGAGGAAGTTTCGATGAAATAATAATAATTTCTAATTATGTTTCAAAATACTAGTAATCAGTTGAGAAGAAGCTTTAGTCAATAGAATATTTCTGCACAACATATCAGCGATTTAAAAGAAACCATCGTGAATGTCAGTGTTGACGTCCATTGATAAAAGGTTTGATGAAAATAATTGAAAAAGTTATTATTTGAAGAGAAAACGATTTGCGAAAGAACAGTAATGGTTATTTTGGCTACAGTATGCACGTTAATGAAGTTTTTACTTTTCTGGTGCAGGGACGCATAATAATTGAAAATGGATAAAACGTAAACCAAACAAAAGACGAGTTGATTGGATGATTGATGTTCAACTTCCCGGCTGATGGCACAGGGGATGATCGTGATGATTTTTCGAATATCATCTGAACCGTCTCTCCCTCGAATAACCACAAAGTAATACGAAATTGGATAATAAATTGATCAAATTTAAACCGTTATACGGAAATAAAAGCTCTTCAATCTTGGAAAATGACAATCCTCAAATATCTCCCTGTGTTCGTTGTCGTGAAAAGCGTTTCCATCACCGATAAAATGCAAAGATTTAACTTTTAGGGAAGCAAATTTTTCCCAGTATGTTCCATCAGCTGAAAGTATTTCCATTTAAATTTCACATATTGTTGTTCTGCGACATAAACTGACCAACGGCTTGAGTGTCAGTCTCGAAAGAACGACGAGACCATTACCTACTTCGCGTATACAATTTGCTTTCGTCGTTTTCCTTGGCTTACTGAATGTGACAGGCAATTATTTCCGTTTATATTATTTCCTCGTCTTCATTTTGTAGCAATGTTACTTTGACAGCTTTTATACATTACGATTTGGCTACTTTAAAGACCAAGTCTTTATAAATGTATCAACAGTTCAACAGGATAAAAGAAACGGCTTTTAAGAATTGTGGAATATTTTTTTTTCACTTTTAATCAAAATTCAGGAAAATCCTTTCTGCAGAACTTTTCAGGAAATTTATTTGAAACCAATTGAGCCACACGGAGCAATAAAATTGATAACGCAATCAGAATTTAGGTATAAGGATAAAATTTTTCGAGTGCAAACCGATTGTAACTAGATTTTTTTCATTTAATTTTATTATTATTGGGTAGCAGAAAAGTACCACATATGAAACACCTCTGACTTTGATCATGAAGGAAATTAAGGAAATTTTCCGCGGGGTCGAAGTCTAATTATACTTTTCTCTAGAGTCACACGAATTAAAATGCAAATGAAATAATATTCTACTAATAAATTCAAATCGAATGATAAAATTGCAGTCAGTGAACAGCAAGACAAATCAATCCAACCTTTAGCGAATATTAAACGCAAATACCGGGATATTGGAATATTGAAATCGGCCTTACTTCATTTTTGCACCTTTTATAAATCGACTATTTTACTTTATTCATCAATGTTGTTTTACTATAAATGTATGCATATATATATACGGTGACAAAAATGATAAATCTGTGATATTCGTCAGTAATAATATACCGTAAGATTTTTTCGTCGAAATATACGAGGCCAGCGTGTATCCGTTGAAAGTTCAACCCCTAAGATTAACGACCGTTTTACCCACCAGCCGATTTACAACTTTTCATTTATTGCATCGAGAAAAAGAAATACAAGAATCTTTTTCCGTTTCAAATATCCGGGAGTTTCATTGATGCAGAAAAAAACTTGTCAAGTTTCTATCAACTGGAGCGAAAAAAAAAACAAAAAATCGCTTATCGTTATAGACATGCCGCGATATAGGTATAATTATTTCGCGAGGCCTTAAGCAATATCCGAAATTTCGTCAGTCTCTCGTAACAACGCCAGACTATGTGTTCATATTTGAAATAAAAAAAGTTAACGAACACAACCAAAGGCGCTTTATTTGTATTATAACAGTAGATGGTTTATTCTGCAAAGGTGGTAGACGTAATAAAAGTTAAGGGCATGCTAACTCTCTGTCTTTATCATTGAACGGGTCTTTGTGAAAAGAAAATGCTGGGATATAGTATTATTAAAACGATCTGAAGAAGATCGCGACCCATTAATAGAACGTGAGTCTCTATATATAGATCCACTTTGGATAGGCATTATAAGAACGTTTCGCATCTCTCAATTATATAGTCCTTCGATAAATGTCACCAAAGTCAATTTGCTGAATTGATGATATTTTAATCGATGTAACCTCGCGCCATTCACATCTCGATTTAATACAAAGACGATGAATACTGCGAGGGAGACGATTTAAGGAAAATTTAGGTATTAGCCGTTGGAGTGATCATTTCATTTCATTTCATTTCGTTCCATTCATTATGTAATAATTATTAGCGATGGCGATAATCTAATTCCAGTATATCCGGTATATTACAGCTATATAATTTCATTTAGTGCGCGAAAGCGTGTGAACACATGGTGTACAGGTGTGGAAATACGAGTAGATATATACCTAGAATATGCAAACGGATACACGGATACCGAAGATCAATATATTCAAAGTGAACATCGTGTAGGTATAGCAGTTCCGATGGGATAACACAATCTCAGAGCTATAGGGAAAGCAATTAACGAAACTCGCACCGATTTGCTGGCCAATTGCGAAAAGCAATTGCTAGTTTCCGGAACAAAGTTTATTCTATATAGTATACGGGTATACGTACGATGGTTGAGTAAACGGATTAGTACCTCATGCTACCCCATAGTATTGCACAATTCGAATCGACATTCGCACTGAAAATGTCTTTGGATTATAAACTGATTTCAAATGAAGAAAAAAAATTTATTCAAATTTTCGTAAAACTGTTACCATTCAAGGAAGAAAGCAGAAGCATTGGACTTACCTAAAATTTGAATACGAACATTAAATTCGCAATAAAGACTACGTGGGAGTTTGAAATAATTTATTTGCTCTCTGGAATCCGCCTTTACTCAGACCAACTACTTTACGCACCTGTAGGTATCTGAAGAATTTGAAACGCTTCAAACAAACCTTTGACCTTTTTTTTCTTCAACCACAGTGAATACCATTTGCTTTGCTGAGCCGTACTTGCTCTTTGCTCATATCCTATACAAGTTCGCGCATATATTTCGCTGTAGCCGTGTTTAGATGTTTTTTTTTTTTTCGTTTTTCAATACATAATATGTCATGTGTGTAAATTTGGTGGAAGATTATCGGTAGAAGGTAATATTAGCGGAGTGTAGATATTGAAAGATCTATGCGAGGTACCTGTGCAAATAAATGATAATAAAAACTGGAAAGATAGCTCGATTAAAAAAAAAAAAAAAAACGACATTCAAGTACTGATGCTTTATTCTCTTCTTATTGTACATTCGCGAAACAATAGCCACAGTACAATAGACCCAGGCTATTGTCTGAAAGAATCAGGCAGGAGACATGTTTTTAAATCTCACAATCAGTATAGACAAAATGTGAAATATTTGATTTTTTAAATAGAAAAAAAAAAGAGATGATTCACTTCGAAATAATTTTACGAATTTTGTGTTTGCTTTTGTTACACGGTATATCATTTTTCATTAATTTATTTAAGTTGTTTTTCGATTCGATTTCTTACCATGAATAAAGCAACTCAATTATTTCTAGACTAACAGCAAAGCTCACATATTCACACTTGTGATTCTGAAAACTTGTTCTGCCGTCTGTGGATCGATCGTTTTCATACGTACCATTAATTACGCGTTGAAAATATTTCACGTCGCACAAGTAGGTGCGGAGGGTTGCAAGCTAGACTTACTAGATGAAGCTTCATTCGTAATATTAACGAATTAATATGTAAAAGTATTTCATTGCGGACTATGGAGGAAGCGCAAGTTCAATATTCGGCAATCATTGAAGCCGGTAATTGTTTCCGTGTGAAAAAAGTACTATTACTGAACGCTTTCATAAGGGTTAAAGTTGACTGGCAAAATGTGGAATTTCAATTTTTCACTCATCGCCGGTTGATTTCCCGTTAGACTATTTGGAAAATGGTGACATAAGAAATTATTCTCTAAACATATAATCATCGACGCGGGAGTATTTACATTGAACACTAATGTTATAGCGTTGAAATTTTCGAGGCTCGAGTGCAATAGCTTGCATAAAGTTCGATCAGTAGTTCGGCTTTAAATTAGACTCAGATCTTGACTTACCTCACAGAACACTCGAGGCGCCAGTACAGGGGAGAAACTGGCGATAATTATTCGCGTATCCAATTCCTGTAACATAAATTAAAAACATTCATTAAAGCGAATCAACACTTTTAACCTGGAGCTTGCGAGGAAAATTTCGAGGTCTTTTACTTTTCTATCGAGAACTTAACTTGTTATCAGCAGAATACAGATATAGTATAATGAATGATTCATAGGGCGATTTCAATGTTCGAATTAATTATATTTTACATATATCGACGAAAAGTTTGGGGAAAATGAATTGTCGTAGTTAAATAAAAAAATAAAATAAAAAGTAAGTAATACAGTTGCGGGCGTGTGAAGTAAACTTTTGAATCAATTGAACAAACTCGTATTGTTACAATTAGTATAACTTTAATTTGTTAAACAGAAAAGTGTTTGTGATAATATAACGTCCTTTCAGTTACGAGAATAATTACTTGGTTATATCATCTCAAGGGTTTAAGAGACCTAATATGTAACTGTATATGAGAAAGCGAAGTTTCTACATCAGAAGCCTGCTGGTTGTGGTAAGAGTTTCTATTACTTTATAAAGGGGAATGCCACGTTGTGAGATGATGTCAACGACCACAACTGAAGTTAAGATTTATTCCCGTTCATCGACATTCAAAGTTTAAGGTCAAGGTCAATTTTCCTGCAAGGGATGAACTGGGAGAATTCCCAAATTATTGTGAAGTCGCCTCTATATCGGGTTCGTCTCGTGCCAATATCAATCAGATTGAGTAACAAAGTTATTCACGTTTTAACATTTTTACATAAATTTTCAATCCCCGATCATTGTTATACCATATCGTTATTCTTTATCTACAATTATCAGGGCAATGTTCACTTGCAGCATCGCAGAACATTTCGTTGATTTATTCAAGGGATGAACAAATATTCACGCAGAGTTTTGGCCGGATGAGCGAAAGCTCTAATTCAAACTTTTAATCTTATGGACATTTCGCGAAACTTAATACGCAAGAACTTTACCACTGTCACTCTAAATGAGTGAGATGATAAACTTTGATTAGCTTCGATACTGAAGCTTTAGTATCATGGAACTATTTAGGCTGACCAATGATAAGAACAAAACAAGTCTAATAACTGGATAAACCTGTCCATGTGCTTAATCTGTGAAAATAAAACCGGGAAAAGCGTAAAAACCGAGAAAAAAAAGCTAAATTTTGTTCTTTTTTTTATTTTAGCCGTGTATTTTATTCACTGAGTTGTTATCCAGGCGAAAGACTGGACTTGAAAAGGGGAATATTCTCGTCTTGATGAACACAGTTTGTTATTAAAATATCCTTTGATCAAAAGGGGTGAATTTTCATATTAAATTTTTCGCATTTCGACTCTTGAATTAGAGAGATACTTACTCTGAAAACAATATGGAGAGACAATCCCATGCTTCTATGTAACAAAGACGTTGAAATAAACAATGTCTTACCTTTAGAGTACGGAGCTGTTCTTTGTAGTCGTTAGCTGCAAACGTTATAGTAGCTGTACACGTGATGTTGGCCTGTTCCAGTTCTGTGACCAAGTCATTTACTGCCTGGAACATAAAATTTGATTATATGTTTCAGAAATTAATTTTTATTTCTCATTTTCAAGAATTTAAGTTGACAAATCGCTGTTGACTCTTTCTCTTTGACGAGAAACTCGTTATTCACGGGTGCAAGTCCAGAAGCCGTAGATCTCGGAGAAGGTATTCATCTTTGAATAACAGATTCGTCGAAACTGCAGCAATGTGAAATCGTATCGGTCTCCTCTTACGTTTCGTAATTCAATTTCTACGACTTCTACTTTCTCGATTATCGGTATTGGGACCTGGAGCAAGAGTTTGTAACTAAAGTAGCTGAAAACTTTACTCAACCGTATGGTGAAAAGTTCGGTCAAGTAGTCCGATTAACTTGAAACTTTAAATCCATATCAGTTTATATGATACCCGTTTTGCCAAGTAAGAGATGGGAGAGTCCCATCTCAAGATTATCGAAATTTTTAAAGTAAATCTCCTTCTCGATTAAATCAGAACGGATATCTGCCAATTCAGGTGCAGAAATAAGTTCACTAAAATTAATTAGGCATAGAAATTAAATCCTAGTCCAGCATTACGGGGTAAACTGTCTTCTCCCAATTACTTCAGGCAGTAGTTTTAGCCTAAGTAAAACAGGAAGAGCTTTCTCGCATGGTTACTGTAAAATACTCATTCCTAAGCCGAGGATTCGCCCCAAAAGCATTAGGCTCGATGGTTCTTTAGAGATTTTGACTCATCCAGGTGAGTAAAGGTCGAGGAATAGTTACTCGGAGGAAGTTAAAGGACTTTAGCTAATGCCATGAAGTTTATGGGAGAACCAGGACGGGAGATAAAACCGGGTAACGGTTCCAAAGTTGAAGAGTACATTTTCTTGACTAGTCGATCATACGTTCAATTAATTACGTGTGTTACTCGCCATACCTGAATTAATTCGTACCACGGATTAGGATTCAAAAAAATTCAAACTCTTTTCTATTAAAAATATTGCTAACGTTTTCATCGAAACAGTAAAATTTAAAATGAATGTCCATATGTATTCCTCAACTTTGAATACTGCCTGAAATATTCCTAAACTCGGTTCACCTACCAGGGAATACATGTCTCCGTTCTGTGAGAGTGCTGTGACAGTGTCCCATCCAAGATGTTTGATGAGGGCGATCCTTGCAGGATTATGACTGGAATCTGGTGCTACGGTGCGACGAAATAGCGGGAACTCTGTTGCATCTGACAAAGCTGGAGCCGTCGATCCAAATGATACTTGGGCTATGCTCCAGTATGGTACAATTTTAGCAAGGGTTTCCGTGACCTCAGAACATGCTGTGCCAAGCAAAAGGGGCATCAAGGCATCCCGTCGGGAGTACAAGGCGTGAAAAAAGCGGTCCACTCCAACTCCTGGGTCGCACTGAAACATAATTATAGACTCGTTGGTTATGAGTGTAGTTATAGGTAAGTAGGTGAACAGGTGATGAGTTTTTATTAGACATTTTATCATACGGTTTTGTCTGCAAGTCTTTCATAGAATCAACAGGTATCTATACTGATTGTATGGATTCTCAGTGAATTTACCTCGCGTTTAATACTCACTTTAGAATCGATATGTATTGGGTATCGATGTTATTAATGACGAAAATTTTTTCGCCCATTTCTAACACTCAGCAAATTCGATTCGTACAAGGCTTTGTACGGTAAAAGCTTTATTCAGTATTTGACAAAGGAAACCACCACGGCACCTTTTGGCGAAAATAACTCTTTCACGATGAAAGGCAGAATGTGCCTAGTAGTGTGCCTCTGAGGAATTAAATTACTTTTCAGTGGAGCTAACAAGTGGGTAAAAACGTGACCATATATAATAAAAGAGTAGAATAAGAGGCGGCGAAGAATTCCAGATCATATAAGTGACGTAGGACTGAAATACGACAGACGAAAATTATTGTCCTTGTTGTCTTGTATGTGTTGAGTATTGTGCTATTGAACTAGACAGCTAAAAGTAGGGTTTTGCTGTTTCCAATAATGTTCACTTGGTCTTGAGCAAGGTAGACCATGGAAAGTATTTCATTGTGCATTTCCACGTACTACACACATTGCAATCCATACCGTCTGCACGAACCAGATGTTCGTTGATTGCCAAACGAATTGCACAGAAACACTTTGCTTTCCAAGGCCTGGGCTTCTCTCGCGTACATAGAACCGACCATTAAGCTTTGTATCGAGCGTTGGATATAAAAACCATTACTCCCCTGCCATGATGCTTGTTCAGGTTCTACGTTGCTGATTATTTTTCTTCCCTCAGGCGAGAATTCTGCATATATATATATACTATATACTATATACCTTGCTTTGGATGTTTGAAATTTGAAAACAACAGGATATCCGTATACTGTACTTTTATTAAACCTTTTTCCAACGCATCATTTTACCACGGTTTGACCTCTTGCCACGTAATATCATATCGATATTGTCTGTGCAGGGTCATTTGCATTCAAGCAACATGCTCTGTCTGAAGTAGGTGATAAACATTTAACGACTATTGCTCGTTGTTCCTCTGGCTATTCGCACTGAAAATACTTCCGGTGAAGAAAAAAAGAAAACTGAAGAACAGGTTCGATCTGATAGCTGGTCTTTTTGATCGTAAGTGATATTTTATGGATTTGACATTGCGATTGGATGTCAATTCGGACTACGTTTTGATGTTTGATAAATAAATAAAAGCTGTGATTTCAAGGGGCTCAATATGGTCGAATTATATTGCTAATGGGGTTTTAGAACTGAACCAAAGGTTGACAAATTGTTATGACCAGGGTCTGGATTGACGCTGACATGGCTAGTTTCTAATGGATAATACCAGACTAGAAACAAGAGAGGCGAAACTAAAGGCTCGAATGCTTTCTGCGACCTTTAGGGTCGGGAGACCCTTTCCTAACTTGTGACGCAAATTTACGCACTACGACAATTCAAATATAATTTACTTCACGGCACTCGCTTCCGTTGTTTGATGATACCGTCGAGACCAGAGTTTCATGGCCTCACTGCTGACAAAGTAAAAATTATATCAAAGTTATACTTTCGACTCGAAGTCTCTGTTTTTTCAGTTTTTTTTCAACAATAGTTTTGTTGAAGTTTGAGCGATTCGTAATAGATGCCAATTATTGAGTGAATCTGGTGCAGCTATGAGCGGGGATGTAAATATTTTTGATTCTGAAAAATTTGTTCCCATTGAGATGAATTGTTTCGTCTCATTATTCGATTTGCACGATTTTATAAACGCTGGCAATATTTAAAAATTTTTTTTTTTAGAATTTGCAGATTTTTGACTCACAGTAAATAACTGGATGGAAAAAAGCTCAGTAAGGCCTACCCTTAGCAAGCACTTGTTGACGAGAATGGGCAAGCGATAACGACGAGCAAAAATGAAAAGTGTGTAACGTATAAAGGAGAACGAATCAATTGTACTCGTTGAGAGTACCTGGTGAAGTGGTCTGACGAAAAGCTGCGGGTGTGAAATATCCGAGTTGTACTTTACGCAGGGTAAATTCCATCCCATGGAGTGCAGCATTCAAAATATAAACAAGTTTGAATAAAAAAAAAAGAGAAGAAAAAAAAAAAACGATTTTTTTGCTTTCTTCATTTTTCTTCCATTTCTGGATGAGTTTCGTAAATATATATATATAGCCTTATTTAGCACTTCAAGAACGACTTGTGGCTTTTCTTTTCAAAGTAAAGAAAAGTCAAGATCTTTCTGATCTCATAGAATATCTTTCGTACATAAACATTCACACCCAGCTATTCCGAACGTTTAATTTTCTAAAAATTCTGCAGTCATGGAAATGTTCATTTCATAGCGAGGATATACTCAAACGCGATCGTGAAAGTCTGGAGTTGTAAAATTTCCGGGGTATATTCTCAGTCAGTATCCGGATGATAAATATATCGCAGAATCTGGTGAAGTGTCAATTAATTAATTATCTATCTCCTAATGGGATGAAATTGAAATAATTTTTAAACGAAGTTAACTAAATGGAATAAAAAAAAAAATGCAATTCTGTTTGATATTTAATCCGTTAATATTGCTCACGCTTTTGACGCCTTTGATTTATAATTCGATAATGTAGATAATAGATGATCGGAGAGATGTGAAGCTTTAAGTAAAGCATCCACCTCACGTTCAAGATCCTCTGACCTGTCGCGCGCCTGTTTGTCGAGGGTTTCATCTACGTTTTTTACTTTTAAACAAACATTATTTTATTTTTCAAAAAGACAAGCCAATCACGTGTAGAAGGGTAAAGTCGCGTACGTGACTGGCATTACAACATCAACGATTAGATTATACTGCAGATATGAGGTTTGCAAACACCTCACGGACGATGTGATCGTTGAAAGTTTGACGTATACGAATGCATGAAATATTACGGTACTGAGGCAGGCTGGTTCGATCTGTTCAAGTTCACGAAAACCCATTGCGGTTGAACAATGAGGTACTCTATTCCCATTGAAAGATTCATTTCCAAAACAGACATCAAATTTCGCAGAATATCTTGGAAATTTTTCATTCTTCGTTTTTAATTCAACATTTTCGCAAGGAAAAGCTTTTTCCCTGTTGTTTTAATTATGTAAATCTTTTAGGCTAGCACCTCATATTTAGTATCATGCGATTCTCTTTAAAATACTAAACCGATCATAGAACTTTAGTTTAGACTCGTGAAATCCAATTTCAAACCATTGACCACCATAACTTTGAAATACTGATATTGAATTTTTCCAGGCCTATTAAGCGAGTCCTAGTTCAGCTACCACGGAAGTAAAAATCGTCTCGGAAGACAAGAAGGGTTGTCGATCGCTTGATATTGTCTGCAATCTGAATAAGGAAATTGCAGACAGACTGCCAGATAAAATGATTCTTATCACAAGCATATACATAAATTTTGATTTATGCTTTGAAGACAGACGATATTTACGTAGTTTTTTGATCAATAAAAGACAAAACTTTTACATATGATCAAATTCTTGAATATATTCCTGAAAAATTTCTATTCAAATATAAAAACGCCAAAAATTCAAGATTAGGATTCTTCGATTTACGTTGACGACGCTTCATCCGATATCAGTGTATTCCTATACCTACCGAACGAACAAAATCTGTTATATGATGTTAGCCACTGCTCCAGGGACGCCACAGCGTGTTTAGAATTTTGGTGATACCCGCTTGAGGATGTTGGATGGTTATTGGAAGTGGCAGATATTAATGGTACTCCATCGCATCAGTGGCATACTGGCGCTAATATATCGAGCCAGTTGGTTTTGCTTGTAGTACCTATACCATGCAGCTGGCGACGCCCGAAACGAGGGCCAGACATAAAGGTGAAAGGTTGAACCAAGGGATGTCTGGCGGCAGGCGTCTTGAGGCGTTCTAAGGACGTTGGGGAACGTCGACGACCACTTTGGCCTATACATAATTTAGATGAGCATGTACCGAATTACCCCATAACTCCTGTAACTTAATATCACAATAAATTGTTACCACCGAAATTGTAATTGCAAGTCAATATTTATTAAGTGGGAAATGTATGCGTGGGCAGGTACTAAGAAAAGGTGATTCTTCAAGGATGTTCCATTCAATCAGGCAGTTATTCTACGTCAAGAACCATGATAATTTTTTTTTAGAAAAAAAACTATTACGACTATAGAATTGTGGGAGAAAAAGCAGAGATATATAGAGACAGAAATAGTATCTTGAAATTCATGACTCTGAGGTCATACGTATCATTTCAGGTAAGAGCAAGCGAATCCCTTAGGAGAGGATAAGACATTGAGATAAACGTCTCTACGTATCCTCGCATCATCCGTTCGTCGGGTAACTGAGAATGTGTTGTACAGCATCACCACCGAGGTTTTATCGTATACTTCATTGTCACCAAAGCTGCAGCTCGCAAAGCTTTCAAGACTGAAGATACGTCTGGTGAAAAAGCCTCGACGTATTCTTCACATTTTTATTCTATAGTTTTCAGTTTTCAGTTTTAGTTTTAGTTTTAGTTTTTGTTGGTAATTTTTGATCTAACATATCGTGTTAGGAACTGACGTTATAATAATTATATACACCCATGTATCTAATATGTAAAATTTAATCATAATATTTTTTGTCATCTGGTCTGAAAATCCATTTAAACAACTCCTTCTCGATTATAAAGTTTAATTTTCTTACGTTAATAACGTAACTCGAAACTTTATTATTAACTTATCTTATGATCAGATATAGCAACGGGGAGCTTCGGAATATGAGAAATTTTGACAGCACCGTATAAACTGGGGATGTAACGGTATAATAGGAGTTTTAGAGTTTCGTCTGAACTGGATTTTAGCTGCCTCATTTCAATTAACCATGATATGGGAGCGCGGTGGTTGTTGCTTCGTAAATTATTAAGGGGTTATATACACCCCGAATAGGAGATTTTCAGAAAGGCTAGTATGTGGCCAAATTTCTTTCTCGGTTTTCAGAATTAGATGCAGTTAATATGAGAACACTTATTGTAAGGATTTTGTTTAACCGCTGCTTCGGTTTTGGATGTTTCAGTTTCTAATTATTCAAGAAATCAACTTCTACCTGATCACCAGACAGTTTGCAGATCTGGCAAACTGAAAAATTGATGATTAGGGGTCACGTTTGTAGTAACGTTATAACGTAAGTAACGCTATGATGCTATAACGACAAAAATTAGAATCGAAGCATTGGTTGGCTGCATCTAACTCTGAGCCCTGATAACTCACATCCTCTTACTTTTATCCAAATATGCTAAAATTTGGCTCCTTAAACGAAGACTAATCGTAAAAGTAGTTTTATAACAATGCAACTACATGGGACTAACTCTGGGCTTTTGATTACCTTTCGAATGTTCGTTCGATTAAAAGCTTACCAAATGTGATAAATCATTTGCACTTCTCTGGTAGGACTGTCTAGCTGCAGTTATACTTAATTAGTTGGGTTACAAATGATCGTAAAATGACGGAAATGTGCTACATGTGTTTTCATGGTATATAGACTCTAAGAAAAAGATGATGAATGTCTTTAAGAAGTGGAATAAGTATCATGTCCATCTGAAATTCTGGAGTCGAATGTCGAGCGTAGGTGTAAAATTAAACTTACTGGTAAAATGACAAGTTGATTATTGAATTGTGTCTTCAAACTTAGAACTTTTCGCTGGAATGAAAAATCCCTGTAATTTTTTTTCAATCGCATTATAATAATAATGCTTTGCATAATGCTCATGAGATCCCAGAAAATCTGTTAGTCCGTAACGTTGAGTCAATTTTTTCAAAGCGGAAATGATTGCGAATAAAGGAGATAACTGAAATTATGGGATTTGGATTTAGATTAGCTTGGGGAACGAGGTCCTGGAACTGTGGTGAAATTCAATTAAGGAATATTCAAATTTCCAACTTGATTTCTCGAAATATATGAAGGGCTCTCAAAATTCGATAGGCTGCAGAAATTTAGGGATGGAAATTAGCGCTTGTTTGTTAGCGCGTGGATTGATTCAGCACAAAACACAGAATCTGCGAGTGGTGAGGATATTCAACGCGCAAGGTGAGCTAGTTTCCTAAGTGGTTACGATGGATTCTGCAAGGAAGTTTTCGATTCATGCTAACATTGAATAAATTTCAGGCCTGATCAAATCCACCTTAACGGACAGGGGGATCTCGTCTGCTTTCACCAGGTCTATGATATGGGTTGTACAGGTACGAAATTGTTCGCTCTCGAGTTGTTCATTCATTAAGAATCAGAAATAAAAGTTTCTGTAACTGCAGGCAGGGTATCCGGGGTTGAATTGATCGAATCCAATTTTGGGAATTAAAAGCTATTCGAAGAAAGAACTGTTGAGGTTGCTGCAATTCACAATTGGATATCAATTTGGTATTAGAATAATGGCATTTACCTCGTGCCCGGCGATCAGCTTTTCTATTAATCTGCGACTAAAAGTAAATTCAGCCCATATAAAAGTGATTTATTGTCGAAAATGCAAATCTGTTAACCGAGGGTGTGATTTCGGCGAAGCCAGATAGGGTGTGCGGGTTAGAAATCCGCGGTTTAGCGGTAACGATACCAAAGTGATTGCGACGCCACATCCGACGTGGGTAACCACTCCCGCTTCTAATGGGCTTTGGCCTAGTCAATGCTTTCCAACTTCTTTAATCTTCTTTTCCGGTGTAATCCAGGAATTACTTGGTTATCTCGTGCTGTCCGGCATACACTGATGATATCAACACATCGATTTGGGTATTCGAATACGTTCATAGAAACGCATCTATAGGGTAAGTAATTATACCTCTAAGTAGCGAGGTTGATGACTCGGAAATAAGAATTTGAAATCATTTTTGCCTTTTGTAGGCTGCTTGCGTCGCTGCTGGTATTGAAAGTGAGAGGGCGTCCAAACACTGAGAATTCTAATCGATCGAATGTGTTTACTGTTTACCGACCATGAGGCATTTCAGGAAAGGCGATGAGACACTATATCACGGAGCCACTCCCGTTGGGATAGCGGGACTTAAATTACAGTAGATACGATTCTAAATCTTGGGGTAAGTTACGTAGGGTTGGGTTTAAATATTTACTTCAGTCGCTGAGTGGTTGGCTGAATTTCGAACTGATATATTTCTCGAAGAAGAACTAACATTGATTCCCTGTTTTTCAATCCTCATAAAAAGAAATGATCCGATCTTTATTTAGAGTTGCTCATCGTAAGTGGCGATTATTGACGAACATGAAATGTTGTGGCTTTTTGATGTTATTAAATAATCGAGGAGCCGTAAATTTTACGAGCAAACTGGGTACGGAAAAAAAAAATTTAATAACAGAATGTGGTGCACGAGTGCTGAGGGAAGATTACCAAGATAAAATGTACGGACCTCCCAACACTACCCGCTCCATAAGCGCGGAATCATATCAGTAAATCTGCAGTCAGAAAAGTCATGCAGTAGCGATGGCAGTAAATCTTTACTGTTTGTAATAATTTGAGGATAGTATCCAGGTGGTTTTTCAGATATATTTGAAACTAACTCCGGCTTAAATGGCTTGCGTGCTTCCCTCAGATGTGCATTCTGATAAAAAAGATGTCAGCAGCGTCGTTCTGTTAGAAGAAATTGCAAAGGTAGCGGGATATAGATAAAGGAAATTGCTCACTCACAGCTCTCTAACTATCGGAAATTGATCGTATCCTATACCCGTCAATACAAAAATAAGTACCTTTGTCATTTTAAAAAACAAATTCACTCTCTCCAACGTTGCTCGTGAGTCAACATCTCTTGACCAAAATGCGTGCGTTAATAATATTCATCGCTTTCTGTTTGATCAGAAAGTCTATCCAGAAGGTTGAGTTTTACAAAGAAAAGACAACGTCAAGGGATGAAATCTTGTGTGTGAAGACGGTATTTAGAAAATATTTCAACGATCATTCAAACGTATTCATTTTCTCGGCAAAACCAAACGATATTGTGAACAGTCTACCCGGACTTCCTTACTTCGTTGCTACGCAATCTGATTTAGTGAGAAAGATATCTTCCGTCGATAGAAGAGCAATGATAATATTTTTGGAAGGAAACGCTGAACAAGATTTCACCGACTTGAAACGTTTGCTAAGCATTGTCACGGTACAGCCAGTTCTTGTAGTGTGCATCACAAACGCGGTCTGTAGTTCGAGAATGTACATCAATGAGATGATCAAGACGGTGAACGGTGTAAAATTGCATTATGTCGCAATGGATGACGAAGAAATGATTGACATGTACGAGTATACGACAACGGCTGAAGGAAATTGTGGTGTGGCGCAGCTTGTGAGACTTGGTCATTGCTCGGATAAATCTATAGCCAAAAAAGCTTTTCAGACACCAGTAAATTTTCACGAATGTCCAATGCGCGTGGTAACTCGATCGATCCCACCGTATTCAGAACAGTGCAGCTCTGGCGAGTCAAATGATTTTTGTGGTATCGAGGGACCAATTGTGAAATCTATTATCAGATTGGTCAATGCTACTCCTGTGTCAGTGAGGGTTCAAGATCCTGAAGGTAAGCTTATTTCAGGGTAAGATCAACATGGACATTTTCAATTAAGTTTTTCTGCAGTTTCTTGTTCGATCATTAGAGTTACTATAATTATATCTAGGGGTGTGCTTTTGTTATTCACGTTTTGTATACATCGATTCATCGAGGTCACCATATCTAATTATTCTTCCTATTTTTTTCGGCAAGTAAAGATATCAGACAACTCGCTGCGCATCGACATGTTGATCTAGGATTCGGAAAGTTACATATGGGCCCCCGTGATGGTGCGTCATTTTCCATGGCGTATCTGTTCGTTCAAGCCACTATTGTTGCACCTAGTTCAACGTGGACCTTTAGTGGAGCAGTCAAGAACGTCGTACTGCCGTTAAATTTCGAGGTGAATAGTGATATTTAGTAATTTTCCATACAGAAAATAATACAATAAATAAATATGAAAAAATTCTGTACCTGGAGTTCCAAAGGTGCCTAAGAAAAATGTTGTATTCTCCTCCAATTTAACTTGCAAGAAATTACCTTATTTTATGAATACCAAAATGCGGGCTAATGATGTGCAATTGATTGGCATTGTTGAATAATGAATATAATTGCCCATTCATAATGTGCATGTGTGAATCTATTTACCCTAAACAATGAACATTTATATATAGGTGAATTTAGACTGTCACAAAGTGGCTTTTTCTTTTTAAGGTTTGGGTGGGTCTCGGCGTGGTAACAGTATCCATGTTTATATTGAGAATACTTGTTCCCTACTTTCGGAGAATTCATCCACTACAGCTATTCGGCATGATACTTGGGATCTCAGTGCCGAGGCAACCGCGACGACTACCCAGTCGGATTTTCTTCTTATCCGTTGTGTTCTTTGGCTACATCTGCTCACAATCATATTTGGCAAATCTAACAAAAGTGTTTTCAACTTCTCGACAACTGATGATCAATACGTTAGATGATCTAGAAAACTCGAACCTTCCAGTCGGGGGGCTTTCTGGTGCCAGAAAATTTTTCAAGGATGAGTATCCACGCATCTATAGAGATTTTCAGGTAAGAGTGACGCTTCGTGCTGTTCAGACATGAAACCCAATATATCCAGTATATTAGGAATCATTTTGGCAAAAGATAATCATTTTTATTCTATATGAACACTGAGAAAAAGTAAATAATCAATAAATATCCGGTATATAAGTTTTTTCTGATTTTAAGGTGATAGAAGATTTGGAGTATAATGTCGCATTCGACGAGCTACTTGCGGGCGGATCCAACCTAGCATTGTACGTGGAGGTGAGAAAAGCCTTCGTCTTAAAATTGATCATAAGCTGCTGAGGTGCACACGCGTGCTGGAATATATTTTTTCAGGCTACAGACTTGGAGATGTCTCATTGGGAAGAGCTCAAACATATAAATGATCGAATAAGCTGGTTCCCCATCGGAATGGTGGTACCGAAATCGAGTGCAGTTCTGGAAACCACAAATAAATTTCTTGCGTCGATGTACGAGGCTGGGCTTCTGGAAAAGTACCTATCTATGTACACATCGAAGAACCGGGTATGTTTAAGGATTACTCTAATAGCAAGCACGTGTACCTTCAACTATTCATTCTTGATTGGTTTGATACATAGTATGCTGGCTGTGAAACATATGACTAGGTTCCAACGCCACCATCAAAGCTAAATGAAAAGTATGTGACACACTGTTCATTCCAGATGTACTACAGCCGATCTTCGAGATACAGAGGTTCCAAGTCCCTTGGCGAGCCCATAGTACTTGACCTTGAAGAAATGCAGGCCGTCTTTTGCCTGCTCATTGCTGGACTGAGTCTCAGTTTTCTTGTCTTTCTGATTGAAATTATTACACCATTCATAAAAAGGAAGATGTCTAAGGGGTTGAAGAGGAGAGGTAATATTCCTTCGGAATGGTTAAGGCAGAGACATGTCCGTGGAATATTAGTCTCGAAACAGACATCTCGTGTGGGTAGACGTTGATCTACTTTAGATTCACGTAGACGTAGTGGGTGTAGATAGCGGAACAGTTGTCTGTGTTCTGCACTACAATAGAGACACGTGTGAATTTTATCTCCAATTGATTAATTATTGGATGTATATGTAAATGCTCACATCGCTGCACCTTAATAATTGTAACTGTATGAAATATGAATAAAAAGTTACATGAAACCCGTACGAGGATTTGAATCCGTTATCTTGGTTTAATATTCTGACAGTGGAAGCACCTTCTTCGTTTGTAGAATTCGAATCCTTTTGAGGATAATTTCAAACTCATTTTTGTGAATCAAAGATTTACCAAGATTAAATTCACGGTCTTTTCAAAGCTACTGTCAATATATGTAGAATCTAGAAATATCAGTGAATCTGGAGCCACGATTTTCACGCATTGGCGATGCCAACAAATTTTTATTGTTTGTGATGATTGGAGGAAAGTATTCGGTTCCTTTTTTTTTAAACTATATTCGAAACTAACCCCGGCTTCGCTAGCTTTGCGTGTTTTTCTCAGATGTGCAATATTGATAAAAAAAATGTGAGTAGCGTTGTTCTTTCCGAGGAAATTGTTAAGGTAGCAGATAGATAAAGGAAATTGCTCAGTCACAACTCTTTGACTATCGGAAATTGATCGTACCCAATGCCCGTCAATACGAAGGTACCTCTGCAACTCTGAAAAACAAATTCACTTTCTTCAACGTAGCTCGTGAGTCAACATCTCTTGACGAAAATGCGTGCGCTAATAATATTCATCGCTTTGTGCTTGATCAGAAAGTCTATCCAGAAGGTTGAGTTTTACAAAGAAAAGACAACGTCAAGGGATGAAATCTTGTGTGTGAAGACAGCATTTAGAAAATATTTCAACGATCATTCAAACGTACTCATTTTCTCGGCAAAACCAAACGATATTGTGAACAGTCTACCCGGACTTCCTCACTTCGTTGCTACGCAATCTGATTCAGTGAGAAAGATATCTTCCGTCGATAGAGGAGCAATGATAATATTCCTGGAAGGAAACGCCGAACAAGACTTCAACGACTTGGAACGACTGCTAGGGATTGTCACGGTGAAGCCGGTTCTTGTAGTGTGTATCACAAATGCGGTCTGTAGTTCGAGAATGTACATCAATGAGATTGTGAATATGGTGAATGGTGCACAGTTGCATTATGTCACAGTGGATGATGCCGGGATAATTGGCATCTACGAGTATACGATTACGGTTGAGGGAAATTGTGGGATTCCGCGGCTTGTGAGACGTGGCAATTGTTCGGACAAGTCAACAGTCAGGAAAATTCTTCAGATGCCAGTGAATTTTAACAAATGTCCAATTCGCGTGGTCTCCTCGAACTCCCCACCATATTCAATATCCTGCGACTCTGAGGAGTCAAATCATCTGTGTGGACTCGATGGAATGGTCGTGGAAAAGATCGCTGAAAATATCAACGCGACTCCTGTATCACTGACAGTCAAAACCACCATAGGTAATAAATAGGCTTATTAAATGCACGAATTTTTGCCTGGTTTTACACTCATTCAGAGTAAAATAAGTTGTCGTAATCATGTTTTCCATTTTTTTTTTTCTGGCAAACAAAGATGTCGAGCAGCTCGTTGCTCATCGATATTCAGATCTCGGATTTGGAAAGTTACACATGCATCCCTATGCAGTCGTGTCATATTCCATGGCATACCTCCACATGAAAGGTACTGTTGCTGCCTCTTATTCAACATGGACCTACAAGGCATCGGTCAGAGACATCATATCGCCATTTAAGTCACAGGTAAACAGCTACATATCTGGTAATTTATCATAGGAAAAAAGCAGTGATCATTACTAAAAGAAATATTATTGCTTGCAGTTCCACCACTTTAAATCTTAGTGTGCCTACGCAATATAGAACTCACCCTCGTGAAAGCTCTGAGTAATACCTCAAGTATGAAAGGTACCACAGGCAAGTTTTTTTGTTTTTTTCTCATCATTCGTGATGTGAGAAATTATTCCGTAAATTTTAAATTGAAATGCCGATAACACAGTGCAATTATTCATAGCATTCCGAAAAAATGAATCGTAATCACATTATATTGGATCATGTTATCACGTATTGCACGAACTCCATGATCCATAATGTAAAAGTATAATTGAAAGAATCTTAACACACAATTACGAAAAGAAGAGAACATGATGAAAATATTATTCGACAGTATATCATTTCAATCCATAATCTAGGAATGCCCATTATATTGCTCTATTGTCATTGTTGTTATCAGTATTTCGACGTGAAGGACATGAAATAATTATTTTATTTGTTAATTAAACGGAGAATTAAGAACTTGTTTGATACACCTTTCAAATTTGGGATATGGAGGTCATTTTTGAGGAGTGGTTTTATATTAAAAGCTGAAATCTAGAGTGGTGGAAGTACAGAAGAGATATTCCTGTTTAAGATATTGAGGTGTGAATATTGATTTTACAAAACATTCTGCTTTATTTTAAGGTCTGGCTGAGTATGGGAATTCTGATAGTTTTCGTGTTAATTTTGAGAAAATTCGTTCCCTACTTTCGGAGAATTCATCTACTGCAGCTTTATCGCATGATCCTTGCCATGCCAGCGACGAGGCAACCGCGAAGACTTCCGAGCCGGATTTACTTCTACTCATTTCTGTACTTCGGCTACCATTGCTCACAATTGTACTTGGCCAATCTTACCAAAGCGCTTTCAACGCCTCGAAAATCGATGATCAATACTTTAGACGATCTTGAGAACTCAGACCTTCAAGTCACAGGGTTTTCTGATGCGAAAGAACTTTTCAAAGATGATTACCCACGAATTTATAAAGACTTTCAAGTAAGGATCACGCTGGATACAATTACAAAAAAAAAAAAAAAACATATTCATATAATATTTTGTAAATTCACTGGTGCTTGTCTATCCCCTGGTATACCTACCCTGTATGCATTAAAAAGTATATTCTGATTTCAAGTTAGAGGATGTGTCAAAGTACTATGCTGAACTTGATGAGCGGCTTCGAAGCTGTTTTAGCTTGCCATTCTACGTGGAAGTAAGACAAAACTTCGTCTTAAAATTAATCAACAGTTGATGAGGAGCTGGTGTCTAATAAAATAATATTTTTTTTTCAGACTACAGAGGTAAACATTGCCCAGATCAAGAGCGTGAAATTTTTAGAGGATCGAGTAAACTGGTTTCCCATCGCAATGATAGTACCGAATTCCAGTGTTGTATTGAAAACCGCAAATAAGGTCCTTGCTTCGATGATCGAGAGTGGGCTTCTGATAGAGTACATGAGGTTTTTACCAATAACGATGCAAGTATGTTCAGAGATTACTCTAATAAACGAAGCATGTATACTTTCTGCTATTTATCCTCAATATGGTCATTCATGAGTCAATGGACTGCCTGCTCGCAAATCGCGTATCGATCCGGCCAACTACGGTGCATCTATCTATAACTTTGTTACCAGTATATTCAATAATTCCAGGAGGGATCTTCAAGTTCTCAGGTACTTGAGATTGAAGAATTACAAGGCCCATTCTACCTGCTAATTGCTGGACTGAGTCTCAGTTTCCTTGTATTTCTCATTGAAATTCTGACGCCATTTATAACAGCGAAGGCCCTGAAGGATTTGAAGTGGAAAGGTAAAATACATCTGAAATGGTTGAGGCAGAGACGTGTTCGTGGAATATTACTCCCTGGACAGACAACTCGTGCGAGTAGACATTGATCTATTTCGGATGCACGTAGACGTACTGCGGGTAGACAGCAGGACATTGTTCTGTGTTCTGCACTACCATAGAGACACGTATTATGTTTATCCCCGATTGATTAATTATCGTATGTGTGGGTATGTAAATGTTCACATCTCTGCACCTGAATGATTGTAACTGTGTAAAATATGAATAAAAAGTTCAATGAAACCTACACAAGGATTAATTCTGCTCTCTCTGTTTGATATCCTGGAAGCAAGAGCACCTTTTTTTTTTGTCACAGAATTTGAATCCATTCATTTTATTAATAAAAATTTAATTATATCATGTCACTCACGAGTCGTGGATTATCTGATACTAGCTTTATTATTTTTAGTCAACAATACATTACTCTGATTATTTTCTAAATCCCAAGAAGGTAATTGGTACACAAACGAATGATAAATCTTGACTCATTCCTCTACAGTTACTTTTTTTTTTTTTTTGTAAAAATTAAAAAGCTCGTATTACACGATGCTATCGTATCGCAAAAAGTCATATTCCTATTTAAATCAGTCAGTCAGTCAGGGGTTGATTCATTTTCTGGGTGACATTATTTTGGAGTGAGGTTTTATATTTACCCCATTTTCTTTCACCGGAAAAAGAAAGTTCTCTTGAATGTGTGTTTAGGTTTGTATTCATTGAGACGATTAGAAGCAAACACGCGTGTCGCAGCCTTTCAGGATAATTTGAATTATTAACGAACAGTAAAATTCATCATATAAATGTCCAAATCAACGATGTGGAGTAATTGATGACAGAGCTTGGACACAAGTGTGATCAAAATATTATTAAGGGTATGATTTATGCACCTTTCACCGCTACTATTCGTGTCCCGAATTAATCACCGGTGAAACAGCGGTCTTTGTCCAGTGACAATAGTAATAAATTTCTACTATTCTTAGTACGTGAATAAAATTAACCAGCTCCTTATTCGAACTATTCACTTAGCTGACCTAGCTTCGGTGGCTGTTACATATTATATACTTTACTGCATCTTGTGATGTGATAACGTATCGATGCAGCTATTTTGTCGAGTACAGCAAACGTTCAGATATCTCTTTCCAGCATCAATTGATTGGGGTCTTCGAAGTTGTTACTTGGGTAGAAAGTTCATTTTTTTCGAACGTGGTTCACGGTGTGACATCCCTGAGCTAAAATGCGTCCAATAGTAATTTTGATCGCGTTGTGCTTGATCAGGAAGTCTGTTCAGATGGTGGAGTTTTATGAAGATAATACAGAATCAAAGAACCAACTTATGTGCGTGAAAATAGCACTTAAAATGTATCTGGATTACTACCGAGACGTATGGATTTTTTCCTCTGGTTTAAATAGTCGTGTAAACAGTCTGGCCATAGTTCCTCTAATTATTACTACCAAATTGGATTTGTTGCGTGATGCACTTTTCATCGATAGAGGACTCGTCATAATATTTCTCGAAGGAAATGTAGACCAAGATTTAACCAGCTTGCAATATCTACAAGGCATTGTCAGGGTGAGACCAATTATTTTAGTTTGCATTACAGACATGGTCTGTAGTTCGAAAATGTATATGAATATTATTATCGAGATGCGAGTCAGTGCGGACTTGAATTATATTGCTGTGAACGAAAGAGGAATAATTGATATCTACAAATATACATCAATATCTGATGGTATTTGTGGCATAGCACAAATGTTGAAATGCGGCCATTGTTCAGACAAATCAGCAGTTCAATCAGCTTTTCGGCCACCCGTGAATTTTCACAAATGTCCTATGCGTGTTGCCACTTGGGTTCTTCCACCTTATTCAAGATCTTGCGATTCTAACGAGTTGAATGAACCATGTGGAATCGAAGGTACGGTCTTGGAAATTATCGTCAAAAAGGTCAACGCGACTCCTTTGATGATACTCACTAAAAGTCCCGATGGTACGTTGGGGCTATGGATTTATCTTTAATATAAATAAACCTAATCAATCAATCAATCAATCAATCTGTACATGAATTTATTCTGCACAAGACAATGTAATAAAAGAAAGCATGAATGCAGTCTGTAGTTTGTCTTCACTTTCATCGGTGTCTTTTCGTTTGGGATTTGGAGCTTATTGTTTGGTCGAATCAGTATTAATTATCGTTAAGGTTCTGTAGTAGCTTACGTGACTTATGAGTTTTAATAATCTTTCGCTATTTGGGTTAAACCAAGATGTCAGAAGGCTCGTTGCGAATAGAGATGCAGATCTGGGCATTGGGGGTCTGGACATTCGTGCCTTTGAAGGCGTATCGTACTCACATTCGTATATGATTGTTCAAGCGACCTTTATTGCATCGCATTCAACGTGGGTCCTTAAGTCATCGTTCATGAAAATTTTACGGCCACTTCAAGTCGAGGTAAATAGTTATACGCTAAATAATTCGTGTATATGAACGTACTGAATACGTAAAGTCAATTAATTCATGTGTGTATAATCTACACTAAAACAACGTAATTTTTTTTATTTCCAGGTTTGGATGGGAATCGGCGTGATGATAGTCTTAATCTTTATTTTGAGAATCCTTGCTCCCTTCTTTCGGCAAATTTATGCACTGCAGCTGTTTGGCATATTCCTTGGGATCCCAGTGCCGAGACAACCTCACGGAATTACTAGCCGGATTTATTTCATGTCGTTGGTGTTGTTTGGCTACCTCTGCTCGCAATCATATTTAACCAATTTAACAAAAATGCTCACAACTCCTCAGCAACAAATGATCAAATCATTAGATGATTTAGAGCATTTTGTACTCAAAATCACGGGGCCTGCTGATTCGAAGGAGAGATTCAAGATTGATTATCCACGTATCTATGGCGCCTATCAGGTGAGGGTTTTCTCTCAGATATATCTCCGTTTCTGACCAAACGTAATGAGCACATTGTGCAAAAATACTCTTAACATGTGCATTTCATACTATTCAAGGTTCAGGAATTCTCAGAGTATTATGACAACCTATACAAGCTACTGAAGAAGGGTCGTTCTAAATCTGTATACTACATTGAGGTAATATTTTCGAATTCTCTTCTAATTTCTCGAGTTACTTTCGCCAGTAAAACTAAATGTTTGCAGGAAGTGGACAGCCTTATTGCTGCATGGAAAACGGTCGAAGCTATAAACGACCGATTCAACTGGTACCCTGTTGCATTGGTGGCACCAAATAACAGCTTAATTCTAAAAGCCAAAAACAACATTATTATGCGAATAGTTGAGAGTGGAATTTTGGAAGCGTACGGAATCCTGCTTTCGAAACATACAACGTATCAGTTAGCGTCAGAGCACGAGCTCACATCAATTAAGCGGTCTGTAGTTCTTGGATTTGGGGAATTGAAATGCGTATTTATCCTGCTCATCAGCGGATTAGGATTGAGCTTTGTTATCTTTCTAATTGAAATCACGACGTCGTTTATACAAAAGAAATCGGAGTTAAGAAAAAGATGCGAACTTCATCCGGAATTATCAAGGCAGGAACCTGTTCCGGGCGTAGATATCGATTAGCTTTTAAAAATCTAAGACCAAAATTATTCATCCTAAAATAAGTATTATCAAAGATCCTGACTGGGAGAGAGGAACCATTCTCATTCACAGTCCTCGAATACAAATTGAAACAGTATATAAAGCTCAATTTATAATTTCACGATCAATCATCCGTTATTTATGACTTGTGGAATTTCGGACCATCGTTTTACTCTTTCATGTTAAATTTACACCCCAATTACCTGCTGAATGCGAAAAAAGTAGTAATTGGTACACAAACGAATGATCAATCCACACTCATCACTACTATGGCCACTGTTTTACAGTTAAATATTTACTCTTATTTTTTGCGGATCAAAAAACACTCTGATGAGAAGAAGAGGTGATAAACTTGAGATTATTTACTCATAATCGACAACTGATCATGCCTAAATAAATCACCTGCTATATCATTCACAAATTTCATTGTCTTTGCGGTGTCAGAGGAAAGATTCGATGGATTTTGTTTTTGGCTATATACCGTAAAGTGATTAGGAACAAACACATGTCACGGCCTCTCACGATACTATGAATTATTGAAGTGCTGTAAAATTTACGAGCGAACTGTCGGAGTCAAAGGTGCGCGGTATAACAAGAAACAGTAGCGCACAAATACGAATAAAAGATTTCGGGAATAGGATTTATGGACTTTCCAATCCTACGACTTATGTCTCGGGAATCACCGGTGGAACTGCAGTTACCGCTGTCTTGTAATTTGTACTGTTCTTCATAGGTTTACATAGATGAAATTGCAAAAGTCCTCATTTAATTAATTATTCTTCGAACAAACCTGGCTCTGAAAGTTCACACGTAGTACTACAATTAGTGATGTTAAAAAAATACGTCAGTACTGTTGTTTTTACTGGCTATATATCCAATGTAGGGAGGGGATTGCGAAGGGAATTTCTCATTAAAATGTCTCTACCTGTCATGGACTGTTTACGGGTTGTAAAATCGTCAATGGAAAACGAAGTTCATTACTTTTAACGTGACTTACGGTGTAACATCTCTACACTAAAATGCGTCCAATGACAATTTTAATCGCGTTGTGCTTTGTGGAAATGTCTCTTCAGACGTTGGAGTTTTATGGAGATAAGAAAACACTAATGAAACGACTCGTGTGCGTGAATGTAGCACTCAAAACGTATCTCAATGATTACCGAAACATATGGATTTTTTCGTCAAATTCAAACATTCCTGTGAATAGTCTGATCAAAGTTCCTCTTATTGTTATCACCGATTGGGAGGTGATGCGTAAGGGACTTTTCATCGACAGAGGACCTGTGATAATATTTCTCGAAGGAAACGCTGACCAAGATTTCGATAGTTTTAAACGTGTGCAAGGCATAGTTACGGTGGAACCACTTCTTATGGTGTGTATCACAGATAAAATCTGTAGTTCAGAAATATACTTGAAGAAAATTGGCGAGATAGTTGCGGGTACAGAGTTGCGTTACATAGCCGTTGACGAAAAAGGGATAATTGATATCTACGAACATACATTGATGGTTGAGGGTAGTTGTGGCATTGCTCAGCTCACGAGACTCGGCAATTGTTCGGATAAGCTATCAGCCGAGAAAGCTATTCAGACGTCAGTGAATTTTCACAAATGTCCCATACGTGTGATCACTTGGCACTGCCCACCATATGCAGTAATCTCCAATTCTAACGAGTCAAATGAATTATATGGAATCACTGGAATCGTTGTGGAAATTGTCACTGATAGGATCAACGCAACTCCAGTATTACTGAAAGTTGACAATCCCAAAGGTAAGCTGGGCACAAAAATTTGTCTTTATTTAAATTTCACATCAACTTACTTAACTAATCATATTCAATGGTCACTTGCATTTTTTGGCTTAAATAAAGAAGTGAGACAGCATATTGCGAATAAAGATGCTGATCTGGGCTATGGAGAGCTGGATATTCGCCGATTTGAAGGTATATCGTATTCCAAACCGTATCTGTTCGTTCAAGCGACTGTTGTTGCACCTCATTCAACGTGGATCCTCACACGAGCGTTCGGAAACATCTTGCAACCATTAGGGAATGAGGTAGATATGGATACAAGATATTAGATTAATATCAAGGAAAAATAATGATTCCAATTTCAATAATGACATGTTTATATGCATTTAAAGATGTATTGAATGAAAATGATCTTTATTGGCAAAAAGTTATTTTTTATTCTTAGGTTTGGTTGGCTATCGGCGTAGTGATACTCGTGATTCTGATTTTGAGACGACTAGTTCCCTACTTTCGAGGAATTTCGGTACTGCAATTGTTCGGCACGTTTTTAGGATTTCCGGTACCGAGGCAACCTCGAAGACATTCTAGCCGAATTTACTTTATGACTTTGGTATTGTTCGGCTACTTTTGCTCCCAATCATATTTGTCTAATCTAACCAAAGCACTAACATCTCCTTCGGAACGGATGATCAAAACGTTCAATGATCTGGAACACTCGAACCTCAATGTCACAGGGACTCCTGGTCCAAGGACACTGTTTAAAGATGATTATCCACGAATTTATAGGGACTATCAGGTGAGGTATGTCTTATCTATACGTGAGATACAGAATATCCTCAATAAGGGTAGGGGGTCGAAAATTAGGATTGATGACTGTTCGGTCTCAATAAATTTGACCTATTTTGATTATCATGGCTCCAAGCTTATCAGTAGGTATATTTTCTCAGAATTTTATAGCCAATGCAGCGTCGGAGATTTTCCTTGTATGCACCAGTAGTCATATTATTCAACTTATGAAACTGGTACACCATAACAAAAAAAAAAAACACCCTGCACATTATCATTTGTTTCAATTTAAGGTGGTTGACGATGTAGACTACTATTCCAACTTTTATCAGCTACTGCAAGGACGGACTGACGCAGTATACTACGTAGAGGTGGGATTATAGAATAGAGCCATAATCTCATGAGGTAGTCGTATCTATAAAACCAATTTTTCTTTCAGGATTTGGACAGCTACATCGCTGAATGGAAAAACGTTGAAGCTATAAACGAAAGATTGAACTGGTTCGCGATTGCTTTAGCGGCACCAAATACGAGCGTTGTTCTGAAAACTAGTGATAACATTCTTATGAGGATATGGGAGACCGGAGTCTTGAATGTATGGAATTCTTTCGCATTGTCGCCACATCAATTACCGAAATACCTCGTGCCCATATCATCTGGAAAATCTACAGAGCTTCGATTTAATGAATTAAAAGGCGTATTTCTCCTGCTCATTGCTGGATTGACTATGAGCTTTTTCGTCTTCATGATTGAAATCTTAACAGCATTTATTAAGAAAAATCCAAAGTCAAAGGGGAAAAGTATATATAATTCTGAATGGTTAAGGCAAAAAATTGTTCATGGAATATTGCTAATTTCGAAACGTACATATCGTACGCGTAAACATTGATTGAATTCTGAAGACGTAGACGTAGTTGCAGTAGATAATGGCACATATTGTCATTCTAAGATACTAATTCAATATTCTATGAGATAATATAGAGATCTCAAACAGCATGAAATATTTCGCAATATAGAATTTTGTTTCGTAGCTAATGTAATTCAATAATCTTTCGCATTTTGAGAATTGTCATATCGCTTGTTGCGAATAGAAATCCCATATTTGACATATTCCTTGGGATTCTATTGAATGAATATTTCAAGCTTTTATAATTTCACCATGAATCATCATGTTATTTACGATTCGTGCGGGATTTCGGACCATCGTTTTACTCTCCCATGATAATAATATTCCACCCCAATTATCTGCTGAATCCGAAGAAAGTAATTAGTATACAAATGAATGGTCAATCCATACTCATCACTGCTATGGCTTACTGTTTTGCGCTCGAATATTTACGTATGGTATTGTGTTTCGTATTTCGTGTGAATATGAAGACTAGAATTAAAGGAATAGGTGATAAACTCAAAAGTTGTCAGTCATTGTCAGTCATAACTCGTGCCCAGATTAATCGCCAGTTATTTCTACTATAAATTTAATCTAACATCACTGTGATAATTTCAACCGTTTTATAATTGCTAATGTATATAAATTATCATCATATCGCTTAAGTCACCTATTGCATCCACTATCGGTTATATCTCACCTGTCAATCAAAAACTATTGTACGAATACAGGAATTCGCATTCAAACGATGGGGTGAAAAGTTTTCATATTTAGTTAAATTTTAGCGTTTGCTTCTGCGAGAGAGAGAGAGAAAAATGAAAGGAATTAGTTTTAAGTTCTTTATCAACGGTCTACATTCTTCACATATTTGAGAGAATTTTTGGTAATTAGGTACACAGGCTTTTGAGGTGATGTCAAGTAACATGACAAATAGTCTCTCCTGCCTTGCTTTTGTTGTCAACAAAATGATTCGTTGGAGTTCGTTTAGGGTTAAATATGGCAAAGCGATTAGGAACAAACACGTGTCGTGGCTCTTTTCGATACGATAATTTATTAAAGAACGGTAGAATTAACGAGTAAACTGTCGTAATAAAAGCTCTGGCATTTAATGAGAAACGGTAGTGCACAAATGTGCACGAAAGATTACGAAGATATGTAGGTGGATGAAATTGCTTATAGTAGTTCTTCATTTATTATATTTTGCGAAAAAACCTGGCCACGAAAGTTCGCATGTAATGCTGCAATTTATGATATGTGATAAAAATACGTCAGTCCTATCGTTTTTTTTTTTCTACTGATATATGAAATGCAGCAGAGGGGTAAAAGAAATTGTTAATTTAAATATTTCTAATCAACAGAGATTGATTGTAGCTTGTAAAATCGTTCCCATGAAATGAAGTTCATTCCTTTCAACGTGGCTGACGGTGTAGTATCTGTTCACTAAAATGCGTCCGATGATAATTTTAATCGCGTTGTGTTTGGTCAGAAAGTCTGTTCAGATAATGGAGTTTTACGAAGACAAGACAATACTAATGAAACAACTCGTGTGCGTGAACATAGCACTGAAGACGTATCTCAATGATTACCGAAATATATGGATTTTTTCGTCAAATTCAAACATTCCTGTGAACAGTCTGATCAAAGTTCCTCTTATTGTTATCACCGATTGGGAGGTGATGCGTAAGGGACTTTTCATCGACAGAGGACCTGTGATAATATTTCTCGAAGGGAACGCTGACCAAGATTTCGAAAGTTTGAAACGTATGCAAGGCATAGTCACGGTGGAACCACTTCTTATAGTGTGTATCACAGATAAAATCTGTAGTTCAGATATATACTTGAAGAAAATTGGCGAGATAGTTGCGGGTACAGAATTGCGTTACATAGCCGTTGACGAAAAAGGGATAATTGATATCTATGAACATAAATCGATGGCTGAGGGCAGTTGTGGCATTGCTCAGCTCTCGCGATTCGGCTATTGCTCGGATAAGCAAACAGCTGAGAAAGTTTTCCGGACGGCAGTGAATTTCTACAAATGTCCTATACGCGTGGTCACCTGGCCCTGTCCACCATATTCATACATCCAGAATTTCAGTGAGTCAAAACAGTTGTATGGAATCGCTGGAAGCGTCGTGAATATTGTTACTCGTAGGGTCAACGCGACTCCAGTATTACTGACAGTTCATAGTCCCAAAGGTAAGCTGAGTACAAAAATTTGTCTCTTCGATGCATTTTCATTTTCCCTTGATTTGCACTACATAATGGGGGGTGATCCTGGGAAACACGAACGCAAACTACACTTTCTTTAAGTTTCACATTAACTTAATTAACTATATAATCATATTCAATAATCACTTGCATTGTTTGGATTAAATAAAGAAGTCAGACGGCATATTGCGAATAGAGAAGCTGATCTGGGCTATGGAGAGCTGCATATTCGCCCATTCGAAGGTTTACTATATTCTGACCCGTACATGTTCGTTCAAGCGACTGTTGTTGCACCTCATTCAACTTGGACCCTCACGCGATCGTTCAGAAACATCTTACAGCCGTTAGGAAACAAGGTTTGATTTAATTATTGTGTTTTTAAAAAAATGGGCATTAACTTCTCTAATCGCATGTTTAGTATACGTACAGAGATGTATGGATTGAAAAATATGACCGTAATTTTAACTGATGCTAAATTATTTCTTATTTCAAGGTTTGGCTGGGTATCGGCATAGTGACAGTCTTGATTCTTATTTTAAGACAGCTGGTTCCTTACTTTCGAAGAATTTCTATGCTAAATTTGCTTGGCATGTTCGTCGGCGTCCCAGTGTCAAGGCAACCTCAGGATCTTTCTAGCCGAATCTATTTCTTGTCGTTGGTATGGTTTGGCTACCAATGTTCGCAATCATATTTGACCAATCTGACAAAAGTACTTGCGATTCCTTCGCATCAGGTAATCAAAACGTTGGATGATCTGGAACACTCGAACCTTCGAGTTACGGGGCCTCCTGATTCAAGGATATTGTTCAAAGATGATTATCCACGAATTTATAGGGACTTTCAGGTGAGCTTTGTCTTATCTAGTCTCAATAAAAGATTTTCCTTGTATATGTACCAGTAGTCATATTATTCCGATATTCATTCAACCTATGAAACTGGTACACCATACAAAAAAAAAAAAAAAGACAAAAACCACCCTGCACATTATCATTTGTTTTAATTTAAGGTGGATGACGATGTAGACTATTATTCCAACTTTTTTCGGCTACTGCAAGGACGGTTTGACTCAGTATACTACGTAGAGGTAGGAGTATAGAATTGGTCTATAATATCATGAAGTACTCGCACCTATGGAACCGATTATTTTTATTTCAGGATTTGGACAGAAGCATCGCTGAATGGAAAAACGTTGAAGCTTTAAACGACAGGTTTAATTGGTTCCCGATTGCTTTAGTGGCACCAAATACAAGCGTTGTTCTGAAAACAAGTAATAACATTCTCATAAGGATATGGGAAACCGGAGTCTTGAATGCACACAAATCCTTCACATTGCCGAGCTACCAATTACCGAATTACCTCCCGCCCACATTATCTGAGAATCCCTCAGAGCTTGGATTTAATGAATTGAAACGTGTATTTTTTCTGCTCATCGCTGGACTGGCTCTAAGCTTTTTCGTATTCATGATTGAAATCGTAACAGCATTTATTAAAAGGAATCCAAAGTTAGAGGAGGGAAATATAACTTATCCAGGATTGTCGAGGCCTAGATTTGACCATAGGATGATGCTTCCGAGATATACATATCGTACACGTAGATATTGATTGAATTTGCAGAACGTAAACGTAGTTGCAGTAAAAAATGGCACACATTCTAATTGTATGATACTAATTCATCCTAATTATATTTATTCGTTAAAAATCGTCGTAATCTTGCAATTAAATTATTGTACATCTGTGGGAATCGTTAATAAAAAGTCTACATGATTTCCAATTTCATCAATACATACGTATCGCGTCTGGTTCAATTCAGGGAAATTTTATTTCGAAGATTTAGAGAGAAAGAGTTTTTTATGCAGCCTTTTGTACTCAGTTTTGAAAAATTTCAAGAAACTTTTTTCTACCTTCAATCATCATTGCAGATTATTGGGGAAATCAAGATTGGTTTTCATCGTTCCTTGATTCTGTCCTTCTAGCGTTCGGAAGATCTTATACGAGGCGAAAGAAAGCGTTCTCATTGCCTCATAAATTTTTATAGCGCTGACGACGCGACGTCACCTTGTGGATTTCGTATACCTGTTCGAAAGTTCCTCACGAAAGCCTCGGCTCATCTTTTTTTTTCGATCCGCCTTCTGACACCAGCCAAGCTTATCATAAATAAATTGAGCTCCTTCGAAAAAGGCGGTGTCCAAAATGTCATTTCGATATTATTTCACGGCTCTGAATGTTTTGCGAAATAATATTTTCTCCGTAAAACGTCACACCGTACTCAGTGCAAAAAATACTAAAAAATAAATAAATAAAAATATAAGACTTGAAGGTATAGCAGCGTGAGCATGTAATAAATCTACTTTCTATACCAATAATTTAATTGAGATTGCTAATATATATGGTAATGAAAAGAAATTCGTGCTATTGATTCTTTAATTTCTATACTATAATTAAATTTTCGTATGTGTTCGCGTTAACAATTATTTGGGTATTGAAATCCGGATTCAATTAGTCAATTAGATCACAAACTGCTCGTTAATTATGGTTTTTGAATTCCACGAGTTGTAAACTGGATAGCTTTTAGGTTTTATTGTCTGACGATCGTAAAACCCGAACGAGTACATAAGTACTTTTACGGTTTTAATTTGTGGCGAATTTTAACCGTTCGTTATTATAACGGAAAATTATTGTCCAACATGAACATATAATCATAATATAATATAATTTTTCTCATACCCAGGATGACATCGTCTTATCGTATTTTGTGTACCAGTAAAATGAGTCGATGAACACGATGATGGATTCCATAAAAACTCTGTTTCGCGATTTATAAATATCCAAAAATGCGTTGATTGCAAATTTGAGTATCATTCGAAGGGTCAATTCACCCTTCGACACAAGATTTTGTAATTACAACAAAATTCTAAGACTAAGTTGATCCAAGAGCCATAATGACGAAATAGGCAGTTTCTTTTTTTTTCCGAAATGCCTTTCACCAGGTCAAATTTATCGACGTTTACATTAGTTGTTACCTACTACTAACTACCTACGTATATTACAGAATAAATATATTTTCCTAAAAGCTGCAAAAGTATTCATCACATCAACGGGGCGAAAAATCGTTTAATTGATGACGTTCCAACGATGATCTATCTTCCCCTGTACCTGTCGTTACCTGTCATTAGCCACCTCACAAAAGTTTAGGAATATTTCTGGCGACGATACCCATGTGTTGTTTAGTAACAAAACTCGCTAACATAAATCAGCTTTTCCCATGCCCCGTCTCGGCATCTAGCTTGCTGATCAGTCGTCGATTTTCGAAGATTAGTTACTGTCCGTTTTTTGTAAGGAACGGTTGCTTACTGACCGGCTATCCAGCGATTGTACTAAATCCAACAGTCAGCAGCTAGTAAATGAGAAAAAATTAAGTGAGAGGTAAACGGAGTGCACTTTGTTATTATTTTCAAATTATATTACTGTTAGCGTCATTGCATGGACTTCTCTGGTGAGTCTGAAAGATGAAGAATACGGTATAATACTTATAGGTAACGAAATTAAAACCGAAATGTAGGTAGCTGTAATATTCAACGCGTTGTAATAATCAGAGTGGACATACGATACTTCAGAGTATATTTATTTATTTTTCAAATTATTCTTAGTTCGAAAAGTTCATTCGAGTGGAAAAAATGTTGGAACACTTTAATTAGCCTTTGCGTTATGCCTTAACGATCGATACAAAAATTGTTATTTTCTTATTCGTGTAATTGGGGCGAATTTAAATTTTTCAATTACTTCGCACAATTAGGGTGTACAAAAAAAGTAAATTTGTTGGTACAGAGGTAATGGGGTCATGTATTTACCGGGTAAAATGATTCTATGCTCATTTTGTATTCTACCAGTTTTTCCACAGAAATACAATATTCACAGGCGCACTCTGGCAATTGCAGGGTGTTTCAAAACCCATGATTTCTATTCCTAGGAGTCCTGTAAGGTAGTGAGGCGAGTGGAGTTTACGATCTAAGCTTATAGCCAAAATTCATCGTGAAAATCGTATAGGCAGTTCACAGTTTAGCGATTCTTTACACACGTCGAATATTCAACTAGAGTGTTGAGATCGAAATTGAAAAGTTGATTTCTGACGGAGATGCGTTTGTCAATTTTCGTATTCCTCCTAATAAAACGAAGCGACCAGGGAGTTCCTTTTTACGAAGGATATTCGGATCAAGAAGTCGTTTTATCCTGCGTAAACCGAATCGTCAAACGTCACTTTGACTCGAAGCATCAAGTGACTATTTTGGCTCAAGGATCAAAGGACTACGTGAAAGGAATGGAAAGTACAGTTCGGTTGATCGCGAATGTATCTAAGCTAGATAAAATGTCCTGGTTTCCTGAAACGAACCAAGCGGTCGTTTTCCTTGATGGAGATTTTCATCGAGACCTTAACGTTTTGATGTCCCTTGGGACTATTCATCCTCGCGCACGTTTTCTCATAGTTTCTACAATCGGCGATACCAGCTTATCGACTAAAAGTTATCTGATAAAGGTTGTACAGCATCTCCACCAGAATAAAAGATGGATAATTGCTATAGCTGTAAGGCGTATCGGTGGTAACTTGCATCTTTACGGATACACAAAAACCGCTTACAAAAATTGCGACAAACCGACAATAATTAGTTTCGGAAAATGCACCGAAGAAAGGAGTTTATCTCGTCTATATTCAACCACCAATAATTACAACCATTGTCCATTACGATTGGCTACCTTCAACTGGCCACCCTTAACAAAATTTTACTTCAATAATGGGCAAAAAAAATCAGTAGGAATCGAGTCAAATATAGTCAACGATATTGTCAAACGATTGAATGCTTCTGCATTATTTGTGGAGGCTGCACCCTCAGGTGAGTATCGTTCAGGGATACGTTTCATTTTTTGATGCATTATTCCCCGACATATGTCTAAGACTATACAGTTTCGCAGAGATCAGGAAAATCATTGGAAATCACAATGCAGACATCGGATTTGGCCAATTGGCGATGTACGACGAAAACGCATTTTTGTACACAAAGAGCTACTTTTCCGCTCAGGGATTAGTACTAGTCCCAAGGCACTCACCGCCGGGTCATTCGATTCTAAGCAATTTGACGCCATTTACAAATACGGTATTTGTCCAATCTACCTTATCACCATCACGATCTTCATAATCCTTTTTCACGCTCCAGGCACGTCAAAAATTTCTAAATTTTCAGGTCTGGATCGCCATAATTCTAATCCTGATTTTTGTCATGATATTGAGGATGATTTTACCAGTTTTCAAAGCCATCTCTATTCTCCATATCTGGGCACTGTTTATGGCTTTTGGAGTAAAGACGACGCCAACACGTCTGTCACAACGTATGTATTTCATATCGCTGATGATCTTCGGTTACGTAATTACACAGGCCTACCTGGCCAACTTGACGATGACTTATATGAAAGCTGCTGATGCCGATGAGATCGAGTCGTTAGATGAACTGGAAGAATCGAAGATTCCGTTTGGAGGTGCGAGGCTCTCTGCAAAATTGTTTGCGATAAGATATCCAAGACTGTACAATGAGTTTAAGGTAATGAATACTCGATAACGGTTTCAATGTTGAAAATATTTGGAGTAAATTATGGTAGAAATATTGCAATGAATTATTCCAATTATTAACTAAACATCTCAGGTCATGAACTTGACCGAATTTCACGATAACCTTTCAAAGCTGAAGACTGGAAGACATGGCGTAGCTACATACGTCGAGGTAAGTAGAAGCCTTATTTAACCCTTTCCTTTATACGAGGAACTGAAAATGATCATTTTTAATCAGGTGTCAAGGTATGTCAACTATAAAAACTGGAAGCGCACTATTCCGTTACCAGAAATATTTTTATGGTATCCAGTAGCGTTGATTCTGCCAAATGTAAGCACTATAGTGTCAACGTGCGATTGGACGATTTCTGCGGTCGTAGAGGCTGGCTTTTTGGACATTTGGGCAAGTGTAATGAATCGTAAGAAAGTTTTAGAAGATGCAATGGAAGAACAAACCGACGACCACAAACGTATGGATTTAGAACAATTCTTGATATTATTTCGATTACTCGAAACGGGTTTAGGTCTTTGCACTATTGTTTTCATAATTGAATTTCTGGTAGGATTCTGTCGAAGAAAACGGCACTTCATCATCAAGCGATGAAACATCGAGATCTTTCTTTCTCCTGAAAACAATAACTATATTTTCAAATAGTATTTTGAAAAATGTTAATTTTTATTTCGCTACCGATTGGCTTTCTATTTTCACATTTTATCCAAGTCAGAGTAAATCGATATGATAAAGTTGTCAATTAAATGTCCGAGAAGGTCTGACCAAAGTAAGGTCTAACTGTCAGTTGCACATGGCACGGAGAAACTTGGGGCTAACAAAATTATCTCAAAGTTTAACCTGGGTCATTAATTTAGTGGTCAGAAAACGAATACTGTAAATCTTTGCGTGAGAAGTCTGCGTGTTTACTGGCAGTAGTATAGCCCTGGTGATGGTCAGACACTAAACGACGATTGGTGAAACGAGCACTTAGTTACTGTGCTTACTTGAATGTTATAGTCTATTGAGAAATATTGCCGTTTAAATATAGGTATATACTATATATATAATGTCTGCGAGATTTTGATGGAGAGAAATAGTTAATAAAAGCTTTGGTTTAAGCCTGACGATATCTCAGGAGGTTGTATATATTTTGTCAAAGTCAAGATTTGCTTCTTGGAGAGAACATCAACTCAGAATTTGTTAGTTGTCGTTCACTCTGAGGTTGAAACGTCTTTTGCAGGAATGAAAATTGGAAAATAAAACACTTTCAAGCCCTATATATATATCCCCGTCAATAAAGGAGACAACCTAGTCTGAAAATACGCTGTCTTTTCGGAAATTTGTAAAGTTTCAGAGACGGTGGCGTAGTTCGAGAGGGAAATATCAGAAGAGTGAGTAGGTATACGGGCGAGAATGTGAAAGCAAAAGGAAAGGAGAAAAATGAAAAGAATGAGGAGTACGAGGATATAAGAAGATAGAGTGGAAAATAGGTTCGAAAATTATATGGAAATTGTGGAACGAAATGTTGGAGCATAATTCGTCGCTTGATGTAAAAGAAAATGTGTTAGTAGAGAGCTTACATATATTATAAGCCATATATCTAATTGAGCTTGCGGGTTTTCTAGCTGTGAATTATTACCATGTTTTTACATTCACAAACGAGATTTTAATTATCCACGTTGTCTGCATCGCATGCGCAATTCTACATTCAAACGAATTACGCAAATTTGTTACAAAGTTCAAGTACTACATGACGGTGCATATGGTACTTTTATCCGCAATTTGAGATCATTTTCGAACTGTTATTTCTAACTGAATATAAACAAAGGAAGAACCATCGATGATCGCGATTTTCTCAACCAATTCTTATTATTCTTTGAAACAGTCAATCATGCGGACTTTATTAACAATTAACACGTACTCAAAGTTTTGTTGGCATTGTCGTCGAATGACAGCTATCATTTGTTGAACTATGCAATGTGGTATACCTATAGAAACGATTGATTTGCAAAGCTTCGGTCATTCGGCGTAACAATTGGATCTATACTCATACCGACAGGCGCCATTCGAAATAAAATTAATGACCTGTAACCGTAAAACGAAATAGAGCAGAGACCAGTAAAGTTTTGAGCCAATTTGATAAATGAAATAGAAATGAAACGTAGATATGTATACATGTTATAGAAACGTATAAACTCGTTCCATAAAATTTCAATCACATTGAATCATTATTAAAATCAATCGAACAAAAGCAATATGGTTGTTATGTACAGATCCAATATGACTATCTTCTTTCAGATAACACTTGACGTACATAACAAATTCTTAAAATTTAGAACGTGGATATAGATGCACAGTGCAGTTATGACTATAAAATGTCATATCTTTTTTATTTTTATTGCCAAACTATTTGCGAATTTTATAGTTCGACTGGCCAAGAGCCCAGTTCTATTCACGCTATTGGAAATGTGTCTTTTTCCTACATACATTTGATTATCCAGTCGACGAAACGTTATCCAATGAATTTGCATTCCAAAGGCGTTATTAGAGGTGCAGAAAAAAAAAAAAACATCGAGGATAAATTTGATCAAAATTTGATTTTTAGGATAGACGAACTTCACTTACATACAATTAGCTTCAAATTAACTCTAGGAGAATCGCACGTGGGAGAAATGAACGCTAATATTTATCCATTAACGAGTCGAGGGCTTTTATCACAAATATTTAAAATTACGTTTCACCCTTACTGCTCTAAAACATTTACACGCTAATATAACGTAACTTATAACTACGTATCTACAACGATTCCTTTCTGCCCGATGTACAATCCTGGATTACGCAGTCTAATCGCGGTAAATTAGGTCTTCGACGTGAGTTGAGTAGGATAAGGCATATAGTGACTAATTCGTTTACTGTCGAACAGTACCTAACCAGCCCATACATACCTTTGCCACTTTGGCTATCCCCGGTGTGGCGTATGGTTAATCTAATATTCCTATGCCATAGAATAGATCAGGGCAACGTGTAGTTCTGACAAAAGCGTGCTTCGCTTCGTACAATAATTTGGTTATTATGGCACCAGGTAATTAAGTATATAATCAAGACTTCGCTCCTTTTGATCCTGCAGTTTCGCTTCTGCGATAAAAAAAAAAAAAAAAACAAGAAAATATCGGATTAAAATGAATTTTTTTTATTCAAACACATTAACGAACGAATGTATTCCCGGTTATTTCATATGAACATAACTTTCGGAAGTTTATATTTTTCTTATTTTAGTAAAAACATTTACCACTACTTATTTACTATATTTACGAATGTGTGATACCCACGGTGCAGATAACATAAACTAAAGCATTAACATTTCACTATAAGGAAAATGTCACCCCCAAGAGAAGTTTTACTGCAGTGAAACAGTATTTTATTCTTCATGACTTATACCTATAAATGCGAGTGAGGTAAGTGTTTATAGTTTATTTACGAAGAATTAAAGTCAACTCTAGAGGCTTAGACGAGAGAAAATGATTACCTCGTAAAAGGAAAATATATGAGGAAATTATTGTGACTAATCAGTGTCAAATAAAAAGGGTGCAGTGCCTACGATAAATTGAAATTCAACTCGCGTTACAAACTTGAAGGATAAAATGCGGTGTGATAAACCTGGCCGTTTGTTCTTGTTTAATACCCCTGAAATCATATCACCAGTTCACCGGCTGATGAAATCGTTCGAAGCGTGTTTAATCCTCTTTGATGAAGGATCGCATTTGAATGGAACCCATGAGCTGAACCATCTCGAAGCGATGACCATTATTCGATGAAAGCCATCTGCTTCACGTCAGTTTGCTGATTTCCATTGATGGTGCAAATTGCATATTGCAAATTTGAAATGCATAGCACCGTGACTAACCATCCGATTTTCCTTATCGTTTAATTGAATGTGGTTATCATTGATTCACCTATTCAGAGATATTTTTTAAAGCTCTACTGTGTATATATCGAGGCAAATACTTTATCGGAAGTGGGATGAAACAGAGAAATTTTTTAAGCTCATTCGAGAGTTTGGAAACTGAAAAGTAAAATTGAATCGGAGTCAAAGCTCCTTTCACGTCGTATTTTATTATATTTTCAAATATATTTCACGTTTTGTCATTTCACCTGATGAATTCATCTTTTCATTCCGAAATCTCATCTCCTGCGATCTCTAGTGAAAACGGAATGGGCTTGTCTTGTGAATCTGCAGATTCTTGAGAATTTAATTCCGGCTGTATGAGTTAGAGGAGCAATGTGGTGGGCGAATGAATACCTCTCAGGGTGGAAATAATTTTGAAAAATTACGTAGAATCTAAATACCCGATTCCATTTGAAACTATAATTACAAAACATTTTCGTTATTAGACTAGTTTAGTTCGGTTAACTCGCCCAGAAGTTTAACCGGAAAGTAATTATACCATCGAACTGAAGTGAAATGGTGAGACTAAAACGGGACACGATAATACCTTCGTAATAGCAGCCTATTTTTATTTCGTAACTTACTACAGTGAGTGAAAAATAAAAGTAGCTCATCTTCATATCGAGACGAAAAGGTCAGGACTTACGTTAGCGTATGAAAATTCGCCAATTCTTCAAAGTGCAAGCACCACTCGTATCGAATTCTGGCTCAAAGCCACAAGACTTGATATTACAGGTTTAATGTTTCATAGCAATTTACATTGAAGCAGTATATACTGTACGTATATATGTAAAGTGTAACGAATTTTTGGATTTCCATTCGCCATTAAGAATCCGAAAAGCTTTACTTCAGATTAGGATTAGGAATAACTCTTTCATTGAAAGCACTCTGTGCATAAAAGCATTCATTTTTTCTGACGCTTGAGGGGCTAAAGGATCAGAACCACGTCATCATCAACATCAAGAATTAAAATTTCAAAACTGTAATCAGTTTCCCTATTTTTGTCTATTTTTCGAGGCTGCAGGCATCGACGTCATCGAAATTCCATCAAATCATCCCACGCCGTTGTTGTAGCGAAAATTCGAGAATGGTTCATTGTTCCTGTTCATAGCAGATGAATTATCTACAGACTACAGAACTCGGTTTATCTGCCGTAATTGTCTCCTGTTATTTCAGGATCCTACAGTGATTGACTTCAGTAACACCATTGAAAGTTAGTAGGTACGTTCAGTGTTCATTTCAATTCATTGACTGCCTTACCTCAGTTTATTTTATTGGTATTTTATATCAGACGTGAGATATTCGTAAAGAAACCTGAATTAAAAAAAGGATCATTGGTCGTTTTCTCAAAGCGTTTAATACCTCGAGAAAAATAAGCTTCTATTTTCTACACTAGTTCAGTTTTTACGGGGCAACCGTGTTGTTATTAGCGAACGTGTGAGCTACCTAAAAGCCACCCCCGACATTTAGTAGACTCTAGAGGCTGTGTGTCTGTTCAGCTATAGGGTATGTAGCACAACAGCTGGGAGAAAGAACAGGTACTGTTAGTAGCTATTAGAGCTATTGAGGTCTGCACGTTCTTATTTGTAGATTTATAACTCACGGGTAAAAGGTTTTAATGAACATTTTACAGTTTGAAAATTTTTTACTCTAATCCTTTAAGTACTTACCTACGTAGCCAATCTCAAAGTGCACATAGGGTTAAATTAAACCCATGAGTGACTTTAGACTTGAAATATCACGAAAATTATGCATATATTTGGAAAAACAATTATCAGACGTTTTTTGTAGATAATTTATTCAGCTTTAGGGTCATGTGGTTAAATTTTTTAAATAAAACTTTTTTGCCATCGAAAAACGTTCTTTAAGTTAAACCTGCGCTACATTTTACAAACTTTAAGGGTTCAAATTCTTCGTTACAAGAAAATCAATTAATTTTTTTAGATGAGGATGTTGGTCGTCAAATTGCTTCTAATAGTAATTGAGGTTGAAAAAAAAGGATAATATAAGGCAATAATATAAGGCAATAACTCATCCTGCCAATATATTATAGCCCAAGGATTTATAACATTTCTTGTTCATTTTTTGGGCGTATCGATGAAGCAGCTTGGATTCTCTCGGTGAAGATGTTATTTTTTTTTTTGCTAATAAGCTAGATTCCAAATATCAAATAAATACGCAGTTTTTCCTTTACGAAATATTTGTACACATCTTTCGCAGAAAGGAGCATTCTATACGACGCCTTCGGCAGTCCGAAAATGATGTGACGAATTTTATGAAAAGAAGAAAAAAAAGGAACAAAACGTTATTAAAATGTAAATTATCACTCTTATCGTTGGCTCAGAAATTCCATAAAGATGATGCATTACCTTGATTGCCTGGTATACGCTCGGCTATATTCCGACACTTCTTGACAGGTTATTTTCATTTTCAAGAACGTACTTCTGTCGGCATAATTTACACGGTTGAGAAAAACCAGACCGTTCATACATCGAGTTTTTTTTTCTCATCTGGTTTTCAAGCCCTGGCATTATTCCTTTAAATAATACTGGCTCTGTTTTACAAACTAGTATAATCTTATCAACATGTTAAGCACGCTCTTCCATATATTTCGATTTTTAATGCTTGATGCCATTAGAAATTCCCATTAGATCGTTCTAAGAGTTCCCAAGATGTTTTCTTTGCTGGTAGAAAATTAATCGCGAATACTACCTTTCGTCGGGCTACACGCGATGGGAAAAATAACTGCTAGTAAGAAAGACGTATTGATGTACTACCAAGCATATTATATGACACACGCGATAAGCTGACTGGACGAATTGCTCCGAATAATTTCACGCTCTGTTGGATGCTGGGTTTCCACGGCAATGAAAAGGTCAGATTTGATTGACGAACATTATTTTTCATTCTTTTCTTATTTAATTTTGTTACATTATTTCAAATGGGTTGTTTTCGCGTACCTATAGCTTTAAATTACATTTGGAGTTCGGAGCCGTTAAAAAAAATCGGTAATACAAGCGGGATGGGATTCATAATTCGCGTATACAATATTCGAGTATTTTTACGTACATTTCCATTGATTACATGGTTTTTATCTCGATTGTCGTGGATTTTTTACAAATCACAACAGCAGTGATCGGTCGATTCACAGGAACCACTTCGACAATCCTTTTTTTTTGTTGAATATTTGCAATTGCCGCTTGCAGGGGTCTAAAATATCCGTGCAGAACTGAAAATTTGAGCTCTAATTTAAGAAATGCGATTTTCAATTTGGAACTAGTTTGTTTCACGATTTATTATCGTCGTGGGAATAATTATCATCTGCAAATCTTCGAATTCAAGCATGTAAGTTACATACGTGATTATCAGTGTTTGAATTACGATTAAGTTATCACATGGTGTTACGGAATTAATAGTAATTAGAGTTCAGAATTCCTATGATTAGATTTCGTACTCGACTAAGTTTGGATGGAATTTCCTCTTGTATAGAGAAAAAAATCTGGAAGTAACAGCGTATTGCAGACCCAAAAGGTGTCGGACTTAGTCACGTATAAAATCTCGTTCAGATGGTGAGATTTACACAAATTAAGGGCAACGACAACCTGGAATGTTGCACTCTATATAAATACTAGAATTACTTGAAAGAAATCACGAACTGTTTCCTCGTCTTTTATTCACAGATTGAAATGTATGTAAGAATAGCTTCTAATGGAACTGAATGGGTGAAAGAAATTTCGAGGGTACGTGTACACTATACATATATTGGGGTAAAGAAAATCGAAGAAGTTACTACCATCCGGAAAAAAGTTTGTAATAGAGTTCACGACTTTTATATCAGTCGTAATGTTGGAAAAACGGAACATTTTTGGCTCCAGTTATTCCGGTAGAATTCTAGGACAATGATTGAAATTCCTTATCTATCGACGCGACGAGACGTCAGAGCTTCACGGTTATGTTTTTGCTGTACCTATATAAAATCGGTAAATATTAAGAATTCATTTACAGTATTGAATTTTTTTTTTCATTTCTGATTAATTAGACTGTGAAAAGCTCGCTTCTTCGAAAGATACAAACAAGATTGTATCTTTTATGAATATTACCTAAAATCAATGCAGAGGATTTCGGAATCTTTTTCATAGGATTGATACGACGTGTTTGAAAATGGACTTGAGCACGACCGAATTAATCACCCGAATGCAAATACCCGTAGACCTTAAATCCTTGGGGGATTTTTCCGTCTTATACTTCGACGATTTAGGATTCAGCGAAAAATCTGACGTCGACACCTTCTTTTTCCGCTCAGCGATACCTTTCTTCACATCGCGTGATCTTTCCATTTCACTGAGTTCTGAATTTCTTCATTCCGGATGATTGGGAGTTCTTTTTTTCTTTTTACGTCTGATTATTCACTCCTGAGAAATAAATCAGCGAAAATCACCCTTTGGATTTTCAAAAATAAGCTCGATTGCTTTTTTCCAAGTTTCGACGTCTTCACCATACCGAAAAATAAAAAAAGTAATTAAAAATGGGACTCAAATGCATGTCACATCAATAATCGTGGTCTTTACTCTTCCTTTGATCCCTGTCACCACAATATCAGAGCTCATTAAGTTTATCGAATGATTTCTTAACAAGTAAAGCGATTAATCGTACTTTTAATGCTGCATGAGTAAATACGTAAATAATTCATGACCAGGATTGCGAGGAGGAGTTAGGGAACGGAAATCGAGTGGAGAAAATAATCTGATAAGAATTTTCGAGACCGTCTGGTACTTGCGAAGTGAGAAAGTTGCAGAGTGATTCCTTAATCTTTAAACTTAGTACGACTAATACAGTTTGGGTAAAGTTATCTTTTAGTTTAAAAGGATGGATTTGGATTAAGAAAATAAATTAAGACCTTTTGTTATTTGGTTCATATAGTTGCGTCCCGTCTTATCCGTCCGTCATTCGATTAGGATATTATTACGGTACATCAACAGGGACGCTTTACCCCCTGGGATTTAAGGGACCCAGATTTACAAAGGGATCCTATCCAGCGATAAAGGGGACAGTTGAGTCAAGATTGGAAAATAGAATTAAGTACATCGAATCGCGAAAGATGTGACCATAATGTAATCAGCATTTTCCAATTTACTTATTGTTAGTGAATTATTGTCGAATTTTTCTTATGATGAGGTAATGCCGTTACCAATCCAGGGATTCACTCTTTGAATATGAGTTCATATTTCCAGAACGATTTCTCGAAGATATAGATGTACCCTGATTCCTGAATATAGAGGCGACTCATCTGAATATTTGCTTTGTTCAAAATTCCAGCTAATTGTAAGTCAAGATTTGATATTAATTATACTCTGTCCATGGCACTGGAACGCTTCCTCAGAGTAATGGTAATCACTTAAGAGGATAAAATCCTAGCTACGTACCTGCGTTGGAACAACAAAGTGCAAATATCGTTCCCCTGAGAATAAAATTTTTTACCAGAATGTTATAATTTCGTTAAAGTCGCATTCCGCTTTTTCGTTGTTCATTATTTTCCTTGTTCTAAAACTGCAGCAGACATGACTTGTATGACTTATCTCAATTACACGAAGTAACTATATGTGAAATGCAGTCAGTTCAGAGAGATATGAATTCGTAAATTGAAATATGGAACACGGGAGCATATTTTTTTTATTTTTTGGGAAAATTTTACGGAGGCATGAAGAGCTTTGAGAAATGGTGTCAGGAATCGACCGTTCCATTACTCGAGCGGAGCTTCAACAAATAGCAAATATCTCAATTTCAACGGAAAGCTTTGCTACTCTTGGGCATGCTAGCTAACAAAGAGGTTCTGCCAAAGGGAAAACGGCGTACGTGATGTCGCGGAGAGAGAGAGAAAGAGAATAATAATAATAATAAGAAGGAGAAAAAACAAAAAAAAAAATTCCATTAACACTTGTGTAAGTTCGAGAAATATGAGCTACTCAAAACGTACGTAACTGGGATAACAAGCTCTACTTTCTTTATGAACAAAAGACCAGGGAAAGCAAACGGATGCGGCTGAGATGCGAAATGAGTTGTAATAAAAGGACGAGGATCTGAGTGTGACTAATCTACAAACTTCGAGGTAGACCGCAAAAGTAGTTACCAAGTTTCCGGGTATCTACCCGTGTAGAAATTCAACCATGGTACTGATCGGGTTCTGGCTAGTTTGCCAGATTACAAATGGGGCCCAGATCTGGCTGAAGTTGTGGCGCCACGCTATGGTCCCGGCCAGATGTTCATGTTTTAGATACAGCGCCCGATCAGAATCCGATCAGGCTACCTACCATGGCACCCTACTTGCGCCACAATTTCTGCCAGGACCGTGCCCGAGCTGGCACTTTTCTGCAAATCTGGGTGTTTGGGATATATGCAAATTAAAATAGTCCATTTTCAGAAATTGAGTTTTCGTTATTTATTGCTTAACAATATCAATATTGTCAGTATCAATAATTAAATATATAAATATCATAAATTAACAAGTATTACAAATCTTTTTAGTTCTAAAATCCTATTCCCCTAACCGCCCTAACAGTCGCTTATAGAGAGGTAGTACTGTACACGGAAATTGATGGTTAGAAACAATATATAAGGGCGGTAAAGAGGCATTCCATATTTCAGCCCAAACGAAGTTATACTCGCTTTATAAGATCGGGCAGTGACACCACGATGCCACTCCAGATCCTGGGCAGTAGTGCAAGAATTTGGCAGCCGCAACCATATAGTACGAGAATGAGCCATATCAATTGTGTTTGCTTAAATATATCCAATTCAGTAACTGAAAAGTCGTATCCGATCCTAAAACTATCGTTTACGAACATTTTTCCATTGATAAAATTGCATATATCAATCATAATCCAGCATTTTGCAGAATTGTGGCAAGCCATGAATATGCCCGATGTGGCGCATTTCAGTTAATCGAGTATTTTGCCAAATTGTGGCAAGCCATGAATTTGCCCGATGTGGCCCATTCCAGGTAATCGAGTATTTTGCCAAATTGTGGCAAGCCATGAATATGCCCGATGTGGCCCATTCCAGGTAATCGCGTATTTTGCCGAATTGTGGCTGGCCATGAATATGCCCGGTGGGGCCCATTCCAGTACTATGGCATGCCTTGGCAAATTTCTACACGGGTAGCAGGGTTCTCCCTCGGGAATGGCGATCCGAAACCGCTTGGATACGCGTCGATCGCGTAAAGCTTGTTTTTGAATTACAATTTTAGGTAAAAACGATTGGTTTTTTTACTTCGCACGAAATTCCATTCATTACTTGTTGTCTAGGTTCAATTTTCTAAAGATTGCCGATATTCTACTTAACGTTACTCCGATCAGGAATTTTCTTCCAATCCTGGAAGGAGTTAGGATTACTAAAAAAAAAATCGGTTATTTCTTTGCTCGTCGTCTGGCCACGAGTATGTGTGACCTTATGAAATTTTGGCTCATACTCGTTAAATTCCAATTTTAAATTCTATAGTAACCGCGGGATGGGTTATATATTTCTTTTTATTTCCCAGTAGGTAGGCGACGGAGATTTCGGATAAAGGTCACCCTGAATTTACTTTCTGATTTGTGCTGGAAAAGAAAAAAAAAACAAAACAAAAGATGTTATAGGATAAAATACAATTTTATATTCGGGGGATAATAAATTCTTTAAAAAAAACTATTCATTTTCGGAATAAGAAGAAGAAGAAGAAAAAAAATAAAATAAAAAACTGGTTTATCTTTCTCTCTGTACGAACATTTCCCTGGAATAATTTATCGCCGAACAACAAATTTTCCAAGGCTTTTTTTTTTCAAGTTTAAAGAAAACATGCAGGACGAGAAAGGACTACCTAAATAATCTCGCGATAAACTTGACTAAACAACCAAAGATGTCCAGAAAAACTGGACTACATATATGTCCGACCTGTGTAAACCCGGAATTCCAAGTTGTCAGAAAAATAAATATACCTTTGACCAAATTTACGAAGGGTTGATGCGAAAGGGTAGCAAAATCTACAGACATTCGAGCCATCCGATCTCGATCAATTTCAATTCCGTTTTTCTAATGGGCTGTGACTTCTTTTAACCTATGTATATGTCTGTATAAAAAATAAACAAAATAAAAAAAAAACAGAAGCAATTTTTCGAAGAGAAACCAAAGAAAAGAATCTTACTTCTGTTGAGATTTTCATAATAAGACACGAGGATCTTACGAAATATGGCAGACATTAATCGTTGTTAGAAAAAGAAAAGCCTCTGTACTTGACAGTTCGGTGGTACCTTATGTCGACGTCACGGACAGATGATTATGTAGTTATTAATTAGACATTTTAAATAAAAGAAGATACCTTAGAGATAACACTAGCGAATCTGGAGCTGACGTTCCCGTTATGAACATTTACATACGTGTGTATTAAATTAGTCATTACGACGTTCTTTAACGATTATAAAAAGAAATTTATCATCAGCTTATTTTCTCGACGGATATGTACAATTTTTAGATCCATATTCCTTACGTATTATTTGTCACACGTCAGATTAACGTTGTATAAAGTCCCAGTATCCATAATGTTCTTTTGCCTTCATATCCCCGTCAGCAACCCATTATAGTATATACTTCGGGCCATTATTTTCAGGAAGAAAAAGCGTTAAAAATGTATGACCACATCCTCTTAGGTTTCTCGATAATACGTTGCGTTGTTCCATAAGCGAGATACGTCTTTGGCTGAAACGGAATCATAAAAAATGTCTGGCTTCTAGCCTGGGGATATAAGAAGAAGAAGAAGAAGAAGAAGAAGAAAAATAAGGGACAGAAAAAATACTTTAATATTTGTAACTGCATAAATTTATAGGATGGGGGGAGAAAAAAAATCTGGTAGTTTAAGAAATTTTTCACCGATAAACAAGCCAGAATGATCCAGAAGCCCGTACCTCAGAAGCAAGCAGGGGTAAAGATAAATGAAGCGAAACGTTCAGTTCGACCAAGCGTAAACTACACAGTTTCACAAAGCACGTATATGGGGTGCAAACAAACCCTGTTCTTGAAAAAAAAAAAAAAAAAAATTTCGTTGGTTATCGAAGGAGGTGTCGATGAAAGAGAACGCACAGTACTTCTCACTGACCCAGGATTCGTAAAATCTCAGCTCATCTTTAGCGTTCATAAACCGTACCTTGATATCTCTTTCCTGATAAATCGTAATCCCAATACGAGAAGAAGGAGAAGAAGAAGAGGTCTGGAAATTGCTAGGAAATAGTTGGCGTGTAGGATCGAGGATGTGAAAAAAATTTTGACGGGAATACCTATTAACGAACCCAACAACTTCGATGCTGGTGATAGCAAAAAAAATTTACGAACTTTGTATTATAGGATAGACTCGTAAGATCTTGACTAATCTCTATTAATGTAAGAAAAATGAAGTATCGTAAAATAAGCTGCTGACCTTTTTGAGGAGCTATTCGATCTTAAAAAGTTCAATAAAATATCCTGAGGTGATTCTATTTTTTTTTTTTCCTTCCTTCCTTCCTTCTTTCCAGGGAGTGCGGATGGCAGGCAAGTTTCTTTTCCTCGGTAAAAGTTCGAGGATTAAGCTGAGTTTGAAGATATAATGAAATTTGTTCGTGGATATAAAAGGTCCGTTAAGTCAGAAGCCGAAATGATCGACAAAGATAAAAATTTTCTTCATTGCAAACCTTTTCCGCAATGTCAATGAACACACACATGTATACAATATACATATATGTGTATTATTTTCACACAAATACAATTTCTCATTAATTGTAAATTCTCATTCGAAAAATAATTGGCATTTGCCGTGTGGTCGGTGTACCGTGACGAAGGGGAGTTCTCAATTTACACACGGTATAACAGTAAAAAAAAATGTTATTTTTCTTTTTATTTTATTTTTTTATAACACATCAATTGAGTCCGGCGTATGAATGTGTACATGTGTAAAGAGTAATACGCAATCTCTACCGTTAAAACGAAATAGCAATAATTTATTTATCATCATTTTTTATTTGGTAAAATAAAAAAAATAATTCTCAATTTTTAGACAACGATGGATCGATCGTTGCCTACGAGGTAACATTACAGTACCTACACACTACGGTTTATTTTTTTATTTTCATTTATTTTGTTCCAAATAAATATGAACACTGAAATAGCGGAATAGAATTAATGGTTATTTTATTGCTTCGTATCGAGTAGATAGTATCATAACGACAATCGTTTAGATTATAATGAACTGTCGGGAAACGAGACGGGTTCTCTTTATTACATGACTGTGACGATAGATATCACGTTATTGCGGCTATTTTATCATTTGATTATACTGATGATTATCAATTACCCATAATATAAACATGACAGGTATCATGAATTACGTTCAGATAGTTGTTTTCGTATAATTAGTAATCGATGATTGACGTTAGTCACACGTTATTTTTTTGTTCGAATATTTCAAATAGAAAAATATCAGGATTTATTAATCCTGAGGGACAAAAGTATATCTGGGTATACAGCTTCGTCGAGAAATCAACGAAGTAGTAATACCCAATATTGGGTCAGCCGTCTCAGGTAACTTACAATATATGTAATAAGTTGTGCTTACGTCTATCTCAAGCCATTGACTACACAGCTAATTGAGAAATTTCAAATTTTAATTATCTAAGACCGGGAGTTTCGGAAAAAAATAGATTATAGATCAAATTCGATCAAGTTTGGATTCAAATTTTCGGAAAAAACTAGATCTAAATGGATCAAAGAAGATCTAGTGAGATCTGTTTAGACCTATATTGTTCCCAAAATTTAGATCTCACTGGATTATATCTGATCTAATCCATTTATTTCCGAGATGATTTATTGCAGTGATTTTTCTTTCGTCCAATATGTAAGTAAGATGAAGACATCTTAAAAAAAAATTCTGCTCTCTAATCTAACTATAATATGATAAAAATTGACGATTTCACAGCTGGTTCAAATAAGATTTGGAGCAGCTGTTGCCACACGAGAAGGTTATTCGCTTTTCAACATTGTCAGTGATCCAAAATTGCTGAAAAAAATATCCGCTACTTTAGTAGCTGGGGTAAAAATCACCGGATAGTGTCTGAGTGAGAGAGAGAGAGAGAGAGAGGGATGGGAAATCTTTTATTATGAGATTCCGGGCTAGAAGATCTCTCACGATAAAAATGGAAAAGGAGAAAGAACGAGAGGCTGTGATAGAGAAATTGATATAGCCGCGGTTATTCCCGGGATCCGAGGTGGCACGGGATTGATGCTATGGGTGCTGATCCTATTTTGACGATATCTTTGTACCTACGTGTTAAAGTACCTATAACGCGATCTGTAATGGTATCAAGCTCAATTCTGGTTATCCGGGTCGGCTGCAGAATGCTATTATCTTGCTGCTCCATTACCGCGCGATTATACCTTCTCTGTTCTTAATCTAAAGACTCGAATTACGGGCGTCGCTATAACAGTACGTCAAAGCCATTGTTTGAGTTAAGTTTGAGCGGCCTTCTGTAATGGACATTTTTTTTGGTAAGTTTATATGAAAATTTTTAGAAACTAGTTCTACTAACGAGAAATATAATTATTAATTTAAACCGATGATATTAATTTGCGATAAAAAATAATCATATCAACTAATTAACAATAATCCAATAATTTCACATGGACAGTTCTTCCAGCTAATGATAGTGGTTCATGAAAACGCAACATACCTACTCGACTCCGAATATTAGTCTGAAATTAGCCTCATTAATTAAAACTACTATAGACTTACTATACCCAATTATACGTAATGGCCAATCAAATAATAATCAGAAAATATTAAGGAATAAATAAATGGTGGATTTTTCATGATTTTAATATTGAGGATCTGATGTTAGGTATAACAGCTATGATATGATCGTTAAATAGTTTTAGCTGTTAATTGCTTTATCATATGGATCAAATAACACCGTTAGTCAATCTCAGGTTTACGAGAAAGCCGTTCATCACCCTCATAGTGAAAGACGTCTCGACGGATCCGCGCCATTTAACAACGTTGTAAAATCCCTACTACGTTTAGGATAATCGTTTGGCGTGGATTGTGTTATAGACAATTTCCGAATCGATAAATCATCGTTTGGTATATTTTACACCCTGATTAAAGACATCAGTGCTGATCCATAAGGCGTAGAGATTATTCAACTGTTTGAAATTCTCTAATAAGTTTTTGCAATGCAGAATTTGCCATATAGAGATTGAGAGACTCAAATTTTAAAGAGGTGTCAAAATTTGGTAATAAATATTTTTGAGAAAGGCGGCTGTACTCTTTTTCACATTTTTGTTCTCGTTTATGGGGGATGTCGTGATACATCTATCAAGTTATCAGGCCAGGCAATGGCTTCTGGCAAAAAGAGCAACCTAAGGATAGCGATTTCCGTCGTCCTATCATTTCTCCCCTTTTTCACAAAGCAGCAAGGCGCTCGTTGGAAAATTCGATTTGACCTTCCTCATTCGTCCTACTGGTGGGTTCCAAGTTTTCGTTATCGAAGGATACGGAAATGAAATTGGCAAAGGATTAAATTGAAATTGCGGATTCATTCGGAGCCTCGGGCTACAACTGACTTTGACAATGACAGACTTATAAGGAAGAGTTGGAAATGTGATTTTGAGTAGAAGAATTGGCAATTTCATAACGCAATAATCTAATATTACGCGCAGATACAAATTCTGCCTCAGATATGTGATAAATGCGAAAAGAATGGCCATTTAAAATCGAGAAATCTGAAGCCAATAAGAACTTCGCGAATTCCCAGCAGTAGATAAGCGCAATTGAGAGAACTGGTAAAATTTTGATGCAGTGCTTTCGCCAAAGTCAGTGATAAGCTAAGCATGAGCAGGACCATCCACAGATATAAGAAACTACCCCAAGAGTTCCATGTTTCTCACCCCTAACTCTCGCCGCGGTGCAGATAAGGGAAAATAATCAGTCCAGTCGTATTTTTTTTTCTGAAAAAAGTTCTTGCATGTCACATAACGAGCACTGATACCGTCGTGTAGAAATCACTTAGTATATTAATCGCTATTTGCAACCCTTGAAAATGTATGGCTGTACTGGTCGCTAGTGACGGTCCATTGTCATTTGTCGTTTTTTTCTTTTCTTTTTAAATCGTGAGATTCGCCATGTATCCTCATTCCTGAGATCCAAAATATGTTATTTTCCTATTTACTACATTTACGAGGACAAGGGTGGTTTCAGCAATTTTTTTTTCTTCATTAATTTGGTTCAGGAAAAAAATAAAATCACGGCAACATTAGCATTCAAATGAAGAGATTTTTTTTCAAACTTTTACAGACATCTTGTGCAGTTTCAGGTAAAGCTCACTCTATTTAAATTTTTTTTTAACCTATTTGAATCTTTTCTTTGTAGACAGAAAAGAAATAAAAAAAATATGAATAAAAAAGCCGTAAGTACACCAGGTGAGTGAAAGTTTGAAAGGGATGCATTACATCGAGGATTCAATTTTTTTTTTTTTTTATATCAAGCACAACTTCCATCCAAGAGTTTGTAAACTTGATAAGCATAGCTACTCGACTCTGAAAAGCGCTTACTTCTTAAGTATTAATTTCTTCTTAGCTTTTGCGTTTACATTACGATTATTTCTTTAATTATTCAAGCTATGGAAACAGAAAATAGTTAGGCTGAAATTGGTTGTATCGTCATCATCATCATCATCATCGTCAGGCGACAGTTTAGCTGGTGAGTCTAGTTCCCTTCCAGAATTTACCTACAATAATACCATTTTGTTCACCAACCACTTGAAGAAATTCTTATGCTAAAACTTTGCCGACGAAAGTTCCCTCGGGTAAGATTCAAACTCTATCTAGAATATAAAGAAAGGCAAGGGACTGTAACGACTAGATGAATGGAGATTCTCTTCAGATTCACTGAGCCGTTGAACAAAATGGAAACCTCCCGGATAATTGAAGCAATTTATTTAATCAGGCACCGATCCTCCGCTATCTGGTCCGTTCGAGGATCAACCCCTCAAGCAATAAGCATAATGGATAAATCATAATTGCAGAATTTCTCTTTTTCTATTCTATGAGATAAAATTCAATTATATGATATATTAATACGTTTAAAAAATACTGTATATCGTTGACATATGTATATACGTATAGAAGTATATATTCAAAGTCCAGATTTCGCAATAAACACGGTAATTAAAACACGAAAATCCGATTTGATGAAAATAATTCGGTTGATACGTATGGTGGTGTAAATCCGTGATTACGAGTTATAATCCCCTCGTTGATATCTATTAAATCAGGATTTTCTACCACCGTGGAGGCAATAAAATCCCAAAGGCTCAATTTGTTTTCATATTTACTAAAACTGATTTGATTTATGGTAAGTTCGTTAAATTTTGCACTGCTGGGGTGATCCGATCTCCATGAACACCATACAGATTATTTTCGTCCACTTTACTTGACACAGGTTGCTTTATTTTTGTTTAATAAACAATAGTACGAAGCCTACTCTTTTGATTGAATTTAAATTACACATTTTTACCTAATTGTGAAAACCTGTGTTTCGTCATTTATTAATAATTATTCGCATTTGTTGTTTAATCAAAATTCTTCTTTAGTTTTGATGTCAACACCCACGTCTGCGGATATTATCATCTAAATGGAATTTAGCACTTCTGAGTAAAAGGAGAAGCTGCAGGAATGGATAAAACCAGCTGCAGATAGGTGGAGGAAATTAAAGCGAGTGAATATTAGAACAAACGTGAAATCCTGGCCCACTAGTATATCGTACCTTTCATGCTGTTCTCTTTTGATCTTTCATGGGAAAATAAACCTCGTTATCTAGGTATATACAGCTGTTTTGTACAGCTTATGAGTTTTCAAAGCTGGTGATAAGACAGACATCAAATTTTCGAATTAGAATTGGAAGTGGTTTTTTTTTTTTATTAAGGGAAGCTTTCTGCCGTAGTTTTTTCAATGAATTTTTCTTATTCTTTCTTTTCTATTTCATATAATTTACGCGGTATGAAAATTCGTTGAAATTCTTTTTTTCATTTTTTCATGACTTCGTGGATGATCGACTGTATCTTACAAGATGTGACGACCCTTATGTAAATATTTTTATGTTTATTCTGAGGGAATGACAAACATTACGTGACAGAGTATCGGCTGTCGTTGTGGGTATATTGATGGAACGATAGAAAAATGTTTGATTTCGGAATCAATCTACTTGGCAAAGGACGTAAGACGTAGAGGTATACATAAGGTACAGGGGAGACTGGGGCACGACGGCCCACCTAAGCGAGTGCCTTAAGGTGATTCAAAAAGGGGGAAAAAACCTCTTAATGAAAGCTATGTGGAAGGAGATTCTGAGCCCTTAGATCTATCGAGTACATTCGTGGTTTTTAAAAACCTGCAGTATTTGACAAATAAAATTCAACGCTGTTTAAACCAGTTGAAAAGAAAGTAAATAAATATACGAATTTCACCCCGAATTGAATGAGTTTCATGGCTTTCTGAGTAACAAGCATAGAAATTTTTTCTTCGTCGTCTTTCACACCGTATTATATGAGAAAAATAAATATTTTTGTAGTAAGGACATGAAATATATCCCAATAAGAGATCCTGGAAGATCCTGGGCCACAGCATACACTCAAGTGGATCATGGTGTTTGAATTATAGCGCTCGAAGGGATGTGAGTTATAATAGGTGGTTTAAATATAATCCGTCGTCCGAATGGCGAAGTCATTATGTAATTACATTAGCGTGAAAATATCGCTTGGTTTGGCAAAACAATCAGCGTGGTTGTGCCTCGTTGACAATAGGGATGAGCGGTAATATGTATGCAAAGTAATGCCAGTCGTAACGTCATTACAGCTTTTTCCCCCGTTCATCCTCATGCGTAATTTTCCATTACGCAACTTTTTACACGCAATTGAGTCGCGTGTAGATTAGGTAAATCCGAGTTTATAGCTAACTGCTGAATACACGTTGAAATTTTTCGAATATTGATAATCGACTGGCTCGAAATAACATTTTGAGGCAACGTCCTCGTTTTTAAATGTGGGGAAATTTTTTTTTTCCCTATTTCTCTGAAACTGCTACGATCGATTAAATTTGAATCTTTATTTCCGGCACGGGGTTGAACGAGTGAATATAAATTGCTGTGCTGGAAAGAAAACAAAAAAAAAAAAAATTTCGTCAGCTCAGGGATCCCCCGTGAGATAATCAATTTATCTCGTCGTCTATAAAACGTCAAGGTCGAATAAGGTGTGATTGAAAAAGAAACTATAAACTTTTACTAGCAATCAAAAAAGTCTCGTAGACCGGCATTTTTTTTACAAAAACTATCAAATACCGTCGAAAGATTTTTCTTTCATGATTCAAACTTTACTGATGAAAAGAAAAATCTCCATATTTTTAGGATATTGAAATAAACCAGAGGTAATCCGTCTTCGCAAAACTGGACTTTATTTTTAAGCTTTTTCATTTTCAAAATCTACGTATAGCGTATGAAATTTCATTTTCATTTATTATCAATATACGCGATTAAAGAATGGCGATATTTCAATGTTTTAGTTACTTCGAGTCCGTATATTTAGTGAATAAAGTAAATCGAATCTATTCGTTCGTTTTTTTTTACCTGAAAACGAAGTATTCCCTTCCCTTGAAGAGTTTTGCGAAAGCGTTGGTTAGGGTAAATTGGGACTTCCCTGAGGTAAACTGGTATATAATTACGTTTGCAAAAGGGATCGTAGGTCGTGTAGTATTCCTTGTCAGTTTCATCCTTCGATGCTCATCCACCCGATCGTATTAATCTTCTCCTCGATAAAATCTCTCAAGCTAAGACTAAGGCTATTGTAAAAGCAATTCTATTCGAATTCTGGAGTATTCGCGGTTCGTTAGATATTAATTTTAGTTTAGATAAGCATTATTCTTGCTGTCTGAAAAGTCAAATTTCTCATATTTAACCAACGAACAGTCGTATAATCGCGATGATAACTTTTGGATCTGAACATTTTTACCATAAGTTTAAAATCTTCTCCTTATTTCAGACCAATTAGGGACTAATTTAACCCGAGAATTTATCAAGTCTCCAATTAATAACTTAAAGATAGCTTTTCAGATTGTATGCATTTATAATTAGTTTCATGAATTTAGAAGACGGTGTTTCGCTTGTTAAATCGTGTTAAAAAGTTACGATCAATTTCAAAATTGAGAGCGGAAAAAAAAAAGAAAAAAATGAAGTTAGGTATATTCAAGGTTTTAAAATTCTTTAACAACCGTAAATCAGATTTCAAATTTTTCCTCCCTTAACTTAACACGTAACTACCTTCGAATATCCATATATCTGCTATATGTTAAAATCGTATTTCGCCTAGAGCAATCCATCGCCAATATTATACCTACACCTATACTTCGAAGTAAGAGATACACGGTACGCCATTATTTTTTATAATTTAGAAACTTTTCACAAAGGAAACTGCCTTTTCAGTTCAATAGGGTTCCACCTTCATTTCAAGCAAAGAGATTGCTGGAATTATTAGGCATTTTATTTGCGGATTTGTACATACGTATATGAGATGCACACATGTATTAGAGAACGTAGGCTAAAACTTTGCATGCTCAATATTTCGGCCAAAGTTCTTGTGAAAAAAGAAAAAAGAAGAAAAAAAAAAAAAAAGAAATCTTTTTATAGATACAAAAGAGGTGACAGTACTGTAATGCCTAAGGCCTGCATTTAATGAGGTCGCGTTTCATTCCGAAGCTATACCGCAGCGCGGGGACTTCGAGGCGTCCACGACCGGATGAGTATGAAGAGAGTCCTGAGGGAGCGTTGGATGGTCTGCACCCTCGGCCACTTGAGCCACCCCAACTTGTTGAATTAACTCGTTCTTCTCTTTGTAGTTATAAAACGACGAGGCTAAAGCGTTACGAGATAAACGGAGAGAAAATTTATTTTAAAAAATGCCAAAAGGAAAAGAAAAATAAAAAGAAAGACGGAAATAAGAGCGCAGATAAAAAATGGTGATCAAAGATACCCGGTGTAATATAAACTTGATAATTTGCAAAGATATAATCCGGATTTTGCGTATATCATTAACGATCGTTCAGCAAGATAATTCGCTAAATTATTATTTACGAGATGAACGATCTTTCTGTCTTTTTCTAGATACCGAAGATCACAATTATTGTCCTTTGGATGACAAAAAAAAAAAGGGAGACAATAATTTCATCCCCCAACTCGGATTACTGGACGTATCTCTGGGTTCATCTGTCGCTGATCGTTCGAGATCATTACTTCGTATATAGCTATTATGTTCTCGATAGCATGAAACAAGATACCGAACCCATAAACGTATACTTACATACATATATACATGGCTAAATTGTTTTTGTCTCTATCGGAGGTACCTGATTTATGTACTGCGTATAATATACCTACTGGAGGAAAAATATGAGCCTTCATTAAACGTTCAGAACCGAAAGGTTTTGCTTCGAAACTTGGAAGGACGGTGCTTTAATGGCTTTAAGTCTTACTGATGCAAGGAAAATTAATACCGAGGGGTAGTTTTTGTCTGACACTAATAGGGAGGCCGGAGACCTCAATGATTATCGATGTCTTCGTTCGCCAGACAAGGAAATTTTATCGTGTATATATTTTGTATTTTTTATTTCTTGTTTTTGCTTCAAAAAATATAAAGTTGAAAACTTTTTTGAACATAAATTAACTCTGGCTTTTCTGAACCCCGTTTTATTAATTTCTGCTTTTTTTTTCCCAATCTGTTAACTTTTTTTTTTTTATAATCAACCCACCGGGAATATGAATAATTAGACGCAAACTGGTGTTGTTAATGAATTCACGTTGGGTGTAAAATTTTTACTGATGAATACAGTGCAGAGTTGTGCGGTGAAAAATTCTTCCGCTTATTTATGCCAGAGGGTAATGCGCTTCCAGTTTTTAAATGAATCGATTTTTCTTTCTGCTGCTTCTTTTGATTCTTTATTTTTTTTTTTTTTTTGTTTCTCCAATTTTCGACCTTTAATTTTGTCTGGCCTCGAACACAAGGTGATAGAGTTTATGAAAAAAAAAATTTTTTATCTCAAAATGATTGGGCTACTTTTTTTTTAATTACACGGGATTTAAATATTTGCAGAGGTTCGACCATTGCTTATTAAAAGTAAAATTCAAATTTTAACAAGATTCGTTTTATTGTAAGACCGAGGGGAATTTTATTGCCAAATTTGCAAAAAGAAAAAATACGTCGTACGTTACCAGAATAATTAGAGTAAACCTACCAACGAGATTACAGACTCGAAGTTTTACAAGTTTCAGAATGAATATATAGTACCTAATGTTTGCTAGGCGTATAGGAAATTGAAAATTGAAACGTTGGAAAAAACGATTTCGCGACCGAAGGGAAAAGAAAGAGAATTGAATGGGGTAAAGTTTCTTGCCATCTCTGTCCCACGTTTATATGCAAAGTATAATAACTAGAATTCTTTTTTTCCTTCACTGACTGAAAATCTTTGGTAAAAGGCGAAAGATTTATTCGTTATATTGGTGGAAAAAAACCGCAGAGTACGTTATAAGACTGTGGATAAATTTTTTCGAATACCAAAATTTATCCCGAACATTCCAAATCTGCAAACTTCGAGTAAGCATTTTTTTTATTTTTATTTTTTTATTTCATACATTATTTCGATGAATTTACTGGCCGATAAAATAACCGTAATGCCGAAGCGTTTCTTGACTGTACATCTGTGAGTAGAAGTGATTGTCAAGTAATTTGAATTTTAAAACGTGAGTTCAATGATATATTCAACGTTGAAAATTTTCCGAAGGAAAACCTTACCGAATATGATTATTGTCGCAAGTTTAGGCTTTGCAGATGATTGGATCATTATGAGACGAAATTAAATGTAAGCAAAACGAATTTTTCCTGATAAAAAATTGAGGGTGGATCGAGGACAGCAATGTTATTATAAAATTTGGGAATATAATCAGCTAAAAAATATTTCAAAAGATCAGAAGAAAAAAAAAAAAAAAATCCAAATAATTCCATGCATGGTAGTAATGATACGAAAAGTACATCATTGAGAACGTCTGCATTCGACATACTAATGTATTACGCCAGAGGTAATAATCATGGAATAATTTTTACAGCGTACAGTTTCGATGCTTTTCTTTCTATCGTCATTTTTTCTCCATAGAATTATTCTCTCAGGATATTCAGGGTTATTTAATAACGGGGTAATTATGCTTGTAAGATGTGATGGGTTGATGAGACCTTGTCGCTTTGATGATATTGCACAAAATAATTATCGAAGGTTAATTGACTTGTAGGTTGACGCACAACCCTGCTGAACCCAGTTTGAAATGTTTTTCGGGAAAGCAAACAGTTCCACTAAAGGGACGGCTGCTTGTCTGGTATTTGGTCAACTTCCACTTTCTCATACCAATTTCGTGAAAAGTTTTCTTCAGTTGGCACATACCCTTATATAAGGGTATATTTGAACAACTGGCATATGCCCAAATAATTTCTCTTTAATAAACCAGCTTTATCACATAAGTTCTTCGAGTTTCTTGCATAAGACGAAATTACGTTAAAGTTAGAAGTAGTGAGTCACCGGGTCTCAGAGTTAGATTCAGGCAAAGTAAAATCGCTTATTGCAAGGATTTGGATCAATCGATTTGTGCTTCGATTTGAGATTTTTGGGTCGCTAATTGTTCGGAAAACAAAGCTCTGCTCGTTGGCCAAATGCCTTTTTTATACTGCTACCGTGACTAGAGTAATAAATATTTTTCAGTGCCAAATTTTTAAGTTTGCAAATCTTTTTCTTACTGTCTCTGAAATTTTGTTGAAAAGAAAAAAAAGAAAAAAAAGAAAATAATCAACGCCTCAGAAAGTTGTCTGTTCATTAGATAGAAGTTTGTTTTCTAAACAATCGGACAACCTAAATATCTGATATCAAATGCATTAAGTGCTTTTACTTAGACTGCATATAACTCCGAGACCCAAAGGCTCAGAACTCCAAACTTTTACTTTACATCGTTTCAAGAGACTAGCAAACTTTTGTAATAAAACTGGTTGTTTAAAATAAAATTTGGGCACATGCCAGTTTTCCAAAAATCTATCCTTATAATCAAAATTACAATTCGTTTTGGTGAAATTTTCAAAAAGTTCACCTGCTGACTGTCTTACGTAACAAGTCTCCAAAATATTATAGCGTAAAATTAATGACTAATTAAATTTAGCTACGTGTTGTTTTTAATTGATGTTCTTTTTTGTTTTCGTGTTTTCTCGCTCGTGTCTTTTCCGCGAAATTCTAAACACAAACAGTAAAAGAGCCCCTAATTGTTAGTCATTGAAATAGCCGTGCGATAAAAGCTCGGCGAATAGCTTTCCTGGAGCAAGGGTTAACCTCAGCGGTTATCAAATTCGTACATAAAATCTGAATTGCACGCGAAAATCTCGACCACCCGCTGTTACTATGAGTAATTTCAGCTCATCCATAAAAGGTTTTCCGGTCGGGACCGGGAAATCTCAGCTCTCTAAACTTTTAGGGACTTTCTCGCACTCCCGATCACGCGAGTAAAGGTACAGGGGTCAGATAATGCTCATTGCGAATTCAACCACGTAACATATGTTACGTATTCGATGAAATATGCATTTAGCCATTTTCTTCTAGGTCTATGATTCATTAGAAGAGTCTTCTTCGTAATTCTTGAAGAAAACTATGTGACCGAAATAAAACTAGAAATAGACTATAAGGTAGAGGGATCTTACCTTGGTATCATTGTGCGCCAGATGGATCCTGAATTTTGTAATTTTTCCCATTTCATTGATCCTTTCAACTGCGAGCCTGGCAGCTTGAAGTTCACTGAGTCCTTCTGGTCTGGGTTCTAAGCCCTGGGTTAGTTCGAACAATCCGAGAATCGTCACGTTTATTTTCTCACCGTCACTAACACGAAAAGACGTTCTACCGTTAACGGCACTGTTAAATTGGTTCTCGAAACTTTCCAGGTCGCTGTTAAGATCCCGCAATATTCCATAGTCGTCTACACGGATGGGTGGCGTTTTAGGCAACGTTAGATTCTCCGGATTTGTTTCGGAATGTCCTTTAACGCCACCCGTTCGACTTCCAGCTCCTGAACCAGGCAGAGTCTCGTTTGATCCGTCGAAAAAAGCACCGATCGTCAAAGTACCCAGAGCACGAAGTCCCGGTGATGTTCCAGGGAGTGATGCATTTCCTGATGATAGATTAGGAATCGGTTGTGCAGGTCTACCAGCTCCTTTTCCATAAACGATTGCATCGTTTTCATTCCGTCCTCCTACGCTATTCGAATAGCTAATATTCCGCAAGTTCTTATTAGACTCTTGATAATCTTCGTCCGTTAGTTCTTTCCTCTCGATTTTTTGTACGTAACTAACGTCCCTACTTGGACTCTTTGGTAAATCTGGTTCAATGGTAATGACCAAGGCCTTTTCTTCTTCATCATCAGCTTCTGGTTTAGCAAGTCCAAAATGGCGTCTGTCAAACTTCTCAACTGGTGGTAGAGGCTTGTAAGTAGGTCTTATCGGAAACTTTTGGGATCCTACAAAGCCGAGGAAAGGAGACTCGCCAAGTTTTGCGTCGAGATTCGCACGCTCTGTTGTTCTTTGACCCGTTATACTATCGTTATCGTATCTAGTGGTGCTCGTGTACGTTAAAAGATTCAATGACGTCATTACCGGGATATGTTCATCCTTAGTTCTCGGCATCATTATTTTTTCCTCTTTGCTAGAATCGTCTTCTCCGTTATCAAAGTGCCTCGTAAAGTTTGAATCACTTGTTAAGTTAGTATCATTACCCCGTGTGTCAACGTCTGCAAACTTCGTCTCACTATCATTTAAAAATATATTTATATTTTCATATTCTTTTTTAGAAATATTTCGATCAAATTTATCAGCTATAAATTTCTCTCTATTCTCTATAGCCGTGGCAAGAAATTCACTAACGTTTAATAATACTGATCTTTTTTCTGTATAACTGATATTATTTAACTTATATGTATTATTTATAAACTTTGATAAATCACGTTTAGTTTCTCGGGAAGAAATTTCCATCTCACTGGTGTCGAAAATTGGTATTTCTGAGCTTTCGTCGATATCAACACCGACGCCTTTACCTCGGGCGATTTCATCGCTTGAAAGTACATTGTTGAAAAATATCATAAGTAGAAGAAGAGCAGATAGAAGGTAAAGGGTCGTGAAGGGGGATAACGGAAAGAAGTTGGACGGGCGATAGCGCGCACCTCGCGACATACTCAGTCACCCCAATATGAACTTCTGCAGACTTGTGGTCCACTGCAGTTTCCTTGCCTTGTCCTCATCTGAAACATCAACGAAAATATTATTGAATAGTTTTTTTTTTTTTATCTTATTAAGAAATTCGAAAGGTTGCCGAAGAAGAAGAAGAAGTTTTTTCGAAATTTACGTAGCTTTATATTTTAACATAATAAATTAATATTTTTTCGAAAACAAGTATAGAAAACAGAAAAAATGATAATTCTGAGATATTAGGGATTTATTATACATAGGTGAATAAGAAATTTACCCCGATTATTGTACCGTGGTAATAAAATCAGATAAAAAACCACTTATAACCATGCTGAGAGGTTTGTTCGTGCCCTGAGGTCTGGCAGCGGAGGTTTGTTTCTGTTTAATGAAATTAATTATACTTTCAAGATGTCTTCGGGGAAGAAAACAATGGTGAGGTAGTAGGTTGAAAATTGAATCTACCATTGCCTTGTGCTTAAGAAACACTTGCGGAAAACTTTAGTAGAAGCTAAAGGCTGAATTTTCTGGTCGCTGAACACAGGGTATTACCATATCCGTTCAAAATTGTATATACTACTTGGACTGCCAATTTATTTGCAAGAAAGTACTTCGTAGAGTTGCTAAATTGTTTATTTATTTATTTGAATCTACAATCGATCGTCCAGCTAGATCGAACTATGAATAACGATTTATAGTTTAAAATACGAAATTTCGTTCTCATGCAAAAATAAAATCTGCAGTTTCCCCCGTCCCTTAGGTTCTACTTGAAATATTTTCAATACCATAAAATGTATTTGTTCAAATACATATATTTGCTACATGCCAATAATTATTGTGTACGTGTGGATTGAAATAATCGAGATGAAATTCGTTTTAGCATTTCGACGTTTTCGTAATCTCGGAATTATTCGTATTCCAAAAATTCGATTTTAGTCAATTGATTATTACGCCGTGTTCGATCGCCAAAGAAGAACAAAACCTTGGTAAAAGCTTTCAATTTACAACGCTTTGATGCATTGATAAGATTTGCTACTCCATTAGAGGCACGGTTTCTGTCCATTGGAAAACACTAATATCAATGGAATGTAAAAGATTGTAGGTAGTAGGTGATAAATGCAGTAAGAAATAGCGCTCATTGATATTGTTGCAAATTTTACCCCAATTTCTTCCGATTTTGTTGATAATTTATTGCAATGCCAATTAATTATCCCGTCAATATAGTAGAGCTTGATTGTATCTGAACACGTTGAAGTTATCGTACATTCGATATTTGAATCATTGATGATAGTATTTATTCTATGGGGGGGTCAGAAGCCCTGTTTAAATTAAGCTCTGGTTCAATTTACCACTTTGCTATTAGTTTGAGGTGACGTAGGGGTATGAGGATTGGAAATTTAGGCATAGCTCGCGTTAATTATACATCAAGTAATCATCTGGCCGGTCGGGTTTATTGGCACGCAAACTTTTCGAAGGTAAATATAAAGGTTCGAACATCGACGATATTCTCGTATAGCTAATTAACTTTGTTCCGAAATTCGACGATGGTATGAGAAAATTCGCTAACGGGTTAAAAGAAACTTGATGATAACGAGCATCGAACAACTTTTTTAATTAACCTTTCCTATTCATTTTTCATGTTTCTGTTACAATTATTTTACAACGACTGTCAATTATAACTGCGAAACATCGCGTCGTTCAGAATTTAAAGAACAAAAAAAAAAAACCTTAGGGTGGTTCTCAACTCGATCATTTTCGAATTTCAATGCTCCCATGGGCCAGGACGTCTCCAAATACATACAAAAATAAATAGCCAAAACTCTAAGTTCCTATTCTAATTCTAAGTACTGCCACAAAGCATTCGAATTTGTTTATATTAATAAAACACGATTTGTGACATTTCGAGATTAATTTTATTTTTTCCCATTGAAGTATAGCTCCGAAAGATCTCAAACTTGGTGCACTTCTCACCTGTAGTAGTAGGTATTTCATACAAATTCGGCAGATTTTTAGGGATATAATTACCAAAGCTACAGTGAACCCAAAAAAAAAAATGTCATTCAAATTCGAAAATGACTGAATTAAGGACGACCCTAGTGTGCATATTATTTTCTTTCTTAGTGAAAGTTTTTAGAATAAATGTGACAGTTTTTTTTGTTCATAATCTAATTTAGCGTCAAGTTCCTGAAAACGCTTGTTATAAAAAATAGAATCGATCGTTACGTATAGCATTCTGATTTATCAAAACACTTTATCAAAGCTGTAATATCAACCCTGGTTTAAGCTAGTAGTTAATTATAGTAAATTGAGTAATCAAATTATCCAAAAGCGAAATGAATCGTCGATTTTCCCTTCCTTTTGATTATTTACAAGGAGAAGAATCGTGATAGTTAACCGATAGTTCAAACGCCGTGGAATATCCCATATATACATGATTACACTTCCTGAGCGTATACAAAGTTCTCCAACCTGTATAACAGAGGCAGTTTATGGCACATTAACTTGTTCAACTTTGATTACCCAACACGATGGTGCAAAGGTTATTGAAGTATGAATAGCGGGATCATAGAAGCGTATATTTATGTAAATACACCTCGTTTCAAATGACGAACTTGAGGATATAGTGTTAAATACATTTTGCCTTGATCCTGACGGTGGTCTTATTGTTAGGTGACAAGGAGACGCAACGGAACGCAACGCGACGCGACCGGATAACCGACAGTTATATCTATTGTTAGAACAGGCAATCTCCGGTTAATTATCAACTTGATTGGAAATTATATAGTTTAGTGTTAGTTGTGAGCGACGATAACGCAATTTGTCGTTGACAAAACAATATACAATTGTTCTAGTTTGTGGAATCTTAGGTAGACATGCAAAACCTTTAGCGAAAGTTATATGCAATTAGCAGATGTACTACACCTACATGATGGTTAAACTCTCGGATGACTGCTCCGAGAAACGTACCTGTATTTTATAGTTAGTTGAACAATAAATTTGTTCAATTTTCAACGGTAATGGAAACTTTTTTCAAAGATAACGATGTCTGTTTTCTTCGTTACTCCGTTTTTCAAATTGGGGTTGATCCATCAATTTTATGCTGCTCTGATGTACCCGAAATTAAATTCAGACTTGAGTGATAAGGTGGGTTTTAATTTCAGAGAAAATAGACCAGGAGTTAGATCGAATTTCTGCTTTAAAATAGAGCCTTTCGCTTTTTCGCGAGTAGCGAATTTTATGCTAAATCTATATCACGGTCATGTTATTTTCCATGTAAATTTAAGACAGGCATGAAATCCGTGTCTTTTAAGCTACGGCTAGGGGTATATCACTTTTTTCGGTCGGAGAAAAGGCCCTGATTTTCTCTACGGTTTTTATTTATTATTCATGTTTTGCGTGGTCGAGCTTTCTACCCTTTTCAGATTCTGGATGACGGACTTACGCCCTTAGATCTTTAGCTTAGTCGCTGTTTGGGCTAAACACATTCTTTTATGATTATCAATTTTGGATTTAACAAATCTTCAGTCTCTCTTCTTCATCGGAAGATTATTCTGTACCTTGCTGCTTCTGTTGAAGTGAATTTTCGACAGCTAATTAAATTCAATGAATGCTTTTAGGCGGGTCTGGAAATCGATGAACGGAAGGCTCATTCAAATTCCTCGAAGTATGTTAAAGAAAATGACTTTATTCGACGAAATAAATTTAGCATTGCGACAACTCTTATTCAAAGCATGACGAGTTGTTACTGAGACGTGAGAACTTTAGATGGTTCTTGGCACAGAATAGTAAATGCGAAACAGTTTAATACTGAATTATATCACATTAGGTAATCAGACTGGTAGATACGTTCTATAGAATAACTCAATGAAATTTATTAACACTTTGAATTTGTGACGATAAAACCGGCTCTGGAAAAAATGTTCAGTTTCAATGAAAAAAAAAGGTCTAGTTTCAATTCAAATTGACGTTATAATGGGATCAGTTTATGTATTGCACTATAGTGCAATCTCTGCGGACGATACTTCGGTCTTATAGTTAGTGTTTATTGGATTTGTCTCTAGAGTCTGTCAGGTTATAGGGACCAAGCACTTGGTACAAATCCAGCTGAACCAATATCAACAAAAGCGTAGGAAACGGAAGGTCCAACGTTTGCTTAGCTGATTACGGTAAATAATGAATAATCTAGAATCTAGGACCCAGAATCTAGGTAATCGAGGAATGGAAATTAGGAGGTGCAGACAAAAAGCAAACCATGAGAGATCGCATGGAATTTAATTACTCACAGTGCGGTTCGAAAAACTGTAACGAAATGTTTGGAAATTTGTTATCCTTATGCATTTTAAAAGTCCTCTCGAAATTTCAGCCCCATTGAAAAATTTCTAGAGTTCGTTCAAGTATTTTGAAATTTTCAAAATTTAAAGAAATCCAACTTTCGTTTTTATTATCTAGTTTCTCACTGATTGGACTTTTTTTTATGCAGATTACAGATGAACATACTAATATTTCAGTATAGAAAAGGCGTACGATTGAGCCAGAGTCGTAATCAAGAAGGAGTTTTAAGTTTCCCAGGTTGTATTGTATAAAAATGATGGTTTCTAAGGAAAGTTTTTTTTTTCTTTTTACTTCTAATTATTCTTGTACGATCTGAGAGTCCCTTGTTCGATACCGCGCAAGTTAAACTTTTTAAACTTTTCAAGTATTCCTCTTTACCAAGATGGTAAGGGAACTTGCAGTTATGCGAGGGTAATGAATTTCTAAATTGTTTTCCCTCGCCGATAATAATTCCTTTTTCTTTTTCCTTTTCATTTTCATTTTCTTTTTCTTGTTATTTTTATTTCAAGATCAATTTTTTTTTTTTTTCAATTTAGGAACGAATCAAATTTTCAGGAACCTGCATAGGTATACATCTCTTCCTTAATACCCAATTGCCTGTTATTTCTTATTTTACTTTACAGAAATTAAACTGCTCGTTTACTTAAGCTCAAACATTTAGAATTTCAATTTCAGAATAAAGTCGCTATAAAGTTGGGTATCGAAATTTTTCATAATAATTTAACCAATCAAATCAATTTTATGTGACTGGAATGAATTTTCACATGTTCTTTCTACATACACAGAAGTACATGTACCTATGCATATGTATAGTCGTAGTTACTTCTAGTGGTTTCCAGGTTGAATGTCTAAGAGGAAATCCTTTGCCACTTGACCTATCGGTAGATATCTGGGAATCTACTTTGAGAACTAGGGAACTGAACCATCTGCAGCGATGCCTCAGCCATCCTGAATCTTTAAGTTCAATTACAGTCAGCTGTATGTTATCACATCCATCGAATCATTTTTTATACCACTGCGTCGTATTGATCATAGAAAATTAAATATGATGATAGAACGCGTTTTCCCGAAAATATTCATCCGTGAGAACGCGAGAATAATACACAATATCTATTCCTATATGGGATAATCCAAACAATAGAGAGCAATTCAATATTGCTCTGAATTAAATCCTCTGGAAAATTGCACCTTAATCCATGGACATATGAGGATGCACTGTGTCCACGACATGCATTATCTACATAGACTGCAGCAGGTGCCAGACAATTCAACAATGTGATATTCCATCCCATTATGGCATAATGTATTGTATCATCAATGTGTCTCTGAAATATTGCATAACATCTCCTTTTCATTATACCTAGATATTGCATCGGTAATATTGCAATTAGCTACGTTGGAAATGGGACCTAATTTCAAAACTCTATTATTATATAATTTCCCTTCTGAGATTGAAAACTACGAGAAAGTTTGAACCCGTGATGCACTATTCTTTGTTAATAGTAGCAGCTCTATGATTTTCGAACGTATTCGAAACCAAGTGTTCTATTTTCATGGATTTTTTTTTGCAATAAAGTTTCAAGAATTTATTTTCCTCAATCGGTGATAATATATGCTTTATTACAGTCAACGTGTAAGGTCTAGTTGGTGAAAAAGATCGTTCCGAAATATCAAGAAATGAATGACTGTCGTACGTTTTCATCAATTATCTCTTATCACATCAAACTCCTAAATTGCAATTTATAAAAACCATAACCAGTGATTTTAGTTATATTTCATTTCCGCAAGTTGTAGTATCAGAGCCATATTCATATATTAGCCTAATATTCGGCCTGATGTTACATACATAATATCAGCGATTCATGCAGCATCCCCTGACCGAATGGATCTATAAAAAATCTAATTAATCTTTAAAGTATTCTGTAACGTAGGCTAGATGGGATGTAACGACGTTTATTACCGTTACTTATATTGTAAATTTCACAACTTTAAATAAATTCGGAAGTTCAATATCGTGGTAAAAAGGTTCATCGATCTTGAGCGGAACTAAGTACACCAGCCCCTGTTATAATAGTAGAAAAGAAATCACCCAAATGCAGGTAATAAGGAAATTGGTAAAATTCCCACTTCGTAAGTGTTCTACGAATACAGACAAATCGTTCGCGATTATCATTAAATTATGTTGATAAATCTTTCGGAATCCATCCGAAATATCTCTGAATTTTGAAAATACCGATTGTACCCAGAATGCAATAATGAAGATGTGAATAACCATCGTGTATGAGATGATCCCCTCTGTTTTATATATAAAATAATATTGTCTGCCTCAGGGCTGTTCTTATTAATGCTGGTGATTTCACTGGGGGTGAAGTCATGTATATAATTTTACGGTCACGTGGAGGCCCTGCAGGATCACCACGCCGCAGGACGGTCATTTTATACAGACATAGATTCATATTATATTATATATATGTATATAGAGAGGGATGTAGTAAATATGAACAGCCATAGCCCCATACCTCCTGTCGCACTTCGCATGCCCCATTTCAGGGCATGGATTTTGAGTAGTTTTTGACCGCCGTCTCATCCTTGCACTGTCTTCAATCCATCAGTTTAACCGAGATGAACATGTTCAGCGGTTTAAAATACGCTTCGATAAATCCACGAGGATTTAATAGTTCTCAAGCTTTCACTCTAGGGCATTGAAATAGATGAAATTTAAATAATAGTTTGTTGAAATTTTCTGCAGCTGTTGTTTCTCACAGAACGTAATAAAAGTTGAATAAAAGTTGTGAGAAAATCACAGTTTACGTATTACAAGAGATCAAACTTATTTCCGAATGAATATAGACGAGCTTTTTTTTCCAGACCGTCGATTCGAGGGCGTGTTAAAAATTTTTCAAACAAACTTTTTATAACATCTACTATTACAGCGTGTTTTCAATCCGCATATATATATATATATATATATATATATATATATATATATACAGTTATTGTTCACAGCTGAATTTTATTACTTTACAAGACCTTTTATCCTAAAAATCTGTTCTGTTATACTTGAATTGCACCGAAAATTTCAGTAAAATCCAAAGTTTATTCTAAACGATGTTTTCACCTTCAAAGTATATTTATCTCAGTGTAATCGTAGATTTTAAGAAAATTATTATTCAATTGATTGAAGACCTCTGACATTAGGTGTTAATGAAATTCTCGTTTTAATAAATCATCAAAAAACTAAAAAAAAAAATTTACCGAAAATTATACCTATTCGATTCGAAAAATGATCAGGAAATATTCTTTTATCCGCACAGGTAACTCATCACACTTGTTACGTTCTGAATACTTTAGTGTATAATCTTTTGCGGTTTAACAAATTGCATAATTTCCTACGAATTAACGGATATTTATTTCTTTTTGAAAATATATACTCGTAACGCCTTTATTTTATTTATTTTATTAATTGTTTAATTATTGTTGTCTTTGATTGTGGAATCGAATCATTGGCATTTGAATAAGCGAGGGTCAACCGAGAAACCAGCACATCGCGTGGAAGCGGTGCGCGCACTGGTTGCCTATTCGACTTCAGCTTGATTTTCTCAACGCGGAGTACTACCTGTGGTTGGTTTTCTCGCGCAAGCGCGAATTCTATACCTATATTGCAAGAAAAAAATAAATAAAAATAAAACTAAAACAAATTCGGACTTCATTCTTATATAGGTACTTATTTTAATACAAAGCTATTGGATAACCAGGCGATATCGTAAATGCCAAAAAAGACTCCGTAAGCAGAGATCGATACCAGATGCATACTCTGGACCACAGCTTCATACATTCATATCTAAATATCGTAACAGGCGTGGGGAGATGATTCAAGGCAATTTCATTAAGATTTTTCAAAAAATTACCACAAACTGAGAAAAAAAGTTTGCCTGAATCAAATGAATCCTTATGCATATATTGTCACACAGCAAACAAACGTTTGCTTCGTTTTGGATGAATCAACAAAATATTTTGTTAAATTATTGGAATAGCAGATGATCAAAGTACTTTTTTTGAAAAAGATGAATGAATTCACTGTACTTTACGAAATCAATCAACTTTTTGATTTACTTGATCCTATTTTAGTATCAAGTCGTAAAAATCAGATCAAACAAAATACTTGCCGAACTTTCGTCCGAGTACATCAGTCGAAAATTCTTCCAGGTTTGAAAAACGTGAATCGGAAGAACGCCTTTTCGAATTAGGGATGAGGATAATCACATACGGCAATAATATTCTAATTGGTCTTTAAAAATGGCTTGAAAAATGCGATTTCCTTATTGCTAGAGTAAATAATAATTATCGAATTCAAACACCCGGAGAGATTTTGTTTGCCATAAAAAGGCAATATCCTTTTCTAAGAAACAAAGAAATTTGTATTTATCTATCTTATGACAGGATGTAGTTCTATCCCTGCGAAAGATTAATAAAGCCGTCGCGTTGTGGCTAACATGGTTTATTGCCTTGTCTGACCTTGCAACCTTACTTAGCTCCCATGAGTAATATCTGTAAGACAGGTTGTATAGAACTGTCTCCAAGAAAGTAGTCGAATATGGAAAAAGGTGTGGCATGAGAAAACGTGAAATAAAAACCAAAAATTCAAGACCATTTCGAATGCCTTTATAAATCTACGTTCGAAAAATAAAATACTTCAATATTGTGCATGCGAAATATGACGAACACTGTAATATGCATATATCAAACAATATATTGCAGAATATCACTCAGCGCTTTGATGTATGCATCTCGTTGATGAGGAGCTACTCAAAGAAATTAGAAACAAAACGTCAAGGCTTTGAACTATATTGAAAATCTAATTAACTCACAATCGGTATGTAATTAATAAATACCGAGCCCATAGTGACCGTAATTATACAGAACCGTATGTGGTTCTCCAATAATTTGATTGATTAATTTCTGGTCACAGGTGATCGATGGTAATATAACGTTGAAATAGTTTGTGCATATTATAGCAAAAATTATTCGATGAATAAACCGCATTATAATAGGCTATAATATAGTCACGTTTCTATACAAAACCGGTGCCCATGCAGGTAGCACTTTCAGCTTTTGGCCTTGCTTTAAGCACTTTGAGCACTCTGAGTCTTCCCTTCTGACCCAACTTTGCACGTACGAAGTTGGGGCTCGATTGAACGTTGTAGAACACCTACGCCGCGCCGCTACATGAGACGTTGAATCGACAGCCTTGCAAGGTGGCTCGTAATGGAAGTTTTACTGAAATTAGAATTTCAACAAAGGCTAACTACCTCACAAGTATACCAGTTATGACTGATATATGGGATGTATTCAACATTACGGTACAGAACTCTGAAGAAGAGATAATAATTCACCAAGATACGCGACCTCGCAACTTTTAATCAAGAAAGTACCTTGGTGATCATTTTTTTCTAATCAGAGATACTGATTATTTGAAATTATTTCACATTTTGTAGACTGAGGGTGTCGCATCGTTCATCAAAACTTTTCCGAAATCGAAAAGGATATTCAAAAATCATATTCAAAAATGATAGTCTTCTACTGTTGTGAGCACCTAACACACCTTTTTGTTCCCAACATAAACGAAAAAGTTTCTTAAAATAAGAAAACCTTTGGTGTATATAAATTAGATTCATCGAATATCATCGGTTTTCCAAAATTTGAAAAAGTCTTTACGTACGATGTGACCTGTGCCTATCGATAAACACTTTTTCATTGATCTAATCAATCTATGTCCACAAAATCTGAAATATTCTGAATTACGTATAAAAATACAAGCAATCTTTTACACCCTTAATTTTCTAGCTGACTATATTTTATCAGATAGAATCTCACCCCTTTTCCAATCTTCAAAATTTACTACGATGTATTATAAATGTTTTGACCTACATGAGCTATCGAATTCCGACGAGAATGGTATTACCTTGAGTCCTTTTCCGCTTTTGTCGAAGTCTGATAGAGTTATACATCCGGAATCTTGGGGTAAACGCGATTACAGTACCTACTCTAACCATTACTGGAGCCTGCGGTTATTGCGAATTGCCTAGCAACATCTACACAGTACCCATAGTGAAAAGATAGGTCAAAGCTTGGCTGTATAGCTACCACAAGCAACATGAAACTAAGCAACTTCCGCAATAGCGGTAGTCAGTGGTCAGTTAAAAAAAAAGAAAAAGAAAAAATAAAATTAGCCACTATTTTACGGCCTGTTTTAACCCGCAATTTATTCTCGGCTTTACCAAGTGTTGTTTTGTTGTGTGGGGATGCAGGGATATTTTACACCGAAGTGGGATTTCTGTAATGGTAAAGTTAGGTTGTTGTAACGTTAAAATATCACTCTGACGTGAATAAATCCCAACGAGCCTCGCATTAAATAATTATTACTCTAGACGGCGGCGCGCGAAATGCATAATTAATCCAATTTTGTGTCGCCTTGCGTCCGTATATTAAATCATGTCGTATTTCTGCTGTTGGATTTTACCATCGACGAATCGCATCTCACATTTCATGAAATCCCTTGTGAATAACGTCTGTACCCAACACCCAATTCATTCATTCATTCATTCGGTCATTCAGCTTTGCGTGAGAATGAGGCGCTTTCTATGCAATGCTTGATCATTGTTTCTATAAATCTTCATCAGTCTTGCCTATACAAGGGCTTCACGCTTCATGCTTATGCAGAAATTTCAATTCAGAGAACTTTTAGGTAAAGAATGGTTGATTCGATATACGAAACGAATGATACGGTTCATTTCTATTTTTATAATCTATTTTTTTTTTGTCAGGAAGATAAATGTGTCATTCTTACACTATAATTGAATTTTACATGGTAATATGTATCGAATATCAGCTATAAAAGAAATTTTATCCCAATCATCCGTTCCAACTGAAAACTAGTTCTATTGAAAATGTATCAGGGGTTGTAGAAGAGACGATGAAAAATCGAAGAATAAAGCTTGATCAATCTATTCATTGAATTGCCGGCTCTTGTCAGGTCACTGATGAAAAATGGGAGCTTCGAAACTCTTGACATTATATCTTGAGTCACGAGGTGTGCAGAAATAGCAAATTCAATTAACCTTAACTGGATACAAACATATAATATTTTATAATAAATGTCATCGACGACATATCAAGTCAACCCTGAATTTTTCAATCTAGTATATCTATGTGTGTGTGAAAATGAGTAATTAATTTCACCCCTTGGTTATCTTTTCAATATATTATATATAAGGGAAAAATTCTAGCTGGATGATAGCCTTGTAGGATAAAGTTCAGACCTCAAGATAACATTGGCTTTCGTAGATTGCGAAGACCTGTGTATACACACTCATGGTTCCTTCCACAAATGTCCATATAAACTGTGGTTAACTTCTGAAGAAATCTAAAACAACAGACGTATAGTTCAATAGCAGAACCAGTATTTGTTGACACGTAATTTTAGTTGTCACTTGCAGCCGTTTGGCAAATGGTAGTTTTGCGGATAAGCATGGACTGCAATCATCTGGAAATATCGCAATATACTAGGGAACCTTCCTAGAAATATTGCTTGCGATATTTACAAGGTATATACTATGTATACATAGATACCATTCCAAACACACGTAACGCCGCTTTATGCGATAGAACATTTTTGTGGAATCGGTTTTTCAATAAAATGCAAAATCTCGGTTGCTCACAGAGAGAATAAACTTGAAAAACTTGACGATTTCAATTCCGGTCATCTAGTTGATGGTCTGACGAACATCTATGTTACCCCATTACCATATCTAAGTATCTTTCAGTCTTATACTTACCGCAAATAAAGATTTTCAAATCAGTCAGCATCAAAGCTGGTTGTACTGATATCGATTTGAAATTTTGCACACTTTGAAAATGTGAACGACTGCTATGGTCATTAAAATTCAGGACCAGTGTCCAAGTCTGTGGTTTCAGTGCCACAATCGTTTTTGTATGTAAATCGATGAGTTTAAGCTTAGAGTCTAGACGATATTTCAAAAGGAGATACGCCTTAGGATCAGCACGCAATAAGTTGAGTATTTGGAAGTCAATGTATCATAGGGCCTCTTTCGTTTTCAACAATATGTCACCATACTAGTTCAGAAAGCTACGCGTGAGTGAAGTATGTATAACATATTCAAATTAGTGTTTTTGGGGTCTGGGACATATACCGAAATTTTCCGAACCCATGTTGGATGGAGTTAGCTATCATTTCACCTCAAAGATCTCGAAAAATAGAAGCTTTTGATTCGTTGCAAGATATTTGCTTATTGAGTAAACATCTGTAACCGAATAAAATCAAAACGGTTTTTGGCAATTTCAGTGTCCAGTCTAGCCAGAAATCCTTCTCAACCAAACGCCAAGTTCGTTTGATATCAGAAAGGTCATAGTGCGACTTGACTCTGCAATAAATAAGGTTTTGGCACCCTCCTACATCCCATTTCAACCCTGGAGTCAATTCAAGTGTTTCGACCTACAGCTACGCGGTGTATCAACTGTCGACCAATATTCCCGGAGATCCTGTTTCGAACAGTGATTAGTGGTCCTGCAATCTGGGTGGATATGCACATCTGTCCCTAGGCAATCAGTGGATACATCCTAATCCAGGTGCTCATAAGCGTCGGGGTGCAGCGATAGAGTAGAGTAAATGATCGCGTATACAACAGAGCTTTCCGAGGTGCTCCTGACCCAGTCTTTGCATCACCGAAGGTTTTGATCTCCTGGTTGGTTAGATACTCGACACCCGCTGACGTAGCGGTACGTGCCAACATAATGGCCCTTGTACCAGCCATGTCTTCCTCTCTCCTTTTTTATCCCGCTCTCTTTTTCTCTCTTTGAATATCTCCAGATTTTTTCCTCACCTCGTCTTACTTCCGTCTTCCACATTTCACAACCTGCTCGTGCAGCCAACCTCAGGGTGGTTCTATTCAGGGTCTGTGGGAGCCAGGCTGGGTGGCATCTGTCTCGTTAAATCTGCTTAGCAAGCCACTATACGACCTTCCGTTCTGTATTTACCTGGTTCTTGAAAACGATCAGTCTACTTCCACCCTGACATACTGCATATGCGTAGTTTTTCAATCTTCTGTCTTTTGCAACAGAATAAAACTATGGGGAGGCTTAATTTCAGCCAATTTCTATCTCGTATGAAATTTTGACAGTGACATCTTGCCAGGAAATTTACCACTTTATTCGGACGCACAATTTCCGTACTGTCAGCTAGCTGGGGGATCAGTGCTAGTAAACCTTGTGCATTTATGTATAATGGTGCAACTAAATCCACCATAAATTTCAGTTTATTGGGTGCTCTGCCGAGGTCAATTTAGGTCGCAACTGGGGCTACACTTCGAGTCTTAAGCCGGTTACGGTGTTGAATATTTTATGGGGATTCGAGGTATTGATGCTACGAAAATTGTTAGCATAGGCGATACGCAAGCTACTGATCATTTTGATAGGGAAGAAAAATATCGAATGAAAAAAAAAAACCAACTGATTTTATTTTTTAAATTAGGTATATGAAATCGTTCAATCGATTCTACTTGTCTGTTGCTGACTCTGTAAAAGTTTGAGGATCTTGGTGGTAGGCAACAATCAAACAAGGCAAACTTCAAGGATGGAACAGCTGGCGAGTTCGTCCTGCGAATATTAATCACTGAATACATTAAGGCCATCGGCACTTGTGCCTTTTACCTCCATCGCGTCTTACTTCGTGGTATCTGTGGTATAAAGCTTTGAATTCTAGACACCCTTCATCATTCACGACCCAAAAGTTTGTAGAAAGGGTTTGATCTTCCTCTCCATTCTTCTTCGGTAGACGTCAATCCTGCGTAGTAAGGATAACCGTAGGAGTGAATTTTCAAATCCCTACCAATCACAGCTTCGACGTTTTCGATTTTACCTTCAATTTGTTTTCCTTGTGATGGTTACGGGGAATAAAGTCTCGAAACGACGAATTCGGAAACTTGAAAAAAATTTACTTCACTTCCCTCAAATGTTTGTTATTTTTTTTGTACCTCTCTGCTCATGATATACCACGTCGTCGTCTTGGTTTGAAAAAATATGTTAAAAAGTTTTATAATCGTTTCGGATTCGTTAACAAAGTATTTAATTAGCTCAGGGTCCAAAGTTCAGAAACTCTGTTAAAATCGGTCTCGCTCTCTCTCTCTCTCTTCTGTCCTAAAGTTGATTACACTGACGATGAAAGGAATTAGCGCAGTAGCGAGAATACTCTACAGCACTGAGTTTTTCTCATTTTCTTTTCTCCCCAAGAAACAAAGGGACGAATGGCTAGAACGGAATTCATTGCTGACGTAAAACCATCGTATATACCCAACGTAAACGAAGACGGGAATTTCAGAAATGGAAATTCATCAAACGGATGTAACGGCTGGCTCTGAAGAACGCCCATCGGCTACGCAAACCAGCGAGAACAGAAGAACCCATTCTTTGATAAAACGAACCACCACAGATCTTAAGGGACGAAAAGAAAAGAAAACTTTCAGACACTTTGATCATATCAATGAAAAATATACTTATAGGTATAAAGGTTATACGTCTATATTTGATTTGATAGAATATGAATATGTTTCGACGAAGAGTTCACATTTTTTTCTGCTTCTTCATTTCAACGGAAAAGGAACCCCAGATCTCATTCGAAACAGGGTCAGACTTACATACAAAGACTCATTGCAGTTTGAATTCGTTTGCAAGACAAAACAAGGTGCTTACTCGTGCTTGTTAAAATCTTGCATAGAAATATACTGCTGATTGGTGGCTGCTCAAGTGGCGGTTATAGTTGTACCATGGAGAAAACCTAAAAACAAGAGAAAAAGTTCATCAATGTAGTATATGGCCTTATTCAGTAAAGCGAAAGTGTAAATTCGGTCTAAATCTGCAATATAATATATTACTTATCGTCTCGATGTGCGCAAAATATCGTATCTCTTTCGTTCTTCTATCGGTCTGGATCTCAGCTTTTGATCATGAATCAACAGTCAAAGTAAGGAGTTTCCATGTACCAGTCCGTCCAACAGGCTTCCCCGTTGTCAATGAGAAATGTGAAACTGTGTGTGCCAGATGTGCCAGAAGATTGGAAAACAGTCTTGTTGAATCAGAGACTTGGTATGGCATGAAATCCTTCGGAGCTCTCCAAACATTTTATATTCCTTGATTATTTATGAGGGGAATTTTAAAGCCATACTGGGTCACCGGATTGTTTTCATTATTCAACAGAGACTGGCATCTGGGATATGCCGTAGAGGAAATGCAAAAATGTGGTTCGCACATATATGCCGATTACACCCGCGTTCCTTTTGGCTCTTTCTTATCATATCTAACTGCTTAAGTTCCGGCATGATTACGAGAGAAAACCGATACTGGGATTTTCGTCCCAGGAGTTTATTTCATCAGTTAAATTTACCCTCGGCCTAAAGCAATCTGGATTTACAAAACCATGCTCGTTATATCTATAGAGATTGGGCACTGCAAAGAGATAAGGCTATTCGAAGGGCGACTCAATTTAATCGAGAATCAGTTGGTGGATTTAGCTATGGATTGGTGTCTCGGATATCTGGTCAATATTCGATGTTAAATTGAAGCAGCTTCTGGAATAATTTTTTAACAAGAGTTTGGAGAGACTTGGGAAAGCACTTGCAAGCGATCTCTATACATGAGGTTGTGAATTAAGAAACTACTGCTTTTTGGCTTTTTGGATTCTCTCTTACCTTTCAGGAAGACATATATCCAAGGAGAATTTCACACGTTTATTGAAATCCAGGTAATCCAGAGTTACCAACGGTTTCAAAATGTGGATTGCACCGACTGACGGAAAGCTCAACTTTCATTCCTATCTAGTTACCATCAAAATCTTCGATTTGAGATAAAATTGATTCTGTCCTGACGCAGAATACATCATCGAAAACATGGGATATAAAAATACAGACTTTTCGTAAATGATTCAAATGATTAAAAACGGAAAGCTCGATGTCAATGAAATTGTCAAAACGCATTCAGTTTGTACATTTCAACAGAAAGGACCTGAACTTTGCTTTATCCAAAAGCTCCGTGTCTTTTAAATGTCTATAAAAATATAGAAATATTAAGTTTCTGTTAAATTATTGAACGAGTACTTATAGTTCATGCATACGTATACGAATGGGGGGATGGAGAACAACAAGCAATCAATCACATGAAAATATAGCTATAATTTAATTCTTGACTGGAATAAATTTCTTCCTTCTCACCTCATTAGTTTTCAAGGTTTTGTGCCTAGCTGCATTAAATATAGAGTGAAGTGCAAATTATCGCGATGATAATAAAGTGACTGAATTTTCTCAGTCGATTTACGCGATTGGGTATAATAATGTAGGATGAAAAGTATTTCTTCGAGGTGTAGTATATTTCAGTAAAACGTCTTTAATGATTCTGAAATGAAAAGTCACGTGTCTTTTAGTCTTTGCTGCGGAATATGCTGTCACTGCAGGCAAACGAAGCCCCTCATAAAACAGTGCCTTCCATCGTGGTATTAAGGTGAAGTGAAACGTTTCAAGGCCACGGCCGGGTGCCTTTCACCGCGGTAAAACAGAGTACCGAACGTTTGGTACCTCGAGCCACCGCTAGATGGCGCAGTTACCGTACGTTTGGTACCTCTGCCTACCGCTAGATGGCGCAGCTCGCATCTTCCGATGCTTGCTACGCCAGTATATACGTACCCTAATACTCGCGATTATTTCGCGGCAGTGTTTATAAACACTGCAAGGCATGCAAATAATTGCATAAAATATTTACCCGAACAAATCGAGCATTATTTATGTACATCATGTGTACTACCAGTGAGTTGGACAAACGTCGCAGTGTAAAGCAACAGAAGTGGCCTGTTTTCGCTCTGGTGCAGAGCGATTGAGAAAAGTTGAAACTAACCAACCATGATATTTCTAACGTAGAGTTAGACATGATGAATTCAGAGAAAATTCCTAGTCAGAATTCTTATCGGTATGACAAGCAACCGTAGTTGCCCCTGGCTCTGGAGCAGAGCGATAGATATGCGTGAAAACTAATTCACTGTAATGTATTTAATCCGTTAGGATTCCTTCGACAATCAGTCGAGTGGCTCTCCGCTGGAGAGACATCATTAATAAATACAGAAAAAATCCCTGTTTCAAGATCCCATTGGTGTGACAAGCAAACCTTGATTGTTCCCCTCGCTCTTGTGCAGAGCGGTTGATAAGAGTGAAAACTAATTCACAATAATGTATTTAATCCGTTTGGATTCTATCGACAAATAGTCGAGTTCCTCTCCGTAGGAGACACTGCAAGAAAAACATTTCTTTATGCAGGTTCTATAACTAGGAATATAATCTATAAATCAATATTCTAAATCCGTTTGGATTCTATCGACAAATAGTCGAGTCGCTCTCCATTGGAGAGGCTGAAAGAAAAATATTAATTTATGCAGGTTCTATAACTAGGAATATAATCTATAAATCAATATTCTAAATCCGTTTGGATTCTATCGACAAATAGTCGAGTCGCTCTCCATTGGAGAGGCTGAAAGAAAAATATTAATTTATGCAGGTTTTATAACTAGGAATATAATCTATAAATCAATATTCTAAATCCGTTTGGATTCTATCGACAAATAGTCGAGTCGCTCTCCATAGGAGACACTGCAAGAAAAACATTTCTTTATGCAGGTTCTATAACTAGGAATATAATCTATAAATCAATATTCTAAATCCGTTTGGATTCTATCGACAAATAGTCGAGTCACTCTCCATTGGAGAGGCTGAAAGAAAAATATTAATTTATGCAGGTTCTATAACTAGGAATATAATCTATAAATCAATATTCTAAATCCGTTTGGATTCTATCGACAAATAGTCGAGTCGCTCTCCATAGGAGACACTGCAAGAAAAACATTTCTTTATGCAGGTTCTATAACTAGGAATATAATCTATAAATCAATATTCTAAATCCGTTTGGATTCTATCGACAAATAGTCGAGTCGCTCTCCATAGGAGACACTGCAAGAAAAACATTTCTTTATGCAGGTTCTATAACTAGGAATATAATCTATAAATCAATATTCTAAATCCGTTTGGATTCTATCGACAAATAGTCGAGTCGCTCTCCATAGGAGACACTGCAAGAAAAACATTTCTTTATGCAGGTTTTATAACTAGGAATATAATCTATAAATCAATATTCTAAATCCGTTTGGATTCTATCGACAAATAGTCGAGTCGCTCTCCATAGGAGACACTGCAAGAAAAACATTTCTTTATGCAGGTTCTATAACTAGGAATATAATCTATAAATCAATATTCTAAATCCGTTTGGATTCTATCGACAAATAGTCGAGTCGCTCTCCATTGGAGAGGCTGAAAGAAAAATATTAATTTATGCAGGTTCTATAACTAGGAATATAATCTATAAATCAATATTCTAAATCCGTTTGGATTCTATCGACAAATAGTCGAGTCGCTCTCCATTGGAGAGGCTGAAAGAAAAATATTAATTTATGCAGGTTCTATAACTAGGAATATAATCTATAAATCAATATTCTAAATCCGTTTGGATTCTATCGACAAATAGTCGAGTCGCTCTCCATTGGAGAGGCTGAAAGAAAAATATTAATTTATGCAGGTTTTATAACTAGGAATATAATCTATAAATCAATATTCTAAATCCGTTTGGATTCTATCGACAAATAGTCGAGTCGCTCTCCATAGGAGACACTGCAAGAAAAACATTTCTTTATGCAGGTTTTATAACTAGGAATATAATCTATAAATCAATATTCTAAATCCGTTTGGATTCTATCGACAAATAGTCGAGTCGCTCTCCATAGGAGACACTGCAAGAAAAACATTTCTTTATGCAGGTTCTATAACTAGGAATATAATCTATAAATCAATATTCTAAATCCGTTTGGATTCTATCGACAAATAGTCGAGTCGCTCTCCATAGGAGACACTGCAAGAAAAACATTTCTTTATGCAGGTTCTATAACTAGGAATATAATCTATAAATCAATATTCTAAATCCGTTTGGATTCTATCGACAAATAGTCGAGTCGCTCTCCATTGGAGAGGCTGAAAGAAAAATATTAATTTATGCAGGTTCTATAACTAGGAATATAATCTATAAATCAATATTCTAAATCCGTTTGGATTCTATCGACAAATAGTCGAGTCGCTCTCCATAGGAGACACTGCAAGAAAAACATTTCTTTATGCAGGTTCTATAACTAGGAATATAATCTATAAATCAATATTCTAAATCCGTTTGGATTCTATCGACAAATAGTCGAGTCGCTCTCCATAGGAGACACTGCAAGAAAAACATTTCTTTATGCAGGTTCTATAACTAGGAATATAATCTATAAATCAATATTCTAAATCCGTTTGGATTCTATCGACAAATAGTCGAGTCGCTCTCCATAGGAGACACTGCAAGAAAAACATTTCTTTATGCAGGTTCTATGACTAGGTATATAATCTATAAATCAATAACCTGTATTCGTTAGGTGTCCATCGACCATTAGTAGAGCGGACAAGCGGCCAAAGTTTGGCTCGAAGTTGATCAATTAACATTGCAATATAGGCCACAACACAATACATTATTCCGTGAGAATCATTTCGAACACTACTCTACATATCGGAAATAAAATCTCAGTTTCGTACTGGCACTCATGTTTGAGGTTAGGAAGGAGTTTACTAGAAGCACGCTTGTAAATATAAATGAAATTGTTGGCAATAATAGCGATGTGTACTCGCGCACCTGTACTTCGCGGATACCTGTCATTCAAAGATTTTCCGACAGTTATATCATGGTCGTTGTACCAAACGCGATTTCCGACAACGAATCTTGACAGTTATCTCGTGTTTCCATGATTCTAGTACCGGCTGTCATCAGCGTTGCCAACCTGAAAGGTGGCGCTGATCGTACCAGGGGCGTAATAATCATCGTACCCAGGACAAAATTATAGTGCATTTCCAAATGTTAAAAAAAAACGATATTTCTGAGAAATTATTTCACGATTACACGTTATAACACTATTCGTGGTAGCATTTATCTTTTTTTGCCTTTCGGTTTGTAACGGCTCCCACATAATTACCTATTACTAGTTCTTGTATCATATAATACATCTTATGTCTCATGTATGTATCTCTTTTTGAACACCTTTGCTTTTTTACCTTTGTTCATCTTAATCCCTATTTATCGCATTTATCACATTTTTCAACTCTCCTTCCTTTTTTATTTTCTTTATTGTTTCTATTCCCTGTCCTGCTCCCAATACCCATCTCGCATCCCGATCAGACGGAAGGAATAGAGAAATTGCGTGAGTTTGAATTAGAAATAAAAGTACAAAATGAAAATAAGAACAAATCAAAAGCATGTTTGAAATGATTTTTTTAAAAGAATTTTTATTAGTAGGTATATAATATAAAATTAAATCATAGACAGACTATGTAGTACAAGTATGACAGTGAATCTAGCAGGTAATAGCTGGCAGGTAACACCCACTCATGAGCCCTAGCTTTTTATTTAGGGGTTGACCAAACGATAAAATGACAGAATCTATTTGAGAGAGATTTCTCAAATATATTCTGTGACATTTCGTTGTTTGCTCAACCCCTAAAAAAGAGCTAGGGCCCATGAGTCCGCATCACCTATTAGCTATTATCTGCTAGATTCACTGTCATAGTGAAGAAAAAAAAATTGTTATAATAGGAAGAAAAAACAAGATAATAATATATGTTTCTTATGCCCGGTTGCATGAACGTGGGTTGCCCGAAGGTTTATATAACCCGTAGGTTACTCCGCAGATACTACGAGCGAGCCACTGCTGCCTGTAAAAGGTTGAAGGAGTAGTATCTGCAGGGTAACCTACAGGTTATTCAAACTTTCAGGTACCCCACGTTTATGCAACCGGGCATTAGATAATAATAAAGATAAAATATATTAGAAAATAGAATAATAATAATAAAAAAGACATAATAATAAAATATATAAAACTCTGCGTCGTTAGGGTGTCCCGTATTTTCATTATTTTTAGCAATTTCAGAGCACGCCCCTTAAATCAATTTTTCATTTTGAAAAATGAGTTTTCCTGCAAAGAATAATTCTTCATCTCCATCATATGCGTGTAAGCACGAGATTTTTACATGCAAATCACACGGGATATCACTGAATTTTCAATGATAATTTTTCCAACATTACAAGTTGAATATGTCCGGGTAAAAAGTATAGGATGTTGGTGACGGACCATGTATTTACATGACAGAAATATTTATATCTGACGTAGGGTGGGGTACTTTGGTACCTCATACCACCACCATTAGCCCATCCTACGTCAGATGAAAATATTTTCATGTCAATACATCGTCCTTCAACAACATCCTGTACATTTCACTCAAAAATATTCAACTAGTGAAGTTGATAAAAATTATCATTGAAAATTCCGTGATATCCCGTGTAATTTGCATATAAAAATTTCGAACTTGCCCGCACATGATGGAGATGAAGAATTATGTTTTGCAAAATGAAAAATTGATTTAAGGGGCGTGCTCTGAAATTGCTAAAAATAATGAAAATACGGGACACCCTAGTGTTTGTTTTTATGTGTCAGTTGGCGGTGGAGCTGCTCTTCCCTTTTCAGGTTGAGGCGGCTTCTTCGGCCTCTCAAATCGCGCGAGCCGTGCCTCAATTCGGCGCTTCGCGATTGAGAGGCCTTTTTGAGCCGCCTCTTCTCTTTGCTTTTTAGAGCGAGCCTTCTCGTGAGCAAGCTTATTGCTAAGTTTACTCACGAGAAGGCTGCTCTGCAAAAAAAGGCATTGCTGCTTGAGCAGCTCCACCTGGTGGGGCTGCCACAGCGGCCCCTGCCCTGCCCACCCCTGCTGTTGTTCTTGCTGTTGCTGCTGCTGTTGTTCTTGCTGTTGCTGCTGTTCCTGCTGTTGCTGCTGTTCCTGCTGTTGCTGCTGTTCCTGCTGTTTCTGCTGTTCCTGCTGTTGCTGCTGCTGCTGTTGATGCAGCTGCTGTATTTGCTGTTGATGCAGCTGCTGTATCTGTTGTTGATGCAGCTGCTCTAGCTGCAGCGGCTGTTGTTGCTGCAGCGGCGGCGGCGGATACAGCAGCTGCAGATGTTGTTGCTGTTGTTGCTGCAGCGGCGGCGGCGGATACAGCAGCTGCAGATGTTGTTGCTGTTGTTGCTGCAGCGGCAGCGGCGGATACAGCGGCTGCAGATGTTGTTGCTGTTGTTGCTGCAGATGTTGTTGCTGTAGCCGCTGTTGCTGCAGCTTATACAAAAGTGTCTGCCGCTGCAGCTTTTGTTGTTGCAGCAGCTTATGTTGCTGCAGCACTATATGTGGCTGCAGCCGCCGCGACGGCGACGGCGGCAGCGGCGATGGCGGCAGCGGCGACGGCAGCGGCGACGGCGGCGGCGACAGCGGAGCCGGCGACGGCGGCGGCGGCTGCAGCAGCGGCAGCGGAGCTGGCGATGGCGGCGGCGATGGCGGCTGCAGCAGCGGCAGCGGAGCCGGCGATGGCGGCGGCGGGGGCGGCTGCAGCAGCGGAGGCGGCGGCGGCGGCGGCTGCAGCAGCGGAGGCGGCGGCGGCGGCGGCTGCAGCAGCGGCAGCGGAGCCGGCGATGGCAGCGGCGGGGGCGGCTGCAGCAGCGGCAGCGGAGCCGGCGATGGCGGCGGCGGGGGCGGCTGCAGCGGCGGCGGCAGCGGCGGCAGCGGCGGCGGCAGCGACGATGACGGCAGCGGCGACGACGACGACGGTGGCGGCGACGGCGACGGCGACGGCCTAGTTCGCGACTGCGACCGTGATCTCGTTTCCATCATCTGCATAATAAATTGATTATCAGACATCTTGATATACCTTCACTCACAATCTATGATAGTATGGTATTCATCATTGCTACAAACTGTGGCTACAGCGGAGAGTAGTACATGCGATGTCTGAATTATTATAACGAGGAGAAAGATGATTGATTCTAACCTATGCGTGAACTTTGAGTGATCATAGAGCCTTGTGCACTTCGAATTTGTGATCATTTCTTGCGACAATTGCGTATAGTTATGATATTAATCGAAATATACAACTATGGAAAATAAACAACAGGAAGCAATGTGCGATGAACAATGAATCAGGAGATGAAATGTAGGCCACGGTCATTTTTAGTTGAATATCTGTTGAAGCGAAAAATGCTTCAGGTTTTTTTTTTATGGGCACACCTCTTTGAAACTCAAAAAAGTTAAGCAGATACAATGTAAACAATTTTCAACAAATCTTAGATAATAAGCTCAACGGGATTTTTTCGATAGCAAAAATGAATTAAGGGGGTACATACACCTTTGCAATAATTTTTATCAAATTGCTACTACGCTCTGAGAAAACATTCTAGTGACTCAGTTTTTGTACAGTTGATTAGTGCTATTTTGATACATCGTTCATGATTTTTCCAGATTTTATGCCCTCCGCTGAATACAAATTCAGTCCATCGAAGAAAAACTAGTTGTCGTAGGCTACAGGTTGCTGCGTTGGATGAAATTTCTTCAACTTTTGAGGAAATATTCTGTATGAATGTAATTTCGGACCAAACCAATAATATTTGATACATTTAATTTTTAGACATAGAAATTTTTGGTTTCAAAACATTTTTTCCAGAACGATGAAAAAAAATTCTTACAATCAAAAATTTCTATGTCTAACACTTAAATTCATGAAATATTATTGGTTTGGTCCGAAATTACATTCATACAGAATATTTCCTCAAAAGTTGAAGAAATTTCATCCAACGCAGCAACCTGTAGCCTACGACAACTAGTTTTTCTTCGATGGACTGAATTTGTATTCAGCGGAGGGCATAAAATCTGGAAAAATCATGAACGATGTATCAAAATAGCACTAATCAACTGTACAAAAACTGAGTCACTAGAATGTTTTCTCAGAGCGTAGCAGCAATTTGAAAAAAATTATTTTAAAGGTCTATGTACCTCCTTAATGATAGCCTCACTTTGTAGTAGTGTCTATGGCATCGGCATTTGTCAGAAAATCGACAAATCATTTTTCTACGGGCAGACCAGACGTCGGTGCAGTTATTATTTATAATTCATCAATTAAAATATGAAGAAAAATATGTATTGAATCGACTTCAGTAATGAAGAAATAATATTTAAGGAATATGCATTCAATAAAATTGTAGTTACTATAAAAAGAAAATATCGATACAACGGGGGTATGCAATCCTGTAGACATTATCGAAAAGACTACAAAGTAATATCGCAATCTCTATGTAGACAAACCAAATAATGCTTTTTTCTTGTCTCAGAAAAGGTTATGATTCTACTGATTTTACTAAAATTGCACAAAAGAAACATTTTTCCGGTAGTCGGATTTACATCTATCTAATTCTCTCGTGCGGCGTAGGCAGAAAACCAAAGGCGACTAACACGCTAGACAGTTGCGGAGATTTATTTTTTCGTCTAAGCGTAGCAAAAATATTTCCGCATTTTGGTGTAAAACAAAATAAGTTTCATTATCATGTTTGATTCTACACCCTTTTAATAATTGATGACCCAATTGTAAATCGAACTTCTTATCTCCAAACAAAAAGACATGAATACGTACTTCGTTCCTGCCGCCACGGTTGCCGCCGCGATTGCCGCCGCTGTTTCCTCCTCTTTGGCATCCCCTTCCCCCTCCTCTTTGGCATCCCCTTCCCACCCCTCTTTTTCCCCCCCCTTGACCCCCTTTCTGTCCTCTATTGTTACCTGTAAAACCCATAAATAGTTAAAAATATGTATTAATTTCACCATACGGCCAATCCGTAGTCGCCCACCTCCTTTCGATACAATGTCACACATTTCGATTATTATCCGAGCCCAGGCGTCAGAAACGAAAAAAAGGCCAACGCTGCGCGAATTCAAATTCAATACCGAACACATACGTCCAAAAAAATGTTCGTTTTGTGCGAAAATAGAGTCTACAGATGGTTTTTACATTGTTACGAAAAACATTACATTATGAAAAATGTAAAAACCATCTGTAGACTCTATTTTCGCACAAAACGAACATTTTTTTGGACGTATGTGTTCGGTATTGAATTCGAATTCGCGCAGCGTTGGCCTTTTTTTCGTTTCTGACGCCTGGGCTCGGATAATAATCGAAATTTATGACATTGTATCAAAGGGAGGTGGGCGACCACGGATGGGCCATAAGTACCGAGTTATTTGTTGCACTATTTATTATAGAAAAGAAAAATTATTATTTTCCCAAAAAATATATTTTATGTGTTAGATAATAATAATAATATGTCGGACATAATTATATACAGATTGGCAGACACTTACCTCCTTGCTTTGCGCGTCCCATCGTGCTTCTGAGTTCTGTGGCAGTGAAATAACGACACTCTCTGAACTTGGAAAATAAGGGGAGTCTTCGTTCGAACAGAACAACCCCCTCCCTGAGGCTACACCAACACAGGCGCGTACCGCGTACGTGTGAGGCACGGCTACTCCTCCCGGCCGAGTCTCACGTACGCGTACGCGCCTGTGTTGGTGTTGCCACAGCGACTTGGTCGTCCTGTTTGAACGCAAACGCTCGGCACATACAGTACCGTGCATAAGTTCGGGATCACCTTCCGAATTCTCGATCGCGACAGAAAGTTGAATATCTCAGTCGGAAAAAATCGCAGCCAAATGGTCCAAGTAGCATTTGAAAGTGAAAAGAAACAGCTTCATTTCGCTTTATTCTTCCATTTTTCCACGATTTTTCCGCACTCGGTAGATAATCTTGAACATGACCGTTTTTTGCGATTTTCACACTATTCAAAAGTCATGTGTAATTCTTTGGGAAATGGGAATGAAATTTTGTTCTCAGTGGGACTTGAAAGTGTTGAGATTGAGCTGTGAGTTGGTTTTTTGAAAAAAAATTAGCGATTTTTTTTCGTCAAGTTATTCAACTTTTGATGCGGAACGTCAGTTTTTATAAAATGCGTCGGAACTCGAGAACTGTGAGGTTTCAGATAAAATGTCAAGATACGAAAAATGTGTATTCTTGAATTTCTAACTCGTGTGAATTTATTTTCGATTTTTTTCACTTCGTTCAAAAAATTATTTGATCATTCTCGTTCTTCGAATACAGTCGAGATCTTTATATATGTCGAGTCGTATTATTTGAGAAGTGCCCAAGTGTTTCAATGAAAATCCCGAGGGATTAGTAATTACACGTGAGAATTCATAGCTGGTGAATTCTGCGTCAATTCCATATTTGAAAAGTCTGATTTTTTTTTTAATTTGTTTAGCAGTTTTCGAATATTATTGTAGGCATATTAAACACGAACGGACACGTATTGCTTGAGTTGTCGATATCGTTATATTTTCGACTATTTACTGGGTATACACGTTCGAATTCGAAATTCATTGGTATTTTAATTTCATCAACTGAATGTATGTAAAAATTGAATGATTTTTACAAAAATTAACTCGAATCATTGATCCAGACTTTAAAAAACGTTATCGAATTTTCGTAACTTTTGGAGATTGATATTCTGAGCACTCAAGTGCCAAAAAGTGCTTATAAAAAAAAAGGAAAAATAATTTTCGAAAATCATAGCATTTTGAAATTCATTTTCAAAAACTTGAGGTTATTACGAAAATTTTGATCTAGTGCGAAATATGGCAAGATGTTTTTGAGACAAACGATAACAGTCTGTCCGAAGAGTGATATTGGTTCGGACGAGGGTGGTTTCAATTTTTCAATGATTCATCATTCGAATCTAGCAGATCGAAAAACCTTCGGCTTTATAAAATGTTCGTGAATAACAATCATTTGTATCCGATTTTCATGTCTACGTCTAGTCGAAGGGATGAAATAAATGTCAATTTTGAACTAGGTAGTTTAGAATCGAGAAAATCTTCATGTCACCGTAGTCAGGATAAACGTGCCAAATCATTTTCAGTCTGGAAGACCATACGAAGAGTGCAGTTAGATAAAAAATGTGAGGGTAGGAAAATTTGACAACTTGAATACATGAATAGGTACGCCATGCGGCGCGGTATATCCCGTACTTTTGACAGTGGCGCTCGTAAGAACACGTGACAACCAGCGTTCCCAACAGTGCGATAATTACCGTACGTGTACGATCTTTGATAGAGATTTCTCAAATACATTCTGGGACATTTTGTCGTTTGATCAACCCCTAAATAAACAGCTAGGGCTCATGAGTCAGTGTTACCTGCTAGCTATGACCCGCTAGATTCACTGTCATACTTGTACATATACTATCTGTAATTTAATTTTATATTATATAATAAAAATTCTTTCAAAAAATTCATTTGAAACATGCTTTTGATTTGTTCTTATTTTCATTTTCCACTTTTATTTCTAATTCAAACTCACGCAATTTCTCTATTCATCCGTCCGATCGGGATGCGAGATGGGTGTTGGGAGCAGGACAGGGAATAGAAACAATAAAGAAAATAAAAAAGGAAGGAGAGTTGAAAAATGTGATAAATGCGATAAATAGGGAATAAGACGAACAAAGGTAAAAAAGCAAAGGTGTTCAAAAAGAGATACACGAGTTAAAAGATATATTATATGATACAAGAACTAGTAATAGGTAATTATGTGGGAGCCATTACCTGCCAGAAGGCAAAAACAGATTCTTAAACACGAAAAATAGGGAATAAAAGAAAAATAGATGCAAGAGAGATGTTCCAAGAGAGATGTAAGAGAAATAGGAAATGGTATATGATATATTATGTGATATAGGAACCAGCATTATGCGAGAGCCGCAACTCGATTAAAGACGGCACTTTATAAGTACCTTGGAAACACCCACCCACTCTTACCCACCCACACTATCGTGTGAGTTCGTTTCCTTAGGTTGCAGCGCTCAATCTGTGCAACTTTTATACACATATCGACAGACGATATGGACTGCATCTGCGCGTATTGTCGCAGAATGTTAAATCATTCACAGGGGAATGATATTAACTTTCGATAACTCAACATTATCATTAAGAATTTTGAATCATTCATAGGGGAATGATATTAACTTTCGATAACTCAACATTATCATTAAGAATTTTCGATCATTCACATGGGAATGATATTAACTTACCATATCTTAACATTATCATTAAGAATTTTAAATCGTTCACAGGGGAATGGCATTAACTTACGATAACTCAACATTATCATTCAGAATTTTTAATCATTCACGTGGGAATGGCGTTAATTTTCGAGATTTCAATATTACTATTAAATGGTCTCGCATTATTTTCGCATCTCGCGAATAGACTTGCCTCGCAGGGTCGCCACCCAGTGCGATTGTCGTTGCGTAAGCCGCAGCATATACTCCACAGCTGTAGGGGTCGGGTTGCCTTGTAACAGGTTGTAGAAGTATACTTCCAGTATCGATATGCGGATATCGCTTAGAAATGTATCGCTTCTCTTCCCTGCTCAAAAACTCGTATTCACTGCGCACAAGACCATCGTAAATGTAAACATTACACGTGTCGTAATAAACGCAGCACCAGTGTCGGCAGACGTTACCGCCAATTATGTGTATATCCCTTCGAAGAGGGCTACATGGCTTGATGCAGTTATAATATGCTGTATAAGAAGCAGGATTGCAACGAAAATCGGTATTTTCTTGTAATATATTCTGAAACAAGTCGATGCTTGAGTCAGTCAATAAGTTTCTGGGCGACGAAACGTTCGCCTCGACTTGTTCGACCGTGATATCTCGGCGTACAATTTCGAGCATCTCGATAGCTTCGTCAGAAGCCTCATTGTCATCGTCAATTTCGATTGCTACCCAATCGACATCGACGGTGTTCTCATGACTCTTCGAACTTGGACCGGCCCTATTTATGGAATCAAGCGATGCAACTTTCATCTCTGCAGGCGGTTGCAAGGAGATCTTTGTCGATCTTGTACAGTTTTGTACATCGTCAGACTCACCAATAGAACGAGCACGTTTTTTTCGAAGCTCTGCAGCTTCTTGGGCTTCAATAATATACGTAGGATCGCGGATCCGCATGTTTCTATTCCGACGACTGTCTATAATTTCTGGAAGCAAACATTCCATGTAAAACCGACAGAGGAAGGGTTTCATTTTTGATTCCCAGAATCCATCGTCTCTGGTGACTTTCACGAGTTTTATATACGTCGCCAACTCAGTCGACGACCAAATCGCGAATTGGCAATAGTCACGCTTAGTTACGTGTAACTGACCTTGCACTTGGTAATAATACTTGTGATTCTTATTCAGAAGGTTCTTGTCCTTCTTGTCGAAAATAGTCCGAAGATTCGGCTTTTCGGCTATGGCCTTTTCCAAGTCAGTGTTCTGGGCTGAAAATGGACATTTTATTTCGACGATTCCATCGTCGTCTATCAGACCGTCTGGAGATGCTCCTAGATAGGGGATCTGTTGATCAATGAAAAGACCACAAGGAACGATTTTTTTCTTCAGTTCCGCTTCAACGTCTCGTACGGCGTTTTTCTCATTTGCAAGCCCATACTGAGTAGCAGTAACGTCGATTACCTTCGGGAACCGAATGCTCGCAACCATGTTTGCGCACGACGTGCCTGGCAACATACGGCATATCGGCCCGAATCTCGATGCTGTGATGATCTCAGTACGCAACTGATGCCACAGCTCAGAATCGCTCTGCGATATCGTATCTCGCTCGATCTGTCTCGCGTTTTTCTGGTACGACTTCAATTTTTCAATGTGTCGTTTAGCAAGAACATCGAATACCTCTTTGTCGATGTCTGGCTTTTTGGCAGACGGACCATAGTCCTTGTCAACGCCGCGATGACTTCGCATCCTGCGACTGCGTTTTTGCAACCTGCATAGGCGAGTACCGTAATTATTACGATACCTAGCCTGTTCCATTTTCGCTACTGCGATAGGAGTATAGTGTGTCACATGGCGATGTAACTGAGATAAAACCGAGTGGGTGTTGTATTGCACAACCGCTCCGTAGCATCTCATTTGGTACGAGTTTTTCATACAATGATTAATTCTTTTTCCAGAATTTAATTTGTTCACTATAGAATTGCACGCCTCTGCCGCATTGTTGGTAACATTTTTCAATAAGCTCTTGGCGTGACAACTCAAATAGCGCACTGCATCGTAAACGGAGGCATAAACTCCGGTTCGGTGAAGTTCCGCCAGCACATTCTTACCATTGGACTCAGATACACAGTCAAATGGCAGTGTGTGACAATTGGAGTGGTCACCGTACACATGAGAAAATATATTTAATATATCTATACAGAGTTTCGTTGTTTTTTCGTCCTCTGATATATTTTCCGCATTGCGGAGATCTCTCGCTTTCTCTACGTTGAGACGAATTTTTAAACCGCTAGAAAGTACGTAATGTCGGAATTGAGTGACGTTCTGTACTTCTTTTTGCGGGAGTTTCGCAAGCTTCGTGAGGGAAGCAGCTCTCAACTTGCGGCACAAGTTTCGAAACAAGTGATTATTACACTCGATTTTATCGACGACAACTCCGTATTCCGCGTACGGATTGTTATCTCGTATAGCTTGATGTACGCTGCTGTCTCCGTCCGCAATTAGCGTTTTATATATTAAACCGTTGCACTCAACGCTATTCCGGAAACCTTCGACAATAATGTCGGTTTCCATTGCGTTTGAGCTGCGGTCAAGCCCCCAGTTTTTGAAACAGGTGTGAGGCGGAGGCTCCTTATTCAGTTGCTCTGCTCTCGCGTGGGTTGCACAATACTTGTTGCGTACACCAACGAATAGAGCTAACTTGGTCTCACGACCAATGATCATGGCTGCACCCGATAGCGCATCATGTTTACCACCCGCATAGGAGCGTTTTGCCCAACAACCATCCGCAATTACGTCGATGTACGGGACACCGTTTATAACATGCCCCTTTCTTATGGCAATTTCTTTTTCCATGGCTACAGCTCGTTCCCTTTCAGCTTCGACAACTTCATGGAAGTTGTCAAACAGCGTATCCCGATAATGTCGGTAGGTTGGCGCGGACATAGCCGGGATTGCCATCGCGGCAAGTTGTTCTTGCAACGTACTATGGCCGGTACCCGAAGTAATTGTACCGCACACGGCACTTTGGTTTATCCCCATGATATTTTTGAGGTCGGGATCTGTCCAAATGCTGAACTTGTACCGACATTTCTGACACAGGAAATGCAGGTGAGTCCGCAAACCTTGATCCCATGATCTGACCAATTTCAGATCGCGAAAAGAACATTCCGACGAAACGGAATGGTTATCAAATTTTTCGTGCAACTGTTGCAGAAGATAACTTATATCGACAATGCGCCGACCTTCGATTTTGATCTCACGGACGTACTCGTTATCCGTGATATCATTTTCACCGACGAGCGCATTGTCGTCACTCACCGATACCGGTAAACTATTCATTTCCGCGACAATCGCGGTCTCTGAGGTCGCAACCGCGACGCTGGCTTGGCCATCATGTTTGACGATGGTCGTCTTCTGGCGTCTGAAACAGATCGTAGATAAGTATTTGCAGCAGGTTTCCAACGGGGTGTATAAAAAAGCGTAACCACCGGAAAAAAAAAATGTATATATTGAATTTAAATTCCTCGACTTCGGACGAATAAGTTGGAAGGTTAGACCAATCCTTGTTGAATTTGGAGAAAAAAAAAAATCTGGATTCCAAATAGAGCAGATTTTCCGATTCGAAGATCGTGTTTACGTGATCTACTATTACCAGTGGTTTACATATTACCTTCGCGATTGAATGAGTTAATATTTATGCCGGCTTATGAGGCTGAATCTAGCGGCCACTACCCCGTTGGTGAGCGATTACCAATATTTAATAATTTTCCAAAGATCGTCTCCCGGGACTTTTGGAATGTTTGTAATTGTTTGAATGTCAGTCGTGAGTATGTATACGAAATTTCGACTCGATATTCGCTTGCAATAACTACGCGTGTTCCGAGCGGCCGCTAGCTCCAGTCGCTAGATCCAGCCTCATTGCCGGCTCATTTCGGATTTCGACCAATTCAGGGTTTTGCAAAATTGCGTAAACTACGGAGAATAATAATGACGTGCACGTAAAAATAGTAATGGAATCGTGTTTGGATTTGCGCCCGTTTCATAAATGGAATGCTACAATGTATTCGACGTCGTAGGTATAGTATAGAACGCTCGACCTACACTGTGGCACGGTATTGATGAGGATTCTCAATAAGTATATGAGATGTTGAAAATCGAACGAAAATTTATGTATGCAGAAGAGTATATAAACAATCGTACTTACCTAGAAACACCAAACATTCGCTTTCGCGATTTTTTGTTTCTTTTGTTATGACTGTTCGCCATACTTATCGCAACCAGACAGGTTGACTTCTATATTTTTATATATATATATATATTTACACTGAATAATACTAATTTTATCGCCTACACACACACACACACACACACACGTAGTATCACAAAAGAAAAAGTCAATCACATTCAATAATCACTGTCACATTCACTAATCACTGTCACATTCACTAATCACTGTCACATTCACTAATCACTGTCACATTCACTAAATACTTCTTTTTTTTTTTTTTTCACCCTTAATGGCTTATTTCCTCTTCGGAATGTAGCCTCCGTAGCCTCTTTTCACTAAATATGTCACATAAACAAAACGCGTTGCGCGGCTGAAGGCACGTGTGCTCTCGATTGTTCTTCCGCTCGTTCACTTCAGCTATCGGCGCTGCTGTCAACTATGAATACGTACTTTGCAGAAAATCGCAAGCTCACACTCGGTTAGTCCGCACGCCCTCACATGAATTAGATTCTTACAAGTGTTGAACGACTGCTAAATTAATTTTTTGGAGGGTGAGCAAACACGATTGCCGTTTATTACACGTAATATCCATATAATTTAACAGTCTTTCTGGATTTTGTCCGAAAAATGAACTATGGTTGGCTGCAGTTTTTGTCATTTGATCGAACGGACCGTAATTTTTTGTCTGAGAGTGAGCAAACGACCAAACATTACACTTTGTAATATTCAATCGCTGCCTACCATATCCGCGTAAAATGAATTGTTTAAACAATACGTACCTGGGATTCCGCGCGTGCGCGGGGCGGTTATGTTAGGACTTTTGTCCGAGGGTGAGCAAACGACGAGACTTAGCGGGATTGTTCGAAAAACTCCACCGAATGCATTTCGTGTCATTTCGGCATTTGCTCCTCAATCTAAAAGTGACTGGCCGTTTGATCAGATTATAAGAGCTGTAGTTAACCATAGGTTATCGTTCAAACGTAGTTCCGAAAGATTGTTAATTTATGGGTATGACGTGTAACGAACAACACCCATGTTAGCTAACCCTCCAAAAATTAATTTGGTAGTCGTGCAACGCTCCTAATTCATATCAGCGCGGGTAAACCTCCGAGCGCGCGCCTATGCTGCGCTTGCAATTCTCTGCGAACTGCATCTTCATCTCTCGGCTAAGGAGCAGCATCGGAAAGTGGTTGGAAACGACCCGATACGCGCGCATAATGTTAAAAAATTTTGCTAATCCTCAGGTGTATCTTCTCTTCGGAATGTCGCTATTATAAATTCAAGTGATAATATCTCTGTAATAAGAAATACTAAAGAAATTCTAGAGAACGGTAATGTAAGCTAATAGAAACTATGAGCTTGAATTTTAGACCTTGACGTAGTCCATATACGAGATCGTGATGAGTAATATGAATTCAAATTTTCAAAAAAAGACCCAACAAAGATGTTTTTACCATTTCATAATCATACATATAACGAACAAAATATGTTATGAATAATAGAATTACGAAAAAAAAATAAAAATTCTTTTGCTCCACCGTGAGAAGTTGGGGTTTTAGCTGAAAACAGGGCCTGACGAGAAATGGGCGTTGCGCTCTCAGATTTAGAGGGTGAAAGATGAATTTTCATTCTTTACATTGGATTTACGAAGGAGTATACCTTCTTTCGTGCCAATCTATGCCACCTATGCATATATCGATGGCCTAGGTTCCAAATGTCGTAACCCACGAATGAGTTTCACGGGAGTGAGTGAAGACGAATTATCTTTGGAAATATTAACATTCATAATCAGTTACAATTATTTATGATAAAAAATTATTTATGGAAAAAATTATAACTGATTATGTTCATTGACATTTCCGAACATAATTCGTTGTCACTCTCTCCCGTGGAATTCATTGTTTGTGGGTTACGACATTTGGAACAGAAGTTCACCCGCCAAAAAAGATTCAGAAGCCTGACATCCTATTGCCAACAGTTTGGATGTTGCAAAGGAGTACCCTTTGGAATACCCCTTCAATTGATTTTCGTTATTCGAAGATCTCTCTTTTTTCTCCATCGATTATGGCATTTCATTTTCTTTATTTGGATTTAAGTCCAACAAATCGATGTCTCCGTCGACCTCAAATCTGAAATAGAGTCCCTATATAGGTTCGGCTGACTATTCATGTCGTGTACTTCTATAAAGAGGATTTTGTTCCACCGAATCGATTCTGGAATAGTCCCTATGTTCGGCTAGCTGTCAAAAGTGTGAGGTTATGTCTCGTCTGCTAGCATACGTCACTTCAACAATATATTCTTATTATTCAGATTGTTGTCCAACAAATCGATAGCTCCCTAACCTCAACTCTGAAATGAATTCATATGTCAGGCTGGCTGTCAAAAGTGTGAGGTTATGTCTCGTCTGCTAGCATACGTCACTTCAATGTATTTTTATTATTCAGATCTTTGTCCAACAAATCGATAGCTCCCTAACCTCAACTCTGAAATAAATTCCTATGTTCGGTTAGCTGTCAAAAGTGTGAGGTTATGTCTCGTCTGCTAGCATACGTCACTTCAACAATATATTCTTATTATTCAGATTGTTGTCCAACAAATCGATAGCTCCCTAACCTCAACTCTGAAATGAATTCATATGTCAGGCTGGCTGTCAAAAGTGTGAGGTTATGTCTCGTCTGCTAGCATACGTCACTTCAATGTATTTTTATTATTCAGATCTTTGTCCAACAAATCGATAGCTCCCTAACCTCAACTCTGAAATAAATTCCTATGTTCGGTTAGCTGTCAAAAGTGTGAGGTTATGTCTCGTCTGCTAGCATACGTCACTTCAACAATATATTCTTATTATTCAGATTGTTGTCCAACAAATCGATAGCTCCCTAACCTCAACTCTGAAATGAATTCATATGTCAGGCTGGCTGTCAAAAGTGTGAGGTTATGTCTCGTCTGCTAGCATACGTCACTTCAATGTATTTTTATTATTCAGATCTTTGTCCAACAAATCGATAGCTCCCTAACCTCAACTCTGAAATAAATTCCTATGTTCGGTTAGCTGTCAAAAGTGTGAGGTTATGTCTCGTCTGCTAGCATACGTCACTTCAATGTATTTTTATTATTCAGATCTTTGTCCAACAGATCGATAGCTCCCTAACCTCAAATCAGAAATAAATTCCCGTCAGGCTAGCTGTCAAAAGTGTGAGGTTATGAATCGTCTGCAAGCATACGTCACTTCAACAATATATTCTTATTATTCAGATTGTTGTCCAACAAATCGATAGCTCCCTAACCTCAACTCTGAAATAAATTCCTATGTTCGGTTAGCTGTCAAAAGTGTGAGGTTATGTCTCGTCTGCTAGCATACGTCACTTCAATGTATTTTTATTATTCAGATCTTTGTCCAACAGATCGATAGCTCCCTAACCTCAAATCAGAAATAAATTCCCGTCAGGCTAGCTGTCAAAAGTGTGAGGTTATGAATCGTCTGCAAGCATACGTCACTTCAACAATATATTCTTATTATTCAGATTGTTGTCCAACAAATCGATAGCTCCCTAACCTCAACTCTGAAATAAATTCCTATGTTCGGTTAGCTGTCAAAAGTGTGAGGTTATGTCTCGTCTGCTAGCATACGTCACTTCAATGTATTTTTATTATTCAGATCTTTGTCCAACAGATCGATAGCTCCCTAACCTCAAATCAGAAATAAATTCCCGTCAGGCTAGCTGTCAAAAGTGTGAGGTTATGAATCGTCTGCAAGCATACGTCACTTCAACAATATATTCTTATTATTCAGATTGTTGTCCAACAAATCGATAGCTCCCTAACCTCAACTCTGAAATAAATTCCTATGTTCGGTTAGCTGTCAAAAGTGTGAGGTTATGTCTCGTCTGCTAGCATACGTCACTTCAATGTATTTTTATTATTCAGATCTTTGTCCAACAGATCGATAGCTCCCTAACCTCAAATCAGAAATAAATTCCCGTCAGGCTAGCTGTCAAAAGTGTGAGGTTATGAATCGTCTGCAAGCATACGTCACTTCAACAATATATTCTTATTATTCAGATTGTTGTCCAACAAATCGATAGCTCCCTAACCTCAACTCTGAAATAAATTCCTATGTTCGGTTAGCTGTCAAAAGTGTGAGGTTATGTCTCGTCTGCTAGCATACGTCACTTCAATGTATTTTTATTATTCAGATCTTTGTCCAACAAATCGATAGCTCCCTAACCTCAAATCAGAAATAAATTCCCGTCAGGCTAGCTGTCAAAAGTGTGAGGTTATGAATCGTCTGCAAGCATACGTCACTTCAACAATATATTCTTATTATTCATATTGTTGTCCAACAAATCGATAGCTCCCTAACCTCAACTCTGAAATAAATTCCTATGTTCGGTTAGCTGTCAAAAGTGTGAGGTTATGTCTCGTCTGCTAGCATACGTCACTTCAATGTATTTTTATTATTCAGATCTTTGTCCAACAAATCGATAGCTCCCTAACCTCAACTCTGAAATAAATTCCTATGTTCGGTTAGCTGTCAAAAGTGTGAGGTTATGTCTCGTCTGCTAGCATACGTCACTTCAATGTATTTTTATTATTCAGATCTTTGTCCAACAGATCGATAGCTCCCTAACCTCAAATCAGAAATAAATTCCCGTCAGGCTAGCTGTCAAAAGTGTGAGGTTATGAATCGTCTGCAAGCATACGTCACTTCAACAATATATTCTTATTATTCAGATTGTTGTCCAACAAATCGATAGCTCCCTAACCTCAACTCTGAAATAAATTCCTATGTTCGGTTAGCTGTCAAAAGTGTGAGGTTATGTCTCGTCTGCTAGCATACGTCACTTCAATGTATTTTTATTATTCAGATCTTTGTCCAACAGATCGATAGCTCCCTAACCTCAAATCAGAAATAAATTCCCGTCAGGCTAGCTGTCAAAAGTGTGAGGTTATGAATCGTCTGCAAGCATACGTCACTTCAACAATATATTCTTATTATTCAGATTGTTGTCCAACAAATCGATAGCTCCCTAACCTCAACTCTGAAATAAATTCCTATGTTCGGTTAGCTGTCAAAAGTGTGAGGTTATGTCTCGTCTGCTAGCATACGTCACTTCAATGTATTTTTATTATTCAGATCTTTGTCCAACAGATCGATAGCTCCCTAACCTCAAATCAGAAATAAATTCCCGTCAGGCTAGCTGTCAAAAGTGTGAGGTTATGAATCGTCTGCAAGCATACGTCACTTCAACAATATATTCTTATTATTCAGATTGTTGTCCAACAAATCGATAGCTCCCTAACCTCAACTCTGAAATAAATTCCTATGTTCGGTTAGCTGTCAAAAGTGTGAGGTTATGTCTCGTCTGCTAGCATACGTCACTTCAATGTATTTTTATTATTCAGATCTTTGTCCAACAAATCGATAGCTCCCTAACCTCAAATCAGAAATAAATTCCCGTCAGGCTAGCTGTCAAAAGTGTGAGGTTATGAATCGTCTGCAAGCATACGTCACTTCAACAATATATTCTTATTATTCAGATTGTTGTCCAACAAATCGATAGCTCCCTAACCTCAACTCTGAAATAAATTCCTATGTTCGGTTAGCTGTCAAAAGTGTGAGGTTATGTCTCGTCTGCTAGCATACGTCACTTCAATGTATTTTTATTATTCAGATCTTTGTCCAACAAATCGATAGCTCCCTAACCTCAAATCAGAAATAAATTCCCGTCAGGCTAGCTGTCAAAAGTGTGAGGTTATGAATCGTCTGCAAGCATACGTCACTTCAACAATATATTCTTATTATTCATATTGTTGTCCAACAAATCGATAGCTCCCTAACCTCAACTCTGAAATAAATTCCTATGTTCGGTTAGCTGTCAAAAGTGTGAGGTTATGTCTCGTCTGCTAGCATACGTCACTTCAATGTATTTTTATTATTCAGATCTTTGTCCAACAAATCGATAGCTCCCTAACCTCAACTCTGAAATAAATTCCTATGTTCGGTTAGCTGTCAAAAGTGTGAGGTTATGTCTCGTCTGCTAGCATACGTCACTTCAATGTATTTTTATTATTCAGATCTTTGTCCAACAGATCGATAGCTCCCTAACCTCAAATCAGAAATAAATTCCCGTCAGGCTAGCTGTCAAAAGTGTGAGGTTATGAATCGTCTGCAAGCATACGTCACTTCAACAATATATTCTTATTATTCAGATTGTTGTCCAACAAATCGATAGCTCCCTAACCTCAACTCTGAAATAAATTCCTATGTTCGGTTAGCTGTCAAAAGTGTGAGGTTATGTCTCGTCTGCTAGCATACGTCACTTCAATGTATTTTTATTATTCAGATCTTTGTCCAACAGATCGATAGCTCCCTAACCTCAAATCAGAAATAAATTCCCGTCAGGCTAGCTGTCAAAAGTGTGAGGTTATGAATCGTCTGCTAGCATACGTCACTTCAACAATATATTCTTATTATTCAGATTGTTGTCCAACAAATCGATAGCTCCCTAACCTCAACTCTGAAATAAATTCCTATGTTCGGTTAGCTGTCAAAAGTGTGAGGTTATGTCTCGTCTGCTAGCATACGTCACTTCAATGTATTTTTATTATTCAGATCTTTGTCCAACAGATCGATAGCTCCCTAACCTCAAATCAGAAATAAATTCCCGTCAGGCTAGCTGTCAAAAGTGTGAGGTTATGAATCGTCTGCAAGCATACGTCACTTCAACAATATATTCTTATTATTCAGATTGTTGTCCAACAAATCGATAGCTCCCTAACCTCAAATCAGAAATAAATTCCTGTCAGGCTAGCTGTCAAAAGTGTGAGGTTATGAATCGTCTGCGAGCATACGTCACTTCAACAATATATTCTTATTATTCATATTGTTGTCCAACAAATCGATAGCTCCCTAACCTCAACTCTGAAATAAATTCCTATGTTCGGTTAGCTGTCAAAAGTGTGAGGTTATGTCTCGTCTGCTAGCATACGTCACTTCAATGTATTTTTATTATTCAGATCTTTGTCCAACAGATCGATAGCTCCCTAACCTCAAATCAGAAATAAATTCCCGTCAGGCTAGCTGTCAAAAGTGTGAGGTTATGAATCGTCTGCAAGCATACGTCACTTCAACAATATATTCTTATTATTCAGATTGTTGTCCAACAAATCGATAGCTCCCTAACCTCAAATCAGAAATAAATTCCTGTCAGGCTAGCTGTCAAAAGTGTGAGGTTATGAATCGTCTGCGAGCATACGTCACTTCAACAATATATTCTTATTATTCAGATTGTTGTCCAACAGATCGATAGCTCCCTAACCTCAAATCAGAAATAAATTCCTATGTCAGGCTAGCTGTCAAAAGTGTGAGGTTATGTCTCGTCTGCTAGCATACGTCACTTCGATGTATTTTTATTATTTAGATTTTAATAAAAGGAAAAAATGACAAAGAATATTTCGATTTTCAGCTAACAAATCGATCCCTCCACAACCCGTCTGAAATAAGATCTCATTTCCTATGTTTGGCTTGTAGGCTAGCTGCCAGAAATTTGAGATTATGACGTCGGGAATCTTGTATCTGTTATTCGAATTTATTTGTGCATATGTTTCCAACAAATCCAGCGGATTGAAAAATATGGATGAACTAAATGAACGAGCTGAATGAACCCCGACTTTCACATACAATTTTGTCTATCCTATATTCGAGTTTCAGGTTAGCTGTCAGACGAGTGAGCTTATGACGTCTGGGATCCGATATTGATGTTCATACACGTTACTCATTTTCCGAAACATTAGTATGAAAGAGCGGAGTACAATAAATAAACAAGCAATAATGTTTTCTCGTAACGCAAAGTCCGAACACGATTCTACCTATCGTTTGTTCGTATTTTAGGTTAGCTGTTAGTCGGGTGAGGTTAGCCGTGTGCGATCCGATATCGAATTTCTGTGTTTTTTGTAAAGCGCCGTCAAGCGGGAGCGGCGGGAGCCAACATCTTACGTAAAGTGACGACATAGGAAACTTTCACTAGCGCCGCTGCTCGGTTTGCAAGTAAACTGGCCGCAATTTCGGTACAGGGTACTGTGATCTCAACTAAATGTCGATACGGGTAGTGATCTCAACTGAATGTCGGTTTTTTAGTTTTGAGTAACGGAAAAACAATTGTTCTCACCCATTTCTTCATCAAATGACACGGGATTAGGCTCAAAGTGTTTGGTATTTCATTGCGGAGTGGCTAATTATCCGGAAAATGCGATTATCTACGGCGACAATGAATAATCTCGCGATTTATGTGGTCGGTACGTCAATCTGTCAAAATTTTTGTCAAATTTTGGAAAACTGAAATAATCAGCCACTTTCTGCCACAATTATGTGTAATCCCTCAAAGTTTCATTCCGATCGGTTCAGTAGTTTCGGAGAACTATTCTTTTCCGTTTTCGAGGTTCTGACAAACCTTTCACTTCACCTTAAGAATGAAAAGCGGGGTTCATTCAGTCGACTTTACGTGGGCGTCTGACTATCACAGTCTCATACTACTAGCGGACTCAGTACTTTCCGCGAAGGCGTACAACACGCTGTAAAAATTTGTTGAATCTTACGTAGACAACATGTCGAAATATGAAAAAAATTAAAAAACAAAAAATCATTATCGGAGTGACACGTGTTTCATAAAACGTACTTCTATATCAGAAGAGTGAAGATAAGTTGACTCTGAAAGTATGTCAATGGTTTTTACGAACCAAAAAAGAACCGATTTCATTTCTTCAACATTTTTTTGAGATCCATCATATCGACAGTGACGTTGAAACGACTGACTGAAATGAGATAGAAGAGAAGTTAAAGCTTTAATGCATACAGCCAATTTAGTATATCCGTAAATTTCTGCACGGTTTATAATTTGACAAAATTTTTCCGGGAATATAATTTAGTTTCAGATATCTTTTAAATAGAGTTACTCGAACGTGTTTCAAACTGACTATATATATTCTATAATGTGTTTATTGTCTTGTACGTGACCGCTGGCACTTTGCCTCAGCTTTTGTTATTCTCATCTATTTAACAGCTATACTGCCACCCACAACCTGGACTATTTTCATTAAACGAGTTTGTATATGTTAGAGAAAGACAAATAATGCACTTTATTTGATCCCTGTATGGCTAACCAATCTGAAATTCTAATAAAATACATACATGAGGTAGTGAAGTATAATTGATTGAAAAAATGGTCAAAACTGGTCAAATCCTAAAAAATTTCTATAACATTTGCCTCATCGACTCTTATTCATCTAACGTTAAATTCACTTCGGATTATATTGAAAGAAAAATCGAAGAATTGATCCATGCCATTGAAAGGCCAGCGGGGGTGAGCCAATCCCTTAGGTCATCCATTAGTATTTCTATTCGAGGAGAAACGGGAAGTTAGATATATTGAAATAGTAAAACGCGAAGAGATTTAGTAACTCGTGCCATTTATTTAAATAAACGTAAAGATTTCATGATAACGTGATATTCTTGTTATCTTATTAATATATTCTGTAAGATAAAATCAGTGCAAAAAGAAATCGTAACTAATTTATCTATTATGCACTAAGCTGCATAATAAGGGCTTCAAGATATTAGCTCAGTGATGATATTCAAATGTTGTCTTACGGAATTATTGTAAATTTCATTTAGCTCGGCCTTGTGATTAATTGCTGGAATTATGCGAAGCCGTTTAATTGGCAAACAGAGATTGTAGAAAACAAACATTCATTTGCGTTTCAAACTGCGTGTTAAAATCTTGTTATCAATTGGAATAATAGGTAGATAAAATTTATTTCAGCCCATGAAACGGATAACATTCAACGGAACAAATGCAACGAACGACATTTACCTTTGTGATTTCCGAGGAGACGGTTTCAGGTGAGTGAATATTTCCGTAACGAGATAACCGCGGTTTTAAGGGTTGAAATTCAACTGCTAGTGTAAAAAAAAAGTCTTTTTAAAATTCTAATTAACCTAATAGTATGAATGAAGTAACGTTGAAAGTCTACTGCAACTGCATTTCGCGATGAAATATTTTCTTGGAAAAAAGTTTTTTCGCGATTCAAACTACCAGAGCAAACTGAGGCGGACAAGGACGCATCTGTGATTACAGTGCTGGCGTTATGCCAGTAGCTTGCGAAACTATATAGATATACGCGGAGAATATACTGGCGATGAAAAAAATTTTGATTTTCAAAAAATTTTCATCTCAATTTCCGCGACTTGGACAACATTCGCATAATTCAAGGCTGAGACTTCGGGGTCAGCCTGCAGTGATGAAAGAACCGTAGAGTTTATTTCATATCTTTTTATTCAGCTGGATAAAAACAAAATGAAAATCATAGTACGGAAATAAAATCTGAAATATATTTGTTACAATTTCTGACATGAATAGAAAATTATCTGATGACCCATATTTCATATAATTTGAATTCAGCGTGAGCGTGCATTAATCTGGTTAACAAGTTCTCGAGATAAGCCCTACTTATCATTTTTTTTTTTTTTTTTTCTTTTTTTCACAGCTAAGCTAAGACAGAAGTGAATTGGACCGAGATTAGCGAGGCAACGAATAGAAACGAAATTAGCTGCTCATATTTCCTATTCACCTACTCAGGCAAGTATCTAACGATAAATCGTATCTCGATTGAATCATGCTAACTATTGAATGGAACATAAGCCTAGAACGGTGATCGGTGGTACGATCGGATCGATCGTTACGAAAACGCGATTTCGTTTCAGCGAACAAACGACCTTTGAACTTCTGCATAATTCCCGATATCATTTCAACCATAGCAAGCAAAAAATTAGCAAAAGCTTTGTTGGTTTTCAATTCAATGATTCGCAAAATGATCCTATATGATGACATCGCGTGCTATGGTTTGCAGGAAACTCGAGACTACTGAAATCTCATACCGGCTATCGACTTTATGTCATGTCCACGTGGACCGTGGCCGTGTAGAGTGCGTGGTCAATTTCAATGTCAGCTCAAGGTCCTGACATTGTCTAATGTCTCTAAGGGAAAAAAAGGTTCTAAGAAAATCGAATAGAAGTCCGCGATAAGTTCATCGATCTATATATACCAGCATGACGGCGCTTTTCATAAGATTCTCTCCATGCAATCGCGAATGATATGAGTTAGAAAATTTAAATTAAAGCTCACGAGGGTGGCTTCCAGCTCTTGAATCCGATTTCGACGAGATTGAGTATGAATGTAGAACTCAGCCCCCCCCCCCCCCCCCCCCCCCCCCCCCAGTATATAATGGTGAAGTAGTACGATCCAATTTTTGGATAAAGTAAAGAAAACGTGCTTTGAAATTGGTTCTGAATGATTTTATATCCAAGTCCTTTGTATCCTAATTTCAATTCACAGCAGCTTCAACATGAGTAGAGAGTAAAGAAAATGATCGACATTCGATTCATGAAAATTATTTCATGCGAAATTTCACGATAAAAAAATTGAGGGAATGAATGACGCGACGTCTCATCAAATTGGAAATTGAATATCTATCAATTATTAATCAATGAAAATCACGTTAAAATTCAGTAATTAATTGGAATTCTGTGGACCATTCGAAATCCCAATTGTTACCACTTTTCGTGTAACAAACGTTGCGCAAATTTGTCAGAAATTAAGTAAATTACGTTTGAGCAAAAGTACTCGTGAAATCGATTTGTTGCAATTAATTTTGACCCTTTTAGCGAGTGAATTTCCTACGGAAAAAAAGTGATATAGATTACTGAAACCTGCAGGTTCAAAATATTACCCGTATGCGAGTACTGCCATCCTACCGTTATTAATGGGTTACGATGCAATATCCCCCAGCGTCTTGGCTGATTATAAACACTTCTAATCCGATCAGATCCTAATATCATGCCGACGATTACCTCATAGATGAAATTATCGCGATTGCAATCAGGAGCAGGTTCAGCAAGTTTCTCTTCCAATTTTTTTTTATAGAATAATCTCAGGTAAAAATCAAATAAAATTAACAATATTTTCGGGCTACTCGGTGTCAGAGTTCATCATTCATGTTGGAGAAATAAATTCAAGAAAAATACGAAAGAAAGTTGGGCTGCAGTTCGGTGCATAGTATCGTACCAAAAAGAAACAAACAAGTATTTGTGTATGCGTACTTCCAACAAAAGCATCATATATCCAGCGCAAGCGCGATAACTCGTTACTCGCTAAGAGCTGGAAGCTCCGAAGCTCCTTTGCAATCAATACGGCAATGGCCGACGTTGTTCGGCAGTCAGGGCTCGACCATCGAGGAATACGTACCACGTAAACTTTTCCCATTATTTTCGTATCGGAAATTTAAAGGAAATAAATAATCGCAAACCGTTTCCATTGTCCCTGGATATCATCGACGATAAAAAATTTGGGAGACGTCATTCGCTACTTTCATACTATTTTTCGATAATTTATAATAACAAAATGATGCGGTGTTACTAATTGGTATAAAAAAAAAAAAAAAAAAAACTTGAGATAAGTGATCCTCCTGAGAATAACTGACCGTGCGCAACAGTGGGGATTCGCATCGGTATCAACCCTTGTCTGCGACGCCGGGTCGTAGGTTGTGGCCACTGTAAGGTGCAGGGCATAAATTTTCGTCTTAATTATTGAGAATAAAGACAAATTTTTAATTCGAAAATCCTCTTTTGATATAAAGGACATTTAATACATTCGAGCGAGATATTTGCGCCGATTTTTATATCAGGGAATTATAGTTAATTAAATTTTGTGAAAGAAATAAAAAAGGAGATACGAGGGTAGTTCGAAAATACGCGGCTGCAGATACGAGATAAGAATTATATATCGAGTATATAGACCACGTGCAGGGGTAGTCGGATATATAATCGAGTAAAAGTTTGATCGATTATAACGATCACGATCGGATTTATAAGCTCGTTAAAAGCTGCGAGAATCCTCCACCGTTTGGCTAGGGGTAGTTACAAGTCGGACGCGAATTTGCAAAAAAACTCTCAAAACGGCAACCCGGCGACGCGGTTCGAGGGCCCCGCCAAACACCGCGCGAGTCCGCGACCGAACGCGATATCAGCTTCCGCATCAAGTTCCTCTTTCGCTTCGGAAGGCATTGCGCCCTGTAAAATGGAGGAGAAATCATCGGCGCGATTTTCAGAATACCTCTTTGCTAAAATGGGAGGGCAAGACGTACTGGCCTCGCAGGGCCCCCGCAAGGTGACCGCAGACACCAGGAAGTGGATCCAGGATAATCTACTCCTCCTGATCACGTTGTCCGGAGTTCTTCTCGGCGTCATTCTGGGTAAGTGGATAAAACTATTAGTTATTTTCGCCAAGAAATTAACATACAGTCGTCAGTTTGAAAGGATAACTAAAAGCCAAACTTATCGCTATCCATACAAACGCAATTCCTGAATTTTATTGAATGATCGCTGATTAATCTTTCAAGAAAAAATTTATTTTCCTTTAGTGTAGATTAATCATTCAATTGAATGATTTATTGTGCCTGGTACAAGGCTTGCACAAATATCCTTTAGCCAAAAATAAATCAGTATATATATATTATATTTAGCTAGGATTTCGCTAGATATTTTATGAAGATAAATTCGCTTGCGAATGGCTCGTTAAATCATTCAGATAAAGGTAAAAAATATAGCCTCGTGTCACGCGAAGAAACCTATCACGATTTGTAAACGTCTGTAAACAGTATCGTTTGTATGACAAAATGACCTAGATGAAAAATGATGCTATTAATTTTATCAGGCTCGAATTAATCATGACATTTCGCAAAATGCAATTGCAATTATACAAAAGAGACAAATTACAATTAGATACAACTCTGCTCTCAGAACGTACGGAAACAATTGCTAAAATTTGGCAAAGTCAAGGGTACGGCAAACAAAGATGATTGCAGCCGCTAAATGTAGGAAGTTGTGCAAATGAGATGCTTAAAACTGTATGCATTGTTACGATCAGCCATATTGCGATATTATCCGTTACAATTGCAGGTACAGAAAAATCTGCTGCACATTTAATAACTATAACTATGAAATGCTTAGAAGCAACGTTTGAGATCCAACCGATGAATGTCATAGGTGAATCGCGACCCTTTTTAATGTCCCACGGTTCCAAAAATGACTTCAAGGATCGGGCAGACAGTGCGAGTTGAGATTAATTCCCACACCGACGAGGATGCACAAATTGAAAACACTGACGGTGTAGTAAATTCATTTTCTCAATTCGAGAGAATGAGTCAAAAAACAGACCGGGAATCTAACGACCGTTAATCGACTCGTCATCAAATCCATTGTCAACGATTAACCTTTGGTAACACCCTAAGACGGGACTGTTGGATAGCCTTGATTGGTACGGATTGAAAGATCAAGTAGTTTAACGATTCCCGTGCGGAATTATTGCCTGGCATTAGTTTCAATTCCCAAAAAGCATGAGTTTGTGACTTTCAGCTGCATGGAAATGTCTAAAGTACCAAAAGAATTGACTCCCAATGTTGATCCTTTGTCTTTAATATTGGGATGGATAGGTGCGTAAATTGATATCGTCTATTTTTATGGCATTACAATACCCTGATAAATTGGTATAAGTAATCGTATAGGGTCGAGCAATAAGATACAGGATCAGTTCAATTTGTATAAACCATCTACGCGTGACAATACATCAACTAATCTTGGTTCGTTCAAGTGATTGGCGCAATTAATGTCAACTGGAACTATTTGATCTGGCTGACCGTACCAAATACTCATTTAACTTATCCATATTGCAAAAATTGATCGTTGGTATAAAACGGATCAATTAATCAAGTGATAAAACCTTTTTTTACATGCAACAATTTCGTGGCTAAGATGATTTCGATTCATAAATCATTTCCTCTTTATTTATCAGAATTTATCAGATGAAACGAAGGAAAAAATGGAATGAATGGTTTAAACGAACGCAACTTTTACGCGGAAGCCAAATAACGGTTGAAATTTAACGAGCTTTTTTTTTTTTCTCTTAAACGAAATTACAAACGTATAACACAATAGGGAGTCTTGGAAAAGGAAGTGTGCCAACGTAACGCGTTTTACAGACTTATAGAATTCAAAGTCTTGAGCATGCTAGGACCTTTCATGCGGCTTCTTTTTCTCCCAGAAGTTTTCACGTGACAAGCTCTCGCGATTAGTATCTATATACTTAAAAGCACTCTTCAACAAGCAAGGTCAATCAAGAGGGCGAATTTCGCGGCAGCTAAATAATTAGTTGGCTCTGTAAGATCGGCTTGAGAATTTATATCATGCTTGATTGTTCCGATCACATAATGGGCAAAAAATTAATTTCATCAGTGAAATTTCAAGGTAATTAAACAAAAATTGGCCAACTGAAAAAGCGGTGAGATATTCAAGCAATTGACGTTTATGTGAACCCATCAACGTTGAAAGAAAAAAAAAAAAGAAAAAAAGAAAAAAATTGCGGATTTTACTGCAAATTATATTGGCGGTAAACCAAACCGTTCTGTTTACACGTGATTCCGGCTAAGCGTGAATCATGAACTGTATATGGGGAGCTGTTTCGCGGGTCAGTCACGCGAAAGCTCGCAATCAAGTTCATTCGACTGTAGGGTGCGGGAGTGTTGTCAGCACACAAAGTTTCATGATTAAAACTGCTGGTTTGATTGACTAGCTTACACGCCAACACTGACGATGAGTGCAGTATGACGTGGTATTATTTTGGAGTAAATTAGGCCATATGAACCGGATGAGATGTAGCCATATCGCCATTATGTAAGAGTCTAGCATACGTTGCGAAACTAAAGAGTGTCAATCACCGTCAAGGGCTTCCGTCAAATGTCGTGTCTACTTAGTAAAGAAATCCTTTCCGCACTGTAACGTTATGTAAACGATTTATTTCTTACGTATGTTTTTCTTGGGAATCTAATTTCCCTCACGAACTACTTTATAGGCTGCTTTAACTCCGAAGTGCTTCTATTCAATTAATTTCAATCAGTATAAAAAGCTCGGAAAATATATCCTATTATTTTGCATATCGATGCGATTTCGATACGATGCTATTTATTGCACAAACTAATATCGAATGGCTGTTAAATGGTCCGAGACTTTCTACCCAGATCACAGTAATCTCTCTTGTTAATCGTTAGTATAATCGTAAGTTATCGCTTCGGATTAAAGTCGCGTTGCAGTTCAGGCTAGTGATTCTGGCTAACTTCCAAGGGGTAAAGGACTAGTCGATATACATATAGCTGATTAGAAATTACATTAGTGGAAAAATTCGACCACGTTACCACGTCTCTCTAATTTTAGAAACGAATTAGGTGAAAAATAAAAAGACAAAATGACAAACAACGAGGTTTGATCAATCGAGCTATATTCTATCGCACTCCGGGTCGTGCTCTGATCGAATTCTCGATATGCTTGCAGAATATAGCGACACACTTCTGCAAGACCACTTGAAAACTATGGCTAGCTTACAGCCCTTGATGAAATGTATATTAGCTTTTGTCACATAGTCTTGGACAGTGGCGAATGAAGATATAGATATCATATCATATAGAAACGGATTTGTTTGATCGATTTGTTTCGTATAGGGGATGAATAGTTTTCGCGAATGATTTCGCGATTCGAATTCAAAAAGTTTCGATTTTATGTAAAAAGAAATTATTTTTATTTTTCTCTATTACAGTTTACAGTCGATTTGAGGATAACGAGAGTCGGAACTGCAGTTACTTTCAATATTAACCAAGCGAATGAATGACGGACCGGAGTCATTTATTGACCGACTTCTAGTAGCCTATTTTTATTCATAAACTCGGAGCAGCTTCCTTTGTTCAAATATTTTTACTTTTTTCTCTGTTTTAAATTGACTCATTTTTAAAAGCTGTAGAGAAAAATATTACCTTTACATGTATGTATATTTATTCATGTAGCTAAACCAGGGTGATACCTGTATTACCAAGATTTCAAATTCTTTCACAGACGCTGTACGTTTGACTCTCAGTACTTGAGAATGAAAAGTGGTCGTTAAGCCTTGCTCCAATTTTTGAGTGACTTTCATATCCAATATCTTGACTCTGAAATGTAAGGACGATATTTTTGTCCTTCACCTGAAAAGTATTAGAAATTTATCCGTTTTTTACATGTTACACAAAGGCTTCCAGACTTCCTATAGGTATTCGATAAAGTTTCTGGCCCCCATCACAGCGTCTTTTATTTTTATTCAAAGAGTTGTCGAATTTTCGATCGAGACGAAAAGTTTCATGTCTCGCTAAAAAAAAAAAAGTTTTGAAAGCGGAAAGAACCAGCTTCATTTTGTTACGTTTTTTGAAACGAAAAAAACAATTTAAAAGGTAATAAACTTTAATTTTATCTTTTTCTTCACGTAACAGGATTCGGACTGCGACCCCTTGGTCTGGGCGAGAATGCTGTAATGCTTATCAGCTACCCGGGGGAGTTGTTCATGAGGTTGCTTAAGCTCATGATTCTGCCTCTGGTAATTGCCAGTTTAATATCAGGTAAGCTCAATTCGTTTAGCTTCCTAATTCATCAAACGATTTTATGAATACGATTATTTTAATCAATAAATTATAATTTCATATCAAACTCGCTTCAATATTATTATAATAATATGACATGACAGTCGAGAAAATAACTGAAATTCATAGAAATACGAATTAAAATGAAATTGATCGAGGGTAATTTGATTTTCGCAATTTTTCATTGATATAAATCCGGATTACTAATTACCGAAGCTTCACGCTAATACCCTTCAATCGTAGCTACTCGCTGATCAATGGAATTGGCTGCTTCACGTTTAGCACAATTAAGCAGAGATTATACCTTCAATTATCGGAATAATTGACCCTCATCGCATATTATTGCTCCTCTGGCATTCACTCATGTAAAAAAAAAAAAAAAATCCTGGATCTAAACTAAACATTGATTGAAACTGCTGACTTTTTGTGTATATACCTAATACCTACGCATTGACTCAAAAATATTTTTGATATAATGTCAAAAACTAGAACCGTTTAGTACTGAACATAAGCAGTTTTTTTAATTTTTTTCATACCAACTATCAATATGAAGTAATGTTGAAAAATTTTGATGGCTAGAGTCGATGAACAGCTTCTATATCTGTACACTATAGCTATGTCAATAGCGCTATCAGAAATGAAGGTAAATAATTCAGTAAAATATCGGTTTTCTGTTCGCAACAGCTAGACTGCAGGCTGAATCCTATATCAGCACTTTCTCTGCAAATGACTGTGTACAAAAGAGTTTGCAGTAGTAGCAGCAGCGAGCGATCAGAATTGCGTGTCCCTTTGAATTATATGTCTATTGTTCAGCATCCATTATGTATTATTCTATTGTTGTCTACCGGTCAATTAATCAACGATTATTTTCCCGAAGAATAGAGTTATTACAAACCTTGAACTTGAATTAAGAATTCTATTAGATGCGAATTTATTTGCTAAAAAATACCACCAAGTTTATATTTTCTTTCGTTTGTTATTAGGGTCAGCGAGTCTGAATGCTCGTATGAACGGAAAAATAGCTGTAAGAACTTTGGTCTATTTCATCTTGACTTCTCTATTCAACGCGATACTGGGCGTTGCTTTAGTCATAGCAATTCATCCCGGTGATCCTGGTCTCCGAGAATCTGCAGCCCCTGCATCTCACGCAAGGGTCGTCAATATTCTGGATAGTCTTCTGGACCTTGGAAGGTAAGATTAAGAATAGTTGCCTTTACGATGAATTTTCAACGTCATAAACACGAGTTTATTATCCTAGAATTATCATCTGAATTTATTCTGCTTTCTTCATTTCAAGTGCAGACTTTCCATCTTCTCGACAAATTTAACAAGTATAAATCCAAAGTAAAAAAATTAATTACCTCTGGGGATTGAAGCCTCGCGACTAAGCTAAGATAGCATATTAACAGTGGATATAGGTATATAGTTATGACACGAGGTTCTATAAATAAACTATTGCATAACTATTACGATGACGTTAATCGGAGTAAAATGCAATTATATTGGTTTCACAGTATCGGAGAGCATGAGCATTAAAAATAAAAATAAAAATAAAAGAAAGGATTCTCTCCGAACTCGTTGTTCGCGGGATTATTTTTGTTAACATCGCGAATTCGACTTGTAGCCAGAAATATATCGACCTATGACGATGATCACGATACGAGACAGTCAAGTGGTCACACTTTTATTAATTTATTAACTTTGTTAAAGACGATTTATAGTCAGTTAGTCAATACCTTGTCAAAACATCAATTGATTATTGATATGTATGTGAATAGGGGAACAAGTAATATGCCAAGTTCTGTGTCTGTCACCGATATTGTTTCCCGCATCGATCGTGACTGTGGTTTTCTGGTCAAAGGAAGCAGTGAGCGAGGAACGTGGAACGCGCGGAAACTTTTTATTAAAATGTTGATTTTTATTGAAATATTTTCGACAAAAATAGATGCAGATAGTACAGCGAACGCATATATCTATTACCTTGCCTACGATACAGACCAAGGCGAATATCCCATCCCAATTTACACGTGTACCGATTTATACTGAATCCAATACGATTTATTGATCCCGTTAAACGGCACTGGAGCCCGTTTAATTTCCGGTTCAGGACATGATGGAATTTCAATCTACTACGAATATTGTTGTGTGAAAGATGAGTACATAAATATTGCGTTTAACAAACGAGGTGTAATTTATTTTCCTGATATCTCGCGAGTAGGTATCATCAATATATTAATTTCGTATATTTTCGAAGAATCTTGACTTTTGAGTGGAAAGATATTTTTAACCCTCGCAAAGGCTGAGACATTTGCCTATGACATTTCCATCGCTCGTTTGCGAACTTTGGGGTTTCGTTTTTTACACACAGAACATCGCCAGACCATTATAAGAATTGACCACTATCTAAGATTTATCCACTAGGCACTGCAGAATTATTATTTTCTTTCTGATTTTAATTTCTAAAATGGCTGAACATTGACAGACATTCAACGAAGATTTTCTGGCAAAGTGTCAAATAGTCTACAACAGGAGAATATAGATATCTAGGTACTCTAGTCTATAGGTATATGAAGAGCTTTTTTTAATATAAAAAGCTAAGAAAAATATGTCTGCAAAAGTCTAGAGCAAAGCAACCATTTGATAATTTTCTACGCTGACGCTGACGCTAATGGCAATGTTTTAATTTATAATTTTATTGTATTTTTATCAACGTATCTATAGATTAGGGGTATGTTGTACCTATATCGATTTCCAACGGTTTTAATTCTCATTTCAAATCACGTTTGAAAAAACTCATCACTATTTACCGTTATGGCTTACTAATACTATAAAAGCTTGACGAAGCCCTGAAACCGATGTGTAAAGTCAGTCCATAGAACGAGAGGGTGGACAGCATCGGACCGCACGTTGTGTGCTCTAGAGGATCAAAGCCGCTTCTTTCGAATGAGCGAATCTGTGTCACCGTATGACATAGTGGGACTTCGGAGTAGTGGGTGAAAACTGCACAGTAAAATACTGAAAGCGACCCCAATTCTACAATAATCATCCTGGATGAATGATGAACATTGTATATACCGTTTTCTCATGCAATATCAGACCTGCGACTTTTTTCAGAGTTTTATAAACGCACAGTATGAGTTCCAGTTGTTCTAATCAACGATATGGATACATAATTTGATAATTTTATCATCAGCGGTCATTTCTCATTGAATGATCTGTAAAATCTATACCTACATAGATTCTCCTCCATTCAGGAATAAAGTTTGCGGAGGTTACAGATCGCGAGACTTCAAGCCAACCCAATAACCGAGGATTGGGGTGATCTGAATACTTCATAGCTTAGTCGGTTCATTACTATTCTAATCTGTTGAAAACTTTGCATATATGATCAGCCGAGAGCCAGACTGTTGTAAACTTTGAATAAAAAGTTTGAATTCGTACGGAGATATTCAATATTTTTATTGGGATTATTTATGTGTTTCAGTAATAGGACGGTTTTTATTTTACAAGGGTAGTTTAAGCGGGTCGATGATCAAAGTTGAGAAACTTTCGGAACACTGCCAAGTCTATAAGTAACCGCAGTAATGTTAGTACGATGTAATAAACGCTGATTATAAAGTTCACCCCTAACTTTTATTTCCACTTCAGAACACGAGGATTGCAGAAACTCGAATAATTTGCGGGTAATTTACATCCTTGGTAACTTGACCTGGCTCATCAGCTACTGTAATCAAGCAGTTGATAAGTTGAAGTATTTCCGACGTCCCACAGATCGATTTTTCCGACTCTCATTAAAACTCATATGACATACTGCTGAAACCTTCTTGAATATTGATTACTAATTTTTATTGAAAGGCGTGTAAATATTTGTCACTGTCTATCATAACATCGCTCCCTAGGAAATATTTGAGTCTCGCGTTTTCTTTCAAAAATTTATTCAGCAATACTGGAAATCCACGTTTCAATCTTTTCTCGTTTTACATATATACCAAAGTTTGAGGAAAGTCAGTCTCTTGGAATAATATATCTATAATGGAACGATGCTGTTAAACTTTACGAGACATGATAACAAATATTATAGAGTTAGTGATTTTTCGTAACTGTTCAATACTTATGCCTTGTGCAATGCCCGATCTCTAGAATAAAAGATAGTCATAAATCACGTCAAGCAATAAATTTTCCATTATTGTAAATGAATAAATTATATTTTGACGCATAACGCGAGATAGAGTACTGCAGTATGCACCAGATGTAATCCACACTTTTCTGCTGGCTCAACGTTTCATGACTTCGCATCCATATGCAGCGTTGCAGACTTTATCAATCATAGGTACTCTATTACCAGATTAGCCGAGAGAAATGTTTTTGGCGCATCGTAAACATCCGGTCGGGTTGCTTTTGGTTGATTATTTTTTTTTCATTTGATTGACAAAACCTCAGCCGTTTATTGAATTACAGGTACAAGGGGCAGGATATCTAATGTCCTTCGAACTCACCTTCAAAAATAAAATTATTCTGATGATTGATGAAGTCCGGTGCTTGTGCTAAATATGCTTTGTGCTAATTAGGACTGAAAATTACTTGAATCCGCCTCTGACCGTCTGCAAAGCTTTTATCGTTTTTGCTCTTCAGATAAATTTCCCACTCTGCAAGGTTCGCCGAATTAATCATTCATATCCCGAGAAAGAATTCACCTGAAGAAAGAATTACCTGATAACAACAGAATGCGGAGCTTCTTTCCATTTTTCTGCGCAAGATATTTGATAATTTTTACGATTTTCCTGGTAATAATTGCATGCATTTTATCTGTTTGCAGAAACATGTTCCCGGATAATCTGTTCCAAGCGGCATTTCAGCAGGTTTGTAAATTTTAAATACATTGAAATAATTTATAGAATATTTTAAATTGAATGTGGCTAAAATTTATTAAGTTTGTATTATAAATTTGAAATTTTCGCGAATTGTTTAGGCCCACACTGTGTACGTCCCAAAACAGCAGTCGATTTTGAACGACTCTGTAAACGTACCTACGGATAGCCTTCCGGAGGAAGAACTGACCAGGGTAGTCCAATACAGAAGTGGTACCAACACCTTGGGTATCGTCTTCTTCTGCCTAGTATTCGGCACATTTTTGGGTACCCTGGGTGAAAAGGGCCAAGTTGTTATCGATTTCTTCAAAGCTGTCTTCGAGGTGATCATGAGAATGGTTTCCAGTGTCATGTGGTGAGTTGAACATTTCTATATACCCCAATCCTTAATTCGGGGCCGAGATTCTGAATTTTAAGAACTTCTTCTTCATTTATTGTGACGATTCCAAATTTTCAGAAACATTGAAGTTTAGAATATCCTTTCAAATTCCGAATTTTCATCGTGGTGCTTTCAGAACTTCAACCCAGCCCCTTAATTCTCGAATTCCATGATTCCCGAAAATTAATAAGAGATTATTTCTTACCCCTGCAGGTTGACCCCGTTGGGAATCACGTCTGTCATCGCAGGAAAAATACTAGGAGTCGATGATCTTGGCCTAGTGATGTCGCAGCTGGCCTGGTTCATCGTTACCATTGTCGTCGGCGTATTCTTCTATCAGCTAGTGATCATGCAGCTAATCTACCTGGCCTTTGTCCGAAAGAACCCCTTTAAGTTCTACGCAGGTCTCGCCCAGGGCACCCTCACCGCGTTCGCCATGGCTTCAACGTGAGTCCTCGGCCATCCACGAACCCTCTAATCGAACCTATCGCTTGCCTCACAGGGCCTCGGGACTTTAATCTATCATCAATTGGCTTTCTTTCCATACCATAACAACTTTTAATGACTTCTAACTTCTTACGACGTTACATACGCATTGCACGTTCATCTCTGACCATACATTCGAGAGATCTAACCGTAATTTCATTTTCATGATGATCTGAGTGTTTCTCACTGATGTGAGGAAATTTATTAATAATTTTCCGGGTTCGCGGTGACTGAATAATTTCGAGTCTTAGTCCCCTAGAGAAAAAATAAAAATTTATTAACCAAAATTAAAATGAACAGGAGTGTGTTGCAGCCAGCGTGGAGGCTTTGCGAGGCCGCGGTGTTCCTTAGTCCGTTCCTTTATTGCTGAGCTTTGCACAGCGTTGTATTATGTCGTCTGACCCTGCAATATGATCATTCACTAATTGCTCGGTCAGGTAACACGTTGTGAAATGCTACAGTTTTTCCATCAAACCTCTGGCCATCCTAGACATTCGATCGCATTCGGGGATATTCTCCCATTCCCAAGAGGTATGCAGTTCCGGGTGATACTTAGAATGCTGATCCGAGAGTCCTTGCATATCATGTGATACGAATATTGTGTAAAAGTGCAGAGTTTGCGGATTCCATCCCTTCAAAACAGGAATCCCTATGGCAATTCGCAAACTTTTCAACCAACCTCGGCTCGTACTTAGGTACAGACCAATGATTCCGCGATGTTCATACCAAAGGATGAAAAGATCCTATAATCGTAAACATAAACTGGTTTTCAATATGATAAGATGGAAATGTTTGAGACATCGTGTTAATTCGTGATCTATGGGTCGGAGATCAGCAAACTCCGTAACACCTGGACTGATTTAGCAGTGGAGGTCCGAGCTTACAATTTATCTAAGCTCGGACCTTCACGACGAGGAAAATTCTCTTATATTTTCGATAGGTATGCCTGGAATGCAAACTGGGAAAATATTATTTGTTCGCGTTGACTGTACGTACTCTCTGACAGGTGATGATTGGTGTTGATGATGGCGAGCAGAGGAGACCTTCGCAAGACTCTGAAGGTCACGTGTAACAACGATCATTTCCCCAGTTTAATCATATGGATTCTGTACCTTCTTACAAAAATATTCCTGTCGAAATTTCCATCCGATATCATCTTACCCTATTTTTTCACACGGTTTACGCTACTCTGAAGTAATATACGATCATGAATCATCGAAAGACTGAAGAACTTCTAATATCGAATAATTACTTCCAAAAAATGACGAGAATTTTTTTTCTGATAAATATTTTAGTTTCTGTTCGTTTGAAATTATTTAAGTAGAATGATTATACGGACTGATTGATTCTTCATCATTTCATGATAATCTGCTGCTCGTAAAAATCCCCTGAACTCAAAATTCCTCCTCCTGCATCATCCAACCGAAAAATCATGTTAACTCGAATCTCATTAACTCAACATTGTGTGTGGATTAACTTTTTCCAGAAAGCTTACAGTACAGTACTGAACTGAGTCAGTGCAGTATGAACATACTATATGGTATCATGATGATGTATTAGAATGCAGCATGCGGCCATTTGCAGGTGGTCTCTAAGGGTTTTGGTAAGTAAAATGGCCGCAGATAAAAAAAATAAAAGAAAAAAATATTCGTCTGTTACAGGACTTGAACGAAGACGCTTCCCGAAACTGCGACATAAAAAAAAAAATTAATCAATCATTCATTAACGTGTCAAATTTCAGTTATAACTGGGCATTCTGGCTGCCTTTTCTTTTCTGCAACTAACTACAAATTTTCAAAATCCTCAATTCATACAATTACGTGACGAATTTAGCGCAAATAATTTTCTCTCTCTTCCCTCTTTTCTCTCTCAATCTTCAACTACCTCTTTTACTCTCTTTACGCCAAACTCCGTTCATCTTTATGAGCGAGTATTTCGTGGGCTTTATAATAACGCTTTATTATCATCCTAAATCAATAAATGTCTGCAAAAGAAAAAAAAAAAAGATAAAAATAAAATATACAACGTTCGTTATTCCTCGACCGTAAAGAGATAAGAAACTTTAGTTAAGACATAACTAATGAATAAATAAATATATGATATATTTATATATATATATGAATAATTAGACAAATAAGAATATACAAACAAATACCGAGAAACAAAGCCAGAATGGCCTTGTATCCCAGCAGTGTTTGCAGAGTGGCTGCAGACATCAATCTATTATTTCTTCATAGAAAGCACACTTCGTAGATATTTCTAATAGATTTTTATACAGGGCCGCCGCCCTTCCCGTCACCTTTCGACTGATGAATGAAAAGCTCCGGATCGATCCGCGGATCACAAGATTCGTCCTGCCTATAGGATGCAACATAAACATGGACGGTACGGCTCTCTTCGTCGCTGTAGCCAGCATATTTATTGCTCAAATGAATGGGATCTATCTTGGATTTGGAGAGATTATCACTGTCATGTAAGTCATTGATCAATTATCAAAGCATCATTTTTATTCAGATATTTCTTGTTCTTTTTTTAACTCAATCTTTTCATTAATTAATAGATTGACCTCAACCGCAGCCTCCGTGTCTTCGGCATCTGTACCTAGCGCAGCTCTGGTACTTCTTTTAGTTGTTCTTAGTGCCATCGACGCTCCTGTTCAGGATGTTTCTTTGCTATTTGCTATCGACTGGTTTGTGTAAGTCTAATGATACAATGAGCGGTTTGAAAATCTACAAATTTGAAAAGGTTTCAAAGGTACAGATGATTCGATCAAAATTTGAAAGTAATTTGGGTATACGATGAAAGCAAAGCTTCCTGATTTCGAAAATCTACGTAAATCTATTTGAATTGAATCTACAAATAAGTAAAAAATTTCAACTTTATAAATTTAATATCTGTGATGTGGGGAGCATTTTGATTATAGTCTGAATAATGAGATTCCAAAAAGTTCCTTGTTTAAAAAATTTTAGATTTAAAATTTAACAAATTAATTGGGGTTAAATAATTATTACAGAGATCGTGTGCGAACCACGAACAATATGTTGGGTGATTGTTACGCAGCCGCCGTTGTTGAACAGTTATCGAAAAAGGAACTAATGGCGGTTGACGCTGCTGCATATCAGGTAACTTACAAGGATAAAAAAAAATTACTTAAATTTCTGAATTTTTGGCATCCCCGAGTCTTACGGAACTCCGTGAATTATATTTCTTAAAATTTCAGTCAGAAGTCGGTTTGCCCACAACCATTGCGAATGGATGTGTTTCGGCAAGCAGAGTACCGGATCCTGACACAGTGATTGTTGAAATGCAGGATGAAACGAAGATGAACGGCATCGCCAAGTAAACAAGCTTGTTGGTAGGGCTAGGCTTACTTTGATGATAAATAATCACAGCTTTTTAAATTCTCTGTAGAGTAGCTTTGGTCTTTATATACCGTGAGAATCAGGTGAAACAGCACGGTCAATATGCACCAACGCCAAATCACTTAAGTTTTCCACGAAAATCTCTCTAGAATTGGTAGCGGTCTCCCCGCTGATCACGCGCCAAATTATCCTAGGGATTTTTCAGCGCGATATTCAGCGCATGCGCACTTCGTAGTGCTGTTTCACCTGATTCTCACGGTATACAATATCTATTGATGGAGAATTCTTCACGCTATTCCTATATTTCATTAAAAGCTTAGAGATTCATCATTTTTTTTTATTGTATCAGCAAAAAGTTTTATCCACCGCAAAATTCTGAACTTAATTAATTTGCAACCAGATCTGATTTTTCTGTTTTATTAGCGGTTTGGCGAGTGCGACGAGATCAATAAGCGAAGAAGCAGTTTGACGAGTGTTTCACCAACTGAGGCTGAGTTAGTTGAAGTTTAAATTATAAAGTAGCACGTAATATCAACGCGCTCATTTGTTCACGGACTAGAAGGGTATATTAGGGTAAAACTTATCAACAGGGCGATAATTTTCTTTCTATATAGGATATATCCGCACCCCTATGAGTTAGCTTTCACGATGTGAGATGTTTTTTTTTTTTAGCGCATAAAACTCCCTCGAAGATCAAAATATTATACAATTGTTTGTTCTTGTTCTTGTTGTCGTTGTTGTTGTTGCTGTTGCTGTTACTGTTCTTGGTAATGACAATGAATGTCATTTTCCACAACAATTATTTAAAATAGGACGTAGGGAAGATTTTTTGCCCTCAGAAATGCCCGACTGTATAATTGTATAAGTCGCTTTGTATCCCCCTCTTTATTACACGTAGCAATGGGGCCTGTAAACAGTAATAATAACAATATTGAATATCATACCCTTCTGGTAAATCGTGTCGTTTATAATTACGTACCAATTTACAGGTGCGATGTTTTTGACCTATACTTACATAAACCTATATCATATATATGTATATATATATATATATATGATTAATAATTAGTGATAAATCCGAAGGGTGCAGCTGTTCCTAGAACGAATTCATTTCACATTAATTATGTGAAGATTGTCTTTAAATACGTAGCTGGCAATAATACGTAGGTGGAAAGTAAGTAAAAACATATTTCGAGGATTAGACTATCAAACGATTGTCAAAAGTTGAGTGTAAAAAAAATAATCCATATAAATCTACCCCATCAATCAACAGCTTTTGTTCAATTTAATTGAGTCGAAATTCTCGTATAATACACATAATTATTAAAAGAAGAAAATTGTACTTTTGTATTTTGTGATTTCTTAGAGTGAAATTATCGATAATGAAAGTGTAGTTTAATTATCGCTGTGATATACGTAGCCGAACTTATATATTCTAAGGATACTTGTTCCGAAAATTCGCTGAATCTATGTATATTATTATCTCCACAATCATAGCTATCAAATACCTATTTCATAAGTCCTAATTATATAAACATATTTACATCGTGTGTTAGTTTAACATACGTAGTTTGAATCAATCACTATAAACTAGCTCAATTGAAGTGCTTTTCCACAATTAGTCACAGAATTTTTAGCTACTACATCATTATTCATTTTTATTTTAATTTTTATTTGAAGTCTAGCTAGCTTTACGAAATCGCACTTATTGAAGGTAATATTACAATGCAACTACAAACGCTAAGCAACTGCTAACAAAACTGAAATTCATTTTTTCTCGAGATCGTGTGAACTTAGACATTTTGTGAAACTGTTTCGTCAGCTATTCGATGCAAAATTAGGGTAACTATTCAGAGAGGCATTATTACGAGATAAACATGAGACAAGCCAAGTGTGTTGTGATTCAATTTAAACTTGAATAGCTAATTCGGCTTTTGAAGTTCAAAATAACAGAAAACTCGTAGGTACATACATCAAGTACAACCCCTACTATGGTAATAGACTCGAGCTAATGATAAAGCTCTATTTTTTTGTCGTGGCAATGTAATAACTAGTAAAATCACAAATTACAGTCACGAAATCGCTTCGTATCATTGTTTCATCATTATACTGCTAACGGAGCCGGGAAGTGCAGATAATTCATTTTTTTTAAGTAGTAAGTGCAACGCTATGGTCAGACGACAAACGGGCGGCCAATTTACCGATAGATTTATGAACTTTGGATTGACCAGTATTAATTTGGAGTTTAGGTGACGTACTTAGACTTATTTTATTCAATATGTGACCTATCTAACGGTAAGGTATTTGAAAAACTCTTCAATTGGGAGAAAGCAGATACGTAGACGTAGATATCAGAGCCTTTTTTTTTTCCCCCTTTTTCTCTTGTAACTGTTGGAAAAAGTATGCACTGCCACATAAATCTATTGTGGGAACATTCTGACAAATAACATTTCTATTTATGATATATCATAATGAATCGTTATATGCGGTTGTCAAGTATGATACAAAATTGTTAAGACGGTCAATTTTCGAAACAAGTACCTAGTTTAACTTACAATTAGTGTTACGCGATTGAGATTTGGTGTTGAGACCTTCGTTCGTATTTGCGATTTGAAATTAATGAAAATTCGAGTGTGGTGCCTTATTTTAACATTCCAAAGGTGCTGAATTTATGAAAGTATATTTTCAAAAATGATTTCAATATTATTATTTTGGGTTGAAAATATGTCGTTCATAGAATGGATACGCGTTATAATTTTTTTTTTTTCTTTTTTATAAACATACCTAAATGTATCAAAGTTTCAATTAAACCCAAGATTTCAGTCTTCGTAAAAGGATAATGTTCAGAATGCTTGTTTTGAGATGTTGATTTCACTGTAGTGATATATCAATAATTGGAATGAGATGATATAAGAATAAGACAGATATTGTATACACAGGATTAGGATAAAAAAATAACAATATCAATAGGGTGAGAGAAAGAATTTTTGCTGCAATTTTTAAATTCTTACCAATCTAGCGAAAATTCTTTTTCTTTCCCTGTTTATTTTACCGTGCAGCTTACCGTACGAAAGCTGCACGATTGTGTCATTAGTTGAGGAAAATTCTCATCGGAGAAATCCTTGTACGAAATATTTTTGCGAGATTTGAATTTATTTCATCCAAATTATGTGTCGACTAAAAATGTTCAGTTACGTTGATTTTCAGAAACATTTTATAGTTGAATCCTTCAGAAGAAAATACTTAAACTGTGCATTTTTAATTGTAAAGATCGCGTATCACGTGTGCATATATATAATATTAACGAATTTATCACTCGATCATTTCATTAACTGTTGTACCTACTCACCTTGGATTTTATATTGACCAAAGCATATTAATTTAGGGCTAATGACACATATAGGCGTATGAATAACTAGCGATACATGTATAATGTACAATAAAATGTTTTATAAGCTCATCGTGGTCCAGCTTGATGGCATTTTTAGAAGTAACACGTATACTGATTACTATAACCATATAATTGAGACCATTAGCTTTTTGCACAGGCAATATTACCTGAAAACATGAAAACGAAGGCAATATCAAAAGAAAAAAAAAAAAGAAGAAAATATAATCATACACAGGCGAAGTTTTTAACCGCATAGAAGTTAATTTTCGTCAACTCATCACAGACAATTCTGCAGATGTGTGAAATACTGTGAGATTTTAAAGGGGATGATTGTGTACCATCAATCAGCAAGAATATTTCACAATTTCATATATTCCAGTTTGATAAATGGGTCGATGAACTAGAAGGATCGTAAACATATATTTTGTTTAATTTCTCAGATTAAATAATTTTTTGTAGTTGCATTAAGCTGGGCCGATTAATTAGGATTGATATATCTGTATTATACATAAATTTCATAGCTGTATATTATTATAAATGTAAAGAAATACCATGATATCTCTGTATACTTAGGATTTAAAGTGTTACATCAATATATACAGGTTTATACGTATCACGAATTTATATTCATTTCTTTAAATTTTTTCCCAGCCTAAAGTTGCGAGCACGAACGAAGCTCGCAAAAAAGTTTCTTGTCACCCCTGCGAAGGATCTCCGGCGTTTTTTTTTTTTTTTTCTCTTTTTCATTCCAATTTTTGTACGCATTTGAAATAGCGAGGAATGTCCTTTTTCAAAATTGCAGTGGCGTCGCGTTTTTCATCAAGCCAACGTCGATCGATATTAATTCGTGGAAAATTTGCAAGAAGTATTCAATTGATTGATATTCATTTATTTTTATTAAAAACGGTATGTGGGTGGCTTTATCGTTTGAGTAATAATCATTCAGGACAATTCAGGTTATTTCGTTGTTTAAATTACAGCTGGATTTCGAATTCAGTCATTATGGTTCACCGGCAATAGACATTCTCTACTTTTTTGGCCTGAGTACGAACGAACCATCGTGATGAACTTCTACAGCTCGCTAATTAGTACCATGGCCGAATTAAAGTGCACCACGGAGGCACCGAGCTTCGCTAAACTCGAGAAGATACTCAAGGAACGTGCTCATTGCGAAGGAAGTACTTCCATCGTTGACGATACTGGTGTTTGTTCGAAACGACACAAGATTCACAAAATTAATTATGTCAGATGTTGAAGGCCACAAAACTGGTCAGTGCTACTACCAGGGAAAACTGTATCGGAAAATAATGACAAGACTTTTACCATTGTATGACAGTACTGGTTTACTGGATCTCTAGTTACGTAAGATCGATAATAATAAATCATTTGTAGATAGCAAAAAGATCATTTTCTTTGGGTTTACAGTGAAGTAATGGACAATTTTTAATTTGGAAAATATTTTTATGTATGAGTATAAAAACAATGAAGAAACAAAATCGTAATTATACTGAACTGAACTCTGATTATTAGGTATTCTCGACATAATTTTGAATTGTATCTACATCCTACAACCCATCTCAGCATGTGTCTGTTGGTTGTTGATTAGGAAATTTATTGAAAAAAACTAAGATCGTGGAATACAGGTATAGGAATTATCGTCAAATTATTTTTTAATATGAGATATTTATTTTGCGAGATACATATTCAATAATTTCATTGGCACTGTGAGCTTTTTATATGGTTATATTGTGAATGATAAGGTGGTCATACAGCTAGACGCAAGTTCCGGCAAAAACCCACCATAGCAGACATGAAGTGGGCTTGCAGCAAGCGTTAAGGTTCTCCCAACCGCACTGCAAAAAAAAAATTTCTAATTATTGACCGGAATGTTGGTCACAAAATCGAAGTTATACTCTTCTTCTTTGAAAAATGGGATTCTAAAATTATGTGGGTCCTAGAGTGATGCTCGGTTCACATAACGTGAAGAAAAAAAGGTATAACTTCGCATTCATGTTAATCCGAAATACGATCCGAACATACAGATTCACTTTATTTATAAAGGGTCTTTTTTTTAATACATACCATCCCTCCCTTCGGGGTGCAGCCGTTCACGTCGTCTATCATTGTCGTGATGATACACAACAATCCAAGCAGAGCAATCAGCATGATTCTCGACATCTTCGGTTTGGATGAGATTCAAATGATATAATTCAACTACAACAATTAATTACTGAATTTATTTCATCTTTATAGCAACAAGATTTCAACCCTGAGAAATATGATAACACCGATTAGTTGTCATTAGAATTGTATTTCCTTCACGGATTGCTAGATTCCGTACAACAGAAAATGACTATGATGGTTATAGTGGAGAATCAGGACAATCGTAATGAAGTAACAAATTCAATAATTCAATGATTACGGGGTTTTCACCAACACCCCTTTTTATCAATATTCAACGACTTGAGAGGATACAAGTAGTAAATTACGGATCCCCCCATAACATATACGATTATTTAACAATACTGAAATACTTACTAGAAAAGCTGGGAATCGCACTTCTTCTTTCTCCGCATAGACTGGATTTGCTACGTAGGACTACGTTATTATGACTGGTACATTTAGCGAAGAGTCTTCTCTTTTTATAGAAAAAATCTGGTGCATTGGTTGAGAATAAAACGCCATATTTGTGCATTTGAGCGACACGAGTGGCTTACCGCTATCGTGGACCACAGATCAAATTTCCAGTTGTTCCTGTTGATAAATTTATATAGATCTCAAGGACAAGGATGTGCTCTGAGTAGGTTTTAGAAACAGAGACAAATAACTTCTGTGTCCAGATATTCTAGCTATTCTTAATATTGTAAATATTAAACATTACTTAATATTTTAATACTAAGTAAATATTAAAAAAGACTTAATATAAAAAAAAAAAATTAATTGACGTAATTTATACGATTTCCTTGAATTTGATTGAAATGATCAAAAATTTGAGACGAAGAACGAATGTCGAATTTAATTAGTCGCCATTTCGATACAAGCAATTTGGACAGAAATAAAATCGTATTATGCGAAGAGCTCTTTGTATTATATTTCAAGAATCCGTTTGAATTTTATGTTTCAGAACTATTGTACGACCATAATCACAGAAAACGAGAACCGCATATATGCACTTGAGGAAAAATTGTTTAAATAAATACGAGCAACCACTGGGTATTGCGCATTTCATATACTGTAATCTGCGGTCTATATAATCGCATGATTACGATTGTCAAAGTCGTACTTTAATTAGATTAGAGTTATATCCACTCTTTCAAAGAATCCTGATGGAACCGCTCAACGTCTTATGAAATATTACCTAGTTCAAACTTTCAGAGTTCTGCAAGAACAAGAATATTCTTTTGACGTCGTACAGTTCTCTCGGTTCTCCAGATAAACCATGGGCTAAGCCCGAGGATCCTCATACCCTAAACTTCAAACGATCGCCTAAAAGTACAAAAAAAAACTGCCGCCCAAGTCCTCATCCGTTACCAGGTGGAATTATTGTCATTTTTGTTCTGTACATTACTCTGAAATGCGAATCGCGCGTAGCTGCATCAATAACCACCCCATAATCGGGTTCATATCCTGAATTTAACGACCAGTTATAAAAATTGAAATTGTGGCTCAACGGTGTGGCTCAAAGGTTTATGAGGATTGGACAGTAGATCAACTGATTCATTTTCATCGTTCCTAAATGTATTCAACTATCATTCGATTTGCAGATTGATCGGGGCCATATAGTCATTCCAAAATCTGTGAACAAGTCTCGCATCGTGGAAAACTTCGAAGTGTTCGATTTCAAATTAACCCCTGAAGACATCGAGTACATTAACAGTTTCGACTGCAACGGCAGAATTGCCCTTTTGCCCATGTAAGTATCGAGTAGTGAGATTTTACTATCACTCAATAAATTTGATCAATTCTATCTAGAAACCTAGAACTGTTTCGTATTTGTGATATCCAAAACGCGTTTGAATAACTATATAATCGCTGCACTGAATTAAAGTTAGATTGCGAATGCAAACGCGTTGCATGCGTTTGAATTATATATTTTTAACGTTGATTGATCATTGAATTAGGTAATATCTCGCTGTACTTACAAACATTGTAGGTGAGGGCCCAAAATTCAATATATATTTTCCATCGTTTTGTTGCAGGGCGAAAGACCACAAATACTGGCCATACAGAATACCATTTTAGTTCGATGCACGCAACTGCGTGTTCATAATTGGCTTGAATAATGTATGAAGATTGATTCCTCCTGTTTATTGTATTGTCAGTCTGAATACGAAGAATACACAATTTTTTAGAAATAAAAGCAAATAATTATAATATTGTCGTCTTTTATAAAATGCGTCTACTGATTGATCATGATTACGTATGGTGCAAAATATTCCCAAGGTCAAGGCCCATCCCTAGTCGCCCACCTTCTTTTGATACAATGTGACACATTTCGATTATTATCCGAGCCCAGGCGTCAAAAACGCAAAAAAGGCCAACGCTATGCGAATTCAAATTCAATACCGAACCCATACGTTCAAAAAAATGTTCGTTTCATGCGAAAATGAAGTCTACAGATGGTTTTTACATTTTTCGAATTCCATTTCCTCGGCGAATACTCATTTGGTACTCATTTAAAAAATTATGAATGCCAGATGACATTCCATAACCATGTAGTCAAAGAAAAAAAATACATTCTAGAACCCCTGTGGTAAACTTTGTTGATCTGCAAGTGGTGAATATATGGCTCAGAGTAAAAGTTTACCACAATAGCAAATAATTATCATTAGTATTTCATTATCGTTTCGTAGTGTCTCCATTCGACCTGAAATTGACTCAATAAAAATAACGATAAGAGCACGCTTATCAGACTTTACAGATAAGGCATCTTAGCTTTGAATCTCATCCATTCCAGTTATTCCAGATTGATATGTTTCGTCATGGTTGTAAAGTGCACGAACAGATTGGTCACTAAATAACTACTTCATCAAAAATTTTACTATAAAAGTGATGCTCATACGGTATGCGAAATCGATAATCAACATTCGGAATTCAAGGATTCGTGTTTTCAACCAATTCCAAACTATGCTGAAGTTTTCTGGTTTATTTATTGCTTATGATCGCTGTCTTGAGATCCATCACAGATCTTTCTACTAGCTTGGAATTTGCCAAATTTGGAATATGGGGCACCACATGGGAATATTTGTTTTCTTACTCCGAAAACTGAAATCTGATGAGTATAGTCCTAGTGATCCAGGGAATAGCTTTATTCCAACTTCAGAAATATATTCCAGTACAAATCATTGTGTCATACAATATTTACAGCGATATTACAGCGCCAATTCTCTGTTTCAAGTTTCATTAACGAGGATCCCAGAGTAAAAAACTAGAGTCTAAGTGTTTAAGTGATGAGCTTATTCCCCAAAGAAATTATTAAGAAATTATTGTATGCGGAAAAACTCGATAATTTTCGGTCGATTCAAATGCCAGTGCTAAAATTCAGAAGCTGGCGAATTCTATAGACTTGAAAGTATGTCGCCTATTGATAATTTGTAGCACGAATTCCAGCACGGTGATAACAATACCACTCACTCTGTTTGGGGGGGGGGGGGGGGGGGGGGGGGGGTAAACCGATAAAAGAGGTTGGTGAACAACACCAGCCACAGTTTATCGTTTCAGTTTCACCACTGCGGGATCTACCACACGTCAATATTCGGAAGTGCAAAAGATGTCTGCTCAAGTGCCAATACTGAGGTTCAACAATGGCCAGAAAGTTCCGATTTTTGGTTTGGGGACATGGAAGGTAAATTATAGTTATGGACGATAATTGAAGCACAAAGTGCTGGTTGTCATCTTTAAATTCTCTTCTAAAAACCTTGGCTCTCTGCTTTTTCTCTATCATTTTTTTCCTCTTCAATCTTTCAACTTCTAAATAGCTATATCTTTAATAGAAATAAATATCAAAAGCGTGACTGTGTTGGCTGTGACGAGCATAAGCTTATCCTTGGTGACGAGCATCTGCAGGTAGTCGAAAAAAATCTTATCGCTTGCTTGTGATATGACTTTATGACTCAAGTGCCCAAACCTGTTGTCATATACGATCATCTAGTCTGCGATGAATACGAAGGCTCAGAATCAAATCTACGTGATAGTGAAATTATACAAAGAAATTGAAACTAATAAAATAATTGCTTTATCGTACAGGACTGTTAAAAAAAAAAAAAACCTGTGCTATGACACATTCGTATAACAAAGTTTAATTGTAATTATAGTCAAAGCCAGGTGAAGTTGCCCAGGCCGTGAAAGATGCTATTGATATTGGTTACCGCCATATTGATGGTGCTTTCACCTATGGAAATGAAAAAGAAGTCGGTGCAGCTGTTAAGGAAAAAATTGCCGAAGGGGTCGTGAAGCGCAAAGATCTTTTCATCGTCAGCAAACTATGGTGTACCTTTCATAGACCAGATCTGGTCGAATCATCCCTAAGATCAACCCTCTCCGATCTTGGTCTCGAGTACATCGATCTCTACTTGATGCATTTCCCTCTTGCTTTTAAAGAAGGGGGTGATGATATGATTCCAAAGAATCCCGATGGAACTACACAGTACAGCGACGTAGACTACGTTGACACCTGGAAGGCTATGGAAGAAACTTGCAAAAAAGGTCTTACCAAGAGCATCGGAGTGAGCAATTTCAACTCGATACAAATCGACAGAGTTCTTCTGAATGGCACAATTCCACCAGTGACAAATCAGGTACAGAACGTCATTAATACATTCATCATTCATTTCCTCTTGAAATTTTGTTTAGAAAATCTACAGTAGAAAACGTTGATACAATTTAGTGGCAAATCAAATGTTCGTTGATTTTAGATTGAATGCCATCCGTATCTGGCACAATTGAAACTCTCAGAGTTCTGCAAAAGCAGGGATATTCTGGTGACAGCGTACAGTCCTCTTGGCTCTCCGGACAGTCCATTTGTCAAGCCGGAAGATCCACACGTTTTACACGACCCCAAACTCCAAGAGATCGCCAACAAGTACGAAAAAACCATCGCTCAAGTCCTCATCCGGTACCAGGTAAAGCTGTCGATTTCGTTTTACACGTTATTCTGAATGATAAAGTGCGAATTCGTACCTTCATAGCAATTTCACGATCAGTCACATGTGTTGAACCTGACTAAAAATTATTTTTAATCGCAGATTGATCGCGGCCACATAGTCATTCCAAAAACTGTGACCAAGTCTCGCATCGCGGAAAACTTTGATGTATTTGACTTCAAGTTAACCCCTGAAGACATCGAGTATATCAACAGTTTCGACTGTAATGGAAGAACTTGTGCTTGGCCTTTGTGAGTATTGACCAGTAATAATTCAATTGCAATTCATTCATCAACTACATCAACTTTCACGATCATTTAAAGACGTGAAACACATTTTTATAAATATAGTCACTTAGCTGAATAGTCAGTTTGTTGAAATGCTAGATAAATTTCATTTGCAATGTCCAACTTTGATTGATGATCAAGTTATAGATAATATTAGGTAATGAAATCTGCATTTCCAGAGAATGACTACAATTGAATCTTATCCTTCTTCATTCTTTGTTGCAGTTCGAAAGACCACGAAGACTGGCCATTCAAAATACCGTTCTAGTTCTAGACACGAAGCTGAAGGTGTTGCGTGCCTACACGCAATTTTTAACTCCCCATTTCTTCCCTTTTCAGAGAAAAAACGAAGTTATTGTAATCATCACGAAAATAAAAAGTTCAGATTACACTGGATTTCCACGTTCTGAAAACTACAGAAGAATTTGAGAATAAAAACGAATTCTGTAATTTTTTTAGATTTTTATTTCAACGCTTGTAAGTTTCGGTACCTCATTTCCAAAGAGTGGAGAAAAGCAGTGCGATATAATTCTCATAGAGTATATAGAGTAGAACATAAGTGTCTTCCGAAAACACCAAATTTTTTTTAGCAATATAAATAAAAATGTAGTTATTACTAAATAATTTAGTAAATTAATGAAATTTACAAATACTTCTATATAAGGCGAATCCGATGGTGTATAATCGTAGGATTGAGATTCAATGATTGTTTTTCCATACCGAATTTCAACTATGCTGAAATTTCTTGATTTGATTGATCCCTCCTCACTCCTGATGATTTGAAATTTTTCTTAATTTTTTTTTGTTTCCAGTCTTATTGGATACATATAATTATAATATAAAAAAATGGCTACAGAATATCAATGACTCCACAAATATTTGTTTTCATATCATCGAAACTTGTGCTCAATATAGATAACAGTCAATGATCCGGCCGATACCCTATATTTTATAACTTTAGAAATATACTCCAGTTTGAACAGTGAGCAAAATTCTTGCCTCAGTAGGTACTGATATCATGTTCGTATGGACGGGTTTTAGGCAACTTTGATAATTTGGCTCTGAATAGCGTGTGCTTCTCTCCTAATTTTTTGGAGTGAACATTGCACCACTTCGTGGCGCAATTTAGTTAGGGCAGAGTGAGTAACGACTAGTAACGAAATGCAATCAATGAACAAATTGAACGAAAATATTCGCAACTAAAAAATTCGATATAGAATGCATTTCTATAGTTGTAATCACTTATCTGAATATTTAGCTCGTGATCCATTTGAATTCTAATTTAGATTGATTATTGAATTAGATATGACGTGATACGAACATTGCAGGAGAAACCTTATGCTGAAATGTAATTTTTTTTTATGTTTCATTGCAGTCTGAGCGGGCACAAATACTTCCCATTCAAAATACCGTTTTAGTCATACGCACAGAGCTGTGGATACATAATTATCCAAAATACTTTACGAAGAATGATTATTTCTGTTCTTTGCATGATCAGGTGTAAACATAAAGAACATATCCGCCGTTTGGAACGTGGAAGCATTATCAAGAAATTAAAGCGTGGGACAATATTTAAGTCTCTAATCTGATCCCTAACGATCAGTACGTGTAATTAGAAATAAATTCAAGCTTTAACTGAAGCTGTAAAATGTTTTTTTTATGGAAGTGGAAGTGTGATATTCAAATGATAAAATACAAAGATTTCCTTTCAACTACGCTCTTTAGATTGTTTTCGGCTATGGGGAATTCAAATTACGTTACGAACAGATATGCCCATTTATTTTTTAAATAAAAATAATTGCATCTTGATTAGAGGGACAGATTTGATCTAGATGTGGAAAAAACTAAGGATCAAAGAGTATATAAATAAATTGGATGCAGCATTTTAGAATAATACAAGTGATTATTTTATTATAAAGTTTCATTTCAATTACATACTTTATTGGTATTATTACATAGGTGATTTGATTACTAATTGAAACAATTATACTCCTGAGGAACGATTGTTTTTTGGGTTAGCGATAATAATTTTCGGAAATGATGTAGCGCTTTCGGATATGATATAGCGCTTTCCGTCCCGTCCCTTCGGTATATTATCCATCGAAGTTTTCTAATTAACGCTTATTTTGGAATTCAGAGAGATTGGAATCTGGCAAAAGAACGCTTCTGATTGGTCACAATTCCAATTCGCCAATCCTTGTGGTGAGGAACGGAACTGAAGACATCTACCGTTATTGACAGGCTCATGTGGTGCCCAAAATATATCTTTTATTGGCTCCCCTACATTAAGAAAAAAAGCATCGATTACATTATTGACCGCGTGATCAACATCTGCGAGGATGTCCACCAAATCAAAACTCACCCGTATTTGCATCGTTCCATGTTTCATTGTTATCCGATTTATAAATGCCGGCATGTAACCATTGGAGAGGTCTTAGGCGTCCGATGTATTCCATCTTCTTAAGAGATTCGATCACTGCTAACACAGCACCTTCTCGATGGCAGCGATCTTTAGCTTCTATCCACGTAGTAGCACATTCGTGATACTTGTAGGCAAATCCGAGGTCAGGGAATGCAGTGTAGCCCTCCGGAAGAGTCGCAGCTTGTATCTGCGGTGATGACTGAATCGTACCTGGAACTTAATTGTTGAGATTTAATGAATTGCCATGGAGACTCGTTCAAGATCGAGAAAATCAGATTTTCTGATCGAGTCAACGCAGTATTCTTACCTGAATCCGTAACATTATTTCCAGAAGGCGAAAGGGTGACTAAATGACACACGAGCTGCATAGTAGGCAGGGTGTAAGCGAGCACGGCAGCCATATTGGTTCGCAACGATGGTCCTCTTCGTACTAATGACCAGCGGAATATTTGCTAACACTATTTATAAAGTTTGCCAAAACCAGAGCTGCTCAAAACGCAGTGGCGGGAGCAGTCGAAATATGTATGTAATACCAAATGACATCGCATATCGCTACCGTTTCCGCGAACGAGTTCTGGACACTGTAGTATCTTATTCAAGATATCTCTGCTGGTATTTTAATTTAAATGACTTTTGATGTACATTATTTCAAAGATTCACACATCGGACAGATTTGTGTGTGAAATTCTGTACGAAGAATCACAGAATGGGAGCTCATCGAATAATATAACATAACAAAAAGTGGAAAATGTCGTAGCGGGTGAGGTCCACAGCTGGGTGGAGTTGAGCTGGAATTCCCCATATGTTTAATCATGAATATTTAATGCATGATTACATGATGTAGTAAAAAAAATTTATCACATTTGCCCAGCGTCGGAAATGTATGCATGCGATAATTTTTGACGATAAACAAAAAAGTGTGTAAAATTTGATTATAGGTTTCCGTGACCATATTAGAATCGAACCGACAATGCAGCAGAACAAAAACGATGATAATAATTTCAAGTCATCTTCATCCACATTATAGTTTCCCTCAAATGATTAGCGGTTTTTAAGTCATTTAACAATTTGGCTGTTGTACAAAATGAGTTCTAGTATCCCGGCCCCTCATTTGTGGGATCCTAAGCCGAAACACGAATAAAGGTAACTCGAATGAAGTAATAATTAATAATGAACAGATAAGATTAATGAGAAGTGATTCGAGATCGCGAGAAATGCTTTCTCAAACAAAGAACCGGAAGTGGTAACAATTTTGAAATTGCTCCTTCCTATCAGAGATGAAATTTCTATGTTTCTTCAACAAGTTTCCAAAATATTGCGACACATAAGAAAAAAAGAAGAAGAAAAAGAAGACGAAGAATAAGAAAGAAGAATAAAAGAGAAGGAAAATGAATCTGATAGCTCATAGACGTATAGTCTATAACAATTTGTCTTCGAAATTAATTTTTAACTTCGCAAACAATTTCTCGTCGATTATTACTATTCAATCGGTGAAAATGCCAGCGTTGAATATTAGCAGATGAAGCCACGACATGGGCGGCCTGCAGGTAAAATTCTAAGATTTTTATTGCATCGTAGAACAGGACGAGCAGTTTAACTAACATTGCCCAAAGTGGGGGCAGCCGAAGAAAAGTTAGACATGACCTGCGCTGATCCCAGTCAAGCGTTATCGTTCTTCAGTGCTACACGTGCCGCCGATCTCTCAATACGCAAGCTTACGAGATGTCTGATAAAGTACCGAAACTGAAGTTCAACAATGGCAAGGAAGTTCCTATCTTCGGTTTGGGAACGTGGAAGGTAAGTTATAGGACTTAGACGCGGGTGATTCGCGCGATAATCATGTGCATACTATGTGCCGAGAACAGAGTATCGTATCCGTATGGATGCCTGGGCACTTAATCTTGATCATTTGAGTCTGACTGCGTATCATTAGAACATAGCCAGCACAAACTCCGTGAAGAATAGTGAAGCCAGTATAGAGAGACACAGGCAATAGATAAGTAGCGAATACGCTCGGACATCCACGTCCGAATCCTCGTGATTGTGTCATAGTTTTAATCATAGAAACACACGGTTCGAACCAAGGTTCTATTAGATAGAAACAGTTCTAATAGAAAAAATTTCAGGAATCGATCCAAGCTTATCGTGAATAGAAAGTAGGTCTCGTTAATTATATAGAAGCTCGTTCTTTGTATGCGAAAATGACTATCGATTTGAGCGAAAACGCGACAAAGTAAGCTAGTTTTATAAATGACTAGTGAGTTAGATGTGTCAGGATAATTACAAACTTGACCATGAATCATCTACTATAGTTACGTAACATATGTACTATCTGCGAAATACAACACTCCCTCTAATTACACGCTTTGCCTGGCTAGTGTATATAATCGCTTGATCATCTGCCCGGATATTGAAAACAGCGTAGAATAGTTATATTTTCAATAGAATTCACGAGATCCAATATTTGTGATTATTTTTATACACTGTCTAAGTATACTAACATAATATACAATATAATCTCTCAGGAACAGGGCTTATGGCTCTGCGTTTCCGAAAAGAAAAGTTTGGTTTTTTTCTTTTGTATATTTTGATAAGTTCTTCAGGAAGCCTTGAAGCAAGTTTAGCACTTAGTCCCGAACTGATTAGAAGCTCCGATGCAATGTTAATCTGATAGTATGTATAGCCGCGTCTACTATACTGAATAAAAATTCTCGTCTTCCGTAGCGTAGCCACTAAACTCTATACACACTAGTGATCAGCGAAATTGGCATTGGCATTGGTCTTGCGCTCTTGGCCTTGGTCTTGCATTTCTCCAAGACCAAGACCAAGACCAAGATTGTTTGTGCAAGACTAAGACGAAGCCTGCAAGACTGCAGCAAGAACAAGACCGAAGTGCAAGACTATTGCAGTTTTGCTATACACTTATGTAATGTTTGAACTAGATAAAGAAATAAAGAAGAGTCTTTTTGTAAACTACCATGGCCTTGGTCTTGGTCTTGTTTCTACTCATCACTAATACACACATATATACTTGGATAAGTACTGGCCTTGAAGCCAGCTGAAGCGCTGACCGATGTTGCTCAGTCACTTTTATTTACGAGAGAGGATAAATCGTTGCCTATAGCAACGAAAACTTACGATACTTTATTTCTTCTTATGTTTGCCTAAAGAGATTACTTTTTTAATGATCATAACTGACTAACGGTTCTGATTACATTTGATATGAGATAACCAGAATGAATGAAAAAATTCCATAGATTTAAAGTAAACATAGTTTTTTTTTTTCAATCTTTAATTGACGTGGTACCCGTGATAATTCTTTTGACAAGTAATAGCCGTGAAATCAGGCATGCTGTAACAATGGAATCCTTTACTATTCTAGTCGAAGCCAGGTGAAGTTACTCAGGCTGTGAAAGATGCTATCGATATTGGTTACCGTCATATTGATGGTGCCCTCGTATACGAAAACGAAAAAGAAGTCGGTGCGGGCATTCAGGCAAAAATTGACGAAGGAGTTGTCACACGCGAAGATCTCTTCATCGTCAGCAAACTGTGGTGTTCCTTTCACAGACCAGACCTGGTTGAGCCATCTCTAAGAACAACTCTCTCTGACCTTGGTCTCGAGTACGTCGATCTTTACTTGGTCCACTTCCCTGTTGGTTTTAAAGAAGAAAGTGGTCTGTTCCCGAAGAATCCCGATGGGTCAACGCAATTCAGCGACGTGGATTACGTTGACACCTGGAAGGCTATGGAGGCCGTTTGCGAAAAGGGTCTAACCAAAAGCATCGGAATAAGCAATTTCAACTCCGAACAAATCGAACGATTGCTTGCAAACGCCAAGATTACACCAGTTACAAATCAGGTAGAGGATGGATTATCATTGTACTTAAATTTGTACCTTCAGCATCTTCTTTTTGCACCTTGTCTCAAAGACTTATGGTAGTTAATCTGGATACAATGTGGTGGGAAATCAAACTGTCGATGTTGATTTCAGGTTGAATGCAGTCCGTACGTGGCTCAATTGAAACTTTCAGAGTTCTGCAAAAGCAAGAATATTCTGTTGACGTCGTACAGTCCTCTCGGATCTCCAGATAGACCATGGGCTAAGCCCGAAGATCCTGATCTTCTGAATGATCCTAAGCTCCAAACAATCGCTGAAAAGTACAAAAAAACTGCCGCCCAAATCCTCATCCGTTACCAGGTAGAATTATTGTCGATTTTGTTCTGTACATTACTTTGAAATGCGAATCGCGCGTAGGCCGCATCAATAACAACCCCACAATCGGGTTCATATCCTGAATTTAACGACCAGTTATAAAAATTGAAATTGTGGCTCAACGGTGTGGCTCAAAGGTTTATGAGAATTGGACAGTAGATCGACTGATTCATTTTGATCGTTCCTAAATGTATTCAACTATCATTCGATTTGCAGATTGATCGGGGTCATATAGTCATTCCAAAATCTGTGAACAAATCTCGCATCGCAGAGAACTTCGAAGTGTTCGATTTCAAGTTAACCCCTGAAGACATCGAGTACATCAACAGTTTCGACTGCAACGGCAGAATTGCTCTATGGCCTTTGTAAGTATTGAGTAGTAAGACTTTACTTTCACTCAACGAATTTGATGAATTCTATTCAAGAAACGAGAACTGATTCGTATTGATTGATCAATGAATTACGTGAGATTTTTTTTTTTTGCAGCGCGGAAGACCACGAATACTGGCCATTCAGAATACCGTTCTAGTTCTACATACGCACTCGCGTATTCATCCTTAGGCTGAATATTGTATGAGGATTGATTATATCCGTTTTTTGCATTGTCAATTTTGAACATGAAGAGCACACCTACTGTTTGAGATGTGAAAGCACTACCAAGAAATAAAAGTATATCATCGCAATCAAAATATTCATGTATCTAATTATATGTAACCCCCACCATTCAGAGTGATCACGTAGGTTTAAAATTATTTCCGATGTGTAAGTATTTCAACCTCTTCAACGCAGCACCGAAATAAAGCGTGGATGATATTGTGATTGGTAAGTATAACACAATATGCTATGTGGTTAATTACTCTCAATTCAAGTTTTAACCGAAGTTCGTGGAAGATTTTCCGTTTTCTTGTTTCTATGAAATCAGAAGCATGATAATATCAGAATCAAAGCTATACTGAGCATCGAAATTTGGCTTTTTTACCTCGGGGTGATCATTGGACAATCTTCTCTTTTGCCAATAATGTCTCGTTATTTTCGGTCCATGATTAGACACGAAAATTCTCCGGCACCTAGCACTCTTCAGAGTGTTTTGGGCCATGTTAAGTCGAATAGTTATTAGCGTTAATTTTCGACCCCTGCTACACCACGATGTGATTTTAGGCGGTGACTGTCACAATCGAATCAAATATCCTGAGATAAGATTTGTGTACCAATTTTTCACCCGGAAGAAGGCTCATAACACAAGGCGGTTGTGAACATATAGTACATCAGAATATAGATAATGATGAGATTACATTTCGCCCTACATTTATATCATATAACGATTATCAGGTTTTCTTATCGTCAGATCCGATAGTCGATACAGCTACAACACAAATCGCAAAGCAGCAGCACTTATGCAGACAAAGTATCGCAGATTTGAATCTATTGCAAATTGCTGTTATTAGTCATGACGTGGCCTAATCCATCAGTGTCGTGACTTGCAAACGAATGAAATCTGGAAATAACTGGTATGGAAGGCGAATCCAGTACTGTATGGGCGTATAATATGTATAATGTTCTTTTTCTATAACTTATAGTTGACTTTGCAGAAATTTTGCACAGAAATCTAGTGATCTATTTCATATCGAATTATCGCAGCTTACAACATCGACAATTTTGAAGTAGGAACAGTGTTCCTCGATTCTCAGCTGAGTTTCCCGATACCAAGGATTCCAGATTCAAACATCCCAAACTGTATGTACAGATGAGGAACCTGAGCCTTTGAAAACATTCATATGTGCAACAAAACTCGATGATGCTTATAGTCCGTCGAAATACCAGCGTTCGATGCTAATGGATGCAACTACAGCGCAGGCGGATTACACAAAGAAAATGCAGTGGCTACTATTACATTGTTGCAAATCATATATGAGAAATCCACCTAACTTTACTTGATAGTGGGAGCAGACTAATAAAAGGCATAGATGACGTCCGGTAGTCGTAGTCGAACGTTGTAGTTCCAGTGTAATAGGTTCAACCAGCTACTAGATTCGCGATTCCGCAATATGTTTGGCAAAGTACCGAAACTGAAGTTCAACAATGGCAAGGAAGTTCCTGTCTTCGGCTTGGGAACGTGGAAGGTAAGTTATAGGACTTAAATGCGGGTGGATTGGCGCGATAATCAAACGTTAAACCGGAATCTAGCTGTACATGCTATATGCCAGGATCAAAGTCTCGTATACCTAGAGAGATGCCTTGGCACTTAATGTTGATCATTTAGATCTACCCGCGTGTCATTAGAAATGTACTATTTAATACACGATTCCGAGACTCAAACGCCGTAAACTTGCATATATTACAATATAGCGAGCACAAAGTCTGCGAAAAAGAGGAAGGTCAGTATATACAGGCGGGAATCATCGCGATTATGTAATCGTTTCAACCATACAAAGACACCCGGTTCGAATCAAGTTGATGATGTAATTACTCATTATTTTAATCGACATTTTGAGTATAATAATCTCTCAATCATGTCAATGAATATCCAATATCGAGCTGGAAGTTATAGTTTTAAGATAATTGACGATTTGCTATAATATTTGAGTTGAATTTGCGTTGTCCTTCCGAACTATGTCGGAATGAATGGAACTAATGTTCGTTAGTATTATAACGCGAACAGTAAGATCGATTTTTTTTATTTAGTTACAACAGAAAGGTTCAAGAATCGATCCAAGCTTATCATGAATAGAGAGTAGGTCACGTAAATTATATAGAAGCTAGTTATTTGTATGCAAAAATTGCTATCGATTAGAGCTATAACGCGAGAAAGTAAATACCTACGTTCTATAAATGATAAATGAGTCAAATGTGTTAGAAAAATTACAAACTTGATTAAGAATTATCTAGTTATGTAACAGATGTATCATTTGCATCATACAGTAATCTCTACAATCACCAGTTTTGCCTAGCATTAGCTATTCATAACTCGCTTCTAGCCTTCCATGAGCTGAGAAATAATAATTACCTAATTATTCTCTACGAAGTTAAATTGATTTTCCCCGTCTGTGAACGCGCGAATATGTGGATACACTTTTTGACCGTTGCTACAGGAAAAGTGCTGATCTAATGTGGCATTAGCGCAGCGTAATAATTGATCAAACCTTGGTATGTACTTACCTTGAACAAAAGTTCAAGAGGGTATAGCAACAAAGAAGAAGAAATAGAATGAGATTTTAATTAGCATGTCAGATCGCAATCAGGAGGTGATATTCATTAGTTTTATAACCATTAATAATTTTTTTTTTCTCTTAATAGATGCGATCCTTACATAGCTACACGAATAATCTTTACTTTATGGAAAGTTTGGAGAGATATTATTGATTATTTTATTGAAATTTATGACCTTTTTTTAGAATGCGGTTGAACCTTTTTAGACTCTCTAAATTTGAAAAATTTTGTTCACAAGACTAAAGCAACTTGTTCAATTTAGATTTGTACTGTTCAATTGGGTTCACCGATTACTACAGATCCAACGGAATGTTTTTCCACTCCTTTGAGTAAATGTACTTACTTTGCCTGAAATAATACGTTCTAAAAACAGGAGTGCTAGAAAAAAGGATCTGCGTTACGACATATCCGTCTGACAAAGTTCAAGGACAACGTCTTTCGATAGGTAATAGCCGTAAAACTAGTTTTGCCATAACGACCCTATCCTTTGTCATTCTAGTCAAAGCCTGGCCAAGTTACTCAAGCTGTAAAGGATGCTATTGATGTTGGCTACCGTCATTTTGATGGTGCTCTTCTCTACGAAAATGAAAAAGAAGTCGGTGAGGCAATTCAGAAAAAAATATCTGAAGGAGTTGTCAAACGCGAAGATCTTTTCATAACCAGCAAACTTTGGAATAACTCTCATAGACCAGACCTGGTCGAGCCAGCACTAAAAACAACCCTCTCCGACCTTGGTCTCGAATATATTGATCTTTACTTGATTCACTCCCCTGTTGGTTGCAAAGAAGGAGATGAACTATTTCCGAAAAATCCCGATGGATCCACGCAGTTCAGCGACGTGGATTACATTGATACCTGGAAGGCTATGGAAGACGTTTGCAAAAAAGGTCTCGCCAAAAGTATCGGAGTGAGCAATTTTAACTCCAAACAAATCGAGCGAGTGCTCAAGAATGCTAAGATACCACCAGTAACAAATCAGGTACGGGATGTCATTATCAGCTTGAGAAGTGTGCATTTATTGAATTTTGTCTTGAAGACATACGGTAGTAAATCTTGATAGAATCTGATAGGAAATAAAAATTGTAATATTGACCTCAGGTCGAATGCCATCCGTATCTGGCCCAATTGAAATTGTCAGAGTTCTGCAGAAGCAAGAATATTGTGTTGACAGCGTACAGTCCTCTAGGCTCACCGGACAGACCATGGGCCAAGCCTGGAGATCCTCAACTTTTAGACGACCCCAAGCTACGAGAGATCGCTAAAAAGTACAAAAAAACTGGCGCTCAAATCCTCATTCGTTATCAGGTGCAGTTGTTGATTTTTTTTTTTTGTTTTCCTCTTCATTTGGAATAACAATTCGCGATTTTAGGCATTAGAAATAAGTTCCCGATCAGTTCTATTTGCTGTACCTAATAATCAGTAATAATTATTTTAGCCGATCGACTGATTCGTCCCAATAGTGAAAATATTTCTAGATTTATATTAATCTTTTGATTCGCAGATCGATCGGGGCCACGTAGTCATTCCAAAATCTGTGACCAAGTCTCGCATTGCGGAGAACTTCGATGTGTTTGATTTCAAGTTAGCCCCTGAAGACATTGAGTACATCAATAGTTTTGACTGCAATGGTAGAATCGTAACTTTCCTCGAGTGAGTATTAATTAGAAGAGAGACCCTGAGTTTCATTGATATTCGTTTCCTCAATGGAATATTGTTTCGTATTTGTGAAATCTGATATTAAGATGCACTCAAAGAACTATATATCTAGTCATTTAAGGCTCATCCCTAGTCGCGCCTCTGCTTTTGGTCGGAAAAAGGAAAGAGGGACACATTTCGATTATCATCTAAGCCCAGCGTCGGAAACGTAAGAAAAAAATGCACAGCTCCAATTCAAATCTGATTCCGAACATGTTTTTGGACGTATGTATTCGGAATTGAATTTGAATTGGCGGTGTGCATCTTCTTTTTCGTGTTTTCGACGCCTGGGCTCTGATAATAATTGGAATGATCCTCCCCCGCTTTTTTGACCAAATGAAGGTGGGCGATTAGGGATGGGCCTCGACTGACTGATCAGTTTTCAATTATGAACAAGCTAAATTGAGTGAATTTCTAATTTCGATTGATGATTCAATTAGTGGCAGGAAGCCTATATTTAATTAATTTTTTATTCTTCTAATTTTCTGTTGCAGTTCGGCCGAGCACAAATACTTTCCATTCAACATACCGTTCTAGTTATGTGCACACAACTGCTGCGTGTTCATAAACAGCCAGAATGAAGATTGATCATTTTTATCTTTTCACCTATTTTCGTGTGTCGTGTGAACATGAAGAATTACACTTTCCGCTTGGGAGATAAAATCATTGTCAATAAATGAAAGTATGTACTGTATAAGGGTATATTTTTCACTCGCCTCTGTTCGATCTCTTCCACACCAACTACCACTTCTATTTACTAAGATTCTATAAAATCATCAACTTGACGAGAAAGAACCAAGTGTACAAGCCGAACTCTGAACTTGACGAATATATTACCAATTATTAATATACTTCCCTACTGTAAAATTACGTAGAATCCCATAAGATCCTGTTCCAATTTCATGTGAGACTCAAAAATGTCGATACAATATCTATATCTATACAGGGTGATCCAGAATGCGGTACTTTCCTTACAGGTGGATTTGCTGTTCGATGTTATCATTTAACTCATTTGCATTACCATTAATTGCGTTACATCGATATTGGATTTAAAGATATGAGTGAAGCTGGATCGAGCACGAGCAAAGCTCGAATGCATTTGGGATTAACAAGTGTTTACCGATATTTGTGGTCTAGGGTGGGCCACAGGTATCAGCTATGTGAGTAATTGTTGATGATAAAAGCGTCTAATCATTAGTGTGCGTTTAGGTGGATCAGTTTTTATTATAGGAGCTTATAATCATTGATTAATGATCCTATGATTTGCTTTACAACATCCAGATTGGTGTCGGCTTAGAAGGACAATAGGTATTCTTCTTGTCTAGCGTATAGATGGGTTTAGATATATGAGGATAAAATAACTATCTAAAAATGAGCGTAAGTATTATTGAATTATAAATTCCCTTATCGCATACGTAGGTTAATATGTACGAAACTTTTTTTACGAATCGTTTCTCGTTTACGATCAGGATTACCGTTCAATCCAATAAACATTCTGAAACAGTCAAGTTACAAGATGTACGAATGGATTTTTATAAACGAAGATCGAATGACTGTTTGAGAATAACATTGTCAGTATTCTTGATTTGTTAATCCGTTTATCGTTTATGTGTTAGCTAATAATGTTCATAACTTTTTTTATGAACTGTTCTTATTTTGTGGGTTTTTAAGAAAGCGGTTAATAAATGATTTTACAATCCTGTTTACCGTTCAACGTAAGACATGTGACGATATGATGTAATTCACGTAATATAATAATCGCATTTATTTGCGAGCTTAATTCTATATCTGAATTTCTTAAATTTTCTGCTGATGAACAGATCGCTGCAGTTCGTTAAAGCGCAATTTATGTCATCCGTATTCTAACTCAGAAAACATTGCATAAATCTTTCGTACAGATTAAATAACAAATAACGAAAAACGTGGAATTCATTCTTTAGAAAAAGTACATTTATAAAAATTCGATTCGTGGCAAAGATTTGGAGATTCGATGTGGTAAAGATCATAACAGTTAGTTTTCAATAGTGTGAAATTAATTAACGTGACATATGGATACTGAATTTTTATTTATTTTTCACCCACTCATAGCTACGCTATTACATAAAATATTGAAGTTCATCCAGAATGATATTAAAAATGAAACTCAAGCAATAGAGATATCTTGAGTTCTGAACTGGTATAAAATTGAAGGACAAGTAAGAATACCAGTTGATTAGCTCATACAAGATCACTAACTAGAGAGTTACATAATCGCTACATGGTACTGCTAAAATCACAAATTGATGTGAAAGAAGAGTATAATATCATAGAATAGTTGAACATTCTGAAAAAAGTCAAGTTACAAGGTATATGAAAATATGCGAAGACAAAGTGCAATTAATAATAATTGTGGTGGATTTCGAAACTCGCCTGATGCGGCGGTAGTTTTAGCCAACTCGTCCCAAAATTGCATTCGTTCTAATAACAGATTATATTTCATCTCTAGTGCTGTGCCAGATCCGTTTCCTATCTGAAGATAGTTATCGAGCGAAGAGTATGGCTCCCACATGATGTCATCCGATCCTGCAGTAGTTGGGGTCCTGAAATCACAACCGATTCATTGATATTTTTGGAAAGACAATCGTAATACGATTTGCACTGGTCGTTCTGTGCTATACATTACCCGTTGTTTGCAAAAGACGTCCACAGCTGCACCATCTTTTTCACTATGAGCAGATCGGTCTCACTATATTCCCAATCAACGGGCGCAAAACGGCCAGAAACATCTTTAAACAGATACAGCATTTCGTCACCATGTGTTAATTTCGTATACTCGGTGGAACCGCTGGATAAATAAGTATGACTAAAGGTGCCCTCGTATTCGAAAGAACAAAAATACTGGGGGCTTTCTGCAAAAGCTAGTTGTTGACGGACTGCGTTATATGAGGGATATGCGAATATTCCGTCACCCATAAGATGTGTTAAGTTAGTCAGTAGCTGCAAGAAAGTGATAGACGTTAAACAGTTATTATCGTAAACTGTGTATTTTACTAATTATGATTGCACCACCTACCAAGCTTCTATTGACAGTCAAATCATTCAAGTAGTACGACTTCAGGGCAGTGGTGTATGCTGTTAAATCATCAACTAGATACTGATACCCTATCATAGACGGCAAGGCAAGATCAATATTATCCAAAAAATCATCGAAGTAGTCAGGATCCTCGTAAAACGCTAAAAGTGAAACAGAACTTATACCATTAAAAAATGAATTAAATTTTTGTGTGGATAGGCAGCAAATAGTTTCGCTAGATTTTATAATCATCCGTAACTTGACTCCTGTTTTGAGAAATCCATTCTGAACTCAATGTTATTGCTTCGGACTTACGTATTGAATTGGACAATCCTTCTTCTCCAATAATACTGGAAAGCCAAGGAAGATCTCGGATTTTTCCGGCTAAGTAAAGGCTTGCGGGTATATCGGTGTACAGTGCTCCTTCTAAATCCGGTTCGACAGTCGGGACCCATACATTATTGGGGTATCTTCCCCATACGTAAAATACGGATAACGTATCAACGAGTCGTGATGCGTTGAAAGTTCGTAGACACTCGATCAGAACTGTTGACGTGTTCGTTGAACAGCCAAGATGCTCGCCCAACTGGATAGCCCGATTTGCATTAACCTCTTTGGGCTGATTCAAATTATTATAGAGTACTGTTCCACTTTGGGTTATATATTTATGGATGAGTCCTGACGAAGAACAACGGGATAATATCAGTGCATAAATTTATACTGAATCCAGTGTGATCATAGCGTAGGAAATAAATCTCGCTATGAATAATTTGGTAGGTTTATAACTGGAAGATTGTTACGTTGCATCCATATCCAGCCATAAAAACTCACCATCTGTTAAATTCGATAACACCAAAAGATGAACGCTCGAAGCACCTGAACTTCCTCCGAAGAAAGTAACTCGATTGGGATCCCCACCAAAATACTGAATACTTTCTTGGATCCATTTCAGAGCTTGCACGATGTCCTTTAGACCGTAATTTCCGGGTGATACCTCGTCTCCTGTAGTGAGATATCCTAATACTCCAACACGAAAGTTGGGAATTACAAGAACCACGTCCTCGTCAAGTAGAAAATCAGGACCAAAACGCTCGATAGCATTTTTACCTGCCTTGAATGCCCCGCCAATGATGTATACCATCACTGGAAGTAACTCGGAATCGTTACTTGCGGGCAACTATGTGGTGATAAGTCAGCAATTAAGTTTAAAATTTAATTAAAATTAATTTAATCAAAATTGAAATTAAAATCAAATAGGTGTATGATTACCTGAGGTGTAAAAACATTGAGATATAAACAATCCTCGTTTCCTTCAAATTCATCCTGATCATTGAACTGAGGACACGGCTCAGAATTACTGCTCGCATTAAAAGTTCCGTTCCACCCGCCTGCTGGCATGGGTGGCTTGAACCTGGATTGGGACAATATTGTATGGAAGTTATCAATTGATGTGTATCTATTTTTTCCATAAGTTAGACAAATCTATTATGTGAATGAATTCTATTCCAGAGTTTCAGGATTCTGGCTGTTCAATCCACTGTTGACACTTAATGTCGCATAAGCGAAAATGAATCGGTATATGAAATCATTTTGTAGAATGATGAAAAAAACTTTGTTGAATTAATTGATTGTGTATTGACTGACTTTGGGAATATCAAAAGTAGACCTGCCAACATTTACACGGATAGGGTATTGTCTTTTTGCGACCAACCTGAGATCTCCCACTGGTGGTTCCGCGTACGGAATTCCTATGAAACCGGATACTGTCCGGTTCCAATGAGTGACCATGTTTATGCCTCGAAGTGTTCCCTGAGGTATGGTCGTTTCTGGATTTGTCATATTCTCATCCCTTGAAAACTGGACACTTTCTGTCAAGATGCCACTACAGATGCTTGTATAACTTATCAGTAAAAGTGTCAACAGGAGCCAAGTACTCGCGCTACTGCACAACAGCATTGCTGCAGTTTTTACTGACATGACCACTATTTGTTGGTGAGCGCAAGTGATGACAAGAATCAGAATAATGCGGACTGAAAAATAATATAAATGGATAATTTCAAATGTATAAATTATACATTGTTGAAGTTTTTACATGGAATTATGAAAAATTCTGATCATTTAAAATTCAACTGTACAATTCAATGTATGGTCAAACCTAATAATTCAAGTCATTTTTGTACGTTGATGAAGGAAAAGTAGGTACGAGCCTCACCTTAGCAGTGAAAGAAAAGTAAGAAGAAATCGGCTGTCGGCTAGTTGCGATACGAAAATACGTCCAGTGGCTGTGGCAGTTGAGCGCAGATTATGCGAAATTTTACTTATCCCTATAGATTCCAACCACCCATCTGACATACTCATTTTTTAGGACCTTCTTATCACTATCTGATAGTGACTAATTTATTATGCGATATTTCAAATCCCGGCTATTACTCTGCTATCGCACGCTAAGACTTTTCAATGATCCTAATCTTACGCAATATGCTGCGATTTGTGCGATGATTAGAATCATGTATCGTTTGGGATACAATTGCAAAAATGCACATTGCAAATAAGCCCAACTTTCGTCATGTCTTAAAATTTCTTTCTGTTGCAGAATTCTGTGTAACAATTTCCGAAAGCCTCAACAACACCAATTTTTTGCAATTTCAAATTTTTAATATTCAATAGCTTTACTGTGTCTGAATAACTAAATCCGATTGCGAACATTACAATTAATGCAGCGATCGATTCTTGCAAAATATCATAAATTATGAACTTGTAGATAAAAGGATACTAAGAAAATTATCAGTCGTTGAGTCTAGGATTACAAGACAGAATATTAAGACGAAAATCGGGTGGTGCAGTGATGGATTGTGACTATTCAATATTTTTTGGAAACCCCATGTACTGTATTCTTTTCAATGAATGCCCACAGCAGCAGGCCCACATAACCGGAGTGAAATGTTGAGGTGATCATTTTCTGATATAATTGTCGAGGAACCGATACGAATATACCGACGAAGGTACGATAATTAAGCTCTTCTTAAAACAAATCATGAGATATTATCTTTGTAAACTGTGGAAGATTCGTGTGAGGAAAATAGTAGGAAAGCTCACGACCAAAACCATGTCTCATAGCATTCCGGCTAAAACCATATAAAATCGCTAGATTAGATAATCCTGGACCAAGAAATGCGAATTTCAGGAAATAAAGATCGCAAATTATTTCGGGCATTATCAATCAGTCATTGATATTAAGCCACAGGTAAATGCAGTTTAGATAGTTATTTAGAATAAAAGTTTCTAATCGTAACAGAGTGTTCTGGTAGATTTTTCCATCGTACATAGGCTTACGGACATTGATGAATTTCTCATGATTTACTTTACAACATCTAGATTTGTGACGGCGTATAAAGACAATAGATGTTCTTATTATCTAGGGTCTAAATGGATTTTGATAAACATACATTGAATTACTATCACGGAATAAGTATAAGTATGATTATGGAATTATTGATCCGTTTATCGCACACGTTAGTAAATATGTTGACATTTTTTTTCACCAATCATTTCGATTTGAAGTTATAAAAAACATGACACATAACTGTTTTTACAATTATATACAATGTTCAATGAATTTCAATAATCTAAAATATTATTCGTATTCATTAATCAGCCAACTCTGTATCTGAATTGTTGAAATTTTTCCAGAGTGAACAAAACACTCGTATTCAGCTTTTATCGTACTAAATAATCCTGAATAAACCGCGTATGTTTCAGGTATAGATATAATATAAGTTTCCAAGCATCCACGAATCACAATAATTAAACAATAAATATAAAATAGTAAGTATATCAAAATTCAAATTCACAAAAGTAAAGAACCTTTAACTGTAATTGATAACATTCAAAATCTTTGATACGTTAATCATTATAATATTATAGTAACCGTTTCGGAAGGTCCAGTGTGGTACTACTGCTCCAATCAATGACTTTTCCTTCTTGCAATTGCTTGCCGTTTCATCCATTTGCATAAATTCGCATTTTTCTTTGATATTTTACATCAAACTCGCATCTCTTGTCAACCAGACTTTAGCCAAGTTCGGTATCAGACCGACTTTTCACCTATCGATGGATTCTGTTAAATAATCGCATCATTCATAAACATAATCATTTCAATATATTTATACTTGCCATTTTCCAGTTACGTGGTTGGCAGGAAATGACCACAGGTCAACCGTTCAACGTCCATATGCATAAACTCATTGACATATATGATATCCGATCAGCGAGTATTTCGATTTCTCAAATTAAATCATAGGTATGCATTAGTTTCTCCACCCCCAAAACCTTCATATTTACCTCGCAAAAGATCACGCTAATTCGAAATTAGCAACAACTCTACTGAGCCTCTTGAAAACACTTATCATCCAACATTTCAGCCAACTACTCGATAAGTCATTTATCGATCGTTATAAGTCTTTTCTCCGCTGATGCCTTGACGATTTGGTAAGTCCGTTACTCTCAATTGGATCAGGTCTAGGTACTTCCGTGCTAATCGGTGCAATGAATACTTTTTGCAGCCTGCACCTTTCGTTGCATGTGACTTTCTTGAGACTGACGTGATCAGGATCTAAAAGCAGGATACAAAAATTCGAAATAGTGGATCCATTGTGGCATTAGATTATAAAAAAAGGAGATTAATTGACATCAAAATTAGTATTCAACGGACTTCGGGGTCGCTTAATTTCAATCTAAACTCAAGATACGAAAATACAAAAGAATGCATCGGAAATATAAAAAGTAGGCTAAGTTGCATGGAAATTGCTATGCATGGTCTTTAGTGTACATTCATGTGAATTTAGTATTTTTTTCAAATTCACATTTGAGATTAACGGCCACAAAAACCTTCGATCAACAATTTCGATGAACAGTATCACGGTGATTGAAATCTATCTATGACAATGTTGGACAAGAAACACACAGTCATAGAGAAACACATGAGTAAGACAGTGCGGGTAACAGTAAAGAAGAGTAACGAAGAATATAACAGTCAGTAACGGTAGAAAAAAAAAAAAAATTACATTGCCCTGAGATCAAAAAATAAGTTACTCAGGCCTTATGATGAACAAAGAAAAAGCCAACTGCGACGAAGTAATTTCGAATGCAATGGACGGTGAAATTTTTCAAGACCTCTGCATGAACTAGCATATTCTGCGTTACGTATCCTAATCATAAATGTTGTAATCGACGCGCAAATCACGCATAAAATGGAATAATTCCATTTACTGAATTATTAGATACAATGTCATGCGCATTTTCTGTTTTCCACGGTAGGGACATCGTGATATATATACCTGAAAATATCCGTCTACGAATCTGCCAGTATCGTAAATCCAAACATGTCTCGAATACAAGAGTTCTACGCGGATAAAAACATCTTTATTACTGGTAAGAGTTTCCTAGCTTGATATACATTCTTGTGACCGTTACATTATCATTTTGGAAATTGTCTTTAGCATAATTTCAAATTTTTAATTGAGATACTGAACGGCTCCCTACTCGACGTACCCAAACGGATACTCTCAATCAAATACTTCACTTCCAGGTGGAACAGGCTTTTTGGGAAAAATTTTGATCGAAAAGTTGCTCCGCAGCTGCCCAGACATCAGGAAAATTTACCTCCTAATCCGCGGAAAGAAAGGAAAGAGCCCTCGAGAGCGAATTGACGCGCTACTCGCTGATGTGGTAATACCCTTTGTGCAGAATAAATAATTTCATATGGGGTTGGAGAATTGAGTGGCTTCACTCAGTGAGTTTCATAGTAATTGAGTAGCAGTCTGACTAACTGAAGATCAGACTAGCCTAGCACTGTTGCGCCTTGAAAACTTGTATTCTAGTACGGGAAATGTTGTATTCAGATATTTGATGTACTGCGAGAGAACTACCCGGACTTTTCACAAAAGATTGTCGGAGTTACCGGTGATATCGCTGAGAACGGACTAGGATTGACCACTACGGATCAAGCACGTCTCATTGATGAGGTAAACCGGATGCAGTTTGACTGTTATTCTCCTTTCATGAGTCGCAAACACCGAAACGAAATTGTTTCAGGTCTCAGTGATCTTTCACTTGGCAGCTACCGTGCGATTCAATGAGGAACTAGAAAAAGCCGTCGCGATCAATGTGAACAGTGTCAAGTGCATCGTGGAGATTGCTAAAGCCTGCAAAAATCTGGAGGTAAGAGTCTTCCTCGGAACTACGGATACCGATTATAATTTTTCTCGTTCATAGAAAGCGATTCTCCAACCCCGAATAATTTCAGGTCGCAATTCACGTATCTACCGCGTATAGTCATTGCCCTCGGAAATCAATCGATGAAGAGCTGTACCCACCGCCCCTGAGCTACGAAGGGGTCAATGAACTCATTGAAGATGTTAGAAAAAAGAAATGGTCCAAAGACGAATTGCAGAGTTTCACAGAGGGGTAAGCCCTTCTTGTCTTCTGGCCTCACATGAACCAGTCCCCATGAGCTAGCTTAGACCAAAATTAAATCTTTTGCACACAGAGTGTTGGGGGAATGGCCAAATACGTATGGTTTCACCAAAGCCATCGCCGAGGGTGTCATTGCCGAATTTGCCAAGGATTTACCTTTTGCAGTATTCCGACCATCGATCGGTAATTACCTTCTGTGCTCATTATGAAACTCATATCCAAGGCTAATCGAAGTTCACGAGTGACAGGGAACATTAACACATCGTTCACCGCATTATAATGTGCATGATTTTGCAGAAATAAAAATATAAGAAAATATCAGACAGTCAGTCCGATTCGGAATACGATTACCTACATTTACATAACTGTAATCAGCAGCGCTTCAAAATCACTTGATATCACTATGCAGATACGGTTGCAGTGTTGCAATACCTAGACAATTAGTATTTCATAATTGTCAATGACAAACGCTGGCTGCTATTTCAAAAGTGCGTATCACAGCCAAAAACCTAAGTCTCTCTATCTCGTTTACACGTCAATAGTTATTAAATTCACTGCGCGAATGTCCCTGCAAACAGGTCCCATGAATTACTTCTAGTAAAATCCAATGTCCAGAAAGTGTTTCTTCAACTGAAAAAAACAATTGAATTAAATGTTCCGCAGTAATGAATACGTACAAGGAGCCAATAGCAGGATGGGTCGCTGGACTCATCGGGCTTCCGGGAATATTATTGGCAGCTGGTCTCGGAATCTTGCACGTCTTGCAGGCAGACGCTAATATCAAATTCGACGTTGTCCCGGTGGATTATGTTTGCAATGCTCTTATCTCTTCGGCGTGGAAAACTGCGATCACTGGAAGACGGTAATATATTTATTCATCACCCTGAACCATACGCGATGAATTTATCATGCACACATTCAATAAGCCCCGAACACCATCAATCGCTTTTTAAATGTAGTTTCCATGAGAGTTCACATTTCGAACCGACAGGTCTTTCAGAGAAGGAATTAACGAACACGCTCTTATTTTTTTTCAGAATTTCAGAAGGGGGTTATCATCTCGAAAATCACGTTGAAAAAATATTATAATTAATAACAAATTGGAGATTATTTATTTTCCAAATTTGAACTAAATATAGCGAAAGAACAATTCCAGAGCTTTAGAATGAGTTTTTGTAAATTCTCCGAATGTAAATTGCTAACTTCGATAGTGATCTAACTTTTTCTACTGTGATATTGTTGTGGGTGAAACAGAACTCAGTACACGTCGAGTGCAAGAAATTATTATATCGCCAAAATTAGATTTAAATTCTAAATCGAAATAATTATTTACACACGAGAATTTAGGGGACGAGATTCTTCGTAGCGTGTAGATGAGTATTATATGCCGTTATCAACACCATACCACCCCCTCGGACAGCCTTCAACGAATTCATAGCTGCATTACTGGCGAATGCTGAGCCAAAACCACCCAGATTTTCCATTTTTTCGAGGACCTCATATCGCAGATTGAGCGTCTAACGTTTGGTTTCCTCAATTTCAGGCAACATCACAAAATTCCGGTGTATAACTACGTCTCTGGAAGTGAGAATCCCATCAGCTTCGGGCGATTCTCTGATACCACCTGGCTCTTTGGGTCTTTTTTCCCATCAATTACGGCTGTTTACTACAGTTTCGTAATTCTGGTAAAATCAAGATGGCTGTTTGTTATATTGGACTTCTTCCTTCATTTGCTACCGGCACTCATAATCGACAGCATCTCCAGATTGTTCGGAAAACAGCTAGAGTGAGCGCGAAATTGAAAAATTTTAATAACCAGTTCTTGTTTCCTATGTTTTAGATATCAGGTGAATTTCACCTACTCGTGCTCTCGTTGAATAAACTTGACGAAAACCCTCCGCCGTTGTTTCAGGTTGTACAAGACTGCGAATAAGATCGGAAACGCTCTACGTGCCGTGGCGTATTTTCTTACTCATGAATGGAATTTTGAAAATAAGCGAACTCAAAATCTCTGGAAACAAATGGGACCCATGGAACGGCAAACATTTCCATTCCACATGCGAGACTTGGATTGGGATGAATATCTTTCGAAAATAGTTAAAGGTCTTCGGAAATATATTGTACACGAGTCTGATGAGAATTTAAAGCAAGCGAGACAGCGACGAGTCTAGTAAGTAAAAATCTAAAGCTGAAGACTCGAATATTCGCTTTGTTGGTCGTAATACTGGCTCATTAGTACGAGCGATGCAATCAAATGGATAAGTTGATCCACAATCGCCACACTGTTTGGTAATAGTTGCGTTTTTCATTGATTCCAGTCTATACATCGTCCATACGATAGTGCGTCTGGCATTCGGCATCTTTGTTTTATGGATTACCTGGAAATTATTTCATGGATACGGTTTATGATTAGCACGGGAACTCTACCGTCTGAATTTGGAATTTATTGATAACGTAAGTGTTTCTTGGTTTAAGAGAATGTATCTTTGTAAAATTACTGTTGAGACTAAACTTATCTGAATGATACGATGCATATAAGTGAATACATTGTCAACCGAAGGCGTGACGGCAAATAAAATTTATTCTGATGTAATGTGCCGACCTATCACCTGTTGTATCTTTAGTAATAATCATTCTGTTTCGTATTTCCGTATTATCAATTCAACGACTACTACACCTAGGATAAATACTGTTTAGGTGAATATTTCAAACTCTCTTCTTCTAGACTCGTTTATCCCAATGTCTTCAGGTCTGGTAAAATTGGATAGGGAAGCACCTCAAAGGCACCATTAAACGATACGAGAGCCCAATCCAGAATTGTGGTGGTTTCACTGTCGCTGAACAAGTGCTTCAGCATACGTACCGCTGGACTCAAGACGCAGCGACAACGCCCAATCGAAGATTTATCGGAACACAATGAAGAACCCGTTACATGTGTACTCGAACTGTATAATCTTATATTTCAAAATGATTGTTTAATTTGATCCAGACGACGAATATTGTAAAATAACAAGAGTTTTTGGCAGAACGCTCTCAAGGTCCAGATGTCGAAGAACTAGTCAGAACGGTCAAATAAGACTGGTATTCACCTTACGATTGCTTACTATTATGGCTGAATTATTCACCAGACTTTGCCATATTCACCATTGCTATTAACTTTCAGTCAACACTTTGAATAACAATATATCTTCAAATCAGTCCATGTGCCCTTATTCCATGTAACTCAAGATGTCTATTTCTTTATGCTGACTATGTATTTTTGTATCATAGTTGTCAGTCGTCAACTATCCGAAATCAATATATTCTGATTATACCTTTGACGCCAAAGTCATTTCAAATGCAATAAACGATAAAATTCCTTGGGACCTCTGCATTAACTAGCACATGCCACGTGACAAACTCTGATCATAAATGTGGCAAACGATATGCGAATCACGCACAAAATTGAATAATTCAATGTACTAAATTATTAGATACAATGTGTGACATGCACACTTTGCATGAATAGAATAAAATTGAATAATTCAATGTACTGAATTATTAGATACAATGTGTGACATTCGCATTTGGCATGAATTGAATAAAATTGAATAATTCAATGTAATAAATTATTAGATACAATGTGTGACGTGCGCATTTTTTGCTTTCTGTGGGAGGGTGATCTTGGCACGGTATACATAAACCGTGTCTTTGCAAGAAAATTCTTCACAGGTAAACCAAGGAGTCTAGTGTGAAGGCTTTCAGCCATTGGAATAGCATTTGACTGTTCTATTCTACTTTAAATCTGACCTGGCCCAGATCAGCAACAGGTAAGCAGTCCCTAATTTCGTCACAAGGTTTCATATCCCAGTTGATCGTTGTTTTGCTATGACTTTTTAATGTTCTCATAATCGCATAATTTTTCTAACTTGTTGGGAAATCATAAATAAAAATCTCAAATGCTTGTAAACAGAGTTTGAATCGTAGAAATCGGGGAACATTTACTGCAGGATGTACGATTTTGGAATTGTTGTTCTACATCAACACCTAAAATTATCCATGTGGAGATTGCTCATATTTAGTTGTGAAAAGAACAAAGTAAGAAAGATTAACTGTCAATCTGCATCTTGAATACCTCGTCTACGATTCGCGCACGGTCTCTAACTTACAATCCAAGTCCTTTCTCAGTAATGTTGCCAGAAATATCGATAATCTTTTTCAATAAGTCCGGACGGTCAGTTCGCACCACCACACATACCCGAATATAAAATTTTGTTTTCAATTGATTCCGAGTAAAGAATTAATTCATTTCAAAGCGATAGCAGTGTTGGCGTAGCACCAGAATTCAGAAATTCTACGTCCAGTAAATGTGGTCCAATTTTCGCAATTCAAACTGAGATTTTATGCAAGTTTTTCTCAACAAATTGTGAAAATTATTTGTTTATAAAAACACTGAATTTCCAGCAAAATTGCAATGCACTACGATACGAACCCTTGTAATGGGTTTAGGACTGCTTAGTTAATTAGGCCGACCTGAGCCGGGCGTCGAGGGGGAAGGGAACAGTCCAGTGCTATTCAAATGTCTGAAAGCATGCACACCCCAGCTTCTTAGTGATCCTGCTGAAAGTTACCTGGCAGAGATTCATATACTTGAAAATTTCCGTCTCCGAAACTGCCAGTGTCGTAAAAAATATTTTCATTGCCGGTTAGTGTCCTCCAGATTAAAACGAACCATTCTTACCATTTTATTCAAATTCTAGAAATCGTCTGCAGCATCTTGTTAAATTTTTAATCAAGATACTACACTGTAAAAAATTTTTTGGACTCGGTGTGGTGTAAATGGTTCGGTGTAAATATTTTTAACACGGACGGTGTAAAAATTGCACTGAGTGTAGTGTAAAATTTGAACTCAGTGCAATTTTTACACCGTCCGTGTTAAAAATATTTACACCGAACCATTTACACCACACCGAGTCCAAAAAATTTTTTACAGTGTAGACGGCTAACTACTCTTTGCACAGATCCTCTCAATGAAATTCTTCTCCTCTCAGGTGGAACACGATTTTTGTGAAAAGTTGTATTCGGGACCATTGATCGAGGAGTACTTGAAATTGAATGAAAGAAAAAATCTTCAACTGACCGTTCGGACTTATTGAAGAAGATTGTCGGAATCCCAGGCGACATTACTGAGAAAGGACTTGGATTGTAAGCTACAGACCGGGCGCGAGTCGTAGACGAGGTATTCAGAACGCAGATTGACTCTTGATCTTTCGTTCCTGTTTCGTTATGAAGTGCAAAAATCAGGACGAAATTGTTTCAGGTATCCTCCATTCAGCAGTCGCCATGGGATTCAACGAGATACTTGATAGGGCTTTTACCATGTACGTGTACGCCACAACGAAACTTGTGAAAATTGCTAAAGATGCAGAAATCTGAAAGTGAGGGGATTAGCTGCAGTACATTTCGGCAACGTCGAATTTCTTCTTTTTGAACTGGCCACATACTTATAGTCTCAGCCAACCCGTAGCGAAGGGTGTCGTAGCAGGATATAAGAAAGAAATACAATTCGCTGCTTTCAGACCATCGATGGCTAGTTTATTATTCATCTTACATTGAATATAAACACATCGACTTCGTAAAAATGATTCACTGTGTTTGATCTCTGAAACGTATCGGGGGATGAAGACTAGAAAATCCACCCCTTTAGCATACGAATCCCGAACCGGAATGAAAACCTAGAGCGACAGGTCGATCGGTATTGGGAAATATGTGCTCGGCGAACCCGAAAGGACCTTGTATCTAGCTAGAAGCATATATGAAAATTCGAAGCTGCCTCTGATGTCCACCACCGGCGTCCTTGCGTCTAGGGCACGGTATGCTCGGTTATGTAGCCCTACTGATGAATCCTGCAGAGCATACCCGGACGAAACGCATCCTACATCTTACCAACTAAGGTTCGATCCCTTCACCCATAACGGATCCTCATCTTCAGTCGCAGAATAGCACAAGCGTTTGCTTCTCGACATATCTTTGCTCGCGGAAAAGTTGCAATCTCATGACCAACACTAAGATCTTGCATCTCCAACCAAAACGATAGCAGCGTCGTTCTCAAATTACTATGTGGATGTCACTAGAGGCTTAGACAGAGTTTCTTCCCTCTATTGCAAGTCTTTTCAATAATCAAACGAAATAGTGTTTACTGTCGAAATCCTGACGGTCGATAACGGTGATCTCCGATAGTCTGATCAATCAGTAGCAATTACGCAAGGCCTGAGGGATAATATGCACAATGAAAGGGTTGTTTTTCTAAAGGGTTAATTTGTCTTAACGTTTTTTTAGTGACCCTGGTTCGAAGACTTAGAAATCTTGACAGTTAAGAACTGTTAAGTACTTTTACTGATAATCAGTGATGCAGCATTGCAGGAGTATCATAGTATTTGTAAAATTCACAACGTTTTGGTTCATAATATGTACAAGCCTGTGAGTTTTAAGTCCGATGTAGTACCTATGTACGTATGTGAGAGTATCTCCCGAATCGAACGAGAGAGAAGATATTATTTCTTAATTAAAGTCGACGCTTCGAGTGATACTTTTCTGCCCTCTTCCTCATACCTGAAATTGTATTCTATATATTGCAGAAATTTTATAACGTCACCTGATCGCAAAATAATAAATGTTTTAGCAATGCTGTATTGCTACTGATTCCAAACAACTATTCCAGCATCGATACGGTATTGAATTAGAAATAAACATTTTCCGTCAGACTAGCGATAATATTCAGAAATAATGGAATGTTAGCATCTTAGTGAAGTAGATTCTTTGTAGATATAACATTGAAAACTTTCAATGCTTAGATAACTAAAATCATAGATAGGTATGATTCATTTTGCAGGTTTAGCGTGGAAATATATTTCTTCAAATTATAGATTTTTTGTCTTGCAATCAACTGCCCCTTTTCATCTCACAGACGAAATGATATCTTCTGAATTTTTTGCGTTATTTTTTAAAATCAATTTCCTTTTCTCTATAATCGCATTTTATATTTTACATCAAACTCGCATCTCCTGTCAACCAGACTACAGCCAAGTTCGTTGTCTCACCGATTTCTTACTCACGGATAGATTCTAATAATCAATCGGATCATTCATGAGCATATTTATTTCAATATCCTTATAATGGTAATTTTTACAGCTACATACGTAGCAGGAAATGACTATTATATTTTTATTTTTCGCAGGCTAGTCATCCCCTTTTTAATTTTGAACTTTCAAAGGCCGTACAATGATCAAATAAATGTGTGAATAAATAAATGAATAAATGGATGGATGGATGGATGGATGGATGGATAGATGGATGGATAGATGGATGGATGGATGGATGGATGGAGGGATGAATAATTAAATGAATAATCAAATAAATAAATAGATGTATGACTGAATGATTAAATAAATGAATAAATGGCTTCGTGAAATCCATGCATCGTAAAAGCAAAGCAGCTGAGTGAAAATAATTATTATTTTAATTAATGTTATTATTCATACAACCAAATTGTACTGAATAATTTGACTCTTTCAATATAATTTATTGTGATAACAACTGTTAATTGTTAACATTTATTTGTTTATTTATTTATCTATTTAATTATTTATTTAAATATTTATTTATTTCATTATTCTACGGCCTTTGAAAGTTCAAAATTGAAAAGGGGATGGCCAACCTGCAAAAAAAAGAGGAAAATGTTGGGTGGTGCTGAGTTGACGGTGACTGAGTGCGATGTTTCACGGAAACCTCTTAGTATATGCATCAAAAGTGTGAAAAGTAGGCTACGTTGAGTGGAAATATGTGAATCTGGTATAGTTTTTCAAATTTATATTTAAAGTTAAATGCCCTAAGAACCTTGGCTCAAGAATTTTGACGAAGAGGATCACGCTTATTGAAAACCGCGGACATTACAAATGTTATAACTGTGGACTATGCACCCTATTTTTTTTTTTTTTTCTTCAAGCGACGACCAACTCATGCATCTTTACCTACTGCTTGCAATATGACACATTTATGCAACAGTTCTTATGCATCATTCTTCGAATGAACTTCCATTACATTCTGTACTCTGTAGTTGTTCTTCATTATGGAATTGTATTTTGTGAGTAAAATTTGCTATACCTAGAAATTGAACCGATGTTCTCCTTGAGCCGCAACAAAAAATCATCAGACGTATATCATACCTCCAAGAGATTCGCGTTTGGTGAACGTCACCAACAGAAACTCTTCGACCACGGCCGTGAACGTGAACTGTGATGTCAAGTGGATGCGATTACAATAAGTATTCGTGATGTTTATTCACGCCGAGCAATTGATGAAAACCACAACATTTTTTAAAATTATTTTTACAGGACAACTGTATGAATGTCAATTCCTTTTTTCTGGCATATCATCAGCGCCGCATTCGTAAAAAGCGAACACGAATATGCGGAAGATATGCTGCACACACGTAATTCACTAGACTCCTCAGGCCTAATGGTAAACTAAGAAAAATTACAACTGTGACACCAAAGTAATTTCGAATGTAATGAGCGATAAAATTCCCCGAGGCCTCAGCATTATTTAGCATATATTCCGATTGACAAATTCTAATAGTAGATGTGGCAAACGGCCGGCAAATCCAGCATAAAATAGAATAATTTCAATTAGTGAATTATTAGACACAAGACATGCGCATCTTCTGTCTGCGGCGGCGGTAGGGACATCTTGATATATATACCTGAAAATATCCGTTTACGAATCTGCCAGTGCCGTAAATCCAAACATGTCGCGAATACAAGAGTTCTATGCGGGAAAAAGCATCTTCATTACCGGTCAGTGTCTTCTAGCTTGAGATAAACTTTTGTTACCGTTGTATCGACAGATTGAAAATTGTCTTCAGCATAATTGAAAATTTCCAATCGCGATACTGTACGGCTATGTGTTCGACTTACACGGATACTCTCAGTCACATACTTTGCTTCCAGGTGGAACGGGCTTTCTGGGTAAAGTTTTGGTGGAAAAGTTGCTCCGCAGCTGCATAGACATCAGAAAAATTTACCTCCTAATCCGCGCAAAGAAAGGAAAGAGCCCGCAAGAGCGCATTGACGCACTACTCGCTGATGTGGTAATACCCTCTGTACAGAATAAAAAATTGCATCGGAATTAAAGAATTGAGTGTCTTTATTCAGAGAATATTAAAGTAATCGAGTAGCAGTCTGAGTAACTGAAGATAAGAACAGCTTAGGACCGTTGCGCATTGAAAAATTGTATCCTGGTACGAAAAATGTTCTATTTAGGTATTTGATGTACTGCGACAAAACAACCCGGACTTTTCACAAAAGATTGTTGGAGTTACCGGTGACATCACTGAGGAAGGACTAGGATTGTCCACTACAGATCGGACACGTCTCATTGACGAGGTATACAAAATGCAATCTGACTGTTGTTCTTCTTTCATGAGTTGCGAAAACCGGAACAAAATTGTTTCAGGTATCGGTGATCTTCCACTTAGCAGCCACCGTGCGATTCAACGAGGAACTCGACACAGCCGTTACGCTCAACGTGAACAGCGTCAAGTGCATCGTGAACATTGCTAGGGCGTGCAAGAATCTAGAGGTAAGAGTTTCGCTCGGAACTACGCACGCCTATCATGATTGGTGTCGTTTCCAGAGAGAGACACCGACCCCCCTCTGATTCCAGGTCGGGATATACGTATCCACCGCATACAGCCATTGCCCTCGGAAATCGATCACCGAAGAATTGTACCTATCGCCCCTGAGCTACGAAGGGGTCAATGCACTCATTGAATATATGAGAAAAAAGAAATGGTCCAAAGTCGAATTGCAGAGTTTCACAGAGGGGTAAGCCCTTCTTGTCTTCTGGTCTCACATGAACCAGTCCCCATGAGCTAACTTAGACCAAAATTGAATTTTTTGCACACAGAGTGTTGGGGGAATGGCCAAATACGTACAATTTCACCAAAGCCATCGCCGAGGGTGTCATTGCCGAATTTGCCAAGGATTTACCTTTTGCAGTATTCCGACCATCAATCGGTAATTAAATACTGTGCTGATTATTAAACTCATATCCGAAGCTAATCGAAGTTCTCGAGTAACAGGGAACATTAACACATCGTTCACCGCATTATAATGCGCATGATTTTGCAGAAATAAAAATATAAGAAAATATCAGACAGTCAGTCCGATTCAGAATACGATTACCTACATTTACATAACTGTAATCAGCAGCGCTTCAAAATCACTTTATATCACTATGCAGATACGGTTGCAGTGTTGCAATACCCAGACAATTAGTATTGCATAATTGTAAATGACAAACGCTGCCTGCTATTTCAAAAGTGCCAAAAACCTAAATCTCTCTATCTCGTTTACACGTCAATAGTTATTAAATTCACTGCACAAATGTCCCTGCAAACAGGTCCCATGAATTACTTTTAGTAAAATTCAATGTCCAGAAAGTGTTCCTTCAACTGAAAAAACAAGTGAAATAAATGTTTCGTAGTAATGAATACGTACAAGGAGCCAATGCCAGGATGGGTCGCTGGAGTGATCGGTCTTCCGGGAATAATATGTGCAGCTAGTCTCGGAATCTTGCACGTCTTGCAGGCAGACGCTAATATCAAATTCGACGTTGTCCCGGTGGATTATGTTTGCAATGCCCTTATCTCTTCTGCGTGGGAAACCGCGATCACTGAAAGACGGTAATATGTTGATTCATCACCCTGAGCCATACACGATGCATTCATCTTGCATACATTCAATGAGCCTCGACAACCTGTACCCGGAATTCAGTTTTACGAGGTTGCACTATAGCTCGACAGAATAGCTGAAAATCAAAAATATCATCTGTCGATTCGAATGAATTTACAGCTGCATTCACTGGCAAATGCTGAGCCAAACCCAGTGTTGTAAAGTACCTAGGTACAAGTACCTTTTTTTTGTACCTAGGTACATTCTTCAGTACCTGTACCTGCACCTAGGTACTTTCCCTACCAAGTACCTTGTACCTGTACCTAGGTACCTGTACCTTTATAACTGTACAAGTATGTAATTCACTAACTTGGTTCTTGTACATTTGTTCCACCGTTCTTCATATCACTCTTACGCGCAACGTAAATAATCTACCTAAGGACCTATATATAAGTACATTTCTTGAATAGTAACTGTACTATTTATAAAGTACCTTTTACAACACTCGCCAAAACCACCAAGATTTTTCATTTCTTAAGGGACCTCACATCGCAGATTCAGCATCCAACATTTGGTTTTTTGAATTTCAGGCAACAACATGAAATTCCAGTGTATAACTACGTATCTGGAAGTGAGAATCCCATCAGTTTCGGGCGATTCTGTGGTACCAGCCAGATGTTTGGGTATTCATATCCCACAAATTCGGCTGCTTACTACACTTCCTTAACTCTGGTCAAATCAAGATGGCTGTTTGCTACATTGGAATTCTTCCTTCATTCGCTACCGACACTAATAATCGACAGTATCGCCAGATTGTTCGGAAAAAAGCCAGGGTGATCGTGAAATTGAAAATTTTTAATTACCAATTACCTATGTTTTACATGTCAGGTGAATTTCACCTACTCGTGTTCTCGTTAAATAAACTTGACGAAAACCCTTCGCCTTTGTTTCAGGTTGTACAAGATTGCGAATAAAATCAAAACCGCTACACGTGCCGTGGACTATTTTCTTAGTCAGGAATGGGATTTTAAAAATAATCGAACCCAAAATCTTTGGAAACAATTGGGACCCATGGACCGGCAAATATTTCCATTTAACATGCAAGACTTGGATTGGGATGAATATCTTATGAAAATAGTTAAAGGTGTTCGAAAATACATTACAGGCGACGCTGATGAGAATTTAGAGCAAGCGAGACAGCGACAAGGCTAGTAAGTAAAAATCTAAAGCACTTTATACGAATATACACTTTGTTGGTCGTAATACTGGCTCGTTAGTACGATGCAATCGAATGGATAAGTTGGTCCACAATCGCTACACTGTTTTGACATAGCTGCGTTTTTCATTGATTCCAGTCTATACATCGTCCATACGATAGTGCGTCTGGCATTCGGCATCTTTGTTTTATGGATTACCTGGAAATTATTCCATTGATACGGCTTATGATCGGCACGAAAACCCTACCGTCTGTATTTGGAATTTATTGGATCAAGAAAATATATCTTTGTAAAATAACTTTTCAGAATGTACCTATGTAAATTTTACGATTCATATTAGTTAATACATCGCAAACCGAAGACTTACGTCAAATGAAATTCAATTCGCTTTCATCATACATTTTTCTGCCCCATCAGTCAATTTCGAAAGTCAGAATAGAACTTTTCTAGCAATTTACGAACTATAATTTGCACTGCAGATCTCATTTATTGCAGTAATGCTTCTTTTAACTGAATGTTTTCATATTTCTATGTAGACCTTGAATTTAAAGGATTCAGGAACAGTTCTAAACTCGACCTCATGTATCAGCGACAATGAAACATAATACGAGTGATCGGCTTGCGTACTACCTCAAATCCTGGAAACCTTTCAGAAATCATGTTGAACAATTCCATTCTTTTGAATGAATCTGGTGTTACGTTCCTGAACCCAAATCACGTCCGCCATCCTGAAAAAGTCCTTTCGCATGTACAGCTGGACTCAAGTTTCGTTGGTGGATTTTTTGGGGGGTTGTGACCACATTAATATACTTGGCGAAAGGTTTTTGCACCAGGGGTGCTTTTTGGGGTTTGATTATAGTTAATCGTGGTGAAACACATTTTGTTATTTATTGGGATTATTATTTACTATAATACAGAATATTATTCGATTATTTACTAATTCTTGTTATGAAACTGGTTTAATTAGAAGACGAAAACTATGGGGAAAATAATGACTCTGTTCTCTATTCGTATAGTGGTCTGGAAAATAAACATAAACAGCTCGCTGTTCTCAGCGAGGCCGATATTGAAATTATCTGCTTCAAACATTGTACTTGGCATTCTGTAAAATATACCTTCGTACGTCTATGTATGTATTATCGTCGCAACGATTAGTTTAGAGTATAATAATATTTTTATTATAGCCCAATTTTAGTTCTAACTAATTTTCAAACTGGGAAAGTGTCAAATATGTAGTTTCCAGTGATATAATAATTACTTTTACTAATTAAATCGAGTTCAATTACACGTTACCAAAGAAATGTGTAATTGAATGAAGTTTATTACTTTTCAATACCTTTACTTTATAATTACTTTGAATAACTTCTACAATTACTCCAAATAAATCGAGTTCAATTACACATTACCAAAGTATTGGGTAATTGAATAAGTAATTTCATTAAAAATGTAATCAGTGACTCGCAACACTGCAAATATCCACGTAATAATAAGATCGTTTATGCAATAAACATGTATATTAACATCAGGGATCTGTAAACGATGGATGGAAACGATATCTATCAGCCTGTTGTTGAGTCCTTTCAATAATATTAATCGTTTTTAATCGCATTGTGACTCGTAAATTCGAATAGAATGCATTCAAATAATGATGTATTATAATATAGAAGTAATCGGTGCAGTATGTCATTTTACGCTCTCTCGAGTTCCACAGTTCAACACCAGACGGCGCAAAAAGCGGTATAACTGACCTACGCCAACAGCGTCCCTGCCCCTTCTTCCGGCCCGCATTCCCACCAAGGCCGGGTAAGGCCGTCAAGAATGGTTACACAAGCAGACCGGGCTAACCGGTTTCAGTTGCCTTTGTGGCGCCGGCGAGTGAACACGGGTGGGGTGTAGGGGAAGCTCCTACGACAAACAGAAACTTACGCGGCGAATTAAACAACGTGTGAGAAAATGTTTGACATTCGGTACCCTGGGTCGTTATGCGTTCGAGGAGATTTCCAATTCAAAGAAACTGACGTCAACGAAAGCACGTCGGATATAAGTGAGTTTCAAATATTCCGACCACTATTTTACCTCAACCATAAAGAATTGTGAATTTTCAATGCTTGTTTGTGACAGTAAGAATCTTGCTGATTCGTTTCATACTGAAAATAGTATTCGATACTTTTTCAACATATTTCAACCTGTAGCGTATTTCGATCAACAGAGTAAGTTACAATTAGATTGCTACAAACAGACTTTGATTATAATTGAAGTAATTGTTCATTTTCAAGTATATTACTGTGTAAAAATCTACATTTCTCACAAACATAACCGCTCAGACCCATTTTAAACGTGAAAATAATTGGCGAGGGAGTTTCATTTCAAGTTCCTCATACTTTTATTCATATTTTATTATACATTTTTTATCCGAGTTTTTTTTACTCATATTTTGCGATTTCGAGGGTAAACTAATTTCTAGTCTTATTTTGAGTGTACGAATGTTTTCCGGGAGAATACTCGTTCCCTGAATTAATCTTTCATTCGATTCTTTGACAGCATTATCGGGCGAGGGAGATCAGAATGACCATCGCTGATACTTGAACTGCACAGATCCTGCGTGCTACTTGGTCGGAGATGGACGTCAACCGACACTGCCTGGCTAGTCCTGGATCAACAGTCAACCAAGATAATGGTGAGCTTTGTACTGTATTAGCCGAAGACCCAATCTAACTATAAATGTATATCCGCAGAATAATTATTGCTGAAACGCACTTTGCGATCCGATACAGGTCTCGGACAAATTACTTTTCCAACCCTATGTACCACAACACTCCCCGGCCAAGTAACCGTGACGCTCACCCTAATCTTTGATTCGATACTGGTGCCTCTGGCTTGCCTCTATCTCCTTGTATAAGCCAGAAACTTTTGCAACAACTCGGTTTCACTCAGCTGCAAGGGGTACGATATCGACGCGTAATAATATACCCAGAGGTAACATATTGTCCGTCTCGTTATATAGGGTAAGCCTAGGAGAGAAAGCACACTCAATTCTTGGAAATAGCAATAAATTCTCTCTTTTTAATGACAAACCTGGAATATGATTGATAGATCTCGAGGGAATATGTTTACCTCGGTTGAATATAGTAGACTCACCTCGTAGTAGAGAAATATTTGAATAACGAGGATCAAAATTTAAAGGTTTGAAAATAAATACAAGGGTAGATTGCTGTGGGCTTAATTAGGCATCACATTTATTTTTTAAACATGGAACATAATTCAATATTGGTGATAAATTACTCCAGAGTCCCAAGTACCAGTCATAACGATTGAAAGATTGAAAAATCTATTCATGTATGCACTAGTAATACTAGCTTATCGACATTCTTGATTCTGTTGAAAATAGTTGGAAGTTTATATCACATTTGAAAATGATTCAAGCAGGCTTACAAAATCAATCATAATAAATATATTATAATACAATTCTTTGGTACTTAGTTGAAAATGTTTGCTTGAAAAACACATAAACTTAATCTATCCAATGTACCCTATGCTTATCTAGTTTTTATCTTTACAGGCGTTGTTCACCGAGGGAAACTAGCTCCTGCCTATCCTCAACAAAACCTCTTCAATATTCATCAGGACAGGGGATTCACACCAGGGAGTGAAGCGATCCAAGCACCGGGGGAATGACCGCAAGACAACTCTGCACCGCGGAGTATTAATGAAGTAGCATCAGCGAATGGTTCGTAATTACAGTTCCTTTTGAATCAGTTTTGATAAAATCTCGCATCTGGTCTGGTCTATAATTATTTTAAATTACTTTACTTTATAATTACTTTTACTAATTAAATCGAGTTCAATTACACATGACCAAACTATTGGGTAATTGAATAAGTAATTTCATTAAAAATGTAATCAGTGACTCGTAACACTGCAAATATCCATGTAATAATAAGATCGTTTATGCAATAAACATGTATTATTATAGTAAATTGGCGAATTCTTGAATAAATATCTCTTGAAATTGTAAATAATCGATCGTTGAATCATTTTACCCTGTCCTTTCCTTGCCTATAAGTCGAAAATCATGAAAATCGCATGATCTCATAAAGCCCCGAACAATATTAATATATATAAATATAACAATATTAATATATATAAATATAACAATATTAATATATATATAATATAAATAATAATGCGCCTTGTCATATGCAACCCGCATGCCATTCGTGTAAACGACAGGGCCCATGTTAATTTTTGTTGCCTATTTGGTGTTTTCCGAATGCCTATATTCAGGCGAATTGTAGTAACGTAGAAAAAAGGTCGAAAAAAAGGTTCTGGCAGTTGATACCTTATTTAAGGAGTCGGATTTCTGGCAGTTGATACCTCGATTTTAGTCGCTTTACGATGAAATATCTACTGCCAGAAAATCGACCAATCAGGAGGCTGCTTGAGCCAATTTAGGCTCAATTTCTCGAAAAGGAGCCTCCTGATTGGTCGATTCTGAAATTAAATCAAGTTACGGCGCTACAGAGGCTAGCCATCAGCAAAATTCTGGATTTCTGAATGAGGTATCAACTGCTAGACTAAAAGAGTATCAACTGCCAGAAATCCAGAATTTTGCTGATGGCTAGCCTCTGTAGCGCCGTAACTTGATTTAATTTCAGAATCGACCAATCAGGAGGCTCCTTTTCGAGAAATTGAGCCTAAATTGGCTCAAGCAGCCTCCTGATTGGTCGATTTTCTGGCAGTAGATATTTCATCGTAAAGCGACTAAAATCGAGGTATCAACTGCCAGAAATCCGACTCCTTAAATAAGGTATCAACTGCCAGAACCTTTTTTTCGACCTTTTTTCTACGTTACTACAATTCGCCTGAATATAGGCATTCGGAAAACACCAAATAGGCAACAAAAATTAACATGGGCCCTGTCGTTTACACGAATGGCATGCGGGTTGCATATGACAAGGCGCATTATTATTTATATTATATATATATTAATATTGTTATATTTATATATATTAATATTGTTATATTTATATATATTAATATTGTTCGGGGCTTTATGAGATCATGCGATTTTCATGATTTTCGACTTATAGGCAAGGAAAGGACAGGGTAAAATGATTCAACGATCGATTATTTACAATTTCAAGAGATATTTATTCAAGAATTCGCCAATTTACTATAATAATACATGTTTATTGCATAAACGATCTTATTATTACATGGATATTTGCAGTGTTACGAGTCACTGATTACATTTTTAATGAAATTACTTATTCAATTACCCAATAGTTTGGTCATGTGTAATTGAACTCGATTTAATTAGTAAAAGTAATTATAAAGTAAAGTAATTTAAAATAATTATAGACCAGACCAGATGCGAGATTTTATCAAAACTGATTCAAAAGGAACTGTAATTACGAACCATTCGCTGATGCTACTTCATTAATACTCCGCGGTGCAGAGTTGTCTTGCGGTCATTCCCCCGGTGCTTGGATCGCTTCACTCCCTGGTGTGAATCCCCTGTCCTGATGAATATTGAAGAGGTTTTGTTGAGGATAGGCAGGAGCTAGTTTCCCTCGGTGAACAACGCCTGTAAAGATAAAAACTAGATAAGCATAGGGTACATTGGATAGATTAAGTTTATGTGTTTTTCAAGCAAACATTTTCAACTAAGTACCAAAGAATTGTATTATAATATATTTATTATGATTGATTTTGTAAGCCTGCTTGAATCATTTTCAAATGTGATATAAACTTCCAACTATTTTCAACAGAATCAAGAATGTCGATAAGCTAGTATTACTAGTGCATACATGAATAGATTTTTCAATCTTTCAATCGTTATGACTGGTACTTGGGACTCTGGAGTAATTTATCACCAATATTGAATTATGTTCCATGTTTAAAAAATAAATGTGATGCCTAATTAAGCCCACAGCAATCTACCCTTGTATTTATTTTCAAACCTTTAAATTTTGATCCTCGTTATTCAAATATTTCTCTACTACGAGGTGAGTCTACTATATTCAACCGAGGTAAACATATTCCCTCGAGATCTATCAATCATATTCCAGGTTTGTCATTAAAAAGAGAGAATTTATTGCTATTTCCAAGAATTGAGTGTGCTTTCTCTCCTAGGCTTACCCTATATAACGAGACGGACAATATGTTACCTCTGGGTATATTATTACGCGTCGATATCGTACCCCTTGCAGCTGAGTGAAACCGAGTTGTTGCAAAAGTTTCTGGCTTATACAAGGAGATAGAGGCAAGCCAGAGGCACCAGTATCGAATCAAAGATTAGGGTGAGCGTCACGGTTACTTGGCCGGGGAGTGTTGTGGTACATAGGGTTGGAAAAGTAATTTGTCCGAGACCTGTATCGGATCGCAAAGTGCGTTTCAGCAATAATTATTCTGCGGATATACATTTATAGTTAGATTGGGTCTTCGGCTAATACAGTACAAAGCTCACCATTATCTTGGTTGACTGTTGATCCAGGACTAGCCAGGCAGTGTCGGTTGACGTCCATCTCCGACCAAGTAGCACGCAGGATCTGTGCAGTTCAAGTATCAGCGATGGTCATTCTGATCTCCCTCGCCCGATAATGCTGTCAAAGAATCGAATGAAAGATTAATTCAGGGAACGAGTATTCTCCCGGAAAACATTCGTACACTCAAAATAAGACTAGAAATTAGTTTACCCTCGAAATCGCAAAATATGAGTAAAAAAAACTCGGATAAAAAATGTATAATAAAATATGAATAAAAGTATGAGGAACTTGAAATGAAACTCCCTCGCCAATTATTTTCACGTTTAAAATGGGTCTGAGCGGTTATGTTTGTGAGAAATGTAGATTTTTACACAGTAATATACTTGAAAATGAACAATTACTTCAATTATAATCAAAGTCTGTTTGTAGCAATCTAATTGTAACTTACTCTGTTGATCGAAATACGCTACAGGTTGAAATATGTTGAAAAAGTATCGAATACTATTTTCAGTATGAAACGAATCAGCAAGATTCTTACTGTCACAAACAAGCATTGAAAATTCACAATTCTTTATGGTTGAGGTAAAATAGTGGTCGGAATATTTGAAACTCACTTATATCCGACGTGCTTTCGTTGACGTCAGTTTCTTTGAATTGGAAATCTCCTCGAACGCATAACGACCCAGGGTACCGAATGTCAAACATTTTCTCACACGTTGTTTAATTCGCCGCGTAAGTTTCTGTTTGTCGTAGGAGCTTCCCCTACACCCCACCCGTGTTCACTCGCCGGCGCCACAAAGGCAACTGAAACCGGTTAGCCCGGTCTGCTTGTGTAACCATTCTTGACGGCCTTACCCGGCCTTGGTGGGAATGCGGGCCGGAAGAAGGGGCAGGGACGCTGTTGGCGTAGGTCAGTTATACCGCTTTTTGCGCCGTCTGGTGTTGAACTGTGGAACTCGAGAGAGCGTAAAATGACATACTGCACCGATTACTTCTATATTATAATACATCATTATTTGAATGCATTCTATTCGAATTTACGAGTCACAATGCGATTAAAAACGATTAATATTATTGAAAGGACTCAACAACAGGCTGATAGATATCGTTTCCATCCATCGTTTACAGATCCCTGATGTTAATATACATGTTTATTGCATAAACGATCTTATTATTACGTGGATATTTGCAGTGTTGCGAGTCACTGATTACATTTTTAATGAAATTACTTATTCAATTACCCAATACTTTGGTAATGTGTAATTGAACTCGATTTATTTGGAGTAATTGTAGAAGTTATTCAAAGTAATTATAAAGTAAAGGTATTGAAAAGTAATAAACTTCATTCAATTACACATTTCTTTGGTAACGTGTAATTGAACTCGATTTATTTAGTAAAAGTAATTATTATATCACTGGAAACTACATATTTGACACTTTCCCAGTTTGAAAATTAGTTAGAACTAAAATTGGGCTATAATAAAAATATTATTATACTCTAAACTAATCGTTGCGACGATAATACATACATACACGTACGAAGGTATATTTTACAGTATGCCAAGTACAATGTTTGAAGCAGATAATTTTAATGTCGGTCTCGTTGAGAACAGCGAGCTGTTTATATTTATTTCCCAGACCACTATACGAATAACCAGTTTCATAAGAAGAATTAGTAAATAATCGAATAATATTCTGTATTATAGTAAATAATAATCCCAATAAATAACAAAATGTGTTTCACCACGATTAACTATAATTAAACCCCAAAAAGCACCCCTGGTGCAAAAACCTTTCGCCAAGTATATTAATGTTGTCACAACCCCCAAAAAATCCACCAACAAAACTTGAGTCCGGCTGTACATGCTAAAAGACTTCTTCAGGACTAATATCTGGTATAAAACGTGTTATACTTACTGATGTAACGTGTATTGATATAATAATATACAGTATTGATCTTACATACCGACCGAGCAAAAATCTTATCGACTCGGTTGTTCGCAACTCAAGAAAGGAGTTCTTTACCATCGACAAAATGACAGAACGAACGCAGCCACAAGCCTTTCGGTAAGAATAAGCTGTACTCATACTACACATTCAATGGTTTACTGCGTAAAAATAATTTAGGTGAATCACCGTGATCAAAGTCGCGAGTTAAAAAGCGTCGATATTTGTATTTCGATTTAGATAAGGATTTAGTTACGTCATCAATGGGTTGACAGTTCGGCGACACGAAATGTCAGAATTTTTTCAACGGGATATTAAGCGTGACATATTTCCCTAAAAAATAAGAAGATATTTTCTATCGACAAATACTAAGACCATGCATACATTGTCTCGTTTACAATCTCTCATGAATCCGTGACGCATCTACTCCTCAACAAGACTTCATTCATTAATAGCTCCAGTTATAGTTTCAATATTTTATACTTTGGTTAAAATGTTCGAACCGATAGAACAGGGAAAGGTAAGAAAATGACAACACAATATATCTCCATATTTATATAGTATTACAATATCTGAGTCCCGTTCGTATTAAAATCATCGATAATTTTGAGTAAATATTTATTATCCTCGTTCCGTGACGTGCATGTTATACCTATACGCCCACATGTTACCTGTCAACAACAACCAATGTCACAAGTTTTAAGTATTCGAATCAATCACGGTATAATTATCCAGTATAGTATATCGCCTTTCCCACGTATTAAGTTAATAAAATGATTAAATTAGTGTTATCAAAAGTTGTGTAAAAATTTTTGACCCATTTATCAAAAATTTTTACTTATAGGATATTTGTATCCATAATGGAGTTGTACTTAGAGGATCAAATACGAGAGAAGACGACGTCCACAGCACAGGAACTCTCAATATTGTCGAATATGTAAGTAGTATAGAACAATGATAGATTTTGTGAAAATTTATTTTCGTTTTAAACATAGTTCAGAATTTGTCTGAAATACAGTTTTTTAGACTCGAAAACATCCCCTAATCTTATTCTTAGTTTATTTATAAAATTGTCCAAATATCCTTCGAAGCACAACTCATGGTGTGGAAATTGATTATTTAGCACAATTATAGCTGAAGTTAGTCTGCTACAATTTTCAATTCATTTTATATGCATTGAGGAAATTGATAGAGCCAAAATTGTGAACCTGAAATTTCAGAGTTTTGGAAAATGCATCGAATGGAAGCCGGTCGAAGTATCCGTGGTTTCAGAGAGTCAGGATCAAGATCTTGAGTGGTCGTTAGTTAACACGCACACAACGCGTACAAGAACAGTATCAGAGGGACCAGATTCTCTGGGTCGATCCCGAACCGTACGAATCCTATTATCTGATTTAAAGTCTTTTCGTTTGAATCGATGCGGTCAGCAAATGACTCTTATGTTAAAAGATGGGACTACCTACGTTGTATTTTTCCAATTATCTAACGCAGACTCTTTCATTAGTTCATTGAAAAGTTTTCTAAAGTTTATAAAGTCACGAAAAGATCGAAACATGTTCATTGTAATGGAGGCGGAAGACTCTGTGTTAGAAAAATCATTCGCCGAATTGGACTTGTTCCAAGAAAATGCTTCTGACTATGTTTGGAAGTTTGTCAAAAATTTACACGACAGACCCTATGAAACAACTATGGAAGCTTGCAGCAAGTTAACAGACATACTGCGTGAGTTTTATGATATAGTTCTATGTAACATAATTATCATATATTTCATTCATCTGAATAATTGTATGCCGAGCTTTGAAAACGTGATAATAACTCAAACTTTTATAAGAACGCAATGCGGATAAAGAAAATAAAGCCAATTCTCATATCTGAGATGTTATTGTTGTTGTTGTTAGATTAGATGCAATAAATCGGTAACTAATTCTGTGTATTGTTCATGATGAGTTTAAAGTTAATCAGCATAGATAATTAGATCGATTTATCTCGAACAATAAGAGATGTCAATATGTGTTGTGCGTAATTAAAAGAAATTATATTTATGCACAATACCTACTTCTAGAGTTTTGATTGTACTGTTGTTCTTCTTACATGTGAATTACAGTCTATGAGAAGTTGAGTTAGTTAAGGTCTCACATCTCAGACTGGTAGAGTTTCAGTGAAAATGATTTTCAGTTCATAAAGAACCAACTCGGCGTGTAGAAGAAGCTGTCGCTGACCTGTTGAACCGTTCCCTGACTCTAGATATTCCTCAACCGCCAGTATCACTGGGTTCGGGGGAGGAGTACGAGGTCATTGGTGAACCTGGAGTTGGTGTTGTTCTACCACCAAGACCTCCGTGCCCAAGAGGTAGAGAAACTCTCTTCATTTTCATCCACAATTTGAATTTGCTTTTCATATTTTTCCCATCTAATAATTCGAAATCAATTATCAGGTGCGCCATTGACTCAGGAACAGTGGGAAAGATGTAAAGATTCAGAAGGAAGAATAGCAAACTCCGAAGCGTTGAAAGAGATGATATTCAGGGGGGTAAGTAGAGCTTTTCTAAATTGAAGAAACTTTCAATTATACCATCACCAATTTTACACTGCCAACATTTCTAATTGCTCTGATTACTTGATGTAGGGTATTTCGCCATCTCTCCGATACGAAGTCTGGAAATATCTTCTGAACTATTATCCTTGGGAAGCAACAAACGCCGAAAGAATAGAGCTCAGAAAGAAAAAGACAGAGGAATATTTTGCTATGAAGTTACAATGGAGGTCGATGACTCAAAGCCAGGAAAATCGGTTTTCTGACTATAGGGATCGAAAGAGTTTAATCGGTTAGTCATTCAACGTTTCATTGTCATACATCACTACTTTATCTCTACAATTAATAATGATTTGAATAATCCAACAACTTGCTGCTATACGATGTATTCAATAATAATGAAACTATTTCAGAAAAGGATGTGAACAGAACTGATAGAACAAATCCTTATTATTATGGGGATAATAATGCTCATTTAGTACAACTCTACGACATACTGATGACCTATGTGATGTACAATTTTGACCTGGGATACGTACAAGGAATGAGTGATTTGCTCAGTCCAATTTTATGCCTGATGGACAGTGAGGTGGATGCATTTTGGTGCTTCGTTGGTTTCATGAACAAAGTGGTAAGAATCTTGGATGACATTCTTTGCAAATAATTAACGGCTTGAGTTCTGATGTTTAACTCATTCGTTTTTTCATCTTTACAGAGTACAAACTTCGAGATGGATCAAGAGGGGATGAAATTGCAGTTAAGTCAACTACATTCTCTAGTCGTAATAACGGATCCCCAGTTAGCGCAATACTTGGATAAACACGAGTCTGGAAACATGTTTTTCTGTTTCCGATGGCTCCTAGTTCTCTTTAAAAGAGAATTTAATGCAAACGATATACTCATACTTTGGGAAATATTGTGGACTGACATTCCATGTAAAAATTTCCTGCTTTTAGTTTGCGTAGCAATTTTAGACACCGAGAAAAATGTACTGATGGAAAATCGTTATGGATTTACTGAAATTCTAAAGGTTTGATTTTGAGACTAAAATTTTCTTATTCCTGATTATATGAGATGAAAAATTTATTTTAATATTTTTTCAGCACATCAACGATTTGTCTCTTCGTATCGAACTTCCATGGACTTTGTCAAAAGCGGAAGGTATCTATCACCAGTTGATGTCAGTGGCTAATTATCTGCCTGATCACATTCGTGTTATAATTGATCTTGAGCCACAGCATAAACCAGAAATTATTGATTCAGAAGAAGAAATGACTACAGTCGAGGCGCAAACTAATGATATTAGTAGTCGTCCGCGGAACAGCGCTAGCAGTGATAGTGGAAATGTTAGATTTGGTAATAATGAAGTATCTTTTGAAAGAGGTATAAATTTGTCGTACATGTGAGGCCAAGACATGTCCTTTGTGATGATTTTTTGAATATTTTTTTAGTTTGTTATCAGTGAGGTAACGTATTGAAAAAACTTTATTGCAAATCGTGTGAAAAACTATGAACAGATTGTATCGCGAGCTGAGCTTTGTTGTTCCAATTTTTAATTAGAAAATGTTTAGTATAGGTCTAGTTAGAGATTTTGAGGAAAGCAGAAATTATGCGATTTGAAATATGTACTGGGTAGAACCCAATGAAACGTAGAATTTTTCTACAATTAATAGCTTTTCCAAGATTACTAAATCTCTGGGTCTTGGAAGCCACACAAACTTCGACTCTGCCTTAAACTTACCTAATTCTGTAATACGGTTCAAACTTTATAAGAGGTTCTCATGTTTATTGATACGTCGTTTATATTTATACTTGTACGACGGTAGCTAAAGGTCACATCTGAACTGAGTCGATAAATGGATCCCTAAAACTAATCCCGCGTTGTTTCCAGATTGTTGAGTAATAGTTACGGTGAATATTAGAACCATAAGTCGTACTCAAAGATATCTTTTTTTTCTTTTATTACATCGTATTTTGATACACAAAAATTACCAAGAAATTGAACAAAGCACACGGAAGCATCGTGTGCAAGTAAACAGCCAGGTATTCGATCTAAGATGTTTAGAATACTCGTAAATATCTGTATGAGCAAGATTTACATTGCTAATCATTATCGCGTTACGTACTTTCATACCAAATCATAAAATCTGCTTGAAAATTTATGAGGTTTTTCTGATATTCGAGTGAACCTACTATCTATATACAATAATATTGCGCTAATTGCGACGTTCGATAGTCATGTACTAATAATACTACTATATTTATAATATACGTCCAAAACATCGAAAGCAGCTATATTATACTTGTCGTTTTGATGTACGGAGTTTAAACGCAAACGATATGTCTTGCTATTTTGAATTAAGCTGTTATTGATAGAGGATCAATTTGAAGTTTGAAATATTTATAAACCTATTAATATAGTATAATTGATTCGTTATGACCGTATATTCGAAATCAAATCGCGAGGTCATTCGTCATTGGTAAACACAGCGGGTATCCGCGATTCAAACCGAAATTCAATTTTCATTTTTTATTTTCGTTAATCTGAAACCAAGATTTACCCGTATAAAAAATATCAAATATCAATACAATTCCTCAACGTATATGAATATCGGATTACAAAGCGACGAGAAAATTTTGTGAGAAAACTATATGAGAGTGTGAATTTTATTCTCATAAATGTCTTTTTTTTTCTTCTCACTATAGTATTTCGAACGATTATTTAACGATTCATTTGAACGTAAAATCAGCCAAGTGGGAATCGCTTCAGTTTTCTCGATGTTCGTCCGTTCAAGTAAAAAGTTTTGAATCGATAATCAAATCCATATAAAAAATGATATAATTTTTTCTATTTGGTTGACTTTACGTTTGAAAGAATCTCATATATTTCAACCAGTTAATCAGCAACCAGCCACAACACTAAATATTTATAAATAGCCAGCTGTTTAGTAATGTAACAATATGACTCATATAGGATAACAGTATAAGTCATAGTTGATAAATTTCATAAAACATTTAGGTCTTTATTTAGATTTGTATAAAACATAATATTGTACTATAGCGATTGCATACTATGATGCTGTATATTTCTAATAAAAGTTAATATTAATATTAAATTTTAAACTATGTATTGTATTGTACATGTACCAATGACTAACAGATGTAACAACAATTACTCACTAAATGAAAGATTACACATTTTTCTATATACACAGATGTATTATTTGACTAAATAATCCCATCCAACTGAAAGATCATCAAATTCATTAATCGTAGAAGTAAATATATTAGATTTTTTTAAATCTCCCCGCCGTGATAAATTGTAGCCTCGTGTAACGTGTTGCGATTTTATTGGGCCGTGATATGCGAATTTTTTTTTTTTTTTCCCTTTATGGCATATCTCCTGTACGGAATGTAGCCTCTATCCGTGATATGCGAATTATATCTCATACATTTAGTCTATGACTGAATAATATACGCCTAATGAACCTCTACCAAGAATGCATGCGAGCAACTCCACCAATTCCAGCTGCGCCTAAAGAACGAAGTCCAAAGATGCACTTTATGCATTTCGTAATGTGTGAACCGCGCGCGGTGTGGTGTGTATCTTGATTTGAATAAATAAAGATTGAACAACGATGCTTTTAGAAACTGTTGTGCCAGTTATAACATGAATGGATTTTTACGATAAACGAATGGGAATAAAAACAAAAACAAAACTAGCTTTAGCTGCAATTTCCAAATGGTTATAAAGAGTCGAGTTTTTAAATCCCAATGACAATAATCTCCGTTTCACAATCGGAGAAATGCATTCTTACTATTCGACGCGATTATTGAATAAATAATCAATCATATCTTAACTAATTTTTCGAGTAACTATGGACGTTAACGTGAACCTAAAACGAACAAAAAATCGTAAAAGAAAACGACATTCGAAGGTTAAACGCCGTGAGCAAGCTAGATTAGAGGTTAGGTTTGCCAAACGTCGAAAATTAGTCCCTGAACGTAATGCCACAACTGTCACGAAGTCTAAAGACAAAATAACTGACACCATGCAGGCTGATACATTTTGGGAAAATTACGAAGCTGCTCACGAGTGGCAAAGAAGGTTATTGCTTTGATAAAAATACATATAATTGTTAATAATGAATCAAAATATAACACCTGAGCTTATTTCTCACAATACATTTTACAGGCACAACGTAGAATGGTGGAAATCACGCTGCGTTGCGTTAGAACAAGAAAATGCTATTCTAAGAGATAAAATAAGGGAATTAGCTTCCAATCCGTTAAAACAAAGAGTCGATGTCTCTTGTAAACAGAAACAGAGCAAAGGCAGAAGCAAGGATTTGCAGAATATGCGTTTGAGAAATAAAGGATTTGATTTTGAAGATGGGAATTCAGATAATGATAATCTAGAATTTCAAGTCGACGAAGAGATGATGAAATTCTTCGAACAAAGTATTAGACACAAACTTGAATTGAAAGAAAAACGAGACGAAGAATCTGCTATGGAAAAGGCAGAGCTTGAAGAAGAAAAAGATGTTCCAATTGAAGGCGGCGCTGCTTGGATGCAGGCTAAAACTGATGCCGCTAAATTACTTTATGGTGTTTCTAGCCCCAGAATTTTAGCCATGGAAACTGCGCTGCAAGCAACTATAGACAGACATAAAGATAGAGCCAGGCCTCAATTCTGGCCAAATATTCCTTTGAATTTGTAGAAGATTCATCATTGGTCGTAGAATTTTGATTATCGTGATGAAAAACTTGACTTATGAAAGGAAAAACGTTCTGAATAAATTACCGATATTCTTGATTGTGTTGAACATTATATTCGTGTATTTTTCATCAATCAGGATCAATGCGGAGATGGAAGAAATTATTTTAAACTTAGATTATAATTCTTCATGATGTAATTGTAACTTAAGTAACAAATTATGGTCAATAAAACTGCATATTATTCCTTTAATCTCGTTCTCTGATTTCCGTACTTCCTTTATGATTCACTCTCGTATGTTTGAGTTAGAGAAATTTTATTGTTTACTAAAAGTCGTCGATAATTATTGATGCAACTTTTCTATCCTAAGGCAATTATTAACGAAACATTGAATCGCACTTTAGTCTTGCAGTGTTCGTGTTGCTTCAATACGCGATCTGTTTGACAGATTGATATTCAAATGACTAGAGAACGGTTTGTAACGAACAAGTGGGCTTGATGGTAAAGTAATAGATCGTGTTACGTAACGGCTGCACTACAGGAATGATTAATCTTTTACCAAAACCACGTGACTCTATTATACGAAAGTCACAATCAGTGAGTGATTGAGAAAAGAGTTTAACTCGTTTAATTTTACTATTCTAATAAGTTGTTTTACGTGTGTAGTTATATGAGAAAATAATCTATGATCGTTTTTTTTTTTTTTTTTTCTTAATTTTTTTTTTATTCTTTCATTTCACCATATGGATGATTGCAAAGTATAAATAAGAGTCGTACCGTGGGACGTGGTTTCTGATACCAAAAAATCTGCCATGATACGAAATTTAATGTACTAAAAAAACGTTTGCGATCAACCATATCATTTGTTACTTATTGTTGGATTTGCGACATGCGAAAGAAACGTATGTAACGATGCTTTCGCGTTTGACTTGTGCGTTTTTGGTCCAGCTATGAGAATCAAGACGAATTGCGTATTGTGGTAGAATCTACCTTCTATATAAATCTATAATTTGTTACTCGTTAAAGTCGCGGCAGCGAGGGCCCACGATTTGCCAATTAACTTAATGCAGTTTTAATAATCCATTCCGAAGTTGAGACCTTCCGCTTGAGTCTTAAAACTTTTGTCACCTGCGGCAAGGTTCCACACGGGCTGTGGCTATTTTTAATGAGATTTTTTATTTTCATTATTTGGTTTTATTTTGATAAAGAGACGTAGAAGAAGTGTTCCTATCAATGTGTTAGAATTTTTAGTTAGCAAACCATTGATCCCGGTATAAATTCAAACAAGGCAATTTCAATTCAATTTAATTTGGCAGAACTTTAGCAACTCGAATATGAGAAACGGGCGGAGACCAAACTAACGTGTAATTTACTGGTAAAACAAAACTAGAACCCAAATCTCGCAATTTTTTCAATCATAAATAGACATGTTTGTTCATTTACTAATAATCAGTAATAACACGCGATTCATGGTTTCCTTATAATATTATACAACTCTTTTTATACGCTGATTTTCTTAAATTATTATACAAGAAGTGTTACGCAGGGAACAAGAGGGGTCGCTAGTCATATCCTTTAACATAAATTTAATGATACCTAAACTATGCGGAAGTTCTGAATATTTTTGTAACAAATTCTTGCAATATTTGGTGTCTTGTAAAAACTGTTTTATCATTTTTGCGATCTTCTGTAAATGGCTTCAATTCTGCGAGAGTGAAATTTTAGAATTTCGAACTGCAAGGAATCGAGATTGTTGACCGGTTCAGTGAATAATGACAAAAAAGACTCGAGGTATAGAGTAACCAGTAGGTATTTGTCGTAATCAACCGACTGAAACATTTCCCTAGCTCTTTGTTGCCGCAACCTCAGTTTTACAATTAGCCTCAGTTCTGAGCTCTGGTTTGATCGTATACAAGCGCCAGGAATCCGAGACTCGGTAACACAAAGATTCGAAATAATCAAAGTTTCGGAACTGTGAAAAACACAGTTCGGTCACGTAAAATCGTCGATAAAAATCGATCTAGCCATTCACAACTATAGTTTAACGAAAACAATCAACCAACTCAAGAAACCAAGACGATCTAGAATCAACGACAAACCCATAAATGAAATTAGAATTCTTGTCTCGAAACCGAAGAGTCCGAGCGATAGATATAAATAAGAGTCACAGTTATATAATATTTAGGAATTTTTGAAGAAAAACTCTTCCCTCACGTTTCCCTCACTGATTCGGATAATCGTTTTTCACATAGTGAATATTGAAATAGTGTAATATTACTACGTTCTAAGAATTCATAAGATGAACTGAAACAAGGCTTTCAAAGCAGTGTAATTCTGCTATCAAAGTATGAAACCATATCATGTATGATATATCTGTGAGCGAAGCTGAGTAGAAACTATAATCGAACTAGTTTCTGTATAATATAGATGCAACGTATTATCCATAAAAGTATATAGAAGCTGAGCTGCAATCGGTATAATAACGTATGGTGGCAGCGCGCTGTGTATACTGATTACGGTTACGGTTATAAGGGCTTGGCAATAAATGACACCTATATATCTTAGGAAATACGTACCCAAGAAAATAATTAATCTAGCCAATTTGAAATACCAACCAATTATATTTATGTAGTATTATTATTTCTATTTCTAACAGAAATATCGGTGAAAAATTGTATTTGCTGTTGAGTAAAAACTTGATTGAAAAGCGATTTACATGGTGCATTGCGTTATAGCGATGTTGAAAAGTTTAATTCCGAGATATAATATTCCGAACAAATTTTTCATTCTTTAAATTATCCCCCTTCAAAAAAAATTTCAATATTTTTAAATTACTATCAGCAACCGCCTCGAGGGCATCTAATACTCATTCATTAAAATCAAGAGAAGCTCATACGATGGTTTGTTAATCATATTGCGATTAATGCGTCAAATATCGTTCGCGAGAACATCCATCCCGAAAACAGCTGCTATATACTTGTCGAAAGAGAAAATATCTTTCGTTTAGTTACGAGCCGAATATTTAATAATTTTTTTTTTATAATCAATGAGCTTTTAACATTAATGGATAGAGACACGTGCAATGAATTATTTACTCAACTAGTTTTTGCGACGTGGTTTAGTTCAGATAATCCATCGATACTCTAGTATTTTGTATAAAACGTTGATTTTTTTCACCTAAATTTGAAGCCATTCGAAAATAAACCGGAAATGGTAATTGTTAACCGTTTAACAGGGTGAAATACTAAAATTACTTCGTGCGATGGAGCGTGGTGATGAAAAATAGAAGTAAAAAAAAAAATAGAAAAAAAAAAAAAACAGTTCCGAGAAACGTTCACGATCTAAACTATAAAACTATAGATCGGTATCTATCGGCTACCAACAATGAATATTAGGTACTATACGCAACATGACTAAAGTTGTCCATTAGGCATCTGGGTTCCTATATACGATCGGAATAAGTTGCGTCACGTATATGTGTCTGCGGATACAAAAGATCGTTTAATTAAACTGGAAACAAATCGTTTACGTGTACTTCGTGCGGTAGATTAATTCATCTTGTGTAGAAAATTAGTTATTTCTAACATAGCCACGGCCTTTCGCGATGCGTTTTTTTTTTTGTTGTTTTTTATTTTTCCAATTTTTTGTTCCTCTCTTCCGCCTTATTACATTTACAGCCCCACCTTAGAATCTCGCATATACTATGTACTACCTACAATAATTATTGCGAGTGAAACGCTTCGCGTTTATATACCTACGTATAGATATAGGCGTCGACACACGCCATCCGTTCTACTCTTCCGCGACAAAAAGTGGAAAAAAAAAAATTTATTTTATTGTTCCGCAGTAATTGCCTTTGGCCGTTTCTGCTTCCCATAGATACCTTTACTATATATAATAGAATATAATTATTATATAGGTATATTACCTATACCGTTCAAATAATCTACTCGCTAGACACCTTTTGAACAAGTTATTAAACCGATACTTGAATCAGATTAGTTTAGGTTCAATCTAACGACCCGGAATAGAGGTATCTTGCCAGAATGTTATATTTCGCGCATCTTTAACGCCCACAGGTCAAAGTTCAACAATTATATCCACGTATATATGCATTTACTTTATTTAAATTACACGGCGTATCATGCAGGTCTTTGATCTATTTAGTTATATGTGAGCAATGGTATGTATATATATACAAATATTTGTATATATATTATTATTAATATATATATATGCGGTATACATACCTGTACTTATTTGTAACCCGCAGTCGATAGAACCGGGACTCTGCCACGCTTGACGAGAACACTTAAATAAGTTAACGTAACTAAGTAAGGTAGAGTACCAAGAATCTATAGGTACCCACAGGCCCTTCGGTCCGTACGGGCAATCCATCATCCATGAAGTTTCGAAGGCGACTTGAAAGTTAAAAATCACTCTCACTTCCACCCTTAAGCTTTGGCGGTTCCGTATAGCTTACAGTCTTCAACTCTCCAACTCTCTCTCTCTCTCTCGATCTTTTGGCTATATATATATAGTATATATACTTGGTGTAGCTCTTCGTTCTCTACTCACGTCTGACCGTTACAATAACAATTAGTTACTTGACCGTACGCCCAGCCCTCTAATTCTCTCTCAAGTCTCAGGTAAAACTGGAGAGCTATGGGAGACCTTGAATTTATACCTAGGAAAAGATGTTTGTTCTATCTATGGACGGTTCAAGGTTCTGTTTATTACTCTTCTTCTTCTTCTTATTCTTCTTCTTGCCCTTTGTTTTTCAGCTCCTACACCCACGCCCAGAAATAAAAATTATACTATTCTTTAAAGGGAAAATTCGATCCAGAAAATTGATAACTATGCGGGTTGTGAAAATTGGGAAAAATTCAACGTCACACTTTCTCCAAAGTACTATATCTTCAATGAAAATCCGCAGTGTGATGTTGTTTAATAAGGCATTTTTATTGTTTCAAATTTACCCAATTTATCCAGCATTCTGCTATTACTGCTCCGGGTTTCCTCAATCTAGATAATCTTAGGGCGGAATTTAATCGAGCATTGAAGGCTCGAACCTTTTCCTTTTCTTGGATCCTCGTGAGACTATCTGCAGGGCTATTGGATACGTTGGCAGCGTATACCTTCTAGGCAATCGCCTGAAGCGATGAATAATTTCGAGTCTAAGCTAAGGTACTACGTATACCATAACTCGAAGCTGCAAGCATAGAAGATCGTAGAATACAGATGTCCGGCGATGTTGAGTGGGCCCGTGATTTTCTATCGACAACTTTGCCGCACGTATGCGTATGTACCTGCACGATTCGAGTCTTGTATCCATTCCAGCATTAAAATGCGAGACTTTGAAAATCGAGTCCTGTTCTAGAATTTGAAGTTTCAAGAGACGGCGGGGATCGGCGGTTCGGCCAGGTTGATCGGGATAAAAGTGGAGAAAGGCGGGAACAGGCTAAAGAGACTAAGAACTAGGCGTGTGTGTACGTATAAATGTGCCATGGAGCTCTTGGAACCTCAGAAGGGCTTGGCTATTCCATCAATAGTTATCTCTAGGTCCAGTGGTTGACACGGGCCTTTGGAACTTTGAGAACCAGTTCGAAGTCCCGCCCGATTCCTCGCTCGGGGAAAGTCCCTAATTACCAAGATAACGCGTGTCACGATGTCAGCCCCGGTTACGAATCGGTCTTCTCCTTAGAAATTCGGGCTCCATTCTAGTAGGTCGGATTTTGTTGGGTACCGAATAGATATGCAACGTTTCTCAGTGTAGAGAATCAAAAAAAAAAAAAAAATCAAAAAATAAAACAAATATATACCGGAGAGATTAAGAGTGAGGTAAAGAAACTACGATCTCTTAAATCGAGACCAATTACCTACTCCTTATAGGCCTAGACATACGTATATACATATAAATACGCGTTTTCAGAACCATGTTTAAGCGCCGTTCAGCCCAGGAGCATCCTTTCGGAAACGATACCCTTCGCCTTTTCTCAGCAGGTAAGAATAATCTAGGGAACTTATATAGTCAACAGGTTTCTCACTCAGTGTCACAAATTTTCCTTGAAAGAAGAACAAAAAAATTCAGTTCTTGAATCAGTTTTATTCGTTACGTACGTGGAATGAGGAAAAGCACGCTAATTGTAACTATGCAAAAGTGTCTATAGCAGTCAGAGATCAATGATCCGACGGTTCTTGAAATGAAATGAAATAAAACCGATTTTTAGTCGCTTTACAGACTTTTACAATGACGTATATTATTAATGCAGTTGTCCTTCCTTCTCCGCCTCGAACGCTCTGTTGATCCTTGGAACTTAGTTCCTGATAGTAGAATACGAGGAACAGGGATCTTCAGATCTCAGATTTGTTTGAGAAAAGACGAAATTTGGATAAAAATTGAAATCTCTTTCGTTCTTCTCCGTTCTTGAATGAATAATTGCATAACCAGAGCTACGCGGTAGTAGCCATAAAACATCCCTATGTAAAATTCTCCTGAGTCTAGCTGAGACAATTTCATGATACATAAAGGCGAGATTGAAGAAGAAGTCATTGCACGCTATGGCAAGGGGTAGCAACGAGCACAACATCTTCGTGTTAACCGATCGCGTGTAACACTCTCAGGCAAAGTTTTACCTCGAATGTAAGTTTCCTTCGAAGTGTTTTCTTCATCTTCTTCTTCTTCTTATTCTTCTTCTTCCGCGGTGAATTTCTTGTAGAGAGAATTAGCCAGAGCGGAATCGTCGCGATTAATATGTTATAGTATTTCCTGCAGGCGAGAAGACCTCGACAACGATGGGCGACATGGGCGGGATAAAAAAGGATTCGAGAGTCCACAGTTCAGGGAACCGGGAACGAAGGATTGAAAATTGAAGAATGGTGGGGGTGATGGGACCAGCCGCATAATGACAGGGTGCTGGACGCGCCATGGACCGCTAACGAACCAGCTTCGCTTCGGCCTGACCAAGGCCCCCATACAGCTAGGAGACAAGACTGTATTATTTTACCATTTCGAAGGTCGAGGCATCATCAGAAATCATCGCCGAATCCATATAATCAGTAGAGGGTTACGTGCAAGCATGATTTTAAGAGGGCCCTAATTGCGAGGGGTACTTGGAGGGAAGGATACCTTTGAAGGGTCCTTCGTGGAGGAGGTAATCACGAACACCAAGTTGATAAAAATTGGACTCGCTACAGCTCTACTCTAATCACCTCAGCTTCGCGTTCAGAATGAGCCACGTGTATTTAGGAAACTATTAATTCGACGAAATCAAGCTAAAAATTTCAATTTTATTATACATACCTATCTTACCTTTGCGCACGTATACCTAATCCGTTTTACTGCACTTTCAAATCTCTCAAACCGTTAACCGCTCCTCAATTTTAAGTTAACAATTTTTTTCACCATTTTCTTCATTTCGATAATAACTGGATGGAAATTTCAATGTTTAAAATAATTGTAAGAAATCATGAATTCGACGTTTGGAAAAATGTCTATTACTACCTATGCCTACTTCAAGTTACCCCATAACTTTCCCCTGTTCGTAATTATCCCTTCCTGAATATATACACCTTATAATATCATCCGTAGTTCAACGTGGTGAACAAAACCCATTTTCTTCGGTTGGCATTTTGGCGTCGTGACCTAAAGCGACGCCTTTTACCTTCTCCGTCTCTACGTGTTGTACACGTACTCATAAGGGAATATAAGCGAATCTAATTGCAAGTGCGATCAACATGTGAAATCGGGTTTGATGGTTGACCGATTCAAGTAACTATAATATCACAGTTTTCATCACCGGGAATAAAATCGGTATCGAATTGTAGTGAACTAATCAATTTTATAGCGAACGTGGAATATCACGATAAAATAGTAATCATATTCGCTGTAGAACGTTGTATTAGGGTTTAAAATCTACATTGGAATTTCGTTGCGAGTGAGTGAAGCAAGAAATTACAATCTACCACGAACCTATATATACCCGAGTCAGAATATTGAGCCTATCTGAACCTACATTAGCCTACTTGAGCCTACATGAACCTACATGAACCTACATGACAATTGTTAATTATTTTTATCGATAAATAAATTAAAATAATAAATGAAGCACGTATTTTAAACTTTTTATCGATAAAAATAATTGACAATTGTCATGTAGGTTCATGTAGGTTCATGTAGGCTCAAGTAGGCTAATGTAGGTTCAGATAGGCTCAATATTCTGACTCGGGTATCCACGCGATTAAGGATCGGCTAGATTCTACAATTCTTTACCATCGATCATCGATTTGCGAACAAATTTTGACCATTTTATTGTTTTGAATAATTTCTAAATCTAATAACTTAATATTCGTATAGCTTTTTATGATTCAGCCTAACTATATGGATGAAATTTAAAAATTCAATATAAATTTCAAATGAAAATGCTTGATGTTAACCATATACAGGTACCTTAATATGGAATTAGAATTTGAACGTAGCTGGGCTATAGAATAATCCTGTAATTGTTAAATAATAAATAGTTGAGAAATGAAAAAGATTATTACTTTGGCATGTATATGGTGGGTACCAATACCTTTAACCTACGATGGTGAAATTAGTTGGAAAGTCTTTTGATTGCAGATCGAGTAACGATTTCAAATACCATATATTCGACACGCACGCACGCAGGGACGTATACAAACGTATTTGTAAATCTGCATATCTAATAAGTCCATAAATGTTGGGTAGTAGTAAATAACATAGCGATCGAACCTCGATCGAATCGTTCAGTCGTTGCTCAAACTAATATCATATACCTCTGTCGGTTAGAATTATTTTAAAATTTTTACATATATGCTTGAAAAATTCCCGCGCGCGACAACCCGGAATACAAATCTAGTAAACATGGCCCACCTTTTATCGCATATAGTTAATGTCAGCGAATTAATTATTTCAATAATCGTAAAGCTATGCCTACGCGCACGGTCCTCCTTTATTAACCATCTCTCTTATAAATGGTTTACGACCTGCTCACGATCAGACTCGCTGGTTATTCCTTTTCATTCTGACTCTAATAACGCTGTGAATTATTGTCACCGTGAGGATATATAGATATATAGGAGTGTCGTGTCATGTCATGTCGTAATTACTGCTTTATCTATTCAGATTTGCACCGTACCCCGTTACTGCGTTAGAGTTTTCTCAAATTGCCAAAACATTGATTAAAACCAATGATTATACGAATAAATAAAGAATATTTAAGGCCTCAATCAGCATAACTTATATCACGCACATAGATTGCGATAATTTAATCCAACGATCATGATTTTAGTTGCGGGCTTCTCTTCTCTACCTATCCCGATTCATATAAACTACTGTTTAAATTTATCGTATGAAATTCCCGTGGGGCAATTTCGTCATATCGATCGAGTAGAATGAGATTTTTCGATCATTACAAAAAGAAATGATCGTTTTCAAAGCCCAAATCGAAATTTCATCGATTTTCTCTCTTTGACAATTAAACAATGTATAAAATGAAGTTCATAATCATATGAAAATCGACATCTCTGTTATATTCTTTGCGCAAAAAGAAGAAGAAAAAAAAAGGTATACAGGATTCGGCATTTTGTCTAATGACAGAGTCTTCGGACTCGGTGAGTCCAACCCGTGTAGAAATTGTGCTGTGGTGCTGGCAGGGTTCTAATAAGGCGTGCCATAGTGCAAATGAGGCCCAGGTTAGGCTAATCTGTGGCAGCCTGTTAGGGACCCCGCTGGATGTTCCCGTTTTAGATACCGCGCCAGGCCGGGGGCTAGTCAGGCTGCCAAACTCGCACCCCATAAGCTTTAGCAAACCGTAGCTCCTTCACCGTTGTCCCTAGAGTGAAATCCTTACGACATTTTTTGTTCCTCATTAAATTATCTAGATACGGAATTTTCGCGTTTTTTTTTTATCGATCCATTTTTCGATTTTTTTTTTTGATCTTAGTTTTCCCACAATTTAAGCTTTAGCACACCGTAGCTTCTTCACCGTTGTCCCTAGAGTGAAATCCTTACGACATTTTTTGTTCCTCATTCAATTATCTAGATACGGAATTTTCGCGTTTTTTTTTATCGATCCATTTTTCGATTTTTTTTTCTTCGGTTCTAGTTTTCCCTGAATTCAAGCTTTAGCAAACCGTAGCTCCTTCACCGTTGACCCTAGAGTCACCGGCGTATACGCCATTCTTACCCATATGTAATTTGTAGTCTTCTGCTGACCTTATAGAAACGCCATGTGACTCGTCCCCCATGATATAATCTCCATATCTATCCCAATGTTGCAGTATAAATGAAACGATGGTCAATCTTAGCTCCTGATGCCTATCCTGATTTTACGACAGCGCGCGAAAAAGACAATTCCCATCTGGTTTCATGGGGGACGAGTCACATAGCGTTTCTATAAGGTCAGCAGAAGACTACAAATTACATATGGGTAAGAATGGGGTATACGCCGGTGAAGTAGAGTTGGCTGCAGCTGCATCAATATTCAAGGTAAATTAAAAAGTTTACATAAATAATAATACTCATCATTGCATCAATTATGATAGTCAGCTAGAAAGTTCACATCACTTTGCACTGTTGTTTACCGGTAACGGGGACAGTGGGCATTATGATGTTCTTGAAAGGTTTAATGAAGAAAGGATTGAAAATAGAAAGAGAAAACTGAAAAAGTTTGTCTTCCTTTCATGGGTAGTGTTGCAAGTCTGGCAAGCCACAAATCCGCCTGATATTGCCGATTTCAATCTTAGGGCACGCCGCAGCAGAGCCACTTCAGGGCCTGGATAGTGTTGCAAGTCTGGCAAGTCACGAATCTGCCTGGTCATGCCGATTTTGATATCAAGTCACGCCACAACAGGGCTACTTTAAGGCCCTGGGTAGCGATGCAAGTCTGGCAAGACACAAATCCGCCCGATATGGCCCATGTTGATATTAGGGCATGCCACAGAAAATTTCTATACGGGAAGTAGCCGTCGTAATCCGATCCACGTACGAAAAAATCTTGCTCATAAATTTATTTCGTAACTGTTCAATTTGCGGGCTAGTATAAAATTCCGTTTCGAAAAGTTGAGTTAGATACAATATGTCATTTTATGCGTATATATTAACCATCGAAGCGAAGGAAATGGAAGCGAAGAACCGCAAACCGCTAATGTATTTCGGCGAAACCGCGGTAGGTTCTTCGATTCGAGCTGATGAGGACAGAGGCCTTCTTACGTTTAGACGATGGGTATATATATCGGTGGACCGAATGCCAATCATTTTGTTAATGACGCGGTGACCGGCCTAATAATAGATACCGAGTAGGACCGATTTTGTAGTAGACGAATTACCGCGTGGCGGTGTCCTTTTGGTAGTGCTGTGATCCTTCAACCGATCCCTTCGGGGGCCTCTGTAATTACATATCGCGACAGTGCAGGCGCCGCTCAGAAAATTTCTCGACCCCATATAGCTTCCGCCCTGAAATTCTAACCGGCCAATCAGCTTCCAAAAAAGAGAAAAAAACAACAAAAAAAACATAAAAATAAAGAATAAAAAAAAAGAGAGAAATCAACTCTTTATAGAAACTAAGAACTTTATATCTATTAGCAGCTACAACGTCTTTGATTAGCATCGTACCCAGCTGGTAATAGAATAACTAAATTTTAATTATGTACCCTGGTTTTTCTCTTTTTATACAATTCACTCCGCTACATAGGATTCGGGATATATGAGTATATACCACGATCGCCGCAGGCAAAGAACAATAAGAGAATTAACAACACAGATACTAATTTCACTAAAATCGTTCTGAAAATTTGAAAATTTAGTCTCAGTTTAGTGAAATTAATTTTAAAGATAGATTTATACATCTGTTATGATCCTTTCAAATCTCTTAGGTTCCTATGTATTAGTTCAGAATTTTCTGTCGGATACGAAACTGCATTTGATTTTCTGCAAATTTTAGTAATTTGAATGAACAATCAAAGCAATTTATGAAAATTAACTTTTTTAGTACATAATTAAGTCTATCAAAGCGATGGGCTTCTCCATTCTTCTTATCCACGTCGTGATAATAATGATGAATCACCTTATATATAGGATAGTAGAAAAATCTTTGAAAAATGTACGATCACAAAAGGGATATGAAATTAGTGGGTATCTATCCAACATAGCAGAAATATTGTAATAACAACCTGTGTATAATCGATAGGTGATTAGCGAAGTTTGCAGAGTTTAATAAATGCGAGATAAAAGTGCAAGTGGCATGCGATGGACGTGCGTAGAATAGACAATTACCTATTGACAGCTGGTTACGGATGAAACTTGAATGAGCTCGACCTGGCTCAGCGGGATAAAGTTGGAGGAAGCATTTTCCACACGAGATGTGTATATATATACCCGGGTATATGACACAGAGATAAAGTCGAATAAGTAGGCAGGCTGGTGAAGCCAGACTTATATAAGATAAGAATAAGCTACGTTGACATAAAATCTCTCACCTCGTCTTATTCTGATATTATGATCTGAGTGTAAGAAAATAGCCTCTACGTATTACAGTCGTTGATATGCTCGTAGTAACCGGTCTTTGACCAGTAAAGAGGACGTTTCTATAGTCAGATTGACCCCACGCTCAACGATACTAGCTACAACGATCATTAGAGGCATAGTTGCAATCCTTGCCATATCATATTCACGCAGATACTCGATATACTATTTGAACTTACAACATTTTCGTGTTTCGCCATAAAATTCGGCCGATCTTCATTCCGGTCATCCGTTCATTCCTTCATCCTTCTCGAAACGATTTTCAGAACGAAAATTCGTTTTGTTGGAAATTTTCTCACCGTGGAATGATTTTCGAATTCGATGAAAAATAACCCGAGTACAGGATTTTACCCCCTGCGCAATACGCTGCTGATATTCTATCATATAGGGGTGAAAATGTATTATTTTCAAATGCATAACGACGCAATTCACTTCGCAATATATCAACTGGTATAAAAATCGGTGTTAAATAAGACAAGAAAAATAAAAAATGGATTTATTTTACTGTTTCTTTCTTCTTCACAATCATAAACTATGGATCCCTAGAACTGCGGTTCGGTATTTAAGGGGTTCGCACCTGCAAAAAGCACTTTCATTTCACAGCCTGTAACCTGCAACCTAGTGTGCCCTATACAAACACAAATAATGCCCCATTGTAGGCATTGTCGTTGGGCTGGCGGCAGGTCTATCTGCCCACTCCCTGAGTCAGGTAGAGGTCCCCCAATCCCCCGGCCCTTAATTCTCCCTGCACGTTACCCCACGTTCAAATGTTACTTATATGGGACCCTAGCGTCAGCAAAGGCGATGACTTTCTGACAAATTTCAATCGTTTTTTTTTTTTTTATAAGACATTTTTCCGTCCTTTATTTCTACCCGCAGCTTTTATATCCTTACTTCAGTGCAGAAATATGACCGTTTAATCGTCACAAGTGCAGAAAGGATTTTAATTACATTTAAACGTCGATAGTTTTCATTCAATTATACTAATAACTCAGTTTTCTGGATCAACTTGATACAACTACTCGTTAAATATGATTTCGACTTCTTATTAAGTTTAATGAGAGAATACGTGTACAAGACGGTGATGTACACGGACCTGCATAACTTACGCTAGTTTGAAAATTAAACTACGAGTATATACACCATAGATAGATCGCGGGGTACGGTATAAGTATTATAGGTACGTACATAGGTAGAACAGGCAGGTATACGGGAGTCAAGATTTGCATCTGGTATGTTAACGGAGTAAGCAATTAATAACAATTGCTAGCTGGAGTAATCTCAGCCCACGTGTATGTAGGCATACCTGCAGCTGCATATACCTATATAAGTATACCTACACATATATATGGTCGATGCATGAGTCCTGCATTGCATGATACTCGAGTGGTGGCCAATACTCATATCTAATATACATATACAAATACTCATAGTCGGATGTCTTACCTGTGTCACAATACCCAACGTTTTCTATATAAAGTGATTAAATTTCATTCGTCTTTAATTTCATATCACGTTGATATTAATAGATACATGTCGTGTTTTTTTTTTGTTGTATATCACCTATATATACCCATAAACAGTTATCTAGAGTTCAAATATCTGATTTACAGACACACTTTCATATGGATCGATTTATTAGAAAAATGATTGAATATCATTCCTTCTATGCAACTCTTTACCTACCTATAATACACCTCACATCTATACTATAAAACTTGGGTTGGCAAATGCTTAACAATAAGTAATATTGATCCGACAGAGGAAAGCTGAAATGCCGATAAAAGCGATATCTTCTTGTCGGTATAGGTATATAGGTGTATAGGTATACGCGCAGGAACTATCTGACCGTAGCTGTAGGTTTACTGAGCTGCTGTAAGGTATAGGGACCGTAAGGCAGCCAGCCACCAGGTATAAGTTCTCTTGGCGCGACGGAGAGTTGAATGCCGGGGCCAGTTGGGGCCGGATCATATCCCCCTCTCCAAGATGGCCGCCAGGTAGTGGGTCCCTCTGGCAGGAGCAAGAGCTGGTGTGCCAGGGGAAGGGTGCCGCATCGCAGGTGCCGCCATGTCAGTACATGCCTAACTTCGAAGCCGCGTGGAGCAGTCGGTTAGTCACGCGAATCCGTGCTCCGAGTACCACGTTCCGATAGGATTCATCCCCTAAAAGGCCCCCCCGAAAGTATATCTATAGTGATAACGGGGCCCGGACGTGGGTTAAAAGAGCTAATACATATCGGTACTTAATGTAGTATAAACCGCGTGCGAGTATAGAGTGTTTGTGCGTGCGTGACCCGGGTTTTTCGGCCTCGTTGCCGTCGTTATATAGCTGTGCCGCGGTGCGCTGGACCGTCTCGGGATGTTGTTGGGAGAGGCGATCAGGGCCCGCTGAGCGGCACGATTCGACGAGCCCGGCTCGTGTACATGTATATATACGTATATACGTGGAGTCAGGCCGTTGGGCTGATGCAGGAGTTGCCCAGGAGGTTCGAATGAACGAAAAAATTTCAAAACCACCTCGCGTCGTGCCCAGAGTTAGAAATCAGGGTTGATATACTGAAATGGACCAAAGAACCTGCAACGTTACTAGAACGGCGATGACCACCTAAAATATATCTGTACGATAAAAAAAAATACGAGCTCAAAAATTATCAAACTTAAACATATCGCATCTATTTTCCTATCTCTCTCTCCTACAAAATACCAGGGACCTAAGGAGGGAGAGAATATATCTAGGAGGAATTCGCCCCTTTATAGATGATGGGATCGCGTGTTGGAACGTGACGAGACGTTCGCAGGATTTCTTTCAACTACCAATCTTCTGCGAATCATTGATTTTTTTTTATTTATTTATTTTTTTTTTATATTTTTTGTTAATAGTGTAACGTTACTTACGTATCGTATGAATTATTCGTATTATATTATTATTATCGTTATTTTACCAATATCAAATGGAAGAGATATTAATCTCGATACTGTGACAGTGTTTATACATGTAATAATATAGTGCTGTAACATACTGGATTAAAGAAAAAAAAAAATTTGTGTATATATACCTAAAGCAGTGAAATTATAGTGTTTTGTGTGTTATAATCGTGTATGGGATATACACTGAATTGTGTCAAAGAAAGTTTTCAAGATCGTTTAAGGATCCCTTGAAACAATCGACAATCGACGAATATATAGTGAAACGCAAAGAGTATAGAAGAACAAGAAAAAAAAAAGAACAAAAAATGGAACCCTCTTGCAGGTAATCCTCGTTTACGAGGCACCAGGATGCAGCCAGCACAGGTCGTCCTCCTGCTAGTCCTAGGGACGTCTTTCGTCCCTGGACCAAGAGCCGAGCTTGTCCGGCACCTGGAAGTGTCTGAAAATGCTCCCCCGGGTACCCGGGTGGGTTTAATAGACGCTGAAAGTCCGCCTTACCTGATCGTTCACGTGCTGGGTTCTGCGGTCGAGGCAGATCTGATCGTCGATCAAGCTACCGGCGAGATAAGGACCAGGGTGCCCTTGGACAGAGAGACAAGGGCATCTTACAGTCTCGTCGCGTTACCGCAAAACGGCGATAACGTTCGCGTCGTCGTTAAGGTCCTCGACGAGAACGATAATGCGCCTGTATTTCCTAGCGATCACGTCGACGTTGAATTCCCTGAGAATTCACCTAGGGACGCTAAACGCGCTCTTCCACCGGCCAAGGACCCGGACTTGGGTCAATACACGACTCAAAGATACGAAATCGTATCTGGTAATGTCGGGGATGTGTTCAGGTTGGCGCCACACCGAGGCAGAGATGGGGTCCTGTATTTGGACCTTCAAAACTCTGGATCTCTCGATAGAGAATCGAGAACGAACTATAACCTCGTGATAGAAGCCTTGGACGGTGGTGCTCCGCCACTAAGATCTCGGTTACGGGTGAACGTGACGGTACAAGACGTTAACGATAACCCACCGATTTTCAATCAAACTCGATACTCTGCTAGTGTGCCGGAAAACGCAACCGTCGGAACGTCGGTGCTGGCAGTAAACGCGCGGGACTTAGACGCCGGCGATAACGGAAAGATAGAATATTCTATAAACAGGCGGCAATCCGACAGGGAAGAGATGTTCAGGATAGATTCGGAGACGGGTATGGTATACGTGAACAAACCGCTTGACTTTGAGTCAAAGGAAAGACACGAGCTGGTTATCGTTGCCCGGGACAGAGGCGCTCAACCACTCGAAGCTAGTGCGTTTCTTTCCGTTCGGGTGACGGATGTTAACGATAACCAACCTGCGATAACCGTTATATTTTTATCCGACGATGCGACTCCGAAAATATCCGAGAGCGCTCAACCCGGGGAATTCGTCGCAAGGATATCCGTCAGCGATCCTGATTCCAGGACAGAATACTCTAACGCAACGGTCACGTTGTCCGGTGGCGATGGCCACTTCGGTCTTGCTACACGAGACAATATTATCTACCTCGTCGTCGTAGAACGGCCCCTGGACCGCGAGGAAAAACCAGTCTACGAGCTCTCCGTCGAGGCCACAGACGCCGGTACACCGCCGTTGCGTGCCGCTAGAACTTTCAGACTTCTTGTGACTGACGTTAACGATAACGCGCCAAAATTTGGACGAGATTACTACGAGGCTCATCTTCTTGAAGCCTCGGAACCGGGTACATCTGTCGTTCAAGTGTCAGCCACCGATTTGGACGAGGGTGCAAACTCCGTGATAAGATACTCGCTTAAGAATTCCACCTGGTTTACAATCGACGAGTATACGGGCGTGATAACAACCGTCACACATGTTGATTGCGAGGCCGATCCCGCACCAAAGTTAATTGTATTTGCTACCGATTCCGGTCGACCTCCGCTCAGTAGTAGTGCAACTGTTCAGGTCACCGTTCATGACCTTAACGACAACGAACCGATCTTCGAGAAGCCACTCTACAATGTGAACGTTTCGGAGGATCTGCCGATCGGACGCTGTTTTCTCAAGGTAAGAAGCACCGATTTTTATTTTTCAACTTAACTTTTATCTTGTGCGTATCGTGCAACAGGTATGCATTTCGCGAATCTATTTTCGTATTCGTCGATACTTTCTTTCAATATTCACATCACATGGTGTCCACAAAGGATGAACAATGGAAGACGACGATGCGGAAAAAAAAAAAAAGAAAAAAATACCTTCGACCATTTCGCGAAAGATATTGCGGTTCTGGTCAGGTGAATAAACCGAGTAGCAAATCAGTTTTCGATATCCTTATCAAAAACCGGAAATATAACGATATGTGTGACAGAAGAATTTAGCCGAATAATCGAAGATGTTTATGGAATGAATGTGCAATAATTCATATCGCAGTTTAAATTTCCGTTCAAGTTCTGCGGATTATATTTATGTAGAACGTACGCCGAGGTGGTTACATTATGTAAGCTTGAAAGTAATGTATTGTATGCATGTGAATACGTATAATAAGGAGTTGAAGGCTCGGCTGGTTGACGGAGTGACTGTCATTCATAACGCCCGAGTTTTATCTGTTTTCTTCTTCGAGATTGCAGTCATCCGCATTGATGGCTTATACACCAAGGATGAATAAGGTCCCCCTGGGCCTGATGCCTAAGAAAATTCGAAAGTATATAAGCGCTCGCGAGTGGATCTTTCAATGATCATTTCGTGGGCCCGTGGGTTTAGCTCCGCGGATGTTAATTGTTGGCCCGATGTCATATTTTATTGGTGTTTCAGTACCTAGTTCAATGTTGATTTATAATTGTTGTCAAGTCGGGTATAATTATTATAATTACAGATTTTTCGTCTGTCCATAGCCGGGAATGAAATTGACCAGGCGTCCGACGCGCCCCACGAAACAGGTTTAGACTTTCGTGCTACAAGAACGATGCGCCAAATATTAATTAGCAGTTCGTGATTCGCGGCTAGGCGACCCGACCGTTGTTTTCATTATCCTCTGACTAATATGAAACTATTTGCCGTTTGACTGTAATTAGCGAGCATCCCATTAGTCCCAACTCTCACTGCCTGTAATACATATATGCAGTATATATGTACAATGCACATCATTCATATACACATGTATATATATATATATATACACAAATGCAACAGTCTACCTGGACCTTGCGTTATAAACTCAAACCAGAATCAACGAACCAATTTTTTTTTTACTTTTATCTTCAGTCCCGCGATTCCACTCTCGCAGGACTACTTCGTACGAAAAGAAGACACTTTCGCACGTGGACTGAATCCCTTTGCTCCGCCAACTCCCTTCTTTTACAACCGTGCTGCATATACACGTTTATCTCAACTGCCTAACAAATATTCTTAAATATCTTTTACCTCTTCAGAAATGGAATAGTTATTCCTCTCTTTTTATGAAGGAAATGATAAAAAATGGCATCGAATCGATAACAGAAAATTAACTCAAAGTTGAATCGCCGAATTTCATTTAATCTTTTCTCGGCTCATCATTTTCGGACAGCTATTTTTACGATCTAGGTTCTAGAATAGAATAATCGTATCCTATGTATGATGAGCGATATACATTTCAAATTGACAGTCATATGTCGCCTCGTCCTGGACATATATATGTATATATATGTGTAACCTATGGCCCAGAACACCTACCTGTGGATAGGTAAGCGAGTATACAAAGTGATGGGTAATAGTTAACCACCATCTGACATCTGGCGTAACGTGAGACTCTGGCGTATTCACGTACTAGTACCTACGTGGATACTGTGTTACATACCGATGAAGGTACTGGTATCTACATAGACAGGCTATACTCCGCTTTCAAGTATAAAACAACCGGCGTTTACGACCCCTCGACTCTCGCGAGTTTTGCACCGTATGTTTCGCTTTCCTTTTTGCACCATTTCTCTTGGTAATATACAAAACCTGCGGTGTTTATCTGCGCTGATGAATCCAACGTTTTAAATTATGCTAAACGGGTGAAGCGAGCGAATTGGTACAATTTGGTCAACGGAGGTTTGGCTCAGACTGACGGCCATGACAGCAATCGCACGCGAAAGGGGTGTTGGTATAAAATTTAATGAGGATAAAAACTGAGGTGAACAAACCCCGCGAGTTAATCTTCCATATAATTACTTTGGCATCGTCGAGGAGACTATATTGTTTCATAAATTATCATCGGCAAAACAGTTGGTTGGATGCCTGCAGTCGTGGGTTTTAATGGTTCGCATGCCGCGGTTCGAATGTATACTTTTATTTCTGAATTATTATCTTCTCCATTCATTCTGAGGTAGCTATACCAAAGTAATCCTTGTTTACTAATTAACCCGCGTTACTTAAGCCCAGGGAATTATATAAACGGCATAAAGTGCTTGACCGATGAACGTACACACGTAACTGAACCTATACCGAACTCTAGTTGACTTTCTTAACTTAATACATCTATATACCTAAGTTGTTATAATTTTATCAGTAGGAGGGATAAAAATCTCCATCAAAAAATTTATACTACCGAAGGAAAATAACCAGGTGTATATGACTTTCGTATTGCAGGTAGTGAAAATAGCGATGTAAAAAAGCGCACGAAATAATTGCGTCGGGGCTCTTAGCTCTAGCGGTAAAACGCCTTGAGCGATGATTATAACTAAGCAAGGATCTGGCCTATACGACGAGCGAAGTTCTTTCAATTAATGGAACTCCAGGGAAAATTACTCTTCTCTTTGCATTCTCTTTCTCTATCTCAATCTATCTCTGTTTATATCTCGAGGTCCTCATTACTTGCAAGAGGTCGCAGGTGTCTCACTAAGAGAGAGGCGGAAGTGTGTCTAAGAGTGCGTTTACTTCGACCAAGACTTCACGCGCGACCCACTGCACTCTCTTCTTCCTATATGATACTTCATTTGCAAAGTTTAAAGTTCAGCGAAATCGTGTTACATAGGAGATACAGTATATCGTTCGCTTTGGTTGAAATATCATCAAAAACCTTGTCGCCCTAGGACAGGTAAGGGGAGGAAAAATTATATCCGCGTATTTCCACGCTCTGATATACTCCTATGTGTAACGTGATGGTATTTCTTGGCACGATGATGGGCAGGGCACCCGCCACTCTCGTATTCCAAGAGCAGAGCAGAGAGTAATCCCACGCAGGTCTGTGCAGAGGACGTGGACAGATAGTAGGTATATACTCAAAGAACAACTTTCGACGAGTGCAGCAACGCTCTACCGATGCACGTTGCGTGCACGCGCTGATGGAGGAGAAAGCGGCCTTAACTTGCCCGACGAGATGCACCGCTCGCGCGAAAATTTTTTCCTCTTTCTTTTTCTTTTTCTTTTCTTCTATCGTCTCATTTTCCGCTCAACACACAATTATAATATAAGTACTTTGGAAAAAAAAAAAAAAAATACAAGGCCAATATGGAATTCGTAACATTTACAAATCCCCGTCTCGTTGGACCGGAGCCTTTCACAGATCGTAGCATAAGAGGAATTGTCTCTTTCGTGGAGAGATGCCTTCATAGATAACGCGTTCTTTTTTTTTTTTTTTTTTTTCACTACAAGCTAGCTAGGAGAAAGGCAGCAGTTCTTTTTTTCATGCTGTTTTTCATCCCGAACTCGAGGGATAAAGTAACCCTACTTTAAAACCACGACCCAGGCATCTCTGGAACGTGTGAAGCACCCTTAAGGCGTTACGGCGCTGACATGATTGACCTATTCAGTCTTAGAACACGGTGCACGTCTGGGACAGGGAAATGTAGATAAAATAATGACTTGAGTAACAGGCGAGTCCAGTAACTGTAGGTAAGATTCTAAAGGACCATTAATCGTGCCAAATCCATACGTCGATTATGGAAATTTGACTTATCTATTGATCGTTAGACCGGAAATGATATTGTAGTTGTAGGACATCTATACCCGCCTATATCTAGATTTTAACTTTTATCATTACACACAAGTGTTGAAATTTCACACTTCGCATTCATGTCAGTCAGACCCAAGCGAGACAATGGCTGTATATTTGAATGGCGAATAAATCTATTATGCAGTGTTGACAGTAGGCGGTCACGATGCAGCGCATTTCCTGAGGTCAATTCACATTCAAGATTTCAAATCTCCCGCTACTTCAACGAGCTAAATGGCGGGAAAACAATTTCTATTGAAAAACTAATACGCTCAAACTAAGATGATAATTCCGGCTTTACTTTAAGTATGAAGCCAGGTATATCGGAATCTTGAATCTCTTTAAGCGGTCAGTGCAGTGTAGCATTTCGTTAACAAATCGTTGTTATCTATACGAACGATAATATTGCATCTTTTATCAGTATCTCAATCCGTAACTACAACTCGTAACTAAATAGGTGCGTTTAAATGTCTGGCGTGCAATTTTTCTCGCACGCGTCACGCTCCGATAAAACCAGGTTAGTGTTACAGAGGGAACGCGAGAGCCAAGACGGGATCCCCCTTCGGTCTCGCGACCTCGCCAACAACGAATTTTTATACTCTTACGCGTACGCGCCGGGACATTCAGAGACCATGCAGTCGACGTCCGAAACTAACCGAACCGAACGTATATATGTACCAATTCCGATTTATTGCCTTTGAGTCATTAGCGCGATACCCTTTCGGATATCTTTACTTGCCAGTCAATAAATCCCATAAAGAACCATGAGAAATACAGATTAACTATATATAGGCATAATATATATACCTATACAGCTAGTATATACCGAGGTGGATTATCAGCGAGGTAATATCGTCCGTATCACTACCTCATCTACCAACCTCCTCATATTTCTGCACTGACTTTCATTCTACGCGTTCATATTGGTTTCGAAGTTTTTTTTTTTTTTACAGATTCGATACGATTACTTCATTCTATATACCTACGTATACAATTTACCTATAAGATCATATTTTCTACATATGAGAAATCGAGTGGGTTTATTTAAATGAAATTTTAGAATTGTTCCGATTTTAGATAGGAAATTTTTTTCAGAACTATTACAATTTTGTTTTGTTTTCTTTTTTCAATGAAAGCTGTCAGATTTTTGCTAAAAGATGATAAACATAAGCCTTTTATTTCTATCTATGTAAATGACTGTAAATAATTCAGAAGATCGTAATCAAATAACGTTGGACATTAGATTGACCATTTACACTATGTAATTCGAGATTTTGGAAAAAAAAAAACTTTGATAAATCTAAGGCGAAGTGTCTATGGCTAGTACGTTTCAATTTAAACGAGTAATAATCGCCTCTATCGTAAATTTGAACTTTTTATTTCCATCCAAGTGCCATCGATGTCACACGAAAGGTGTCTGAATATTTAACTCATTCATTCTCCGAAAATACCAATCGTCAGTAAATTTATGCACATGTAAATATTTCCGGGTTCAAAAAAAAAGAAAAAAAAAAAAAAAGAGCCAATTACAGTTTTCAACTTTTACTGACAGTCAGTTTAACAATCAAAGTTCAAGATCATGAAATAGAAACCTCAAGTCGAGGCGGAAGTATGTTACGAAACCTTAAACTTGTACAGTTCATCGAAAAAAGAGGTTGAATTTTCGAAAAAATTATACAAACGCTATTTCAACAATGGGAACGGGTTCAACTCGTTTTGTCGAATTCTTAAAGACAACTCATTTCCATCTTTCCATATGGATATGGCTGAAACGTTTTAACTTATTTTCGCGAATTCCTTCGAATAATAGTCCGGTCCTCTGTACCTGCACAGTTATTCTAGTCTCTGGTTTATTTACGCTGATCGTAGGTAGGTAGGTAGGTAGGTAGGTACTATGGGGGGGAAAAACCGCAATGACTATGTGAGCGAATATCTCCACACGTAGGTTAAATTCACCTTTAGCTAGACATTGCGTATGTACGTATCTTAGGAACTCTGCGGAAGACTCGGTTCTATGGATATGTATATCTATAGATATCATAGGATAGCATAGCATACCATACCATACCATACCATACTCTATACACTCGTTGAACGGAGATCAGAAACATACAGAGAGAACTCTACTCTCCTCTCCTCTCTTCTCTTCTCTTCTCTTCTGCAGCCCACGCTTTCATAACTCCTGCATTAACAACCGCCTTCACCTACACCGAGGCGGTCTTCGATATGGTATATGCTGGTATTCAGATACGCTATCGCCATAACCACCCTGAGGCAACGCTGCTATTCCTTTGGATCAAGAACCCGGCCTACCGGGGCGTATTTAGCGGTAAGCTCGTTACGGAATGAGTTTATAAGGTGAACCGCCTCGCAGCTCCCCTCATCATCTACAGCTCTTCACGCTGCTGTTAAAGACATCTCTTCAGGCTTTTATACCGCATTAATTTGCTCAAGAAATTCTTCTAACAGTATCCTTACGCTTATAAGTTATAGACATACGTGCGAAATTCGAATCAGCAAGATCATAGCGGTGCAATTAATCTCTTACAGGGCAGTAAAATCGCACGGGAATAAGAAAAAAGTAAGAAAAGGTGTTTTACATCCTTGCAGGTATTCATACACGGCTCCGCGTGATCATTATAACTACGAGTCAGTTCATACTATTAATAGTTTAGAACTCGGATATCAAATGCGGCATCTAAGTTTCACCTCAAACAAGAGACAAGGAATTGCTCACGTCTACGATGTCACTTGCTGCAGAGGAACGATGATTATACCTGTTGCGGAGGTATACAGTGGAAGGCTCGTATATTTCGTTGCAACTGGATCATCTAGCTTCGTGATATATTCTTCCGGGTTTCTATAATCGTACAATTTCAACTCTTTGATAGATAAATCACATTATTTTTATACCTAATAGTTGAATTTTCTTATCCAGCTGGATTTTTCTTACGATCATACGAGTAAAAATCTCGCTACGTAAACTTCCTTCGAAACGACAGTTGGCAATTAGAACATAGTGGAAGCAGGTGATCCTGCTTCCTTTCGTCTGGTAATAATATCGTCCTAGTATAGAGATTCTTGTAAAAAATAACATTTACCTTCGATTAAACGTGGAATCTAAACTAACCCACGCCCACGCCTGTGCCATATGGTTCGTTCTCGCAAAATAAGGAAATAAAAGAGAACCTGGGTCCTCATATGCTCGCGTATAAGGTCGCGTTATAGATGGTAAACCACAGGCAGACTGGCTGGCTTGCAAGCAGGCGCCCAGGGAATCCACTGCGAAGGTATAAGGATCTTGACTATTATGACGCGCGGATACACTAAACCGATTCTTGGGAACGTTTTTGACCCTACCACCTGCTGTTCGCGCGAGTTTTGTCTCGGGATCCCGGTTCTTATGGTATGTCGTGTTTAGCCATGGTATAACACCAAATACATAGTAGGCTCCTGGTATGCGATGGTCACACGTCACCGGAACCAGATTACGCAACGTTCACCCTAGTCAACGATCTCCGCGGGTTTTAAAACCGCCTAAATAATTCGCTGAACCGCACATTTTCACCAAGAAGAAGTTCAAGATTGAAAGTAGATCCGAAGGAATGGATTATATTATGAAACGTGTTTCGATGGATACGTTGGATAAAGGCGTAAATAAATGAATAATACAAGCGTATAAAAGTTGAGATATAAATTCCGCTTTTGAAATTCTTATTTCGCGTCAACTCGAGCATTGCATAGCTAGACGCTGGGCAGCATTGGATGCCGGACGCCGAGACGCCCAGACGTTGGAGGATAGTTTACGACCTCGGCGCTCTCTAGGCCTTCGACCGACCACCTGTCGTTGCTGCACCAGCGTCCTGATGTGCACCGAGAGATCCCAATCCTCGTGAAACCCACACGTATAGCTATGCCGATACACGTGCGCAATAGGTATAAGCTTTATACATGGGGATGCGATATCTTCGCCTTGGTCAACGCTGTGAATCCGACGTTTTGATCTGTGGTAAAGTTTTGCTCAAAGTAGGTACTTGCTTGGTATCAAACTTATACCTTCATGTAATCTAAACGTATATAATAAATAAAATAACCGCGAGAAATAGATCGTCGTGAAAAATAATCAGCAATGTATACTAAAGCGTGATTAAACTCTCTTAACTACATCCGTTAGCTTTACCTCGGAAGCTTTCCGACTAATTATAGCAGCTATAACACGGCAAGAAACTCGTTATGTCAATTAGCAAGCTTGGCTTTACCTAAACCCTTTAATATATGACTGTTTGCGAATCGTAAGAATCTAGTCCCTTTTTGCAAATGATTTCTTGACCGTAGCAGGTGGATTTGTTTTTCTCAGTCTGTGAAAGGTCCACGTCGATGTCCTGAATTAGATTCCTACCCTCTCAGCACCGGCTATTCGCTTTTTCCGGGTGCTCAGGCGCCAAGATATAAATGCGAAATGTTAGCTGAGCCCGGAGATACAAACGAGACGAGTCGGAGTAAAGTAATGCGTATCTGATAGCCGCTACGACTGGCATTTCCAATATATATTCTACCGGCTTCGGACTGGGGTTAACGTGGACTTACGGTACAGGGAAAGGCGAGGCAAGGTAAGGTAAGGTAAGGTAAGGCAAGGCAATGCAAGGCAAGCTGAACCGAACAGGCGTCTATCTTGCCTGCTTTTACTTTCGCAAGTTATTGCTCGAAACGTGGATTTCTTGCAGCACCTAGTTTGCCCGCAATGTGCAGAGGGCTGGGGCCGAGGCACCCGCGTTGCAAATATATCCGTGAGGATAAACTAGTAAATGCTAACGACTATCGCGTATATTTAACACCGAGGACCAACGCGGACTTTAATCTGTACCAAGACGATCATATACATATATGCACACAGGTATATGCGATAATATATACGTTTATATAGCTGTTACAAGTATGTGTATAACAGGGATGTGATTATCGCGAAATAAACTGGGTCTGGTGAGTTAAGAGGCTTGAAATAGCAGGTGTATATATACGCTATACAAGGTACGAAAATATTTTTATTAAATAAATTATAAGTGAAGAAATAATAGCGAAAATTGATCATCGACCAGCTGTTAGTTAATTTGGATATTTATGATTCCTTTAGTTTAATTATTATCGTTCTCTGCCGAGGTCGGGGTCTGCCATAACTCAACGTTTGAAGAGCGAGTATAAGAGGTACAAAACGGGAGTCGGAAGAGCCGGGAATAATCGTTTCTACTTTTCTTTTTAAGACTGTAAACTCTAGAGGTTATAATACGGCCATTCCGTAGGCTAAATATCAAAAGTTTTACAAATTACTTTATAATGCTGCCTTCTTAATTACTACACTAGTATAATATGAGGCGAACTAATACGACGCGGTTCAATCCCTCCGAAACTTATTTCTTGATACCTAGGGGGCTTCGGAATTCTAAACACGCGTATGCAGAGCACTGGTGTGGATTTATAAATCTCAATGTTACGTATATAGATATACATATTACATAGGTATATAATGTATATATGTATATATACATCTCTGAACTCTGATGATCGCACGATGTCGTTAATTTTACTAAACTTTTTCACGGTTGCAAATTACACTTTGTTATCGCGTCTGAGCTGGTGTTGTTTGGTGCTTCAGGGTCTCCGTGCTGAGGGAATTAAAACTTTCAATTCAAGAGTGAATTACGTGGGTCCAGACGGTTGTAGTAAAAAAAATTTGCGAGTCGTTATGAATTTGCTTCATCCGGCGTAAAAAATTAATTCCCAACTTCTGCTCTGTTCTCGCCGAGCAAGAAGCGACATTATATATCTAAAGAGAAGGGAAGACCCTTGAAGAGAACATCACGAACGTGCAAATGAATCCTCGTGTCTCTCAGTGCCAAATGCGTTACCAAAACGAACCGAATATCATGAGGGAGTATAATTCAAAAGTATTTTCTCCGCTCTTGTTGCTATTGAAATCATATGAATTTATCAGAGAAGTTGTTAGGTATACGTATACGTAGTGAGAGCCAGTAAAAATAGCATTAAGAAAGCGACGAGAGGATAGAAAATTAAAGTAATGGGCGCGTTATCTGATTGCTGAAATCAGGGGTCCAGAAAACCCTTCGTCTTCACCCTGTAGGGAAGAGAAAAGGATCGTATGTCTCTGTGTGAGAGAGAAAGAGAGACTTACCTAGAGTAAGAAGAAGCGAGGGCTGTTGGGTCTGCTTTTTTAACGGGGTGGGCCTCCTACAATGACAGATTGGCTTTTAGCGAGGACATGTTTTGGCAGTTTTTCTAAATTGCTTCAACTTTTCACCGTCACAAACGCCTTCGGGTTTCTTTTGCAAGAATTTCTATCGGCTTACGATTTGAACGAACTAAATTGACGAAGAATATGAAGCTTCGTGATTATTGGGGTGTAAAAAAGATGAAAAGAAACAGTAAGGTTTCCCGACAATTTCCGCTTTTGATCGTAACATGACTGAGTAAAAAGAAAAAAAAAACATTTTCAAAAGTGGTAAGAATTTTTCCCAGCTTAAAGAAAATTGATTTCTGCATCGTAACGTCGCTGGTTAGCCTGGAACTAACCTGTTCGAAGACGTCTAGTCATCAGAACTTCTTCGGTCTATTTAATTAATCTTCGGTTAAGACAAAGGCGGTTCCGTAGCCCCGGACAAATGGACAAACGTCAAAACGAATCCGAGAACAAAACCGTGTCGGGTTCTTGAAAAGCGTGCAAAATCCTTTGGTAGGTGTGCTGCGACCTCGTAATGTTGCTGCCGCAGTAGGAGTAGAAGCGGTAAAGTAAATTCTAGTCCAGAACCGGCTAACGGTTTTCAAGTCCCTCGGTGCGATAAGCACCGCCACGCAACGTCGTCTCCAAGAAACAGGATTCCCTAATAAAAAAAAATCTTATCTCTTTTTTGACCTAAAATTATAATTTTTTTTTTTACTCGCACGCACATATGGGTGCGAGCGGTCAACTAGGTATTATCCTATAACCGAGACTCTATCTTCTTTTGTTGCAAGCAACAGTCAATAAATAAGAAAAGAAACTATCGTTTTACGACCGAATTAACAAAGCATTCTCCAACTAAACACACGGACACATACACCTACGCCTTTCATGTGGGTCGAAAAATTCGGCTTCTGCAACCCGGTTGTCTTCATTGCATAATTGCGTTACAGTTACGACTGGCGAGTGGCGTGCGTGAGTTAATCCGCCATATTTCACGGTGCGCCTAGTCCATGGGTCGTAGCTTGTACGCCATGAGTCAAGGTCCAAACGTTTCTATGCAGTCTAGTTTTTAATGAGGACGAGTTGGAGCACCAGAGCACCGGAGCACCGGACCATCAGAGCATCATGGCATCCTGGCAGCGTTGGGCTAGGTCGACACGGTCTTCTTAAAACTTTAGATACAAGTTGGGGGCTCCTAACTTGGGGGTTGTGTAGTGCGGGGAGATCGGGATACAGGGATACGGGGATATGGGGATATGGGCGACGGAGGGACGTGCAGGAGGTAAGAGGGACGATGAGGGAGAGAGTGAGACCAAACTAAGGTACGAGCGAGCGAGAGGAGGCCGGCATTCCACGGGGCCCGTATTAATTATACCGGGTCCACTGATGCGCGCTAGTGCAAGCGAGAAACAACATTCATCCGTTGGTCGAACAGAGATGAACCTACCTACAGTGGAAATACGCTAACGTAGATCTATTTTCTTCTTCAGATACATCTGATGAGTCCTGGAAATCCCCACACAAATATTTATCGCAATATTTATCCACGATACTCGTTCATCGACATCTTATCGAATTATCGATAAAATTTGCAAATGCCGTTCACGTCATCCCCTAAAAGTTAACTGATAACATTTTTGAGTAAAAGTGCACGAAGATTTCATGCGATATAATGACTAGATATTTTCGTTTAAGGACTTTGCTGACCGATGTTTAGGCGAAATATGAAAGATTGATGTTGGTGTGAATGTTCACATAAGTCGTTTTTAAAGAACGAATGAAATTTCTTTATACAAACTTGACCATGGATGGAAAATCGGTTTTTTTTTTCCTTACACTATGGGTTACGTCGAGTCTAAAGTTAGCTTGGTTAGAGTATACGCGACCTGACCACAGCGAGACGAAGAACGAGGAAGAACGCCTTGGAGAACTGAGAAGGATGGAAAATAAATTACCTCTAGGACCAGAGGATGGTAGGGGTCGGGATACGATGGGCTGGGTTGAAGCCGACGTTCTGCTGTGGCCCCCTAGTAAAATTGCACCACTAAACCCTGCGCCGTTGTGGCCACTGGAGCCACTGAAGCCACTGGAGCCACCGAAGTAGCGTTTAAAATTCTTCTCCTACATTCTATCTCTCGTCTCATAGCCTCTTACACATATCGGTAAGCCCGGTATGTATATGGTATACTACCCGTAACCATAGTACCGATGTGTTCATAGAAGAGAACAACAACGTCGTTGCCTTAGCGTGCAGGACTTGTTGACGTTCCTTGATCGCGTGCGGGGGCGAACTTTGCCTCATTTTTTTTTTTTTATTACAACTTGTAGGTGAGGTGGCCCTAAACTTCCTTCTTACTATTTCACCAGTTTATTCTTAAACCCTTATCCGTTTCAACCTGCAACAATATTTTGATACCGACCACCAACTGCGCTGTTGTTTTTGCAACAACAAACTATTCTACTTTATGACTAGTTTATGCAGAGTGAGTTCCGAGCCAAACCTCTTCAGACTACCATAATATACCTACTATATGTAAGCGCGTATACAGACCACAGCGTTTGTCGGAAGATGTTCCACCATGAAATACCTTTCGTATTATAAGGTACCGAAATGACTCCAGAGAAGTGCTGGTCTGCATTTTTTCAGTTGGAAGTATATTCCAGGGAATAATCTGAAAATAATTGTGGGATAAAACTGATTTTGGATAAAATTATTTTGGAACGTTTTTTTTTTTTTTTTATTTGTCTTTTTTCTGAAGATTGATCGAGGACAAGGACCATTCGAATATCGTAGTTGAATTGAAGGGATTTCCGCGAACCAATTTGTCCGTTGTATTGAACAGCGAGTCGTGGAACACCGGGATATCGGGACGGGGCTTCTTGCTTTGCCAACCAGTGGTTGGCGTGTGAGATGATTTCAGTGTCGGGGCCACGCGATCGCCGCGGGCGTCTTAGCCCTCCGTTCTGCCAGATATGGCGTCCTGGACCTCGTCGTCCTTCTGTTATCCGCGTCTTTGCAAAGAGCTCGATATCCTGTAGACCTTAGAGGTCCGTGGCTCTATAGCTACTCCGAAAGTTTACTGTCCGAAGATATAATGCACGAGTCACGCGATCCCATCGTAAAGGGGGAAATGGTGATTGAAGGGAAAAATAGTCCTCATAAGTGCGTCGTCTACGAGCTACTTTTTGCGCCAGGATTTAAGGACCAAAACTCTTTCCGTACCCTATAAGACCGCAATGTTCGCGTCTGTTGTGAGAAATCGAAAAACAAATTACAGCCGAGGTTTGCCCGAGTCACCGTTAGACGATTTATCAAAAATTAATTATCCATTAGGTGGATTGAGTAGAAAAATGTAGCTTTGTGGCGGACAATGGATAGGGAAACCCATCTATGTATTATATATGTACAAGTTTATGTATGTAGTACACATATACATATATACAGAGTATAGAAGTACATGAGAGATCCCTGCAGCCGGGTAGAGTTGGGATGGAAGGCACAAAAAATCCGTCCACGCCTACCAGCATCCTGCTGGCATCAGGATCTTCTGCTGGCAGCAAGATCCTTTTCTTTTGCGTGGGTGCTTAAACTTTGCCCGACACTCGGCCCTCCAATTTCTCAGCTAGAGCTGTCTGAGCCCTATAGAGTAGAGTGTAGTAGGTGCCACTTTTTTTTTCATACCAACATCAAAACCGAACTCATATATGCTGTAGCTAGCTTGAAGATGTGAAGCGAGTGTATTACTATCCTTGGTCATGAAACCAGAGATCAGATAACGGGCGTTTTTGCTCCTTTAGAAACGTTCGGTTAGTGAGAAAGGGATAAAGTATTAGTCAGAGGTCGCGAGATGTTATACTGCAGGGTGTCCTTTAGCCAGTTCGAGCCCCAGGTCCCAGGACCTGACATCCTCGTATTCGCGGTCCTTCGCATACCTCCGCGCTGTTAATAACATCAGAAACGGTGTGTCAGGCGCAAGGACATTTTAGCAGATCACGTTAAATCGTAGAATTAGTCCCCCAGCCCCCTTAGCTATAACTTATGGTATTTATCTCGTAAACCTGGCTTTCGTCCTGACCCCCACACCTTATTTATAACTGCGGACAGGTTCACACTATTCCAACCACCGATGTTCGTGCACCAGCCATCGTATACCTACTCCATCTCTTTTTTTTCATGATAGTTACACTGTCACACGGACTGTACGCTATGTAAACCCGGGGCGCGTATATTACATCTCTTCGTACCTACTGCGGATGCCAAGCGAAAATACGCGCAACAAGAAGATGCTTATTTTTTATTTATTTTTTTTTTTCTGGTCCACGCTATGCTTACCCGGCTTTGAATCTAACTCTTCACCATGAGGTGGATTGCAGGTACAAGCTAACGGACATTGGATATGCCCACAACCGGTGGACACCTCGATTCGCATGTCAGTGTTCTGAACTTGCCACATATTCCAAAAGAACGGATGAGGCTGTTTTTCTTTTGGAAATAATGGGAAATGGACATTGCTCATCGTTAAAGATTCTCTTTCGTTTTTTTAAGAGTCATTCGTTCAGCGTGAGGGTAAAGAGTTCGCAAAGTTTACGATCTCCGTGGGTTGATTCTTAGGTGCGTTGCTCTCTAGGGACGAGTCGGTGAATAGTGTTGTATTATTCTTTTTGGGTGAAAAATTTAATTAGACCAGCGCGAGCGTTCGCTGATTTGAAATTATTTTTACAGAATGTTTTTGCCAGCGGTGTAATTAAGCGTCTAGCGCTAAAGAGTGTCTGGCCTTGGTCAGGATTTCTTTTGCTCCCGTTTGCCAGATATCTTAATTGCGCCCTGTGAAATATTTTCACGAATCATAAATTTATGAGTTTTCGTTCACAGCGTGGGGTGGGGCGCGTGTCACGAGTATATTTGTTTTAATCTTTACTGCAGCCGCATCGAGCGAGTCTTCATCCGCGAACCACTCCTCTCTCTTTCTCTCTCTATCTCCTTCTTCGGGTTCCTTTTTCTCGAGGAAGATCAAGTGCCTTTTTTCCCATTCCTCGACGTCGTAGTCTGCGCGCCCCGTTCAAGCGGTTGTCGCTATTATCGTCCTGATCGTCAACATCGGCGATATCGCAGTTACGCAAGAGACAGGTTATTACGCTCGTACCAGACAAGACACCGATGTTCTTAACACGGTTAATAGTGGACCTAGGGCATAGCGTTTGCTTCGGTCTAGAAAATATGCTGGATCTTCGAGTAGCCTTTACTACCTGTCCCACAGACGTCCGGTTACCAGACTCCAAAGGTTTAAAATTGGTTCAAACATGGAGGAGCTCCGAGGAATTTGTAATTCAAAGCTAAAGGACGCGCGACAAGGTTTCCAACTTAAAATTCCTCTTTCTTTTGGAAAGGTTCAGAGATGGCGCGCGGAGTCTGCTTTATACATATATACTTTACGTATGTAACTATAAAACATACATATATACATAGAAAGAGAGAGGAAAACGATCGGTACGGAATCGTTCGTATCCCAAGAACTTCGTCCTTTCGCAAATCCGTTTGTTTGAACGTTAAGTCGATTTTTTTCCATTTCCAAATCCATCAATGACTTCCCCTATTTTAATCTCGCCTCTACAACTTCAAAGCAGTCGAAAATCGGTAGCTCGAGATTTTCCCCCCTTAGTCGAATAAGGGACAGCCCATATGCCCTCGAGGAAGGACGAAATAACGTTGCACGAGCGTAACGTCGCCAGCTTTATTTCTTCCTACCTCCGTTTAATTGTCTCCGGCTGGTTGTTTCCCAGCTTCTCACTCCCCGATCCTTTTCTGGCCCTTAAAGATCGGTGATTTCGTTGGCTGCAGTGGGGTTCCTTCTTCTCTTCTTCCTGCTCCTCATCTTCGTCTTTACTTTCATCTTCAGGAGAGAGAAAGATGCCTGTCATAGCTTGGGGAGAAAGATTCCAAGAGGCCGCGTGTTTTGTATTGCCGCGTGCCGCCCTCGCGTGCTTCTATAACGCTGCATCGTCACACCTCCTGGTGCGTACGATCCGCAAACGGGTTTTTTAATTGTCAACGCAATTTCTTTGTCATCGCATTAATGCCGTTAAAATCGAACGAATTTCCTCGATCTTAAGCCGATCAAGAATTGATAGCAAAAGGGTATTTCCCTCCATCCGATTTATTGTTCGGTTACGAAATAGTGAACCGTGCCTCGGTCCGAACCTACCGGCGTCGTCCATCATCCTAATCCCTTATTAAGAAGTCAACCGGTGAAATTAATACTGCGCGAGTTCTTCCTGCACTAGGTTCTCATCAGGGCAGTTAGAAAAATCGAACCTGAACTCCCGTCGAACTGGCCAGAGTAGACAGCTATCAAGACCAGTGACACTCACAGTCGAAACTCCGAAAAGAATTAAGTTTCAAGTAGTCAAACAGAATTTGAATCACCTTCTACCAAACACACATGTATATATATATATATGCTGGTGTATTCTCGTTGGCGTAAAATGTCTGAAAAAAAATCTTTAATCTAAAGATCTTCCCAGCCCATAAATCCGCTATTACTTACTTACCGGTCTCGAGCACCACTGGGAAATAGACCGACTCTATAAAACCGGAGAGCTAAGAATATGTCTGTGAGACGCATACACACATTCAAAGATCAGAGAGTTGAGAAAAATGGGCAAATCGTTATCCACTAAATACTCTTAGTATCTGAGTACTCTTCTGTATACCAGATACAAGTTCCACCAGCCTCTGATACCTACGCACTCGTACGCGTTTCACGTATGCACTTATAGACAATATAGGCACTGGGTGTACACTGCTCAGCTCTTACACCCGGCTCGTACGATAGGTACGTAGGGTCAGTAAATATCGCGTGGCGGATAGAAGCTCGGCGAAGAAAACGCCCGCGGTATAAATTGTCAGCAATTATTGGTACAAGGGATTATTTGTAGGTAGGCCAGTTCAGATAAATCAATAAGCATGTGGAGAAACGCGTTATAGGGTTACAACTCCTGCTAGCTAGTGTATACTGAAGAAGTTGGACCTGCATCGGCGTTGCCTACAGTGACTGGCAAAACGGTAGTAATATCATACTTGGTGCTCGTGTATATATGCGGTATACATATCTAAATGTATATTTATATGGATGTGTAAATCTAAATATGTATATGGGGGAATGTGTTTAACGTCTCGACATCTGGATGGAGGTATGGGGCGAGATGCAGGGCATTGGAGAACGGAAGCTGCATGCGTGGCAAAAGGACTTGATTCGCGGTGATGGTGCAAGGATAAGGTAAGAGAGTGCGACGATGTAGGGAAGTATTCGCGGAGGGGTTCGTGATTTTGAGCAGTGAAGAAGCCGAGTGCAATTATTGATTCTGACTGGCCAGCGTGGCTTCTATGATGTAATTTTCGTAATAAATCAGAGCACGGTATAAGTACTGACTTGATTTTTAGAAACGTTACATGGAACCGTGAATATAGAGTGAAATCATAGCCGGGTTTATCAAGGACCAAATTTTCTCTGCACTCTTCGGGTTTATTTTTTCAGGAAGGTCCGTGAAAAGAACGCGCGCCGCACCGCTGTGAGCTCTCCGAGTGCCGAACGGCCAATAAAAGACAGTCGAAGTTTTATGAACATCGGTAGTAGGTATATATAGCTGTTTTATCATATAAGCGAACAAATTGGTTCTGCACGCTCTTGACGCCTCTCTCGGCGCGATCCGCCCGATTTGAAATTAATCTTCTCTCTTCGCTCACGTGCTCAACTCTCCCCGGCGGCCCTGATGCAGTCGCACGAAGACCCGGACCGTACATTCGAACACTCTCCGTTTCTATTAAATTTATTACACCTATATCTCTATATGAGTCATCCGCGCCGCTAAAGGGCTTTGATCTAAAGGAAACGCTGTAATATGTGGCCAGTTTAAATGTGGACTGAGTTTCTGATCCTCACTGGCGTGGCGTGGCGTGGCGAGGCTGCAGGGTGAGGTGAGGCAAGGCAAGACAAGGCAAGTGGAGGTGAGCAGAGGCTTTTGCAGTTTAAGGAATGCTCTGAAAAACACCGTTAATTAACCAACATTATTAAGTCATCTCGCGTTCGTGGTCGGGACCGCCTTCTCTTGAATGCTACGAGATATTCAGCACCAAACGCCAGACCGCAATGCCGCCGCAAATCACAAAGATAAGCCTGTATACCCTGCGCAAGCGCCGGAGCTACACACTCGCCGACGCGGCTGGGTCTGCGCATATGTAGAGTTCTGTAGAGATTATACCTACCATAGTGCTAATACAGCATGAACTATTAAGAGCACATGCATCATTAAAATCTCGACGCTTCAGCTTAATGCGATCTATATTTTCTCTGCATATCACGCGAGCTCCACCAGTGAGGCTCTATCCAACATGAGAAAGAGAAAGATGCTAGTGTTGAGAAAGGATCGAAAGATAATCAAAGAAAACCTGGTCGATGTATTGGGTCTGGGTCTTTGGCATTATACCGATCTTCAAGGTTGTAACAAGTTGTAACAGAGCCCAATGCAGGATGAGGTAGCTAGACTGCACTGCCTTCTGGATTGTAACTCTATAAAAGCTTAATTGTTTCTCATTTTACGGTTCAATCCTGCTTACTCTCCTTATACGCGCCGTTTCTTCTCCTTCCTCTTACTCACGATCAGCCATGAGCCAGCTCTCATCTTCAGAGCGGTTTAACTCCCCACCCTCCACCCCTCCACCCCGTTCATACCCTCGTCAGTACTATACGCATTATACTTACTCGTTCCCATTGCCGTTTCTTCTTATATACTATTTTTATATCCTACTATTCTCATCGGTTCTCTTATATTTCTTTTGTTTTTCCCTATCTAGTATAACGTACTTATGTACATATAACCACTCCGTATATACTTCAGCCAGTTCTATACCCAGGGGAAAATGATCGAGGATTTATACTCCGCAAGATCTGCACCCCTAAAAATAAAGTTTCTTATATCGAGGATAGTTACTTCTATTGTTATCATTTTCTATTATAAGGAGCCGTATAGATCAACAAATTAAAATCGTATACAAGTTCTGAAATCTTTTTGCGGAATAATGATTAACGTAACTAATGATCAAAGTTTCTTTGTATAATACAAACTTGTACTTAGAACGCGGTTAAATTTATTTGTTTGCGACCGTAAGACAAAAGTAACCTTCGGGTTGAAACCTCACCTATAACTTCTCGGTCATTCTCTAGTTGTAATAGCATTTGCGGTTTGCTATCTTCAGCTGTGGAAGCTATTAGCAGAAGAGTTGGTACCTATAAGCAACTTCGGAGATGACGTAAACGAGGTCGTCGAACTTCTTCTTAGTCTTCTTCGTCTTCTTCCTTCTGCTGATCTCAAGGTTCCCCTTTTAGCTTTGCTCCGAAGAATTTCTACCAAACACGTAATTTCGAGTGCTCGTAAATATTTGAAAACCAGATTATTCCCGGCAACCGGGGATCGCGTAAAAGTCGAGAAACTGACGTTTCTTAGAAGTAGTTTCTGCCGTCGTTACCTTGCTTCGACTATACGATATAGCCACAGGGCTTCGGCTATTAGAATGTCGTAAAATCCTTAGGAAAACAATGAAGGCAAAAAAAAAAAAAGAAGTAAAATTTAGAGCAAATTATTGGATTGACTACGAAACTATTCTGTCGCTAAAATTCCACTCGTAGTAAAAAAAAAAAGAAAATTCTAAAAGCAAACTAGATAAACAAGCCAGAGACCCCAAGGCTGCGATAGTGTGAATAATTGATGAAACCGCACATCGTGCATCCAGAAATTCGCAAATTTGTAACATCAGCATCGATTCTGGACTCTGTAAGACTAATTCCCTTGGATTCGAATATCGCGCGCAAATTGAAGTTTCCGGAGTCTATAGGTTGTCGATTACAAGCAAATACGACGTACCGGTTGTGTTCGACATCGGGCATGTACGACAGATCGAGTAAATAACTTGCGGAAAGAATTGAGAAGGACCGCGGAGGTACGCGTGTGGTTTTAGGCGGTCGCGCCTACGCAGGAGTCGGCAACTACGAAGGGAACTTCGCCAGTGAGGAGTAGTACGTGTACTTCAAGGTCGTGTTTCCTGAAGGCGCGATATGTTCGAACCCGGTTACCGCACGCCGAGTAGTCAATGATTCACTGCAACCGAAGAAACGGCTGAGCTGGCGAGTTTCTCGAACCAGAATCTCCTCTCGTATCTTTTATTCTCTTTAGAATCTGAGAATTGTTCCTTGAGATACAGAGAAAAACATTCCATTAAATCTAATCGATATTTCATCATCAAGAGAATATCAGTTCATTTCCATCGACACAATTGAGAATCGTACGAAATCCGTTTCTTGTTTTTTAACTATTGGAAGAAATAATTAGCGCGAAAAACCGAAGCGCTAGTAATTCTCAATTCTGATGATTCGTAGTTTTATTTCATGAATTTTTTTGTTCTTAATCTTCGAGTTCCCCGAGTTTGCGAACACCGTGTATAATGTAAGCGATATTCGCAGAATCGGGTTGGTGTTGGTACTGTAATTGTAGTGATTAGGGTCCGCTCGATCGGCGTGTCTTTCTGAAATACTAAAAATTATCTCGTCTCGCAGCTCTGTGTTCTCTGCTCTTTGCTCTCCGATTCATTCGCCCGGAGCATCGCGTCGTCGTCCGAAAAAACGTTAAAAACTACTCTACCATTTCCGTTTTATGTGTATTCTTCGAAGGACAATGATCCGTAAAAGTTCTGTCATTTGAAAGAATTAACTCCGCACAATCTTGACCCGAGTCAAAATTTTAACCCTGCTTTGACACTCCCAACGCCTATTTAAACCTCCTATGATACTATTCGACCTAGAGCTCCTACATTGAACCTCTAAGTCCTCCATTTACTACGTTTGCTCCTCGTTTAGACCTCCAACTCTTGAAGCTATAACTCCTTCAACACGGCCTTGTCTTATTCAACGTTTATGCATGTCCTACTAGTTGATTTATATTCAATAGCTATATAGGTACTAGTAAATGCAATAATTGATATCAATAAATAAATTGGTATTACGGTCAGATATTATTCACCAATAATGAAAGGATAATATTATATGTAGTACGAAAATGAAACAATTCTGATTGGCATGCTGTTTTTAATATCTGTTTTGGAGAAATTATGTTATTTTTATGATAAAAATATCTCACACTTTTCCTTTTAATAAAGAAATTAAAAAATGTTCTATCTTCCATCGACAGCCCAACCCTATTTGGACTTTTTCATAGACTTTTGGCTACCTGAAAAATGTATCTACTGCATCAATTTTTGTATATAACCTAAACATACCTTATAGCATTTTAGACTGGGCTACACCGAGCTACACTGGTGTTGTGTAGCTATCTTCATCCTCTTTCTTTTCTATGAGGAAGAAAGAGACAGTAATGGCTACACTACACCAGTGTAGCTCGGTGTAGCCCCCAGTCGAAAATGCTATTAGACTTCAACAATTATCATGCAGTGATTGTTACATTTATCATGTAACCAACAAGTGTATGAGAAAGTATGAATCTGATTTGCAGCTACTATTTTGGTTTTAAATGGGAGGAGGTCGAGGGTTTCCGGAGGTGCTCGCGAGACCCTATTTTGAACCTAAACATGGAAGATCGTCCAATAACGGCCCATTTGAGGTTCAAAGTAGGCGCTAATTACAATGCAAGTTAACCCTCCTATGACGCTCCACATCCTGATTTGAACCTAGGAGTGGAGGTTCAATGTAGGGTCTAAATTTCGACTCGGGGAGGCTTTGCTTTTCTCTGATGAAATACTCACCGCGATTTCGAAATCTTAATATGCGTGGTATGTACTTACGAATATATACCATGGGTAAATGAATTTTCCTTCCTTTCGCCTTTCGAAGAAACGATCTAACGTTAAAATTCGCCAGAATTCAGGCGTCTTTATTTATCCCGATTAACTACCCCTTGTCACGATTTCATTCTACATCATCTACCGCGATACACGTTCTTCCTCGCGCTCACACCTCTCATTATCCATTCGATACCATATCCCGAAGCAGTTTGGGGTACCATACATTGTATTGATACTAAACTGTAAAATGAACAAATCACTCCATAACTATCCACGCTGATTCCTTCGTGCTTAACTCTGATCGACGAAGCTGCCATTCGAAGAATCCTAATGTGTACAATTTGGGGTCAATTGTAAACTGGTTATATTCAAACTGTCGAAGAATGTTGGAATGCTTTTTCAAATTGGCACAATTTTCTAGATTCTCTTTCGAAACGGAAGTACTAATTATATAAGGTCATCGTTGTTTGAAACAACGTGTCACCATAACTAGGAGAGGAGTGGCGAGAAGACGATAGTGTATGTATACCAGAGTCGTTACCAATGAAGAGTAAAGACAGTTGATCGAGATCTGCACCGACTCCCCCGCTTTCAAGAATGGCGGGGAACGTACGATCGTCTGTATTCGGATCTGGAGGTACATACAGTTCCAGTCTGCGTCGGTCCAGCTGTATATCACGTGTAAACGACACGAGAATTAGCATATCTGTATCTCCGGTTGTCCGAACGGCAATGCTGCCAACTACCGGGGTTAATGCTCCGCGGTCTGAGAGCTGTGGTGAATGCCGAGAATCGAGATGGACCTCGAAGATGCGTTCAACTAAATGATGTGACTTTGTTCCTCGTTGCCGGACTCTGGAGTCCTGCACCACCGAGTACCTTGCCAACCAGCCTGCCTACCTGCAGACTGCGAAACACGCGAGTCCTTAAGCTTTAATTGGGCGCTTACGTGATAAGTTGTACGAAGAAGGCGAGGCAGCCAAACCGAGGTACAGCCTTCGGACCTTGACGACCCCGCGAACGATCTGATAGATTGATTTAAAGAATGCCCACTTTCGGCAGTGCAGCGGTCGTTGTAACAGGGACTGTGACGGCGACGAGGAAGAGTGTAGTAGGTAGGTAGGTAGGTAGGTATAGGTATATATAGATCCTTTTTAAGATAACCTATAACCAGCGAAATCTCCTGATCTGAACATTTCACGAAGCTACCTCCGATAGTGGAGGCTGGTGTAGAATTTCCGTCGAAACGTGATACGGTTAAGCCTAGACGAGAGCCTGTTCTTCTCCTGCAGCAAAGATCGTTTGTAGCACCGTTTCACTCGACTTCTGATCATTCGATTGAACGTTGACTCGTCGCCGATATTTTTATTTTATTTTTTTTCACCTTACTTATACAGAGAGAAGAAAACTCGGCGATATATAGTACCGATGATATTCAAATACAGCTTCTGATGCGTGTTTAGTTACACCATATTGAACGTCTCCTTTTCGTTCTTGTATGTAGTACCTATACCTACTTCCCTTTAACGAATTATAACAACGTAAACGTTGCATGTTTTCATAAAACGTGTTCCATGTGTTGGTATAAAAAGGAATAAAGATCAAAAGACCGTTTATCAGTTTCGGAGAAATTGTTTGAAAACACATACCGATAAATATACACTCACACGCAAACAGATTTACAAGAAGATATAATATACAGATGTTAATTCACGGTCGATTTTAAAAGAAGAATATAATTGAAATGAACAAACAAAAAAAGAAAAGGAAGAAAAAAAAAAAAAATGAGTAAAAATTATGAGGCGCATTCATAAGTATCTTCATTTCTTTTCGCCATTTTTCTCTCTAAAACAGAAAACAAAAAGACCATATTCAAAGGAAGAGAGAAGATTTTTAGAAATGATTTGCCCGCAAGGGGAATTTCGAGCCCCAAGTGGAACTGCGGCTGCAGGGATCGATTCCCGCCGTCTGGCGTCGATCATGGGAGTGTTTGAGGTAATTGTCTAGAGAAGAAGAATCGTAGAAATCGTTTCCTAATCACCCCGAATGCATAAGAGGGGTCTGCCTTTTGTGCCTCGTCTGGCAATCGCGTCCTCCTCCTTTTTCGCTCGTCGCCTAAATTCAGTCGTTCGAATACTCGGAAGAGCGAAGATGTATAGGTAGAAGGACGTAGTAGTAGCGGATGATACTATCTTTCCGTCCTTCTCTCAATATCGTCGTGTAATTCGTCGGCTCTGCTATATTTTTCTAGCCAGCCATATAATTTCGTGTCATTTGGACAAAACAAACGACGCTGCTGATTAGGGGCTTCCCGCCCAGATTCCACCAGCTTCCTATACCGTCCGCGGCGTCTGCAATTGCCCCGAGTGACCGCGGGCCCCTTACGGTCATTTACGAAATATTCGGAGCATTGCTGCGATCGGGTTCTTCGGACGACTTACGTATTTTCACCATTTTAGAAATAGGGATGCGAAGGGATGCGAAGAGAGCGGAGGAGAAATATAAAGGGAAAAAGAGACGATGAAGGAGATCGCAAGAGACTAGAATAACGTGGGTGTCTGCATCCGCCGCCGTGGCCGTTTCGTAATTGCGCCCAAGCGCGCTAAACATGCAACGACATTCTTGGGCACGCGATGCATTCGTCGAGACGGGACTGACACACGGCTTGAGAGTCTCTGCTGCTGCTGCTGCTGATGCTGCTGCTGTTGGTTGTGGAGTTGCTGCCGTTGCTTATGTGTTGCTACTATATAGGATACGAAAGTGCAAAATACGCCGCGAAAGATGAGCGCAGAGAGACGCGAGGTTGAGGACCTTGGGGCAAAAGCTTCGCGTATACGTATATACATGAATATGAATATATGCGTATGTGTGGAGGTATAACCGCGAACCGCGGTCCTCGACAATCGTCTGCACGCATGCATCTGAGGAATATTATCTTCCCCCGTATCCAGCCAAGCTCACACAGCTGCAACTTAGATTGGAATATTATAAAAACCGCGACGACGATGATGCGTTGAAGAATTAACTATACCGCAAGCTCATGTTACAAATATTGATTTAAATATCTAATTAGTATTTATAATTGACCTGTATGTAACGATAAGACTTATATTTCAATGAATTTCAAATCCGTGTGACAAAATAAAATAAAAGCAAGAGATTGTTGTTTTTTTTTTTCTTTACGGTTATTCAATCCTGCAGGTGGGCGACGCGACGCCCTCGATTACAGGTATTCGATTTTTTTTTTCAAACTTTTTTTCTTTTTCAATATCTACACAGATCTCTATATTAATTATTTTAAGCTTGATATATGTGACCGACGTCAGGCATATAAATATTTTGAAATGTCGCTAACTATTTATAAATATAGTTTTTTTTTTCACCGCCTTAGGCTAATCGACAATACGGCGCATATAATACAACATATCACTGCAAGGCGTTTCTAAAATCTCATTTTTATTCAATTTTATTTCCTCTCTTTCATTCTCTCGCCTTTTTTTTTTACCTCATGAAAGCTTCATTTCATGATTCAATGGAAAATATACTGATAATTGAATTCTTTCATTCCGTGTATCGACTATCCGGAGCCTCGTAAGTTTCTTGTATCTCCTTGTCCATCTCTCGGAATTCTTCTCTCTCAATTTATTTTTTTTTCTCTCTCTCTCTCTCCTTATCAATCTTTGGTTGTTAGATAGTATAGTCGAATATGGGTATAGAAGTTTGAATATAATTGAATGCGTTTGAACGCGTGATATTTTCAACCGTATGGAATTTTTAAAATTTTTTCAAACAAATTTTACTGTCAAAATAAAAAGAGAACGAATAGTTGGCCCGGTGAGAACGGTCGGGGATGGGGGATGAGGGGCGCGAATATAAATTAATCCGGGTAGCGCAAGCAAGTCTTCCTCCTCTCTTTTCTATGCTCCCGGAGGACCGCGTCGCGACGTTCACGCGCGCACCTCGGAATGCGCGCACGCCGGCGCCGCGGTCGAGGAACGCGTCCTCCGATTCTTAGAGGTGGATAAGATCCCCGCGATAGGTGGTTCCCCGTTGCCTCCGTCTCCCGCGCGATATGGTATAACTACGAAAGAAAAAAAAAATAAATAAAGGAGCGAGGATGTTACAACCAGAAAATTATGTCCCACTCATTCAAATTTCTTCCTTCTATTTTTTTCATTTTTTTTAATTATTTTTTTAGAAATAAAAAAAGGAGCGAAACAAAGACAAGAAGGTTCCATGGACCAATATCATCGAAATTTTGTTACCATCGAATGTATTGTTTTAGAATTCTCTCAGATGGTCTTTAGACCTTGTAATTGAACTGGTACGGTAGAATGTAGGTGAGTTGAAGTTTCTTGCTTCGCGTCGATTAACAGATCAGCCAGGTAGTGGAAACAGTAACTGCTCTCTTTGCAAGTACGTCGTGTGAGTTGTATAGTTATATAGTAGAGCATATATATACATATATGTGAAGAGGGTATATGCCGGAAGCTGTATAAAAGGGAACTCCGAGAAGGATAAAGAAGAAGAATAAGAAGAATAAGAAGAAGACGATGAAGAAGGTCGTAGTGAAATATGGAGCGTGGTAACGCCGTCGAGATTCTCTTGATGGCGACACGCGTGCAACAACTCCGAGCTTTTACTCTTACCTTGGAATCCTCGGATTCCGTCAGCACACCTTTAGAAAAAAGTAGGTACTTCAAACTGCCGACTGAACTTTGCTTTACACACGGGTGTAAACATATGGGGGATGCGGTTATATCCACGTGTTAAATATATACCTATATCATTAATGTTTGTGCAAATAAAAAAAAAAAAGGTAGATACTTAAACAGAAAGTTATCATGACTCTTTGAAACCTCTAGAACTGCTGCGTAATTAGCAATATCTGAGTATGAGCACGCGTTCCGAATCCTTGTTGCAACTGTATTTGTCCATAAGCGGTAAACACAGGCTGAGAATGTTGATTTCTCTATAATTGTCGAATCATTAGGAAAAAACTAATCGCCTGGGAAACAGATTCTGAATGTTTGAAGTCTTTTGAGTATCCAATCGTGTTTTTTCAGAACAGATTGAAGATCGACGAACGTCAGATTTTTCATGACAAAGAGGGGTGCCTCTATTTCAGAGTTTCCTTTCGTTTTCTGAACGCGGTGTTATTAGACCCGTTTCCCAAACTGGAATAGGAGATCATTTTTCGAAGTAAAATTTTCACGCTATCGTCATTTCAGCAAAAAGTCGTTATCTTTCCGTGCCGTTGATGTTGCACGCCAGGCAGCAAAACGCGTTGCTTGCTGCTACAGTGTTATTAAGAGCGAACAGGCCAGTTGATCGATCTCATTTTTCTGTCCGATTCAACTCGTTCGTCGGACGTTTTATTCTTCTCGTTCGTGCCGAGGTTCCAGTAATTGCGACCAATTTGCTAGCGTCCCGTTACAAGAATTCAAACCGTCCGTCTGTTTTAGACTCTACGTCTGGGCAACGCACGGAGGCTAAAATTTTAACCAATCAAATAGAACAATTTGCCACTATACACAACCGATCCCTGTCCGAATATTTTCGTCAGTTTAAACGACCGATTCATTTAATATTCCATATTTTAGTGTCAAAAAGAAACGTGAACGAGAAAGCGCAATGCGCCAAAATTTTACGTATATTGATGTAGCCTGCGGTTTATTAAAATTAAATTTCACTTTCTTACTATTCATTTTTTTCATCAAACCCTATTTTTGCTATTTGAATCGCAATCAGGGATTTTATTTTATCGCGTTCGGACGGTGGTTTTATTGTGTTTTCTCCCTTTTCCTCTTTCTCTCGTTCTTTTGCTCCAGGGTTTGAATTGTACGACACCCTCGCATACGCGAATCTGTGTCTTCAGCGTTGCTAAATCTAGTTGCGTTTTGACAACGCCAAAGTAATTATTTACAAGCGATATTCCGCAGCTTTCAAACAAACTAATCGAAGGGTTAAGAAATCTTAAGATGCTCCCGGTCACGAGATCGGTGGCAGGTATAGGGCCCCCCTCTGAAGTGACTCAAAGGTAGACAACCGGACACGCAAAACGAAACGTCCTACGATTTATCAATTGTGTCTTTTAACGTTACAAGGTATTACGGGAAAAATGCTTGTACCGTGATAGCTTGAACCACGGGGGGTTCCCCTACCCATTGAACCAGACTTCGTCCAGCTACTATATACAGACGTTGAATGCCATGCTATACGCATGTATGAATGAAACTCCGTAACCTGCTACATGGATGAAAATTTTCTACACTTTTTTTCTAAGTCAGGTTCAATCAGAGAAATATTTAAACCGTTGTTAGAGATCGGGGAAAAAAAAAATAAAAATCTGTAACACATATATGTGTTAGAGGAACTATTCTACTTAAGAAATTCTTATCAAACGAGGATACGACGATGTGATTTGAATTTGAGAAACAAATTTTTATTTCCATCTCATTAAAGAGAATGAATTCAACCCTGCAGTGAGTATGTAATAATATATTCGCTACGAGATGACGCGGTGCGAGTGTCTGTTGCACTGACTTGAGATGAAGAAAGCTCAGTGAGTAGAAATATACTGTATATATATTTGAAAGGCAAAGTGATAGAACGTGATTTATCTGTCGAGTGGTTGCGGAATTTTTATCACCTGGCTAAAGTTGGAGTTGCTTATTGTGAGTATGTATACGTCTCGCGGAAGCGCGGACGTGTTGGTAATCCAAGATAAACTTGCGAAGACGTTGCCACACGCACTGGAAACATACGCCCATTCTTAGGGGTATACCAGCCGCGGATAGCCGTCTTACGAGGTGTTTAGCGGCTGTTTACAGGAGATTACGTTTTCTGTGTATATATACGTATCTTATAGTCTCTTGGAGTATTTCGAAGCTTCAAGTCTCTAGCGCGCGGATAAGCTTCTTTCCTATACATAAACGCGAAGAAGAAGAAGAGGACGAAGAAGGTACAGCAGAAGAAGAAGAAGAAGAAAGGAGCCGACGCGACGCTGAGGCATGGTACAAGTAATAAAGTGGCTAGAATTTTAGCTTAATTTTACTTCTACTAGCTGCAAATTACTGTGAAATTAAGAAACCAGCTTAGCTATGGATATAGGTATAGGAAGAGCCAAGACATACTACTCAAGAATCTTAAGATTTATTATAAAAGTGACGGTGATCATGATGTAACGATTCAACGCGATCGAATACGACCTAGCTCATACATTACTGCGCTACCCGCGTGTCTTGATGATCAACGTTGCATCCTGCGCCCGCGGAGGAATCGGATTATTATCACTGATTCGTGGATAGTGAGCTATGATCAACTTTTAGTATTGAATATTTTACTTATATTTTTCGTCCTTTTTTTCATACATAAATACATACATACATACCTTACGTGTATCCATACACATAGTGACATGTTAAAATTAATATCTGTAGTTACAGAAATACCCATAAAAGATTCGGGAGTAGCCCCTTGCCTATACCAATCTTTAGTGAGCTACGAGGAAAGCCGCAGTTGAATGACCGGTTTATTGATATTTCCATGAAACTAATATATGAAACCAATAATCACTGTGAGATATTAGTGACGTTATTGTAGACCTGTTCAGCTCCTAGATAGATACAGGAATTACATGCCCAACAAAGTCCGGGCTTCGAATGGAAGCCGATGCACACATATTAACTGTAATATCTGAGCTCGTTGTAGATAGATATTATACATATTTCTATACATACATACATACATACATAGGTACATACATCAACGAACATGTACCTACCTACCTACCTACCTACCTCATACTATGAGATCTATAAAGACGGTGCAGTCAGACACGTGCAAGGACGAGAAGAGCTGCGTTCACGTGCACACTATCATATTTACTTGTATATAGTTATATACGTGGCCGCGTTGCCAGCTAATGATTACAAATGACCGCCCCCGCCATATAGCGGTAGGCATACTTTAAATGGGAAATTAAATATCCAAGATCGTGCGTTGGAAAAAAACGCCCGGAGTAGAGCAAGATATACTCTTATATGTATTAAGAGTCTCAGATCGTCAGTAGTTCGGTCTGGCGCCAATCGACGAGCCCTAATCAGTTTGCAATTTATGTACAGAAAAAGATGCGAAAATTTCTTCTATAATTGTATAATTTCGTTTTAACCCCAAAGAAATAGACGAAGGAAAAAATAATTCGGCGCCTTTTAGCCCTAGGCATTTACACTACTCGGGGTATAAGCTATAATTCTTCCAATTTCCTGCCCCCTCCTGGTTTAAACGATCTGCAAAAATGAGAGACTTTGGGATTATCGGGAAATAAACATCCCTTTGAAAGGTTGACGGACAGGTAGATGGAGATTGAACAACTCAGGTACCTCGAAATCTTTATCTTATATTACGGTATGTAGGATTTCCGTAACTATGATATCTTATATTAACAATAAACTTTCCACCTGCTGCACTGATATACTAGAATGTTTTAACGATACATTAGTACCGATCACGTCTTGCGTTTATGTATTTATTTAGATACATACATACATACATACATGCATACATATCTACGTAACTACCTTTAGTTTAATTTACTATTTTTCTTCTCGACCCCAACGTTTCACTTTCTAAATCACGCAATCACTGTGAGACAATCGCATGGATCAAACAATAACCTGGCACGTTCGAAATGTAGATTGAAAAGGGGAACTGGATTGATTTATATTTCGTTAGATTGAAGTCAAATTGATATATTCATTTGATAATTCAAAAATCTTGAACGTGTAGATTTTGAAAACATCTACGTGGGGGTTGAATTTTCGAGTTTGGAACTATCCGCATTTCATAATGTTCTAAATACTTGAACATTTTTGGAAAAATTTTTAAATCGTCTGAAACTAATTCAGAACTTCAATCTGGTCCCATCTAGTTATTATCTATATATAAATTTGTGCGTTTAAGAGTAATCGACGAGTGTATAGCAGACATTGATTCATTACCCTAAGCGACGTGATCGGGCTCACTGCACGGGGGCGAAACCGCATGCAGAGTATAAATTAATCCTCAAGATAGGACCTCGAGGATCGTACTGTTAATATTACAATATTTGTTGCTTGTCGTTGACGATGGCGAATCGAACATTTCAGACTACGTACGTATATGTTTGCATGTTTGTATATATGTATGTAGATACAAATACGAGAGTAAATGCAGCGATGGAACGCGCGAAATGAAGAGGTTCGTATAGGCATATGTACGCGTTTAATGGCAATACTGCTTTTCCACTACTTTGACGGGTCCCGCGTTTTGTCGCAAGTGATATACTGCCTCAACGCACGCATATGTGCTTCGAGATACACCTTTTATACATACGTATCCGTATCTTATAATATAACCGCGCTGCATTTATACACATGCTAATTAAACGAAACGTACAATTAGCTCACTCCTACGGAAACCGAAGTCCTACCAATACGACTGATTGAACTCAGGTACAAACTCCACATTATTTATTCGAGACTCGACCCATATACAAGTAAATGTATTCGTTATACATCCTACAGCGATATTTATTGATTGGAAATAAAACTACATAAGAATATTCGAAGAACAGTTTACCGCGAAAAATCATCAACAGAATAAAACTTGAAAAAAGAATATCAAGACACAAAATAAAATTACTATAATATCTACTAAGAGTAGATTTCATTAGAATGATCAATTACATTGAATATCATGAAACTTGATGCAGTGAAATGCAGCAATTGGTATTTTTACATACCGAATTGTACGATATATTATTTGGATCATATCGGAAACGTATTTCATTATAACTCATGTGTGCGTCTAAGTCTGACGAACATTATACCGTATGGGTTTCATAGTGTATTGGATATGATCATCTAGGACGATGCAGAGAGGTAGATATACGGAATGAGAGACAGAGTAGTTACGCGTGCTGCAAAGGATCAGACGCTGCCCCACCTCACGACACACACCAGTCGTTCCGAAAGAGAGTGCAGCACAGCAATCACAGGTGCAGTTTGACATGGCAAACTGGTATGCTGATGCAATTAGTAGGGACCGCATCTATGCTGTTTCTATGTCCGATATAAGTACATATACTTGTCTAAGTGCGTGCCTTACACAAGTCTATTTACAATATACGGATATAGTGATACGAGGAACTCATGTGCAGAGCCAACGCTAGGCGACGTGTGCTGTTTATAAATGTCTGCAATTCGAACGCGTCTGTTCCAACATCTTCGTATTACATTGGTATATGTTATATACATCGTGACACACGGTACACCGGTGGTTTCATTTGGTTTAATTAGACCAAGTTCGTGTTTACACAAAGTATAGTGGAAACGTATGAAAAAACTGGTAAATCATACAATCGTTCTGCACAATTGCGAGTAAGAGATACGTTATTCAACCGTATCGATTCCTAGATTCCTTACATCGGCATTTCCTCATTGATTGAGTCTTTGATCCCACGTAAAATCATCCCAGTTTTCGAAATCTTGTCAATTCGAAACGCGAATTGAATTCGTTCGATATCGTAAACGGTTTGGTATATAATACTGATCGCGGTATGAGTGAAATAATTATCACGTTACGTTAATAATAGCTCTGCGCAAAACAGAAGTTTCTTGGAAAGAAAAAAAAAAAAAAAAACAATAATTTACACCATCCAAGAATGGGTGCGCCGTTGAAATTGGAACTCATTTTCCAGAGCGTGAGAAACTGGACGGTTTATTTTTTATTTTTTTTTCTTGTTCTGAAATTAATTTACAATATAATTTACAGAGAGAGAGAGAGAGAGCTGCACCTGTGACGACAATCAAGTATAATTCAGGGTGTAAAAAATGTATAAACTTAAATTAAGAAAGAATGAGAAAATTCTATTCACTCATTGCAGTTATTCTATAGGCAACTCGTTTAGTAAAGGTGAATGGGTCTCGCCGTGAGAATAGAATAATTGTAATTAATTAACCAATAAAACTTCTCGTTATTTCTTGCCTTCTTAACGCCTAGTAATTACCAAGACGCCAATTAGCCCGACTGTATTAATACTTCATAAAGCTCAGCTGGTGATATATCAATTGAGCATAAAGGGCAATTGATTTCGAACAATCAACCGTTCCTTTAGAGTGGAGGAAAATTAACGTATGATAACGGTGGGAGTGGAATGAAGAGAAGGGAAGAGATTAGTATAATGAATAATAAGACCGTTGTGATATATTATATACGGAAATGAGAAGCTCATCCATCATCATTTTAATTTTTCTTATCGTTGTTTCATTAGAAACCGAGACACGTTGAAAAAAATTGGCAAATTCTCATCGACTGTTTAATTTAACGCGGAAGTTGTTGTTTTTTTTTTCTTTTTTTTTTAAATCTCCGTGGAATTGAAAGCCATTTAATTAGGCGTAAAGTAGTTCTAGAAGCGGTTCAGCATGTCTATACGTATCATCATATATAGGTATATATTGTAGATGTATATAGGTGGTGGAATGTTCCAGGATTCGTTAAGGGAATCGAAGCTAATTTACGCGTGTGGTGAGTCAGGCGATGTGCCAGTAATCCAATAAGATATCTCCCACCGTATTTTATACCCAAGGCTGTCCCCATAGCAAGCAGTAAAGTGGCTTCTCCAGAGGACTGTTCAGGAATCTCGAACAACTCGCTGAAACAAGTTACTAGAATGGAAGTATCTTGCGAGAAAGGAGTCGTGCGAGATCGTCTCGATCATTTAGTGGCGTGAAATCCCATGGCTTTTAAATTCTATATATTACAAACATCATCGAGTACCTATTATTTATTTATTTGGGGACAAAATAATCGATAACTATCTTTTTTTATATTAACGTACTTCTTTCTATAACTTCGTAATATATATAAGTAGGGATTTTAAACGGGGATAAATTCCTAACGATTTAAATAGCAAAGCAATTAATCGCAACACTCTGTCTATAGAATGTTTATATCGTTACATATATCTACCTATACGTACACTATACATATATACGAATACGTATAACGCAGCTTGCGTGTCCGATGAGAACCGATGAAAAGATTTCGCGTGATTTCGCTTCAAGTATAGACGAAGTGACCGGATCGGATCTGACGTTTACAAGACTCCGTCGAACCCTGCCTTTATTGAAAGAGGACTGGGATACTGGAGGCAAGCAACATCTTCACCAACGTACAATATATCTATACCTATATATACGTCACTAGTTTGCTAATTTTTCCTAATCATTTTTCCGATTATAATCTTGAGAAGGCTGCTCCTACTGCTATACATATATATATATATATATATATATAGGTATATGTATATTTGCGGAATAAGGTACCCATACCATATACTTCTCTTACACACCTAAGGGCAGTAAGGAAGGGATGTTGCTGTTGATGTTGATGTTGCTGTTGCTGCTGTACGAGACAGCCTATCTCAGGAGAAAATAATTTGTGGGTGTCCGCCCGGCGATGTCTGCGGTCAAGACGCATAGGAGTTGTGGTTGGTTCCGTAGATGAAAAAGGGTGGTGAGCACAGGGCCCCAAGCTCGGGGCTCGACCCTGGGTTTATTAACTCCAAGTAACTCTATACACTGATCCTCTCCCTCTTATGGTCCTCCACAGTTCTACTCATCTCATCTCATCTCGTCTCATCTCTCTTTCTCTCTATACGTCCCACGGCTGCGCTTCCAGGGGTCCAGATCAAGCTTAGCAGCATCAAGTTATGAGCCTCATCTTGCACGTATAGTACGTGAAAATTGTTGAAGAAAAAAATAAAAAATTATTCTTTCTTTCACACGTTTTAGAATTTTTTTCATACGACTTATTCCATACAGGTATGTATGTATGTATCGATAATTAACAGCATAGATCAAATATTCGAAATGTCTGCTGCGTGAAAGGACATTTCAATCAATACACCAATACTGAATCTGTAATGCGAGCAAAGTTTGCGGTGACTTTGTTTCGAGATGAATGCCGAAGTGAAAGTACCTTTATACATTCGTTACAGTGGTCTGGGTACCCAGCTGGTATAAGGAACTGAAGAGTATGAAAGGTTTGGTTCTTACCATACGTATATGTATACATGCGTATGTAGGTATCTGGTATATACTATATATATATCGTATAGTGGAGTTGGATATTGGGTAAATCCTTGGATGCAAAACTGGTAAATAGTCGTCGAAACACGTGGTGGGGAAAATAATAGTGGCGGATATCAGAAGGCTTCCACTCAGTACTGACCACTATTGGATACAAGAAACGCATTCCTTGGTAAAACACGGTATAGGTTGCCTGATAATTATCTGTACCCGAGCCACGGCCAGGCTTAGAGTCAAGGCTTACCGGGCCGGTTGCCGCTTGTAAATTCGTGTCGCTGTAAATTCATAAATCGATCGATTCGATCTTCCATTATACGTATATACCTATATATATATATATGTATGTAGTAGGTACAGAGTTACTCAACTCCGAGTTTAGACCAAATTTACTTAGCTTGGTATTATCCAAAGCCCAAAATAAGCGAATTGTATGAACTCGTCTAGGCAATATAGTCACGCCAGTAAAAAATTAGAAGAAAAAACAAAATTAAAATTAAAATCCTGCCTGCCTCTGGGTTAAATTAACTTTCTTGCCTTCGTGCGTGCATATGCGTGTCCGAGTCTACATGTACAATGCGTGTATAATTATATATACCTATGTTGCATGTGCGCTGATCGGGGGGTTCAGTTGACGCGAAAGTCTTTGGGTCGTTGTGCGGTCCTCACGAGTGTGTTTATTTGAGAGAAGAGAAACGCGATGTGATGCAAGCCGTGAAATATCTCGAACGATTCAATTTCAGATATTGTGTGTTAAAGGTACGACGAGTGTGTATCGCTCTCGATATTTTTTTTCAACTCAACTATGTACCTACTTATCTAAGTACCTAACCCGAGGAGGTCCTGCCAACTCCTATTACCGCACCTGGCCATAACAGGAGAATGACGATGGAATTAATGTCGGTATATCGTTTCTAATTGAATTTAGATACTAAAACCTATCCAAGACCAAGAAGTATGAGGTACTTAATGGGATCAGTTTATTTCAATCCGTGTCGCGCATCTAGGCATATTTAAAGTCCAACATTTCAAATGAAATCATTCTCTCATACGTCTCATCTTCTCTCATAGAATTTATACCTGCAGCGTGCTCTATTCCTGTATATATTTAATCCAACCTCATTGGTAGGTTTATATCTATAACTGTATGTATATATATATATATGAATCAGGAGCTTTGATGCAAAATAAAAATAGATAAAGACTCGGACCCGAGCCACTCTTGGAATACATTAATCTCAGCTGAAGAGTGTATGAACAAGAAGATCGCACAAACATTGACAATGCTGTACGAGAGTGATAAGATCACTTCTTACACAGAGTCTGCACTGATTCGCGTCTTGAATAGCTAATTTCACTTTCAAAAGTCTTCGCCATGTTCTCATTATTTATCTACAATTAAGAATCTTCAGAGGCGTCGGGACGGCAGCTAAGAACGGATCGAGAATACGAGACCTCAAGTTTAGTAAAGGGAAAGGAAATGAACGAAGAGGGTGCTGACCGCTCAGGTGGTCGTTTCCCCATCTCTTTTTCTCTTCTTCTCTCTGTGTATATTTATCCATAGTTCATCTCTCTCAAACACACGTTCCTCCGCAGCCTCATCATCGATTCTCCTACTCTACTACATCCAGCTCGCTTAATGTCAAAAACATTGCGATTTTATCACTTCTTTCAATTAACTTAACAATATACCAGATATACAACAACAGATAGCCAATACCTGTGCAGTCGAGCACGGGTTCTTCAGGTGACGGACTAACGCCACGGACTCATATCTGACAGCCAATATTTTGTCGCCTGCGGGGTAAATCCCGTAGAATGACGGCCAGGCTCTGGCACATGGCATTGAAACGAGCCCAGGTTTCGGTGTACAAATTTCTGATCATACATAGGCATTGTATCACCGCATCATCTGGACCATACGCTCAATTTTTTTATTTCTTTTTTATCACGTTTTAATCTGTTCGAGAGATTTCTGACTGTTCTTCTGATAGTTCACGCGTCGAATAGTTGAATTATCCTTGTTTCTCTCGATCGATCGAAGAAATGAAATGTTTATTTTAATTATATTCGCAATGCATCGGTACGAAATTCTTATCCTAATCTTTATTCTGAACAAGCCGCATGTAGTATACCTTGCGGTATTAAATCCTTATACTTATGTCCGGTAATAACGCGCGGGTGAACTGTTAAGAGCTGTACCCTATGCGGTGTTCCTGAAACGGTAAAGAGAAGTGCGGTGAAGAGTCGTGAGTCGGTACCCCCCGTTGAAACCAAACGCCTCTCTCGTGTCCTCTAGATCGCATAGTCATCCCATCGCCTTCGTTACTCTCTCGATAATAGATTCAATCCTTCCTCTCTAACCCCTCGGCCATACATATACTCCTCCTCTGGACCGCGTAGCTCGTGCTATTCAAGTCCACGAACCTCGTCTGATATCGCTTCTATAGGTACTCAAGACTGTGTATACCCTACGTTACATACATGTACCTCAAGGTATAGCTAGAAACTAACAATATCCTTTACTCTATACGTCGTATTGATAACCACATGCGGAAACCTGCAATCTCTAAGAAAGTTGATGAAAGGGAAAACGAAAAATTAAAACTAAATTTGAAAAAAAAAAAAGGACAAAATCCTCAAGGATCTGTTTTATAGCAATGAATTATTGATATTTAAATTGGTTACGTAAATTCGTTATGCAATGTGTGTATATATATATATATATGGATTGTGCTGCACCGGTATTGCTGCAGTTCAAGCTGTATAAAAATTGGTTGGGTATAATTCTTGAGCTAGTTAGACGGGTTTGGTCTCTCTGTCTTAACTGCAGAGCCTTTTGTAAGGAATCGAGCAAAACCGTGTGAGATAAAGTCAGCCCCTTGCACATATATATATATATATATAAAGTATATAGCCTCGTATAAGACAGTTACCCGCATTGTTCACGCACATCTTTTCGTATAGAAGTTTTGGTGCTTGATGCACCCCGCGGTCGTCGGGGATTCAATCAAGTCCGCCGGGCGCTCTCATCTTTCGGGCCTCAGGAGAAAAGGAGAGAGATATATATATAGATAGATAGAGATAAAGAGAGATAAAAATATAGAGAGTGTGAGAGAAAGATCGAGATACACGGAGAGTCTGACTTCGTGCGATGCAGGCAAGGGCCAGGTGTCGAACATTGTACCGAGGCAACGAACTCACCGCGGGTAAAGGGAATAAAACCGTTTTCATCCTCCTACTTCTCGTTCCCGCTCTCGCGCGGTGTGTAATGATTGAAATTGCATCCGATACCGGGATACCAGAGAGGGGCGAATCCCCTTCGGTAGATAGGTGTATACCGAAAGGTTGGTTATTCCCAGAAAATTGAGATCGTATGCGTTTAATATTTTTTGTGTGAAAAAAAAATATTTAAGAAATAATATGACTATGTGAATACGTGTATTCTATGTTTTCATTATTATATTCATAAGAAAATTCGTACACGTTCCGGCTCGTGCCAAGCATATCATATAAAGAAACCCTGAGAAATCTAAACTACGATTCCATCGTAAACCTTATCAACGGTTGATCTCTCTCATCTTTTACGAGCTTGCGTCCAGGTCAACGCGGTTGAATCAGCTCGCTTGCCTTACCTACTCGTTGCTTTGCGGTACGGTTAGAGCGGTAAGGCATATTGCCTCGAGACTTTTGTTGGACTTTACTTGAATCCTTACTCAGGTTATATCGTTTCTTATATCTTAAACTTAGCTACGAATCCTTGTGAATAAAAAAGAGAGAAAAGGAGAAAAAAAAAGCTCAGCAAACGTGCTGTCATACGTCAAATCATATATCGCGGAGGTAATAATCTTGATTCAGGTAAATTCATCTCATTGCATCGACCCTTGAGAGAAAACCAAGAAATCTGAAACGAATTTTGTATTGGCGGAAAATTTCCTTATCCATACATCTTTATAGAAATTCATAAACGTATCTTTTCGAGGTTCGGTTATTAAAGGATTTAGTAATGAAATAAGCTGCTTGGTAGCATCTGCAAACGACTAAGGATGTCGTTAATTATCGTAAATTATATCCACGTCCTCAACGTATTGCTAATCTAAATGATCTTAATATTATTTTTCTCTTTGTGTTACAGGTACGTGGTTGAGTTGGTTTGCAGTGTATAAGGTACATACTACGGCTCCCTCGCATCGAAATAGCTTTCTAAGCTTATGTCGTAGTAGGTAAGCTTTGAACTCGATGTCATTAAATTCATTGGTAAGTCAGAGCATGCGATTACACGCGATAATTAGCCGCAGTTTTATTCGCTTTAGAGAGTTTAGATAACGCTGTATACCATTGAGATAACGCTTATGCAGGTTTACTACGCACGCAAAACACTTTGCTAAGAATACTGGACCCCGTTATACATATGCGATTCTAACTAGCTAAGAGCTAATTAGAAACAGAAATTGCAGACTGATCAAGTTCAGAGACGATTCGCCTGTTTAAGTACCATCTTTGCCTATAATTCAGTCTTTCAGAGATACCGATCGTTAGCAAGACTAATTTTTTCTTCGTCCTGCTATCGATACGGATTATTTATTTGTGGTATAGTTGATCAAAGTAAAGTAACAAAGAGAAACAGGCTAGAATTATAAATTCGTATAGAAATTGGGATTCAAATGTCAAATTTTCGTAATTGGTTTTTTTTTTTTGTTTTTTTTTTATTCTTCTTCTTCTTTTTGCGATTATTTTTGAAGCTGAAACGTCTTTAGTATAAATCCTCGCGTGGAAAAGGTCGATTGAGTTGTGGAGGTACCTCCTGTCTCGCGATCTAATCTCGGAATCGACACCACCGAATCGCAATTAGCGCCTTCGTCTGTAAAATCGAATTAACGCTGGATTTCCGATTGGTTGCCAGAGCGTTAATTAAAATCTTGAAATCGTGAACGCTGCTTCGGCTTCGCATGTAATTAGCTCTCGATCAAACCAAGGTTAAATTGGCCGGTTCGCGATCGGTTTGTACTTTACGTTTAGCTATTCAACCGCTCCGATACTTGCCTATACACAGATTTCTTTCGTTTCCTTTTCCTTTTTTCTTCTTTATTTATTTTATTTTTTTAATTTTTTTCTTCCTATCTTGGGACGAAATATTATTGTAAAAAAAAAACTTTGAATCATTTGATCATCACGCGCCGTAGTCCGGCCTCGCGATTGTCCACGGTTATCAGGTAATTAGAATCGCACCGATTGCTCGAATCGTTATTACAAAAATGGCCTGCGGCAATCGGTTGTCTTTGTTCGTAAATGAATCGGTAACAAATATCATAGGTGAATAATAATAATAATAATAATAATAATAATAATGATAAAACAATATTTTCGATTTCTAAAAAAAATTCAAAATCGATTGTAATCAATAATCATTATCATTAATCGTCGCGTTAAAGCTTGATAGGAGGTCCCCATAGGCGAAGATTTTGTCACGCGTTTTACCCAGCAGGGGACGAATTTAAAATTTGAACGAACTTTAACCGACACGGAACCTTCTTTCGGACGGTTTCATAAGGAACTTCAAACGAATGAAATTATTATTATCACTGCCCCGCTGCGAGTTGTAGCACCTACGAACCGGGACATCCACACGTATCCATTTATAATACCTGTTACGTAGAAATTGTATATTTACATCCGTGTATATACGTATTATACGTATATAAATAAATATATATGTACAACCTAGAGTTGAGTTTTTTTTTAATTTTTTTTTTTATTTTTTTCTAAAAAGAAAACCGAACGGTATGCAGTTGGCACTACCAACTCTATATAGAGATCTCATACCGATTGTCCAGCTAAGATTCAACCGATATGACCGAGAATCGTGAGTGGAAGATTTCAGCGGAAGGCACATAACTGCATGGGTGTTCGTCGAGACTATTCGTGCGTTTCAAACCCCGAGGGCTGCTTGGTTTTATATAACTAGGTATAGGTACACATAAATACATAAAATGATACTCGGGATAAGAGTATCAACGGTTCAAATAATCAAGTTTATGTTTTAAAAACGGTTAAAGTCTGCGATAGCAAAATACCGATCTTGAAAATAGAAAACCACCCCATGGGAACATTGACGTCGTCTTTGAGGAAAAAAAAACGTTATACCTAATCGAAAGAATTTTTGTTTTTTTTTTCACTTCTCAAATTCCATCAATTGACTATTAGATACATGTTTTAGGATATCTCGGTTGATAATTCTCATATATGCTCGATAAATTTTCGAATGAAATAAATAAAGATATTTCTTTCTATGTGAATCTTGACTCGGCGCGTAGCAGCGCACAACTTGGATAACCATACCTATAAGGTATATACTTATTGCTAAGTATCTCCCTCCCTCAGCTCTCTGCCTGTATATAGGCCGCCTTAATGAAGCGCATCCAAGCACCGAGTGGATCTGACCGTTAATAGTTAGACGGCGGTCGGGTCCGTGTCGATTTTCCATAAATTCCCACCGCGGTGTAGGCAACGTTCCTTGTGCGCGCGGAGAGGGTCGATTGGTCTATTAATGAGGCCACACACACCGCCACCGCGATCTTCGGGAAATGAGTTACGCATGTGCGTGAGATGCGCCCGGTTCTTCGTAACTCATATACTTTATGGAGTCACTCTGGTAAAATGAAGGGAGACTAGATTTGGGCGTCGATATTCTTTACCCTCAGGGTTTAACCCGCGATTAATAACCATACGGGAGCAACTTTCCGATATATATACATACATATCAGTATAACTCCATGCAACTTCTCTATAACGTTTATATACAGAGTGTTTCAGGTTGAGCGGGTCAGATTTTCGGATTAGATTCCTTCCGAAATTATAAGACTAAATTTCCTTTACCAAAAATTCGAGAACACAATAGTTTCCGAGTTACGAACGATCCTGGTATACCGATCACGGTACTTATAGGTGACACAGACAGGGCTGACCATTAGTAGAAATTGAGCGGTGCCCTGGCCCCTGGCTATGTGACCTATACGATCTGCGATTGGTAAACCAAGATCTTCTATAACTCGGAAAGTATTGGTCCCCCGAATTTTTGGTAAAGGATATTTAGTCTTAAATTTTGACGGGGAATCTACCCTCAAAATATTGAACAGCCAACCTGAATCACCCTGTATAATATATAAATATACGTACAGATTTATTGTGTATACTTAATCGCGGAAGCTACCAGGGTGCAGATAGAAGCTGAGAATAAAACGCGTAGGTTGTTTGGTAGTCTTGTTACTTGTAACAGTCATTTCGTAGTAGGTGTCTCAAAGAGTCTGGACAAATTACCCCTTCGCTTAATATGACAATGTGCCATCAACTCTGGCCTACGCGCTGACAGCTACTATTTTATAACTATCATGGACTCCCGCGGTGTCATTCTGACCCAAAGTTCCGTATAAAATGCGATTAAGAACCTGTAGTAGGTACGAAGCCGATCTCGGTTGTATTATAGGTATATGAATACCTGGGATGAATACACCTCTGTATAATATAAATCTATACGTATATACGCAAAGGTCTTTTTTTTTTTTAATGCGTTTTATAGTTTTGTGAAACGGCATTAATGACGGGAATTGATTTCGCCTGTGTTAAGTTAATTATAAGTGAAAGATTCGACGTATATAATTCTTTTTCATTCATTTCATTTCATTTCATTCGAAATTTCTTTCTTTATATTTATTCAATTCAAATACTTCAACATTACGATATATTCCTATCCCGCGGATTTTGAAATCAAACCTAGAATAATTTTAGAATAAATTTAGAATAACTTTAGCTACTTAACGACCTCTACTCCTCCCAAACTCTTCAGCTAGAAAGTTTCTTCTCTTAGTTAAACTTATTTCAGTTTCATCTCGTACCTATATACGAAATTTCATAGTATATAAACCTTTTATACATATATACCTACGTATATCTATATACACACCGAAATACCCCCACCTACGTAACTTTTTAAATGAACAAGCGAGTAAGCTAACTCGCGCGCGCGCGCGCGCGCGGTAACAACACTTCGATACTTAAACACAACTAGACTTTATGCTTCTCTTCGTAATGTACAACCATTACACACACTCGTAGACATCAATTGTATATGCAAGACTAGGATAGCGGTGAACGACCTGATCTTAGTAGCAAATTATACGCAAATATTACAGAGCCGTAAGTTCGTACATATAGTCGAGGAAATCGAGAAACAAATTCATCTTACAGGACGATCATTTTTTAGTTTCGAATTGTTTTTGCGAAATTTTCATTGTAAAAGAAATGAGAGAGATATAGAAAGAACGTTAGATGGATTTCGATATTTTATGATGCACTATGGTTCTTAGTTAATCCAACGTATATAAACGTATTACGAAATTACGGTTGCTTTGCCCGCGTCAGACTAGAACAATTGATTCGACAACACGTTTTGTCAGTTTTCTATATCTGTATATAGCGATAGACGTAGTATATTGTAAGTGTAGTCCGTTGATCGTCTAATAATAGGGTGCCTCTCTTGGGCTGAGGATCTCTGGCACGTGAGATATCTCTGAATCATTAACAGCAATTAAAACATTGATCAACTTTAGCTAGGCGAGGATGCCGTTGCTGTGGGATCAGTGCGGCCGGAGGGGGGGCGCGGACGTCATGCAGCGAGAGCATATTACTCTGCGGGAGGCTGCGTAGCCCACCTCTCTTCTGTCCGGCCTTTTCTCGTCCTCTTCTCATCTACAGCTTCAAATCCCTCTTACACTTCTCTCCTCTTATATTCTCTCATCTTGGGTCCCTTATACTTCCCCTCCATGTCGCCTCCGTGACGGAAGATACCCTCAACACGGACAGGGATTCTCAATCTAAACTATCATAATATATCTATACCACCATAAGAAAAGATCCATACCATAAAAAAACAAAGAATAAAAGAAAAAGAACGAAAAATCGCATCAATCACGCCCGGTATTTTGATAAGATCGCAAGAAATTTTCTATACTCACAAAGTTAAGTCATTAAAACGTTTCAAATTCCTTGGCTTCCTCGGATTTCATACTTTCAATATATAAATCTATGTGATTTTCATCACACTATCTTTTCATTTAATTCATTTTTCCACCAGATTATGCGTTTTACAAATTTTCTCTGATCCGTCCTGCAGCAACAGCAGAACCGAAACGTTCGCTGTGCGAAACCGCGTTGCATGAGCTGTATACGTTTTTGCGAATTCAAGTTGGGCAGATCGTGCGTCAAGATAAGGTATACACACACACACACACACACACACGTACACATATGTATGTATAGATACCTGCAAAAAGGAATCGAGTCCAAGGTTAATTACGCCATGACTGGCTGCTTATGGCTACCTACTTGAAGGGTAACTTTTTCAATGATTGGGCTCGACGTAACTCTTTCGTACCTATATTATGCACTTTCTCATATTACCGCTGATCGAATACACATACCTATATATCTATCAAGAAATTTCGTATAAATTAATTATTAACTTTTGTTATAATAATATTATAACTTTACCAACCCCTGTTAGGTAGTTATCTACAACAGACTACTAACTCCAACTCTTAATCCGATTCTTTGAATAAATATCCAGAAGCTGATGCTGCTGCTGCTGCTGCTGCTGGTCACCGTATATATCTACATATACATATATAGTAACGTTGTATAAGAACAACCTGTAGCAGAGTCAAAGGGACACGGAAACCCATGGACCACCTCAGTTAATCGGTTTAAAGACACCTTCGCTGCGTGAACGTCGCGGCATGCCTCCCGTCGCCTTTCGAGGATTAGGGGGTACCGTGCATGGGTTAAACTCGATCCCTTTCGTTTTCCTTTCCCATATATAAGCTATGGGGTTAGGTATTACGCAGGTCAAAAGTCAATGCAAATTTTGTTCACCATCACCGCGCACCCCTGTAGAAATGATATTTTTTCTTAATATTTCACCTCCCTTGACGGTTCTTTGATTTATTTTTTATTTTTTTATACTGCATATCAACGATAGATGTGAATACCCTAATCGGTGTCTTTACTCACGAGGAAATGACTCTCGTTACTCCTTTTACCTCAACGTGGTCCATCGACCCCCTGCTAGCAATTGACGCGTAAATGCTGCTAAACAATCCTAGTAAGTGGTTAGCGGTCTACCTTATCGGGTACCTAGCTATACAACATCCCCATCCTTTTCTCTATATGGAAGGCGCCGCGTTACCGTAATAAGCTAAAGTGAAGAAGTGTTCAAGGGGTTAGAAAGAGAAGAGACTAGGTGTCCGCGATCGTGTCGTCATTTCTCAACTCTGAGGACCCGCAGGAGACGAACGAGTACGTCTGTCCCTCACTCTTTCTGTCTTTATATTTTGTCCTTTTTTATTTATCTCATTTTCTCTCTTTATCTTCAACGTCGTCGTCGTCGTCGTCGTGTCTCTTCAACTCCGGCTATTTATTTAATATTGTCATAAGTCAGGATGAAGGCGTTGTAACCGTGGAACGTCGACACGCTGCTGCCGTCTTTGAGATCGATGGCGTTTCCTGCGTCTAAGAGTTTGACATTACCGCTTCGTCTTTGCAGACACAGGACACGATATCCTATGACTATCTCACTTAAGCGTGGGTCAAATATATTTGCCTAAAAAAAAATACCTTTTTCTGTATCAAATTTTCTACAAAATTATACAGGGACGAAAATTCCTACCGCTCATTTTCGGATTGTGTTTTTTCAAGAATTTATACAAATTCACATTTCTCTTTACGCTGTGAAACCATATCATAGATGTATGGTCAGTTCGTCTATCTATCGGGTAACGCCAAACGGCAACCCTTTCCTTTCCTTTCCTCTGCTTTCCTTCCCTTTTCCCCGATACTGCAGAACTCTCTCTCAATCTTTCTCTGTCCCTTAGGAACGGGAATTTTTTTCGGTTTAAACGTCGGAATGCTTGGTTGTCGTAGCGCTTGTGCGAGATATCCATGGCATGTGTCTCTGGACAGCCGCCACTGCTGTCCAGCGCGGTCCCCTTAGGTCTGCGACTCTTGGCACGACTGCTTATTCCACCGGGGGCGTCGCGGACCCGGAGAGAGAGAGAGTGAGAGGGTAAAGGTCCATCGCGAGGATCTGGACGTCAGATAGAAAGAGGAAGAGAATAAATGTGAGAGAGATAAAGAGATGAGAGCAACAGTGACCGAGGGCTTCCCCATCCCAAAGACTCCAAGACATGCCGAGGATATTCAAATGTCTCTGGACCAACTCCGAGGCCCCAAGGTCCGAAGCGGTCGGACGAAGTCTAAGCAAAACTGACGTCAGTTCCAAAATACAAGATTGCGATAGCCGGGACTGAGATTGGTGTACCAGTCAACAAGCTTGCATGTATTACGTACCAGAGTAATCAGACTTCAAAAATAATCACAATCTTTTTGCGATCGGAATGGCATTGTTCTTTTAAGAAAGTTCATTTATAATTAGTGACCCTCGAGTATCTGTTGGAAAATTTGGAAAAATTATTACAAAAGTTATAAAGCTTAGTGCAGAGATAAACTGAGATAAAACTGGCAGCATCCGTCTGAGGATTCTATCATCGTGACTGATAATGAATTCTCATTTTTTGCACAACTATAAATAGGTGATTATTACAGTATTTTGTTTCCGACAGTTTTACCGCACTAAAACCGTTCAGTTTTAAAATTCAACTACCTATACACGTGGGTAAAACACCCTTAACAATTCTTTGTCCCACGACACGGTCACGGCGATTCACCTACACGTTATAATGCCGGGTCACCTACACCCGATCACTTTGCTCCTTTACAACTTTAGCTATAGGTACGGTACCTACGTAGAATTGCAGGCTGGGGTCGGGTCTTGCAGCGACCGAACGTTGGAGGAATTTAAATTGGGCCCGTTAAGAGCTGGGGAATTACTATAAAAATCACCGGCTCGCCCACGCACTTATGACGGCGGTAATCTTCGGGGCGCTCTTGAACAGTTTAGTTTTACTCCGTCAGCTTTGTTGAAAATGGCCAGTCGGCGAAGAGGCGAGTGGTCAAACTCTCCCTATATCTCTTCCTGTTTTTTTTTTTTTTTTTTCTTTCTTTTTCTTTATCTTTTTCCCTTCTCCTTAGTTATTCTTATTTATTTACTAGTCGGAGATTATTACGGGAAGATAACCTGACGAGACTGAATTTTGCAAATGCTTTACCAAATTAACTTCAATGCTAAATATTCCGATCTCGATGATTAGCCCAAGGGAATTGCACTCGGTTGGCAATGTGTCTTTGTACTTATTTTATTTCACCTTCTAATTCCTTTATTTCTTTAACAGCAACTGCAACTGCAACTGCAACTGCAACTGCAACTGCAGCAGCAACTGCAAACTCGCGGGCGCGGATGCAGTATATTTCTTTCTACAAGGATTTTCGGGGCTCTTCTTATCTGATTATTTCGCTCGACGCGCAATCTTGATATTCACTTCGCTTGCTAAATGCTCACTGAACGAAACACCGCGTACTGATATACGCAACGATATTATGCCTACCGGTAATACCTTGTCGATATAACTTCCGTCTCTCTTTTTACATCACCGCGTTACGCATCTTTAATCATGGGGGGCTGAGTTGAAGTTCCAAAATTTTAAACTTCCGAAAGATCGAAATTCAGATTTTTCTTTAAATACGATTTCGAATTATCACAAACGTTGATGTTCAGAAAATTGAGACATTTAATCATTCAATGCTCTTTCCCCATGCCAACAGCCCCAAGACTTTCGATTTCGCAAAATTATAGTGATTCAAAAAATTCAACGACGTCTTATTTTCGGTGCGAATTTATTTTCTGAAATTTCAGTCGATGGTGTCGTTGCTCAAGTGCAACGTGAGATAAAAATTTCTAATAGTCGCAAAATTCGCTCTCTGGTGCAGAAGCCTAAACGCTTTTTTTATTTTTTTTTTTCCACTCGTGCATCCAAGACGATATCAAATTTATCTATAGTATAGAGTTACTAAATTCTCCCATATGCGAAATCTCCCGAATACTTGCTGCCCCTTACATTAGCGGTATGGTCATCCTCAAGGACTATAACAATTCTCTCATACTTTAACCGAATTATTCAATTTCACTTCATCGTATAAATAAATTTCCAAGGATTCTGCGGACGTTTTTCTCTCCGAAGACGAAGAAAAAAATTGAAAACAAAGATAATTTTTGAGAACAAGAAAGGTGGATAATTTTCTTGAGACGTGGAGACTTGTAGGTCGTTTAATATACGATGTAAATATCCTTAAAAATGTTTAATATAATGATTGGTTTAACCACACCCCGTTGTCCGACATCTCGACGCAAACCCGTTACGAGATTTATAGAGACTGGCATTAGCCCAGATCTGTAAAATACGCGGTAACTCTGTGCACAAGAATCTAAAGTACAGTAGGAAGACAGGGACGGTATTTCCTCGGAGAAGATGTTGCAGCGGGTTTCATAGCGGCTTTGAAATGCGGCCAGCTAGAGACAGATGTTGATTAGGTGGGGCCTGAAGCGGGGCCGCTGCCACTTGGTCCCTGGTCAGGCTCCTCACGTCCGCGTCGTGGAGAACCGCTTCTGTCTTCGTACCTTCCAAGCACGCGATCCTTTTCTGAGCCAATTTCGCCAGTATTGACCTCAGGCCTGGGCCGCCGACTAATTGCGCACCGTAAAGGCCCGAAGACTGGATCAACGTTTATGATTTTCCATATTTTTCTTCTACCGAACTTAAAATTAATCTAAAAATAACCGTCTGAGTAAAATCATTGACGTTTCATTTTATCAATGATAAGAATACGTGATTGAGAAGAATAAGTCGAGTACAGATCGTTGGCCTCCACCTTTACAACCTGCATGGGCTGAAAAGCGGGAGAAATTAAAATGTGACCATTTTTATTTATTTTCTTTCTACTTTTTTTTCGGTTTCTTTATATTATACATATATGTATGTCTGTGTCTGTGTCTGTGTCTGTGTTTTATTGTTATTATCATTGTTATTATTATCATTACTATTCGTTTTTTTTAATTTTATTTATTTTTTCGGTTAAAAAAAATGAAGTGATTTGTATGCGCGCAGACATGCACGATATAGAGAAACGGGCGGAGAAACGGACAACGCGTTTCAGAGGCCTTTTTTTTATGATCCAACGACGAGCAATGGCCTGCAACCAACGCTAGACCGGAAGTAGAGCTCGTAGAACGCGACTACGTGCCGTGAGAGCGGACTCGTCACTTCACTGCTTACTTAAAATTCAAATTTTTATTCCAACAAAATTCGTGCATTTGAATATAACAAAATTTATAATCTCAAAAGAACCTATGTAGAAATAAATTGACATCGTTAATGCCTATTGCATTGTTCTTATAAAGTTTGATCATAGAATTTAAATCTCACTTTCCGCGAGGGTCAATTCGCGAATGCGTAGAATTCGGGATTTCTTAAAGCGCGGAAAATAGCAAGCGGCGTAAAAAAAGAGAGACTATAAGGATATTACTTTTTTTTTTTTTTTTCCTTTGCGTCCTTGATTAGTCCTGGGTATCTTTTTATTTTCAATAAAGTTTTCATTACGGATTTGGCGAATCGCTTTACTGAACGATAGCTACCAACTCGACGAGGGTCTCGACCCTCTCACGAACTGCAGTGAAGTTTTACCATAACTACAAAATCTGAGATTATCTTAATTCGATTACCGGTTGAGATCGCAACTGCAGATAACCGGGGGAGATAGCCGTAACATCGTGCGAATATTGTTTTTATTCAATTTTCTCTTTTTTTCATCGTTTAGTAATTTAATTTCGTTGCTGGTCGAAAAGGAACTAAGGATGAAATAAAAAAATAAAGAAAAAAAAAAAAAACTATATTTTATCGAAAATAGCAGCTGTCGCGGAATGTTTAAACCGCATCGTGGTTCGGAAATGACGACCGGGAATGAACCTTTGCTTCGTTTCTCAAGATCAGAGCCCAGCCTCTAAAAGTCGGAGGTATGGATACAAGGAATTTGAATAAATTCGTCTGCCACCAGACGTTCGCCGGTAGGCCTTCGCAAAGAGAGAAAAAGGGAGAAACTGAGCCTCGAAAACGAGGCGAAATCGAATTTATATATAAGGAGTGTGCGGCCGCGGGTTTCGAAGGGTGCGGAGACCGACGGCAGGGGGAATTCTGGGCCTTTGGGCCTCTTGCATGCGTAATATCTGATCCGAACGTCCGGAGGGCCGACAAGCCAAGGAAACGAAACCGGGACGGGGGCGAGGACGAGGACGAGGGTTGGGAATTCAACGCGGCCGTTCTCCAACTCCGTTCTCTGCTCTGCAAGGTGATTGTTTACCCCTGACATGATAATACTTAGCTTAAGTATATTTAAGGAGGAATGGGTACGCGCGCCTGGGCACCTTGCACTGTAGTTTTACCAAAACTCAGTTAAACCATCCTCCGATTTTCGAGGACGAGGACAAGGACAAGCGAAGCTTCTGCACCGCACAACTCCGCTGTATATCGAGGCTTTAGGACGGGTAGAACGACGCGAACGGCCCTTTTGGAGGGGATGGGGCCCCCAACCTATTGTCCTCGTGTCCGCAGCCTTTTTCAATTCAAATTGAAGCCGCAAAAAAAGCTCACGGCACACACGGTTCCGATCTTCAAGCCGGTCCTCCCTGCTTCTACTTCTGCTTCTGCTGCTGGAGTTTCAGAGACTTCAGCTTCTCTCCTGAACCAGGCTTCCAGTTTCTCTCGGCTCCACGCCGTAGCCAGCAACGTATATAACCGGCTGATTCTATCGGTCCGTAAATATCACCATCACAAACGCGCGCATCAATGAATGCGTGCACGCATGGATCGAGCTGAACCTCGTATGTACCTACCTACGTCAGTGCGTCTGAATACTGCCGCGCGCTTCAGCTTCAGAAACGTGTGCGTTTTAGGGACTCGCGACTGTTTGGCGGAGGACCTCTTCCTCTCCTTTTCATACCGCTACTCTTTCAAGGGGGAACCAGAACAACCTCTTTCACCGCTGGACCAAATCTTTACCTCGTACTCGGATCATTCTCAGTACCAATTCCATATGTTTGAAAAGTTTCTCGTATTATTATATGACATTGATATGGCATTTTATTCCAAATTTGATCAATGGATTGAACAAGAACGAAATTGAGATGAAATATCGGTATTCAGGGTAGTTCGAAATCGTCTTCTGTGACGGAAAAGTTAGTTTCTTTGTTGTTTATATATATTTACGCAAGGTACGTCATTGTATCCGGAATTTAAACCGCAGTTGGTTCTAAAAACGAGAAAAGATCGCGATAATGGCCGTCCAATACCTTGAGCGTACACTCCGCTCCGCCGTGATCCTTTCCAATCACGTTTAATGGACCGCAAATGTACGCGGCGGCAGACGCCCACTTTGCATTTGGTCTTGATCTCGGATCGCGCGGTGTCCGCTCTTTGGATGGTTTCCCCCCCTGTTATCCCCTGGGCCTGTCTCCTCCGTTTCTTCGTTGGACCCTTTTCGCGGAGGCCCGCGGACAGCCGTCGGTCCCTAAATTACGGACCGCAGGGCCTTACGTTGGCAGAAGAGAAGACGGAGAGCACCGCGTTTTGGCTTCCGTGTGCTCCCGTTAATTGATAACTGATATCTGATCGCTGGACAGTTTTCTTCTCTCTCCGAGTCCCGATTCGCCCTCGTACTCCGTATTTCTACTCTTCCCATCCCCATCCTCATCCTCTTCCTCTTTCTCTTACCTGCACTTACACTCAACGCTTCTTCGCCAATGGATGAAGAACAAGAACTCGAGCCGACGCGATCGCCTTCGCTTTGTATCTTTTTTATTCTTCATTTTTTTTTTTCCCTTCTTTTTTATTTTCTTTTTTTACGTTTTTTTGGTTACTTTTTCTTTTCTTTCTCTCTCTCTCTATCTCTATCTCTCTGTTCTTCTTATACCTACCCATCTCTCGCTGACTTATAAGGCGATTCTTTGCGTTCCAACGAAAAAAATACCCAAACTTTTGCTTCTCGCTTAAAACAACGTTACTTAATATTGTACTAGGTATACGAAATAATCTATAACAGGTTGGGAAAAAATTTCGATGATAAATTAGCGCGAAGAATCTGCGGTATGATAAAAAAAAAAAAAATTGTTACGAATGACATTTGACCGCGATCGATCAACTCACTCGTACAAAATTACCTTATAGCGTATCGTAATAAATTCGCTCGCGCTCGTACTTATAGAATTTCGCGTTTTATGTTCCGCAAGTCTGTATTCCGCACCGACGTTGATTGGCTGGTAATTATCCTTGGTACGTTACACGCTCTCAAAGCTGAAAATTTTTCGTATACCGTTTCAGATTCTTGCTCATCGTTTGAGGAATTATTATGCGAAATAAAAACGGTAAAATCAAAAATGAAGAAAAAACAAAAAACCATTTCTGGATTCGTTAGGCCCCCACCGATTCGTGTATAATTTTTGTTATTTTTCCAAAAAATTATGTTCGTACGTTTTTATTCTTCCTAACTTTTTTCTTTCTCATATTATTTTCGCCTCCCTTGTTAACTCGCTTCGACTCAGCATGTGTGGAATTGGGGGATGTGTATGTGCGCGTCTTTTTTTATGTGCGGTTTATTTTATTTTTTTTTTTTTCAACTTTTTTGTTTTTTTTCCTTGGTGCGTTGATCCTCGGATGTTGGCCCCGCCGATACAATCTGGCATTCTCTCCCCGCACTCGAATCCACTATACTCCATACATTTAACCCAAGACCCACACACATATATGATCATATACGTTTATCTCAGAGATGTGCTGTGCCAAGCCAAACCGCGCCGCGCGCGCACCGAGATGTCACTCGAAACGGTGAACGCATGTGCCGACGATGGACGCATTCTTATACGTCGCGTAGAAACCGCGCGTACGAAATATCCGCGGTAGTTTATTTTTTATTTTATCTTTATTTATTTTTTTTAAATTTTTCTGCAAGTCAAAATATTTTCGTTATTCCTCGATATATTCGTCATTGATATACATATTTAATATTCAATGATAACCCTGCGTCTTAATTATTCATTCGTACTTGAAATTTTCGCGAATTTTTTGTCTAATCAGAATCAATCGAATCTCTCGCTAATTGTTTCGCAAAATATTTGAAGTATATCGCATTTATATCTCTTTCATATTTCCGGTTGAATATTCATGCGCGTATTTCAGATCCCAATCGTCAAATCCTTGGTAAAATTAAATGATTTAAATTTTCGGAAGCACCTGTATACGGAAAGTAGTTTGAGTGGCAATTAGGGTAGAATTGCAGAGCCAAGAAACGCAACGTGTTCTTCGTGTCTTATATACGCGGAGAAGGTTCAATTTGAAGAAACCGCGGCCGGGCCGGATGTTTGGGATCGCAACAACAATGGAGGGTGATAAATGTCTGTCGAGGAAGCTCTTTCCTCTTCTCGTCGAGGAGTCTAGGGTTCTCGCACAGCCTGCTATCTCCATCTTGAAACGGGATACCGGGCGAAACGCCCTCGCAGGACTGCTTGCATTCTAATGCACACGTTCTCTTCCTCTCTATCTCTCTCTTATTTTCTCTTATTTATCCTTTATCCACTTTTGCCGAAAATATATATATACCATAGAAAATTTATTAGATCGAAACATATGAAATCATTAAAAAATAATGAACCAAGACTACGTTCGATTCTCAGGATTGAATAATATATCTAGATATCATATGCCGCCAAGAAATCTTTGAATTTCAAATTCTGACCAAGAAAAATATAAAGAAGTATACCTCTAGCCATAGAAAGGAACACCGTTATAACCGTTCGGAGTGAGGGTCTAATTGATAGCTTCCCTTCCAGGTCTGCACCTTCTGTTCTAGGATGCGTTAGCGGTCGTTTTGGTCGCGTCAGCTCCTGCGTACGAAAGTAAGAAGATGTTTGGGTTGCAGTAGACCTGAAGATTGGTAGGATGTCGGACGGTTATAAATTCACAGTATCTTTTTTTCTCCGTTTCTCTCTATTTCTGAGGAATCAGAAACGTCATATCTCGAAATTCCGTGGTCTGTAGTGATTTGTGAACATCCTCAGCACCTCTATGCCACTATAGACTATGTGAGACTCTATTATGTAGGACCAAGATGTGCCGACGACCACTAACATATATTCCTTCGGCGAAGTGCTTAGTATTCTTTGCCTGTAGTCTGTGCCTTACCTGCGATGGGAATATGAAGTAGGATATGATGCGTGCGAGTATTGTCCTAGGGCCACGGGTGCGTGTATGCGTTGTTCAAGCATTAATAAGCTGTTAACATAAACGTCACATGAGGTGGACGCTGCTTGCTCGTGCATATACGAACTTTATGGTAAATTTTCAAACCTGTATTTATTGTGTATAGGTTTATGTATATGTGCGGAGAAAGCTCACTTTTCCTCTTCTTCTTCTTCTTCTTCGGCTTCTTATTCTGTTTCGAAGGAGAATCCTACATTTTATCATTTCTTATTCGCATTCGATCGTTGAAAGAACCGTAAAAAAATTTCTTCACGAATTGATCGAAGTAACGCGATCTGCACATTCTCGATGTTCATCTCAAAGCTATATGTACCTACTATACTATATACTACATAAATATACATTATATACTTATAGATCGAACGTTTTAAAGCTACCGACGTACGTTTGCTGAGCTGATCAATTACCCTTGACGAGAAGTGGCAGGTTTGCTTCGTGAACCTGCGGCATATAGTGCAAACGTAATTGAAACACACTCGATATCTTTTCATTTCTCGATATTCAATACTTGACTGATGAACGGACGGGTAGTGTAACAATAGTATCATTTTCTATTTTCTATACCATTAGAATTATAGATGAAGTGCAATAGACTATCGCAATCTAAACACAATAACACTTTACTATTACGTGCCTGATACTCAACGTGTAATGAATTTTTTTCTCACACCGGTTACTCACCTCATTCTGTTTTCATTCACCCCTTTATATATGTCTATGCGCTGCATAATCACATTCAGTATAAATATTTCTTGTAAAATGTCTCTTGTCAACGATGTACACGTATTGTAGTACATACGAATAAATCTAGTAGTAATAAAGATAAAATGAGCCAAAATTGAGTTCAGCAAATGTTGAAGAAAACCACCTTGAGTGAGTTTTAAACGTTTCTAATCGTTGCGTATACCGCGGCGAAAATGATTGCCGGTTGTATATTAACCGTGCTTTATTTTCCAAGGTAGGTGTATTGCGCATCACTGAAAACCATTGTACCGTTTTGTTGAAGGGTTTAGTTAAACTTTTGAGTTTATGACGAGTCGTTGTATAATTATAAATGATAAGAAAAAAAAAAGAAAAAAAAATCTCGAGTCTTATACTACCTAGCTTCCGGCAAGATTTATAATATAATACGTGTATAGTGAGGTATAATAATGGAAAAGACCACGTGGTGAGCAGTGCAACAGCAAGAGTAGTTCTAATCTTTGATCAATAATAAGAACGACAATACCTACGAAGAGTCTAGTGGAATTGAATTCTCCTAGTGGTACAGTTAAGGGCGATATATATATACCTAGACTGTATAACCTGTTATCACCATCATTCGATCCTATTCCCTTATATTCAACAATCCATCGCTTCACGGATGAGGAATCTTGGTATAAAATCGAAAGATTCGTGGGTGCCGTTGATCCCTACTCATCTATTCCTATCGAAACTAAATTCGAATGGTTTCGTAGTTAAATCCTCGTATTTGGATCCCAATCCCGACAGGGGACTCCCCGTTGTTCGATAGGCGTGGGCCACCGGTTGATTTTAAATTCTAGATAACTTAATCCCAATCCTACTGTACTCCTTGACTTTGCTGACGAATCAAAATCTCATGGGTTCAAACACTTCGGAGTCTAAGTAGAGTCTAGGACCTTACCAGACTCGCATTACCTCTTTCACTCATATACCTACACCTACTTCTCACAGCTCATATATATATATATATATATACCGATATAAATGGTATATGTATATATGCAGTGAATATCACAAGCGATCCGCGTGCCTAGATGCAATTACAACTTATACTTAAATGCGCTTTGCTGCATGACCATGATCACTGCAACGGGTCATAGACGTTGCATTAATTCTACCCCGCGCTATGTATCCAACCTCTCATGCTCGCCGGGATCGAGCATAAGACGAAGTGGTCACGGGACTACGGAGGACCCATGTAGGTAGATATGTATATATAGAAAAGCTTCGGTATTAATTACAGCTCGCGTCCGCCGCGCTAGGCCACCTACGGTCACTTTGCATACGGGGCAGGTTACGTGGCTCATGCCTCTTGCCTCTTGCCTCTTGGCTCTCGCTGCTGCAACTCGCCAGGCTCGAAGCTTTGCGAAATGACGCCTGAGACCCAGGCTAAGGTTTGCTGGACTGCGACGACGACTGCGGGGACTTCGAAGCCTGATTATTTAGGCAGCGAATGTTTAATCGAAGCATTGTATCGCCGGCCCTCGCCCTGGGTCTGTGTTTGGTGGAGGACACTCCACTCCACTCCACTCCACTCCAATCCTCCGCCTCTTCTTCTTCTTCTTCTTCTTCTTCTTCTTCTTCTTCTTTATTTATTTGTTTATTTGTTTATTTGCTGGTGGCTGATACCTCATTACCGCGACAGATCCAGCGATAAGCGCAGCGTTCTCGGAAACACACAATGCGCCCCTCCGTGGTACCGGGCAGCGCAGAACTCGGCCCCCGCGCGATCCTCTCTTCAAGTTACACCCCGTACCCCCGGCTCACTCTTATTTTACTCTTTCTTTCTCTTCTTTATATCTAGCTTTCCTCCTTTGTCTAACCACCGCTACTCTTCCCCGACTCTCGCCTCTTACCAAGGAACTTTAGATATCTTTTCTCTACCATCGAATTCTACGGGTATATATGACTTTATTAACCTGAATTCGAACAGTCTATAAAATATCTCAACGAAATCCATCGATATATGAAGAAAAAATCTTTATAAACTCAATGATTCAGGATTTCAAGATTCTATGGGACAAAAAATTCATAGATCAGACTGTCACGACTGAAAAATTAATAAAATATTGATTAAGAAAGAAACACCAGACATGCAAGGACTGCATACACTCGCGTTTCTCTTCTGATCCTCCATGAATAAATCTTTATTAGCAAAGGACGTGCATACTTCGGAAAAGAACAAAGTATTCCCGAATTGCGGTTTGCGTTTTCGACAGGGGTTGGCTACTCTTTGGTCTCCAACCCCCCTTTTCGTATACATAGCAGCCTCTAAGTCCCACATTCGCATAATGTGCTGACCACTTATTTACGGCAGTAGCTTTCGATGCTAATATCCGCGCGCCATGCCGCGATCCCAGACAACAAGGGCCCGTTGTCGCTTCGTAAGTAGCTATAATAATGCCCGCGTTCCCTGTTCGGGGTCCAATTACAACAGTTTTCGCACTCCGAGATTTATACGCGGAAACCTCTCCCATACGTAGCTACGTGCCAGAGCCTTAATTAGTGTCACCGTCTTTGCTCGCCCGCGCTACTGTTCAAAAAACCGCAACAAGAATTTCCAAAGGTGCGTATATCTGCGTGCGATGTCGATGACATTTTTGTTTCGTTAAAACAAACAAACAACCGATCTGCAGCCAAACCCACCCCCGCAAAATATTCGCGGACAACGATCGTGCGCTACTGCAGTATACTTCAAATTAACGAATGTGTGCTACCATCAAAGATATTCGCGAATTCCTATTCTATCGAAATACGACGATCGTTAATACCGGCAATTATACCCCGTTCGTAATTATTCGTATATAAATGGCTGGCCATGTGTGTTGATGAGACGCGAAATCGCGGATTGACGTTACCTACGGTGACGCGTGATTGCGAAAAAGTGGGGAGTACGAAATGGTATGGGGATGGGATTGTGAGATTCAAGGTTTGCAAATGCGAACCAACAGACGTGGGATAGGACTGTGTTTCGTTTAATTAGCATCGGTATCGGAAGACGAGTATACGGTAGGAGGCAGTCGGTGGGCAGCAGTACGAGAAGGAGAAACAGACAGACAGACGCGTTGACGCGAGCGGCCGCATAAGAGTACAGAGGACTAATTAAATAAATCCGGGAGCGGTATCCCGACTCCCTAAGACTTTCTTGGGTTCCTATATATATATATATACAGGCTGCTCGGAATTCTTTGGTGAAACAGCCATAGGCGTTAGGTATTCTGGTGCGGAGGCGTCTACGGGGTCATCATTGAGGTCAGTTCGTTGAATCCTCGTCACCAACTCGATCTAAGCTATGAGTCGAGGCCATATTTCTTACCGATTTTAAATTCAATTGACTTAAGTCTCAACGCTGAAGTACATCGGAAGCCGAATAAAGATTGAGAAATATCCGGTGTTTGTAACGGGATGTAAGAGTTGCTCTTCCTGGAGCTAACGTTCCGTTTATTATTTATACGAATTGCCTTTCTTCTTTTTAGCCCACCCACAACGACAGCTAATCGTCGCCCTCAGATTTTTTCCCGAATAGGTTTATCTCGTTGTAAGATCAGAGAGTTGATCGAAAACTGAGTTTGGGCTAGTCTCAAATTTCGTGTATCTCTTACTCTCGATTTTTGCTCAATTTTTATTCATTTTTCTCACTGTTTTATAAACGATTATTAATTTTGTCGTAAACGGGATAGCAAGAGCGTTAAATTCGCTAATTGAAACTTCCTGCTATAGTGTAGCGGTAGTTTCTGTCAGCATGATGTGAAGTATTGACGTCCTGCTAGCCTCGGTGCCCTTGAAGGCGGAAGGAGTCGTTTCAATTAGTAAACACAACAAGTATTGACGCCTCGTTTCACTGCCGAAGAAGGATAAGAAGGATAATAATAATAATAAGGCGAAGAAGAAGGACGGAAAAAGGGGATTCGCGCGGCGGAACGTCGTTAGCCGAATCGTTTGATCGGAGAATCGCGACGCGGTGTTGATCTCTTGATAATAATCCGCCAAGTTAGTATAGAAATTGATAGGACAGGAGGCGATGCACGAAACGATAGCCGAGGCTGGCTGGGTTCCCCGTTCGATTTCTCGACGTTGTTGCAGCTGCTAGTATCCATTCGCCTAGATACACCAAGGCTAAGTCAACCAAAGGCAATACCTGCAGAGGTATAACATCAACACCGCTAGAAACAGCTCCCGCTTGTATCCAATCAATATCGAGTTTCTCATCCGACATTTCCTCCTCGCGTTCTCGCGCACGCGAGTTATACGATCTTAGGTTTCAGTGCCAAATGGGATGGGAACGCGGGATATACCAAGTGGGACTATAGAGCTAGGCACTGTCGTTCCCCTCTCTCTCTCTTTCTCTATCTTCTCTGGACATCTTGTCTCTTTCTAGAGTCTGGATACATATATATGTATATATATATGCGTGAGTTTGCATTATCTATAATTCCTGTTTCAGTCGAGATTCCCGGAGCTCTTTGCATCGAATGCGAAACGTCGTATCTATGGTACTAAATAGCGGTACGGAAGCTCCGCAATGCGCGTCCACGCGAACGCACGCCCCGACATAATAACTAACCGCTTGGACAAATTGTGCTTAAAATTTGCATACGTCCCTTAGTAGGTATAGAGGTACGACTAAGCAGCCGGTCTCGGCCATGTCTTATCTTCAATAGCCACAAGTTCCGATAAAAAATTTAACCAACTGTTTGCGTTAAGGATACATACTATAAGATAGACATACGAGCCTGCCATCATACCTAAGGGGTTCACTATTGCAAGATGTAATACGGCCCTGGGAATGCCGCCCGGTAGTAGAAACGAACGGGAAATTTCTAGTCCTTCCTGTAACTTGCTTGCCATTTAACATTTTTATCACTCCTAATCGGACCCTGTTTATACCAGACACTGCTAGCCGCGTTTGCGGTATTACTTATACCACCCGAGATACTCCATTGTCTAATATATGTGTATAGGAGTATCCTTTCATATATGCAAACACTCACGATCCGGATGAATAACGAAAAGGAAAAGCCTTCTAACTACTGTTTCAAATTATCAAGCTGTTGTAACCATTCCCACATTTATTCGTCGTGCAGAACTATGGAAATCATAAAATCTCTTCCCTTTGATATGTTGTCCTTTTCTTGAAGATGTTTCTCTTGTTAAAAATATCTGCCTCCGAATAGGCATTGATTTGAAATAATTTATTTGGTATCGTGATGAACTGTTACATCATATACCTGTACATAAGTGAAAAATTTGATATCTACGATGGGAAGGAGAGGAGAGGAGAGGTATAATGTGAAATGATATGATTATTCGACTTCTGTTGATGGGTTGCATCATTTCGGCTACTTTCCATCATGGATTAGTTAAGTTGGATTGTACGTTATCGCTTGAAGTAAATCGGGACCGTATCTCAAACGGCGGCCAGGAGGATATCTATTGAGTTATGTGTCGGCGCCCGTCGTAGAAAATAATAAATAAATATCGTTTGCCGCGGAGACGCCCATACTTTAATAACCAAGAGCCAAAATATAAATAAGCTTGGGTAGGGGCCGTGGGGCCAGAGTGGAAAAAACGACCAAAACACTCCCGGCTTCGGAAAGTTCGATTAGAGTTTTTGTTCGGAGCTCACGGGCGCTCCTATCCCATCCTTGTCGCGCACCTTAGCGTCAATGCGCCATCCTCTCCCTCGTACCTTAGCTGAGAGTCGATTTTTTCTCGCTTGTCTTCGATCCACGTGATGCATTGCCACGCCGTACACCGCACGCAGTACCTACTCTTCGGCCCGTGCCCCTTTCGCCGGCTTCGAGCATGGTGCTGAATTTTCAGGACTAATTTAAGGATAAAATTGCTCAACGGTAGGTATGCGATCACGTCATTACGCCATGTGGATACATACTTCGTTCGATTTACCGCAATAAAATGATAACAGAATCCTTATCGATCGCGTTTCATTGCATCGAATACCTTCTTTCGTATAAAAATAAAGAAGAAACAGAGTAAATTTTTCTTCACTTCCATTTAAATTTAAAAAGAAATTTTTCAATAACTCATTAACTCTTGAAAGGCAGTCGGAGTGGCTGACTTAGGCTTGCTCTTCGAGCAGATGAACGCGAGGCTATATGATGAGGGAAAGGGGTTTTAAGCGACGCCATAAATTAAAAGATGACGGCTTTCTTAACGGTACTATACCATTTCTTGACGAAACTCTGATAAATCCTATAGCATTTCGTCACAAGGATTGACTAAACAGTTAGGGTCCATCAATAAGTGTGACGAAAGGAAGCGTCAAGGAAGTACATAGTAGCTAATATGAACATTGGACGAGCTTTTGAATCTGCATGAAATAAAGAAAATCGAAAACTCTTATCGCTCGATTTTTAAATCAAATTTTTGATTTTTAAAAATCTTTTCATTGTTCAATGGAGACTTGGCTTCAGTGTAGCAGTCGCGTATGGTATAAGGAAAGGCTTGCTGACAGGACTCTGGGTCGAGAGGTCCGAAGGTCTGGAGGTCGGTTTTGGGCGTGGTAGCCGGTGTGTCTACCTGCCCTATCCTCTCTTATTCTTTTCCCTGTGGAAGAATAAGGTTTTTCAGACTTTATGTAAGCCTTATTCTGGCCATCTATTTTTTGCCTGACTCTTCAAGGGGTATCCAAAAACGGCCCTTGGCCCAAGAAGCCGCGTCGCTATGCAACGCCTAGCCATTGTCTTGCCAGCGCCAACTCTTCCTCGTTTAAATTGTAGCCAAAGGCAATAGGCCTGAACCTGGACAGTAGTAACTAGGGTTCGAAGTAAGAAGATGAAGAATTATAGATATTTAGCAGAATTTCTTGCCGAAGTATATTATGCAATGGAGATAAGGAAGGATAAGAAAGCTTCGTATATAAATGGGGTGGAAATGTATTACTGGAACTTAAACGGCTTATTAAAACAAGTAAAAAAAAATAAAATAAAAAATGTACGATACAGCTGCAGATGTATTCAATGGATACCTGTACTCTATACGCTGTGTAAATTCAATTGTAACACACATTAACAACGCGGTAGGAAATTTTCTGGTCGCGTTCATCGGCGAGTCCCAAAGTAACAATGCTCTATAAAGCAGCGAGATACGCGCATAAGAGAAGTAACATGTCTCGAAGGACAGTCCAAGCAAACTATACATACTTCCGTGTCTGGTAGTTGTGTTTTAGCGAGACTCTGGAACCCCCTTGTATATACAGGGTGAGTCCTTTCAAAGGTCCAAGATGGTTGGGACTTATTTGCGGCAAAGGCACGCCGTGATTCGTGATTAAGCATTTCTACCCTATCCCCACTGGATAATTGTTTTTTTTTTTGGACATTTGAAAAGACTCACCCTGTATATATATACACACATGTGGAATACAGTGTAGTATGGATTACATTGGATGCAACAACACACGTGTAAGGATCACACATACATATGTATATTATATAGTATGTATAAGTGGCAAACGTTTGGCCCCTGGCTTGCAACATGGCGCTATACTAACGAGAGATTATCTTTAGTTTGCCTACCGGGCAGATAAAGCCAGGGTAAAGAGTTACGACCAAATGATCCAGAGTCGTTTAGGTCAAAGGTTAGCTACTAGGGCCTTTGATTTAATTAACATATTTGACCCGTTGGATCGATACTCGCTCCCACAAATTAATTCGTACAAACCACACAACCGTAAGATTTCTTTAGTACTCTTCGTCTATATCGCTAATTAATGTTTTTTATCTTTTTTTTTTCTTTTTTATGTTACAGGTTTGTTCAAGAAGTCATAATAACCGATCTCGCTACCTATGGATTTAGAGTGGTCTTACTTTTCCCGTTATATATCTGTATACCTTTATATACATATATGTAGACACCTTTCGTGAGTATAAATTATTACAAAGTATTTTAATACCTTTTATACTTTAATTATAAATAATCTACGGTTACGAGCTACCGCGACTCATCCTTATATTCTTCTCATTCTTATTCTCATTCAAAAAAATAAAATGACAAGCAGTTCGATACGTCTCGAAGTAAATTAGTTAACAGACAGAGAACGAACGCGAACCGAATAATTTGTCCGACTAACGAGCTACGGCTCCCGCTAATTTCAAAAGTAACGAATGAATTCCGTGAAACTTGTCACCATTGCATATATACATATATACATACATATTATATGCATACGTATACGCGTCCAGATTCTTCTTACTTTTTGTTTTCTGTTTTTTTTTGTTTTTTTTTCGTTTTTGTTTTCTGTTTTTTTGCCGCCACGATTTCCTCTTGCCCACGTCTCGTAGAAGAGAAGGACCTCGTTATATAACTTAAAGTTAAATTTCGGCTCTTGGAACGCGCGCGGGAAAGTAATAATTTCTATGATTGCGCCCTAATAACAGCCGCGTACATCTTTCGACTTCGAAGTTAGGTCGGCCGTATAGTCTACTAATGCCGAACTAATGCCGATCATACTAATGCACCCGACAGAGCGGCACTGTGTCGCCAGACATTCAACCACAGGGTAACCTTCCCGCCCGCGATTAGCTCTTACTTTATACCTACCTGTTCCGGGTACCACCGGGCACCGGGCGTCCTCGGGCCGTCACTGCCCCGGGTAGGGCCGAGCTACTATGTAATTATCCTTAGTGGGGTCCTTCGGTTTTGAGCTAAGAGAACGCGGTCGTGCCGAGTCATCCACACGGTTGGTTCGGCCTTGTTTCCAAAGATGCGGCTCAGGATTTTTAACTTCAAGAGATTCGAAAATTCCAACGCTAGTAGAAACCTAAGAATAATATAAGAAAAATACGAATAACTGTCGATTTACGTCAGTGTTACGATAAAATAGTAAAAGAAGAAAATTAAATCTCTTCTTCTTAAAAATCGGTTAAAAATTTTAACGGATAAACTTCTTTGAACAATTTACCTATAGCTTATATTATGTTTCTTGATAGAAAATCTTCGCTCGAACCTCTGCGAGCGCATAATTTCGTTGCTCGGTCTGGCTACCGATGATAAAAAAGCAGAAGGCTATCGGGCAGGGCGGTTAAGAACGATGACTGGTCAATGGGGCCGAAAGGGGAGCTATAGTGGTGTCACGGTATACTTAGCATTTTGCTTCACCTTCAAATGATTATGATTAGCCGCCATTCGTGGGAATGAGTCGATTAAGCGTAGAATACCGCCTAAATTCATCTTTGAGTGCTTTTCGTTCAATTGACTTGAAATATTCATTACACCGAGTAACGGAAATAGAAAAAAAAATAAAAAAACAATTCTACCCAGGTAGGTACAATCGTGTTTCTCGTCCTTATACGATCTATTACTCGTGCTATACTACTTCTTACATTACTGTGAAAGCATCGAGCATCAAAGGGAGTGAATTATATCTCAGAGAGGCAAAGTCCTTGCGAAATCACCGGCTTACTACGAAGATGGCAAAACGTCAGACATCTATACGTCGTCAACTGTCAGCCGATAGACTGATGTCCGTTAAACATCTACTTGGAAGTCACACCTGTATAGGTAGTATGGTATAGGTACATTCGCGTTTCACCTTCCGTGTAACTGAGACTCTGAAGAGAATTGAGACATTCGTGTTTCTCATGAGGTACAAAATGAACAGATAGAAATGAAAATACATAAACGCAACCGATCTAACCGATGAAATTGAGGATGATATAAAATAAAGGGGAAACAAAGAACATCATCGAATCTACGATTGTTTTTCGAGATATACGTAGAAGTGGTCCTCTTACTCGCCACTGAGGAAAAGAAAGTGCCTTTAACGGGTAAAAGATGGAGGAAGGCACTGCAGGAAGGTCTAATTGTGAGACTGGAGCCCCATTACAGGGCCCAAAATTACAGGGCTGAGCCCCGACCGTCCATAGATGCTGGCGCGTTTCTTGGCTCCGTTCGGCCTCAGCATTCCAAGAACATGGCCTCCTTATTATGCCATATTTTTCGTTATGTCATTTCACTTCTCGCCCCCTGCACGGCACATGCCCAAGCTTCTTTTTTGCCCCCAGCTCATCGGCTGCCATATTGATCTGTGATAATTATCGCTTCTAGCACTGTTTCTCTTATTTCTATTTATTTATTCTATAAATCGTTCCGAAACGCGGATGTCCGTGTTATGACTCCGGTCAAAGAATCACTATACAAGCGAATCGGTGAGCGTCCCATTAGCTCAAAGCGAATTGCGTGAGTGGGACTAATTGGGTGAGCGAGCGTCAAGTGAAACGAAATCGCAACGTAGCCGTAAATCATCGCAAATACGAGCTCACAACACTACAATGGTCAAATACACCCTCTGCATCAACACACCAAATCGTTGTTGCTGTTATTGGTTTATGGGTAACTTATGTAACGATCGAGAGCTAGAAGTCATTCAAAAGCTGATTCATTTGTGTAGAATGATGAAAAAGTATTTAAAGATCATGTTCACGGTTGTACAACATTCTTTGAATCGTAATCTTTCGGCCATTCTATAAAATCGTTTGAACATTCGAGGTGTTAGACAGAAATGTCATCCTCGTCATAACGGTAGCGGATCAAAGAAGGCCCAAATAATGTCACGAAGAAGTGTGAACCCAGAATTTTTGGCTTGCGGTCTATAACCGAGCTCGATCTGTCATCAGATCCCGTCCTTTCCTTTCAGACTATCAATCAGTCTGTCCAGCTGGAGGGTCCCTTTTCGTCCCAACAAAGAAAAGCCAACGAATAGTATTTCAAAAACAGATGTAGTCCAAAACCGGAGTCTATTATTTCCTTGCGATAGCCTTAAGCTGATTTTCGAAATAAATTTTGCACCCTCCAGCCTCGCGATGCGGTTATAAAAGCGGGTGTAGTTTCGGAAGTACATAAAAACAAAGTTTTCCTGGTAATTTGAGAAAGATAAAAAAGTTACGAACGAATGCAGTATAAGTTTTGATCATTGTGGTTTTTTTTTTTTTTTTTATTTTTCTTTGCTTCATTTTTATTTCTCGCCCCAAAATTAGACGCTCGCATTAAACCTGGGGGGCTTTCCGCTTGGTGGCGCCTTCATTTCGCGGCAGCTCACGCAGAATATACCACGAAGTCGTCATTAAATATGGCTGATACTTTGGCCGTTCGAGTGGGGGACGTGGTGTAATTTTAGGCATAAAAATTTTTTTGACGATGTTCTCTCGGTCTTGCGGACCACGAAACAAGTCTTACAATACCATGTGGACCATGCATATATATTTATATATCTATATACCTATGTAATACATGGATTACTATGTACAGGTGGATCTCCGATCCTCGATGTAAACGCGATAGTCGTGCGGAGCCGAAACACAATAACCTGGAATGTCATTGGCAGGAAACCAATAGACCACTAATGATACTTCTTCTTGGTGTTTGAATAAAAACTGCGCTCTTACTAGGCTCTGGCCATGCGGCTCGCCGATTGAATTCGTCGGGGGAATAATAATATCTAAATTGCTTTATTATGCTGAGGCATATTTCCTTTATTTGTTCATGCGTGGCCAGCCGAGCGGAGTAGCAAGAGATGGGGACGGGTAATAGACCCCTGGCCCAAAAATCCTTAAGGCACCTCCGGGCTCAATATGAGTAGTACGAACTTCCGAAATATCCTTCCCTAAACCGCTAATCTATTTCTATCAAATAAATCTCAACTGATTTTTCATATATAATTCAAAATCGACCCAAAATATTGAAGAACAAAAAATCAAAAAAACCGTAAAAATATTACCAAAGTCATTAAACAGCTCCTCAAAGTTGATCAGAAATTGTTCGAGAGTAAAACTATCCATCCACGTATAGCGTGGTCAGTTTTCGAACCGAACTGGTCGATGGAACGAGAAATGTATACGAGTTGCCTCTCAGTGTTTTTGTTGGCATCCGACGTCGTTGCGGGACCTTAGGTCCACAATGGTTGTTGACACGGCTGTGTATAGAGGATCGTGGCCCGATCGGTGGGACCTGCAGGGGTGCGAGCGGTCCCCATTGTAGACCACAATGGACCGCATTGTCGGGCTACGCGCTCCATTAAACGCCTAAACGCATTGATTTTACTGAAATCTCAACCTATTCAAGGGTTACGTCATTATCGGACCACGCGATGCTCAGGAATGCTAGAGAGTTCTTGTAATCTCATTTTAGGGTAGGAACTTACCATATCCTTTCACTACCTTTAATTCGATACGCAATAACTTTACGAAATATGAGAAAAGGTCTGAAAAAAAGATTTTTAAGGCCAACTCAATATGCGATTTCATGTGCTATCAAGAAGTTCGCGTTTCAGGTGGTGAACTCATATAGCACCGATTTAATCCGAGAAAAAGATCGAGTTACAATTTAAAAGGTATAATATAGTACGATTGATTTTATCCAGGACCAATGGGCCAGCATCACGTGTATCGTTCGAAAACGTACTGCCCTGATATCCGTGTAACGCTAGCGCGCGCGCGCGCGCGTTCGGTAGACTAATAATGAGTTAAATGCAATTAGGCATCCGATACTCTCTCTGTCGGAGGGTACCGGGCGTGGGAATGAAATATTGTAATTCATTTAGACCCCGAGGGATAGCGGAATGCGTGGCCCGTTCTGTCGGTCCGTAAGTTCGTAAGTCCGTAAGTCCTTAAGTCCGTGATAGCGAGGAGCTAGCGCGTTGCGGGTCGTTGAGCTATACACATATTATAGCTTCGTGTATACAGTAAACTAACTTACGTACGTATACGACGCCATTTGCTTCGTTTAGTCCCTTCCACTGACTACTACTCCCGTGTGTCTTGAAACGAACCAAGAAATGACCCCAGATGGATATCGGTTAATAGCTTTTTCGGGTGTTTAACAGAGGCGGCTGTAACCATACCTGGTCCTGTACGAAGACCATATAGAAACTGTTTAACATACGGTAATGGTCGATCACTCGACTTACGTACTCTTCTTCCTCTTTACTCAGACACTGCCAATACGATATCGTCCTACGTCACTCCGCGAACTTTAATCATCCCTATTTTCCTTAGCCTGAAATCAAGGAGAAAGCCGGATATATGTAAGCGCGATGAGATAGAAACGGTGGAAATAAAAGGATTTTTAATAAAAGGAAGTTACATCGTCCCCTGATGCTCCTGGTCGGTTCGCTTATGGATGACTGCCGAACGAACATAACTAATTACAAGTGATCTATCATGCCGGTGTTGGGGGTCAGTTGGTTACGCGCCGCATACCTACTTCTTCATGGCTCTGCATCGTATCCTTCGTATATTTCTTCAAAGTGTTGAGGGTACAGGAATATATATGAACCGTGCTCGAGGTCCTGACGTCGTTTGCTATACGGAGTGTCTTTGTCTCGCGGTGATTAACTATTTCTAAGTTTTAAAAAAATCCACGACGTCGTATTATCGAAGATGAAAATTAAGGAGGAATTAAGAATTTTACCGGAAGTCAAAGCCGATCTTTCTTAGTGCGTATCTCATTGACATATTCGCTCATATGTATGCATACGTAGATATGTATATATGTATGTGTGTGTAATACCTACCTAGAGATGCAGGGAGCAACGATCGCGAGATCTTCGGACGCGTATTTCTCTACCGTCAAATGACGCGCGGCCTCGAAAGACGGTCGCAATTATACTGGGAGATTAATGAGCTGGCATGGGTAGACGCGAGATAGAAAGAGAGAGGAGTAGGAACTCGCGCCTTCCAGTATAAGCACATATACCCTACCGCCTAGGTGATACCAACGAGAAGACTGGAAGCGGAGGTATAAGGTTGACTTTAAGGGGAAAATCAACCTGGTACCTCCTCTCAAGCAAAACTGCCAATCCTCGTTCCCGCGAACCACTATTCGATCACCAAGATCGGCCACTTGGTTAATAATTATAATACGCACCATCTCCTACTTCCCCCATACTCGAAGGAGAAGTACTCCTTCTTCTACCTCTACCACGCTCCATCTTCTTCTTCTTCTTCTTCGGCAGAAAATTCTCTTTACGGTTTATTGCGGCTCTACCTAATCAAGAGAAATTACCTCTTATCTTCTCAGATCTTTGATCAAAGTCATTTTGCTATAGATATATTGTGCGAAAGATTGATGAACACAGTTGACGATCTGCTGATGATGACGACTTAGGTAACCATCAGGGTTTGGTATTCTATTTGATTAGAATTTGTTGGGGAAAAAAAAAAATCGTTTTAATTGAGCTAATGAATTTTCTAGTTTTTATTTTTTCCTAAATTTGTGTGACGTGGAACGGAGAAGTTTGCTTGATAAAATCACGAGCTGAGTTAAGGGTCAGTGAAGTCACGGAGTCAATATATTTTTTTATAACCCGTGCGAGAAGATACCGCTTTCGTGTTTGTTAATTACCGATCTCTCGTCCCCATGAGCCTTGGTAAATTAATTATGAGCTTGCATATTGTCTAGACGCTTTGGCCCCGTTGCTGCACCGACTTGCACGCCTCGGTATTATGGGACCGAGGCGACCGCGACGCGATGCGACGTTAGCCTTAATTATTTCTCAATCTAACGAAATAAACTATAATACAAATCCTCGAAGAAAGGCAATCGATGAAAAAAGGCATCTTCTCAAAGAAAACGAAAAAGATTCCTTCCTTTCTTACTATTTTCAAAATTCACGTTACATACACACTTGCAGTAATTAAATCGGTCAATTCATTCAATTAATATACGAATAAAAGTCCAAGTTCTCGTTCTCGTTTCGTATATCACGATACGAATCAGCGTGGGTAAATATGCCCCCATTTTTCTATCACGTTAATGACGAGGCTGTGTCTGAGAGCTAAGTCAGTAATTACAATACCCATTCCAGGATACTCATATGTCTCGTTGTCTTATCCTGCACATACCTTACACCTCGACAAGTTCGCTTGTTGATGCGATATTAATTACCAATTAGCAGTATGAATTTTCAACAAAAAAAAACAAAAAAACCGTCCATCTTTTATCCCCCACGAGTCAAAGGGTCCTGAGTATCTGAGTTAAAAAAAGAACGATATATAAGCGAATCTTTTCGATGTTCACTAAAACGTAAAAATATTTCAATACGTCGATGTCCTCAAGCAATCGAGCGCACATACGATTTACTTGATATGAAAGTTATGCGCACGTAATCGCCGAGCGCGAAAGGGTCGCGAGTTCTTTCTGTGCGGCTAGGTGTGCCGAAAATCCATTTTTCGTAATTGCCTAGGGGTGTACAGAGATGTAATAAGTAGTGCACAAGTAATGCATACCTGTACGAGCTACAATGTTGGTAAGGAGTCAGCGGTCGCCGCACGGGAGCTGCCGTGGCAAGGCCCGCGGGTCCGATCCGAGATTAGGGGGGCCCGTATGGTAGCGAGAGAGTCGAGAGCTCGTAGTGAGGGCCAAGTTGAGGCCTCGATGGAGCAAGCAGGCCAACCCGGCGGACAGAGAGCGGAAGCCGTGCCGGCGGCCCGCAAAATGATCAAAACGCAAATTTCATACATTATTTTCACTTTAATGCTACCGTATCGCAATTTATGAGAGGGCCACGATTTATGCCAACGTAGAGCGCCACTATATACAGCAAGAACTTACCACCGACCGCCCAGTACCTACCCAACACGATCGTAAAGAACTTAGTATTAAAATGTTCTACGTCCAGATCGTTTATGCCAACAACTGTTGAGTTGTGGCACACTCGGCCTTCAGAAGACCCGCGAGACAAGATCCTCCGGAACCCCAAAGGTTCGGGTCATTTCTAATGGACCCGAGTATGCCAGACCTCTGGCAAAACCTCCCTTAAAATATCCTCGCCGTTTGGTACATAAATGCAATTTTATTGGCAAAAGTTAGCCAAGTATCGTTAAAAATATTCGCGATAAATTAGAGAATTATAAAAAGAATTACGACCAGTTTACGGATTTATATACAGATTTAATTGGTCTTGCTTAACGACGTGAGGAAAAAATAGATTCGAATATTTAAAAATCGCTGACAATGAGATACTAATTCGATGAATATGTATACCGCGCGGGTCAGTCTGTAGGTCCGCAAAATTTTTTTTTAAGTCGGTAAGATTTTTGGGTATCACTTTAAATAACCGTGATAATGTTCGGTAGTAAGGATCACGGCGATACGTGCAGGTGGGTATCGTGAGAATCAAGATTTCGCAGTCTTATGTACGTTTCTTAATTAATACGGGCGTTTAGCGGTTGGCCGTCGGGCCGTTAGATGGGTGAAAACGAGTCTTTGCCGTGGCAAGAATCTCCACGGATCGTCGAGATCCTTTCAAACCATGCACGGGTCGCCCCATAAAACCTCGAGTTTTACGAACCTCGAAATTTTCGATGCCAGGTAAGCTGGCTCGGTGCACCCATTCGCTCGTGCCTCAGCCTCAGCCTCAGCGATGCAACCCACTCGTAGGACGTTGATGCTATACATATGTCGCGTTCCTATCGAATCCGAGAACTGATTTTGTCCCAGTCGATGAAAATTAAAGTGTTTTATTCGATTGATTTTTTTCTTGTCTTAATTTTTAGTCCCCCTTTACCTATTTTGTCGATTTTTATTATTTTCCTTTTGTAACCTCCGACATATATACGTACTGAATTTAATTGGTAATTTTATGGTAACCGACAGACTCAAATATCTAATTAGAAACGAGAAGAGCGGCGTATCCGCTCTTCTCACACTATAAATTATTAGAAATCGTAAATTTCAGATTATAACACTGCAGCGTACGAAACTATATATAGTTTATACTTTTTTTCGCGCTTTTTATAGTAATTAACTTAAACCTGTCAACGAGCTAATTTTCTTATCGCGGTATTTTAAGAGCCGTAAAACTTCCTTATACTTTATTCGCGACACCTAAAAGTTTCGTAAAAATTTCGGAAATCTATATAAGTATTCAAGAGGATCGATTTTACGATGAGAAATATTGTAAATGGTTTCTTTTCACCTTTGACCTGATAGCTAATTGTATATGAGTATAGATTAAACTGAAAGGTCTAAGCTCAATAGAACGTTCTACTTATATATATCGTGTAGGTATCATCATGCAATAACGTGTATTATAACGTGTCTTGCGAATAGAGTAGAGAGAAGGTGGATCGATAAATCGATCAATTAACGCTAGGAACATAATTAATATTGACAAGTGAATTACGCCGCGTGTTCTCCTGTACCTACGTTTCACGGTTGATTGCAACTCTCAGGTTTGCAACAGCACTCGGTAGGATATACCTACCTACTTGCGTTGGCATAAATCTGCCACGCATATAACGCTCCCGATCTACAACTCGATATACCCTACTGTATATCAAAGTCTGCTGAATTAGGGTAGTAAACTATACCTCGGTTATACGATTCCGTATATTATATTTTATTCAATCAATTCTACAGACTATTTCTAAACTCCGTCTACACACTCCACACTCTACACTCCTCGGGACTTTCTTTCTCTAAGCTCGAATGGGGTCCGATGGGATCCCATAACGACCAACTTTATCTAGTTTTTATAGACGTGTCAGGGTCTGGCCATGTTCAAACGTAATGAGTGTCCACTGCGAGGTGGACGTCAACTGGTAAATAGCCTTAAGTTGAATTTAACTCGGGTCTTATATTCGGCTGTGATTTTCGGTTACTTTTTTGTCAATAATTTTCATCGATGATCGATGATCTAATGGAAAAAAAATGAAATTCAAACAGCTAGACGCGTTCTTTTTAATTTTCTCGCAAACTATATGCACGTATATATTCGTGTTGCAATCGGTGGTCGGTATATCAGAACGTTTGTAACACTTCGAGCCATACTTTAGCTGACACTTTCGACCACAATTCTATGATCATAAATTCACCCGTTGACCGGAAATCTCCCTTTAAATTCTCTTCCTCTTTATCGCTTATTTGACGGTTGTAAAATTCGGTCGGATATGGCAGAGCTGTATTACCCATCTGTCATTTAAAACTGTTTGTAATACCCGCGTATATACAGATATATATACAGGTATATGCCATATACATGCAGTTCACTGACTGAGAACCTCTTCGCATCGGATCTGGTCCGGTAAGATTGTAAAGCATATATCTATAAAACATTACGATATCATCGCCTCGTCGTACTTCGTAAATGTATGACATGTATACATAGGTACGAATGAAATGCTTAGCCTTAGTATTTCGAATGTCATAAACTTAAATATTGACGTTCTTCTACATGTCTTTTCTTCCCACTTATATAGTGAATCGTCGTTATATGCATGCCTATAGTGATTACATATCGTATGTCAGATCTAACGATGTCAAACTTTCATTAAAAAAATACGAGATAACTATTGACATCATTTCTACTGACCTCATTACTGACCGATTGAACATCATTTTAATATCTTTATTTTAAACAGATTATAATTCAATAAAAGAACGAAAACGGAAGCTGATTTATTTATAAACGAGATACTATAACAGGTGGACAGCTCCTCGGACGTAGCTGATAAAGTCAATAAAAAAGGCAACAGAGCGTAGACCGTGTCGATAATAAACGATCATTAAATTTCATATCGGATATGTTACAGAGATCGGTGTTTAAATATTTGGCTCGTTTTTTTCATCCGTCAGGTAACAGATGCGTTTATATGAGAAATTATACCAACTGAGTTTAATTACATGGTCGTAAAATATCGTTGGGGTAAAAAAAAAGAAAAAAGAATTACCTTAATCACGTCAATGATACAACTGTATTAGAAATATAACTTCTAATCAACGTTCACGCCCGTTTGCTTTAATACAACTTGACAAGGTGTATATATATTCGATAACAGTTGCGACCACTTCCATATCCATATAATACGAGTATATACCTATATACGCCCAAGTTCAGCACCGAGATCTTCTATCGAATTTTAATCTCAGTTTCGTATCATCGAACATAACTTTGTGCTCAAAGTTTTATAACGAAAAAGTCAGAAGGTACCATTGTCTGATGACGTAACAAACTGGGTTCCTTAAACTCGACGTATAAGAAGTATTTTAGTGTGCGAGTACCGAGGAATACCATATTGTGATTCGATATGTATGGGTGAAGTTAGGACGTACTTTAATATATATATACGTAAACGTATATGTGTGTATGTTGGTATTAACGAATGTCGTTGGTCGTCATCAAGACATCGTGTGTCTTGGAAATAATTTGAAATTCCATAGATTACGGGAAGTGCTACCAGAATAGCTCAATCCCGAAGCTATCTGGTCTATGGAGTGCTGGTATTGTACGGGTTTACTATTCGCCTCTTATCGACGAAAGGACGCCGCGCGTTAACGTCAAGCATATAAATAAAGTATTATTTTCTTCGAAAAAGCGATACAAATTTTACGAGGGTATTGAAACCGAGGCGACGTTTCTCTTAACCCTAAACCTAAACCTAAACCTAAACGCATTCCAATACACAGTTGAGATCTCATACCGAACTAGGTATATACCTAATACTTACCTAATACCTAATACCTAATACTTTAGACCCGATCAACCCCACGGGAAACAAGAAACTACAAACGAGAAATGAGGAAGTAGAGGCAGCAGGCCAAGAAACCACGCAGGATTCTCAATTTTAGGGACACCTCCTGGTCCCAACATAACAGCACTCGAGCATCTCAAATAAGGAGATAAAGAACTCATTAGAGTTTTATTACTGGCTGCCGGCCGCCTAATGAGCACCCTGACACCTCTATAACAGCGGGGGGATGATTTCACCTGATGGCTGATCCATCCGATCACTGCAGACACCCTGGTTGCTAGACACCGTATACTTGATCACCGCAGCATATAACATGTCATAAAACAAACTTGCTCTCATTTTTTATGTGCAAGGAATTTTTTTATTTTTCTTATTCTCCAGCATCGAATATACAACAATCGATTGAGTGGTCCTTAAAATAAAAATGTCTTTCATCAAAGGCGGAGGAGAGATCCTCGAACGAAGACCGGGTTGTAATTCAAACCTGGGTTTTTCGTTCGATGTTTAAACTATTAAATACTGTGCGTGTTCTCACGCAACGAATGTGTAGTAAAGGCACTCTAACGGCTATTTATTTTATCACGAATTTAATATATCCAAGTAATTCTTTAGGATAAAACTAATGTGAAGATCAAACAACATTTGCTTATACATTATACCATTTGCTTTTGCTTTTGCGTTTTATCCTATGCCGCAATAGTCAGCTCGTAATCAAGACGGGAATTATCAAGAGGGTGAAGGGCTGAAGAGGTAAAGGAAGTCTTCGGCTAATAGGGAGCCGCGAAGCCGGGCTATAAAATCAAGAAAGGATCCTCGGGCCTCTCTTCGCACTGGTGCTAATCAAACCCCGACTCCATTCTCAGCATAAATCCACCGAGGCTTGAATCGGAACCTCTTCTTAACTTCGAGTCTTCTCTGCCCAGTCCAAATATATATATACATATACATACATATTTCTTATGGCAAGAACGTTCAGTCTTCACGTTTGGTTAGTTCGGTGGTTCTAGTCCGAAGAAGACGTAGGGGCCCGCTGGTGTTGGCGCTGGTTTATGGGCATAAACCGAAGAGCAAACAGCGCCGAAGTGCATCCAGAAAGAAGCCGCCGTACCCCGCGTCTCGTCCTGGCTACGTGGACTTAGCACCAACGTGTTACATTGCTACTATACCCCCGCAGTTAAAACCTGCACCCTGTAGTGCCACACTACCGGGCTATCAATGCGCACGCGCGTCAGATATACTCGGCTGTGCTAAGAGTGCTAATCACTTTGGAATGGGTGAATTTTTTTTATTTTCCAAAAATGGCGCCCGGTAGTGGGCGATTTCATATTCATTTTTTTTTTTTTGCCACTTCAAGATTTTACATCCTCCGCGGTACTTTAAACGCTGAAAGATTCGTAATTTTTATTACGAATAGAAAATAATGAACGCGGAAGAAACGATATTATTCCCGAATTGATACCGATCATGAATTTAGGTACTGCGAGGAGTTTGAAATCGAAGTTTCATATTACTTACGCAATTTTAGACTCGGATACCACCCACCTGTAACTAATTTTTCCAATCCGTTAAATCGATAGTGAAATAAATACGCGGTTAGCATTCAGTACCGCGGCCAGCATATCGACTTATAAATATAAGAGGAGAGGAGGGTAGGCGTGGATTTCGGATTGGGATTGGGATTGGGATTGGGATTGGGATTGGGATTGGGTCCAATCCAATAAACATATATTCGGCTGTTGAACAGAAACACCTGCGCGTATCGCGCGTTGCGTCACATACAAACCATAAAATCATCTGACGTGTGCAAGGCGAGGTGCGAAGGGCAAGAAGGAAAGGAGTGATCTGATAGGCGCGAACGGTGGGTTCGAAATACTTCTCCAAAGTCAATTGCTGCTAAAAGTCACGTTTGAGGTACACGGCCGCCCTTAACCCGCGCCGTCGATACAAAGGATTTGAAGTCACCGCTTAGTATTTACAGGAGTTGTGTGGATCCCTTCAAATATTTGACCTTTTAGCCGTATTTGAAGAGACCGTTGCTAGGCGTGCGTTCATAACCCTGGAACAGTGGGTATGCTCAGAAGAACGTGAACAGAACGCGAAAGCACACAACCCTGCGAATAATATTTACTCAAATTTTCCCTCTTTAAGATATCCGAGGCTTTTCCTTCATCCCTTCAATTCCCATTTATTTTTCTTCGTTTTTAGGTATAATTTGAATTCAATTGATGAGTTAATCGATTGATAGATGATGAGGAGCTAACTCGGCGAAGGTGTAACACAGTAATTTGATTATAGACCAAATAAGGTGAGTCACTAGCGACATCCTTACCATCTACCCTCCTTTCAGGCGTGTACAAAGTCTCGAGTGGATAGCAATCAGATCGACAGATTAGTCCTCTTACGGAGTGGCCTGCCTGCCCGCCTTCTCCTCTTTCCTTCTCTCAGGACGCTGACTTTTCAAGTCAGTTATACGCCGGAAAGAGTAGAGCAGAGAAGTGAAGAGAAGAAAAGAAAAGAAAATAAAAGAAAAGAAAAGAGAAGAAAAGAAAAGAGATATACGTATAAGTGTATATATATATAGATATATACACGAATGAGGATAGAAACAGAGGGAGACATCGGGACAAAGACCGCGAACACATATAGGCAGACAAGACATACACTCGTCCCTCACGATACCAAGTAGATCCACGCAATCTTAATGAGCACCGTAAAACAGGGCTCCATAATTTAACCTTCTCACGGAAAGTACAATGTACCCATGGTAGGTACTCCGGCATTATACGTAGAGATATGTGAAACATGTTTCGTTTTATTTCAGATTTTCGTTATTTATCGTGAGAGTCCTTTATTCTGATTTTTAATAATCGTGTAAATATCGAGAAAAAAAATCAAAAAAATCTTTTTACAATACCGTATAGTGCAGCTTTACTCGAATAGGATATACTATACGGAGGTGTTTAAAGGCAATGGGTCTTGGCCACCCCATAAACCGTGACAATAGATTTATTATGATTCTCTTGTACTATATGACAGCCGCCGAACGTTACTCATTCAAAGTCAACTCGTACAGCGAACTCAGCTAGACCTTAGAAGAATGGGCTTGCTATTTGTGTAAGAGAAAGAGGAAATGTCACAATAACAATTTGTTAAGCTCTTTAAGGGTATGCCGTACTCCTGCTATTACCATCGAATTGGAGAACCGTGGATTAACAAAGAGCGGAATTTTTACCGGATTTAAAACAGGATTGAAACATCGCAGGACCCAGTACTTCGGAAGCAAAATGCTGTGAAGACAATGACAGATAGTTCATTCTGATCGAGACCTAACTTCATGAGGTCATAAACAGTTGATAGGATTTTGGAATTGTGAATTTGGACCGTTGGGGAGTTTGAGAAATTCGGAACGCCAACCCACCCCAAGTCTGACTGAACCGCATGGATATCGCGGTTTCTTTACTTACGATCTGGAGTCCAGATCTTGGGGGGATGAATTACGAAGATAAAGAAGAGGATCGCAGACCCCCCACCATACGCTCTTTATATATTGAACGATATATTATGAATGTGTAGATTTAATACGTGGGTACATAGACATGGATCGGTTAGGTAACTTGGCGCTGCCCTCTCGTTGCGCTCATTACATGGATTTCTTTTTTATATTTTTCGTCCTTCGCGAGCCGCGGCTGCCGCTACTTCCATCATTCTCCTGAGGGCCACGCCTCCCCTGTGGCGATCCTATCGTCCCCTCTTGGTCCCTCTTCCTCTTTCTCCATCGTTTCGTTACCTCCCCTCGTTTAATTATCTTCGCGCTGATTGGTAGCACAGGAATTTCGCGTCGAGTAATTTTGATCCCTCCGCGTCCTCCCCAACTCCAATCTTCGTAATATTATATTCGCGTAAGACTCCGCTTCTTCCTCATCTTCTTATTCTCCTTATCCAAGCCGGTAGAGTATTGCTTCCAATCTCCTCCTTTCCCCTAACCTCCCCCCTCTTCAATCCACCCTCCCTCCTCTTCACCCCGGACCTTGTAATCACATCGTCTTAACTCACCACGCAACGTTCCATCGTTTCGCTTCAACGGCGTCTCCTCCAGTCTGCTTCTACACACATGTAACCGTTTTTCCTTTTTTCTGTTTTTTTTTTGTATCTTTTCAAACTAGATATTATAAACTGCACCACTGTGTTAAGTAAATTAGAAAATTCTTACCTTCGTTCGTATACCGTGACTATTTGAGGATGCGGAACGCCACGGATACCAACCCAAAACTCGTGTGCAGCAGTTTAGTAACTCACTAGATGTTTCTAATAAAATCACTAGATTTTTACTGGACATCACTAGATTTTCAGTGATCTTACTAGGAAAATTTAGTAAGTTACTAAACTGCCGCTAACGAGTTTTGGGTTGGTATCCGTGGCGTTTCGCATCCTCAAATAGTCACGGTATAAGTATATAGATAATCACTTTACTTATTTTCTCATTATCATATTATTGACACTTATTTATTTATTTTTTTTTGCTAATTCAACGAAGTATCAGAGATCATTGGCTTCGGGAAACCTCCCTTGTTCTCTCTTCGTAGACTTGAAGCTAAAAAATTCTTAGACTGATGTAACCAGTCTTCGAGCATGGTTTGACCTCGTCAAGGTCGTTCCATGGACCACCGTCAGTCAGAGGCTCTTGAAAGGCCCGTATCTCTCATCTGTATATAGTGTCTATGTATGTATGTATATATAGATATAATATAATATTTATAGTATATGTATGTACGAAGAGGGATAAGGATTTAGGAGTGAGAACGTCACTGTTCGTGTTCCTTCGATAATGGGTAGAGGGTACGGGTTGAAGCGAGAGAGTCAATCTAACGGGCAACTAGTAATTATTTGTAATAAATCATTATTCCATCATTATTGTTTAATTATAATCAAAATCGAGACTTGAATATTAATTAAACCGACCAAGCGGCGAGTCTGTGCTTCTCTTCTTATGCTTTCCTTCTCCTCCCGATCTCATGCGCTAACTTATTAATTTGTAAAGAGCTTTCAAACATGCGCGCGCCCTTTCCTCTATTCGGACACGCGGCTATTCGCTTGACTACTCAAAGAAATTAATCACATATTTATTTATCGAACGGACTAAAGACCCGCCACCTCTTTTTTATAACCTTCTTAAACACTTTCATTACGTCAGATTCTAATTCGACTTCATACATTTATATACCTACCCTTCCTACGCATCCTATATATATCCTTGTAACACTATATACCATATTATACATCCTGTATTATCTTCACTCTGACTCTGATAAACTCAGCCCCTGGCTAATTATGTGCAACGATTTCACTTTTTTTTTTTTTACTTTTCTTTTCATTTTTTTTCTCTCCCTTCTTTCAATTTCTCATTCTCAAGATACACACCTTTTCGGTTATATGACCCACCGTATGCAATAGCGGATAGTCGATGACGCTAGCGATTAGCATGGGGGTAGGTAGATTAATAACACATAGAAAATTGACAGGTATTGCAAAAAACTGTTCAACGGTTGCAAAAAACTTTAATTAAAGATAGTCAATTAATATCTGACTACATGAGCATATATATATATATACATATATGACGCTTTTTTTTTCTACATCCTTTTCTTTTTCGTTCCTCACTCCGGTGCGATCGATCAGAGCTGTATGGGTAGACTTATTTGCATCGTGCTATTAGAAGTATGACTAAACGTAAATAAATGCCGAAGTTTAGGAACGGTAAATTATCGATATGATACGTAGGCGTACAATGTACAGATTTACGCAATTCTCAATGAAGTTTTGCAGATCTCGATCACCAGATGAAACTCTTTATATATATATATATATACATATGTATAAGGGACTGCAATAGACCGCGCAGCATGGCATGGTGCAGTGCGGTGCGGTCCAGAGCACGTTCGAAGCTTTTCATCCTCCTCATCCTCCCGTTTGCCGGCGTTCTCTTCTTCTTCTTCGTAAAGGATGGTGCAGTGGTTGAAGAGAGACAGGTTTTCCAGCTCCTCCCGGTTAACTGAGAGAGATGAGACTAGATCCAATCAAGTATAGCCGCTCATAATTCTCTGTTGTAATTATTGTAGAGTCCAGAGGGGCGCGCTTAAGCCAAACCGCGATCGTCTTATTTTATTTATTAAATTGTTATTACGTTATGTAGCTCTTATACAGGGTCTCAGGGTAGCACCAAGTTACCAGCTCTTATGACTCTCGCTCTACCGCGCCTTTTTACCTTACCTTATACCTTATGTATAGGTAGGTATATAAGGTATAGGTACTCGAGCTACGGGGAGGAACCAGATAAATATGTCAGAGTCCCGTGTGATCCTTGAGATCCCCGCAGGTAGCCTGCCAACTCCCTAAGAGAATGTTAGAGGAGAAATAATTCCTCTTGGTTAGAGTACAAGGAGTTTGAAAAAAAAAAAAAACCCCATCGTCGTCGTCGTCGTTCTCTCGTATTGGTTCTTCGATTGATTCCAGGACCGATCTTGGCACTCTTACTCTATGCACCATGTAAAGCATACGATCCGATATGTCCTACTAGTCTCGCGATAGAGTCAACTGTACAACTGCCGCCCTACTCGGCAAACGGAGACAAATCGTCCTTGCGACAAGTTGTTTCAAAAAGAGAAGAAGAAAAAAAGAAAATAATAATACTACAGACTCACGCCAGACTACCGAAGGAGACTAGTATACCTCATGGAATATAATGACTAGCTTGAGATCTTCATAACTATCTATACACCCTCTTAAAATATCGCGAAAGAATTGGCAAGTCGAAAGATCGTTGAAATTCGACACATATCGTGTACAACGGTGGACAATTTCTCGATGAAATTTCATTATCTCGCACAGGAGTATCGCATGATGTATACATATAGATTTTTTTCTTTCGATTTCTCAGATAAATCGTTATGATTTTATGATACGTTATTTCTGTGCTGTTTAATACGCGGCTAGTACATTATTGTCGTATATATATCTATATCGAGGAGGTAGCGATGTGTTTCCGCCGTTGTACATAGTCGAACCTATATGCGGAGCTTCCTGTACAAGAACATTAATTGGATTTACACAAAAACTTTCTGGCAATCATCATTAAAATTCAAATGAAGCATTTGGAAAAATAGTGACTTTACCTCCCCAGATTACGCAACTATAATACACCGCTGCTGCACCTATAACACATGGCAGACATCTATACCTGTACCTCTATTACCATTCTACATCATTTCTTTTCTTACTTCTATATACATCGTGTTTCCTTTCCTATACCGATCGCCCATACATTCTAAGATCCACGCAATAATAACTGAGGGCGTTGTCGTGCCATAAAGTATCGCTATGGAATTAATGGGGGTACATTCGGTGTTTACCGTTCACCGTTCACCGTTCAACGCCCAGTACTCAGCTTCAGTTCGTTTCTTCGTTATTACGTTCGTATGTGATGGTCTATCATTGCTTTAGGGCCGACGACCTTACTGGCTAAGGACACAAAAGTGCGCCAAAATTTTATACGATTTTCTTCTTTGCAAATTAAAGTATGTATTTGTAATCTTTATGAGAAGAAAAAAAAAAAAAGAAAAAAAGAAATACGGTTATGAAGAGAAAATTTTGTTCAGTATATCGTCTGCTCCATATAATAATCTTTGATAGCTGATATATATAAAATTTGCGAACGAATAAGCCGTGAGGACCGCGAGCGAGGACGTATAAGGTAGATCTATACCCTATACCTTTCCTCGTTCACGGACAGGCAGGCGGAGGGCTAATCAGACGGACATAATTGATCTCACTTGTGATCTTGAGATTCGAAAGATCGCGGACGAAGGCTCGAACCAATAATTATTGTTAATACCAGCCTCTAGAGAGCGTGGTTTGGTGTATAACTATATCGGAAGCCCGTCGTTCATAGCTTTTATTTATATTAATTTCGTCGCTTTTTACTTTTCGGTGGTTCGGGTTGAACGGGCTTCGCAGAAAACCCATATTTTATATATCTATATAGGTACACGTAAAATGATTATAATAATAATAACAACAACAATAATAGTAGTAATAATAATAATGAGCCATTTGCCGCTTAATAATATGGCGGGAGAACGCGATTTCGTGGACAAGCGGACACATATAATAGCATCAACGACCCCTAACGATTCGCGATAAAAGCATCAAATTTCTCCACTTCAAAACTTCCAAATTACTTTTCGGTCTTTAAAATCTTTCGAAACGTCTCCCGGCTTTTGCCGCTGGTATTATTCGACGTCGATGCCCTCTTTTGCCATCATCAAATCGAGATTTCTATACTGTATAATTTTTTTACACCGGTATATATATGTATATAATCCTATACCAATGGATAAAAATGACTATGTCGAGTCAAGCAGGCCGGATTCTTTCGTAATGACATCGCGAGATAGTATATATATGTATATATATGTATATATCTATATCTAAGGATTGAATATTTCGAGCAAAGTTACCGGTCCATCACGAGCGTAATATACAGGTGATGAGAAGAAGAGGAAAAAGAATAAGAAAAAGAATAAGATGAAGTAAAAGGAGGTGGGGGTCGCCGAATATGGGCTCTCGCGAGTCGATGCAAAAATGTAAAAAAATTCAATGAGATCTCCTCGTAATCCTCCGTTCGGTGAGGCCCGAGCGATGTTATAATTTAGATTGAAAAACATCGCATTTTGTTCGAAGAAGATCGCCGCTTCGAAGGGGCAAATATCTATAATTAATCCCGAAATTTGAGATAATTGTATCGAGATTGTCGGTGATAGGGGGTGCAGGCGGCACACAGTCGGACGTGATGGCGCGCCACATAAGTTCCTTTTTTTTATTTAGCTTCACATCTTTGCCCAACTATAATACTACTTGAGTCAAAGACTGAACGAAAAGCCATTTCCGTAAGAAAAAAGAAAAAAATAAATTTAGAAATTGAGAATTTTTAATTTACTGCACAACTTATACTACATCAGTTTGAGGAAAGAGAAGTTTGATGATTGTATCATCAATTTGATTTTTTTTTCTTTCTTCTTGTTACATCCAAGACGCGAAATGTTTGCACCTTGGCGCGAATTATTAAGAAAATATGAATAAAAAAGAAGAAATTGAAGGAAATCCAACCTAGTCGTAACATGACAATAGACGTTCTCTCGGAATGAGACAGGTTCTTGAGGTTTATGGTTCGGAATGAGATTTGGGTACACTTAGCGGTCGTAAACCGGCTCAAGCCACGCGAAGCTGTGCGAAGGGGCGTTTGGTGAACGGGCCCCAAGCCGAGGTGCAAAGAGGACCATGAAGACCTTGCACAGTTTCAACCCCCGTACTACTACCTGGCGGCCCCTTTTATCTGACAACCACAGAACTTTATAATCCCTGAACAGAGAAATATATTCAGCTATTATATTGCGCCCGATTCATCTACGTGACGTTGAAATTACATGCGGGAATAAGGAAAGAGAGAAAAAGGGATCTTTTCATTTCCACTTATTATTATTATTATCATTATATCTAGGTATCATTATTATTTACGCAAACACGTACGTGTAGTACACCGCCCACGCTTGCATATTGAGAAATTCTTTGTTTGAAATAATTCGCGACTGCAGGTCTACCTAGGTAGGCATCAGAGTCCGGGTTTTCTTTGCTGGCGCGAGACGGTCTTGTAGCTCACACCCAATCAACTCAGATCCTTTGATCCGATAGTCTCTTGGCTCGAATGGGATTTGCTTGCGGGGGCGAGCGAGTGGTATAACTTGGCACAACTTTCAAGCACCGGGATGCTGTTGCTGGCATGCACCCGGGTAACGAGCTTTCATTAGCGACGGTGTAGGCTAATGAGCAGTGCTGCTCTTAGCGACCGAGTATTCGCGACTCGCGAGAGACCTTCTTCTCGCGTTATCCTCCTTATTCTCATCCTTCACTTAAATTCTTTGCTTCTTTCTGTATCTCGTATATGATCGTTCATTGTACTTAATATTTATAAAACACCTACAAGAATACAGTGAAAATCATACAGAATATTAGAGACTGTCAATTTCGTCCCAAGGAATGAAGCATTACGTACATCCTTTCTCAAATTTCTCGTCATATGGCATCACGAGAGACTTGAATGAAAAAAGTAAATCATCGCTGATGGGAATTAGTTTTAAAACGTTCTGCCAAAATAATTACCTTTAAGGGGTGTCATTACGCAGGAGATTTCATCTAATTGTGAAATGGGACGTCGTGGGAAAGATTGTATACAGAGCTACGTGAAATATACGCGATGAAATTTAAACTCCACTCACGCAGCTGCTTCGAATTTTTATTCCACGTTTATTAATCCGCAACAAAATCGCTTGATGAAATACTTCGCCGAATTATAATTTTTCAATCAATTTCTTTTTTTTTTTTTTGATTTCTTCGTTCTCAATTTTTGAATCACCATTTTCGAACGGTTTAAAAAATTTCTTTTCGCTTAATCTCATTCGCGAGAGACGTATTGATATTGGCTTCGATTCTCCCGAGTTCAAGTCGCATGGCTGCAACCCTCCCGCAATCGGAGACACATATTAAATATCCAAAGTTATTGTGGGGTTCGAGAAGGGAGAATGCGGTATTTTATGGTATATGCGACACGAGTACCTATATAATTGAAAATTTCGATTGCCTCTACAGTTTAATTTCTTCCAAGAGCCGATGCAGCTCAGGTAAAATGAGGTTGCGGGGTCGAATTCGGCCGTCATAGCGCATTGCCAAAGGGTTTTATTGGCGTTTGCCCGCAGTGCAACAGGCCACGGAAATTGATTTTTCGGATCTATCACGGGGAGCGAGTGTACGAGGCGATTGATGCCGAAGGCTACGGTCATCAAATAAATATTGGAGAAAATATCGAATGTTAAATTTCGAATTGATCCTTATGCTATATAGTTCGAATTCTAATTTATAACGAAATTAAATCTTTGGTAAATTAGTCTCACAGTAGAATATTGCATAGCATCGACCGAGATGCGCGATCAATTTCATACGATAGAATTCTCCGATTAACTAAACGCACGCGAGTTAAGGAACTGGCATAATAGCAATGGCGTTCAAGCAGTTATCCTCGTTTCCACGTTTCGATCGACCAACGAGCGGACAATCAGCAACGTATAACCGTGAATCCGATAGCGGAGTAACGTTTTCTAGCGAGGAGCCTCGAAGCGGTCGTATTTATGTTAATTACTGTCAACGTTAATTAGAGCTGGTGGCCAGCGTCCACGAAGCCAGAACCGCCTCGGGCAGAGAAAGAGATGCCGTGGTGCGAGAGGGGGGCCAGGGTAGAGAGTTGGCGATCGAGCATTGTCTGTTCTAACCAATCGAGTTTCGTGCATTGATAAGTAGCAGTAAGCAATCCAGTTCGTGGAACAGGGAACCAGACCCGCCGCGGCATCTATGGCTCCTTAATGAGATATCCTGCTCGCGCGCGCGCGCGCGCGACTAAATGTGTATATATATATATATATATATATATTATCGGTATATAGCAAGGGAAAAACGTGCCCACGCTAATCGATCATTCCCAAAGTTGGAACGAAAGGAGACCAATTTTGTATATGGAATTCCTCGGCTGAATTTGACGATAGGTCCTGCCTTATACCCGGAAGGATAAAAAGGGGTACGCGGATGTAGGTACCTCTACCAATCGCCGTATTTGCGGAGAGTAAATTTTACCTAGAGGGCCTGAAGACTTCGTACTTTCTTCGTACTTTTATTTTGTTGTATATCTTCTCCGTCTTACCTGGGACCTTCGGAAGTCTCGTCGAAGGATTCTTGCTACGTGCTGTTGGAGCAGAGATCTCCTGCGGACGGAACGAGGGACAGAGCAGAGACCGCGGGCGGACAGTTTATGATCCCGTGCGAGTTGAATACTGAAATGCCGACTGTTTCGACTCATGCACGCATGCCTCTCTACTGACACAGCTTACGAGCAAACGGAAACGCTTGCTAAAAGAACTTTTGCCGTACCAAACGAGACGTCTCTCTCTTACTCTTAGCGAGAAACTTCCACGAGCTGAAGAGGAGAGTCCTTCCAATTACGGGAATGAAGATTGCTACGGATAGTTTGAACGCATTGCTTTTCTCAAGCTCAAACGTACAGGCCCGATTTACCCCGCTTACTTACTTACTTCATGGCTTACTTCTGCATGAAAAATAATATAGCTACCATTCCCTAAGAACATCTTCTACCAAGATATCTCTCTATACTTCTCTTATTCTCCTGCCGTACTCTGCTCTCCCGTCTCTTATCTCATGAGTATATCGAAGCGGGTGGGTTTCGGAATCTCGTTCAGATCCTTATAAAGAATATCCTACACCGCGGATATTAGACCCAGACATCTTTAGATACCGCGCAATTAATTATCGTAATAGGTTACTCGTTTATGCTCGAATGCCGAGTCTATATAACCTATTCCGCAATTTCTATTCACAACCTTTTACCTTCAAAGGATTACATTCATTCAGAAAACAATTCCGATATTTTCATCATACAAATCGTACGATTTAACCAGAAGAATTTCATTTCATTTAAACAATGAAAAAATTACTTCAAATAGGTTCACATGTCGATAAATTTCGACAACACTAGGATTCGGAACTCATTGGGTCGCAGTTAAGTCAAAAGTGCATATAGCGAGATGAAAGCCATGACGAATTGTAATGAAAGAAGCCTGCGGGTCTGTATTATGTTACGCGGTACATTTCTCGGGGACTTTAAGACGGGCGCGACTGCACGGGAAAAGGCCGATGCCAATTGACCCTTCGTTCGGATTGGAGTCAACCTCTTTTCATCTGTATAGGTAGGTACGTGGTCCAGGTATTGACCGAGTCTGAGGTGACGTAAAAGTATTCACAGGCGTATATATAGCGAAGGCAATAATAATGATATTATGCATAAAGGGAATATGTGTTCAATAAACAGAAATCGATTTGCGACTCCCGTCACAAACAGCTCTGCCGTACATTAAGCCGTCCCAGGATTGGAATTGCGTGGGAACAGATTGGTGGCAAATGAGGTGAGCTCGAAAGGCGAATGAAACACTGCTTCACGATTGACGCCATTGTTTTACTGCTACTGACTTCATTGCTGCAGAGTTCTCCGATTTAACTTTACTCAATTGAGGCATCGTCCTTTCACCTGCTACCTCTTAGTTTAACGCAGGATGACCCAACCTACCCGTAAATTATACCCGGGGGTAGATTACGTCGACTATTTAATGGACAAGGCTCACTGTATGTCATGAATTAAACAACAACAAAAAATGATCATCAGTACGTTTATTCGGTGCGTATATTATATTATGGTCTAAGAGGAGAATCTGGATTCGTTCGATATTCAAGAAAACTATAATATATCGTTGATGGCTCAATACAGTTTTTTCGTCCTTTGCTCGCAACTCCGCACCTCTAGTAGAATTTTATTTATCCCCATCCGGCGTTCGACACTTTTTATTTGTATCGAAATAATAAGGTCCAACGTTTCTTTCATCGCTAGAAGGCCCTCCGGGGTGCAGTATACGACCAACGTTCTTATACACGAACCTTCGAAGACCCACACTGTACATGCGTGCGTGCGTGCGTGCGTGACAATAGTAGTGGTGGTTGGCAAGCCGTGAGCTCACGCACGGCTAACCGAGAACTCCGTTAACGAACCACAGCGACAAACAAACCTCCCCTAGGACTTGGTAGCTGTAGTGACCACTGTGAGCAAGACCCAGACCCCAATTAGACTTCCACTCTCTCAACTCTTTCAGTTTTTGAATCAGCTACTCTACGACTTCTTTACAGTCAACAGTTCAAGGGATTGTATATTCTTTTCCACAGGACAGATTCGTGGAAGGATTATGCTAGTCTTTTGAACTACTCCTACTTTTCGTACTTCGAAAACTATCCTCGTGTATCAGCTTGAGAAAAGTGTGATGGTAGTAATTTTTAATATAGTAATTGGAAGCTTGTAACGCGGTGGGAAATGCAACTGATGAGAAAGGGTTAATCTTCTATTTGTAAGGCAGGATCGTAAGCTACTGGATAATCGTGACTTCGGTGCAGAGCTAGACTCTAGACTCGAAGACCACCGTCACAAATCTTCGATTCTCTAACTCCGAAGAAGTCGCGACGACATTGGTACGTGAGACGGGCTGATCTCTACTTACACGGCCCATGGGACGAGGACGAGGACGAGGACGAGGACGAGGACGATGCCGGGCGGTGGGAGAGGGCGCCGACGTACCACCTCCCGACTAATTAATGAACATTGCTTTGATCAATTTACATTTACGAAGCCCTCGCTCGCGCTAAGCGTATGCACAAGCCAAGAGCGAACGGTGCCGCGGTGGCGAGTCGTTCGTTAGCGCCTCGACGGCCAGGGCGACGGTGTCGAGACCTCGCGCGACCCTCGCACGACCTGGGGCCGACCCCCTAGTCACTGTCCCGAGTCCGCTTCGTGGCCAGTCTGTCTTCTCTTATCTTTTGAGTCTCGCGAGACGTTTGTTTCGCTTCGTATTTTTCATATCACATTTCTTTACGTTCCTCTCTGTGACTTGATTGAAAAAATATCTACGAATCCTTCAGATTTCTTTTAAATTTTTTAATTTTTTTTCATACAGTACCTACATCAACGATTCTTCGGTAGCATTCATCCTTAACGATGCAAGGGTTTCACGGTCGTAATTAGCCCCCGGACCCAAGGTAGAAAACTGTCTTGAGTATGGCTTGAGGTCATTACGAAGTAGCAACCAGAGTAGGAGGTAAAAAATGGAAACTTATCACTCCCAAGGACTCCGCAGTGGCTTACGAATAGTTTAGTGGTTGGCTAAACGACAATGGAACGAGGAACGAATCCTGCTGATTCTCGGCGTTTCTCTATCTCGGCTTTGCTTTTGATCGTAGCGACTCAAGACTCGTACTAGGGAATCCAGGACTAAAGATTTGCGGGAAAATGGAGTTGAATTACTACGGCCTTGAGTCATCTCTCGCCAACTTATGATGCTGGGAAACGAGTCTCGAGTTCTCATCGTTAAACCCAACCAACCCCAACCTCAAAACAAATAAGCCTTTGCCTTATGGGGTCAAAACGGATACGTCAAACCACAGCAAAAATCAGTCAAGCGTTTTACTTAAACTAATCGAATGACCCGCACCTACCTCTTGGCCATTGGCCGACGGAATTGCGAGTAATATTTAGTATTCTAAGAAGGACTTCTTCGGATATTACCGGTAATTTAGAATGATCGAAAGAAGAGTTCAAGTTGCGAAAGAGAGAGAAAGAGAGAGAGAGTGAGAAAGCCCATGGCCATGGCGCCGAGACTCTCGCACCATCTCCATCATCTCGTAGGGATCTCTCGCTCGTTCACGAATTGCCTCTGCGGTTGGACGGAAAACAATCACGTATATTTTTTCGGTCGCGTCATTATTCGCTTCTACGGAGTGCGGGAAGAGGAGCCAAATACCCTTACGGGCCGACTCAAAGGGATTAAACTTTTTTACACGCACACATATATTTCCCCTTCAATTGTACACCAACGACGGCGCGAAGAGGAAGCCAAAACCGCCAAGACACCGCGACGTGACCCTGGCACCCTTCTCTTTGCCGGGTATCAACCTCGCGATGGGCCTTCTAATTTTCTTTCCTCCTTGTCACGTTCAAGTTCAATTATTTTTTCAAAACTTTTATCGAGACTTCAGAGAGCCGAAAGTCCCGACGCACTTGGGGTAAGGGAAAGAAATCGGCATTTCTTTTCAGTATAAAAAAAATTTTTTTACTTTCCTTTCCTTTTTCTCACGGGATATGAGTTCCAGGATTCACCACAGCTCATAATCCTTGCAACGGATCGTCCCGGATTGGGCAGCTGCTCGGTTTGCCCTCTCTTGTTTACGAGCACCGCCGGGAAAGTTGAAGTCGATATTTTACCTAGTTTATCGACGACGATTCGACGCGGTCACCCATCAGAACGAAGTCCAGTCTCTACAGCCGACCGGTAGGCACACTCTTGAAATCACATTGCCGATGTAAGGCCCACCCGAACCACGATTTAACTTAGGTACTTGTAGAAAAAAAAAAAAAAGTTTAGCTTCCGTCTTAATCCATATACCTTACAGATCCCAAAACGTAAACCAAACGTTTCGCATGCAGTTAGAAATCTGCATAAATATTACATCAAACGATTTTGCAAATGATTTTCTTCTTCCCTTTTCACTCAGTCCCCCCCTGGTACTTAATTTAGCTAGGGTATCGATAAATTTTTCTTCGACCCACTAAGCGAGGCTTAGGAGACCAATGGTGATAAATAATTGTCGAATCGATAAGGAATGCCGATGGGTGATCAGATCGTCCGTTCGGCTCACGTATCGGTGACGATCGACTGCGTAATAGACTCGTCTCGGTGTTGTCATTCTCAATATATGAGTATACATGCCTATCTACATACCTATACCTAGATAGTCTTAGATGGAAACCGAGCTTGCGTGAGCGTGAGCGTGAGCGTGATCATGATCAGTGGTAGTTCTTATGAGTGTGTGCGTAAACGCGCCTACCCACCAATGTGATTGACCTCGTGATTGGATCCCGATGCTTTCGTTGCGGGTTGTCGATAGTACCTGTCTTTGTCTATCCTTAGCAGTTACTTCTTCTTCTCAAACTCAGATCTTTTGTCCCATAATGTTCAGCTCGTGTGGCAAGTATGGAGAAAGACGCAATCTAGTTCCGCTTTTAGTTCCATAGAACGGGGGGAAAAAAAACGTATCTTCAATAAAGGCAGTATATCAGGTTCTTAATGCATTATCAACGTTTCTCTTTAACGGACTGTATAAATTAAACTCAATGGTATTTTGAGAAATATCGAAGCTCACCGGTAATCAGACATAACAGCAAAAAGTATGGCGCCAATATGCGATTGCAAACTAAATGTTTGATTTTTTGATTATTATTATGTCTACCAAACAGGGCGAGAAGTCGACACCAAACATTGCGACTTGAACTTAGTCACGAACGTTCGCTAAGGAATTGATCAACAAATTCTCATTCGCAAAACCAAAACCTACACGATTTCAATAAGAAAACAATTTTCAGTTTTTTTTTCCTTTATGAATTCTGAAAAATAAACGAATCCATTTCATAAGCGGAATAAACCATTCGAACGTAGAAAATCGAAAGGTGCGAAGACCGGAGAGGCCGTCCATTCGGCATGTGCGGTAGCAGACCCTGCTGTCACATCCTCACTGTGAAATGATCGCAATGTTCGCATAGCTATGTGCGGAGTCACCCACCGGCCGCTTACCTCCTGTTTGTCCGAGGCTGTAAGTTTACTGGTATTAAGTTTATGTATGTATGTGGTATAACGTGTATGGAATGGTATGTTTCGAAAGGAAGCTATGGAAAGATTTGTTGCAAATTCGTTTATGATTCTTTTTTGAAAAGAAATTTGTCAGATAAGAATGATTTTTCGAATTAGAAATAGAAATTAATTATTTTTCTCATTAACAAAAGGACGAGAACTTAGAGAAGAGAAGAGAAATGAAGAGAAAAGAAAAGAAGAGGAAAGAATATAAGCTGAATCGAAATAGGTATGACGGATAAGGTCAAGCCACGTGGTAATATTTCTTCAGCAATTATTCAACCGGTGTGGCAATCATCAGCTACAAAATTTCCACTATAGCCATACGCATGCGGATGATAATGACGGAAATCAGTCCGAGCTGACGATGAGCGCCGTGTATAAGTACTTTACGTCACATCTAACTGCAAGCGTACTAACAAAACGTCATTTTATTTATTTCCTTATTAATCATTATACTGAATCGAAGATGATAAGAAAAAATAATAAAAAAAAATAAAGATAAACCCCGACGGAAGAGAAATTGAGACACATATTATTATAAATATATATAGCGTGGAAAATTTGCCGACAAAGATTTGAAGCCTTTTAGAGTCTTTTTGCAAGAGATTTTGCAACTCTGGTTCGGACTAGTCGCTTCGTAATGCGTCCTCGTCTGTAACTTGATGCTGAATAGATAGAGAACTGTAATCGGATTAAGCCACGAAGATGCAAGTTGTAGCGCAATCAGAACAACTGTTTCCAGTTGGTTAGCAATACCGCCGAGGGTCAATCAATTATTTATGGCGCTACATCTCTCCCTCGCTGGTTTGCTGGTTCACTGGTTCGCTCGCTCGCTCGTTCGTTCGTTCGTTCGCTCGCTTATTCGTTCGCTCTGTGCAATTTTAATCTTGTCTCTCGCGTTCGAAGAACTTTTTGCATCGTACCTTACAGCCAAGCCAAGGCTAGACGGACACGCACGTAGGTACGCAGGTAGGTAGGTAGGTAGGTAGGCTACATCAGCGCAGTTAAATATAATACGGCTCGTGGCTCGAGGTTTTTGTTGCTCTTGACAAATGAGCTTTTAAAATTAGGTCCACACTCGGTCAGAGTACTTTATAGTATCCTTTACAACCTCTGTAGCTGCGAGATGAATATCGCGTGTATTTTCAACCCTCCCCTTGTATTCAACGTATTGCAGTTCATCAAATGATCGATCCAATTAGCAGCTACGCCCCAATGTATATAGAAACTTTACGTTGACAGTTTTCGAAAGAAAAATATCATGATGTAGCTCTCTTTTACACGCAGTTCAATTCTCCTATAAGGGTATACCCTTTGATGGAAATTCATTAAACATATCGAGCACATTCATACCATGCAATAATGCGTGTGGGTTTTGACCGTTAAACGAACGAACCAATTTCACGACGTGCACGTAATATCGAGCTAGATAAATCATCTTCATATTTATGTAGGTACCTGACTCTGAAGCGGAAGTAAAAAGATAGAAAAATCAGAGACATTTTAACGGGCGTTTGCCAATTTATTCACACTTGAATCTGATCGGTGGGAAAATCGGTCCTCAGATTCATTTATTTCATTTGATTTTTTTATTTTTTCATCATCAATCGGTACGGAGCAATGTTATGCATTTTAAGAAAAATGAAATTTTTTGTTTTTTTTTTCTTACAAGGCGGAGGTGAGCCAATCAATACTGCCACCTGCTCGTATACCTAGAGTTTAAAATAAGCAACGACCGGTGCGCGGTGCTCCAGCCAGGAGTCAAGAGTTCTTACGTATGTCTACCGTTGGGTAGCACTTCTGGTTCTAATAACCATAAATCTTTAGCAAATGGATATTAGCGCGCGGCAAACCAACTACAACGGGGCATATCAGGTATATGTATATGGTTGAACTAAGATGTGGAAAGTATCGGGCGAAGAGTTGCAATAATTCCATAGTTATTCCTTAGTTTAATGACTCCGATCGAGAGATTAAATTCTATGGAATGAATTATTGGTACCTAGACCGCAATCGATCCACCAGATATATGTATATACCACTTTTATACCTCCATGCGATCTTATAAACTCAGTTTTTTTTTTTTTTTGTTTTCTTTTTTTCCCCCGTTTCTACCATCGGGAATCGATCTTATTCAAGGACTTAAATACTGGTTTTATCTCGACGAACGCGATCCCTATGGATATATAGATTTATTTATGTATATATCCATGGTATTTTTCACTACAGGTATAAAACAATCGAGCAATCATTTTCAACTTCGATTAATTGCCTGGTCACTTCCTCCGGCTTAAGGCGTGTCCTGACTCCTGAGGTGTCACTTCGAACTCACTCGAACCGATCTGATTTCACTTGGGGTTCGAAGCTGGCTCGGGAGTGACGTTCAAGCGAGTCTTAAGTGCGCAAAAAGACGGTTGATTATGCGTTTGGGAACTGGCTCGGAACTTCTGGACGCTCCTGACACTCCCGAGACTTCTGAGACGGGAACTCGAGCTATATGGACACTTGTACAGATGCTCTCAAGATTATGACATCCAAGTCCGAGTAGTAGATATATTATGCCGCTACTACGCGTCTTACCGCAACATCCTCATCCTTCTTTCGCAATACACCCGATTCTCCGAATTCTCGTAAGTAGATATCGTTCGCACGCGCCTTGTACGGATCTGTCGAAGAGCGAGATAATCGAGAAGTTCTGGAAAAAGATATAGAATTCATTAAGAATTACGATGTCGTTTTCTTTACGTTGAGAAAACTTCAACCATATTCATTATTTCATCGTATCTATAAAATTCCGATATAATTTATCTTTATTCCGCAAATGTAAAAGGAAAAAAAATAAATAAAAAAAAAACGTTACATCTCATTCTGTGCGATATATTATATACTACGTTCCTCATTTTAACCATCGATTTAAAATTTTTACATCGGTATTATAAATTGGCACGAATTGTTCACCTTGTCGGTGATCATCGAAGGCCCTCGGACCTCGTCCTCGTCGTACGAAAGAAAATCGCGTGCGATTATACCGAACCGGTAATATCTCAATCGCCTTTAACTGCCAATGAGAACAAGATTTTTGAACAGCTACTCGGTGTTCTTAGCCTTGTGCTTCGCAGTCATACCGGTGTACAGATGAATTTTTACACAACGATTTTAAACCGATCTGTAGTAACCTACCAACCGCTTCAATTTCATCCGCTTATTTCGTATCGCACTTCCGTTAATGTACATATATAGGTATACGTATATTTTCTCATTCGCCATTGATAAGTAATTAACATTAAACGGGTTAGTGGAGATCACCGAGGTAAAACTAAATTATAATAATTATTTTCAAATCTTTATATGTGTTCCTTTTTGTTTCAGGTAAGGATCTCGCTAATTACAACGTTGCGAATAAATATAACCAAGGGAATGGACCAGATGCAAGTGATGCCGCTACGGTAAGCGCGGCTAATAATTGCACAATTAATTCCAATTTATTATAGAAAAAATTCTTTCCGAGTCTATAATATATACGCTCCTTTCATAAATAGAATGAATATCTCCGAATGAATACTCGTCAAATACGTTAAACCTTGTAAATAAAATGTAAGGATACTTATACATAAATATATATATATAGGTATAGGTACTTTTCGCTTTCCCACTTGGTGAAGTCTGATGCTACTTCTTCGCGTCCGTCTACGCTCGTCGGTTCGTCGGCTCTTCCCTGCGTCCGTTATTAACTTCTATCTTACACGACCATCTTTACGCTGCCGCAGCAACTAAGGCGTATCTTTTCAAGTTGGTGAGCTGCACCCTACCTTCAACTTCTTCGTGAAGGTAGAGAGCACTTCGTTCGTTCGTTCTTCGTCTCTCTTCAAAATTACCCGCCATATTTTTATCATATTACTTGATTTTCACACCACCTCTTATACACTCGCATATACCCTCGCACTCAAACTCTTTCCCGTTCCCGTTCCCGTTCCCGTTCTTATTCCTGTTCCCATTCCCGTCCTTCGAAAGAACGATCGGCCGCCATTTATACATACATATATTAAGGATACACGTAATGTTCAGTCATCTTCTTTGGTCCGTCGCGAGTTACACGTGGCCACAGCCTATACCGCCTCCGACGCTTACGTCGACGCCATTTTAGGTTTGTTTTTCTACATTTTTTTCATTCCTTTTTTATCAAATTATGTCCTCCAATCATAGGGTATAGTGTATAACGTGAATCGACAACCAAAATTCAGGGGGCTCGGACCCCACGACCACCGCAAGATCCAATATACATTTTTTTGCAATAATATTCAGAGCAAATTTAAAATAATGATCATCCTTTTCGGCTTTCTCACAGAGCCCACCGTCAGCCGATATTCGGAGTTAATGAGATCACGCGTAGCCAAAAATTGTTTGCCACAATTTTGGCCGGTTCCCATCTGCCCGGGCTTATACCACGTCTCGCCTTCTCCTCGTTTACCCTTATCTCGGTTAAGGTATATGTCTGCGGTTCTGGTCCGCCAAAAAAATATTCGACAATCTTTCTATCTCCCAAACTTTTATATTACAAGAATTAATCTTTACATTAGGTAAACTCAGTTCTTGATAATCCGTCAACTGTAACCCTAACAATCATCTTAACGTCGTTTCACTTATATTTACTGTCGACGACTATTTCTTATTCCGCAAAAATAAAACCTCTGCAAAACTGAGACCAGTACTTTCCTATATAAGTTTCAATCAGAATCTTTCCGGCCATTGGCCAGGTACTTGATATCATACACGGACCAAAATGGCGTCTAATGGTCAACGACGATTCATTCACTTATCCCCCTGTTCGATCAGGCATAACGTCGTTGTTTTGAACATATGAATTAAGTATGCTAGATGCTAGTTCTCTTCTGGGGGCATCACTCTCCGTCAGTACATCCGCATATCTGAAATTTATCTTACAGTCATTGAGTTGTCATTTTAGTCATTTTAACACTTTGTGAAACAAAGTTTCAAATGGGATTTAATTTGCATGCAATAAAGTATAATACAGTAGCTGAATATGAAGACGTTCCTTTTCCCCTCCCTCCTTTTGTACGAGATTCTGTACGTCAAAAAGCGGTAGTTCAAGCCTTGGTATCCCGCGGACTGCAATACAGGCGAAGAACTTTACTGGCCTTTAAATACGGGGGCTTTTATGGGCCAAATATGCAGATAAGCCTGTATTATGGAATCCCGGCGAACTTACCGAGACAGCGTACAACGTTCAGGGTGAATGCCAATGATCTTAACTCATAGCGAGCAGATCGAAACGAGCCGATAAGCTGAGCGTCAGCGATTTGTGAATGAATGCTGCGTTTAAATTACAAAACTATCTCCCTGCTGTTCGCTCCTACGGCTCTTTTCCTCTTTCTCTTCATACTGAGCACTGCCTTTAACAGACAGCAAACATCAAAGCCTGGGCAATAACTCTGCAAAGACTGTAACCGGATTCGAGAGTTTGATCGTTCGAGTGTATAAATAATCTCAAAAGTCGTTTCACCTCTACACAGATACCATAAAAAAAAAAAAAAAAAAAACACAGACAAACAGTTCCCTTCACAATTTTATACACCAAGATTTACCGCATCATAGCCATAAATATATTTATAAATGTTGAGGTGTGAAATCGGCTCGGTCACCCTGTACTATTTTCTCGCATAGACTAACGCATACGTATATGGCTAGGATAGGTTTACACCAAGGGGTGAACGCGTCCCCACGTGTATACCGACGTTGTAAGACGCAAAAAGGCTGACCAAGTACAAGAGATAAGTACCTGTATACGGCACAGCATAATACGAAGGTGAGTTCTGTGCGGTTGTGCAGGAGGTAGGCAGCAGAACACCGTAACATGTTATTAGGGCGGCCAACCGGTGTGACGCGCGATCGTCCAGGAGCCAATGAGACCGCTCGAAGCACAGCTTCCTCGCGCCGCAAGAAGAATTCGAACACCCCGCCCCGATGTTGCGTTTCCGGGACCGTCGCGACGCCCAACTAATTCGTGTGGTACCCTCCGGTCTTATGGTATAATTCAAATTTTATTCGATAGACTTTAACGGATCATTTTATACGAAGGGATGATGATCATCGGGGGTTGTTAGAACTCGTTGAACTACTGGGAACCAAAATGGCGTAGAATTTCGAAATTCTGAATAACACCGGCATCATTATTCTAGAAATAATTGACTTTTTTTTTTTTTTTAATGGCTAACGCTAATGGCTATGGTGATTACTAAAAACAATGAAACCCCGTGATTCTAGGTCCAATGGCTCCGGGGCCCCTGGGAAATAATTGTGCTAATTCGAGTTGCGCTTCGGCGAGTACAACGCTGGTAACTATCATAGACTAGGATAGTGTGCTATGAAGTTTGCCGGACACGCAAGGCGGCCACTCTGGGCTTATGAAAAAGTATCAAAATCAACAACCTGGACGGATAATTTTATCCTGTATAACCGCTCCGAATTACTACATAACGATTTTCTACGAGTAAACGTTAAACTATCCAGCCAAGGCACGTTGATTGCTCGTTATAATCGTAGCGAGACCAACACTTTGCTTGAATTCGGATTCCTCCTGGCTCCGGTTCGCTGCTATTAAATACTACGTTTTATCGTACCCATAAGCATACCTAAGCATCACCTTTTCTGGTGGGACGAAGACGGTGGAATAAATACCGGCAAGAAATGGACTCGATTCTCGAAATTCTATCAAGGATATAAACAAAAAAGAAAATACAATTGAATGAGCTTGAAAGAAGAACAACAACTACTACGATGATGGTAATTGTAATTACAGTGAGGACTACCTTCAGCTACAGACCCTCGGAACTCGGCTAGAACTACCTATCACTATACCACCGCGACTCCTGGGGACAATTTACGAGGGCAAAGTGGCCCATAAATGTAATTACGGCTCAATTATGATTATATAGCGGCTGCATCTCACCCTCCGCAACTCCCTTCGACGACGCCTAGTAATGCGCGTTTTTGTGTGTTTTTTTTGTCATTTGTTGATATAACCTAATGTGCGATATGAAGATTGATAACGGATTGCCGTTCTTAAGCGCAACGCATTTCATACGTAGGTATATATGTATGTACGAGTGTTTGCAGCAAAGAAGAACATTACTGCGTATATAGGCAAAAAGGATATTTCTGCATTGAGAATCAAGATGCGATGGTGGCCGAATCAAATGCAGGGAATTCCTTGGCGCAGAGACACGTAATCGGGGTTCTCATTAAAAATAATTCTTCTTGTCCGCGACGACCGAGTAGAAGGTAGAACGGGCCCAACTGAGAAGATCAGACCGACTGTGTGGCCAATTGAAAATAAAGAGGCCCTACCGATGGCCTGCGCAGTACCCAACGCTTGGCGACTCGTAATCATAGAGTTTCGCGTTATGCTTATTAAATCGGACCAATCACTGGCCTTTGGTTGCCGTCGGGCCTTAGGGCCCATTTTCAGCCGAAACTCATGGGGTCTTCGACTTACATGGTACGGACGATCGGCGAACGAACTTGCCGCAAGCTACCGCTGAAGAAGACATGAAACTCTTTCGTACTTTTGAATACGAAGAATCAACAGATGTTTATGTCAATTTTCAACCTAATTATTGTCTTCTTCTCCTGCTTGTTCCTCTTCTTCTTCTTCTTCTTCTACCTCGTCGTCGATCCTTCCCATTAAGCTAGACTACATCAAAGGATCTTTGACGTCACGTTCGCCGCTTGGACCTCAGTAGGACGAAGTATGACCCTGGTAGCATCTCTACGAGACTTAAGGTCATCAGGGTCGCGAGGAACTACCTCTAGCCACCCTCCAGGGCCCTCTGGGCTTGAGCGTGCCTTGTCTGCCCTACTAGAACGCCTTCTTTGACCACGAGGTTTCGCCTTGCTCTATGATGCTCTGGGTCTCGTCATGGAGTCTGTAGATGTGTATATTGTAGGTATAAAGAGAAGGATGAAACACTGAAGAGGCAGCCAAGCGAGGAGAGGCAACTATCTTGGTTCAAGAAAACCACCGGATCGAGTGACGGATGGGAGCTGCCTGACTACCAAGTGATGCTTCTGTCCAGGTACCGTGCGATCTTTGTTGCACGTATCTAGAAAGATGAAGCTACTAGTTGCTACCTACCTGGGAATCCTTGGTACTGATGTAGTCCTGTTAAGATAAAGAAAAATATGAGCGTTATGTAGACGTCTGGAGTCTTAAAGTTAAATTGAAAATAAAGTAATAAACAATGTGGTTAAGAGGAAGCCGTTTACTACGGAGAGAAATGAGATGGAGAAAAAAAAAAAAAACCATTGAACAACTTAAAGCGAGGCTGAAGATATGGAAAGATGTAATCAACGGAAGCAGATCAATTACAACGTAATAATAAAAATAAAAAACGTAACTAAGATGGAAGAAAAAAGAAAAAAATAGAAAAAAATAAAAAACGAAGCAACAACATTTAAAGAAAGAAAAATAAGTGCGTCCGCAACTTCTGACTAAATAAATTATCTACTCGTCGTCTTGATTTATCGCGCGCGTGTCAAGAGTGAACCGGCATACGGAATGCTCTTGGTTATTGCGTCATGACTTAAGAACTATGGAGTAACAATAATCGGCCCTCTTTAAAAGCCAAGCCGCATCCCACGCTCGCGTCTCAATAATTTTCACATTACATTACAATCAGTGAATTGCAGCCTAGAATCATCGAGCCAACTTAAAAAAGGCCCATTATTATGGAAGAAAATAACATCAGTAATGAACGGAAGTGGGTGTTGATAGCGGATTCTATTCCTTTAACATAAAACTGGAAGTAAAAATTATTAACTGCTTTAAAATTACAGAAATTATCAGATTTTTTCTAACCATCATAATTGTGAGAGTAATTTAACGAAATCTATCCACAGTCGACATATCTGGTCGTCGTCTGGTCTGTCAGCCTAAAGACCCCTGCTGGACCTCAAACTAGAGGCAGAGAATCCTGCGTGTAACTCTTGACTAGCTTTCGACCGTTGACTAGCTTGAGGCAGCGGGTTCCTGGCAAGTCCTCGTCAAGCGACTCCGACCAGTCCTTGATATCGCTGAGTCAATCTCCGGTGCTCCGTGGTCTCGGTCACTTCCGTGTTTCACGATCCAAGACACAATACACTCCCGCCGGTATCTCGTATTGTCGCATGATCAGCGTCCATTGGTCAAGGATTCTCCAAGCTGCTAACTCAGCGTCGTTCTACATCTCATATCCTTATTCTCCTATTCCTTACCTCCCATCACACCAAGTTGTTAAAATCTTCTCCGATAACGCCTCCGTCGTAATACCGGGCGTTGTTAGTCTCTCAGTAAATAATCCTTTCCCAGGACCCTTCCCGTTACTGAAGTCGACTCGAAACTAGAGAGAGAGAGAGAGAGAGAGAGAGTATATTTCTCCACACCGGAGATTGACGCCGTTGAACTCTGGGCACCCGACGTACGCGGCGCCGTGGAAGGCCGTTGTCAGCTCTACTGCGGTCCACTGCGGTCCGGTGCGGAAGAGATGTGGCTACCTGGAATATACTCTCTCATGGACCCTTTTCAGTCCACGGTTACTCAAGGATGCAACTTGTTGCATCTATACGTGTCCTCGTATACCTACCAACCTAAACAACAATATATGTATGCCTTTTCCCCATGGTAGCTCTAGCTGGTAGCATTACGTTACGGTATAGATGCCAGCTAGCTATTGCGACGGCTGTAAATCTGCAGTGCGCCACAGCATACCTGATCACAGTGCGTGGGTGTCAATGATCACGATGGTGGCGGATTAGCACGGACGGCAAGCCGCGCGTCTCACACACTTATATGGTAAAATAAGTATGTGCGACGGTGAGGAGGAGGATATCAATATGTGATGCATGTGTATATGTATACCTACAGTATATAACTATGTAGGTACAGTTTGCGGACGAGGGGGCGGTGAGCGGACATGTGCGAATGATCCCGGCGATGTACGTGAAGGCATCTCTGTAGGTTCTTTAGCTTAGCTTAGCTGCTGATGGATGTCTGGAGGCAAACAACCTGGAGGGAACTCGGAGTCAACGTATCACCGAGTACCGTATTTCGTGTTATTAAACAATCCAGAGCTTGCATCCTGTTCAACCGGGTTACTTCTCTCCTGGCCTACCAATGGCTAGATGACGATCCTGTGCCAATCCGCTACTGACTGCACGGGATAATCTAACATCTCTATGATATTTAGTACAGAAGAGATATACATCGCGGTACATATCAGAGATTATAATCCAGGCGCCTTATACCTCTCTCCCTATATATCCCTTCGTGATAGATTGAGTCAAATTCTTTAACTCTGTTCAGAGAGAATAGGAACAATGCGGTTGTTAGCATCGCGGTTTATTATACCATCTAGAGACATTGCGCCAGGGATCTTTTCGCGCTTTTGACCTCATTGTTTGATGAGAATAAAGAGCGGAAGCGGCAGGTATAACCGAAGAGAATTGGATAAGCGAAATGCACGCGCCTAACGAGTCCCTATTATTAATATTTGCATTCATAAGAACACGTGGTAGACATTGAAAGCAGTCCCTGACCCACCTGGACGAAGATCGCATCAAGTACCAATCCTTCGTAGTCGGTATTCCTCTACCAGTATATAAGCTTGAAATTGGTGTTGAAACAAAAGCCGTTGGACACCATTGTTGAAACGGAACCGTGGAATATAGTATCTTCGAGTGAATTCAATCGAGAGGTAATCATAGACGAGTAGAAACGTGGAGTTGATAGCTCTTTCGCGAGTCCTGAACTAACGGAATTCGATAAATTTTTACAAATCGAAACGTTTCCATGTCCATTACTTGCGGAGGTATATCTTCTCACCTTTAACCACAGTACAGGAGGACCACGAACGAACGCTCCCATCGACTTCCTAGGAGGTCGTTGTAACCATTTTATAACACGACTGAGACTAAAGGTACCTTTATCTCATCTTTATTCCTTCCCCATTCAGAACGGAGCGTAACAAATTAGCCGCGTCGCTGGCCTTCATCTGCCTCTGTCATTAAGCATCTTCGTATAGTGAATAGAAGGAATCAGGCTGCAGAGATGACGGAACGACCCTGGTTATATACGGGGAAGAGAGTACGAGAGCACCCACGTCAGCCATTCCGTTGCGCAACTTCTGTTGCTGCTGACTGCTGGATGCTGGATGCCGTCTACGTCATTTTCTTCAGCAGAGAATCTAGGAGAGTGTGGGACCCCAGTTTTTCTTTTTCTATTTTTATTTCTTATTATTTTACCACGTTATTGCCACTTGACCCGTGTTAAACGGTTAAATAGCTGGACCAAGCTCCTTGCTTCTTTATATGACAGCCAAACTTTCTCGTCAGCTCGCGGTCGTTACTCAAAGACCACACGGTTTCGTCTCAAAGAAGTTACATCTACTGAAAAGGCGTGCGGTTTCGAATCTGTTTGATTCTTTGTATCGCATAGAAACTTGTATGTAAATTGTACCAGGTACAAACGCCGAGGTTCAATGTTATGACGTTTTCGGAAACGTTTCAATAACTCACGTCGTTTCTTTGCGACACCTTTGCGAAATGAAAGAAAGGTGAAAGATTCTTGGATTTTGAATATCGCTTTTCGTCCTTGCACTACAGTTCCATGCATAGATTCGTTAGAATAAGAAGCCGGGTCGCGGTTTACCCACTTGGGTACATCTTCTATTAGCGTCTATACAATCCCGTAGCAAAGCTCGACATAATAGGAATTACGGGACGAGAGAATGGTACGTCGGTGGTGCGCGGGAACGCGATTGGATAGGAAGAATCCAGCCGGAAGATGGGCTGTAAGTGACAGGACAGCACGACGATGCAGGATTCGAACCCGGCAGCGTCTTCGTGCAGTCCGCACCCAACCATGCAAGAAGATGGCTCACTTCTCCGGTTCTCAACTGCAACCCTTCGTAAATAAATGGAATTCTATATTTTTCTTCGCTATACGAATAGAATTTACACGTACAATTTTATCCCAACTATTTCTCCCAGGTTTCGTATTTTTTTTTTTTTTTTCTGCGAATTTCCTTTGGCCGAAGGAATTATCTCGTGTATTCAAATCTTGGTGGATGTGACCGCGAGCAGGCTAATACCTATGCTAATGTATTTGTAAATCGAGATACTTTAAGCAGCGAGTATGTTTCAGAAAATCCTCACTTCAAGTACGCGGATTCAGGAAGCGCCGTGTGTTAGGCTCTGGATCTTTATGGCTCATGAATGAAACATACGAGTAGATTCAACCGTACTGAGGCGCCTGAAACTTACGTACCGAAGTTAAAGTCATACGGTTTTGCACGCGGCTATATTTCGCAACGTTAGCTAACCCGGCAGCTAGTTTAAGGCGTCAAATTGATTTAGAGAATCTATCAACCGGGTGCAAGATACGTGATTTACTGAATACTCACCGATGACCCTTTGCGTCGATTTCGATTGTCAAAGTCAAGATTTACAGCCCACGATTCCTACGCCTTTATAATAACGAGCAGGATGAAACCTCGGGTATATAATGGGCATGAAGATTTGTTACAAGTCAGTGCAGACGATGATCGAATAGTTTCTTTAGCCGGTATGACGTTGGCGAGAAACTGTACCGTTTGTCTAATTTGCATTTTCCTAGGCTGCTAAAGAGAATTCAAGAAGTTGAGCACCAGGTGGACAACAACCTCGTATACAGGCAGCATTTGTTTCTGCTTTGTGTACCCTGCCCGTAGCGCCTCTGTCGGGTGTATCAGTTCTAATAATTTTTATTCCATTACCGCAGCAGCAAAGTAAAGCATTGCATTTCACATAGCACCACTATTCCTCGAGGACGACAACGTTGCAAGCGACCTTCTTCTTCTTCTTCTTCTTCTTCTTCTTCTTCTTCTTCTTCTCTTGTCTTCCTCATTCCAATCCTCTTCGGCATCCGAGCTTTTGCACTGGGCCGTTGTATTCGCGCGCTGGCGTTGCTGCTGCTGCTGCTACAAATACGTGACAAAAACGCAAGGCTCGTGTCCAGGAGATTCGTGTTTTTCAAGGAACGGTGTATTCTCCCCTCGGTGCCGTTGCCCTCTCATACCTTCGACTCTCTCTTTCGCTCTCCCTTACGAGGGTATACAGTCGCGCCCGCGCTTTGCTATAAGCTTTTTACTCGGATAGTATATACAAAGGATCGTGAGCTTTTGCGCTTTATAATCCCGATGTAAACGTTTATCTTGGCGCACACTATGTACACGGACATTTGCACTGGTTAGAATAATTTCACCTAGCTAAGAGAAAAGCGCGACTAGAGACAATTTTATTCAAAAAAAAAAAAGACCCCGTTAGATCTATTGGATTCAGAAACACAACGTTGAACGTTCCGAATTTCGATAACATCTATGATCAGGCTTCATATGCAGGGAGGGTCTGAGTCGACTTCTTCGTGTGAAAATCCATAGTTATACGTAGAAATAACAAAGTGTTGGTAAAACGAAGAAGGAAGAGATGGAACGAAATAAGGTATATATAAGAGAGGAAGCGATGCGATGGGGCGAAAAGAATTTCCCAGAGATAATCAGCAGTTTGCCTCGCTCCATGGAATCGCTGGTACGCTGCGAAACCCGATAGCAATGCACCCAGGATTTATTCCCTGCTGCTTCGTTCGCTTCGGCCTTCTAGCTCCACGGGTGCTGTCCCGCTCGACCAGCCACGAAGTAATTAAGATCATGTGAAATGGCTCAAATACAGTTTCGCACTCTTCTGTATAACTACAGAGATGTTCTTATTTTTGTAAAATTACCAAGTACGACAATTCGCGATGAATTTTGGAGACGGTGAGCCAGACTTTTATGCTGTATGATGGATGATGAATGATGGATAAAAAAAGGTAGGAAGAATCAGAAGCTAGAATTAGAAATGAATTTAGTTTACCATAATGTGGCGTAATTGGAATAGATCCGGGCTGGTATATCTGGTACCTGAAAACGTTCGCCGCAGCACATAGATCTCAAAGAAGTTTCTAGTCCCGCGGCTTGGCAGTGAGTAGATATATATATCTGGAAACACAAACGTAAGCCTGGAGGAGAGCACGTCGGTAGACAAATGAGCAGCTCGGTCTACATAGATCCCCTTGGTTAGATTGGATCGAGTTTCTTGTGTCGAGCACTAAGTCCGAACCGTACGAGTTGCTGTGGAATATGCGCAACTATTATCCGCGGTGATAGATTAGCGTGCAAGGACGTGGCCGATCTGATAAGAACGTCTCTTAAACTGAAGCCGTAGACGTCGGTCCAATGCTCAACAAATTTCAACCTCTCACTGTCCGTCAGACCCACTGTTTTCCTTACTCTTTACTCGTTCCATAAACCCTTGCTATGAGGCTTCTTCAACAACTTTTTCGATACCAGAAAGTCGAATTTTCTCGTATTTGAAAATCGACAGGAGAATATAAAACCTATCAAACTTCTAGGAGTCTTTGATGTAGATGTTAATACCGAGATCTGAATAGTCTAGAAAGAAGAATAATCACCCTGTATTCTCTGTAGGCGAAGAGGTGGTGGCCTCGACTTACTGACTGAGGTTTCTGACGGTGGTAAAGGCATGGGACGTAATGATGATTGCTTCGTAGAAGTGACCCGACCAAGGCACACGCATCTTTGAAGGAAAAGGTAGCTGCGCTGCTAGTCTCTACTACGATGTACATCATCAAAATTATCATTCTTTTCTCTACGCAAGGTTTATGTACGTGATCTCAGAGCCTAGTTACCACGTCATAGACTAAATTGCCGTGTATAACTCGCCATGCAAAACGATACGTACCGATCCGGAGCGCATGGTATACCTAGGCACATATATTACATACATGTATGTACATACAAAGGTGTATATATATATATGCGGCATGTATAACTACGTAGGATAGCTACCTCGGGGTCCAATTATATCAGGGGTCGCTCTCTCTACCGTACATCTCAATTTCTCCGGGGCGAGATAAAATCCTGTAATAATGATAGAATATTTTCAAAGGATTTCATCCTCTCTCTATCTCTCTCTCTCTCTCTCTCACTCTCTTTCTCTCTCCTATACTATATCTCGAGTGACGTATCGAATCAATTACTTACTACATCGTTTATGGCAAGGTACTAAATCACAATTAGAATAAAAGAATTGTTACTAATGATTAATTGCTCAGTTTATATATGACGGAAACAAATAACTCTTGCCAATCACAACTACCGATTTATAATTCACAATTAGAATTTCAGTGCCAACTATAGCGAGAATCTTCTCTCTAAGTTTCTCCAGCTAGAAATGAGGCTAGATCCTTGATTTCATCATTATCATTATGGAGTAAATTAGCCCACCTAGTTCGCCTCATTTTTTTTTGCACTTTCCCTCTTCCTTTTGTTTTTTTTTTTTTTAGTAATTGACGCAAAGCAGGTAATAACGTCGACAGAAATATCTTACGTAACAGATTCTTGTCGCGAATATATGTAGCCTTGATACAAAGCAAGTCCCCATAACTAGTTCGGTAGCTAATCCTGTACAGTTATCCTAAAGATCGAGTAGGTACTTACATCGCACACAATTGCTTAGGCCCGCACCCAGCTGACGGAATGACGCATAGCGCAAAAGTAGCTGTTGCCACTGGGGCCTGAGGGCTCTGACACTCGTTTGTTTGACGGACAGTGGCCCTCGGGGCTGGTCCATTCTCTTCTCTTCTTTCTCGCTTCGTTCGTCTCACCTTCTCCGTCCGAAGAGTAGATCCTCGTGTTTTCACGGGCGTCTCGAACATCTGATCTTCAATTTGCATTTTGTAGCACGGTCTTGTTTACTTCTCTTGCCTAAGAATCGAAATCTAATAATTTTTTAGAATTTTTTTAAAACTCGCCACATCACTAGTTTCTTCATCCTTTTTGCAACTTTCATGCATATTCGCGTACATCCCAGGGCTTCGATCGAGTGCGAATTTTATTGGCAAGAGTGTCGGCCGGACGAAGATTGCTTGGACGGGTTAGAGTTCAGCCAGTAAAGTCAGGGCGGTCCGCTTTGTGCCAGGACCAAGGCGCGGAGTGTCTTCTCGTGGTTTACGAGACAAGGAAATTAGTTAAATGTGTAATAATGCCCAACGGGGGGCACCCGGGTCGACCAACGGACCGGACGGTCCCAGATGGTCATGCCACTGCGTAGGTACGGGCCCAGCAAGGCCCATCGAAAGTCTTCTGCCTCCCCCCCCTTACCACCAGGTGCTTGGCGTCGTTCGCGGTTCGTTTTATAGCACGTGGGACATTCGGGTGTGTCGCGATTACTGGGCGGTCAAAAATCTCGCCAATTATTTCGGTAACTGTGTAGGAAGAAAAAAAATTAAATATATACAACGGCTGATTATAATATGAAATAACTGAGAGATCTCGAATCCTAGGAATTAATCGTTCTACTCCTATAATGATATTGTCAATACAATTTGCAGTCTGAACGATGACCTTTATCCACGTGCTGTTATTACTTATACCACTGATTGTCAGAGTGGTAGAACAACCTCGTAGTAGTGTAAGAAAACACGATGGCTATCAGTTCTTTGTACCTTGGCACGTCGTCGTGCAAATAAATATCTATACCTTGTATATATCTATCACTTATCCTTTCCGATCAGTGATTATTGCCAGACTGTGAAACTCATTATCACTGCACATTGGAAGCTCCTATACGTCTATAAGACTTTCAACAAGGCATATAATGGGGTTTCGAATATTCTTTAAAATTTTTTTACTTATTAAGCCGAGAATAAAAACAGTACAAAAATCGTAATCTATCTATTAATCTTTCCGCCATGCCCATGGACAGTTTGGTGTTACCTACGTATAGTACGATTAGGCATAAATCGCTTGGCGAGTTCAAAAACAGAAGCATTAAAAGGCCCGTTATAGTCAGCTGAACACATCGATCACGGGAGCGAAGATCGGCAAAAATCGTCCGTCGCGGTGGGCCTTTAGATTGGTCAATTCTCATGTAGGATGTCAATCAATGTGGCACGTCAAAGTTTTGGGTAAGGAGCACACGGTGCGGTGCGGACATTTCGGCCTCCGTTGATATACATACATATATAGGTTCTTGTACTTCGTTCGTATATATAGGTATGTATGTTTCACGATGGGTCCAAAATGAGTTTGTATGATGCTAGGGGGAGTATAGAGGGAGTTTAAAGAAGGAAGAGTAGATCGGGCCGCAAAGGGGAAGTCCATAAACATTTTTTACGCTCCGGGCGCCGCGTATCTTCGTATAGTATGGGTAGGTACGGGCCTACAGAGCGTCGACCAACTTTTGTCCGATTCATTTCCGATAAGCGTGAACGAAGTTTATTCTTTATGTATTTCAAGGGAAATAATTGATTGCTATCGGGTACCTGTACAAGTCGGCGATCGTTCTTTAGATCGTAAATATAATATTCGAGGTCACTCATACGTATAGGTTAAATTTCGCTCTCGATATCGCACTATACGGACAATTATTATTCACTCATGTTATAGCTATATTTTGATAGGATATATATACGCCTTTGAAGAGAATATTTTACGACGCGTATTAACTCCCATTAGATTTTGACAATCGACAAAATACGACCCGAATATTAAATTATTATGGAACAATTATTCACCGCGGAGAAACGGGTGCTAAGAATTTTTTTGGTAATCTTATTTTTTTTTCAATCTTTCTTCCTTTCTCTTTTACTCATTTTTTTTTCTCTCTCTCTCTCTCTCTTTCTCTCTGTCTTCTCATTCACATATTTATGCAGGCCAACTTTTTACGACGTGTCGACGCGTTTATACAGAAAAGATTCAAGTTTCTATTCAAGCTACAAATATTATATTTAATTTATTCATTTTATTTTATTTTATTTTATTTTATTTTATTTTTTTCTCTCGCACTTCTGTCTTTCGTTTTTTCGTCTATCTATTAACACAGGATTTGAAATCATCGCCACTTCATACTTCACGGTCACTTTGACACGTCATTAAGTACAAATCGTTCGCGCATATACTCTAAGACCGGAAAAATTCATATTTTCTTATACCATCGAAGGTGTAGGTACCCGCAGCGAGCGGTTTCTGGTTATGATAATCGCGGTACGAGAGCGCTCTCTCTTTCTCTCACAACTTGACCGTATAAGTTTGTATCTTTAATAAAACGATTATTTGTTAAAAGATCGTCACATTTATTACAGCTGTGTAGAAAAATCTTAAGAAGAAAAAGAAAAATCAACAATTTTCTTTGTCCGCGATAAGAACTTTCAAAAATTGCAATGATCGTAAGACACGTATATGGGTAGCGGTATACCGGTCAATGAATTTACCCGCTGACCAAGTCCCATTACGCATTTTATACAAACTCAATTGATTATATAGCTGTGCAAACAGACTTTAACCGAGTTATCAATAGTCCATTCATGAATCGCGTGATTGCAATACCAAGAGATCGAGGTAGGTTGGCAAATACCGATCACGATTTTCTCAAGACATTATATCGGTTTCTGAAAATATGATTTTAATTTATTAATACATCCATACGTATCCTAAAAAAATGATCCTGAAATATAAATTTATAAGGTCTTTGCCCGTGCCCACGGATTCAAGAAATCGAAATTACGGAATTATATACGCATTAATGTAACATATTGTAATGGCGGTAGATGCATTTGCATAAGATAGATATCAGATTACCATATCTAGACTGTAGCTCACTGTTTTACGCCGAGTGCATAATCCCCGCATACTTGCATACTTATGGTAGTTGCCACCGTCGTTTTGGATCGCTTTAACACGATTTTACAATTACACTAACCGGTGTAAGATCAACAACACCCGCGGCTCTGAACCTTGTCTAAAAACTTCAATCGAACACGTCGTTTCAGATCATAAAAATTTACTGATAATTAACGACATAAGTTGGATTAGTTTTTTTTTTTTTTTTATCAAATTTTTCGCACAAGCCTCGAGGGTGTATTTTCATAACTGGCCGCAATCAGTTTAATGGCTTTTGTAACATGGTCGTAAAGGGCGGAAGTAAAATCGTAATTAATGTGACTCAACTACCTATACCACAGTGGATTTCGAACGGTTCTTCACTCTTTGGCGGTTTAGCGAAAAATCGATTGCCATGGCGATAATCAGTTAAATACGGGCAATTTGCTAAACCCACGTAAGACCACGAGTTGTATAATATTAGTTTGGTAAATTGATAGAATAAAGACCCATTACGGAGAGTTATATGGCAGCTGCTTCATATCTTGGTACAAATAAACACCCCTATAAGTTTTGGAAAGATCCATGACCCAGAGTTCTGGTCGACTCCTAGTAATTTTTAGCCACGGCTAAAACGCCGGTGAATTGCAATCAATTTGGGGGAGTTATGGGCTGCTGGTTTCACTACACCAAACTGCACTGCGGTGCAACACTCGAGACCGCGAGCCTTCGGGCGCCAGTTCTCTAAACACCGTAATTCTAGCCATCCGAAACGTCAGCCACTGCACTCAGCCTTGACACGGACCTGTTAAGACCGCGTGCGCCAATATTCCTGAACACCAGGTTCAACCTGGTGAAGATAGAGACGAAGCAGAAGCACCATTGAAGGGAAGAGAAGGGAAGGGAAGGCGTTAAACTGCCCCATTACTGCAGCCTCCTCGAGGTAAGGCTTCGATCTCCCGTTACCAAGTCTGATCGTCAGCCGAGGTCGAGCCCCTTCCGATTTCCTATTTCAGAAGTTGACGCGGATCAAGCTGCACCATTTCACGTAGGGAGGAGGCGAAACTTGAGACCTTAGCGCGGTCACGAGGATAACTATCGTTGATTCACGTGCCCGTAGAGATTCAAGGCCTGGTCCTAGCTAGGCTAGCCGGTAGCTAGGTGGCCAGTTAGCGGTAAAGCGTCGTGTTTGCTTTGTATCGTCGTAAACCATCCGCGGTAGAAAAGTAGGGAGAAACCAGGGAGAGAACCGCAACGCTCTGCAGGCTTGAGAGGATCCTCACCCCATACCATACCATCCCATCCCATCCCATCCCATCTCATCCCGTCCTGTTCCGTCGCGTCCTTTTCCTTAGCCTCTTCTCTAATAAGTCTAACCTTACCTTTACAGACTAGCTAAGACTAGCCTTAGCTAGCCCGGCATGGTATACCCTGGACTTTCATCCCAACTCCCAGGAGTATACAACCAGATATAATATAGGGTACCTAGACTTTGTTCAGTATAGATGTATACTAGAAACTCTACGCCGTGGAAGTATGGCGATAAACACTCCTTTTCGACGTCTGATGGACGACTGCAGTGCAGAGATGTCAGTGAACTGGAAATGCCGGATATTAGAGATCTCTTCGTATTCCATAAAGCTATAAAAGAATGAGAAACGACTAGATCCTTTCGAGGAGTTTTGTTGAACAGAAAATTAGATGATGTTTCATTTATATTATATCGCTCTGCGAATTCAAGATGGCTATCGTAAGATATGTGTGTGGTTATTATTCCCTCGTATGTTCGGGCGGTATCAAGTCAGGAGCCTTTGGGGTCTGCAATTCCTTGAGTTCCTTGTACCGCGCCGAGTAAATTTGGGCCCAGAAGCCGGGCGAAACCCCCAGGAGAAAGAGGATGAGGAGGAAGAAGAAGAAGAGGAGAATGAGGATGAGGGGAGACGGGGCCCAACGTTCACTGTGTTTTCAATTACCATCGTGTCAGCGGGTGCGCTGATCAGCCCCCGGCAATGTTGCCAGTTTACCGGTCAGCGGGCCGACCGAACGGCCTATCAAAATATTTTCGACTAATATTTATGTTAAACACCCTTGTTTCTTTCTCATACTTGTATTATTGCTACCTCCACGATCTGATGCAGATTTAAATAATTTCACTTAAATGTGACTGGCAGAGAATTTAGTATTTACAGAATTACCGCAATATACAAATTGATTCAAGTTTAGCAGGCCATATTTTGAAGGTAGATTCCCCGTCAAAATTTAAGACTAAATTTCCTTTACCAAAAATTCGAGGCATCAATACTTTTCGAGCTATGGAAAATCTTAATTTACTAATCGCAGAGCGTATTGGTTACATAGCCGGGGCACCGCTCAACTTCCACTCATAGCCAGCCCTGTCTGTGTCACCTATAAGTTCCGTGATCGGTAAACTAAGATCTTCCGTAGCACGGAATGTATTGGTCCCTCGAATTTTTAGTAAAGGAAATTTAGTCTGTGAATTTCGCAAGGAATCTACCCTCAAAATATAGACCGCTCAACTTCAATCACCATGTATATTTGCAGATTGCATCCTGAGCTGAATAAATAACTGGAAAATTGATCATTTCCCAATTTTGCGTCACGATGACCCTAGATGAATGAAGATCTGAAATTAGGATGATAACAATCATTCTAAATCGTAGTAAAAATCTACATACATCTCACGAATTTCCTCGAACTCTTATTCAATCTTGATTCCAGTTTTAATTTGTAAATAAATCTTATTCTCGAATCTATTTTCCGATGACATCGTGTACCGCGTTAGATGTTACGTAGGATCAGAAGAAAATCTAGCCTTTACCTTTGCCTTTGCCTTTACCTTTGCCTTTGCCTTTACCTTTGCCTTTGCCTTTGGGCTGTATAGCTGGCGGGGCTCTCCGCGGGCAACTCGCACTGTCTGCATTCCAGGGTGTCTATAGTCGAAGCTGCACATGTGTGGAAGCTGTGGATCCCGCAGCATCCAGTCTTTCTACTGGCGAGATTTCAAGTCTTCTCCGTACCACGTGCCGCTGTAGGTATAGTAGGTATATAGTAGATACCTATATAGGTATGAGGTATATAAATATATGTGTGTGTGTGGCGATGCACCCATAGCATATCGTTGCGTGATGTTACTCGCGGGAAAGTTTATTCCCGTTTACTACTATCTCGGTGTATAAAAGCGATAAGTTATTTATTAAACCAAGGGAAAAATAAGATATATTTATATATAGATATGTATAATATAGGTATATAGGTATATCGCCCACATATACCTCATATACGCGTGTTTTACGTCAAATAAAGGCACGCCTTTCGGGGTGATAATAGATGGACGTTCGTTCTTGAAGGGAACGGATACCCGATGTACTTGAGAAGATAAAAATAATCGAATTGGGTTTTGAAATTGATACGCGCGCCCGTCTAAAGGATGAGGGATATTTTTCATCTTCGTCGATCGATTTATCGATTCGACGAAACTGTTGAGAAATTAACGCTCTGATCGATCCCGGAACGGTATAATCGACCGTGAGAGATAAAAAATAATCGTTCCAATTTATGTGGTGAATCTGTACTTAGGCGTGCTGCTGATTTCTGGGTCCGGATATAATTATCAGCTAAGATCTAATATTATAGATTTGAAAAGGGAAGGTCTGCTGTCAGCTTTCATTCCATTTTCTTTTTTTCTTCTTTTCCTTTCCCCCATTCTCTTTCTCTTTTTCTTTTTCTTTTTCTTTTTCTTATTATTCAAAACAACCTCGACTCGAGTCGAGTGCCTGCCCGCCTGCCTGCCTGCCTGCCTGCCTTCCTTCCTACCTTCCTACCTACCTGGTGCCAAAGAAACACGGGAGAACCTCTGACCCGTTCGTCACTGAGGACTAAAGTCACAACGAAACGAAAGACAGCCCGTCCTCATCGGAAGCTCATGAAAGTCGATGAACCTTCCAAAGCAAATAGTCATTTGAATGATTCTCACATACTAATGCACCGGGACACTCCCTCCAACTCTTTCCATGAACATTTAGAAATGCACCTCTTGCGCTCGCACATCGAGGTATATACCTATACCTACGTGCTGTAGTCATTATAGGCATGGCATAGGCATGGCATAAGCAATATAGGTGTAGTCACCGATAGTAACGAAACGGGTTCAAAATCTCATTATTACAAAATCTTCTAAAAATCTTATACTTCGATATTCAAATTTGATCACTTTTTACTGCTCACTAATCACCCTATACTCTATCTTTAATTTACACCCTCGGAGATTTATAAGTTCTTCGAGTTGTTCATTCGTCTAATAATTATCGAACGAGTGGTCGGTCAACTCTTATCGAAATTTTCAAGAATCTATCACGAGATTTAGTAAGAAAATTTATTTTATTGACACTTTTTGAGGAATCGAAATGTTTCGCCATATATCAAACGATTTGGAAACTAACTCCCGGAGGAGTTGGAGTTTGATATTTCGTTGCAGCCGGATTGAAGTTCCAAATTTTAAAAGTTCTGAGCGGTAAGAATTCCGAATTTTTAGAACTGGTATTTCCCCAAAAGTCCCCATAGCCGATTTAAAACAGAAAAAAATGGTAATTCCGAAAATTTACTTTACAATTACGTTTCGCCATAAGCAGTCACGTTTTTGGTACCTCTCAAAAATGAGAGAAAAAAAAAAAAATGAGAAATGAGTTAAAATTGAAATTCCGTAGATTACATCGTGGTTTCCTTCTATAATTTTTCCCTTTCTATTTTTTTTTTCTTCTTTCATTCCCTTTCGACACACATGGCGATTTTCAGAGAGAAGAAGCGGTAACGCTCGCATGGTCAGTGGGGTCATTTGAAAGTCATATTCGATCGGAGTCTCGCGGGATATCATTTCAAGTTATTTCTTTTTTATTTGGTATCGTCGGTCGAGCGGCGCATACCTCTGCAGGCACGGTGTGTATATATATTCAGTATATAGTTGGCGCTGGTGGAAGATATAGGTACGAAAGCCGACAAACTTCTACCATCTCGTTGTCGGTGGCCGAGGTGTGGGCTGACGGGGCTGTTTTCGCCCTGTCGTCCTCATCTCATGGCACAAAAGCCGTTTCGTGATAATCCTTTATCGCGGTGGCGGCCCCCGAGACTCTTATATAACGCGTATTCATGTATCCAAGAATCATTAGTCGCTCCAGGTAACCGCGGCTCATCGACCCCTATATCTTTACACATAACTATATAGGGATTCCATGGAACTCAATGTTACTCCGAGGATACTCACACCTCGAGAATCTACAATCTAGATATCGAGTGCAACCTGTAACGTATACTGAAACTGAGAGCAGAATTCTATCTCTTTTAATACGAAGACGAATGAGAAGGAGAAACAAGTTTCGAAGGAATCTTAAGGATTTCGAGGTCCAACTCACGCGACTTCCTTAACGTAGTAGTAGTAGTAGTAGTAGTAGTAGTGGTAGTGGTAGTGTTAGTAGTTACAGTTGCGTAATAATATAAGAAGGATTTTCATCCTTTCGAAACGGCTAAGGGCTAGGCGTCGTAACTCAATGACGTCACCGTTCCGTGATTACGAGTCATTAAGGGGCCGCGAACCGGTCAGTAACAGCCAACCCTTTGTACCCGGCGGTGGTGGGCACGCGTTGCCCACCGAGTGGCATACGTGCGCGTTGTGTGGACCCGGGCGCCGTGCAACATTCTTGTAACTTTTGGTCATTGAAAGGAGAAGGGTTCAGCCCCGGGGTCATTTTTTAGCGTTGAACTCGACGGGGGTTCCCCTCCACCTTTTATATGCTGCTCCTCTCTTCCAACCGCATCGTTCCTATATAGGAGTCAACGCGTTTATTTTATTTATTCATTTTTCTTTTTTTCTTTCTTTCGTTTTTTTTTTCTCTTATTTCTGTACAAAGGTAGGTAGGTGGTTACACACGTATATCGTCGAACACGTTACCTATATCCGTAGCAGTTTTGTTTTCAGTGCCTGTTTCTGCACCTGTCTCAAAGACCGAACATTCTTATTAAACCGCGTAGCTGCAGGATTTTTCGGTTAGGTTATCAAGCCCGTTACCGCGTCGCTGACCAAATGGAGTTGTCTTTATAAAAAAGAGTTATTGCGCACGGATTTCTTACCGTACCTTTTATTTTCATCGCCACTTTCATACACACACTTCAGCAATGGACAAAACTAAACGGCGATAACACCTTCGTACACTTCTCTCTCTTTCTTTCTTTACACGTTGAAAAATATACCGGTAAAAAATCTCTTCTCCGAAAATCTCTGCGAGACCACATTGGTCCACTCTTCATTCGGACGACCGGACGAAGACGAAGGATATATAACGTTACCGCACCTACATCTGTAACCGGAGAACCTCCACCGGTTGATTATATTACGAACGACCGCGTCTCTCGACGTTTTCGGTATCCTCAATCCGTACCGCATATACCTAGCCGTTGCATGTATGAATAAATATATACGCGAAAATCTACACGGCTGAGTTCAAGGACGAATGAGAATTGATCTTTGAAAAAGTATGAGGACATCTTTGAGAGGATTTTCTCAACCCTTAGAATAGCTGGAATCTTGGAATGAATTAATAAATGATGTAATCTTTAGATCGAATGGATTTGAAACTTGGATACTTGGAGAAACAAGCCGGGGGCTAAAGACACTAATTTCCATATATATATATCTAGACGTATAGTCAGGATTAAGTATACCTACTTCATGCCTATACGCCCCCAACCTAGGGCATATTTAAAGAGTTTAGCTCTAGTCTTGAAGGTAATATTACTGGAGAGGAATATGACTGAATATTTATACCAAGTTTGAGGTAAAACAATGAACTCTACCCACACGAGGCAGCCCACGACGACCTTTCCTCGTCAAGGGACCCCCGCGCCGCAGCTGCGACCGCTTTTCAACTCTCGTATTTCTTATCCGCAGAATCTTAGCTAGACCTCAGGACTCGCGTCCTTCCTTTAAAGGTGAAAAAACGCTATCTTGGTTTCTCATGCGCACGTGAGATCCATTCAAATCCGTAAATACTTAACTGTAAACGATATAGAGAGTTTAAATTTCGTTTTATTGTTTAATCGATAAAATAATTGGCAATCTTTATTCTACGATCATCGAATGATCGATCAACCCTGTAAAAATGTAATAAAATTAAACAAAAGATGGACCAACGAGGCTAGATCCCCTACTGGTAAAACTAAACTTGTGTAAAATTGTAAATTAAGTTCTTGCATTACCGTATCGAACAATGACTCGAAAGGGAAAAAGATTTAGCGGAATCTTGATGGATAGGATAAGTGTTGTAGCCTCTGAGAGTCGCCACCATTTACAGCTAGTCGCAGTGTATAACGCTTGGAAATCCCTGGAGCACGCAATTTTTTGTAACTATTGCTTGCTTTTCTATTTCACCTTCCGAGAAGTGGTTACGGTTTTAAATCGTACCCTATAACATTGAGCATAGTAATGGAACGTTGTACCGATTTCTTGGCTAAACTTTTTCAACGCCCAAGGTAGTACACAATCCGTCTTCGTACAACGCGGATTGACATCGAGGTTTTCGTTATATATCCAATCGAAGCTATACTTGCACTCATACCTTATACATACATATATATATATATAAATCGGTATAAATTTCTGCAAATACTATAAACAGATTTTTATACTACACAAGGCTTATAGACTAATAGGTAATACCATATCGACACTATTTCATATTGCGAATAAAACGCGCTTGCCGTACGTATAACAAACTAATGCCGAAGCTGATGTTCGCAAGAAAATCTTTAACCGAGACGAAAAGAAACATCGTGTAATTTCAGCCCTCTCTCGACCTAATGTTTGTCTCGCATGTATCCACGGTGAATATCTGCGACAGTATTTCCGAACCACCTTATGGCGTGCGGTTATACACCGGTACATATATTTATTTCTTTTTTTTTTTTCATATAAAAATACAAAAGTAATCACATTTACGTTCTGCAGACGAATTTTTCCTTTTTTTTTTTTTTTTCTGTTGTCATACAGCAGCGATTAGGTAATCTGATGCCTGAGGGAACTGTTCTTTAGCTCAGGTATATATATGAGGAAAATTCTTGTATTCCGTATAGAATTGAAGGTTTTCTCTAAAAGAGAGATAGCATATGTAGTATTCCCACATCTGCAGTATATATGTATAATAACAACGTATATATATACGAAGGTATGGTAAAAAAGTGTGTAAATTTACGTCTGTTAATGGTTTTGGCCCTGAACTGTCCATTAAGAGATGGTGTTGCCACGCTTTTACGTTTGCTTATAGTAGGTACTTCGTACTGCTGAGAGTAGCAAAAACTTTGCATTCAGTTTTGCCACTGCAGAAATCCTTGTTCACAAGTTGCCCGACGGAGCTATGGGATCTTGCTGATATTTCAATACAAGAAACTAGTATTTCTTTATTTATTTCTTTCTTTATTTCATTATTTCAAGTGTAAAGAGCATCATAAGTGCAAGTTGCTGATGCACATAGAAGCGTATAGAGAGAATCAGAGAATACTATAGCCGGGGCAAATGAGATGTCGCGGAAAAATTCTTAGATATTATTTCCCATTAAACCGAGAGACAATTTAAAAGCTATTACTATCGCATGGCCTTCGTCGGTATTACTTCGACCGAGCGCCTCAATTTTTATCGAAAAAGGATCGTTTCGCGTGACCGGTGACTATTTCCCTTGATCACCTCTGCACAGGTATTACATGCTGCAACGAGATTTGTTTTTTTATCCAGCATCCCCCAAATCGATTCCAAATAATTCAAAAACGATTCTCTAATTTTTTGTTAGATTTTTTATCTCAACTCTGACCCTTTTCACCAAGAGGGTGGATTTCCCAATTTAAAATGTTATATCCTATAATACGCTATACCCTGATACACATATATATTCGATTGCAATTCGACTGATGCACGGCTCGTTTGAATTTTAATGAATTACACCTTTGGTTAAGGTAAATTCCAAGCTCCAAATTCGGCACCTGGGTATCAACAAAGTATCTTCGTTCTTGTCTAGAGTGATGTATGTATTTTAACGACGAAATATCCCACGTCATCACAGAGCACATCTAATCTCATTAGCTAGATACGAAATAAATGTCATGAAATAAATAGTAATTTGAAATTACTAAAACCTACGGTTGATATCTTGAGATCTTCGTGTCCTCGAGTGGTTAATGAAACTGGTGACTCTACCTCAGAGTCGAACATTTTGTCAGACTTTTAAATGAATGGAGTTTAAATGTTAAAATGCCAACGAATACTTAGAATCTAAATTACAATGTCGGTTAATTAATTATACCTCTTTTTTTTTTTTTTTGTTTTTTTCTTTTTTTCAACGATTTAAATATCTGGTGTAACCTTCAAGGATATGATATTTATAAAGATTTATTTCGTCTGAATAAACTATGGCAGTGAAATTATAGAGATCGAAAAATGATGAAAGATGAAAAATATTTCTTAGTAAACTCTCTACACGATATAAGCAAACCCATAGACACTCCGATTTATTATACCTATACCTATACAGAGATCAACCGAAACAACCATAAATTTACAACCGTTACGATATATAAAGTTTTACGAATAATAATATCCCACTTCCTGCTTTATACATATACGAACGAGCTAAAAATACTGATAAAGTAAATATACCCACTTGGTAATTAGCCTGTGTAAAATAGCTTTTGCGCAAAGTATAGATCTACGGTTCTGATAAGCTCCCAGTGATTTCTACCTCTAATCTTCACCCGTCCGCCCAAGTTACGGTGAATTTTACACTTCTATGTAAAACGCTGAGAAATATCAATAAATCGATACCTATATAGATATCCACGCAAAGAGACTATCGCCCTCGGTTAACATATACCTATACCTATACATAATATAATACATACCTACCTACTCCGTATTGTAGTAGTGGTTACCGCAACCTCAGGCATTACACTTTCTACATACGCGATACGAAACGGATAACGATATAAACGCGTACGCGCGAATCGCACTTGACGAGAGAAAGGACTCGCGCAGGTAAACATGGACGCCTTCTTCGTCCGGTGAACACCACGTATTTATTTCTTACATCTGGGTCTGACTGCAAGCAGTGCAACGCGGCACGGTGACGTAGAGACTTGGAGTACTTGTCTTGGTATCAGGTCCAGCGGCTCTTATTTTTGTCAGTTTTTTTTTTTTCATCCTTTTCTCGTTTTGTTTATAAACTTCTTGCTTTTTTGTTGTTGTTGTTGTTCTTCTTCTTTTTTTGATTATTTTTGTTTTTTTGTTTTTGCGGCGCGGCGACGTCTCTCGGGAAAGGACGCGACCCTTTGATCGTCTCCAAGAAAGTAGCTATAGGATTATTCTCGCACGACATTTCTCCAGGTGTAACTCTTCTCGAGATATTTATTTAACTTGCTGTAGCCATGGTACAGCAGCCAGCGATCTCCTGCACGAGGAAGATAGATCTTATCGCTTTCCGAAAACACGACGTTCACGGTGTTTTCTCCAAGGAGGTCGTACCCGTTGATAGTTACAGGACCGACGGTGACGGCTACGGTGACGGTGACAATGACAGCGACGACGTTCTCAAGTACGGAAACTATCCTTTCGCGCTTTAAAATAAACGAAAAATAAAATCGAACCAACGAGGGGTTCACGACCTCGCAGACCCGTTGAAAAAGGAGATTCGCAAGAAGAGAAAGAGGAAGAGAGAGAGAGGCACCCACGAATGCAATTATTCGCAGCCATTACCTACGGCCGCAAACGGAATGCATAACTGTCGAAAGAGCATAAACCTCGCGGTATACCGTGCGGTCACCAGAATGATTAGAATAATACGGCTTGGAGCTTAAAGACCGAGTATCTCTCGGTCTCAGTCAAGAATCATTGTGGGAAAGCTACTCTTTAAGTAATTGCTCTGTGTTGAAACGCGTTTTGGGGGCGAGGTACGAGATCCAGGTTTCTTAAATGATTGCATCCACTTGATCGTGTAACTGAGATATCAAATGCATACCAAACGACTTCGAACGAAGATAGTACGTTACTTACGTTACCTAAATCTCTAAGGAGATTAATCAGTCTAACACTTGACTACCGTGATTTTTCGATACTCTTGCTACGAGATAAAACCACGGAAAAAACTGCTTAGGATCGAGTAATGGAATTTCTAAGTTCTCCACACCGCATCGTCCGTTTTTTGATCAATTTCTCATTTCACTTCAAAATCATGACAGGTTGATGTTCGATGAGGTAAATAAAAGAATCTCAGTAATCCTAGACCATAAAAAAGCTTTGATAAGTATTATAACGAATGGTATTCGAGACGGTGATTCAAACGTGTGATATTCGTCGCTTGTTCTTAACACACTTGGCGGTCTAATACACTTGACTCAATTCTGCCGATTAAACAGCGCGTGTCTCGTTCCAGTCAGTCTTTTATACAGGTATTAGTGAATGTTGTTATCCCCATAGAATGTGATTTGTAAATGTGTGTATTGGCTAGGGCTGACCGCGTGTTCGATTACAGGCTACTAGAAAACTTCTGTCGCCAGTGGATCGAGGTGGCCGCGGCGGGTCGAGTTACCGGTGTCTGCGGTGTTAACCTACTCGCATTACCTCGGCCATTGCCAAGGATCGAAAGAAAAAATAGCCCATATAGACAGCCATTGCTATGTCTCAAGGTCATGTGTCTTATTTTCAGGGTCAAAAACATTTTTTTCTTAAACATTTATTTACACCTTGTAATGAAAATCGGTACACGTCGTACACGCGGTATAAGTTTCGCTTCCTTATGGGCCTTATGGACCTCATACCTTTTTCACGTATGCATATCCAACTGCGGACGTAACGAAGAAGGCATATTTAACACTCATAGTACTTACCGTATGGTTTGCAAGTCTCATAACATCAAGAAACGAGCAAGAAACCTGCACCCGGTAGCTTTTAGGGCGGATCCCGTCCTCGGCTGCTCATGGCTACGTTAATTCGCAGTTAGCTACCCAGAAACGACTTCTCAAACGTGTGCCCCAAAAGTTGAATACCTTAATGTTTCAGATTATGAAACTTACTGCGTTAACTATAGACAGCCGGAAGTTATCCCCTTTCGAAAATGAAGTAGAAAAAGAGAAACAATATGAAGCGGGATTACAACTGCAATTGTCTCGGTTCTTGGAACACAACGATATTCTCTTTGCAGTCTTGTCCAAACCAGGTCGTACCCGAAACTGAGATCTACGTGCCACGTCTACCTCGTGATATACCGCGGCTCTTCAAGACCTTTACATGCTGTTCAGAAAAAAGCGTATATTAACATGTAGCACAGGATTTTGTCGAGTCTTTGACCAGCTGCTCGCTCTATGATTGCTTAGTATGATTGTAAATCTGAATAAATAACATTCACCGGAAGTGTGCTTTTGTTCAATACCTCAGTTTGTATTCGGATGACTAATCCTTACCAGATAAAGTGCTCTAATCGGATTGATCCATCTCGTGTTCACTTAATTCATCCCATCAAAACAAACCACCTAAAATCTCAATCAGATCCGTCACGACGTTCCATATGTATCGCGTGATGATATGTATATGTGTATATAGATATGTGTAAGTATACACGTGGGTATGTGAAAGATTCTTTGATTTGTCATCGATTGTTTTGGTTTGATAGAGCGATTTTTATTCGACACCTCGGACTGTGTTTGACTTTAAACTTCAATCTCTGACCGTCCCTATATGTATATATATATATTTTATGTATATAGCTATACTATAGGTAGATGTGAGATAAAAATGAAAATAAAAAAACGTGATGCCTACCGGTTGAATGGATGGTAAAACAGTCGAGAAGAGAGAAGAAAGTGAACGATAGAAAGAGATCGGGTTTGAGCATAAGGGAAGATGAGCGGTAAAATTTGACGCTCGGTCTCTGTCGCGAGTTGGGTATATATATAGGTGTATATTATATATTATATATATATATATATATATATATATAAACCCTCACCCTGTTTTTTACCCTCGAGAAATTTAACGAGTTTTTTTTACGATCTGTTCAAAACTTACGGATTATATTACAGATAAGAGTGGTACGTGGAACTCGGTTCGATCGGTCCAGGACTCCAAAAGAGCGAGGGGCAACGTATCGGGCAGTAGGTCAGTGGTCTCGTTAATAGAATGGTAGCTGACTATAAAATTTTTTAATTATTAATAAATATATCCCCCCGCTGATTTGGGTTGACGTTAAGAGCCCAGCCACCCAGTGCGGTAAATTTTCGACATTTCGTACCACGCGCGTAGTAGCGGTACCTATAATATAACTACCATAAGGATATATTGATTATTTCTATTTTTTTTTTTTCTATAAACTCTTCTCAATAAAACGAGAACAAAATCGAAACAAAAAAAAGAAAAATATAAGAAAAACGAACGGCTCGTTCAATCCTCTATTTTTATTATCTCCCCAAATTATCGCTTCACTCCTCACTGTGTCACCTTTACGATCTAACTCCCAATCGGATGAACCGAGAACGAGGTATCAGGACGGCGGGTTTTGTTTCAGCAAAGATTTTTCCCTCCCTAATTGACATCATTCACGTCGTAATAATAATTTCTTTCGTCGACCAAGGTACCGGCAAAATTCAACTGTAATAAAATACATGAATTATATACTTCGCCCACTCGTAACTACTGTTAAACTTTTAAACTTTTTGGAATGATCACCACTGATCACCAGGTGTCGGTTGTATTAGTGCAGGTATATATACCTGGATACGATATATAATATCATGTTCTCGCAACTCGGTGGGGTCCATTCTCTGTCTTTTCTCAATACCTGTATGAGATTTCGGTGAGAGATTATACCTACTAAGATAGAACGAGAGATCATTGAATCGGAAGAACTTGGGATAATCATTTTTCGGCAATTTTATATTCGGAAAGGATGTAATGATTGAAATTTCTATAGGATAAATGGTGTCGCTGCAGGTTAATATTGTACATGGAAGATAATATTTGTCAGGAAAGATGATATGAAAATATGTAACCAAAGGCGTTGAAAAATTTGGTCTTTCGACCGACTGTACATTCCATCGGTTCGATGAATAGGTATTTCTTCATTACTCGACAAATGCAATTCGATCCGATCGAGCCGTTTACCTATAGAACGGTAATTTCCGACTTTACCTTCGCGCTCGAATCAAATCAACCTGTAGCTTAAAAAAAAAAAAAAAAAATAAAAAATTCTTCTCTTATTCCAGGTAAGAACCAGTTTACATCAAACCAGCGCGCGCGCGCGCTCGCTCGCGTACTCTCACTGCAACCTGCCACTCCCGCTGAAATTAGTAAGTAATAAATATCACATACTACGCAATCCTTTTAAGTTTCTACATTATACATACAAAATTCTACTATCTATTATCCCCATATCTATCTATCTACCTGACTCTAGCTTGCCTTGCCTTGCCTTGCCTTGCCTTGCCTTACCTTCCTACGTACAAACGCCTTTTCTTACATTTTTTTCTTTTTTTTCTTTTCTCACCGTCATCTAGATAACACTTCATTGTTATCAATGGCTGTTAATTCCGATCTAACTTACTCAGAAGACATAATGAATATATTGCCCTCTCTTCTATATACTTCGGTTGCTAGATTAGCAGTAAAAGTGCTAAAGTACGTTAACAATCTATACATATACTTATACACCTGGCTATACCAGCTTTCTACACCTTTTAGAAGAAATACTAGCTATAATACAGCTCAATACGAGACAATGCGACTGGTACTATATGGTAAAGTACTTACAAGTTAGCTTAAAGGTGTGTGGGAGTCGGAAAATAAGTGTAAAAGAAACAGAGAGGTGGAGTTTTAGTTGGAGATGGAGATGGAGATGGAGATGGAGATGGAGATGGAGGTATAAGCAGCGAAGTGGAGAGATGAAAATAAGCCTCGCTCGTCAAGGATTGAATGCGATTGATGAATGGTCTCGGTAAATTACTTGTCAGAATTGCAACGGAGCATTTTTCTATCATGTAATTACTGATGTTCTCATCGCGGGGGGTGCTATCGCGAATCGTTTCTCCTAAGGTATCTCATTCTTCTTCGCATCGATGCCCATATGGCTCACCCTTGTATATATTCGGTTAGAATTTCGTGGTAATTCGCACTCTTCGAGAAGATGTAAGACGAAACATGAAAGATGGAAGATGAAAGATGAAAGATGGAAGACGAAAGACGAAAGATGGAAGAGTAAGAATTTGCGGAAGAGAGTTACTCGCTGTTGGATGAGCAAAACCTCGGTAGAAAAATTTCAGCCAACACCAAGTAACAGAGTGCTTCGATATATAACGATATCGAGTTTATGTCGAAGCTGTGTCAATTTGACGCCTCTACTTCGTCTATAGCGATACGCAACTTAAGAGTTTTTTTTTTTTTTTTATCGAATTTTACCGAAGGGAATGAACTTATCGCAGGGTGACAAAACGCTTTCAAGTCCTGCTGCATCAAGGATTTAAAACCCACCGTTATTACGAGGTCCTATGGCTTGTACGATGAATATGAGACGTCGTTAATTACCTTCGCATATCGAGGCAGGGCTGTCTCTTCTTCGACCGTGATTGCACGAGAGTTCGATGCCTTTATTCGTGTTAGTATTTGTGCACGTGTGTTAAAACCTCGAAGGTAAAAGTATAAGAATAATAAAAATGCGAATAAGACGAAGACGAAGAAGTATAAGCGTAACGCAAAATGCGTGTATATACTTAAACCTATAGAAAGACTATAAGTTTGTTTTCTTTTTTGTGTAAACGTTCACCCGCTTCTTCTTTTTCTTCCTTATTTAGCAGCACCAGTTCTTCGTCATAAAACTCTCACTCAGTGCACAGTTTCAGAAGCGCTTGTTTAATTGTTATAGGAGAGAAATATAGGTTCAAAGTGCAACCTGGCGTTTACTATTTGCATAAATTGCGTTGGTGCTGCAGAGTCTGTAGGTATTTACAACGGTCACTATATATATATACCTATATATGTATACATCTTATATACTCAAAGACCCCGAGGAGTGGACGGTCCCAACCGTGTGTCCAGATATCTACAGAGGGATCATTTGTCCGAGTGTATAGTACACCGAGGTTCTGTCCTCCTGCACCAACCATGCTTCCACACCGCGACGCACTCCCTTGCAACGAATCAATTTACAAGGCGAAAGCGTGTCTTTGCGCAACATCTAATTGGTAATTAAGCTTACGGTTACTACAGGGCAGCGGCTCGAGCCTCTACCGACTAATGTCTCATTACACGGGTTACCTCACTGTCCTCTAAGCCAGTCTCGAGTCTTCGAAGGTGTCCCACAGCATCGCTTTCATAGTTCCGTTATGCGCCCTGTTTTAATCGCATCGCAAATTTTCTTCGCTTTTATCAAACCGGAAACATTTATCGCGGTCTATTTTTATTCTTATTTTTGTCATAGTTTTTGTCTTTCTTTGACAAGAACGAGACTATATAAGCTACGTCGCGATTCTGTATTGAAAATATAATAATATGCAACCGCAAATGATATGGAGATTGTACAAAAACCAACACGAACTAAGATGCACCATTGAGAATCAGGTTATACGTATACCTATACATTTGTATTGAAAACATTCGTGGTTCAACGCGAAATGTATATATGGAGTGTTATTCTTTCTTCTTAACGGTGCATCATCGTTGATGTTGAATTTTCGAAATGGTTATAGACTGTATATATACTATGCATTATACATTCAAAGACAATAAGCAACTGGTTATATATGGTATAAAAGAAGAAGTTACCTATATGGAAAAAGAATGAAGAAATATTCATAATCAAAATGAGGCCTGTGAAATTTCAAGATATTTCTTAGGAATATTGGAATATCGAGGGTTGAGGTATATATAAAATGGTAATTCGCTAGGGCTCTTCTCTTATTCCCTTTGATCGTGGCATTCTCGATCTCATAATCGCGGAATGAAACCGGCTCAGCGTTCCTTCCGTTTCAACTGATCACCTCCTATCCTGCACTCTTGATAAGTGCAGAACCAGCAGTGAAGCAGTATAAAAGAGTTCGGTGCGCCCCGGGGCTCGCGGTAAGCCCCTCGTGCGTGATCCAAATTGTTCAATTCAGATGACACCGGAGTGTCGGACTCCCGGTGAGTACGATGCGATGATGCACGCGGGTATAAGGTAGTAGATTGCACGGTTAAGTTTTTGCCTCATTTTCTGTAACCGAAGATTAGAATGCACGATTCCATGCCTGCAGTGTAAGTTATAAATACCAATAGCAATTTAGCCTGACTAAATCCGAAATTTAACTTCATCCCTAATTGAGGGTAAAAGTATACGAGTTCAACTATATCTAATATATCGCGTATATTCTAAAAACGCTTTTGTTCTCCTTCGTGAAAAGCAATTCGCAATTTTGATAAGCATGATGAGAAAAATATAAAAGGACATAAAAGACTTTGTCGAAAAATAAATTGTTCCCATCAATGATTCAACATCGCATATATCGCAGTTAATTAAACTCATTGTTATGAATCCTCCAAGAGATGCTGCTACCGCTACTGGGGTGTGAAAGTAATTCGCAGGTGCACATCTCGAGGGCTCGTTAACTTGTTAGGTTATTAAAGAACACAGGTGTAACGCGTCACGCGGTGAAGTCGTAATACCAATTCGACGCAACAATTGAACCGGCTTTAAATTAACCGTATGACAAGGATACGGCGGATACGTGAAGGCATATATATATATATTTATATATATATGTGTGTTCTTTGCTTCCCATTGGGAGGCCAATATCCATGTCATTTCCGTTATGGCTTGGTTGCGCGACGATTGCTTGGTTAATATATGGCGGATCATATTCCTTCGTACACATTACTTACAATTTCATTCGTAATTACCAGTCGTATCCCTCGGTCTATTGCCATTGATATTTACATAATTAGTCTTATAATAATTAATTTATTCTAGACGCTGCGGCCGCGACCACGCCGATATAACATCTATATATATATATATAGATATATATATATGAATATCTATACCGTATATGAGAAGAAAAAATAAAAATAAACCTTGCGTTAACACGGCTTCACAATTCCGCGTCACGGCGTTATTCCCGCGGTTCGATACCCCCGTAACCATCATATAAGTATATGGGGTAAAATATTAATACAGAGGATTGAATTATTGCCCAGAAATTAAGATCCGTACGGTTCGAACGCACGCTGACAAGCCGCGTATGTACATGTACATTTACCTTGCAAGTGAAAAGCGCAGTTGGTTTAATACACCTTTCGCATGATTGTATATCTATAGTATAGGCACGATATAACACACGTGTTCAATAATGATCCATACCTATCTAGCACGTAAACGAACGTACTTAAGTCACCTGTACACAGAACACCTCGTCTTGTTACGAATATACTGGGTAGCTGAGCGTGAGAGGCGAGCCAATAGTTAATTTTTTTCGTTATAAATCAATTCGCTAAATATTTCGATGAAAATACACCACCGGGTTAAACCTGGAGGGCTGACAACCAGCTCCACAGATTATATTTCGACGTGACCTCGACACGGCCTGTCGTAAATTATAAAATCTTACAACCGATTTAAAAACCGGGTTTAAAGACGCGTGAAACAATTTAAATTATAACGATAAATAGAATTTTTCAAATCTTTTGCTAAGTAATTGAATGAAATGTATGAATGAAATGTTGATATATTACCCTTAAGGGTGTAGATTTTTACAGACTTTTATCAAATAATAGAACAAAGTGAACATACACCCATACACACGGTTTACAGCTTATGACATAAGAAAAGAAAAAAAACGCGGTCAAAATATCTCCATGGACAGGTACTATTCCATGGCAGAGTCAGGTAACTTAGATCCCATTTGAATATTTCAAGCCCATAAATAATCCTAAACAACCGCTGGTTTTGTGCAGCGGCCTTCCAGAATAACTGGCCCGTGTTAGCGTAAACAAAATTCGTGGTCAGTATTAATTTATTCAGTGCAACAATGTTTTTGGAAGCCAGTCGTGGCCCCCGGAGGGGAACGGGTAAGACTACTCGGTTCATACGAGTTGGATATGGCCAACGTATCTACGGTTTGTACCGCGGCTTTACCCGTAGCCTTAAGGGATCCTTACGGGGTATTGCGGGGTAAAGGATCCCCCTGATGCCCGTGGGGCCGTGTTCGTCCATGTTGGAAGTCAACGATAATTCAGCCAAGAACGCCGCCAACACTACAACTTAAGGTCGGTTGAAAATTATTTTTAATTTGCAATCCAGGACTTCCTTCTTCTTGCATATATAGTATCAACTATAATCTCGATGTATGGGTTGATATACGAACATGCATTGGCTCTGGTCTTATGTTGATGTACATACGTTATGCGTCTATGAAACGCAGGAGCGTAAATTTACCCATATAGTATATCTATGTATCGCCTTCTTCCTTAACGATTTACGGTTTTCAACTATACATTTTTTTTTTTGTTCTTCTATTCTTCCCAATCGGTTGCATTGCGTGATCGTATGAGGCGAGGATTAAAACGTGAATATTTCACAACTCTTAATTTGTCAACACATATCAGAAATCGGGTTTTGTTCCCAACCGGATTCCATCTCAATCTTCGACTGTCAACAAAACCACGTTCGGTATGTCGCCGAAGGCGGTTCTCAACTCGCGGATCGATTCTCGATTGCCTGCTACTTCACATATCTTTATATATACATATATACGTAGATACACATCATTATATACTAGCTATCCTCCACCTTCTCATACTGACGATCATCAGGTGCGCCAAACGATCACCGGCAAACGAACTACTTACACTTGTAACCATACCGATATTCATTATTCATATATGAATGTCCTGTATATATAATGTACGCTTTGTACGCAGAGTTCTGAAGTTCTATGAAAGGAAAAAGTATCAAGATTAACATCTCGATGTTGGGCTAACAGTTGAGTAATACTAACGTGAGTTTGAATGACATCGAAATCGGGTGATTGGCACCTACCCAATTAGAAGTAGAAATCAATTTAATTGATTGTCTGCTACTAGTTAACGGCTAATTGGCCAATTGCGAAATATTTAGGGATTTCAGCCTTGACCGCCGCCTCGGCCCTCCGCGACTCGCCCCTCTGATAGTTTGAGGAATTCGCGTGAGAGAGAGAGAGAGAGAAAGGGAGGTATGGTAGGTATATATCGGTATATCGGTATATATGCATCTGCGAAAGCCTAACTAACTTTCTGCAAAAGAGTCCAATTTCGAAAATTCTACAAGGACAAATTCCTCTTCGTTATTTGAAAAAAAAAACAAAAAAAAAAACGGCAAATCTCGTTCCGCTCAAGTAGCTCTTAAGGATTACGGGAAAATTAGCAACGATCTAGTGGCATACCGGCGATTCTTTGAACGCCAGGGATTCCTTGCGTGCCAATAAAACGAGAAATTGCAAAAACGAAACCGCGTTGTCAAAGACCGTCTTATTCCTAGCCGAGTCAAATTAAACGATTCAACTTTCAATATTACGATCTTTTTAATATATCCGAGTGCATACTAATTACACATAGGTATCCAGTTTTTTTTTTTTTTTCAATTTTTTTCTCTTTTAATATCCGAAGAAACAATTTCCGCCCTTCGTAATCGCAATTTGACTTTTTACACGGGTAATTTCAAAGTCGACGTAGGTATAGGTATATATAGGTAGATAGTTTTTATTTTAAGCAGAATTACCTACGGATCGGCGATCTTTATCTAATAAATATCTCGATGCAAGTGGCCGTACGGCGCGGTTATAGAGAAACTTTTGAACCATTAGGACATCATAACGCTCGTGTGATATCGAGGAGCGCATAGCAAAGAGAAGGCGTCGTGTGAGGTCCGGTCCACCGTCGACAGCGGCGTCTCCGGGTCTCCTCTCTGTATGAAATCGCTTCGGCGTGCATCTATTAACAGGCCATTCAATTAAAATCTCGATGATAAAAGGGCATTGTATCTATACACTAGCGCGTATATCTTATTTCGATAATTCACAAGAAACCTAATGAATTGACACATACACACACACATATATGTTTATATATATATATATATATATAAAATTATATTTATATATATTACACACATCCATATCGCTATTGGCTCCAATGATCACTCAACGTGTTTTCTCTGGCTACGAATTTCTACCCGTTTGAAGTTACACAGGCGGAAATCTAATCGTCGCGGACAACCTACGAGCTTAAAGGGGTCCAGTCAGCAGATGAGAATACAGTCACTTGATAAGTTTCGAGGACGAGCGAGTCCAGCCTCTCAGGCCAAAGCTATGTTGACTGCTTTTTTTTTTTTATTCACTCTCTTTCTTTATTCTTCAATATTTTTATATTTTTTTTTTTTTATTTTTGTCATTTTATTTATCTATTTTTTTCATTTTTTTCTCTTCGGGAGAATCCAATCCGTGTAACATCTACTCGAGAGAGCCACACAGGCGCTCTTGGACGAGACGAAACCTTTCTGACTTCCATGGGCTACGTTAAATATGATATATGCTTATTGAATTTGTAAGTAAACGGCCCTTGGATCTGAGTCAGTCTGGTTTACCTAGAGTACAGGTATAGTGGTAGCGTAACGTATAGTCTCGAAAATAGTCGTTGCATGTGGTAGCATGGTAGCTGCTGGAGTGGTGGCAAACCATGCATAATTAGGAGGAATTCAACGGGGATTACCCTTCTATGGATCCCATCCAGTCATCCCGACTCCTCTTTGTCGAGCAACTAATTTATTTAATCATTGCACCGCTGACCGCTATGCGGCTTCTTTGCCGCCCAAGGCTCTCGGCTTGTTTAATCGTCCAACAACCAAAGCTCTAAAGGCTTCAACACCCGATGGAGAAACCAGGCTGAAGAGTCGAGCATTGCAGAGGATCTTCGTAACCGCATCAGCTCGCTACCCTATGTGAATCTTATATCTTTTATCCGCGAGAATTGTATACTTCAAATCGCGAAATGAGTTAAAGAGACAATAATTGCCCGAATAATTACTTTTTTACATCATAACTATTTTCGAATTTCAGTTTAGAAAATTCAATTTCCGAAAATCCAGAACCATCAGTATTTTTGGTGAAATTGAAGGGGTTGAAATTCTGGACTTCAACCCAGCCCCTTCAGTCCTAATAATTTATAAATGGACTTTATGATAATTTGGGCAAAGAATAAATGCGACTGATCGTTAACAAAATAACTATTTCGTTTGAATGATCAAAATCTAACTAATTGTTTACCGAGAAGAATCTGTCACCGATACTCAGTCACTTTTACAACTAGTATGCTAATGATGATCAACGGATGTCTTTGAGTAAATATATGTACATCGCGCTAGAGTCCTCGTGCATCTTTGTCCCTTAGCGAGGATGTGTGGAGAACTATGAATGCATCCGCCTCTGGGCACGTGTTGAGAGTTATTTCATTCGATATTACTTCACAGGGATAAATTTCACCATCTTTCTAAGAAAGGGATAAAGAAGCCTCGAGTTTTTTCTTTTTTTCTTTGTGTTTTTTATTTTTTGTTTTTTCTCTGCAAATGGTTAGATACAATATTAACTAGACTCACTTTGGTCGTGTCGAACGATGAGTAATAGGGTCTAAAAATTCGTTGCGAGAAAACTTCATTTTATTAACACGTATAGAAGGCTGACTCGCCGATAGAAGTCGCGATAATCTGTGGGAGGCCTGGCGTATCTGGCGTATCTACTAATTAATTTATACAGCCTTCTCTTTCTTCGTCCTCTTCTCTTCTTATTCCTTTCATACCTCACGTCGCGGTCGTCGGGGCTGGCACACCGCTATCAAAATAATTCGACACTCGTGTCTATCGCAAGATATACATAGGTAGGCTACCATTGATCAGAGTCAAATTTCTTCTTGTATTATCGTAGCTAAAGAATATAAAAGAAATCTTTCTTTCTTTCTTTCTTGTTTATGCGTAAAAATTGAACCCAATACCCGCGATATATAAATGCTAGTGTGAATAATATAGCTGATACGTATATAACTATACGTATAGATTAACCAAAGCAGATGGTTTAGTACTGACAAAATGAGCGTTAATGTTATTTATTCGATAATTAAATATGGCCACAGGCAATCGCGTATATCCAGAGCACGCCGCGGGGAACCATAAAACATGTTTAATGCCTTTCCAATTCAAATTCGACCCTTAATAGCTCCCCTACACTCTGAAGCTTGACCATACGCGGGGACTTACCGGTCTGTGAAGATTGGTTTCGCGCCTAAACTATCGTCGGATTTTGAATTGAGATATTTTTTCTCTTTTTTTTCCAAATCTTTCATATACCTATACATTTGCATCTATGATCTTTTCGAGTCTCATTTCTCATTTCTTGACTCTCCTCATTCAGAAGTGGCAGCGTAACAAGGATACAGGTTGAATTCCCCCATAGGAAAGAGAAAAAGAAAAGTAAAAAATAGAAGAAAAAAAGAAAGAAAAAATGAGGGTTACTTACGGTAAATTGGTCTCGTTCAGAAGGCCTTCTCGATAACCTTAGCCTGATGGTGAAAGAAAAGCTTTTTAATCCGTCTAGGTAGAGCTAGGAGTACTAAGTCAAAGACTCGAGATACGAGTCGAGTACGTCTTTTGATATAGCCACTTCCTGGAACGCTGTCTACTGACATGGAAGCACCAAGAAGGAATCTTAAAGTTAGACAATTATTAAGAGAAATGGTGAGAGGTTACGCCCCATCATCTTACTTAGATGAGGGATATATACTTTTTATTCTTTCCAAGAAATAAAGCTAAACTATCACATCTCACTGCACTAACTATCTACACGAATATATACATGTATATATCCTTAATTATTAGATAAAAACAAATTTCATCTTTAAGTAGGTAGAAATAAAAGTAAGATGTAAAATAAATCACGCTAATAAATTCTGTTATAGTAATTGTACGAATAATGATTTACGTAGAATATTACCAAATTGAGTCACTCGTTTAGTGACTTAAAGTACCACGCGTAAACAATAGCTATGTGACACTAATCGCAGTGTTATTGGTGACTAATAAGCCGTAAGATCGACAGTATAAATTGAATCGAATTGAATTGAATTAATCGTCACAGAAGCTGGAGGCCTTTCGACTCTCGTAGAAATGTACAGGCGTTAAACGTCAGGCTTAATCCGGGTGACTTTTATCGGACAATCGCTGACCAACAGTACTGGCATCAAGAAAATAATGAATCGTTTGTGTAGTTATAATTCATTGTACTATATATCAATGCGTAGATAATTTATTGCCTTATTAATTAGAGAGATAATTTCACTTTTGTTAACTTAATAATGTATAATTGGTGAAATTAGCGTTAAAAGATTGTGAAATTTTTTGAACGATTTTATATGCAGTAAATTATTCACCTCATTTTTTTTTTTTCGTTTTTCTACGCGTTTATTTTCCTGTGGGAATTGCCACTGTAAACCACGTTATAAAATCAACGGCAAACTGTTCTTTTGAAAAGTCAGCTCTTACCTACGCTCTTTGGCACCGTAAAAATGTGGATTATTTCGCGTTGATTGAATCTCTTGATTCCTAGAAGAACGAAGACCAGCTCTTTGCCTCCTTTCCCTAAACTCTTGGATCTTGAGTCTTGAGTCTTGAGTCGAGATGTCACGCCCGCTCAGCTCCAAGTTACAGGCCGTATCATCGTGCCTTGATTCTTTCGCTTTACAACGTAGTAGGTGTATATGTACCTACGTCGCGTCGTCCTACGTCCCAAGCAAACAGATTCTCGTAAATTGGGTAATCCGTCATTGAGGTAATTTCCACTTATTTTTTCCCAGGTTTTTTTTTTCTTTTTTTCTTTTTTCTCTCTTTCTCTTTATTTCCTCGATTCGATACCGTACCAGAAGATTGAAGAGGCTGACGTAAGAAAGGTGTCAAGTGCCATTTTTCATCCAGTTCTTTCTCTTTTTATTTTTTCTTTTTTTCTTACAATCTCGAAACCGTCCCTACTGCTCGATTCTCTCATGGTAAATTCTATTCGAAAACATCTGAATTTTCGTCACTGTGATTTGTAACCTTTCGTCGAAGTGCCATAACTCATTGGTTAGAAAAATGTGAATAAAAATTGTCAATTCAGGTATGGTTTTTATTCGCGTTTTATATATAGCGACAATAGTTCGTCGCCTCCGTATCGAACCGAATAAAAGTTAAAAACAAAAGTGATAGAAGGGTATGAGCGTTAGTTAGGTAGGTACTTTTAGCCAGAAACTTTCGGCTCTATTCAATTGATCTTAAGGAATGTATTGTTTTTCTCTCCTATTCGTTGTTGTTTATTTTTAAACAGACTGAAAAAGATTCGTTCCGGCACTTTCGGATTTAGATCCTGACCGACGGTCCAGAACAGCTTCTGAAAGAGGCCGACTACCCAAAGATTTTTCTCCGTATAAACTATACAGGTAATACGTACACCGCGGTGGTGTATGGTATGATCTAACAACGAACCATCTGACCAAAGTAAAGTACCTTATAAACGCGGTATAAATCGCACGAGCTTATACACACATATATATATATATATATATATATATATATATATAGACACGAAGTGCACAAGACCCAATTAATAACTTGATCAGATACCTGCTCTTTATTCAACGCGTTTACCATCATCCTAAAGGAAAAAACTTGAAACTTAGCAGAAAACATGGGGTTTACTATGCTGATCAACGCATACATGGCAATCCCCACCGGCTGGCTAGGGTACTGAACCTACCAATCAATCCTTAGGGTAAATACTTGGCCGATTCGTCTCTTCGTCTATAAACTTTACCAAGTGTATAGGTACATATTACGAGATGAGGGACACTGGTTTCAATAAGGTAAGAACACGGTTCTGCAAACCGCAAATCATGTTGGTTCATTACGTCGCCTCACGCGAGAGTGAGACGGTATGGACAGTCGCCTGACTGGCCTAAGCTCTACTGTTATACCACAACCTGTATAAAGACAAGTACTAGTACTTTGCACCGCCTTGACCTGGGTTCGACGATATTAAATGATAAATATTCATCTCAATGATCATATCAGGTTAAACATTAGCATTGAATCAAGAAAAAGAACGAAAAAAAAAAGGAACAAAATCACTGAACGTGTTTATCGGTATAGATTCATATAGGTATATATCAACTACATATGTATAACGTAGTATATATACCCACTTGGCTCTATATATCTTTAAGAACTATTTACGATTGTCTCTGGAGCTTTATCGCGGGTTACGGTGTAATAAATTCGAATTAATTACATGTAGGATGAATGAAAAGAAACAAAAAGTAGAAAAGTAGAAAAAGGATGTCTTCTTTCATAGAAGAAATATCTACGGTATAGATTTCATCCAATATCCTTTGATTATCATTATTACATTGCGGAGGTTTGGTCAAGGATCTGAAGAAGCTATATGTATATGTCTACCGCTGTGGTTCTTAAGTTAGAACCGGTGGCTTCTAGCGGTTATTGCACAGCTAATTGGAATTTAGTGATCATAAGTTGGCAAAGTATAAGTATACACGTACCTATGTATGTTTTAACTCAGTGTATCTTTACCTAGGCGGTAGTCGCCGCTGGATATTACTTTGGTATTACTTTCGTACATATATATTTCGTTACATACTGGTTCGATATTACCTAGTTCCTTCATTCGGGTATATCTAACCCGTGCGTGTATCAAGTTAATACATCGGGCAGGGTAGATTTACGGCTAATTTGGTAACGCCTACTTCAGAGTTCCAATATATAGGACATCTCCGGTTCCGTCTAGTCTCAAAATATTACAACGTATGGTATAGGAAAATTATTAATATTATTATACCAGCTCACGTGATTTTCTCTTATAAAACCTGTATACCTCTTATATACGTACATGTAGACACGTCTGCTGAACTCACATACACGATACCATTACCAACGATATTAAAGCATCGATTCAGAAAATATTAACGTTCAAGTATTGTAAATAACGTTCATGTTCATTTCATTACCAGAAATAAAAGGTCTTACCAGTCATGTTCGAATAGCATTAACCTGTCTTCGATCCAGCTTCTTTCTCCTCATGCATATACACACATATGATATCATCGTACCGTGATCAGAAGACACACACAACTTTACTATTCAAAAGTTATAAAGACAGACAAAAATAATATACGTAATTAAACCTGAGACATTTTTATTTTCTTTTCTTTTCTTTTTATCTCAATTTTTTTTGATTTCATTTTCTTGTTTTCTATCATTATTTGAATGGTAAATGGTTGAAGCATATATGCCGAAACCCCTGAACGGTTTTCAGATGCAAAAGAGAGATTGCACGCCACTGTATGCGCATACCTAGATATCTATGCTCTAACAGGGTAGACCAGTATAATATCGCGATCTCGTTGTAAAGACTCCATGGTCTGTGTCTGCCTACGCTTGAATCAGGTAGAGCCTCGAGTTCTATATACCATATTGCTGTTTCTACTGTAGACGTGATACACGGCATAAATTTGCACCAAGAATTGTGTGTACTGGTCTTGGGAACGGCGTTTGATGTTCTTCAAGAGACGTTGATGGGGTGCGGCTTTCGCCATTCCAGTTTACTGATGATTCAATCAGTTGTAAAATTGTTCTTCTCTTATTTATCTCATTTTCTATGTTTTAAGTCCGTTTGTTTACGTGCGAAATCTTACAGAGAAACTTCGTGACGCACATACCATCCCATAAACGCATGTATTGAAACGCGAACACGTGAAAGGTCTCCACTACATCGAATTGCATTCGATTGCATTTCATTTCATTTCATTGCATTGCATTGCATTGCATTGCACTGTACAACCTTGACAGGAAAATCTTTACTTTCGCCGCACCCACCTGTTCGCGCATCGGTTTCTACTGCCTACAGGTGTAATGGTATGCAATTTTGCAGATAATTCTACAACTTTATCCGAGATCACTTATAGCCCTGTTGCAACGCACGTGACAACCTTATGCCATTCTGCTGCAATGCCGCGGCATTTCACGAAACAATTTAACGCCGTTGAGTTCAAACTGTAATGTGAAATATTTTTCAACGAATTACTTTTCGATTTACTAACGCTATTACGTCCGGACCTCACAGCTTATATGGGGTTCTAAATCGGGATTCTGCGTATAGCCACGGTACCAACATACGCAGCCGATCATTTCAAGCAATTTGTGAAAAGCAACTTCGAATCGTAATCTATAGTTCGAAATTGCCTTTCAACCTATATAAGAAAATGTAGAACTCGGGGCTTGAATGACCAATAAGAAGATCAGTTTACTGCTCGTAAACGTAGCGATGCGTTCGCTTTGCACTGTAACGTTATCATCATGAATTTGCTACCGATACAAAAGAAGTTAAAAATTCATCGACGATTATCGCTTATACATTTATGACTCAGAGATGCGTGATTAGTGTCGGTATATAATCTTAGGTGGAATTGTACTCGGACGTGTTAACGGGCTGAAAATTAATACGCGGACACGCGGTCATTGGGACTAGGACATCCCTGGTGGTGCGCATAGATTTCATGATAGTGTGCTGTGGGTTTAGGTGGTAACGACCTTTCTGATTTTAATCTAACATAGACACTATCCACAGACGTTGGGTAGACGCGCCCATAGAGAATGAGGTAGAGGAGCTAGTGCCGCGGGGTATTATTCCATATTTCAAAAGAAATCCTCCTCTACGGTGTCGCATGAAACTAGGGCCGGCATTCCATACCGTGTGGGGAATCTCTCTTAAGCAACTACAGGGTCTGGGTTATAATAACCAAAAATGTCACCTTACGCACCCAGGAGAAGCCCAACCTCCTCGTAGACACCAGGAAGATTAACATGCAGACGTGTGCAGCCCTTTTCGTGTTTCGTCTAGCGCTAAACTACTCGAATCTCGCTACGACTCCATGAAATATGCATTCTAACGCATCCGGTTAACGTCAAGGTCATGATCCTCCACCTCGCTAGAAGACTTGACTACGAATATCGATCGCAGAAGAAGAAGAAGAAAAAGAAAAATCCCTTCCCTCTATCCTTGGATAATTCTGACGGGATACGTAAATGACATGAACGAGATTTCCCGTTCGGCGGTGAAACCTTTATGGGATACGTGATCGCCGTTCGACGAGCGGTCGAACTTTGTGGTGTTCCTGGTCCATGGTCCAGCTCAGTCCTCGTTCTCTTCTCTTATCTTTCGTTGGGCGTCGTTATGACATGACTGATCGGTACATTAGCGCGCTGATTAGTTCGAAGCGTTCCATGTGTACATACGAATACCTGGACAGAGAATCGGTATAAGCGCAGGGTACCACAGGTCCGAAGAGACTGACCAATAAAAATGAGATAGAAACAAAAAAAAAAAAAGAAAAGGAAACGCTCGGCAAGTAGGTACAACGAACAACGACTTAATTAACGACAGATGAGTCTGGCTGCTGTCAACGATTCCCCCCACCCTTTTCAACACTAAAAACAAAAAAAAAAAAAAAGGAAATCAAAAACAAAACATTTTTTAAAATAGATACAAAGTAAACCTCTTCGCCAGCTCTGACCATCCAAAGAACCATTTCTCTCCGTATAGCAATCCGTTAACTTTTATCATTCGTCGCTAGTTACGGTTTGAATTCTGTCAACCTGGACGACCACGTGGGAAGATACGCGTGGCACCTTGGCACCTGTAGCTTTATGTACATATGTGATATGTATGTATGTATGTACGTAAGTAGTGAAGGCGTGGCGACGAATCGAATACCAAAGAGAAATTTGGATCGAAAATCAATTCGCCAAGACGGTGGTGAGAGGAACGGAGCAGAAGGACGAAGAGGAGATAAGTGCGACAAGCTACGGCGTCGTACAGCCGCGGGAAGTAAAACTTAGCATCGTATAATTCATCATCACGTTGATATTAATGCGAGTGTGTAACACTGGCTATGTGAAAGCCTGCAACGCGAACCTGGGGGACTTGGATCTGGTCTTTGGGATGGGGATCCGGCATACTCTCAGAGATGAGTAGCGATAGGAGCCACTGGCCACTGAGCATGAATTTTATTGATGATGAAATACGCAATCGCCTCGATCTTGGGTCGGTTCTCAATTAAATATAAGTTATTAACGGGCGAGAAATTCTACCAATTAAATAACTCCAATTATTACATACTCCGATCACCTTCATCCACAATTACCTATCCCTGCATCCACGCACGAGTTTGCCTCGTACTAATTTTACGCATTTTTATCTGTTTCAGGTACGCACTGCCCCACATATCCAAACTCCAGGACTCGTAAGTACCCGTATATATATATATACGAGAAAAAAGACAAAAAAAAAAGGAGAACAACCGACGGGACGCTCCGGGTCTTGGGACGATGAATTTGTAAACGATAAGCCGAAATCGACAATGAATTAGCGAGGTTATCGGGCGCGTTAGTCAGTCGTATTTGCTGGGGAGCGGTCCCAGTCCTGTACCACCACCTGGACTAAAACGAGAAAATAAGTTTTGGGGGGAATTTAACGCCAGGATCTTCGGCTATCTGCGGGTACCGCGTGTGTCGAAGGAAGCTTTACCAGACCAAACTCAGAGGCTCTTTTCGCAGACGATGCCAATCTACGCGTTGACGCCCGCGAGGAGATCGGGGGACGTGGTCCTCTCTTCGTCCTTTGAAAAGAAACTTGGAAGGGATGTGAAAAGGGGTCGGGACTTTACCCCCGCGTAACGAGACGTAGGGAATTCGGCACCGCGGATTTAACGTCGACTATTTTCATTTTCCCGTACCTACCTGGGGCAGCTACACCCCACAAGATTCCGGGCCTTTTCTACACGGCTGCCAACCGCACGGAATTAAAACACCCAGATGAACGATAGCGCGGAAAGGGATCCCTGGTAACCGTGCAAAGAAATATTGCCGATCGGGCCCAATATCTGCGTTTAGTCGGGACACGGCTGAGACCCTGCACCGTAAACCGTACGAATTGAGTCGCACGACCGAGGGAGATACCCCAACTCCTTACCGGCTGCCGAAGTAACTAATTATGCAGATAACGCCGCGAAAGAACCGTAGATTGCAGACCAGACCGCTCTACGGATTGGTTCTCTTTATCTGTCACCCTAGCTCGCCCCTTTTTCGCTCGCCACTGCAACCTCGAGTTTCGAAGAAACCTGAAAGTTTCGATCGAAATCGTATGCCACGTTCGAATCGGTACCGAAACCCCACGTCCTCAGAGCGCCTAATAATATGAAAAGGGAGAAGAGAGTCTTAGGGTCTGTATCACCGTAAAATCGTCGAAGATGTAAAGACTCGAATACCGATTTCTTCCAGAATCGTCTTGGCTGATAATAATTTTCTATACGGCAATTGGAGAATCGCAAATTGTGAATCGGTTTGAAATGGGTTCTAACAAGAGCAACAGTATAGAATGGCGTACTATATAGGTTTACGAGTCCATAACGAGTCTGCGGCAGTTTCTCATTAGCGCCGACCGACGCGCCGGTTTTTCTACCAACAAATTATAAATCGTTTTTATCGCTTTCAAAATTGCTAATCAACCGCCATGCCTTCGTGGATCCTCTTCGGCTCATTATTTGCGCGTGAGATCTTGCGCACTCTCAACCTGTACAATTTAATATCAATTTTGGCCCTGACCGACCACCTTTACGACCGAGCTACGCAGATTATTTGACAGAACTTTGCCCGCCTCCTGCATATACCTATATTCTTTGCGTAAAAATATTTGAACAGTCAAAATGACTAGCTACGATTATCGTACGTTGTGTATACATACATATATCCACCCATAAAGATAATTAAAATAGAATCTAGTCGGCGTCAGACTAGCCTAGTATAATTACGTCAGTACGATCATTAATTTTCTCGCGTGGTATCTTCAAGAGTTTTGACATCCCGACATGACGTGAAACAACACTCTTGACAGTTGTCAGACTGTGGCACCTTTGGCGTAAAGTTGGGTCAACTATTTCTTAAAGGCATATCCTGTAAACGTGTGGTGGTAGTAATTGTATTTGAATTACCTATACTGTATGAAGTATTACGAATTACATGATCAGGTGTAACGAAGTAGTTGACTTATCTCAATCCCTCCCATGGCTCGGTTCAATTTGTAGCAATTTTAATCATTCCTCAATCGCTCGCTGTGCAATTATCCGCACTTTATATTATCTCCAATCTTGTTAACTTCAACGGTAGAATTCTTGAGGCATGCTACTGGTACTCTTGTGCTTGTGGTGCTGCAGTGGGCGCACGCAGATTAATATCATTGACAATTTCGACATATTCGTTCTTCGAAACTGACAGAGTTAGCCTACGATTATTAGAAAAAGAAATAAAATAAGAAAAGAAACTACTAGAGACCCGGTCCGGTCCGGTTAACCAATAATAAAGTAGCCTACTTCATCCGCTGTAGCCACCCAGTCGTATGTATCTACACTACGTATATAATACCGTTGAATTCGTTCCTTACATTTCTATATAACATTAGAAAAGGTTTGGACGCGCGTTGATTGATCGGTCCCAATATAATGAGGGCCGATAATGACCGACATGGGACAAGGCCCAGCGAACGGAAAGCGATGGGTCCCATTGATAACGGACGACCAGCCAATACCGGGATACACGCGTTCAAGCTCCCTCCGTCGTATTGTGGACCAAGTCTGGACTCTCGTTCAACCTAGGTATATATCACACACACATAGACCGCTCTGCATATGTATATATATGCATACATTACACATCAGACCATATATACCTATGCATCGAAAAAAAGATAGCCTGCTCCAGGCACGCGGCTGGCATCTTTCTCTCTATAGTGCAACCGGTAGTAGCTCTGATACTGAACGAATAAGGAAGGCATCAATACTATTCTCTTCTCTGTTCGGTGAGAGATGTTCTTCTCGTCAGAAGAACCGCGCGTGTCCTTTCCTCCTCGTCAACACCACTGATCGATTGGCTGACTTTCTATTGTCACCATATTATAATACGCGATTGGAATCTCGCCTCTTTGATCAGAAATTACGCAGCCCGTTTTCCTTGTATGTGATTGTGAGAAATTTATTTTTTTTTTATTTTTTTATTTTCTTCTTTTCATCTCATCGGTTATTGATACCAGGTACAAGTGGTGTGAGGATAACGCTAGCAAACGAAAAGAAAATATCCTGAAGCCGCGTGCCGTGACGAGGACGTAGCCGTATTGGACGACAGGATGATGTTGTCCAGGTAGTGTCGTCGCTATCTCGACACGGGAGGGCACTTACCCGACGATAACTGCTCTACCAACTTTGTCCATCCGCGCACGCCGAAGTAGGACCTTGAAGAACGGGCATTCCTCGATTTTGTGTGCTACAGACGTGTATAAAACGGCAGCTGTCCGTTAGGCTGTAGTAATGAGATGAAAATTATCCTACCCCAAAGTAGTATTTATGTAAATCACTCATGATCGCGGGTCTTCCTTCTATCGTCGCTACCATCATTCGTAAAGGAACAAAAATTATCACACACTTCTTAAACAACCCTCATACAACTTGATCAAAACCGAATAACATCAGAGACCGTTTCTAAGTTCTAAGGAACTTAACGATTCTAAAAAATCCTTGATCTATTCAAGGATTCGATACTACATTCAAAAAATTGTTACCGGAACTTCATCTCGATGGAAAATATCATCGTCTTCTTCATGCTTCTTTCTCATATCCTTTGTTAAAGAAGAAGACGAAGACGAAGAAGAAGAAGAAGAAGAACGTTGTGGGCACGCGTGGCTCCGAGCCATTAGGGAACATCATGGGCCAAGGTAGCTAACGCATAAATCTGACGGACGCTTCGCCGACTATATGCTGGTTTATAATGCCTCAGTAACTCGTGCCAGGCCTTCTCATCGCTTCGATTGAACAGCAGGGTAAATTAGAATCATGTGAGCTATTAGACTGTGCACATGTTTCACATCTTGTGAAGTATCTTTACTCGCTTTCTTAATGCGATTCAAAATGAACATGGAGAAAGTTAAGGGGTGAAAAAGTTCAGAGAAAGATTCTCAGCTTCTTTTTTAACATCGTTTATTTTTCTAATAGTTGATCTTTGATAATATATAAGGGGAGTCAATTATCTAAAAGTTTTTAAAGTTTTGAAAAAAGTTGAAAAGAGTTGGTAAGGAAAACGAGTTTTTCATGCAGCGAATACTAATTAATTTACTGGCAAGATTGGAGTGGTTTGAAGGATACTTTGCATGTGTTTTATCACGCTCTTCGTTCTGTAATCAACGCGTACATGGAAACCATTAGCTAATCAGGTAAATTGGAAATCGCTGACGGTAAAAAATATTATAACCTAATTACCGGGCTTATATCTTGACCATTTTTATACCGATTCACGCGTTAAATACGAAATATAGTTACCCGGTACGAGGGAACGAGACCCTATGTGTAATAAGAAGTATTTAAATTTGACCAAGACACTTTCGGTCTGAGACCTCTTCCGATAAGCCTTAAGTCGGCATCTTTGGAATGCGTTTAATAACCGGCTAACACTAACGTCCGCGATACTCCTTCGAGTTCCTTATTTGTCAATCCAAGCTAAAGTCCCAAAGACACCCACGTTTTTTTATTTATTTTTTTGTTTTTTCTTTTTTACCCTCTGACTCTTTACCTGTCAAAGAAGTCACGAATATTTCTTGACACCGAAACTGCAAGATAATGTATATATGGAGAAAAAAATGAAAAATCAAATCACAGATGCGCGGAGTTCGGTCAATCGTTTAAAAAAAAAAGGCAAAACTTCGAGCTCTTTATGCTCGGATATTAAGATGTAAGTTTTTCGAGGACTAATAGCGACATTAGTCATCTCGCTCGCGCCACCGATAAACAAATGGACACATCAATAACGGCCAGGTTATTTTCAAGGCAATGTGGCTAGCTGGTACCATCCGAAGCGACCATGGTACCAGCGACGACTATACGCAATAACGAAAAAAATAACTTGATGTAAGAGAGAAGTAATGATTACTGTTTTATTATTATTATTATTATATTATACTTCCTGATTGATCATACGGTAAATTGTGAAAAAGAAAAAAAAAAAAAATTCGCGAACTTCTTTCCCTTATAAATAATAATTAAAAGTTTTTTTTTCAACTCATCCCGATAGAACGAGAGTAGTTTTGAAAACACCTTGTTAATTACCCATAAATTGCAATTATATTACCGCAGTATTGGAGGCGAGGCGAGCCATTATATCCAATCAATGATTCGGCTTCGTTGAATTTAGTATTTAATTACGTGAAAGTCCGCAGTGAACCGGGCAGATAGATGCGCTAGACTGTCGCCAGGGCTCTGGATTTCAGGGCACTGATCTCGCGACGTGTTAATTACAAACGCCTGGTATATATCCGAATCTAATCAGGCGTGCCGAGAGAACGGACCGATAGACGTATATAACCGAGACTATAAATTTTGGTGGATACATTAGCGTGTCTTGTTTTTGTTCGCTTACTCCAACTTGCCGATACCTGAACCACATGGATCTTATGAATCTTGGTACACATACGTACGTATGTATATTGTATATCATATACTCGATAGTTTCACCCACCTCAAAAATACGTGAAAAACTAATAAGTAGCGAAGCACACGAACAAGAGGGAATAATTATTCTATCGATATAATAAATCGAACGTCATCATCATCATCATCATCATCAATTATTCATTGCTATGTTAGATCAGAGAATCCCACGTGTTAACGAAAGGGATTCTTCTACTTCCCGTTGTCGACAATAGACCATTACGACCTTTTCGAAATCTGTAATGCTATGCTGTAGAGTCGCGGATCCCATCGATCGTGATTCTTTTTTCTCGATAAGATGACCGATCCTCGTCGAGTTCCATTTGGGTAAATATAAATCTGTGAAAGGTAGGGCGTGGGTATACATTGAGTAAGTGGTAACTGGTGAATAACTCGAATGGTGAATGAGATGCTTTTAGAACCGTGTATATTTAACAAATAAATTTTTTTACCTTGGTAAAAATATCGCAAGGTGAATCGATATGCGGTAGAAAAAACACCTGGCTCGATTCACTTCGTCTGAATAAATTTCGGCTTTAATTCTATGTCGCCCTCTTTACTACCACTTAGGGTCAATTTATTTATGTTTACATCAATATAAACTAGGGTGGTTAAAATTATTTACCATCTTTTTTAAACGGCTAGGGTAAGGGGAGATTTCCCTTAATTCTTTGCACCTAGCTATCAACGCGATGGCCCTTTGGTCCATCTTCTTTCTTCAAGGGGCGATTCGGTTTTGTTATTTTCACGCGGGGCCCACTTATGCTAATTTTTTTTTTTTTTCTCCACCAGCACCGGTCGAAGTCTCTTATGCTTCTTTATTTCTCCTAAGATCTGCTGCAGCACTTAACCCAGCTGTCCAACAATGTTCACATATATTTTAACCCTGCAGCCACTTGTGTCCCGCGGTATGTATATCAGTTTGAAAAATGAAATTACAAAGTCAACACTCTTCGACGGTTTCTTACCTTCCATTTATTTTGACTATTGAAGAATCTCAGGATTGTTTTTTTTCGCGTTTTTTGATTCCTGAATAAATTTTGCAAATATAGATACCGCAGGTCCTTAGCTCCTGAATTTTTTTTCTTCACGCTTACTTCACAGTCACCCGTTGTTTAAAACCACTTGGAAATCTGCACTCCAAGGATGGGAGCCCCCCATCGAAAAGTGTGCAGACGTGTCCCTGACACCTCGGGTAGATAGGGCGACGCAAAGATGTTTAAAATTTATTGGCAGAATTTGATTAATGTTTCGCAAGTCGGGATACCCGCACTCCTGCCGCCTTCTTCACATCCTGTCATTCGCTTCGTTTTGTTCAATGCAACCCTCGGATGGGAATGGCGCGAGAGAGAGTTGATTATTCACCGAATAGCAGGAGAGTGGGCGAGTCAAGTTTCGCAGGGTCCACGTCCTTTTCCTGAGCTAACCATTAAAACCGTTCGTTATTATACTTGACCCTTCCTCTTGCCATCTTCTTATGCTTTCTGCAGAGTCGTTTTCCATGGCGTGATAATTTCACCTCTTTAACACCGTCGCATATTCACGTCTCAATTAAATCGGCAAAAAATCAATAATTGGCAAAAAATTTGCTTACCAAAGTTTCCATATTTTGTAAACGTCCGAATACAGGTATTAAGTACTTTAATGTAACGTAACTTCATACGAAGTATTATGTATTGGAAAAAAAAAGAAGAAGGAAAAAAAGAAATATATATTCTGCGAGGGCAAAGAGTTCTGTACCTGCAGTTAATATTAATTGGCGACTTGTCGTGAGAGGCGCATAAACTTATGGTTAAAGAATTTTTCCACATTGGCATTAATTAAGAAGTAACTCTCATTCATATTCTCGAAGGGGAAACCCATACATGGGCGCAGGCACGAATGCGATCGCTTACAGGCGCGTTCCTCATCTTCACAGCTCGGGGACTCAGCAACGTCGCACGCGACCCGTCGCCGAATAGAAAGAAGAAGAAGAAGAAGAAGACGAAGAAGATGAAGAAGATGAAGAAGATGAAGAAGACGAAGAAGACGATGGAAGACGGAAAAGACGAAGAAGTCGAAAAAGTCGAAGAAGAAGAAGAAGAAGATCTGGCGGCAAGGGTTAACGCGAGATCGGAGGACTTAGCTACGGCCTCGCACAGTAGCGTCGCCCGGGGCGCCGAGCGTCGCGGCGAAGGGCATCTCCCGTTATTTATCGCGATATCAACCCATACCTCGCGCTCCATAGCCATCCCACACGTAGGCACTGGATCAGCTCGATCAACTTCGTCGGCTTCGACGGCCTCCAACGTTCTCTATACTTAAACGTCCCATCTTGACTTCTCGCCCGTTCCTCCTCCATCGAACGTCTTAAAAACACGCGAAAAAAGTGCCAGAAAAACCAACAATTTCAGGTACTCCTGCAGATACCGCAAGTTATATTTCAATATTCACCCGTCAACGAACAAGAAATTAAGACACCAAAATTACCTTTACTTAGAGTATAAGAAGCCAATGAACTTGAAGAACACGAAATGCAGATTTTTTGCTTTAGGATTGACGTACGCATGCAAACTTCAAACTCTTGCTGTACCGTTAAGTAATATTTAAGAGTAAGGGAGGTTCGGAAGTTCAAATTTTTCCATCCACCCAATTAACTCAACCGATTGTTCGGCGATGAACAAAAAACCGCAGGTAACGACCATAACTAATCTTGACTGGGTGGATGAAAAACGTACGCAATAATAATTGGGAACTTTCGCAGGTCTCTGAAGCCCCAAAAATTCACTGTGCTTTCACACGTCTAATTCGGTCGCTTTCGGGGGTGAATCTTTCGCACCGTTTGTCAAAAAATGATTAAAAGACGTGGTATCTTATCTATTAATCACGATGCCATTATTATAACACCTTGTCATTTCCTATAGGGGTGTAATCGAACAAATAGCTTGACACAGCAGCTTCCTCAGAGTGTTAATTGGTAAGAACGAAGAAGACGAAGAAGGCGCACGCCCTCACGCCGGTTAGTAGATAGGTACTACGTATTTTAATGCGTCTGTATAGATACAGGTATACGCATTACGTCTCTACCTACTCGTCGACATATCGTAGAACCCATCATCCTCCCGGGCAGTAAAATGCTTGATTAACGCACTGATTGAGTGTGGCAAGAAATCGAGACAAGAACTTCGGGTAGTTGGCATTGCTAAGAGTTATCACTTATTAAATCTGTGTCAAAACCCCCGGCCCAACACCATACCATATATACCTGATTCACGCACACATTCAAGACAATCGCGTGTGTGTGCCTCGCGGGTTAATCGCACATGTGATGAACGGTGTATAAAATAAGAGAGAGAGAGAGAGGGAAAGAGAGAATAAAGAATGATACGGAAAAGAAAGAGGAGAAAATCAATTTGCCCTTAGTTATTGGTATACTTATATCGATTATGGTATCGAGAAGAGAAGAGTCAAAGGAATTCTTCATTTCCGGATGTGCTCCATCTACTGCAGGCATTATTTGCGGTTGATTTTTCTCGCGAGAAAAATCGAGACAAATATCGGCCGATCTCTTATTCTTATTCTTATTCTTCTTCTTCTTCTTCTTCTTCGAGTACAATAGGCGCTGGGCGCCGCTCCTCGCATCGTCGCGGGCGTCTCCGAAGAGATGGCGATGAAATCATAAATCGGCAAACACAGACCCGCCGGCACTGATAGCAAGCAACCAGTAATTATGCTAATATACCCGAAGAGGCGGCCAGCCATTCGTACGTAGCATATAGTATATACGTACCTCCTACCTATATAGCTGATCTTTTGCTGCACGCGTCTCCGTGCAGAACATGTCCAACTAATACATACATACATATATATACATGCGTGTGTGTGTGTGTGCGTCCTGATCATTTAGGTGTGTCCTTATACAGTCGTGACACACGCGTACTGGACCTACCCATATAGAATATGTACTATCATTGAGAATAACGAAATGCGCTAGTAATATGTGGAGCAATTGGTCGAATTAATGAGTCCATCAATCAAAATGTTGAAAAACAGAAGTGTTACGGTTAATTTATTACACTGGTATAATTTAGTTTGCGGGCTTACGGTTAAATATTTCTCCTTCTCTTCCTGCTTTCTATGGTATGAGAGTATTAGTGGTATTGGTATTAGATACACGGTACCGAGATGTAGTATGCGTTTGTTACGGCTAGTTATACCCGATTTCACAAGTACGCTACACATATTATATGTGTATGTATACAACGCATGTAAGAATTACGTCATAAACAGTTCGAGTTCCTCGCTGGTCTTATCGGCGTTGTATACGACCTGCATTAGCTGAAACTACAAAGTTTATAGATCAGCGAGTACCGCATTGACCGTAGCACGCGAGGCGAGGCAATCGAGCTGGTAGAGTCGCGAGCTCGATGGTCTCGTAGAAAGAAATGCCAAAGACGCGAAAGCCGTCCGCCTACACAATATAATATACCGAGATCCTGCGACAGTCACCTGAAACGGGTGTGAGAAAATCGAGCCCTTAATGTAATCGCCAGGGAGTAGAATCTTAAACTGTGAACATATACATACTCTTATACAGAGTGGGATGAATTCTAAGATCACCAGATCGGTGTATATATATATGTATATTTATTGAAATTTAATGTCACCGTTCTGGCCCGGTCCGGTCCACCCGTATCAAAAAAGCACTTTGATTTTGAGATACCTCATTAATTTTCTTACGAGATAAAAAAAAAAAAATAAAAAAAATAAAAATTTCGAGGTACTCGAGAGAGTAGCAGGCTTTGTGGGTATATTAAAAAGATAATTAGTGACTGTCAACCGAGTGTTGAAAGACACCTTCTAATTATTTATAGGATAATTCATGGCTTCGAAGAATATATGGTAATACCTCCTATACTTATTAAGTCGCAAGGTTAATTAACTAACAAACTGTGTCGTCCTATCTTCGATGCAATATGCATATATATAGTAGTATATGTAATATATCTATATATGATCCGTTAAATCGACCCACTTGACCGTCAGCTGATAACCTCATTCCATATTCTACTTATGAACTTCTCATATTCATATATAATTCTGCTTGCTTTTATATCATTTCCTTATGCTACACGACATTATAGTCTCCGTCTCTTCGGGTTCGGATCAAGTCATTATAATGTAAGTGTCAAGTACGCGATGAGCCCTCGTCCTATCAATTCTCTTATCGCTGTCACTAATAATGTCCTACTGTACTAAGAAGCATATTTTTCAATGCCGGAAAACGAGACTGTTAGTGGACTGCAATCTAAGACTATTATCTATATATGAGGCGTAAACTTCTAACGACAATTTTAAATCGTTGCCTTCTTGTTAAGGGACCTAAAAGGCGTGAACTTGGCCTAATGTTGGTTAATCACTTTTCCCACTTTGACTATTAATTTCGTTTCAAATGATATGGGGGAGATAGTTTGAGCGCGTGGGAGAGTAGAATTGTAGGTATTGAAAATTGTGATTAGCTTGATAATGAGAGACCGGTATAATGATAATGTAAGGAAATTTATAGAATTTAAAAAAGTTTACATACATGCCTCGTTTTTGACAATCATAGTTTTGATATTACGTATTTATTTCGTGAGATCAATCAAGGTAATAAAAAAAAAAAATTCGAGGGTTCTAAATTGAGATAATATTACCGCGAGTGTTATCTAGTAGTGACTAGCGTAGTGGTCAGCCGTATGATAGAATCCGGTAAATTATTCCCAACTGGTAGGAAATATCTATTAAGATAACTCATCGCGCTACTCGTGCGAACGGGTATATATATATATAGTCTTATTACTTAGGGTTTAATCTAACCGTTAGAATATTTTTATTTCAAAAACCATTAAGCACCGATATGGTGGCGTTTATACGTATTCTACAATAATACTAAAAGGGGTAATAATAATAACAACGTACGTATATATGGCAAAGTTTATGATAATATAACGAAGAAATCTAATTTTTCATGGCTTATTAATAATTCCTAATGTTATTCAATGTTTTGACATCAGTTTAGAAAAGCTTTCGCAGCGGGTGCGCGTATATATACATACATACACAGACACATATATGGGTGTATACTGTATATGTACCCATACAGTTCTTCTCATTCAACGCATGGCTAATGACGTACAAGGCGTTAATTAGCTTATAGTAATTACTCGGTTGAATCTGGACAAATTAAAGACACGGGAGGGTAACGGGGGAAGCGAAATGCATATATAATATATAGGTTCTCACCTCGCGAACGGAATTCTCTTACCGAAGTGTTAGTCTTATTAGGAAATAATTGTGGCAATATTTCCGAGGGCCTTATTTTATCTTAACGTTTGTGTAACTCGTATAAGCTTTAAAAGTATACAGAACAAGAATAAGAGAGGCTGTATACGGAGTCACGTATATATAGGTGATTACAAGTTCCACATGTAATTACGCACAACAATAGAGCTGTTAATTACGAACGTTAATTGGCGTGAACAGTCGCAGTATAACGTATGGAATAATTACTATTGATTAATTGCTGAAGTTTATAGAAATCTTAAACACCAACTGATTGCTAATTTATTTTACCATATTGCTAAAGCGATAGAATTTTTAATACTAAATGATGTTTTAATCTAGCTGCTTGATCATTCTTCAAAAGTATTACATCCTTCTTCTTCTTCTTCTTCTTCTTCTTCTGCTTTTCCTTAATCGGATATTATCCTATCGATAATAGGCAAAATTTAAATTTCTTTAAAAGCCATTTAACATTTGGTCACCAAATTAAGAAAGGCGTTGACACTTTGCTGAAGATGGAGACGGCAGGATGGGATCAGGTCGTGAAGGTATATACCTAAATGTATATATAGCTAAGCGAGAAAAGAACGTCAGAGATATGGTGGTAGATAAAAACCGGCACTTAGTGGTAATAAATTTCTCGGCTATTCGAAGCTACGCGTTACTTGGCTATCGTTTTATAGACAGGCGTAAAAATATTCGGACGTAATTATAAATCGAGACGATTAATATAATCGTAACGAGAAAACGTTGCGTGTCTCTAGATCTGCGGCACGGCACGGCGTGGCGTCCGCAAGTTCCGTCGCGACGCGACGCTGCTAACTAACCAGCCGTTCAAGGACGGTTCACGAGGATACAGACTTTACATCCTTCGGACGATCGGACAGACCCCTACAGTAGAACCAATCATCCAATAATATGCCTTATTCTTAATTCGCAAACGTAAACGACGATTCTCAGAGCTTTTAGACTTTTAAAACGATTTAAGGTGACTTGTTGACCAGGAAATTACGATAGTGAGGCAATCGAACCCGGAGATGCGATTTCAAGCATAGATTAGACCCGTCCTATCTTAATTGACAGACATTCTTTACACAGGCGAGTATATACATTCATAGGTTCTGAAGGCTTTTGATTATTTTCAAATTCATTTCATTTCAAGATATTAATATGGATAACAGCTTGAGATTCATTCGAATCGTTTGGTGAGACCAGCAACTTCGCTTATCGTTAATGTTTTTTTTTTTTTTAGCAATCTATTTTTTCGTTATTTCGCAAAAACGGTATATATGTTTTAATTAAAATGAAACTTTCGTTCCGGTATCGAGTGAACGCCCAAATCGAAAATGAGACGAAGTTAATCCTAAAAGTTTATTCGAAAGTATATGAGCCTCCCATTTCCTTGGACGAAGGAGCGGAAGAACGCGCGTGGAGGCTGGACAGGTATCTTAATCGGCGACCTCTGTTAACCCGGTGCAAAGTTGCGGGGAGTCGAGCGAACACTACGAAGTTGGTTAGGGCTTCCTTCCTTCTGCCTTTCCTCTTCTTTCCTTTAACCATTCAGGCTGTTCTTTAGTCTCTTGCTCGCGAGTTTGAACGCGAGATCAATCTAAGCGTGGGCGGTTGCCCAATAATAAGAAAACTGGTTAAAGTCTTGGCTTGTCCAGCGGTCTGAACACCGTGAAGACAGTGGGAGCGAAAGAGCCAGAGATAAAGGGTTTGGAGGATGGTAAAAGAGGGAGAAGATCTCCCATGAAGTTTCAAATTTCAAACTAAGAAGGTAATGTAACCAGCTGGACCCTTGGATACAACTGAACGTGACGGCAAAGTTTATAATTGTTCTACTCGGTTGGCGGTGAAGCAGCGGCGTCGTCGTCGTTGGTTCAACATCAACACGGTGTTCCGAATAATATGTAAGAGAATAATTCAAAGAAATCTTTTGGTCGTTGTGTATATAAAGAACGAGCGAGAAAGTCCTGGTGACAACGAGACAAACAAGCGCCATTAAGCGAACGCCGAATCCGCAAAAATAAAAAGCAATAAAAAAACAGGCAAAATCTTGAACTGCTACAGCGGCGCGGATGGGAGCAAAAGAAACTTTAGAGAACGCGAGGCTGGCGGGCCCTGGCCCTGGTCCTGGAACGAAGAGTTTAAACAAATTGTAAGGTATGCATCGCGCCGCGATAACTTGACAAATATATATTAAACTATTTTAATGAGAAGTGACCGCGATATTTCATAGCAATTAAACAACTCCGAACCGCGGTGGCCACGACATGCTTGCCGATCAACGGCCAAAAACACGCGCTCACCAAAAACCAGGGTCAAAAGTTAAACGCACTAGAGATTTATTTTCGTTGTCTTAAAGGCACAATCGCTATAATGCAAACCCATCTTATATGATTCATACTCTTTTGTATCATGCTCGTTTTTTTTTTTTTTTGATGCCAAATCTTAACGCAGATTATAAAACAATAAACCATCCTGGTTATTAATCTACAATATCGAAAGACTGCGAACAAAAGCAGAGGAACAAAATTCATCATTGATTCATTGTATCATATAGATGATGATGATGATGATGATGAAGAGACGGTCCAAAGATATGCTTGCTAATTGTATAATTGTAGAAAAATTAAAGTACCGTTTTTATATCCGATGAAAAACGAATATTTTACCCCGTTGTAACAAGATTAACCCCGCAAAGACGTCGGTGAGAAATCGCAAAAGGAAATTTGCAGTTCTTCTCCTTTTTCGAGAACGGCGTGCGGACGTCCACCACTGAACCGTTGAACTGGTTACCTCTGAGCGTAGCAAGACTCCAGCAACTCGAAGCGACTCGGAATGAGTGACAGCTCTATAGCGTTCGTTGCGTTTGTTGCGCTGGTAGCATTGTGCGGATCCCTCCAAGTCTATAACATGGCGCGCCAGGGTAAAGGGATTCTACTACAGCACAGACTTGCGGAGCGTGCGGGTCCTTGCCATTTTCTACGCCGCAGAATACCAATGTATGTTCACATACATTATGTGGGCATATAAACCACAAATACATATACGCCATACCAACCATGGTATTGCAAACGACCTGCACCAGAGAAGTAGAAACGGACCCATGCCTTGCGTCGAGGTTCCGTTTAGTCCGAACCGCGTATCATAACCATGGTTGATTATTTCATACGGTGTGCTTAGAAACTCTTTGTGAAAGGTTCGCCGCACCGGTCTCTGTGTCTCATACCTTCCTCAGCCTGTTCGTTTGTTTATTTATTTATATGTAAACGGGTATACGTCCAGCTAATTACGCGGCATATACCATATGTACACGGTGACTCATTATGGCCACTTGCAGGGTTGAATATTAATTTCTTTGACAAAGGATCCTTTCCGTATTCCCATGACCATTGGATATTAATTTGAAGGAAGCCTCTTTTACTTTCGCATTTCATCCCCTTATGCGATTTTGTGTTCCTCTCAATACCTAGTTTCGCACTGGAAGAATTATGACTCGATAACTTGGATAAAAATGAGTTCCTTATGTCCGTTTATTTCGGGTCTGAGTATCTCTGATAATATAATACGTTTGAGATATAGAAATAATTTGTCATCGATATAGGTACCGGTGGTATAATACAAGAGTGTTAATGAGGCGTAGGAAAAAAGAATTGGACATTGAACTAGCGGAATTTCGATTACACTCATAGTGTTGGCTAGGCTTTCGTATTAATGGGTATGTTAATTGACATTTACATATGTCACGACGTATTAGTCCTACTTAATCTTCGGCGGGGCTTTGCGTCACTGAAAACATACGTCGGCTTGTCTTACCTGCAGCAACCGGGCGCGTCTATCGCGATGATTTAACGATTCTGGCATTCAAACACTCGGCTCTGAGTACAACTACATACTGAGACGAAAATCTAGAAGAAAGTTTCATTTGAAATTTAATTAATTTGAACAAAACAACGAAATGGAACTAATCGAAATAGGAAATACGTTTAACAATTTCAAACCATAATTCCCCTTACCGGAAGGAAATCCCCTCCATAAATGAATTTATACTAACCGCATGCAGCGACGTGGTCTTTCGCTTTTTGCACAGCAGTCAAACAGATAGAGCTGTTTGAAAGCACGGAGCAAAGCCATCCGCGGCATTCGGAGCGCGCGGTCTGACGGACTGACGGACCCTGATCGTCTCGGTTTCTCTCTCTCTTTCTCTCTTCTTCTCTTATTTTCCGCAAATAATCAGTCGGGTTTACTCTCAGAGAGTATTATCTCTCTCTTTCTATACCGAGATCACCACGTTCGCTCGTTATATCAAAAGATCGTAACACTGGCCTGCTTCTGTCATTCTAGACTTGGGGCAGCCACTGGCCAGCCTTCACACGACCTCTAGGAAGTGTGGGGTACCTAGATTCCTTGAACACCTGGTCCATAAATCAGAGATGCGATACGTACTCGGATATCTTTGCGCATATATACTATATGCGTGTGTGTGTGTATGTGTGTATGGATATTCTTAGTATGCCAACGTAGCTACTTTGTGGGAATGAATGGCGTCTGGTCGCAGCTGGTGATGTCTGAATGGCAGTTAAAAAATGAGCCCATAGGATCGGCACGCTACCTCGGTGCACTTGGCGCGGTTTAAATCGCGAGGGTTAAAGGCAAAGGGCGCCGACGTTGAAGCTGCGTCGTTCAGTTCCCGTAATTATCCGCTCGCGGGACACCCGGATACCTCGACTATACGTACACACCAGGATCACTGCAAATGTTGAGATTCGAGAGAAAAAAAAAAGAAGAAGAAGAAGAAGAAGAAGAAGAAAAAAAAAAATTAAAGAAACTTCACATACCAGATGCGGTGAGCAAAGTCATCCGCGATTTACTGCGATTACTTTTACTGTTGGACAATTTGTAACTGTTGCTTAAACCCAACGTGTACTGCACTCGCAACTGACTAGCGAAGGCTAGCTGCTTATAGTAAACCGGCATGAGACGCGTGTAATAGATGTATAAACACAATCTCATACCGATGTACAGGGTATTCGCGTAGACATCAAGAAATCAATTCAATCCTTTGATAACAATCGCCTAGAGAAGTTTGAGTGGAAATTTTTCTTTGCTATTATCAAACAGGATGAGTTTGCTGAAAAGAATCTAGAGATTTTTCATTTTTTTTTTCCTTTGCGTTTCGTACCCAGGTTACTACTAGTAGAATAATCGTCGCTGTTGGCACTAAGAACGAGACACCGTATACGAAGTTTATGCATACTTATGTGATAAAAAGACGCGACTAAAGACGGCAGCGCGTCAGGTCCAAGTTGGGCCCGGAGATGGGGCCCGTATTTTATAACCGGTGTAGACAAGCAGCGTTGTGGATGTGCGTGAACGTGTATGAAGAGGAATACATACTCGAGGGTCCCATATGGGTGCCGCATATGTGCTCGTTGCAGCATATTATAGCGCCGGGATGATAGATTCTTTTATGTTTTTTGGTTTTGTGATTTTTTTTTTTATTTCTTTTTTTTTGTTCACTTTCATGGTCGCTCCTTTATTGCGCCCGCGTGGGAGACTCCCCTGTCTCTTTTCCCTGGTCGGGCTCTGTAGTCGCGGAGAAATATTACCCCTAACGTTCATTCATCAAAGACCTCGGGGTTATTACCAGTCGACGATGGTAATTAACGCACATTCCGGAAAAATATTTCTACTCGAAGAAGGCTCGGGCACGTTTTCCTTTCCTTCCGGGACGGAGAAGGAGAATAACGCCGCATCGCCTGGGCCACCCAAATAGGTGTACGAGATTAAATACGTACTTTAATCCCAAAGCAGGCACACCGACGTTCCGTGAAATGAATCGCACTCGTCTAGGATTTTTCACGACCGTTCAAACCTCGAGCAAATCTTATAACCATAGTCTGGTCTGGCCACACTATGGATTACCATGATTATTGGCTGGCGCGTGCGCCGCGCCGCGCCACCGAGCAGGTGCACATATATTCGCGTTTTTTCGCTCCGTCGAATTAACATTCGCAAGAAGATAGACGGTCGCTGTACAATCGACATAAATAAAACCGTCAATTGTAATTCTGCGAACGATCATCGACGGTCATCTGCGCGGTTAAATATATTTACGCGTTCATTAGATCATGGAACACGTCCGTTTTTACGACGCTTTAAGCGGAATATACGAATACGCCGTGTTTGAAAAATAAATAATATCCAGTCCACCCTCGATTCTAAGAAGTATGAATATCGGTGTAAAATTGAGCCAATCATTCGTGGAATGTATGAATCTTGATGTATGAATTGGTGTGAGATCTCGTTGCGCTCAGACACTAGTATTTGCGAGGTATTGCATTGGATTGTATTCCCTACTCCGATTGAAATCGATATTTTGCTCAAGGCCGAAGCGCAACAAAACCAATAGAACAATGCGTTTTATACAATCTGCGTTCAGCCGAAGGTGGATAACAGGTAGGTCGACGAGGAGGTAGAACCGGCCAGAGCTATGCAATACTGGCGCTTCACTTCGGGATAAGATACAGAGAGAATAGAAGTAGGGAACGAAGTAATAGGGAAAGGGAATTTTAGTCCAGTAATAATACCTCGCAGAGAAACAGAGCCGTATACTTCTGCATAGAGAAACAAGAGGTTCAACTGAGCGATAAGAGCGATATAATTAATAGCGCTTTGCTATAAGAGCGTGAGGCGTCTCTGCTAAGAGAAAGAGAGACAAGAAGATATAAGATCAGAGTAAAGCTAAGAAGAGCACCCTGGGCGCAGCAAGAACGCGGGAACAAACGGGTGAAGGTCAGAAAAGGGCTCGTCTTTCGTGCAGCTTGTACAGGGATGGGTTTTTTTGTTTTTTTTTTTATTGTTTTATGGTTTAGACTGTAGGTTATCACCAGGTAAATGAAACTGGTGACATTAAGCATGGAGGTTGTAGTGGTAGGTAGACGAAAATGAAACGAGACAGTTGTCGGTATAAAGCATTCGAGCTTGAAATTGGACGACTTATTTTTCTATCATGGCATTTTGATAAGCATCCATCGAGATAAAGAAAAGAGCGAAGTGAAAAAAACGCGCGTGGAAATGTTGCAAAAAGGGATTGGGACCGCGGAACATGACAAATGGGGATGCGAAGAGGTTTCGAATTAGTCGAGCAGATCGTCGCCGATAAGATGCAGCAGTAATTCATTAACATGATTGTTGGGGTGGAGCTCGAACGGGCCCAGATTCGTTGCCCCTTTACTCCGCACGCCACCCTGAACCAAAACCCAAGCCTACATCTTGAGGTGGCAACAGTGTGGCGAGAAAGATATTCGACTGACCGCCACTAAATCATTCGCGGACCGGACTCCTGCTTTATTATCCGCTCTCTTTCCATCTTGCGTCTTTCTCTCTCTGACTCATTCTCTTCTCTCCTCTTCTCTTCTCTTCTTTTCTCTGCACTGTTGTATCGGGCTGCAGGTTGCCTTCGCTCCTTTCGTCGACTCCCTTTCAAAAAGATACCAGATCTTGTGTAGGTATGTACCCCCGGTCCGAATAGTCGAAGCGAGATATTATAACGCACAGCTGGATAGTTTGGTCATTCATTTTTCTCTACATACTATACTATATGCTGCAAGAAAAATTTGTTCAATCAACACGGTAGCGAATAGTTTGAAAGTACAACGGAAACTAGATAGTTGTACTACAAACTGACGAAGAAGACTTGACGCCGGGATACACCGTCCTCTCGGACGTGACCCTCTCGGAGATCGAGATAAACCATCCACCGCATGGTCGCTGAGACACGACGACGTGGTCCCGGGCGCTGGGGTCAGGGAAACGTCGCCTTCCGTCACGAAGACGTTATCCCATCTTTTCTAGCTTCCTGCAATACGGTGGATAAGCACGTCTGTAAACCGCGGGGTACATTTCGTTGTAGGTATTAAGAAGTTAGCTGATTTACTTTAATAAACATGGCCTCGATACTCACCTGACGTATTCGAGAAAGGAGGTGGCGATGCGCTGCCACATAAATAACAGGCTATGGGGCTCCGGGCGTCCGTCACAGTCAGCGTACCCTCATCCGCGTCTTCTTGTCTGCCTCAATTCTTGAACGAAACTGTAAGATCGGTTATACTCGGCAAAAATTAGTCACCACATATCCTCGGCTATTCAGAGTTAGAAAATCACATCGATTTTATCATTTCACCGATCTAACTATGTCGGATATTATCTAATCGTGATTTTTCCATTCGATTTTCAGGTACAAGCAACCGATCCTGACTGCGGGGTCAACGCTATGGTCAACTACACACTTGGCGCGGGTGGTATTGCCAGCGAACAACTCCTAGTGCGTAGTGATACCGGCGATATATGCGTCAGAGCACCTTTGGACCGAGAAACTGCAGAGTATCTTGAATTACCAGTGATCGCAACAGACAGAGGTACGTTTCGTTTCATTAGACGTTGATAATTAGAACACAATGATTAATTAAAACACATCAAATCATTAACACCGATTATGGTCTCTCTCGCTTTTTACCCCATTTACCTGATGATTCTATTCTGGAAATAAGTGCTTTTCGCGGAATAAACTTTCGTGTGAATTTCTCCCATCATTGTATGTATTTAGTTATGATTGTGGGTGAGTTGGGCTGTTAAAGAGAGCCGATCTCCGGAGTAAGAAAGTTCAGAAGAGGTGGCTATCGGCGTGGCAGAATCTAGTAGTTCTATAATAGGCTGTATGATTTATGTTGCCAGTATTCCGTGCCCATTTTCAACGTCCACGGTGCCCATATGTAAGGACAATGGTTAAAGTCCATTGGTGGTGCATTGTGCGAGTCTCAGGTTCTCGCACCGATGGTATAAGTTCTATACTAGCAATAATCGCGCACAAATACTAAGGTAATGTCTAGTTGCGGCAAAGTATATGCACTAGTACATCGGCGTCGCGACGCAACTGCCGGACGACGGCATTGTTACCTTTATACTGTTTTGCAAGCTAACCCGTACCTTATAATTGTTCCTCTTTATCGCGACACGATTGTCTTGCCGTAGTTCCCATTGTGACTTACGGACTCACGGATATGACGTATTGTCCCTTGTTTGCTCAAAAACATACTAGCTTAGTGATTTATATTACCGACACACGCGACGTTGTTTGTTTCGCGTTTCAATTGAATTATCATCGGTTACCATTCATATAGTGATTAGTCCTCAGAACATTGCAGCACTCACTTTATTCGATAAACTTTCAGTTCAAATTCTATATATGACGATAATAGTATCAGAGAAAGATTTAAGAAACGATCCGCTGTCGACGAGAACTAGGATTGTACTTGGGGTGACTTTATTGACATCGTCGTCATGAATCTTGTAGCTAACGTCTGCCGACAGCTTAGTGGACTCGGACGAACCGCGAACAGTGACCGCACGTTTGCGATAGTCTGAACTCGACAGTATATTTTAAACAGATATATCTAAAGGTAGGTATAGTATTGTACCAAGAATAGTATTTAAGATACGAGAGGTCGATTATTTTTAAGCTCGTGTTGAAAAATTTCTCATCCTCAAGTCACGGTTTTAATATTTTTTTTTAGATTCGTCGAAACTCTCGTTGCCATATTAAACAACCATAATATTCTTACTGATGTTGAAAATATCGTGTGAATTAAATAAGGCGAAGAAGTGCGGGAATCCAAGGCATAGCTGATCCCAGGAATTTCTGTTCAATGCCACGGATGAATCATTGGCGATGTAGCATTTCGAAAAATTCATGATACGACGCTTACGTTGGACTTTCAGACATTTTTTTTTTTTTTATAAATAATTTATATCCGGAATCTAACAAAAAAACCTCTTTTTAATGAAATTGAAAAAATTGTTGCTCTAAATTTCACGCTATATACTTCAGTAACTGAAAAGGATTCTTGAGAATATGTGGGACGGTTGAGAGCCCCGGTCGCCCTCCACGAGGATAGAGGAACCAGCCCTATAAATCTCTCTTGGGCCCTCGCATCCTTCGGTACGGGGCTCAAGCCTCTGCAATCCCGCCTCATGCCCCCCTTCCGACCAGCTTTGCTTTCGCACTGATCGGAAACGCCGCGCGACTTCCATACAGTATATGTGTATCTACCTATACAGAAGAGTGTCAAGTTCCTCCGGTTCAGCGCCCCAGGTTGGAATCTCGCCCCTCATTTTGACTCTTACGAAAATTAGTTATTTCCCAAAATTCTATTTCATTTTTCTTTACCCTGAGTGGAAAAGCTCGAATATCTAGCGACCTTTGAATAGATATTCTTCATGTTCTTGCGAAGAATAGAACGTCGGGTAGTGATAAGAATCGATGAATCCAAATGTTTGTGATTTTTGAGTGATGAAGGTAAACCGCGAGATCCTTGGACCAGTATAATTTTTCATTCAGTGAAACCGTCCGAATGCAAAAGGGATGAAGGAGGAGGATTAGAAGAGAGGGATGGGGGGTCAATGAAGCAGGAACGAAGATGGGGCCCCGAAGAAGAGAGGGGCGCTTGACGCATGACTCCAATGACACCCAAGGCCATAAATCTCTGGACGCTCGGAGCTGTGCCGGTCCGAGTCCATACATTACTATGAGTTACGGTTGTGAAGCGTTTAAACAGCGGATTACCAGTTTTACATACTGTCTTTAATATTAACACTTGCGTTAAGCCGTACCAAGTCACCCCAGAGTCACCTCGCTCGGATGAAGAGGATCAAGAGCGAGTTGAGTCTTATTCCGTGCAGAGTTGCATCAGACCCTTGACCGAATGTCAATAAAAAGAAAATTTCAGTCCGAAACGAAACCCGTGAACGTGAACCCGTGTAATCCTTAATTTTCGTAATTTCTATCTCTTTACTTGCGGCCAGATATTTCCATCCATCTTGCGTCAGCTGGGCATGTCGATCAGAAATCCTTATTTTAACCACGGGTTACAACACTCTTTCATACCTCTTTCATTGTACTCGGTTTTAAGCTAACGGCACAGTTCGGCCGATATATGGAAATAAAAACTAACTTAACACGCGTGCTCTTAGTAGCTCGACTATAGGCTACTTATTAGCTCTTGTGCAATCACAGCCAACGGCAGACCGCGGCTACGGCTACGGCTGCGGCTACGTCTGTGTTTCTAACGAAATTACGTATTCGAGTCTGGCTGGAGGCAGAAAGTTGGTCGACGAACCTCGAAAATGGAGTTATACGTCGACGCCCGTCTATAAAAATCTGCCCATAAACTATGTGTGCGTAGACACCTACAACCTAAAACTGTTACAGGTGATTCTTATAGGTATAGGTATAGGTATAGGCTACATAAATGAATAATGAGTTGGCAGCTACAACTTAATTGGTCCCTGCGTGAAATGACACTAAACGCTGACAACGTCGATTTTCTACTCTAACGTACAATTTACATACGAAATACTGCATTCAGACATATAAATGTAACGGGGGGATTGCGAGTAGTTTAATTTTGTGAGTAAAATTTTCAACGGACACCCGGTACGTTGCGATCTCACTTGAGCGAGAGTGTTGCAACGGGCAAGGCAGTTGATTGGCTTTAAAAAAAAGCCCATCGAACGTAGTCTTTATGATTTATGCGTAGCAGCCCGCTCCGCTCGTATACCCTGCCGTTTCATTCTCTATATACAGCTAATTTCGGAGGCGTTATTTAATTCAATAAGAGGATTCTCGACGGATTTCACGTCCGAATCTTCATTACGCCAAGGAATTTCATCTCCTCTTGCCTAAGCCGTGAAATAATGCGAGGTTAGACGCCCCCAGCTTTTATATAGAAGCCATGCACACGTCCGTATAGAAGCTGCCGAAGACTCCCATAAATTTAAATCGTCTCTTATACTCGTTGCTAATTTCATGCTTTTTACTTTCTCATCCCTTCAGGAGGCCTCAGTACAACAGCCATAGTCCTCGTCCAGGTGATAGACGTGAACGATAACCATCCAGTATTCTCACCCTGGGATTACAACGTCACCCTGCGCAGTGACAGCGCGATAAACGGTCCAATTCTTCGACTTACAGCAACGGACAAGGACGTTGGTGACGCTGGTAAAATTTCATACCGGATATCAGCTGGCAATGAAGCCGGAGTATTCAGGATAAACGAAACATCCGGTGAACTATACGTCGAAACATCACGGCAAAGTCTTTTATCAAGGTCACAAATCCACCGTCTAAACGTTACGGCCAACGATGGAGCCGGTTTAAAAAGCCTCAAGGACGCTGAGGTCAGGATCACAGTTTCATCAGCTGGTAACCGTCTCGCAGCCTGCGAACGACCCAGATATTCCATCAGTGTTGATGAAAACGTACCGCAGAGTTCGATAATCGGAAACGTTAAGGCAGCATCCGATTCCGGTAAGCAATCATTTTCATTATTACTATACCACTTTTGCAACTGGTCTACCAAGCTGGTAGATTTTTTATTCAGAAATAGCTGAGAAGGTACCGGCGGTTGCGGTGGCGGGTGATGCCCATGGTTATAGTTATGGTGGCGACTCTGGTGCACCGGAACGAATCGTTGACCACGTATTCCACGCCCGTGAGGAGGACCGGTTAGCTTATATAGTAACGTCACGATGGTGAACTGATGGCATGTAAATCATACGAGGAAATCTTCTATGTACTATTCTGCACGAGCTACAAAGCCACGGGAGTCAGTCGCGTCAACGTAGGGGTAGACCGCGGTAAAGGAATTGTCCGGATAGCGATATCGTTGTCACGGGTCATAGGCCACGTAGTACGATTCTGTATACGGTTTACGTATAGTAAGGTATGTATAGGTGGCGCGTTCTTTAGGGGAAGATCCGACTTCGTCTTAGTACCAGCTAGTCTGGTCTTTGGAGTTCGACGGAGGTAATTCAGGCGAGCTTATCGAAAGAAGCTCTAGGCTGCTGCTGCTGGACTCCTTGAGGAAATAAATAAATTTGAATAAAAGAGACGCAGAAATGGGATACGAAAGCGCACGCGCGCTGCCTCAACAACTTCGTATGTTTCCATGCAGGGTGCCCTGATGCTACCAGGAGAAGGAAGAGGGGCACACGTATCCGTGTTTCCACACTGGTGGTACATCCGATGCAAGATAGGCCGCGTCACGACCCAAGCTCTCCTCAATGCTACAGGATCGACTCCCCCGGGGGTAGGCGATGGCCAGGTTTACCGAGTCCGGCAGCGGTAACGTTATACCGCGAGGCCCCGCGGTGCCACCTCATGGTAACTCTACGTCGTGGTACCTTACTGGCGGTGGTCGCATTGTTTGCCGTTGGTCCCCGTGTACATATACCTCGTATACATATACCTACACAAATATCTTACACAAGTATTAAACACACATACATGTGGACGTTTCTGAATAACTATACATAGTCTGTACCACGCCGCATATCAATGTGTTTCTTCTTTACTTCAGTATTTCTCGCGCAGTTTAACGTCTACTAAGATTTTCGACGGCGTTATCTCTTCGGTTAAAGCTCTGCGACCATTTTGACAATACCAATTCGCATCAATGGCAAATCATAAACATAATAATTTAATCCCTTATCTGGTCGTTTGGAAAAAAAAAAAATGTATAAAGGACATTTATAACGACTCGGAAATCGGTTTTGAACAAGAAGACATCGATCATGCAGCACGGGATTATATATTAACTGTCACCTTTGCAGCAATAAGAACAGCATGCATACATCACACTCATGCATAGTTGTGGATTGGAACTTGGCGATAGTTTCAACGGCGTGAAGTCATGATTCTATTTCGACTTGTAATAAATTCTGTACACTTCAATTAGCCGTATACATTACTGTGTGCCGTACGCGAGGTCAAGAGTGTCCTAGCTCTGCAAAGGACGAAACAACGCGACGATGATGTCAGCTGCGCGAACCCCGTTCATCCTGACACAAGGAAAACCTGTTCCCGAAGAGGTGGCTTTGCGTGGCCTTCGCTTGTAATATTTGACACACAGCAGCCAATCAGATTATCAGATTAAGCCAACCGGCTTCGGTCAATCGGCCGATTTTTTAAGTCCATGCCGCTACCATTTTTTTAATACCCACTTGCCGCGGTTAAACATAAACGGGTCTAAGCTCCAGGGGTATATTTTCTTGTAATCGTTTTAGAGGCTGCATTTGACGTTTCGCTAATTCCGTTATTATACAAATTATAGTATAATCAGAGGGTTTCCTTTCGCTACTCTGATCTCGAGGTATTCATTCGTTCTGGGGAATCAATTCGTGATCATGAATATTAAATTTCGGTATAAGAATTTCAACGGTCTTCTCAAATAGCGCGGTGAAAATTGGCGATCATTTTCGCGTTTACTTTTGCTGGTCCAGAGGCGAAACAAAGTCGAGAAATACGAGACGCAGACGAAAGTTGAACGAGAGAAAGAGAGACATAAGGACTGAGAGGGTGGAAGAGTGAGCAACAGAAAGAGAGATACAAAGATAGAGAGAGAGGAGAGGACGCCGTCCGCCCGCATAAATCGTCGCGGGCGGATTCCGGGCAGCCGAACGCAAGCCGCCATTGTCCGCGCCTTTTTGCACCGCTCCACTCTTTACATACGCTTTAAATATCACCGCTCGCGACCGCTTTCAGATTCGCAAGGTGTACCAGCCTACAAACCCTGCCTTTTGATACGAAAATTCGTAGCCCGTCTAGCGCTATTATAGTTTATCGCGATAAACCGCGTCTGGCAACTTTCTGACCGCTCCGGATCAGAATTTGACATCACGTTGATGACATTTTCTCAAAATGTCACATCATCTTTCCTCCGACTCGATGCTTCGGTTTTAAATCCCATTCGAACAGGTGATATTCCACTTGCAATGTTCTGCGGTTACAGTATGCGATACGGACAAATGCGTGTACCTTTGCCAAGCTCTAATTGGTACAGGGACTGTGGGGTAATTATTTCGCCGTGTCTCTCGCGCTGATTGTATTAGCGTCGTTTTATATTCTGAGATTATTTTAATTGTGGTACACAGTCGTTTAATTTATTTATCGAACTCGTAACCTGGACCAGTCCGACTGGACTTTGACTCACATCGTTAACCATATACGACTATTGCTAATTTACAAATCGTTTTGGGCCAAAAATTGATAAATTATCGAAGAATTATAAGCGTCTATAAAAAAAAAAAAAAAAAAAAAAAATACGGTGAATATTTGTACAAATTTTTACATATTTGACTAAATTTTACCTCAGACTTAGTCATTCTTTGCATATCTATAATACGCCTTGCCATATCCTCGAAGGCAATAAATCAGATGACAGTGGACGGTTCTTAGGCGAAACAATACAAACCGTTCGACGTCGTGACGCCTTCTGGGTTTCCCTCGCTCCCCAGCTCCTGTTCAGACTCCTGCTAAAGCAGCTACTGCGCGAGCTCCCGCTTTCACCAGACTTGCAAATTTCAATCCTCCTCGTGGTACCGCTGCCACCGAACCTCCGACTCCGACCAACCGACGCCGACCTAACTTAACCGTGCCAAAGATGCGCTCGAGATACCACACGCTGGTTTACCAGTGTCTCCGTTCAACCAGTTCCTAAAGAAATCTTGGTATGATTTCCGTAACTCTTTGGTAGTTCCAAGAATCCTAAACGATTCTGATGTCTTTTCCTCGAGTCATATCTACTGATTTTTCAAATTTATTTCCTGCAAATTTAGTCGTACCGAAAATCGGACTTTTGCCAAAATTTTGCGACTTGAAGATGGGCTCATCATACAGCAACGATTCCTTCGCTGGAAACATTAGCATTTAAGGGAGTTAGGCAGTGGGTGGTAGTTGGTGGACAGGAGGGGCAACGTATGATAATCCCAGCTGGGGCTCACGAGGGCTTTTGCCTCTGTTGGGTCTCTTATGGACCTCTCCTGTTTATATCATTTTCGACGCGACTGTTTATTGCCAGATGCAAATATCCGCGCGGGTGCCACCGCTGCGGAACACGCGCGGCATATTTCTTTCGCTTCGAAGTACCCCATGCACGTTTTGGCATAACTCGATCGTAGGTAAAGGTAGATATATTAGGTGTATAATAATGAAAACGAATAAATTGACAAACGGTGAAAAATACCCGATGTTTTTAGCCTCATTTTTAATTCAATAAACTAATTGGACAAAACGCAAGAACACCTCCTTAGAAACTGCAGGTCCTATAAGACCAGTGATCCGTTGTCTTGAAAGAAGCATTCCTTGAGCCTGGAGAGATCTCGTTTTGCCATCGCATCGTCTCGAGACTGTAGTCGGTAAAATTTGCGGATTAGCGCCCAGAAGTCGCAAGCGATCAGCGGGAAAGATGTAGAGAAGTTTTGCATCTCATTAGGCGAAGGAGCAGTGATTCCATCGAGAGTTGAACAAGACGCAATCAACTAAGACCTCAAATTCTATAATAATTCTGTATAAATAATATACATAGGAGCGAGGGGGCGAAACGGACACCAAGTCTAAAAATAATAATTTCGTCTTCATTGAGTTTTTATGATATTCCGACAAGTTCCGTTCAAGGATATAGTATCCTCGTCAGCTCCATCACATGAACCAATTCGTTCTTGTTTTGTGTGAGTAACGTGAGAAAACTGAAAAAAAATCGTTCTTCAGAAAGTTCGTTTTGCCCCACTTTCCCCTATAGAGTGAAGAAGTTACGGTAGTGAAATTTTCCTAAGGAAGGTAAATTTTGCGATTGTATGAAATTGTACCCAATTTTCCCAAAAAAATTTCTCACTCAATGGCACAAATTATACAAATAGCAATAGACCCGCGCGTGTTTAATCCTCCTCCGCTAGTCTGAAACGAAGATTCCACTTACTGACAAGATTCAACGACGCCGAAGATAAGGAGCATTGCAACGCGCGGGAGAGAGGCGTATTCGTACTTTATACTTACGGAACGGGGAACCTTGGTACCGCGATCTGCGAGAAGCTTGCCGTATTTTTTTTTGTTCCTTTTTTGTTCCTTTTCCTATTCAAGTGAAGGATTCGAAGCGATAGACGCGTATGAGAATCGCATCCCTGTTTCAGCTGCACAGATATATACCTATATACCTATATACCTATATACTATATATATATATATATATGTATAATACACGAGCCGAACAAACTTCGTGTATATGTATATTACGCTCGAGGAGTCTTTATCTTTTCTTTTCTTTTTTTTTTTCTTTTCTTTCTTTCTTTCCCTTCTTATTTTTTTTTATCTTCTTTCTCCTTCCTCCCTTTCCCTTTCCCCTTTGAACGCCTCGCACGTATCTTTCGACCATCTGCAGATTCCTTCTCCGCTTTACCACGTTCCGCGATCCTCCCAGACGCGGTATTAGAGGATTTTTCACAACCAGAAGGAGCTCTACCACGTTTCCTTGCTACTTTCGGATCCGGGATTATCTCACAGATTCTGTTACACCCCGTATGCAAAGTAGCGAAAATATTAAACCAGACTCACCCGTCGTGCGAAAACGAATTTTTTACCAAATACTCAAAAGTTGTGGTGTTTTTGGTATCCAATATATTTTATACTGATACTTCAAAATTGAAATAAATGATAAAATTTACAGTTAATTGATATCGTACTCTATCTTCTCGTTTGTCCAATTATTCGTTACCATTTTACTTGTGATCGGTAACCAATAAGTTCAAGTAGCTTGGAGACCGATGAAAATCTGCGGTAAATTACTGAGGCATGCCAGCGAAACGCAGTCGAGTCTTTCTCACTTGTAACGGAATCGGTTTACCGCCTTTAAATTAACACTTGCGGAAAGATCGTTACGGCCAGAGCCCACTTGCATTTCGAAAGTACAGTTAATGAGAAGGAGCTGCTCCAGGGTCTCGCTTTCAGAGGTGAAGATAAATATTGAGGGCAAAATCCAGTGCTCAAAGAAGAGAGAAAAAAAAAAAGAAAACAGAAAGAACTAAAAAAAAAAAAAAAGAAATGGATGAAGAAGAGGATGAAAAAAGAAGAAGAATAAAAAAAAAGGGGGCCCAAGAAGAGCAGCTAGTTCGTGAAGGGGTCGGACCGGGTAGCTGATTGTGAGAGAGAGAGACACACCTCGAAGAGGGGAAAGGTAGGAGAGCGGTAATAAGGCAGAAGGACAAGACAATGGATGGCGACAATAAGACTGGCTCCTCCGAATCGTAAAAATAAATGAAAATAGTAGCAAGCAAAAGGTTTGCAGATAGGGGACTTAGACCCAGCTAAGGCGCGACTGTTATATGGATGTAGGTAATCTTGACTAGACTGCGGCCAAAGCCTGAAGAGAGAGACTTATAGATGACACCAAACTGGAGCATGCATTGTGTACGCATTATAACGAGACATTCTTTGATCAAACGCGAGAGTCCCTTTTCCAAAGAAATCCGTTCGGTGATCTTTGGGTAATTGACGTATACAGGACCTGGTGTAAGCCGCGAATTCAAATTTGCGAACGTGGAGAGTTTTTAGTTACCTTTCAAACCGATCCACGCGTCTAGTACAATCACAATTTTTGATCTCATATGATATCAATCCCCCATCGGTATTATATATGTGTAAGAAAGTGTTTTATACTGGTATTTGATTGACAATTATCTGTATGAAGGGTTTGAAATGATAAAGAGAAGAAAAAAAAGTTGCAATGTCCTTATGCGAATGATAAAAAGCTGAAACCCATACATGTAGCACCTTAAATTCATGGCAGTTCACTTCCTAGAGGCGCACCTGACTACGCACCACTTCTGCACCACTGGCAGGCGTCCGTCTTTCAGTCATTCCATCCTTAGAGGGACCGAGAAATCAGGAGATGGTAGCTGAGAGTCCAGAGTTGGGAGTCAGGACCCCCGTGCGACAGCGCGCCAGTCTCGTCGTATCGCTTCTTCATCGCATTCGTGGGATCGTTGGACGTGGGCTTAACCGGCTAATCATCATTCTTTAATTACAAGATTGTTTTTAGTCCAAGTGTCAGTCTGAAACGACTATTCATATTTAGCCAGGACAAAGATTCGAGTCACAAATAAGATCTGAGCGGCAAAATGTAGCAAAACACAAATACGACCGCGGGCAAAACTACTCGACTTCGTTTGCTCCCCGCGGCCAATTAAAATCGCTAGAATTATGCAAATCCGATTTTTATTCATCCGGTCAAAACCTAACGACCATAAACCGAAGAATTTCTTAAAGAATTTCACCTTGTCACCCGAGGTTTGTCTCCAGCTATTATACATTCTGAAAACCCGACGATCCTCGTCTTCGATCTACTCATACCTTATACCTTACCCTATACATATGAATAACTCGATTTATATCCACTACCAAGCAACTAGGATGTACCTTAAAACCCGATTAAGTCCATCCATCGGCCTCGAACTCATCCTACACCAACTTAACGGGTCAAAAGTCGTGAGATATACATTAAACGTCAGAATATATGTTCGAACGTATCGATCAATCGATTACCATAATCTTCTCTATACTATAGTCATCCTTTAGAACCTTGCATCGGCTCTACAAAGTTATAGACCGGTCCAAGATGCAGCAAGGATATATGTATATATTTAATTAATAAATTAACGTTGAAATAATCATTTTTATAGAGAAAATTGATCTGAATTGTTTTAATTTCAAAATTTCTTCACCCTTATGGTGATGTTTGTAACCTCGGCGACCTTCACAGTCCCACAACGGAGTGAAGGAGTGAGTGACTGAGGCATTACGACGCCCACGAAGCTGTTATCCACTGCAGGAGTCCCCGAGGCTCTGGGTACACCTGACGCGGTTACCTATCGCGGAGTCTCGACGACTGTATACTGTATATTGTATATTGTATATTGTATATTGTATACTATATACCATATACTGTTGGAGTTTGTAGAAAGGCAAACTTCCCCCGCGTCTGAGAGCTGCTGGGAGGCAAAGCGTCGCGTCGCCTCGCGTCGCGAGAGAACCGTGCGAGGTGGAGTCAAGGAACTAGAAATGAATTCCGTTTGCGCGATAGAAAGATATAAAAAGAGGTAGACTCGATATATAGGCGACAGGCGAAACATACGTTCAAACCTGCGACGCACGTGGATTGGACATTTAATAAGGTAGATATGCGATTTTGCACCACTATCGCGCTTTGACATTCTACATGGCTACTATATATCGATATGATATCAAACTGAGAATGATCGAGAGATATTTTACTCAAGATATAATGTAATTGAGAGAATGAATAATTTTTTTAGGAACCGCGTGGTCGAGGTTTTCTCTTCTTTTTTTTTTTTTTCTTGAAATTAAGTCTTGTCTCTGATTCGCATAAGATATACCTTACCTTACTCGTAGCTCTGACTGTATACTTGGTTAGTTTAACGCGTGAGACAATTTCTCGAATTAATAAAATTTGCAAGCTATTTGTCTTCGTTACACCCACGAAGAGGCGAGAGAAGTTGGTTGAGAAAGGAGAGCTTGTTGAGGATGAGGATGAGGATGAGGATGAGGACGAGGACGAGGATGAGGATGAGGATGTGGTGAGGGAAGCGAAGTCTGTTGCAGAGCTCTTGGCTGCAGGAGATCGTTCGAGCGTAGAGAGATGGAAAAACGCTTACGTCTTGCAATTGTAATTTATTTAGTCAATAAATACTCGACCCGCTGCAGCCAGGGCGAGATACGCTCTCAAGGTAATCTTATAATGAGTTGTAGCCGCCCGCAAAGCTGTTGTCAAGATGTTGATTTAAACAGGATTTGGATATTGTCATTATTCAAACCGAATGCCTCTTCCGAAGGCAGAGCATGTCGAGTCCGAAAATAAAATATTGTAGGTATGTATATTAAGAGAACCAAGCGCGCGAAATGCCAAATTACTTTCTTATACCTTCAAACGCAGACAGAATTCGCGAAACACGAATCGCTAACGAAACCGCGATAATAATAAATAGAAACTACGACTGAACACCAAAGGATGAACAATACGCGAAACAGTCATCGATTTACATGGGAATATTCTCGGGATAAAAATAATAAAATAAAAAAGGATCCTTGCAAAACAGGGGACAATCAGCATCGAATTAAATCGACTTCTTTCGATCGATTTTATCTTTAAGGTGATGCCAATGTCATCGAGCTATCTCACGGATCATAGAAATGGAAATAACATATATGTCCTTGATCGAACCACGGGTGTCCGTACCTCGTCTGAACGACGACGTTTTGCCTCATTGCCTGCTCCACTTTTTCACCTACAGTATGAAAAAGTTGGCTAGCTCCAGATCACCAGGGTCATTCGTGCGCTGCACTGTACTGTAATCTTGAATTTCTTCAAGTAAGATTCAGAAGAAAATTATTACCACGTACTGAAACGATACTCAACGGGGAACTAGACATGATCCGCAATTCTCATTATATACCTTTAAGCTACTCACTAGCTATATATATGAGGAATAATACGTTTTCATTACACTAACCGGTGGTAACGGTAGCCCTAGCCCTTATTCCTACGATGATATTTCTAGCTACGGGAAACAAATTCGTTATACAAAATTATTCTTTTGACGAACGTTGTTTTTTTTTGTTTTTCATCTCATCTTCTTTCTAGCCGGCACAAGGCAATATCTTTCTCCATAAACGCGTGAAATTTATTTCAACATTGACAAATGATCGTTGAATTTTGTGTAACCGTATGTAACAAAGACCGTCGACGCAATACATTAGTACAGTATTTTTTTCACCGACGTTATATGACTAACTGAGTTTGATAATACTGCCATTTCCCATGGCCTAAGGAACATCATTGCAGTGATCATAATACCCTGTCTCAGGTTTTTCGGCGGTAGAATTTGTGAGTCGAGTCGTTTGTTGTCGGTTAGATGTATACGGCGTAGGTGGACAAGGTACAACACTGGTTATATTTCGAAGACCATGCCCATCTCTCTGTCAAATCATTCATCACAAAATTACATCTGCCAGTTTTAGTACTCAGCCAATTTGCCTATTAATTGATTTTAAGTAGGTATAACGTTCGTCGTATTATCTTAGTTTTCGTTTTCATTTAAAGTTTGTTTTTTACCTCCCTACTAATTTTCTTTCATTCTTATTTCATTTTTATTTTTTTTTTTCGTTCATTTTTTTTTTTCTTCTCCGGGTTCACGGGGTCGACGCATCGTCTATTGACCATCAATCACAAGGCGATGATGGCTGCCCATGGCGATCGAGCAATGAACTCATAGCGAACAACGTGTCGTCATACCACGTCGGGTGCGATGAAGATATTTCATGCTTTTCTCATATCTAGGTCGTACATATACATAGAGGATGTATCAATCAATTCACAGACTTTATCGATCGTCAGGGGGGGGGGGGAGGGAACCGGATAATTCTTATTATTCATTACCGCACTAATAACTCCAAACCTTAGCAGCTGAACTTCCTGTAACAATAATAACTAATAACCACACAGGTATATAAATATAGATATATATATAGTATAAACAACTGCAGTTACAAAAGAGACACAATGATATTTCTCGACGAGTTCACATAAACCATAATACGAAAGCCCATCCTTGTAGCAATCAAAAACTTTAAAAGCGTGGGTAAAGTCTCTGAGGAAAGTACATAAGCCTGAAATGCAAAAGTGGCTCGCGTCTTTTGTACTCGGTGAAGAGAAATCCGTCGTGCCGGCTGTCGTGCGACAAAGGAACCAGCCCAGCTAAGTTTGGACACCCGTCGTGGAATTTCAGTGTCTCAATTACCCTTTCTCTACCGTTATATATATATATATACAGTAGATGCGAAATGTACTCGGGATTCTTGTTGTACGGAAACTTTGCATCAGGTTATATTTGAATGAACGTTAGAATTAGTTTTATCGTAATTTAAATGATTAAATATGTGAACTTGATGTAGGTAAATTAGTTCATTGATGTAAAAACACGGTATGAACCTTGCGCTGTGAATATAATTAATGGAAAGGGGTACCAAGTGGATATAGTATTGCGAAGTGCCATGGTTCTTACGTTAATAAGCCGCAAAAGGTTCACCATTCGGTTCGAGGCCTTACAGCGCCCTAAGCGTCATGAACGCTCTGGTCTTGCTTGTGCTCTCAAGTCTCCAGACTCGAACACGCCAACAAAAAGCCTAATTATGCACAGCGGAGACTCCGTTTATCCCCATGCTTGCCACCATCTAGCCACTCTGTCAACAAGTGGGTACGGATGAAAACGCAAGGAGATCACTTTATACACCCATATATACAGGGTGTAAGATCAGAACGATGACCCAACCCCCCCTATTTCGCGTTTGACATATCATTTAAATATTTCTGAGATCCTTGACGCGATATGGTATATGTGGGATGAGGAATTAGTGAAATTTTGAGACCCCAAAAAAAAGAAACGGGCTAGTGAAACGTATAATTCAAGTACACCCTAAACGAAAATTGTTAGCTTTGAAAATATTTCGAACTGAATGAAGTCCGTGAAAATGTTAAATTTGAATATTTAACCCTATATGATTTAATTATTGAATGGAACCACCCTGTAGGTATTTATATATACCTGTATTTACGTAGCTATATACATGCGATGAACTTCTTCCGTGAGACGAATGAAATACTACCTGGAATTAAAACCGATTCCCTGCGTGTTTAACGGTGCAAAAAGCGAAACATTAATGGAGGTAGGTACTAGTACCTATCTACAAGAGGTATCTCGCAGGCTCTATTATCCGTATAAAAATGTCTGGAAAGACAGAGTTGATGTCGTATCATGTGTGGCGTTAAAAGAAATACAGTATATAAAATAGCGGTATAAATGTTAGAGGTAAGAATCCTACTGACCGACTCCGCGATTCTAGTTTATATTAAATTTTAATCTGAAATCGTGAAGCGATTATTACAGCTAATATCAGTATCGTTAAAAGTAAGGAATCGGTAATAGAGGATCATATAAATCTTATCCGCACCTATTCTACGCTCAACCTTCTCACCTCTCTATTTCTCCTGTCTCATTCCTGTAGACCGATGATCAGACTTAGACTTTTAACTTTATACGGCACACTCCTGCACGACTGCGCAACTAACAGGCAGGTATATTTGTAAACAATGTCCTCAATCAGCCCTGGTACCCCACTGTAGCCTTAGGCGGGGGCGAGCCACTCCGCCCAGCCACTACGAACAAATAGATAAATGCTCTCTTAAACGCTAGTCATCGGTCGAACAATATCTTAAGGAAAGCCAATGCCCATTCCAACACCGATATATATAACCAAGAGCCAATTCTCACACTAAGTTATAACCGGAGTCGATAAAGGCTGATCTGAAAGATTGAAAATAGTCAGGGGTTGGGTCGAAGTTCTGAATTTTTTCAAGGAACGAATGACTCAAAATACCGAATTCGTTTGAGACGATTTTCAATTTTGAAAAACACTGAAGTTTAGAATATGAAAAGCTCAACTCTGGACTCCGAAAGTCCAGAACCCCGAAAGCCCAACGATGCGTGTCAAAAATTTTTGAAAACAGCTATGCAGATCTTCGGAGAAATATCATTTCGAAAAGCTGTAACACGATTATATTCAAATTCGGAATTTCTATCCAGCCCCAATAGTCGTTATGCAGAATATTGTTCAAAATTATAAATCGTCGATGATTTGATTTAGCAAAAAACATTTACGATCAAAGTGAAGATAATGGGAAACGGGAAATAGGGAAATAAAAGACCATGTGTCAATCTGCTAATGATGTGCCTTTAATTACAGGTGGAGCTTTGCGGTTTTCCATCGCTGGTGAAGAACCTCATTTATCAATCGATCCCAACACCGGACTTTTGCGAACGCAGCTTCCCTTGGATAGAGAAACTCGAGCTAGATACATCCTCAGCATAGCAGCACGCAGCGGTATTCTTGTCGGATACTGTCAAGTGAGTACAGCAGCATACATTCGTTTCTACTTGTTGCTGTAGAGTTTTTTGTATTTTAATAAAATCAGATATACCTACCGATATTAATTATATGCACAGACTTTGAATATGAGGTGCAAGAAAAAAAAAAGCCCAGGTTCACCTCGCTGACTGCAGGGCTGACCAAATAACGATTTTACTACTTGTGAATGTGTTTCATTTATTTCTAAGCACATTTCGACACTTCGTTGTAATGAAATGCTTGGAAATGAACGGAAGCCACGTCGAGCTGTTAATTTTAAAGCAAATAATCTCATTCACGGTAGCATAAGAGTTGTTTAGTAAGTTTCCTTAAAAAATTCTGTCCATCGTATGAATATTCTTGAAACGAATCGGAATAAAAAATAGTATAAAGTAAATCTGTTTGTTTTATTCATAAAATCGTATCTTCGTCGTGTCTGTGAACTCGCCACCTTATATATTAGTCTTGGACTTGAACTTGACCGTAATTCCTTTCCAGGTCGAGATTGACGTGAAGGACGTCAACGACAATCCACCTTCGTTTCCGACTGCGTCCGTCCGCATATCCGTTCCAGAATCTCATCCTCTTCACGCACCACTTTACGTGGCACGTGCCACTGACCCGGACGTTACTCCAGAAGCACCGATTCGCTATCTTCTAACGCAAAACAGTAACGACCTTTTCGGAATCGATGCTCGTCGTGGTCAGCTCTACCTTGTCAGAAGGCTCGACTACGAGACACAGCAAAGGCATAGCTTGTTGATAAGTGCCATGGACGGTGCTGGACTCTCGGCAAATTTCAGCTTGAGCGTCGAGGTGCAGGACGTGAATGACAACCCCCCGGTGTTCGAGAGAAACGAGTACCATGTGGAAATACCCGAGGGCGCCAAGCTGGAATCACAGGTGAGAAAAATCTTCATTACACGCCCGTCGGGCTTCTCCAGCTGCAGCTATCAGAGTCCGGGCTACTCGAGGAAGTTATTTCGCATTATAACGTTGCTAAAAATGAACTTTGACCCGGTGCGTGTACCAGGTTTGCGGTACACGGAATAATCATCCAACATTTAATCTCACCGACGTTAACCTGGATGGAGGGAAAAGTAATTAATTCTAAACGCCCCCGATTACGACGCTTTCAAGTGTGTAATATCCCTATTAATTTCCCTCACTTTTTCAACGATTAAGTTTTGACTCGGCATATACACAGCCATAACAACAACAATAACAATAACAACATAGGTATATACATGTCCGACTCGTTAACGTCTTTTGCTAACCTGAAGTGAACTCGCGATACGAACGACTATACTGTTCAGATGCGATATTTCCTTCAATTATTTTTTCACCCATACCCCGGTTTTTTTGTTTTTTTACAATTTTGGGCGAGGATAGAAATTCCAAGAAGAATGATGCCGTAGATATCTTTCGATGGGGTTACTAAGTGAGTTGACGTATAAACGTGTATCGGCAGATCCCCGCAAGTTGTTAGTAGTATCCGGACAATATCTTGGCTCCCGCACAGAAGATCGGGGTAACATGGCTGCCGTATAACCGTAACCCTTCACCCGCCGCGAACTAATAGCATACAGTTAGACACATTACTGGTGGCTTCCATGTTAGGCACTGTTCTAATGATCGTTCATCCAGTACTCTCTGCTCTTCATCTCGCTCTCGCTCTCTTTCGCTCTCTTCATCCATCATTCTGAACTCGGCTTCACTTCCCCCGACACTAACTCCTTCGGCCAAAGCTAGTTTCGTCCAAACTCTCATCTTGCGCGGACTGGAGCCTCTCTACCAGCCTTTGTTTTTCCTCTTTTCATCATTTTTTTTTTCTTTTTTTTTTCCTCTACTCTCCTTCGGACTAGAAAGTTTGGTGGGCCGGATGGATGGGTTTGTGTTTAGGGACCGCGCGTGGTGTGATTTAATTAATACATGGACAGACGGACGGACACTTGCCTTAGCTCCTTCTCTCTTTCTCTCCCTGTCTTTTAACTCTTTTTCTTTTCTCTCTGCATTCTCTCTGTACAGCAGCCTGAGAATGTTTTCGGGTATGACGGCTAGGAATGGAGAACAGTGACCCTGGATTGTTTAGATTGTTTAGACACGCTGATATAATGGACGGTGATGACCTACCGACTAACGCGAACGGTCAGCAAGTACTTGGAAATATATCCTTTGCTTTAAACTCGGTTAGGCGTGTCCGGGGACAAAAAGATATTCGACGAATCACATCTTTGAAACTGTACCTACATCCGTAGCGAACATTCGTAGAATCGTACCCCACCTGAAGAAAAATGCAAATAAGTAAAAAAGAAAAAGGAAAAAAATCTGATCGTACTACTCTAACAACGAAAATTTGTTGTTACAGATACTGCAAGTGACTGCCGTCGATCTGGATACTGGGAACAACGCGCGTCTCAGTTATCGTCTGCAAGGATCACCAGCGTTTCGCATCAGTCCCAACACAGGGTGGATATATCTTGCTCAGTCTCTGGATCGAGAGACAGTAGATCGCTATGCCTTGACCGTTTTAGCCACCGATAACGGATCCCCAGCAGCAACAGCGAGCGCTTCCGTATTGGTAACCGTCCTTGACGATAACGACAATGAACCACGCTTCGAAAAGGAATCCTACAGCTTTGAAATTCTAGAAAATTTGCCTGCTGGTACTATTGTTGGTACTGTTAAAGCTTCGGATGCAGATCTTGGAAAGAATGCTCTACTGAGGTACTCAGTAATTCAACCCAACAGCAGCTTCGTCGTTGATCCGGATACTGGTGAGTTTACAATTTTTTTTTTCAATAAGAGGATGAACCAGGGTTCGATTTCCATCATTCTTAAGAGTTGGTATAATAGGCTTGTAGTATTATAATAAACGTTATCAGGGTTCCAAGAAACGATGGAAGACCTTAGCGGAGGAGTATGGAGCCGTCAAAAGAGGAGGAACATCTGATTTAAAAGTCATTGAAAGCGATATCCCGAATTACTGTTTAGCGCAACGAATTCACTTGCGTCTTATTCAAACGTCGCGATGCTGTCATCATGGAGTGTTTACGAACACGGGTCTTAAGAAAATAAGCCGGACCACACCGAGTCCGCGCGATAGTCTCTTGGATCTTGACTTATCTTCTTCGTATTCGTTTTCTTCTTCGATTCCGATGCCGTCATAACATTTTAACAATAGTGTTGCTTTCTCTGATCACCATGAATTGTCGAGGCTTATCCTGTGAAGCTGCCAGTCAATGAATCGGAAGGGTTACAATGTGGCCAGTGTGTGGTCAGTACGGTCGATGCTGTGGTCAATGATTCCTCTCCTTCATCTCAAACGTGGCTAAAGCCAAGTGGAACAGAGACGAACGTAGAAACAGACAAATACATTAAAATTATGATGTATGGGTAGCTACATACACACGTGCATATCCTTGAAGCCAATATAGATACCTGCAGTATTAAAGAAATCACGATACGCAAAGATACGAATGCACTCGCTTGCGCGCGACCAGAGTTACCGGCGTTCTGAGATCAGCTGGACCTCTCTCTCTCCGTCTCTCTTTCTCCGCATACCTTTTGCTTCTCTTTAGTTCTCTCTTTCTCTCTCAGTTGCTTCGGACACCGCTGACCCCAGTGGCTCTCAAGTACGCCCCCAACATTATCGCTATTCCCATCGATTCAAAACACCTAACGAACCTTAAGTGGTCGCCAAATTATTCTTTTCAAAATAATCTATACGTCGATGAAACGCTACGAAATATATATGTATTTGTTCAGGGATGAAATGCGAGCGGATTGAAAGAGTGAGTTCAATTCGTAAATTACCGATACCAAAATGGTCTTGATTTGAGATATTGAGAAAATTGTGCGATTCAAAGTCAAATACGATAAGCCAAGGCAAATGTGAGGAGCCCTACCGCATTTCATCTTCAACTTCATATTTCTCTTCCTCTTCTCTTTTCCTGAGAAGACGAGTCGACGATCTCACTTGGTTTCTTGCTTGCTTGCTTGCTTGCTTGCTTGCTCGCTGTGTACACAAACACTCTCATGTTGTATGCCAATCAAAGGAAAGAACTTGAAGGGCCTGCGGACCCACGGAGATGCTGTGTGCTGCGCGAGTCAAGACGCGAGACGCGTGTGTCTGTTATGGTGCTAGGGCCGCGTAATTATAAGGAGGAGAAAGTGGAAATGCCTTTTTCAGGGACTCAGCTTCTCAGAGCTATCTCCTGATGCTTGTAGATACCAGGTATATACATCGGTGTATATGGATACCAATACCCATCCATAAGTATAGTACTATGCCGCGTAACGGTGCGTTACATATTTTCGAAATTTGAACTTGTTAATTGGGGACGTGCCGGAATATCATGATGGTACCTCTGGTATGATGGCGGTGGCACCGGTTTCTATTATGTTAGTGCGGTTGCGACATTGCTGACTGGGAACAATGAGTAATACAAAACACATTCCTTTATGCAGACGGCCAAAACGTAAATTACGCGTGTCGACAGCTAATAGCTATTTAGGAAATTAATTATTCCCCTTAAAGAAACCTTGATTGATCTTAACTAGTTTCTCGCTACCTAGGCGGAAAAAAAAAAAATAAGAAAAAAATACTCTCTATGCTACCACCTCGATCCCATTCTAGGCCTCACTTTTTGCTCGCCTTAACTATAATAATCGTTCAGGGGGATGGATGGGAAATAATCTTAGATAACATAAACCCTGATTCAGAATAGTATTTTGATTCAATTTCTTTCTTTTTTTTTATATATAATACAATTTTGTAAATTTGATTTCATTAACATTTTCGATAACGTATATTTATACGATCTCGATAAATGAACAAAATGAATTTTCTAATTAAATATAGAGAGGCTATAATTCAACTTGAGAATCTTTTTTCCACTGACGTTAACAATTTATTGCGAAACGAAGCGTTTGTAGCAAAAACTAGAATCATAAATACACCGCGAATAGAGTTGCGGGTTTCGCATCGTTGCAAACTGTGCCACATTATGAAGAAAAGAAAAAAAAAAAAAAAACCCTCGACGAGTTTCCCGCGGTTAATTATACTCATAGAATCGCGAAAGGCGAAACGATGATGAAAGGTGGTATCTCACAGAACTTGCCATTATAATGTCTAATCCGTATTCTGCGTTGCCAATAAGGATAAATATTATAAACGAAAGGGATTGGTCGTGCCTTTTGAATATTGCCCACGTTTCTCATTGTTCCGCGTATATATGATTACGGAGGCATCGAGACACACGATTTTGTCATTTAGTTGAAGTGATAAAACGGATTCAAGCCTCGTCCTATGATACCTAACGCGTCGGCTGTGTCAAATACTAATTTTTAAATGGCCCTGACTTTCGGTTAACTACGACCGCTGTGTGTTGTCACCTACTAAAATTCCTTTCTTCGGTTTCCCCCGCCAAGAAATATACCTATATACATATATAGACACGGACTATGCGCTCTTTGGAATGCGAAGTAGTTGTCCCTCGAAAGCTCTCCCGCATCAAGAAAAAAATAAAAAATAAAAAGTTATATGTGCTCTAAGCTTCGTGCGCTGTTGTACATAGATATTTAAACTCGACCAATTCGGGCATACATGTATACTTAGGACTGTCGGAAGAAATTCAATAATTCAATAGTTGCGTTACGCAATGAATTGTCACCGCGATAGAAGACGAAAAGTAAAAAAAATGCCGAAAATATCGTTTGGAAACGAGAAAGTAGAAAAAAAAAATAAAAAAAAAAATTGAAATATACGCGAAACTAATACGGCGACAAAAGAATCGGAGGATAAGCAATGATAGGCAAACCACGGCGTGTTAAATTCAACAGCTAACTTAAACGCGATATTATTGGTCGGTTGGGAATTTTAAAAGCATTCCATTGCTGCGCTTTGAATGCGCAAGGCGCCTCGGCTGCACGTGCGGAGAATCCTCCGCTGCCTCATACATTTCAATCGTTCGACGAGCTTCCCGGCATCCGTCTGTGTCCCTCTGTTCGTCCGTCACGGTTCTTCACATGGATCGAAATCCTGTCCAGTCAAATTTCACACGTAAATATCGTTCGGTCAAATTTTCCGCGTCTCATTCGCATTGCGTCTCTTCTCATTCTTCTTCTTCTAATTCTTTTTTTCGGCTTGTTTCTCATTTTTTGAAAGGAAAATTCAAGAGCGGGTATAACAGTGAGTAAAACCCTGGAGAATAACTCCGTAGGAAGATTTAACCTGGCTGCTGACGAAGAGAAGAGTAAAGCGAGAGAAGGATGCTGGGGAACGTGGCCAGCGGCGGAGTCAACAATCCGTGACCACCCCGGCTCGAGTTTGTTGCCGCCCGTAATTCTATTGTTCCGACGTGGCATCATCTCTGCTATCTGCCTCCTCTGATTTCATTCTTTTCGTTTGCGAAGCTCGTCCTCGAACGGGCTCTACCCCCAACCGACTTCCTCGATTTCCTTGGAGGCATTTCGGGGCACAAACGCCTTTAGGGCTAAGGCTAACCTTGAACGGATTGCTCGGTACTTTGCTGTCTCGTAATACTTTGGCTTGCAGACCCACCGTGAACACAATACCGAAGTAAATCAGTCTTGGACAAAATCAATTCGTGTAGTAGGTACCTACATGAATACGGTACAGGGTTTACGAGTTTATTTTCTCATCTGGGCGAAATAAGAAGTAAAAGAAATAGAATGTGAATAAGGAACTTATACTCGTTCAGAGTTGGTGAACTTGCACGAAGGGGGTTCGTTAAATTCACGATCTACCTCACCCCTGGATGCAAAGTTTGTCCAAGTCTTCGTCGACACGTATTTTCAAATATTAGTCTCTAGTAATGAATGTATAAGAAACCGCCATCGTTTACGTACAGGAAATATGCATTAGCCCTTTGACGTCGCAGTCTACGTGGCCTCCGGTGTTTGTCCAGATTAATGTATACCAAGACTACAACCACGGGTGTCTTCTTATGGACCCTCTTTCAGGCAGAAACAAATTCGAAATTCTATTAAAGCATGCCCCCTTTTACCTATAATATTACGAGTCATCTGAGTCAAGTATAGACGTAATTTTGTAGCTGAATCAAGATTTTTTTTTTTTTCGACGATCATTAGTTCCTGGTCAAAGACTCTTTCGGATAAAACAATAAAAATTTAGCATATCGAGGCGGTAACCCAGTCAGCAATGAAAAGATCAATAGGATGGTTTCGTTTACCGAATATCGAGTCAAATATTATCCCGTGTTGAAGCGACAAGCGAACAAGTATTTGTAAATAGGAAATATTTGACGCTGGCTTTTACCATTAAGATTAAACAGATAAAGCAAATGCTCTTCGGTTCTATGGTAAATATCCTCTTGTTTATTAACATATTTTGAATAAGAATTGGAATAGTATGGTCTACGTAGAGGGTTTATTCTGAAAAAAAAAAAATGAAATATCACGTGTGTATTGAAAATGGTGAAATTCTCTTACTCCTTGAATCGTTACTTTAGAAATTCCGATGGGTTTGAACGTTTTTTTTTTTTTTTTTTTATGGACGAGCAAGGGGCCGAACCCACTCGTCGTTCGCGTCGCCGCATCGTCGTCGCCTTCTTGGAAGCGAAAATTGGATAATTAGTGGTGATTTGGCGTAAAAAGTCTCGACGAACACCGAAAAGTGCTCTGACTGGCCTATTTCACCCTTCGCATTATAATAATTGCTAACGTCTTTTTCTACCTGTGTAGGGAACAGCCTATAACATACCGCGTGTTCCGCGTACTAGAATAAGCAGCTCTTCTCTTCGTTAACAATCATACCTACTTCATCTATTAAACTCACACATTTCTTACTTACACACAAGTATATTATATTCGTATAACTTTACTAGGAGTAACGAGCTACAAGTAATTACGACGATGAAGGAAAGTCAGAGAGAAAAAAAAAAAAAATCAGCCTCGACTCAGTTATACACGTAGGTATACGACATGACCCTCCTGAGGGAAGAGGGTTAATAAATAATTAAATGCCAGGAGGCGCACGGTTCGGGGAACGATTAGGATAATTTGTTGCGCTGCCCAGGTTGGCGGGTTAGCCTCGCGATGCTACGCCGTTGGCGTCCTGATCTCCTGGTGAGCCAGGTGTGAACGAATCGTTGCATTAAAGCTTTATTGTCCGATTCATTGTTCGTCCAGTTGATACTCACAGTACTATTTCATCTCTCGTTTAAACCGCCGATCGGCGATTTCGGTTGCTCGTTTTATCAAATTTTAGATTTTCATTTCGGTAATCATTTTCGCCTAGACAAATATGCGACCACAATGCTGATCTCACATCGTGAGGATCGTTTATCATCGCATTGTGACAAAAGGAGAACTCCTCAAATCCTTTGATATACATTTCATGGTATCTTTAAGGATAAGGTGATGAAGGAATAAGTGCAAAGTTTTATTTTTCATGTCTTATGAATATTCTGTGTTTCAGGGGAAATAACGACCCATGAACCACTCGACCGGGAAGTTCGTGCCGTTCACGAACTCGTCCTGGAAGCTAGAGACCAAGGAATGCCATCTCGAGCAGCGAGAGTACCGCTCCGTGTGACAGTGTTAGACGTGAACGACAACTCTCCGGAAATCGTTGATCCTCAGGGAGACGTGGTGAGCGTTCGCGAGGAGCAACCACCCGGGACGGAAGTAGCAAGGGTCCGAGCATTGGATACGGATCGCGGCGAGAACGCTTCGATCACCTACAGTATCCTAAAAGGTGAGTTAGTCATGGCTGTCAGTTAGACGCGGCACCGATATTACGACCTCAAATTGTTAATTTACGATAGTCTTTTCAATTGAACTTTCAACACTTCGTCTAACCCGGATGATGAACCGTGTCGAACGCCAAGATGAACGCGTGTAATGAGCCGATCGCCGATTGTCGGTCCAACGAACAGAAGCGGGAACCGAACGACGACTATCCAACTCGGACAAAACATGATTGCCTCACGCAAACTCCTACTTCATAGTCCATGTCTACCTCGGAAACTACTCCACGTGTAAAAATCGTTTTCGCCACACCTCTTTGTGTCGAAATATTCTCATTTTGTATTTTATCCACTCGTCTTACAACTCCTCAAAGACTAAACAACTTTTCAAACAATTTTGCGGACAGATTCAATACCGAATTTTAGCCAAATCGATATTTTCTTTTACACCGTTCTGAATAGAATTCAAATAAAAAGATACTTCGATAATGAATGATGGAACGTGGAGTAAACTGTAAGGCGTATAGAAAAATGTTTTACGGCATGGGATCAGTAAATAAAATTACAGTATTACCGGTAGATTTGTCACAGGGTCTAATTCGATCGGACGCGTATATACGCTACGGCAATACATCAATTTACCGAATTTATCAAACGTGATTTAAAATAGCTAGAAGATTTGTTGGCGAAGAGATATGTAGACGTTGATTGATTCGGCTAGATTTTTGTTAAATTTCGCTTTGATTACAGATCGTGACTCCGACGGTTACAATGTCTTCACCATTGACCCCACCACCGGTATGATTAGGACCAAGGCGGTCCTCGACCACGAAGAACGCAACGTCTATCGTGTGTCCGTGAAGGCCAGTGACGCCGGTCGACCACCCAGACATAGTGTCAGGGCACTACGTGTCGAGGTTTTAGCTCTTGCCGACAACAGGCCAACATTTACAAGCAGTAGTCTGACATTCACGGTGAGAAATTCCCACCAAAATTAATGATTACCATATTTTTTATAGTTTTCGAATGAGTCAAAAATCCCATAACTTTCGCTAATCGCATATCGTAGGTCCGCGAAGACGCTACCATTGGGTACATGGTGGGCTCGGTATCGGGAGCTGGACCAAGCGGAAGAGTCGCTTATACCCTGGACTCGTTGACGCCGATTAGTAAGTTTCCAGCTTTCGACGTGGACCGTGGTTCCGGCCAATTGGTAGTCGCACATTCCTTGGATCGTGAAAATATCAGCGAGTACCACCTGGAGATTCGAGCTCTGGATACAACTTCGATAGGAAATCCTCAGAGCATAGCAGTATCGGTAAAAATAATCATCGAGGATGCGAACGACAACGCACCCCGGTGGCCTTTGGACCCGATAACGGTAAGGGTGTCCGAAAACGCGGTGATCGGATCGACGATTTACAACTTGACAGCAACCGATCTCGACAACGGGGCGAACGGTGATCTCCGATACAGTTTAGTCGCTGAACTACCTGGCGCCGGAAATTTTGCAGTCGATTCATTGACCGGCGCTCTAACGTTGGCTCGATCTCTTGATCGCGAAGAAAGAGCCGAGTACACCCTAGTTCTCAAAGCTTCCGATCGAGCTCCTCCGGCTGAACAACTTACGGCTACAGTCACAGCCCGGATTATCGTCCTTGACGAAAATGACAACGATCCAGTATTCGTCTCGCCTGATAATCCGCGCATCGCCGTCACCGACGACCTTCAACCAGGTCAGTTCAAACACATTTTTATTCACGTTTTCATTTCTTCCTGATGCCAAGGTGCGATGAAATCACGAAAAATCCCTCGTTCAATGACCAAGAGGTTTCAATCTTCTCCATTATGTTCCTCAGGTGCTCCTTTGGTGAGAGTCGTCGCCGTTGACAAAGACACCGGGGACAACGGTCGAGTTTCTTACATAATCACTTCCGGCAATGAAGCAGGACGATTTTCGGTCGGCTATGACTCAGGGATCGTCACTTTAGCCAGACCGATTACTGGTACAGCGGAACTTGAGATAACTGCAAACGATCACGGGACACCGCCTAGAAAATCTTCCCTCAGACTCTATCTTATAGCCGCTGGTCACGCCGCTGGACCTCCCAGACTTCTACTAGCTAATCCAGTCGCAAGGATATCCGAAGATGCTCAAGTCGGAACATCCGTCGCTTCGATCGCTGGTCCTGCTATGGCTGATCAAGGTAAGAAAACAATGTTAACGTTAAGGAGCAACTGGAGCACTTAACGTTTAATACGACAACTGGTACCTGGACGACATTGTCTTTCTGCTAGCAACACGTTTAGCCATATCCTTTGTCCCCGTTCTCGTAAGCGGTTATTGTTTCGGTAGACTTGAGCATAAACTTCTATAGACTAGGCGAATGTCAATTTAGCGGGGTACACGGTCTGCCGGACTTGGGACTTGGGACTTAGGACTTAGGACTTCGGACTTGGTACCCGATGGTGAAGCTCGGTGTGCCGTGAGACTAAAATTATAGTCGACCGTTGGTTCACGGTCCAGACTAGGTACCGGAGGCTCGTATCCGCAAAGTAAACTCGGCGCACCTATGCACGAGATAATCAGGGTGCGCACGGCAGATGCCCCAGCTAGTTAATAGGAAAGTTCTGCTATGAAAATACCTCGAATAATTGCATTGAATCTTCCAAGGGGCAAGCATTATAGTAAATCTAGCAAAATGACTCGAACCACGACTATATAGAGAAAGTCGTGCGTGGAAGGTACACGTGCCTGGTACAGGCCACCTACTACCTCAACTTATTTGTCTTTCATGCAAGGGATTCCAGCCTGTACAATGTTCCCAGGGAACTATACGAACCTGTCATCCTGAATTAAGTTTAATGCTACCACCATACGGTGTTTTACACATATAGCAATAACATATCGTGAGGTTGAAGAACCGACTTTTCAAAAGCTGAGTAACTTAGGGAAATTTAGTTCTTTTTTTTTTTTTTTTTTATTCAGGGTACGAGATAAGTAACTATATGAAATGCGTTAACACCAAGCTTGCCATATTCTCTTAGGCACCAATGAGAGCTAGTCTTTAGAATACTTACTCCTGCGGTAGTCTTTGGTGAGAAGAAACTAGGGGCCGGTGGACTGCCGTTGAGCAGGAACAATGGCCGCGTATATCATCGTGCCACCGGTCGCCGCTGTACGCGTAGGCAAATCACCACCCTACATCCACCGGCACTACTACGACCACCGCGCTGATGTCAACCGTACCAACACGCGGATGCTGCGCTTTGTCTAAACCCGCTAAAAAATCACAACAGCTAAACGTCTCCCCATGGAATTTGAGAATCGAATGCATTAACCGTACGAGAAAGAGATAGAAAATAAGCGTAGTTTAGCTGCGAGACAGTCCTTTATCATATACCCGGTGGACAGAAAATAATTTATATACCAAAATACGAAACTTAGATTTTTTTTCATCGTTTAAAAAAATAGACCGAGATCTCAGAGACCGGATACCTAAAAACTATCGAGTAAATTTGGGGATACATTGTTGTGGTGATTGTACTCGTTTTATCTTGTTCATCGTACCCGTAGTTTGTCCTCGAATGTATATTCTAGAAATATATTCCGCTTACACCTGACAGGAGTGGTCGAATTAGGGGCAGTGTTCTTATAGAGCTCGATAAACTCGGGATTTTTGCTCTTTCTCATACTCATTCTCGCGAGTTATTTTGAAACTCTTACAGGTCCTGGAGCTTTGGGTATCGATAACTTACGACCCCGGTCAGTATTCTTATTTGAATCTCGCTGCAGATGTGATAGAAAAAGATAAAGATAAAGATAAAAAGAGATACACTTCAGTGCTGTAAACATCGGCAAGTATTTACCAAAGGTGTGGTAAAGGTAAAGAGGAAGGACACGTACCAATTCGGTTTTGCTCAGATCTTTTCGTGCCGGTGTCCTGCTGCAGAGACCAACTTGGTCGCTGTTGTGTCGGTGGCGACGACAACGACCTGGGCCATCATTGGCTTACAAGGTTGCAACGCGAAGATGCGCCGGATCGGATTTCGGCGCGAGCGTTACTCGCCGCATTACCATAATTTATCCAAAAATGTATTCACTAAATTGTATGCCGAAACGTTTCCTCGCGCGAACCCTGAGCCAACTTTACGAGCAAGTTTCAGGCATCGTGATTCCACTCACTACATTTTTACCCAACAGAGAGTCGATCGAATTCAGTTTTAACATTATTTTATTTTTTTTCGTATTTTTAGTTTTTATTTTACTCTCTATTTATTTTCCCAGGCAACGTCACCTTCAATATTCCTGCCGGACTTGCTTCGGACAAGTTTTCTGTCTCACACCACGGTCTCGTCACTCTTCGAGGTACCTTAGACCGCGAAATTACTGGCCATTATTCTGTCCCCATCTTGGCGACGTCGAGCAAACTCTTGGATCTAACAACCCTGGAAGTTCACGTCCTCGACGAGAACGATAACCCTCCAGTATTCAAGTCGGGGTCATGCTACACCCTTGCGATTCCCGAAAACGAGGAACTATCTGTCGTTCATACTATAGTAGCTGGTGATGCGGATGAAGGAAAAAATGGAGAAATATTTTACAGCATAGTCGGTGAGAAACTAGTTTCAAATATTCTCATAATTAATATAGATGGGTCAGATCTTCTGTGAATTATTCATAATATATTTATTCAAATTTCAGGTGGTAACGTGGGGTCAAAATTCAACCTTGATCCTGTTACGGGAGCCTTGTCCTGTGCGAATCTCGACAGAGAAACCATATCCAAATACGTGCTGACTATTTCGGCTAAGGATAAGGGTCGACCCAGTCTTGAAGCGAGGTGTAATATGACGGTCTTCGTTATCGACCTCAACGATAACGCTCCTACATTCATCCAAAACCAATACACCGAAACTCGCCCTCGTCCTTCTCCACAGAACAACGATTTCGTTAATTTTCGTATACAGAGCTATGGACAGTACGAACAAAACTACCAACCCAGCTACGTGTCCACAAGATATGTGGCAACTATATCCGAAGATGCTGCACCAGAGTCGAGCGTGATGAGTGTGAAAGCCACTGATCCTGACCAAGCAAACAATGGGAAGATCACTTACACCATGGCTGAAGAAAGCACGTGGCTTTTCAGGGTCGACAATTTGACTGGAGTTATAACTACTGCAGGGTAAGTAACAGTTAATTGTTTATTAAATTTAAATTTTCTTTAAGTATATTTCCATATATGTATTTAATACCAAATGTGTATTAATTGAACAACACTTTATTACCGGCAATATAGTGCCATATATTATTACACTGTGGAGCATATAAAGCCATAAAATAGAATGGAAGATGAAATAGTAGGTAAAGGTACTGAAAATTACGGCTAGATTATAAAATTATAGAGTCGAATGTCGAGATAAAGCCAGTACAAGTTACATATGTATAGGTATATCTAGAGAAAGAAAAAAAAGTGATACGATAAATTATTAATCCGTGAAGTTGTTTAATCCGTTCAATAAAAATTCATCGCTATAGTGTAGAATATAGGTATACCTATACCTAGATTTCCATTACGGAAACCGGAGATGGTATGGTATGGGAATCGGAATTCTGCTTCGTATAATATGAGACGAGAGGTGCTTCTCACTCAAAAATACATCGTTTTAAAAATACTAAAATTTCACGATCTACTCATAGATTTTCATTTCCTGTTTATTGAAAAATCGTACCATGCGATAAACAGAAAATAAAAAGTAAAAAGGAAACGGTGTTTCAATTTCCCTCAGACCGTAGAGATTTTTATTTTCACGTCTACGTCAATTGATTAAAATTTAGTCTATGTCATGTATTTGAAAAATCGTGTCAGTCGTGCGAATCAAATTGGTTTTCTTAGCTGCGATAAAATATAGGTATCGTTGTTTAACGTGTTCATCTTTATAAAAAGAGGGCTTAGAGATTAAAGCTGAAACGCTTGTCGCGAATGTGACAGCGGCGCTCTGGCGGTGAATCTTTGTTTATTAATCTGCATTTCTCGGTCGTCTCCGTGGTTCTCTCCATTTCTCTTTTGTCTCATTCCTTTTTCGAATCCTTTTTTTTTTTTTAGTTTCTTTTATTTTCTTCTTTTTATTTGTTGCCCCGTATATTTTCCGTCGTCCGAACTTGCGGTGCCACCCGTTGAACGGTCCGATCTTGTAGGTGGGTGGTGTGTGTAGGGCTGTATGGTTGTGCAAAGGATGCTGCACAGTGCAGGGAACAGGGAATGGCGATTTTTTTACCCCGAGAACCGTGTGTCATTTGACCGTGACAACGTGCAGCATTTCAATGCGTTATTTAAGACTGCGAAAAAGCCTGATATGCAAAACCATCTACGTCCCTTTACAATATGAAGACAGTAAAAAAAAAAAAAAAAATCACCTCTTACCGTTTAACCGAGATCATCTAGCCGAAGGTCGTTCAAAATGATTTTTTCTCTCTTTCTTTTCGTTTTTTCACCAACGACTTCTCATAATTACATCATCATCATCATCATCATCATCATCATCATCATCATCATCCAACATTGGCTACCGAACATTCTCACGATTCGGTAACGTCTTTACATTAAACGTTTTTTCATGCCCTCGGCACTTGGTCAATGAGTCTGCAGATCTAAATTTTTGAACGGTTCGCAAAAGCCGGCGGCGGGCCTTCGCTGAGCCACGGTAGCATTGTTCGGCTGTCATACAAGCCAAATAGAAGAAGTGGTTTTAAATCAGTCGGTTGGTTGGCTCGCCGGCCATCGCTGCTCTCTTCTCTTCTTTTCGCTTCTCTTCTCTTCTCTTCTTCTCTCCTCTCCTCTCCTCTTCTTCTCTTCCTATATCTCTGTCCGGCGTCTCTCTTCTCCTCGGGCATCTCTACGTCCGCCTATCCTGACCAAATCTTAAGCCCGAATGGTCCACGCGACATCTGACTGGAGGAATCTAGCGGAAAGAAGATCTACAGGCGAGTTTCTGTCCCGGCACTCGGTTGAGTTATATTTATTATTTGCATATAATTCTTCGAGAGGACCGAACCCTCTCGCGCGACCAAATCTCTGATAGTGATTTCGTGCAGGGGAAGAGTTTATTCGACGCACAGTTTTAGGCTTCGCGTTCATTGCCTTATTCGGGATTTAAGATGTAACGTTCCAGTACGTAGAGTCACCGATCAGGAGAACCGAGAGCCAGAAATCCAGCAGACTTATGGTAATGGCTAGCACGGATTTCTGATCGCTATTTGCGATTTAAACTTCCATCACCCGCTTGAACCCAACAAACTGATTCAAGCCCTACGACCATATCACAGCTTTTTATCCCAATTTTTATACCCCAATCACATCAGAATAAACAACCGTACCTACTTACTCGAAGAGGAATAAGTACGAAGTTAAAGATCACAAGGATTTCACGAAACCAAACCCTTTCAAATCGAAATCTAGTCTCACCGGAAGTCGCATTTATCACCGGCTTTCAATGCTGGTTTCAAAAGCAAAGACTCCTTGCATTCATTGGTCTAAGATCTGTGTGTCCGGGTGTATCCTAAAGCGGCGGCTTGTTCCGCAGTCGCTACTTGGCAGACTAAAAATCCGGTAACAGCAAAGTGCGGCGTCCTGTGCGGTGGCAGGCGTCCTGTTCACGTCCTGTTCACGCTACAATATGGCTGGGCAATCGCGAGCTTCGTATGTGAACTCCCTTATGGAATCCCCATTCAAAATCGCATCACATAAGCTAAATGTGGAATTAAACAGACGACATTCGACCACGCGCACTGTTTGTGTGGCTCTGTATATATCTTTTCAGATTTCAGAACCACGGTTATTCCTATAGTATATACACGAGAAAAATCATTCAAATATTTATTATAGTAAATCATTTTTTATTTTTTCTTCATATTTTCAGACCTCTCGATCGGGAGTATCAAAGCGTTTACAATTTCCTCGTGGTAGCAACTGACGGTGGAAGATATGATGCCAAAACGACATCAGTTCCAGTGCAAATCACCCTTACTGACGTGAATGACAACCGTCCAGTCTTCACTGAGTATCCATTCCTCGGTCATGTTGCGATTGGTTCACAACCAGGACGAAATATTCTCCAGGTGAAGGCGACAGATGCTGACTCGGGTGTCAACAGTGAAATCGTTTACTCATTTCCCAACGAACAAGAAAAGCCAAAATTTCGAATACACCCAAACTCTGGTATCGTGACGGCAACCTCCTCCCTCGCACAGGATAACGGAAAAGTATTTCACCTGGAAGTATTGGCCAAGGATAAAGGAAATCCATCTCATAGTGCTACAGGACTGATAGAACTTCGAGTTGGCGAAGTATCGGAGCTCTCGCCAATACTGAAGTTCCAAAATGAACCCTACGAAATTGTGATAACAGAAAATTCGCCTTCGGGTACAGAAATAATCCAAGTAACTGCAGTCAGATCGGATGGTAGACGTCAGCATATATCTTATTCAATCGGATCAGGTGATGACTACGACACGTTTTCGATAGACGAAGATTCTGGTCTGGTTAGAGTCAACGATCCAAAAAGACTAGATGCTGAATTGTGGAACAATGCAGTCCCAAAAGAAGAAGAGGACGCTAGAACCACCTGGCGCAGATCGATGGATGGTCAACAGACGAAAGAAGAACCCAGAGATTCAGCAACCCATACCTTGATCTTAGTTGCGAAAACAATTGGTCCAGAACCCTTATTAGCCTACACTAAACTTGTGGTCAAAGTATCTGACGTGAACGACAACCCTCCGATATTTACGCAAATGCAATACTCAGCTACTGTGTTGGAGGGAAATGCTAAAGGAAATTTCGTCGTCAAGGTGAGTGAAGCTCTTCAGGTTGAAGACTTTTACGGGTCTCAATTGGCTCAGATTCTTCAGCTTATAAAATTCCGTTCACTTTTAGAGATAATTCAAACCAATTTTTTTTTTTTTTTTCCTGTGCATTTAGGTCTCTGCTAGCGACGCTGACCAAGGTTTGAACAGTCGTATACTTTATCACATCGTCGACGGTAATCCGGACAACGCGTTCACCATCAGTCCACCCTACAGCGGAATTGTGAAAACAAATATCGCCCTGGATCGAGAGATTCGCGAGAAATACAGGCTCACAATAATCGCTACTGATCAGGGAAATCCACAGCTTACTGGCACCGCTGCTCTGAGCGTAAGAATCATCGACGTAAACGACAATCAGCCAACATTTCCAGAACACAGTATCATCTCGGTGTCCGAGGGTAAGTGAAGAACAATTTTCTGACCAATTTTCACATATGAATAATTTAAAAGCGGGAAAAATCAATCAATTAATAAATCTACGAGATTTTATTCGACAAGCTTTCCTGTCTTTGAGAAAGCTCAATAAAAAGATTCCATTCCTTCTGACAGTCGATCTAGAGACTACGTGATCTCCTCACATGCTAGATAAATTCTTCGAGATCCATAGGCACCGCGGAAGGCGGATGCTCTTCGCGACAGTAAAAGAGAGAGGATGAGACAAAATGTGTGTTAGAAAGAGAGAAAGAGAGAGAGAAAGAGAGAGTTAGGAGTGCTGCTCTTGAAATATAAAGTTAAGTGGTAAAGGATTTATGCCGACATTAAAGTCCAACTGTTGGGAACAATCTGCATAACTTAGCTGCCTGGACCGCTACGGTGCAAGCTCTACTCTCTGTGTGTTTCTCTCTCTCTCTCTCTTTCTTTCTCTGTTTCTCCTTCTCTCTTTCTCTCTCTATCTATACCTATATCTCTTTCATCTTTCGGTCGTTCTTTGTACTCTTTTTTTCTTGAGCCACCGATATTGTTCCCCATTGACAGATACAATTCAATGGGCCAACGTGACCCGGTGGGGACCTACGGTGGCACGATTTAACGGGCCAGTTAATATGACGTTTCTCCTTGACTCCACTTCCTGTCTGAGCGGTAAAAAAAACGGTATGCCATACCTTCGAGGTCCTTAGCCGAATTTTTTTTCAAAGGGTACGCGACCCTTATGATTGATAATTAATTTCTTATGAATACGCTGTTTTTCTTTACATTTAATTTTAATCAAACAATTTAATGATGAGACTTGATAATACTTTTGGTTCTGGATAAAATTGAAATTCAATTTTTTTTACGTTCATAATTCATTGAGGAAGTAATTCAATCCGTGTATTCTGCTGCCGTATAGCTATGTGTAATAGGGCAAGAAATACAAATGGGTTATATACCTAAGGGTTTTCGAACCCGTCAAAAAGGAAGTTATATTTACGGAACTGAACCCGGTTATACTCGGCATTCGTAAATCACTTTCAACTCCACCCAATTCTTTCGCCTTGTGTATATGAATATGAAAATGTGAATCCTTGTCTATAGGGATGCATATATGTGTATTCACGAGCCGGTCGATGCCGCCGTATAAGTTACCCGGTCAAGAAAAATAAGAACACGAAATGAACGAAGGAGAAGTTTCTTAACCGCTATCCAATCGGATTCAAGAATTCGCACGTGTCTCTTTCGCCGCTTATAAGAGTGCAACAATCACGCCTTGCAATCACAACGTAATTAAAAAGCGGTTTATAATTTCGTATATGTAGCTCGGAATCGACGACTGGAGGCTGTAACGAAATGAAATTTTTTTCACTCTTCGCTTATCCGGGGCCCCGTGATATTTGCCAAATTATTTCAAATCACTCCAAAGTCAGATTTACGCGAATAGCCAAAGGCCATATATCGCAATTGAAACCAGATACATTCGAACAAGAATATCTCTTATGCATTCAATATATTTTTCATTCGGTAACACGGGGTAAGGACTTGGACCATTGCAGCACGAATACAAAACTCTCTTTCGAGTCTCATTGCTCGATTTTTTTTTTTTTTTTTTTCGTTCGACCGGCTTATTTATTAATGTAAATTAAACGCGTTCAAATTAATTATAACGATATTGGTATTTTTTTCGTTTATTTTCACGCGGCTAAATTCCGTGCACCCCGCTCTTTCTCTCTCTTTCTCTTTCTCTTTTTCTCTTCTCTACCGGCCCCCGAGTCCATTGCATCCCATCGCATCGGTCCGTTTAGCATCCAATATTTCGGGAGTGATTATTAATAGTACCCTAATATAGGGGCCCGAACTACCTCACCAATTTATTCTGCACCCGCTCTCCTCTTCACTTCACCTTTTTAATTTCACAAGCATTCAATGCTCGATGATGGGACACCATATTCCGCAGCTGGCAATCAACGACACCAGATTAATATTAATCGGTTATACTGATTTCAACATTTCCATGCATACCTATGCATAAGACTTTAAAGATTACTTATCTATTCCAAATAACTACGACTATACCTTTTAAGTTTAATTAATTAATAACAGTTTTCTTGTGCACTGGCAACGGGATGTACATTATTTTTGGGGGGGTCCATACACACGCACACGCACACACATACACGTCGACATGCGTTTGCATGTATAAAAAATGCGGCCAGCATTGTATTAACATATGCCATATAGTATGTAATAAAAGATACCTTAGCCAAGATATCGGTAGGCATCGTCGACCGCGCGGTTTGGTGTCGATGCGGTTCAGAGAGAGAACAAAATATATGTTTAAGAAAAGAATAAAATGAGACACAAAGTTAGGGGGGTCGGGCAGTTCTCGATGGGAGAAGTGGCACGCGGGAACATTGCCCATATATTATAAACGGCTGTTAATGTCCAAATCGATTTTGGAATATGCGGCCCCCTGCGTGCAATGCAGACCCAAAACTTCCTCTCTTAGCTTGTCGTCGTCGAATCTTTGCATCGAGGTTCTTATATCTGCCTTACAGCAACACCAATAATAAACCGAGAGTCAAGGAAGCCGACGTTTTTGATGAAAACAATTTTTCTATTTATGTACACAATTTTTTACTTTTATTTTTTATTTCTTCTTCTTTTCTTTTTACTTTACACTACGGAGTGTTAGCCAATTTGATATCAACTGTACTGCTTTGACACATACTTTCAGACCCTCTCTTTGACTATAGCAGCGAAAGAAGATTGAAAGATTGAATGAAACGATACGACGAATTCAATGCATGTTAAGTAACTTACGCATCCGCGAGCTAACACATGGCAATGCGAAAGAAAATGAAACTGCAATCTTTTGCAACGCAATGTATTTTGCATTCGTTCCCTCATACCCGGCCAGTTTCACAATGCGATATGTCGGAAACAATCAGACACTGACAATACCTGCAAAGTGGTTGGATAATGCAACCAGCTTCTAGTTTATACTCAAAGATACACATAACTCATGCATATCAAACAGAGATTTAAATTCACTAAAAGGTAACTACACTCTACGCAGGATATAATGATTGAACGAAAACATGATGGAATTAATTCTTCATAACTGTGCTGAAGTCTAAAGTATAATTCCGCAAAACCCAGACCGCAAGAAACTTGAACCGTTTTCATATTTCCCATCCAATATGTCGTTACAATTGTCACATCTTATCTTACCAATTTCTAAAATTCAATGTGTTCGCTTTTCAGGTAGCGAGGTAGGAACCGTATTGACAATGATCACAGCCAACGACGTTGACAGTTCACCAGCCTTGGTTTATCAGTTCGGTAACATCACACGCCCTGGTCCATTCAGCATAGATCGATACAGTGGCAAAGTAGTACTACGGAAAAAACTTGACGCAGAAACGCAGCCGGAATACAGCCTCAGGGTAATGGCCAGTGACAGCATCCACGAGGCATCTACTGAACTCACCGTCAGAGTTACCGATCTGAACGACAATGCTCCAGAATTCCAGCAGGCTGCCTACTCGGCTTCACTTCCAGGTTGGTTTTTTCATTCGGTTTTTTTATTTTTATTTTTTTGTCATTTTTTTGCCTCCGTCTTTATATTCAAATCGTATTTTTCTACCGGATTTCGGTCTTCATTCAAGACGATATATTAACGGCGACGACACTCGACACTCGACGCCTCGAAGATTTGCGAAACTTTCGATCCGGCTCAGCTCAATTATGTAGACGGGGGATTACGTTATTGTATGTTGCCGTTGCTCAGCGGTGGCCTGCCGGATTGTGTCGCACCAACCTGTCCAACGATTTGATTTTTTGCCATCCAACGCGGAGATGCAATTTCGCAATAATCGGTGTCACGCGCTATATATCTCACTCTGTCGCGGCCGCGGACGGCCCAGGCCGGTTCTTCCTCAATCATTCCTTTCTTGGTTCCTTACCACGCTGCACCGCGACTTCCCACTGCCGCTAACTATAGCCCGGATATCATCCCAACTTTTGGGAGTCAATTCGCACCTTCATCCACGAATTTCATAAATTCAGGGGCTTAGGGTTCACACATAAAATTTCTAAGTTTATATGATCATTCTTTGAGAATAAGAATTAGCGCATTAGTTAGGGAAAGTGAAGATGAAAGAGATGGTCTTCGTTAGTCCTAAACTGAAATTTACACCCGGCGAAGATAATACGTGTGAAAAAATAACGAATGATGAAAATGAGTGAGAAATGGAGAAAAAGAGAAACGAGAGGTTGGCGTTCGCGATTTAAACTCACCGGCGAGTGCGAGCGAGAAAAGATGACCGGGCAATGCTAGCCGAAGAGAGAATACGTCCCACATAAATAAGTCCCGCGACACCGCGTTTGTGAAGCTTGAGAGCCGCCTCTGAGGACGCGAGTAGGTACCTACTTCCCCAGCCACACGATTGTTTAAGACGGTTTAAAGCTTATTAAAAATATACAGACGTACGGCATCGTAGCTGGCTTATAATGGTAATTTAAAGAGGTATAAGAACTTCCCACTTATACACCAGCTTAAGAGCCGGTAGCCGGATAAATTTGTTTCATCATAAGCGGGGAACATAGTTTTCATAAACTTGAAAAGTAAGACAAATATGAAAAAAATTCCAAAAGAGGACAGATCTTGTGTATCCAAATAGATGTGGATATAAACGCCCACGTTTCTTCGTTCAAAAGTTAAAATGTAGATATATTTGTGCACCTATCTAACTTACGTGAAACTGCAGTTAGCGTAAAGATTGTTCAGCTCAAACGCGAGAAGATTGCGAGTAGATGTACGTATGTATACATACATACATACATACATACATACATGCATACCCTACCTACAAATGTATTATAATAATTCTTCCTTTTACGGGGAATTAAATGTTTATGCTCTAAGAAATTCACTTTAATGAACTGCACAAACGTCGGTGCTGGTGGGTGCTCTCTTCCACACGATTCCGTTCCCCATTGCGAGGCACAGCGCGGTGCCGGACACGGGGACCACAAATCGTTCGCGACCCGACAACGAATGGCGTTGTGCATCGATAATTTATGGAAAATGTTCCGGGGTCGTGGCAGTCCGGGGACGACTAAACGGGCCCAAAAAGGGGGTCGGGTATAGGTACAGCTATGTATTTATATTATTTCCCCTACACTCATACAGAACCCGACGTCTTCGTCAGTAAAATTAGATACTGCAACGAAAACAATACTCATTAAAAATATTCATGTATCACAGTTAGTAGTAGATGTAGAGAAGGAATTAGGGAATGGAACGAGAAAACACGAATCAAGTTTGTAGAAAAATAGAAAAAAAAAAAAGGAAAACTGTGCGACGAATTATACCTACAGCAATTTGGCAATAGCCTGCGTTCGGTACGGATATCAAAGTATATACGAGTCAATCGCATGCATCTTTGTGAATTTTGTTAACGTTATAGAATTTCGTTTTGCGAAGAATTGCTATAAAAATTGGGGGATATAAAGGTTTAGCTGGAAATCGTTATTCATAGGCGGTCTTACTCAACTCGTAATTATTCCATCTGTCTTGGTGAATTCTTGGGAAGTACGGGCTCAGCCCTCATCTCATCCTCGAGGACCATCTACGTAGCTTATTTCAGAGCCGTTTGGCTCGGCGGGGCCTGGTTGGCACATTAATGCCGAGTTATCCAACGATTTGAAACGCATCGGAATGATTTTTGTGCACCACGCCGGCCGCAGCCCTTCGCTCCGCACCGTGCCGTGCCGCGATTTATACAACTGGTTATTATTTCATACTTCCGTTCAGTTGGTGTCAGGACAGCTTATCCTCCGGGGCTGGTCTCGCCAGGTCTGTTTGTCCTCCCAAGCCTCGCCCGGCAACGCTATACAGCTCTACGTTCGAGTGAAAACAAGAAAAAAAAATTGAGAATAAAAAATAAGCGAAAAATACTTCAGCCCAGCACATCCCATCTTCAATATGAAGAGAGCTTCTCATATATGAAACGTATTTACACGGGGTGGTCCGTTATACACTACGCGGAAGATCATCACGATGAATATAAATAATATACTTGCAAAAATGCAAACAAAAAAAGGGGGAATTATTTGAACGATTTCAAATACGATCTAAAATGACAACAATCACTGTTTTTGTATTTTTATTCATCTTCTTTTGAGGATTTTAACTTCTTGTACTGCGTCTGCGAATAGCATATTAATTTCAATCCCAGCTATGAGGCGTTTAATTAGTAAACTCGACGTCGCTATTTCATTACTTGTTCAAGAGACTTTCGCCATGCTGTCAGACACCCGGCATGAAAAGGTCATTGCTAATCCAGCAGAATATTAAATCAGACTCATAGTGATTAATTAATTTGGGCGCTCAGCGTATAATGTATACGTAAAGGAATTATAAAGCTAGAAAGGTGATTAACAAAGTGCATATCATCAACTAACACGTTTTTGCTCAATGAGTGTCCCAGGATATGTAATGGGCTTTGAAAAAGCAATGAATAAAAAATTCCTGCGAGTATTTATACACACTATATATATACCTACATATATGTACATCATATATACATATATCGATAAATGTTCATTCGTTCTTATTCTTGTTATTCTAGATGGTCGAGGTGAGATACAAGAGGTCCTAGCGGTCAACGCAACGGACAAAGATCTCTCCGAGGAAAACTCCAGAGTTCGGTATAACCTGGTTAGTCCGGTCAAGGGATTCAGCGTTCATCCAGAGACGGGTATAGTGTCAGTGAACAGAACCGCACTTCCTAGGCCTTTGCCAAAGGAGGAAAAACTCGCAATAGTCGCCCAGGACTCTGGAAAACCATCATTGTCTTCCGTCTGTGTGGTAATCGTGAGGCTAAGTACTTTGAAGAGTTCTCAGCCCGGCAAAGAGTTCCGAATAAACGTTAAGGAGAATACAGAACGAGGTGCAACACTGATGCGATTATCGGACATCGATTTGATAGACGGAAACGTAATATCCGGGGACGAGAACGGTCTCTTTGAAATTTCTCGCGGTAAATTAATCCTGGCTAAGAATCTCGACAGAGAAATGAAAGACCGTTATATTCTGAGATTGGGATCAAGGAGCGAAAATTCTTCGGCATCCGTTGTTATCGTGAACGTTGAAGATGTTAACGACAATTACCCTGAATTTGATCATAAACTTTACGAAGTTGCAATCAAGGAAGACGCCGAAAAGGGAAGCACAGTCGCAGTTGTTAGAGCCAAGGATTATGACCAGCCTGGTACGCCAGCCGCTACCATCACATACGACATTACTTCCGGCAATGACGCGGGTCTATTCCGTGTCGAAAAGGCATCCGGTGTCGTACTAGTCAATGCTACTCTGGACTGCGATCTTGGACCAGAAGTTCACGTGCTGGTAGTAATGGCCTGCGACCTAGACCGATCAAGGCCACTCTGTGCGCTAACGAGACTGCGAATACACCTTGAAGATGTTAACGACAACTCCCCGAGGTTCCCGGTTTCTGAGTACCTCGAATTTGTTGGTGAAAACGAGCCGGTTGGTACGCGAATTTTCACAGCAAGAGCAACGGACTTAGATCGCGGTATCTTCGGGGCTTTGAACTACTCTATAGTCTCTGCTGCCGCTTCTGGCTTCTCTGACATCGACGACTCCTGGAGACTTTTCGCAGTCGATTCTAAGTCCGGTCTAGTTTCTACAAGGGCTGTATTCGACTACGAGCAAAGAAACCGCTATGCTTTTACTCTATGGGCTACCGATACTGGCGGTAGAACTGCGGCCGTTCGTGTACGCGTCGAAATCGACTCAAGGGACGAATTCTACCCGCAGTTTACGGAAAGGATGTACAAATTCGCTATTAGGAATACCCTCATTCTACCTGGTGCCGTTATTGGGCACGTGACAGCTACTGACCGGGACAAAGGCCCGGATGGACGTGTAGTTTATCAGCTAACATCACAGCATCCATATTTCAAACTCAACAGAACAACCGGTGCTTTGATAGTCAAACAAAAGCTCATAAACGTAGCTGAGGAATCACGACTTGTAGTTTCCGCCAGTTCAGGGCGACAAGGGTCCCTCTCGAACATGACAGTCGTGGAGATTTCTATCGACGAATCTGCCGCAGATATTGGCTCAAATATGGCTGTTGCAGCTGCTGGTGGTCTCGCCGATTGGGCATTAGGACTTTTGATCGCTTTACTGTTGGTGGTCGTAGCTTTTGGTGGAATATTCTTGTTCCTTCACGTGCGAAATCGCAGACACAAAAAAGGTGCGAAACCTGGCTTGAACGGCGAAAGCACAGTCACCACTTCGAACAGCTACGTTGATCCTAGCGCTTTCGATACTATACCGATCCGAAGCGGAGGTACAACCAGCCAGTTCGCACCACCAAAATACGACGAGATCCCACCGTACGGTACTTCCGGTCAATCGGCACAGCAACAAGCAACTTCTGAACTTTCCGGAAGCGATCAGTCAGGATCTTCCGGTCGGGGATCGGCCGAAGATGACGGCGAAGACGAGGAAATAAGAATGATCAACGAAGGACAACAGACCGGAGATTCTGCCAGTGATCTTTCAGTTCACAACACTCAAGAGTACCTCGCGAGACTTGGTATCGTTGATCCTCCGACTGGGACGCCTAGAAGACCACCGGAAGCCCTGCCTTTGGACAGTCTGCATCTCTTCGAGGATGAGACATCGACTGAGGCGGACATAGCGACGTTAATTTATGGGAAAATCAGCGAAGCTGGACGTCCAACGTCTGGCCTTGAGGCACCACAACCTTCGATGAACGGGTCGTTGAGCTCGATAGTTCATTCTGAAGAGGAACTGACCGGTTCCTACAACTGGGATTATCTGCTCGACTGGGGACCCCAGTATCAGCCACTGGCTCACGTCTTCGGTGAGATTGCGAGGCTCAAGGACGACGCGGCTAGTGTACAGAGCGGAAATTCTGGTAGCAGTAAAGGAAAACCAGTCCATAAAGCCCCGCCACCTCCGCTACTAACTTCTGTAGCACCAAGATCACTCGCGGCCCCAGCACTTGCCAGAGGAATTGTACCTAGATCACCAATCAGTCATGATGGTTCGACTTTTCCTTCGGCAGCACTAAGTCCTAGCTTCTCGCCATCGCTCTCTCCTTTGGCGACGAGAAGCCCTAGCATAAGTCCACTAGTTCCTCCGGGGGCTCAAAGGTCGAATCAAGGTCCACCCAGAGGTATGCCAGTCGCTGATTCGGAATTGAGGATTTAATGGTAAGGAAAATATCGCCGAAGAAGAATAATAAGTTAATAGGGTAAAGTTTACAATTGTTTTTCCTTATCTTCGATACGAACTGAACGTGAGGTACGAATCTGCGATAATTTTTATTCCAGTTTTTGGGTTTGTGGTATTATATATTATAAAACTTGTGCGACAAAAACTATAGTTTACTTTATTTTATTGTGAATTCGTGTCGTAGTTCTCAGCGATCGTGTAAGTTTGTAATAACGTTATGTAAATATTATAATAAAACGACTGAATGATATAATAGGACTTAGGAATATCAATTTATCGACGCGAAAATTTCATCGGGTAGGAATAAGTAAATGGCGTACATTGTGATTTGAGTCGTGAGAATAACTCAAAAGTTGGTATACTCAGTATTTTGTAAAGCTTAAATAAATATATATTTAAAAGTGGCCATATATATATATATATATATATATATATAGGACGCTAATCAAGAGTCTTGTCCGTCCAAATAACTATATAATAATATACAGTTGTTTGTTTTTACGGTGAGTAATATAAATCAGCGGTTGAATAAATATTCTTGCCTGAATGCAGCCACTTTTCTATAATATGTGTACATTATAAAAACTATTACTATTAAATAAGGAAATTATGATTAATAAGTGTAAAATGTAAAATAATTAAGAATATTATATTATATTATATTATATATTATATTATATTATATTATATTATATGTGAACGAGGAATATGCGAAATGTAGGTATTGTTGATCGTTTAACGGAGGAGACCGCAAGAATGAAATTAATGAAATTGTATATAATTATAATAATAAATTGAATGATGATATCCATAATTGAGAAGATATTTAAACGACGCTATACTATAAGAGACTATTGTAGCTTTACGAATGTGGTCAAGTTGTATAAATATTCCGAGTTTAAGTAGCCCTGTATATATACATTAGTTATTTTGTTATAATCAAAAAATAGACTGCCACTTTATAGCTGGTCTGGTTTCACTGTGTTTAGTTATTCGATATTATAATAATTAATTAATTGAATAGAAGACAAAAATAGAAAAAGAAAAACAATACAAACAAAGAAATAATTAATTGCGACAATGACGAGTCTACTGTGTATGTGATTGTTATAGCCTAACGAAAGTATAAGTTAAATTATTATTGAACATAGGGAAACCGTCCTGTTATACAGGGTGGTCCATTTTAATTTACGCAGGCGAATATCTCGAAAACTAACAGTTATACAAGAAAAAGTTTCATACAAAACTTAAAGGGTTTCGAGGGGGAAAGATAATGTTGATATGTGTTGACTTGTGGACTTCGCCAATTCCGAGATTTCGCAAGTAACTTCCGATTTTAGATAGGGAACACATGTTTTGGTTGGGGGCAGCTGATAGCGAGATCAAAGACTCATTCAAATACGGAAGCAAAAAAAAATTAGAAAAAAAAAAAAATTTGCAAAACAAATGGAAAAAAAATTTTCGCGAATTTTTTCTTTCAAAAGATTGTTTACTTGTCCCTAGCCTTCGAACACATTAATTGTTTATCACTCTAGCTTAAAATATTTCTCGCCAATTTTGAAATTGGAAAGTTTGAATGTACCAGATTAGTAAAAAAAATGCGTAGATCAATAACACACAGCTTATTTCGGACTCAGGAGTGATAAAAAATGAATGTGTTTGAAAGCTAGAGACAATAAACGATCTTTTGCAAAAAAAAAAAAATTCGCGAAATTTTTTTTTCCAATTTTTTTTTCAAATTTTTTTTTTTCCAATTTTTTTTGCTTCCGTATTTGAATGAGACTTTGATCTCGCTATCAGCTGCCCCCAACCAAAACATGTGTTCCCTATCTAAAATCCGAAGTTACTTGCGAAATCTCGGAATTGGCGAAGTCCACAAGTCAACACATATCAACATTATCTTTCCCCCTCGAAACCCTTTAAGTTTTGTATGAAACTTTTTCTTTTATAACTGTTAGTTTTCGAGATATTCGCCTGCGTAAATTAAAATGGACCACCCTGTACATATTTCTTAATAATATCCACGAACGAACTGATTTGAATCGTGGTATTCTTGAAAACTCTCTTTCGTTCTTTTATACAATATAATATACGTCAATTTATAAATACGCACGCAGGCTATAGTAGATTTCAAATTTTCAAATTATGTATTTTTATGTAAAATGACAAACCATGATGCGCGTTGACATGGATTATTATCTTGAAATTCGCTAAAAACTAAGATATCACTCCCATTCCCTACCTTCTTCCCCCTCTGCATATTATATTTTGTATAAAATATTTTCCCTCCTGTACAAAAATGGTTTTCATTTTTTTTTTCATATTTTTTTTTTTATTCTAAACGAAACTGCCACTATTGTGGGATTAATAAATGAATTTTGTAACAAAATTATTATAAACGAAATTTATTTTCCTACCGCACCATTAAATCCTGTATTTACTTCTATTTATTTAAAATTCTCGCACACCGTGCGTAAAGCATTTAGCTTTGAGCACAGTGATTGGAAGAAAATCTTTGCTATTCGCACAGGATTACAGCTTCACGACTTATAGACTTAAAGTAATCAGTTGTTTACTAACAATTACACTTGGCAGTGCTCGGACGGCTGGGCCAATGTATCAAACAGCAGACGCTGTGATTATTTTTTTTTTTTACACCTTCTGGTCTATCTCTTCTTCAGAATGTAGCCTAGGCGCTGTGTGCAGTAGACCTTCTGTTGGTCAATCGTACACATCGTTATATACGTAATAAATTTACCTTTAATTATTTTGGAACTTGGTTATTTATGGACCCGTCCACCGATTTCGGATATCGACACGAAACCACTATCTTTAGGTCGAACTTCTCACGACTCGGTTGAAAAAATAATATGTGCAACGCGTGCGAAGCAGGTAATATTCGACTCGTGTGATTATCGCCCTCGCTTCGCCCGGGCGATAAAATTCACACTCATCGAAAATCACCTGCTTTACGCACTCGTCACACAATCTACTATTACTTCATTGAAACGATGGTCAGAAAATTAAAGACAATTTTAAAACGATACTAATCACATATAGTATATTTCAGTCTCAAAAATGATACATCAACAAAAATTTATAAAAATATCATCAGATGTGTAGTTGTTGTGAAACAATAATATATGCTTATGTCAAACGTGGGAGGATTCGTCCCCGTTATCTGCTGCCATGGCTTCTCGATTTTCGTAAGCCCAAAAGCCATGAAATTCTATCAAGATGCTAACCATTGTATCTCCCTGTCCACTGAAACGGGAATCAGTAGAAAAATCGTTAGACTACAATTGCAACGAACTATGCATTGATTCAATACTGAAAACTGAAAGAGTGTAAAGTTGTGCACACAGATTACTCCAAAGTATAAGAATCTCCTTATTACCAAGATAGAAGATCTTGTAGTGTGATCCTGCAGGGATCAGCCGGTTTTACCATGTCGAATATTTCGTCTTTCACATCCTCAAAACTCACTGGCTCCTGCCCATGCATTGTCATTTGCTCCTGGATTGCCTGAGAGAAGAAATGAATATAATTTATTGATTATTATCATGCGGTAGTGAAGTTTCTAAATAAAAGAATCGATATTTTAATATAACTGAAATAAAATTAGGTATATAGTGATCATAATAATGAAGAGACATCAACCAACTCTAAAAAAGTAATTAAGACAAAACGTGTCCAGGAATCCACGGTTATTAATATCCAGAATACGGAATAGGTAATGAAGACTTTGTGGCTCGTGACGATTTTCTAAAGCCAGAACGAAATCCAGGTAAGTTTTGTAGTCCATCTCACCCTCGTATGTTAAACACTCCTGGAATACCCTCTCAAGGAAAACTCCTGTGAGTGTGCCAGTGCCATATCTTGAGTGAATAGAATAATCGGTAAAAACCTTATGTACGATGATCAAATGAACAAATACTTGAGTCATTTCGAAAGATAGAAAAAAAAAAGAATCTTCTTTTGTTATTCAATTCTAATGATTACCCAGAAAGTTCTTCTTTGTTAAGCATTCCGTTATGATCTCTATCGAGATTGAGATACTGCCCATAAACTTTAAGAGCTGAAGGAGCAGAGAACCAGTTAGCTTCTTGGAGATCTTTTGGCAGATCTTCGTCTCTGAGCTCTAAAAGATCGTCGAGGAAACTGCAAGCTAGAATATCCTGTATTCTAACTCTTCCAGTTCTCAACGGGTCTAAGAAAAATAGGAATTTTCTCACCGCAGTACACACGTAAAAGGAATGGAAAGACTTCTCCAATCCTTCGAGCTGTGGTAATGTCGGAATCAATTCCAAAATATAATTCTCCAAGTCCTAGTAACAATTGATCATTATCAGCGTTTCATATGGTCATCAATTGACAACATTATAAATTATATTCATATGATTGAAAAGAGTGGAAGATTCTATGAAGATAATATAGTAATCTTAGAATGCTTTATATCTAGTGGATTAACTTGAATCTGAAATGACCAAAAAGGGTCTTCTACCCTCCATAACATGACGATGATAATTGTACATAAGATCTTACAGACTCTCTGAGATATCCTTGTCCGGTAACATCATAGAGAGAAAGACCGATCCTAGTTTGATGTAGCCAGACCTTTCTCATAACGTAATTAAACAGTGCCATTATACTGATGCGTCCGTGCGGATCGCCTTGTTGTAATTTAGCAAAAACAACAGCTGTGAAATAAGGGGCACATTTGTGGCCGGCTAGAGCACCTGCTTTTTTAAAATCTTCATAATTTATCAATTGCTCTTCTCCTGATAGAGGGGGACTATGATGCTTGTCCAAAAGAACCCAAAGGGCTTTTAGCTCGTTGTTATCTAACAATTGACGAGATCTTTTTTGTAGGAATAAGGCACGCGTTTCTTCACGTAATTTTTGTGGAAGTATTTCATCTTCTTTTGGGAGCTAGAAATTTATTGCGATTTTTTTAAATCGATAAACGGCGAAATTCTGTTCGTCATGATATTCCGAATTTATTATTTTGTGATTCTTCGGTTTTTTCAGTAGGATTCGATTATGTTTCGATGAATATTCATAAGATAACGGTTATCTGTGATTATTTATTATAACTTAAGTGAAAATTGCGATAATATCATACCTTGAAATAAAATTTCGGGATAACTTTATAGGTTAGGTCTTTGTCTTCGGCTTTCGTGCCTTTCCATTCTTTGTAAATTTTTTTAAACAAATCATCCTCTTTCCTCTCAAGTTCTTCTACCTCACTTACGTCGGCTGTGGATTTATATTATTATTAAGAGAAGCAATTTTACGGGCTAAGTGGATTATGTGAATCGTTTTGTTTTGTTATGACGTGGTTTTTCATTCAACTTTTAGTAGTATTATACATTACGTTTATTTGCCAGTGCACATTTACTCAACAACTCAGTCAATTCCATATTTTCGTTGGTTCTTTTTTTTGATTGTTTATTGTTTCACCGAAGTTTAAAGCGGACGAACATTTAAAAACATAAATAATAACAACACAACGATATAAGTTGCCTGCACTCGGCGTGTGTGTGAGTTCTGACGTCTCTCTACTCATTTATGGTAAGAGTAGAGCTCTTCTTAAATACAACATGCGCCGAGGTGCTCCGTGAGTAAAATAGGCAACGCTACCCTTTTGTAGCGACATTCAGTCAACGTGCTATATCATTGACTCGCAATGTTTGCTACCGAAAAGGGGATTCCCTCACAGATGCGAATTTCGTCGTCAATTATTTAGTTGTCCATTGACTAATTATTCTACAAATCACGACGAGATTCCTAAGAAAGATATTTTTTATATTATATTGAATAATAAAAGATCAGTTTCAAAGGATCACAGTTTTCAAAATCTAGAAAAAGAAACTTCTACTATCACTCCCTGAATCTCGTCTTTCGAAAGCGAGTTCTTCGACGCCAGGCTACATTTAGCGTGACTCGTAACCCAACTACTTGAGTTTACGGTATAGACATTATTTCCTGGCTCAATGAACAACTGACTCGTAATTACGTGGAAGTTGCATGCTTTCAAGTAAACTACTCTTTTCCAATAGAACCTCTTTATTTTGTGAAATACAAGTTTATCATGCTCTTCAAAGTTGCGAACTTATTATGGTCACATCGTTACTGCGGGTTACGTCTTTGCCATTACGATATTATTGATTGGTATATTGTGGCTGTTTTTTTGATGGCTGTTCATGTGATGGCCGTTGGCTCAATGGCTGTTGCGATGATGGCTGTGGTTGATGTAGGTTCTATAGCAATCGATATACTGATGATTATAATCATGCTTATTGACAAAATCCATAAAAAAAGCTGCCCCGAGCATTACAACCATATCCTATGCAGCACGTTACCTCTGGCTCTTGCATGTATCTGCTTGAGGTTTCAGACACACACTGCAATAAGAAAGAATCACTAATTAACCCTCGGAATGTTGTTAACAAAATCTAACGAAAGTTGAATACACTTCTACATCAAAAATGCATCAAAAATGCATCCTGAAAGCATACGTGATCCAGGTGATGCTCATTGTACATCAGGCGAAAAATACATGCATGGTATTTTTCTGGACATAGCATATAAAAACTTCAGTTTATTCATAGATGCATCTTTTCTTTTATACGTACAGGTGATCCAGACCCCGCGCAACGAACTATGCTTCCTATGCGTTGGCTCATCGCAAGCGATGCAAGACACAGCAATCCAAGGAGGTGAATCAACGTAACTTTCGACATCTTCGGGTTGGATATGATTGAGATGGTCACCTGGGCAATTGTCAATGAAATTTATTTCACCTGAATGACAATGAAATTTCAATACTTCAAAACACGATAATATCGACTATCGAGTTATCCTCTAACCATATTCTCTAACCATTTCCTCTTGTTACAAATATGTTGCAGTATGGTACTTATGAGCTTACAGTAAGCAATGAAGATAACGGTGAATAATCGTTTAGATTGGACTTCTTAGGTTCCTGCATTTGTGTTTATTACAACATTACGATATTACGTGAGTATACACAGCTCGCATTTTTCTAAACTTTGATATCCAGTTGAAACATTTCGTTTATCCAATCTTTCGGTGTGTGCGGAAAAAATTAATCGAATAAAAATCAGATTTCCGAACCGGTTGGGTGTACGAAAGAAGGAAAATGAGAGGTCTTTGACTTGAAATTATTCAAAGATAGATTTCTAGTAAAGTGCAGAGAGAACGATCAGCAGTTATGATAGAAGTGATATCTTTTGTAATTGAATAATTCGACTAAAAATATTGACTTGAAACAAATACATGTGTAAATATATAATAATAATAAAATGCTCACTTTAATAGTTGTGATTACTTCTTCTTCTCCTGAGTGAAAATGCGGCACAGAAATTCTCGCTGTAGGACCTGCTTCGGAGGTAGTGACTGATGCTTCTGACAAAGCATCTCCTGCTTTTATATGCTGAAATGAAGACGCTTTCTGTGCATGTAAGTAACATGTATTACATCATGCACCGAGAAGGGATCAGAATCGGCCACCAGTTGCCGTGCGTTTGCTCGTAGATCATTTGTTAGATTTCTCAGTAAATGTGAAGTTCTCAGAAAAAGAGAGGAATCGTTTCTTCTTGTAGAATTCCGCTGAAATTCAATTCAAACTTGATATTTATACCCCCACCTCGAATCCCTGTCGTTTCGGTAAATCATTTTCTGAATTCCAAAGAAGTCGATATGTTCCAAGTAAGTTCTCGAAAGAGTAAAAGAATCGTCTCTTTCTATACAGTCTGAAGATTTCAAAGAAATGGATATGCTACAAGTGATACCCATGCAACCTGTTGGACGATGGGATCAAGAAGAAAATTACACAGCCGGCGAACTTACCCGAAAGAGAATATCGGACGTGGGTCTCTTCAGGTACCAAAAAAGTCACCCAGGCTGACTAATACCTTCATTATATTGCTAATTATACACTTTGCATTATATTATCAATTAGTGCATATTAGACTGATTCAAAAAAATCGACTATTTTTTTGTTTTCAATTTTCGCATTGAAATACTTTCGGGGGAGGGGGGGGAGAAGATGCCTGTTGAAAGGGGAGCTCTTAATATTAATATTTAGATCTAGATTTAGATACAGCATCTAAGTTTTGAGTTTGAGAAAATTACAGTTCTTTTATATGAGTTGATTAATTTTCCAATATCAGTATTTTTTCAAGCTCATATTATACTACTTTCGGACCCTAGCTATGAAATATTTTCTCATCAGTAACATCAATTCGTCGCGTTGATACGGGGAGACAAATTCGAAACTTCAACGCATGTACTTTGCACTAACGTTCACGTGGCTTACGAGATAATTCATTATCGAATTTATGAACTCGTTAAAGATCTACGCTTATTTTTGAGAAAATGGCGCACCAAAAAAAATTCATAGGAATCGCTATCATCATGACCTTTGACAGCTGCGAATCAGATCAGTTGATTGTAGCATACTAACTGCCCGAGAATCAACATAATGTCCAAGTGAACGTCCGGAAAATTAACGACCCACGTAGTCGAGAGGTCAAGTTAACGACCGGCGTTAACTGACGCCACAAGATCAAGAATCGCTACCCTGGATTAACGGTCGACCAAGATAATGGTGTGCTTTGTATTATATCAGCCAAAGACCCAATTTAACTATGAATGTATGTCCGCAAAACAATCATTGCTGAAACATAATTCGCGATCCGATACAGATCTCGGACAGATTACTTTTCCAAGTCTATGTACCACAATACTCATCGGCCAAGTAACCATGACGCTCACCATGTATCTTTGACTCGATACTGGGGCCTCCGGCTTGCCTCTGTCTCCTCGTATACGCCAGAAACTTTGACGACAACTCGGTTTCACTCAGCTGCAAGGGATACGATACCGACGCGTAATAATATACCCAGAGGTAACATATTGTCTATAAGGTAAACCTAGGAGAGAGAGCACACTCAGTTCTTGAAAATAGCCATAAATTCTCTCTTTTTAATGACAAACCTGGAATATAGTTGATAGATCTCGAGAGAATATGTTTACCTTGGTTGAATATAGTTGACTCACCTCATAGTAGAGAAATATTTGAACAACGAGGATAAGAATTTGAAGGTTTGAAAATAAATACAAGGGTAGATTGCTGTAGGCCTAATTAGGCATCACATTTATTTTTTAAACATGGAACATAATTCAATATTGGTGATGAATTACTCCAGGGTCTCAAGTACCAGTCATAACGATTGAAATATTGAAAAATCTATTCATGCATGCAATATAGTGATACTAGCTTATTGAAATTCTTGATTCTGTTGAAAATAGTTAAAAGTTTATATCAAATTTAAAAATGGTTCAGGCAGGCTTACAAAATCAATCATAAGAAATATATTATAATAAATTTCATACAGATGTATAATCACAATTATAAATTCTTTGGTACTTAGTTGAGAATGTTTGCTTGAAAAACACATAACTTCAATCTATCCAATGTACCCTATGTTTATCTAGTTTTTATCTTCACAGGCGTTGTTCATCGAGGGAAACTAGTTCCTGCCTATCTTCAACAAATCTCTTCAAAATTCATCAGGACAGGGGATTCACACCAGGGAGTGAAGCAGTCCAAGCACCGGGGGAATGACCGCAAGTCAACTCTGCACCGCGGAGTGTTGATAGAGTAGCATAAGCAAATAGTTCGTAAGTACAGTTCCTTTTGAATCAGTTTTCATAACCCAATTATAGTTCTAGCTAATTTCCAAACTGGGAAAGTGTCAAATATGTAGTTCCCAGTGATGTACGTAATATATTATACGTATTACGATCACATCTACAATTTTCTCCAATCAAATATTCAGTGTTGTGAAAATTGTAATGAAATTTTTCTTAGATACTCGTTTCTTTCTTAATGTGTAATTGGATTTTCATCTGATACACATTACTTTGGCATTGACTTGATTCAATTACACATCACCAAAGTAATGTGTAATTGAATCAAGTTCATTACCTTTAAATAACTTGATAATTACTCTTACTCTATAATTACTTCAAATTACTTTACTTTATAATTACTTTTACCAATTGAATCGAGTTCAATTACACATTACCAAAGTATTGGGTAATTGAATAAGTAATTTCATTAAAAATGTAATCAGTGTGTTGGGCCGTCAACGCCGGGCCAATTATGTTGCACCTCATTATCATTATTAGCTTGGTTTTGAGTTTATATTATTGTTGTTATCAAGGCCCTTATCTAAAATAAAGTTTGTTTTGTTTTGACAGGCTGAACCCGAAAGACCGTTGTTGAATTCTTTAGTACGCCGATCGGCCGCTCGGGGACAGGGCTTTAAATACCTCAAAGAGGAAGAAAATCCACCAGTCCACAGAAAATCTTTGAAAGTAGAAGTTCGATTTCGGGAAAATATTAACATAAAATAAAACCTCACGTGTCCAACTATCCGCCATTTGTTTGTTTTCTCTTTTCTCATCTGCCCACCTATACTGCCGTGCTAAGCACACATGTGGTAACTGACTTTTTTGTCAAAAACGAGTTATGACTCCAAGATGGTATAATAACGATCAATAAATATTTTCATTATATTACGAACCGATCTAGTCCATTTTTTCATAATAAAATCACTCTATTAAAGTTGCGGTATCTTCGTTAAAGTTGTCAATTACTAGAACAATTAACCGTATTTATCAATAATATTAATACAACAGTAACGAGTGATATAACCTTTTATCTTTTGCATTCAAACCAAATTTTAAAATCGTTCGACTATAAATATAATTCTTAATGACTGTAAAAATTGAAAATTGAAAACTGTCAATATCTCAAGATGGCCAAAATGCGAGATACCACATTTGTGCTTAGCACGGCAGTATATCTGTCGTGAACATAGTGACTCGCAACACTGCAAATATCCATGTAATAATAAGATCGTTTATGTAATAAACATGTATTATTATAGTAAATTGGTGCATTATTGAATAAATATCTCTTGAAATTGTATCGTTGAATCATTTTTCCCTGTCCTCTCCTTGCCTATAAGTCAAAAATCATGAAAATCGCATGATTTCATAAAGAATCGAATTAGTCCGCTTTGATTTAAGAATCGAATTAGTCCGCCTCACCATATGCAACCCGCATGCCATTCGTGTAAACGACAGGGTCCATGTTAATTTTTGTTGCCTATTTGGTGTTTTCCGATGGCCTATATTCAGGCGTATTGAACTGAGGGAAAAAAGCCAGAATTCTCGGAATTCAGGTCGAAAAAAAGGTATTAAAATCACTCTGAAACAACTCGAAAAAAACGGCAAAAAAAATCCATTCAAATAACTTCTGGCAGTTGGTACCTGAATGAGGCATCAACTGCCAGAAGAAAAAGGTATCAACTGCCAGAAATCCAGAATTTTGCTGATGGCTGGCCTCTGCAGCGCCTTAACTTGATTTAATTTCAGAATCGACCAATCAGGAGGCTCCTTTTCGAGAAATTGAGCCTAAATTGGCTCAAGCAGCCTCCTGATTGGTCGATTTTCTGGAAGTTGATACCTTATCTTAAAGCGACTAAAATCGAGGTATCAACTGCCAGAAAATCGATTTCTCAAAAAAGTATCAACTGCCAGAAATCCGACTTCTTAGAAAAGTATCAACTGCCAGAAATCCGACTCCTTAAATAAGGTATCAACTGCCAGAACCTTTTTTTCGACCTTTTTTCTGAATTACTACAATACGCCTGAATATAGGCAATCGGAAAACACCAAATAGGCAACAAAAATTAACATGGACCCTGTCGTTTACACGAATGGCATGCGGGTTGCATATGGTAAGGCGGACTAATTCGATTCTTTATGAAATCATGCGATTTTCATGATTTTCGACTTATAGGCAAGGAGAGGACAGGGGAAAATGATTCAACGATACAATTTCAAGAGATATTTATTCAATAATGCGCCAATTTACTATAATAATACATGTTTACATAAACGATTACATAAACGAATAATACATGTTTGCATAAACGATCTTATTATTACATGGATACTTGCAGTGTTGCGAGTCACTATGTTCACGACAGATATAGGCCGTGGGCAGATGAGAAAAGAGAAAACAAACAAATGGCGGATAGTTGGACACGTGAGGTTTTATTTTATGTTAATATTTTCCCGAAATCGAACTTCTACTTTCAAAGATTTTCTGTGGACTGGTGGATTTTCTTCCTCGTTGAGGTATTTAAAGCCCTGTCCCCGAGCGGCCGATCGGCGTACTGAAGAATTCAACAACGGTCTTTCGAGTTCAACCTGTCAAAACAAAACAAACTTTATTTTAGATAAGGGCCTTAATAACAACAATAATATAAACTTAAAACCAAGCTAATAATGATAATAAGGTGCAACATAATTGGCCCGGCGTTGACGGCCCAACACACTGATTACATTTTTAATGAAATTACTTATTCAATTACCCAATACTTTGGTAATGTGTAATTGAACTCGATTTATTTGACGTAATTGTAGAAGTTATTCAAAGTAATTATAAAGTAAAGTAATTTAAAGTAATTATAGAGTAAGAGTAATTATAAAGTTCTTACCAAAGTAATGTGTAATTATATGAAAATTCAATTACACATTACGAAAGTAACGAGTATTTAAGAAAAATTTCATTACAATTTTCACAATACTGAATATTTGATTGGAGAAAATTGTAGATGTGATCGTTATACGTATAATATATTACGTACATCACTGGAAACTACATATTTGACACTTTCCCAGTTTGGAAATTAGCTAGAACTATAATTGGGCTGTAATAAAACTATTATTATACTCTAAACACGACGATAATACATACATATACGTACGAAGGTATATTTCACAGAATGCCGAGTACAATGTTGGAAGCAGATAATTTTAATATCAGCCTCGTCAAAAACAACGAGCTGTTTATATTTATTCTCCAGACGACTATACGAATAGAGAACAGAGTCATTATTTTCCCCACAGTTTTCATCAACAATAATACTGTAACAACGTAATTTCACCACGAGAATAATAAAATAATTCATAGTTGTTGTTAAGACATACATAAATGAGACTCTTCAATTCATGGATCTCTAAATACGCATACGGTAATGGTTCATCCAACTTTCCCAATCTTTCCCAGTCTTCTCTTCCCAATACAACTAGTTTAAACAAATAAGAAACATTATTGGTCGAGATAATGAGAGACATTAGAACCTTCAGGTCGTGTGATTAAAAAAAAATCAATTTCTAAAGCGATCCAGATTTCTATTCGCAAGAAGCACGTTTGGGGATATATTTATTCATTTACTTAACTGCTTAACGATATATCGAACCACGCTGGATGAAGGGGACTCCCTCATTGTGTTTCCGGTATTTCCTCATTTCGTTACCAGATGTCAGCCTTCGCAATCTTCGTATTGACTAACTGTTTAGTTAGACAGCAAAGAACAGCGATATTACGTTGCCATCCTGATGAATCGTATGACAGATGGTATGTGACAGTAGGAGTAACGTGATTCCAAAACAAACCAATTGAACAAGCAAACGGTCACAGCGTGAAACATTGAAGGTTAGTTTTACAACTAATCTATTTTGTTCAGATCTTGTTTTAAACAATACGTTGACCGATTTCGTCATTTTTTACTCACCGAGAATAACTCGTTATGACACAAACAAAAACAACCGTTTTTTATTTTGTTTTTTCTTAACAAATCATCCTACTCGAAGCTATAGCGAAATGGTATCTCAGTATGATAATCCCCAAATTCCAATGTTTTTATCATCAAGAATTTTGACCAAAGAACCTCTGTATCCAACAAACATAAATCTGTACGAATAAAGTATCAAAAAATTCAACTTGAAGGACCAAGACTGATGAAAACCCATGCTTTATTATGGGCGAATCTTTTCTTTGATAAATCACCCTCGATGGGTACTTCATGTACCTAATTTATCCTAATTCTCATTAAAATAACCACCTGTGATTTTATGTTGAATTACTCATGCCCTTTCCTGAAGTCCTAACAATAAATCAAGTTATACTTTTCTATTTTAGTTGACAACAATTGGCTTAAAACTTTAAGATGTTTCTGACAGGATTTCATTGTCTGGTTTTTCGTCTACGTCTTCTCCCAATAGTCTTTCGATAACGGAAAACTGCCAAGGTTCAATTAATTCAGTTGATTACTATAACATTGGATTTAGCTGCTGCAGCTGTACATTGCAGTCTAAAAATGTGTATTTAGTTTCAGATGATATAGACGATTCAACAGTGACTACATGGGAATAAAATGAAAACATGATTTCTCAACATAAAATAATTTTCTTAAGTCATTGCATTAAACATACCAGCTTTTGGTACAAAAATTTTGACTCGTGCTGTTTATGTTTATACACTGAACACAATTTCCACTGATTCTATTTTTATATCACTTCATGTAAGCCGGTATTATGGTACATTGATTCTACGATTTTCAAAGTCTAAAGTCGACCGGAAATTAGCATTTGGCACAATTACCAAAGCCTATTAAAAGTTGGGCTTTGGCCAAAACCATTATTTCTTACAGTAAGACTTTTTCCACGTTTATATTAGATCAAAAACTACTTGGTCTCTTAGTACATCTGGTCATATATCATATATTCCTTTATTTCTGTGTATGATAAGCTCCTAGATGTATGATATAGTATAGTAATGATCAAGCACAACTACATAATGCAGATATTTTACGCTCTAGTTAAAATCAATCTGTATGCATGTGTATGTTTTTAAATTATGACTATATTACTCAGTTGGTAAAAAGAAATGAGGTTGTAGATATGTCCATACCGTAAAATAATGCGTGAAAGATCACATCGAAATAAATGTTTTTTTCTTGAAAAGAAAAGAAAAAAATCTGTTTCCGGATTCTTTTTCCACCAATTTCCCTTTCTTGAATTTTTGTTTTTTCTTGTTTTATTTTTATCACGCTAGTGATGTACTTATTGCAATAAGAAATGATTTATGCGACCTTTGCTATCAGTGTATTTGGTTTTTATACTTAGTATCCTCCCCATTGTCCGATTTATGAGATTAATCGCTTGCATCGTCGGTGCAAAGTGCGATAAAGACTTTTCCTCAGAGTTGTAAATAACGACAAGTTTTCCTTGAAATCAAGTTCTTTTTGCTGGCTTCGTTGGAACTTTTTTTTTTATGACTTTCGAGTAAAAAAAAAAACTATCGCCGATCTATATCTCGGATAAATTTACGTCCGAGCTTTACCTATTCAACGCAATTCATTTTAATTATCGAATTGCGGAATATTATATACGTAGCCCTCTGTTTAAGGTCATATTAATTCTCTAAAATCCTCACCGGAATGAGGCTAGATGCTGTAATTGCAGGGTCGTCGTTCATTACGCGCAAGTCATAATAATCCACACTCTGCATTACCATATGAATTACTTCTCTCTTTCTCTCTATCTGTAAAACCATTGTAATTGAAATGCACACGTTTTTCATAAAATACTTGTGCTAGCATTGTTTGGATTGCGAAAAAAAAAAAAGAAGGAAGATAATTAACTACCCGCATATTAAAATGCGGTGAGATGAGATGTATGATCGCGGGAGTAGAAGCAGAGGCGCAAACACACTTCAGAATATTAAGGTCTGAATTCAGTGATATTGAAGGGCTAGCAGGCCTCAGAATTCAGGTCATACAGAATTATCTAGCATATCCGGTATAACGGTTGGCAAAGTATGGTATACTTGGATGAGTCAGTGGCGGAAGAATACTGCGCATCTTTATATCAGCTTGATCCTTTTTCCTTATTTGCTTCGAATTGTAAAACGCATTTCGCATCGATAGAAACATCAAGGTTAAAAGATGGTCTAAATTCGGTCCAAAATAATCGTATGATATTTGCCAGTTATAATACACTGAATTGAAAGTGATAGAATCCATACAGAACACACGTGTTCCATATGTACATCAAACCTCTTATAATGAACGACCCAATTTCTCAATATGAGACTATATGCTCTTTGCTTAGGATTTTTTTTTCTTTTAATCTCACCAAAAACCCACTACCATTCCTCTTCAATTGAAAATTCCGCGAGCTTGAACGTTTGTTAATTCGATATTCGCACTTTCGCCACCAACTGATCGGGCCAATTGCACGAGTAAGTGAAACGACCTCACAGCTCGTCATTTTTTACTGCCAACATTCCTGATGCATGGATATCCTAGGCCATTACCTGATTGTGGATACAAACACAACGTCATTGTTCACTTCATGGTTATCCGTAGACGAAAATAATCTCGAAAACTATACTTTTTTAACATCGTCACCTAAGCCAACAATCATCGACACTACCACCGGGTTGGGATTCGTCTGCAGAAAGCACGGCTTGTTCATCGTAGACTTAGTCGCGACCACCCGAACTTCAATGGCTTATAGTAGGAGGCCTAGTGGAGATATCAGGCTGATTTTTTTTCGTACGTGTAAAGCGAAGCTTCGACTTTACAAATATCTATCATGATTTGCTCTGAGGTGTTCCCCCAGGTCAGGACCAGGTCGACCGTCACTCAAGGTGTGGTCGCTGTCAAGACGCACGCTTCGCGGAGTTGGATTTTTTCGAAGGATCTGTTATCCTGGTCGATCTAAACAGTTATGGAAATGGTAGAGGATAGTTCGTAGTACCTAGTGACGAAGTACGATCGACAAGACTCAAATAGTCATTGTGAAATAGTCGACGGAAGCCGTCCAGACAGTGTCGTGCGCGGGAACGTCGCCGAGCGCACCGCGTGAAACGTGCGCGCGGCCTTTCTCCATGGTCCGCGCTTTTCTATACTACCAAAGTGTTGATCTGATTTTTCACGAGTATCAACCTATTGGTGAGATCGTACAAGTCATTGCAAACCAGTGTATTTTTACTTTTCATTCTGTCGAGTATCAAGCAATAATTTTCGTAAATCAGCGTAATTGTTTTTCGTAATTTTACCACGTAAAACAATCTTTTGCCGAAATGGGAGACAAAGTAGCTTCACCAGCGGTCGTCGCCAGCCCAGCGGCGAACAGTCCAGCTGTTCAAGCCGTACCAGCGAAAAAGGCTGCTGCCGCATCACCGAAATCGAAGAAGCCTCGCTCAAAACCAGCTCACCCACGTACATCAGAGATGGTAAACGCGGCTATCACCAGCTTGAAGGAACGCGGTGGCTCGTCGCTTCAGGCGATCAAAAAGTACATCACAGCTACGTACAAAATAGACGCCGAGAAACAGGCTCCTTTCATCAAGAGGTACTTGAAGACTGCGGTAACAAACGGAATCTTGGTGCAAACCAAGGGCAAGGGAGCATCTGGTTCATTCAAGATTGCAAACGCGAAGACAGACGCCCCGAAACCGAAGCCGAAAGTACAACGTGCCGCCGCAAAACCAGCTGCGCCAAAGAAAGCGGCCGTTGCCAAGAGCCCGAAGAAGCCAGCTGCTGCAAAGAAAGTAGTAGCCGCTGCCAAGAAACCAGTAGCTGCTGCGGAGAAAAGAAAAGCCGCAAAAGTCCCCGATGTCAAACCACCAAAAGTAAAGGCTCCGTCAAAGGCGAAGAAGGCCGCAAAATCACCGACACGCAAGCCAAAAGCTCCGAAGCCAAAGAAGGTGGCTCCAGCTCCAAAAACCGCGAAAGCAGCACCCAAGAAAACTGTAGCACCGAAGAAAAAGTGAGCAGTTACAACATCACATCAACAACAACAGCAAATCACAGGAAAATAATTCAAACGGCCCTTATCAGGGCCATCAATTGATTTCTAAGCAACTGAATCGATCTCTTTAATGCATACTCTTTTCTTACAGCTAAATAATTTCAATCCCACTAGAGATTCTATAGCCAAGAAACACTTGCAAATAGTAAAGTTATTTCTTCTAAGCAGGTAATTAGCCAGAAGAATATTAAACTTAATTTTCTGTGAAAATTTAGAGTATCGTAAAGGCACTTGCGTTCATATTGAACCGCAGCTTTTCCTTGAAGGATTATAATTATACACCTGGGTCTTCGGTATAGAAGTCATTCCTCAAATCCTAACGGGATTATTGTCCCGTATACCTGTTGGAGTCCTTAGGTCAGGTAGGCTTTGGTTACGCAACATTACTTCGGGGCCAGGCTATTCTCATGCATAGGGCGAGTGAATAATGAAGGCATTGTTCCAAAATTCTAAGGAAATGAACCGGGTTGTCAGCTGGCCTAATTCTTTTTTTTTTTTTTTCATCCTGACAGCTGCGCCAGTGGCTAAAGTTCTGTTCAACAGCTTACGTAACATATTATATTATAGATTTATTAATGCACAGGCCAATAATTACTGCATGTACTTAGTGTGTATGGGGTACCGGTTCGACAGATGGATTTTACCATTGAATCACAGACGTTAATATTATTCGATAGTCAGCACGATCTACGCTGTTTTCTTGTGGCTATTTCTTTTATTATGGAGCATATTTTGAATTTGAATTGGATTCTATTTTCTATTTTTATGGAGCCAGCTAGACAGCAATGGAATGATATGATTACAAAATAAGAGTTATTTTCCGTCCACTTTCAATTGAGAGCAAAAGGCAATTTAGAATAAAACAAAAGGACGTTGGTCTTACTGTTTTAGTAACGTTAGGGATTATGTTAAACAAAATTATCCCAAGTCTTCACCGAATCAAATGGAAGATTGTATGGCATTTTTTCTTAATCTCCATATGTTGGTCAAGTAGAGTAACTCAAAATAATGAGATCGTATTTTTTATTTGTCATTAAAAATGATAAATGCGGATCTTATACGCAATTGAATTTAATCGATCTTACGTCATAATGGGTTGACGTCATGATATTTTATCTTTCCAGCTGTTCACTGTTGTGATAACTTCACAATTTTTGTTCAATTGAATATGACCGAACTCATTTTCAGAAAAATAAATATATAACATGTAGAACTTCAATTCTGGAATCTCGAGAAAGATAATTATGACAGGCTTTATTTTAAATCAAAATGAAAAATCCTGGCTACTGAGAGTATGAACTCCTCAGTTTTTCTCTATTCATTGAGAAAACATGTAATACCGTTGGATCGTGATAATCGGAATAGTTCTCAGCGTTATAGAAAATATTTTGTGGCCCTGAAAAGGGCCGTTTGTGGTAGTTGATTGTCAGATGTGATGAATCAAGCACGTTCGCCACGAATGCGGCGCGCTAGCTGAATGTCTTTCGGCATGATGGTTACTCGTTTAGCATGAATAGCGCACAAGTTCGTGTCCTCAAATAGACCGACTAGATAGGCTTCGCTTGCTTCCTGGAGAGCCATGACGGCTGAGCTCTGGAAACGCAAGTCGGTCTTGAAATCCTGAGCAATTTCACGTACTAGTCGCTGGAAGGGAAGCTTGCGGATCAAGAGTTCAGTGCTTTTCTGGTAACGACGAATTTCACGAAGAGCAACGGTTCCCGGACGGTAACGATGTGGTTTCTTAACTCCTCCGGTAGCCGGAGCACTCTTTCGGGCTGCCTTCGTTGCCAATTGTTTACGCGGTGCCTTGCCACCAGTAGACTTTCGAGCGGTTTGCTTGGTACGAGCCATGTTTCGTAAATTCTTCAGAAGATTGATCGAAGTATACTGAACAGAGTTCCGTGCGTTAATAACTTGAGTCCTGGAGAGAGCTCCGGTTTTAACAGCTGGCTGCAAACCTTCCGCCCTTCCGATTGGCTCGAGGACTGGTAGTGGGGAGAGGTCTCAAGAAAATATATAAATGCTGCGCACATCGGTGTTAGCACTCAGTCTCATCGTATCTCTCTAGCAGTCAGCTAGAGAATATACAGTTGTTCTTATTGCAAATTTAACTCATCAACAAGCACCATGACCGGTCGCGGTAAGGGAGGAAAGGGATTGGGAAAAGGAGGAGCAAAGCGGCATAGAAAAGTGTTGCGTGATAACATCCAGGGAATCACTAAACCAGCTATTCGTCGTCTGGCTCGTCGTGGTGGCGTCAAACGTATCTCAGGTCTGATCTATGAAGAAACTCGAGGTGTTCTGAAGGTGTTTCTAGAAAACGTCATCCGTGATGCTGTAACGTACACTGAGCACGCCAAAAGGAAGACTGTAACCGCTATGGATGTCGTATACGCTCTGAAACGCCAAGGACGTACTCTCTACGGTTTCGGAGGTTAATCTATCACCACCGCCCCTTCTCAACCAACAAAAATCGGCCCTTTTCAGGGCCACGAATCAATATCGAAAAAGAACGAATAATACTTTGCTTGAAATACCATTTATTACTAAACGCTGTCTTGTAACGCCAGATATTCTAGAAGATTCTCTTCGTTAAGTAGAAGGCAGTCTTAAGGTGGCTCGATGAAATCCTAATAGTATAGGTAGAATAGATGTGGAACGACGATGTCGAAGATAAGGTATGCTGGAAAAAGAAATAAGAATAGAGAAGCCTACGGATACAGCAGACTGTTCGAAAAAAAGGCTAAAGAAAAGACAAATGTATGAAGCCAACATAAGATTAGGATAGGACCAGACTAGTCAAATGAAACACAAAATGCATTATGATAATTAAAGTATATGAAATTGAAGATGTCTAAGTCTATATTCCAAAACATAAAACCATGTATAGTAACAGAAAGAATAAAATTATTATTACTATTATTATTACCGCTCTTCGATATATTATCCGTTCAAATCATAAGTACAAAAGATTCTTGGAACAGCCAAGCCCACTGCTAGCGTAACATAGCAACGCCCTTATACAATCTGACGGCGTTACCCCTGCATCTGTCCCTTTGTACAGGGTTCATTTCAAAAGTTCGTTATTCATGGATTTTTTGTCTTCATTAATTTCTATTCCTATACAGTCTGAATTTCACTAGTATATTTGTGTGTATGTGTTTTGGATGTCTGGCGTTTTGCTTTTTTCTCTATAATATTGTATGTTTTTATAGGTGATATATTGAGAAAAAATCGTATTACTAGTTCTTATGCAGGGCCAGTATACCTGCGGTTGAAATAGGGTCTATCCCTTTCTAGAACCCTCGTGTCTCCACTCGCTTTCAGGTAGTTTCTTTGAATAGTTTGCATCGGTGGAAAACCCCTGCTTCACGAGAGATCTCCAGGCAACACCAGGCAAGTATTTAGACACGTCTCAAAAACATTGACTTTCATTACTAGGATGGCAATGGATAGTAGCCATATGGATTTCATCAGTTTGCAGTACTCTATTCATTTGCTTTCAGGAAACTATTGCTATTGAATAATTGCCGTAGTTGTTTTTATAATAAATTGTAAAGCTATCGAAGAACTTTTGGGTGGATGAATTTTCGATCGATTCGGTAAGTTTATTGACCTTATACGCGAGGCGCATGCGTGGACACGGAGGTAGTCGGTCGATGTTCTTTGAATTGATGATACTATCCTACATCATTGTGAAGCATCACCGACGCGATGTATTCGTGCTAAAGCCCGCCTGCGTACCTAACCAAGCAAACAAAAAAAGAACTGCACTTTAGCTGCTTACGCAGTGAATTTCTGCTTCGAGATAAGCTGCATTCTTCTTTCGAGTCTCGATGCTGAACACCACTATCGTTGAAGCATTTCTATTCAAGAATTTTATAGATTAATTCCACGCGCCAAGTATACTCCGAAACGAAGTATTATACTGAAAACATCAGATAGCGCAAAATGCTGACGTGTCTAAAGTACTACATACGCTCGAAATAATGCACACGCCATACGGTATTGTAGTTTCGTCATGTATAGCGACTGGTAGATACCTACACACAAAATAGACGCAACGTGGGAGGGGATCTTTTCTATATATTTAACTAGGCCTCCAATGTCGTAGTTATAGCTTTGCTTTGAAATTTTGTAGCAACTAGAGACCAAAAAACGAGACGAGACTCGAAAGAATCAACAGACACGTAATGCAAGGCCTGAATCTTATATTTTTTTTCTCTACCGCTCGCCTCCGGGATCTAGAAGCGTCCTAATGCATTTAGGCGGGAATTTTCGACCCCTATACAATAGGCATGTCGGTGGGATTATACCTAGCATAGGCATTCACAAAGAGCAGCTGCTGGAAGCAGCGGAGAGGAAACCAGTTTCCTGGCTTCGCTTTTCCGCTCAGAACGTAGCTTTGTGGCTTACCATTCGTGGACGATAGATATCAAAGAAAAAATATTCAATAAGGCAGCCGAGAAGTGAATATAAATCAGTCTGTTAAGATTTCCGAACGTTTTTTAGGATTTTAAGACTCGTTTTCATAAGAATTCTAGACTATTCAAAATATTTTCGGAATTGGTTGTACTATATGGATTAGAAAGGAGAGAAATTTGAAGTTCATAATCATACATCGAAATGTTTCAAGGCTTTCAAGGTTTATGAAAAATTTCAGACTTTCCAGACTTGTGAGGACGGTAATAAATAATTCGTATCGTGAGAGTGTCGTTCGATCAATAAGCGAGAATAATTTGGTGGCCCTTAAAAGGGCCGATATTATGGAGTGTGTTGGTAAGTTGATGCTTTACGCCTTCTTCTCGGTTTTCTTGGGCAAAAGGACTGCCTGGATATTGGGCAGAACTCCACCTTGAGCAATTGTGACTCCAGAAAGCAGTTTGTTCAATTCTTCGTCATTGCGTATGGCCAGTTGCAAATGACGAGGGATAATCCTGGTCTTTTTGTTGTCACGGGCCGCATTTCCTGCCAATTCCAATACTTCAGCAGCCAAATACTCCATAACTGCAGCTAGGTAGACAGGGGCTCCGGCACCAACACGCTCAGCGTAGTTGCCTTTACGTAAAAGTCGGTGAATACGACCGACTGGAAACTGAAGTCCTGCACGGCTTGACCTGGACTTTGCCTTTCCCTTAACTTTGCCTCCTTTACCGCGACCAGACATAATTGTATGGATTTGTTTGACTTCTAGAAGTGATCAACGAGCTTACTACTTTCGTAGTTGTAGCAGAAGTGTGAACGTGAAACGGCCGAGCTAGATCTTTATAGTAGTCGAAGACCGTGCCGCGGCGCATCGAGCGTAACCAGCTTCGAGCGGCCGCTTCTGATTGGCCCGGCTTTAGGGTCTTCGCACCATATAAATATCCCACGAGAGCATCGGTTCAGTCACAACGCTCTCGACCGTCTTAGGATACAGAAGTCATTGAATTGTTTTACTAATTAACAATGCCACCGAAGACTAGCGGTAAAGCTGCGAAGAAGGCCGGCAAGGCCCAGAAGAACATCTCAAAGGGTGACAAGAAGAAGAAACGCAAGAGGAAGGAAAGCTACGCAATCTACATCTACAAGGTGTTGAAGCAAGTCCATCCAGACACTGGTATTTCCAGCAAAGCCATGAGCATCATGAACAGCTTCGTCAATGATATCTTCGAACGTATCGCTGCTGAATCATCACGACTAGCCCATTACAACAAACGATCTACCATCACCTCTCGGGAGATCCAAACCGCTGTAAGACTGCTACTTCCTGGTGAATTGGCTAAGCACGCCGTCAGTGAAGGCACCAAGGCTGTAACTAAATACACCAGCTCTAAGTGAGCAGCTCCCTATTCGACATCCATCGGCCCTTTTAAGGGCCACCAATCGCTATCTAACAAAAGAACATTCGAAACTTGCAGGAGCTACCAAATAATTAGCTGAATAAAACTCCGAATCGCAGTTTCATTATTTTCATTTATTTATATGCTGCTACGAAACTTTATTTGCAACAGTAATCACATATGTAATGTATGTATAACAATTTGTATGAACGAGATAGATTATCAACTAATAATTTAACAATACTTCAATTAACAATAAATTAGTTTGAGGTACAAGTTAGTGATAAAATTTGCATTTAAAATCTATCATTCTAGCACATTATCTACAGTGATAGCTTTAGGCAATTTACTGCAATAGCATCTCCTTTATACCTATTTAATTGTCTCAATAAATGTAGCTTAGGTTGTGTACTATGTGTTGTATGTAATTCATATAGTGTACAAATGTTCAGTAATAATGCTTCCTGTAGACCTTTTGTTGGATTTCTGACAACAGCACTTTCTAATAAATGTACAGCGGCTTGAAGTTGTCCATTGTATAGCAAGCATACGGCCATATTGTTGATTAACATGATATTAGCTGGTTCCAAAGCTGAGGCTTTTTTAAAGCAGCTATAGGCTTCTTGAAATGCGTTTTGGGCCACAGCCATCAAGCCTCGGTCGGTTAATTCTCTAGGATTTGAAGGATTTTGAAAATTTTCTTTGCCATCAGCGAACTGTTTCTCTGCTGCTGAAACATCTCCAAGTAAAAGAAGAACTCTGCCGATAGCTGATTTTAGTATTTGCTTTTGCTCTGGATTCCAATCTGTGTTATCACTCAAGCTTTCCAAAATATCAACTGCTAAAATATAATTTTTCAGCGTCAAAGCACAATTTACAATGGATATTAATACTCTCGACTCTCTACCGATCCATAATCTGATCGCATCCTCTCTTTCCGGAGCTGTTAATTTCATGCGTCCGCCGTCTTCACCCAATCCTTTTTGCAAATTTTTTACAATTTGTTTAACCGTTGATAATACTTTGTGCAAATTGTCCAAAGCAGCTCTTGGCTTGTTACAATAAGCAGGTATTTCTGCCAGAAGTAATCTAAATGCAAAACAAGCCATAGAACCAGGTCTGGTTCCATAAAGTTCTGGATAAAATGTGAAAAACATATCAGGTTTATCCAAATTCCCAAATGGTTTCGACTCATTCTCAAGTACTTCAACGTGTTTTAATTTAGCTAATAGCGCAAGCCTCGTAAACCACAATTGTAAAGAATGTGGCGTATGTTTACTGGGATGATTAATCTTCCCAAATCCTTGTCCATAAATGGCTAGTAGTCTTCCAGTCAGATTAATCGCTGCTCTATAACACCCAGTCTGAATCAGATTCCTCAATCCACGTTCATCTTGAGTAACATCAGATGCAGTTAAGACATTGCGATGAATATTCTCTTCTTCACCCAGGAAGTGGATAGCAGCTTCTTTAGTTGTATCAGCTAGATCTCCTTGCAACGTCAGTCCTGGCATGGTGAGATTTTCTCTATCAGGAAAATTGCTCCCTGGAGTTGAGGTCGCTATCGATGCTAAAACCTTTCGAGTTTGATCTGAAGGAATCCAAGCATCTCTGTGTACGTCACTTGCTGTAACGTGGTCAGAAACTTGTTCAGATTCACTTGTAGTATCAGACATACTATTCTCAAGGAATTTATTAGACGAGCACATCAAAAAGGAATCAAATACAGGCCGAGGGCTAACAGACGGTTGTGGTTTTTCAACAGCATCTTGCTTATCTGGAGGTACAATTTCGTCAAATATTGTAAGTGTTGTATTGCTGAAGTAACGCCCTAAGCCAGAATCAGATGATTTTGAATCATCGGAGAGTGCTGCAAGGTTGTCTGTTAGTTGAAACACTGCACTATCATCAGCCATTATCCGATATACTTTAGTAATGAGTTAAATAGTATGTTGATTGATTCACTTATGTTATGATCCGAAATTGTCTGCACAAATTACTTCGCTTGTTGTTAATATAGTGGACTACTTTTAGACTATTGAAACTTAAGTATATATTGTATACACGAGACGTCACAATCAGCTGTCCGAACTCGCGGGAGATGGAAATCCTCACAGAACTGTAGAAGTAGTGGCGCTAATGGCGAGCGGAATACTTGACGAACTTTTAACTAGTATGGCGTTATTATCGTGGGAGCTTGAATTCCATGAAAGATTGAATAAATTTATGCGAGGTATAGGAACCATTGGCTTGGTTGCATCAGAATAAGAAAAAACTATTCAACATTATAATGAATTATACTTACACTTCGAAATTCTTACTCGTAATTCCGATGCTAAACGGACGCCAGGAAGAATGCAAGATGGAGTCGCGAACGCGACAGTACAATCGAAATCTCTTTCATCGGTCAATATAAACAAAATATTAGATGTTTTTATCCCTGCTACCTTTTTATAGACTTTTTACAGTAGCCAGAAAGTGAAGATAACTTTCAGCAGCTATAACAACGGGCAATAATTCTCGATGTGTGTGTTTCTTGTCCTATCGGACTCCTGCTGCCACCTGATTTTCTTCTCTGACGTCGAGATCAACCACCACTCGTCAAATGACTATATAAAGCAATAGCATTGGTCAGACCGAAGACAAGTATCCAATGATATCGCTTGTATCGCGTAAGAACTAAACTACAGTTTAGTAGAATCTCTATAGTTCAGTATCGTTGCCTGTTGCTCATTAGTCTGAAACTCTCAGAGGTTATTTTGCGAAGCATCAACATAACCTAAAATCGCTGATCCACGTGTTAATATTTACGATAAAATGATCGGTTAAGTTGAAATTGAAATTCTGGATCAAACACTATTCAACGACAATGAGTGATTCGGAAAAGGAGGATAATGGTCTTCCGACCAGTACAGAACCAGTGGATAACGCATGGTCTCTAAAAGTTCCTGAATTCAAAGCGCAAGATAATCCTCATCGTCTATTAGAAGAAAGTTCATTCGCCACGCTATTTCCTAAATACAGAGAACAATATCTTAGACAATGTTGGCCTCTTGTACAAAAGGCATTAAACGAACACGGGATAAAGGCTGAATTGGACCTCATAGAAGGCAGTATGACCGTTAAAACAACACGAACAACTTGGGATCCCTACATAATTATTAAAGCAAGAGACATGATTAAACTAATGTCTAGATCTGTCCCGTTTGAACAAGCAGTGAGAGTTCTTCAGGACGATATCGGTGCTGATATTATAAAGATATCATCTCTTGTTAGAAATAAAGAGAAATTTGTTAAACGAAGACAACGTTTGATAGGACCAAACGGATGCACATTAAAGTCCATTGAGTTGTTAACAAATTGTTATGTCTTGGTTCAAGGGCAAACCGTTGCTGCCTTAGGGCCTTATAAAGGACTGCAACAAGTCCGTAGGATTTGTGAAGATACTATGAAGAACATACATCCAATATACAATATTAAGGCATTGATGATTAAGCGAGAGTTGGCTAAGGATCCTAAATTGAAGAATGAAAATTGGGAAAGATTTTTGCCTAAATTTAACAGCAAAAATGTGAGCAAAAGAAAACAGCCTAAGAATAAGAAGGCCAAGAAAGAATATACGCCGTTTCCACCGGCTCAACAAGAGAGCAAAATTGATAAGCAGTTGGCTACTGGAGAATTCTTTCTTAAGGAGGAACAGAAACAAGCTAAGAAACGCAAGGAACAAGAAGCTAGACACGAGGAGGCCGCTAAGAAGAGAGTCGAGCGTAGAGCACAGGCCTTTGTTGCTCCTGAGGAAAATGTTAAAGCTAAGAATTCTGCGAAAAAAGGGGATATCAACATCGAGGAGTTTAAAAGAAAAGTTAAAAAAGGACTCAAGAAACGCGCCGCTGCTTCATAGTCTTTCTACATTTTATATTTTTATGTTTAATATAGGAATTGGAATTAATAATAAAAATAAAGAAGGCGAAGAAATCAACATGTATCTATCTTTTTATTTCGCATTGTTGGAAGACAAATTTTTTTCGACTAAAGATATTGTAATAAAGTTGTGTTGCTTTGGGTGGTTTTTTTTTTTCTTCAAGATTGAGAGAAGTTTGAATGAAATAAATGATGATTTAGATCTTTTTCTTTTGTTTTTTAATTTTTTTTTTTTTTTTTTTCTTGGAAAAAATCCTCATTTTATTAGAAAAAAATTTCTCCTATAATAATTAGCATATTTGTTTTTTTTTTTTTTTGTTCTCAATATACATTCATCATTATTATACAATACAAAGTATGGAATACATAAAACACTAGCATATGATTTATTTATTTTTATTTCTTATTTCTTATTATTTTTTATCTCATGGGTAGGAATTGATAATTGAATGATAACTCCGATCTTTTGATGGAGGTTTTAACGCTTTTTTTTACAAGTTCAGACGAATTGGGTGAATTTCACTTTGCCATTATTGTCAATCTGATTATCGTCACTCGCTGTTATAGTTCTATTTAATTTTTTCGTTCGTCACGATTTATTGTTAATAAAAATTGATTAATTTTTATTCGTAACGGTGTTATCCTTCATTTATACATTAATCCCCCTTTTTAACTTTACGGAGATGATTAAGTGGCTAGTAGCTATTCAAATGGACTGGTTACATGAACTTTAATATCATTGACTGTGTTCAACTTCCTATTGCAAGATTATTATTTTTATGTCACATTTTTCATCTTAAATACTAAAATTGCGGAAGTACGACGTTTTCATAATTTATTTACTTATATAATAATAATAATAATAATAATGTAATAACTATTATGTACAGTGAATGATTACGATATTAGATAATTATAATTTAGTATTTTTAATCAATTAGTCGCATATAAATATAATATATGCTGACAAAAATAATCAAGTCTGTAACTTTAACTTAAAATCAAAGTACCTTTATATAATAATAAAACGTGAATAGAATCAAATTTCGATCTTAAATTACTGTCTTATTCTTTAATACGTACGTATATATTATATCGTATTGTTATATTATGTAATAAATGGTGTATAACATCTTAAGTATTCGAATCGATATTATTTTCCAAATAAATACATACATCGATTTTCAGCTCTGATCAAAATTATGTCAATTGAATGCCACGAGCGAACATTTTTATAATACAAAAGCTTACATTATAAGAAACTTATGCTCAGCACTCAGCTCTAGTTTTTAAGAATCAGCATCAATCAATGATTGAAAAGTATTATTACAAAAGAATACAACTGGCTTTTATATATCGTTCGCAATATTGATGCCGCTGATTTACTTATCAATTAATTATATCGTAATTCTTTCTATTATTATTATTATTATTTTTTTTATACTTATATCTATATCGTATTTATACCCATTCTCACAACCAAGTAAAAACATATAATTCATTAGAAAAATAAACATTTGCGATCAATAAATCCATTATTATCGCATTCGCGGAAAATATCATTTGTAAACCGAGCTTAGGCGTAGGCTTAACTAAATGAAAACTCAATCTTATAACGAATAGAATTTTTCATTTAATTATGAAATACGAGAACTTATTACAATTGACTACTCGTGCGATCTGCTAAACACGAGTTACCCGGATGACCTATGTGATGTAAAATTGATAAACTGACATTATGACAATAAAAAGATATTTAAATATTATTTTTCACGAATCATTTGTAAAATTATGTATAACTCAGCGGTTTTTCGTCTACAACGTGCAGACATAATAATTACAACGTAGTTTATACGAACTCGTAATATAATCACAGTTCTAAAATAATATAATCTTACGATAGTTAAGCATATAGTCATTACATCTTGAAATATTTACATTTTTGATACTCCGAATATTTCGAATATTTTTTTTTGTTTTTGTTTTCTTATATCGTTATTTATTTATTTTTGCTCTTGGAAGATTTGTTAAATCGATTCTATTTTTCACCTCTATGATATACTACGTTTATCTAACCGGGGGTGATAACTTTATCTAAATTTTCATTTCTTTATTTCAGTTCCATTTTGGCACTCTAATCGTTTTTTTTTTTTTTTTTTAGTATTCATTGAATAGGCTATTTAATTATCATTTTAATATAATTACTCGATTTATGCCGCAGACTTTTAATCACACAATTAATCAATTAATTAATTAATCAATGTAAGATACACACGCCAGTTATTATTTCAGATTTCAGATCTAATACAATATAGGAAATCTGTTAGCACTTTTCTTCGATAATATTATTTTATATACTAAGACATAATATCTGTACACTAGCATATTTAATTATATGTAATACGTTTATAATGCATTATATCATTATTATTATTTTAAGCTACTATAATATAGTTATATATCTATCCCGCAATGAATCCAGTGGATTCCCGATTATCCTTTATTATATTTATACAGCGTGATATCAGCTCGATTAACAATTATAAATCCAAATCCGATTATATATCCGGAGGTGAGTCTTGAACTTGAACCTAATATACATAATCAGATTATTCTGACTTATTATTATTTTTCTTAAATTACAATTTTTTATTTTTTATTTTGGTGTGATCAAAAATCGACGCAGCTAATGTGAATCTGACTAATTATACATTATAGATGATTTTTTTTTTATTTTTTTTAATTTAATTTATTCATTTTTATTGATAATTCAATTTTATCACACTATGTAAAATAAATATTAGTTCATAGACGTATAATATCATCAGTTATTATTGTATAAAATCTAAACGTTTCTTTTTAGGAATGTGAATTATCTTTTTCTTCTTCTTATTCTTCTTCCTCTTGTTCTTCTTTTCTTCTTTTTTCTTTTTTTTTAATTTTCTTTATATCGCATCGGGTGATAAAAAAAAAAGAAAAAAAAGTTATTCATCGTATTCGGAAGAGACGATTTATACGACATAAATTAAACCTTCGATTTCTTAATAAAAATAAACACGGAATTATAATATGATCTACACGTTTTACGTCGTATAACAAAAAACCGATATTGTCAATGTAAAAGCAGATTAATATTCACGCAAAAAAAAAAAAAAGATTCAAAATTCAATTTTCTTGCAATATAAATTATGAGATTTTTTTTTTTTCTTCCTTTTCTATGAAATAGAAATGTTCTATTGAACGATAACTTTTTCTCCGACAACCATTTTTTATACAATTTAATAATAATCCCTAAATCTCCTTTTTATTCTTAGTTTTCGTCATCTTCTATCTATTATAATAATTCTTTAGTGCCTTATATATAATATATATCATATATAGTATAATATAATATGTACTATATATAATATATAATATATGTGGATATATACTAGAGAATGAATAATTTCATTATCGGTCGACGCTTATCGTAATCAACTAAATATTGATTAAAACTCCAACCCAGGTTAGTGATTGTGATTGTAGAGATGCCATCTCTGAGTTTCTGCACTTGAATCACATTTTTCAGCTGTTATACCCCTTTGCGCGTGATGTCTTGAGTCAACGCATACTGGTATTCGCGTATGCCGTATCAAACCACCTTCCAAATGACGCCATTTCTGGTTTTCACTACCGTCACATATTTGCATAAGAAGCGTTGTTCCTTTAGCGTATACTGGTAATGTTAGGCAAAGATCGTGGTGCTTTATCAATCCGTCTTTGGTCAAACCCCATTCCTAAAAAAAAAAACAGAAAAAGAAAAAACCATTAATAACAGAATCATCAAACTTTATATAATTTTCGAAAGAATTACATTACAGAGCGAAAGAACATCATACCTGATTTCCACCCGTATCGTGGCACGGATAAAGTCCAACGTTACCGTCAAGGAGATGCCCCATGCTATCCATACACGTTGATCCTTGTTTCAAAGATCCTCCGGGCCCACCTTCACTAGTTGGAATCGTTAATTCAGGATATACGTTCTTGAGGTACCAGCTGAACGGTTTGCAGTGAAGATTACGCTTGAGATCTAAGCGGTCTTGAATGCTGTAATTTTAGGGTCATAATTATTTATGAGTTTGAAAGTGATCATGATTCTTAATTTTTGTGTCAAAGACATATTCACGGTAATTGTATATGAGAGTAATAACTATTACATGACGTAGAGAGATTTATCACTCACTTTCCGTATGGTATATTCCTAGCAAGAGGAACAGCGTTGTAGTAATACTGCTTATAGTCGTCCATCCATACTTCGGCTGCGCGACGTGTATTCCTTGCAAAAACGTTACCGCTTCCTCCAGGGAAAGAGTACGGGTGTCGTTTCCTGAATACGTGGCCTACTCTAGAGCATGGAATGATTTCCAAACTTCCACCGCACTGCCATACGCGGAATGATATTTCTGTATGAAATATAAAACGGGTTCAGATATATGGAGTATAGAGATTGATGTATGAATTATGTGGAGTTGAGATTAAGGTGGAAATATCGTGCAAAACTAACCGAGATTTTCACCACCCCAAACGTCCATTTGGGTATCGTATTTTCCTAGAGTTTCAAAGTATGCTTTATTTATGACAAAAAGTCCTCCGGCAATCATCGGCGTCCTGATCGACGACGTCGGATCCTTTTGCCTCGCTTGACGCTCTATTTGACTCAAATATTCCCACTTGAAGACTAGACTCCAATCGAATCCACCTCTCAGGTCAGCCGATGCGCCTATCAATTTGATGGGGAAAAAAAAAAAAGATTTGAGGAGTAGAAAAAAACCAGTTCCTTCTTCGGAATGGAAAAACCACCGTTTTAAATCTTCCATATATTTGCAAGGAAGTAATTTATCGATTAATAAACTTACCGATGTACTGGAAGGTGTCCATGCTAATTACATCGATGACAGGACACACGACTCTCGTCGGGTCTTCAGCAACCCTTTCTAACAAGGGCTCAAGCCAATCAGCATTGCACTCACAATGAGAGTCGAGGAACGTAAGGACACTTGCGGTCGCAGCATCGGCGCCTCTGACTCTCGACCTCATCAGACCCTCACGTTTTTCGTTTCTGATAACCCGGACCTTGTGAATTCTCGACAACTCTTCACCGTCCTCGGCTAGAAATTATAGTTTATAAAATTGTAATAGTAATTCAAATGGGTTTTGGAATCAGAAATAAATTTAGACTCTCAAATTATTTGATACATGTCGTCTTTATACTCACGATGGTCACTAAAGTCGTCCACTAGAATAATTTCCTTGATAAGGTGCTCCGGGCTTCTGTTCAGCACACTGAAACGAAGGATGAACGATTACAGAGCGTGGCTATATTTCAGAAGGTTATTCTCGAAGATCGGTATACTCTTCGTGAAGCTGAGAATTTTTTTTTTCTTCTTTCATTCTTTCCTCCTTTCTTTTTGCGGCATAAAAATTACTGGCATTAAAATTATTACACAAGGGTGGTAGTGGTGGGTTAGAAAAGTATTCTTGAGGGAAGAAAAATGTCTTAATTAATTCCAACGTTTATGAAAAATTCTGATTTATACCGGTTTCGTTACCGTCCGATCATTGCCCTCGATCCTTATACCTTATAACATTGTAGAAACGGTTTCTATAGTCAAGAGGGTGTGCCGGGGTTGCTTCTGAATCTGAAGGGTATAACGAGAGGGAAAAGATGGGAAAGGGTGTGACAGGGTGGTAGTGGCGGTGGTGGTGGCGGTGGTAGAAAGGAGGAAAATAAGGGGTGGAGAATCGCTGCTAACTGGAAACGAGACCAGCAAGAGGACGAAGGAATGGTGATTAGAAAATTCCATCGAAAGGCGTTACCGGGCGACAGGGACACCAGATTTTTCAACGCTTTTTTCTACTCATTTTTTTATTTTTTTTATTTTTTTTTCTCAAAGAGATTCCGAATTTATCTTCCTTCATTGAGGGCTTATTTCCGCACCCCCGATATAGTTAAGTAGAAAATAATTTATCAGTTGGTACGATTCAGGAATTAGACTGACGAATTTATATAGAGATTGAAATGTGCTTTTCGATGAATTGGTTTAAATCTTAAAAAACGTATGTGATGCCTAATTGGACTATGACAAAATATTTATTCTGCAACAAATTTCTGAGTTCTATTAGTTGCGTTTTTTTTTCAATTATCTGAAAATGTGATTGCACCCGATTTCCGTTAATTTTTATCCTAATATATTGGATTAAATATCTGTATGAACTTACCTGACAACGGTTCTCAGAAGGGTGGATCGTGCCTCGTTGTGAAACGTTATAATAACCGAGGTTGGTGGTAGGTCTCTTCTCCATTGTTTCATTCGACACCTACAACAAAGGACAATGATGCGATTACAAATATAATCGGATCACGTGACGAGGATGACGTTATACATTGAAACGACTCGAGCTTCCGTGACGCTTTTGTTCCGCGTTTGAAACGCAGCTGTTTATTATACTATACCGTACATCATAACGAGGGTTTTCCAAGTTTTCAGATGAAAACGCTCAACCTTTCTTTTTTTGCTTTTTTATTTTTATTTCTGTTTTTTATTCAATGCATTGTTACAATTCACGGGGTTAAAAACGCGAACGGGTGAGCTTCTCGAATCGACAATAATTGCGATCATTAACTCTTGATGTCTCGAACCCATCGCGTATCCATTTCACAATCAATTTTCTCGCTTTCCATATCCAACCGAGTTTCAATGTCCTCCGAGTCCTCAGCTCTTCCGCGTTATTAGCTCTTTTACCTTTACGCGATTGAAACTGGATGCCAATTTCTTTTTCTTACCATCAATAGTACCCACAGTTTTTCCTTCTTCTTCTTCTTCTTTTCCTTATTATTATTCATAGCTGCATTTCAGTTGAAAATTACCCGCTATGAATTGCCGGCGTAAAATCTCACGAGAATAATAACCCGTTTTCTTCCCTTATTTTTTCTAAATTTTTTTATTTCATTTTTTTTTATTCTTTCTTAGTAATAATCACAAGGAAATTTCTGCCTGTATGGATTAGCGGCACTTCGATTCCAATTAGGAGAGAAATTAAACGAACTGAACTGCATGCAGCTCGGTGAACTATTAACCGCCGCTGCACCTACTTGAATTGCAGCCTGTTTCTGTATAATCATTATATCCATAAGACTCGATTCCTCACCATGGTCGGTTATTATATTGAATTTCAACCAACGTGTGATTTAATATATGTACCCATCTATCGTATATATAAATGAAGTTAATAAAACGTTCGTCTAATGAGAAATTCCACGGTAGCCTTTGAGTTTGTTGATTTTACTCACATGTATACGACATATTTGAGTAATCAGGGATAACTACCCTGTGGCACACGTGCCGCGTACGTAACATACGCGTATATATCGTACCTACGTTGTACGTATAGTTTTGCTCCGAGGATTTACCTCTTTAAAGTCAAGGGGTCGTTATTGTACGAAAATAACATATTTTTAGTTGTTAACAAATGCATATACGCCGTTTTGAATTTAGACAATGAATTCTGTGATCTGTAACTTTTGTCAGCTTGGATGGATGTCCACTTGTTCAAGTCTATCATTTGGGTTTAGGTAAATTTGGTTGTTAATTAAAATCGATTCGAAGAGGGAATTTAAAGCTCGTTTTCAAATTCAACCGAAGAATTAAGCCGCGAAATTCTACGCGGCTTTAAAATTGGATAAATAAAGAAGAAGAAAAAAAAGGGGTGGAGATATATGGGGGTAGTGACTTTCTTCGATTATAATTTTTTTTTTTTCACTGACTAAGGCGATTATACGACTGCGAGCTATCCGGTTAATCGTTACGCAGCATCCGAGCGGATATAAATCTATGTAATTTTTGTAATTAGTGTAATTTAACGCCGTTTGAGAAGATTCGAAAGCGTCATTTTACCTTCCGATAATCTTCAGATAATCCGTTACATTGTCGTCGTAATGTTCCACCCTGAGCACCATCGTAGGATCATAAGTTTTACCAGGAAGAAGCTCAGATAAATGGGTGGACATAAATAATATCATTTTTATCGCGAAAAAGGGAAAGACGAAGAAGAGGCGTGAGAGAGAAAGGAAAGAGAGAGAAGGGATGGAAAGATGGAAAAAAATGAGATGCTAGTTGAGTGGATGGGATGGCAAATGATACATCAACCCAAATCCAAAGCTTTCAGTTGTCTCGTTAAAAGATCTGACGTTTTCTTGTCATATTATATAAATCCAGGAAAATTGTTGAAAATTTATAGAAATTCATCTCGGATATAAATTTCCTGGAAAAAAACCAACAACAACAACAACAAGAAAACATCATATCATTTTTTACGAAAACGTAGATATATATGTTAACTATATACGTTACCAAAAACAAGAAACTAATCAATTCGATTGGATTTGTTCCTGTATAAAGCCGCAATAGATATCCGAAAACTTTGTTTCTCTGACTTACAAGTTAAGGGGGTATCTACACCTTTGAATTTTCAAAAAATCGTTTTTGTTTTTATATTTTATTTGGAATGCTAGTGACCTAATCTACCTGTAAATAAATCGGCGTCGAAAAATCTCGAGGATTCGAAAAGTTACAGCCTCGACAGTGCCGCGCTGCGACGAATCGTCGCTGCGCGGCGCGCGGAGTGCGGACCCACATGTTGGTCTCATAAATATTGTACAAGACCGCGAACACCACTGTCTTACTTTTTTGACGTTTTTATATATTTTGATTATGAATTTGATTTTGTGATTTTCCAATTGTTTGTAATGATCATTTTTACACATATTTAATTTTCAATATTCTTTTGAATTGTGATCATTGACAGAACACATGGCTGCGATCTACATTTTTTCGAGGTTAGGTGTCCACTTGTTTGTAAATCGTCGTGCTTTCATTACGAATTCAAGCCAATAGTGATTTTCATTATTGAACAAACACAGTGTATGTATGTCTGACATGAGACTTAGGAATCGAAAGAAGATGATTCATCAAAAACTACGTTTGAAATCGATGCCAGGAGCTACTACACGTTTAGATTGCTAAAAAGATGAGTATTTCTATAATGTAATAATTGTGAAAGTTTAATATTATATATTATAAGAAAATAGGTATGATTGATGAAAGATGAAATAATTTTCGGAATATTGACAGAAATTGTGCTAGCATCTTCTGAATCTCAAAAATATTGAAGATCAAGAATTCTGAAGAATTTTCATGTTTTGAAAAATTTTGATCAGATTTTTCCTAAAGCAATTCATTCTTTTTCTAGCAACCTTAGCAGACACCTACCGGACACTGTTATTGGACAGAACAGGTCAAAACTCACTACAAACCTCCGCCTGGCACATGGGTCTAGACTCGACTCATAACACATGGATACGAGAGCAGCTGCGGATTCAGCATATTAATCATAAGCTACATCTTAAAACTTGATTTCCTGTAACTACATTTTCTTCTCTGTGAAAATTAGGAAATAAAGGAAAGAAAAAAAAAAAAAAGTTTAAAAGTTGATTTCTGGAGAATGAATATTTTGACCGGTTGTCGTAAAGAATCAGGAGCATCGTTGGACCGATTCTGGAGTTTTGGGTCTTCAAATTTTCAGAATCGAGGCCTCTATCAGATGAACATACAACTTTTTGATATCACCATTTTTAGTTGAGATAATAGAAAAAATAGAGTAAAAAAATTTTAAAATTCAAAAAATCTTAGTAAAAACTAGATAGGTCAGGCAATTTTTGCGATATCAAAAAGTTGTATGTTCATCTGATAGAGGCCTCTCTTCTGAACAATTGAAGACCAAAAATTCCAGAACCGGTCCATCGGTGCTCCTCAGTCTTTACGACAACCGAGTAATTTTGTATTTTTCTATATTCAGCGTATCTACTATTAGACTCAAAGTAATATTCAATGTTGAATATGGATAATGAGGGTCAAACCCTCCTCAAAGTCCATGATTTTTTTGGATTTGATCAGACTCTCAAATTCGCTGTAAAATTACAATCTCTTCCTCAGAATTTTTACCAAATCAAAGGTGTGGATACCCCCTTAATGCAGCGTGGATGAATTTCAGGCACGCTAATTCAATATATAGAGGTCAAAGAATAGGTCTTGTCTAGCTAGATTCACCGTATCGACTATTCAGTCAAAGCCTTTTCGAACCAACCAAGAGTGACCAATCTTCTAAATAGGATATCCTAATTCTATTAGCTCAAGATGCGAGAGAAAGAAGGAGCAAAGTATAAGAGACTGTGTCTCGCAATCTTCTTACGATTTTTACGAGGCCGAGTTGGGGTTTAGAATTTTCAAACTTCCGAACGGTCAATATTCCGAATTCGTTTGAGATAATTTCGAATTTTTAGAAACGGTGGGGTTTGGATATCAGAATTTCGAAAGATCGGAAAGCTCAATAATCTGAAAATTTTGGTCTATTTCTCAGGATATGAAGACAAGAAAATCATTCATCCTAATCGGGCCTTTTTTTTACGGAAACCCGGTTTTATCTACTTCAATCGATAAATTTGATGTCATAAATAATTGATAGGATTTTGAAACTTTTTTTTTTTTTACAGAAAGTACATTTCCTTATCTATTTAACAATTATGTATAAATCCATGAATAACGTGAATATCTGGATATCTATAAACCAATAAATGACAATAAATATCCGTTTCATCGATACTATAAATAATTAAGGAAAGCGGAAGCGATAATAAGAGATAAGGACAAAACTGATCGGCTTTTCGATCAATTCCAGACGAACGCTCCTTTTTCTTGTCTTCATCCATCCCTAGCTAAGATCATTTGCGATATACAAAAAAAATGAAAGAAAAAAAAAAAATGTGAAACACTCCTTGATTCGATTTTGCTCACAAAAAGGGAACAACCCAAGGGAAAACCTTCATCCTCTCAATTATACCTATATCCACGTATCGAGTCGCGTGTGCATAGAACGATACCCTCTTTATCTGAGACTTCGTGTGTTATTTATCGTTGAAATGTCTCATAGTTTCGCTCTGATCTTTCGTATAATATATGGTGGGTTAAGCACGATGAGAGGTGTGATATCTCTCTTTCTCTCTAATTCTCTCACGGCAATGATATATCTACGTGAGTTAGTGGGTCCGCGAAAGAAGCCCCATATAGTAGACGTTGAAACGATCCTCATGCGTCAAAAGAAGATGCTCATTCTTTTTTTTTTGGTTTTTTTTTGTTCCCCCCCCCCCCCCCCCCCCCCCCCCGTAGATTTTACCCTTTTTTCTTCTTCTACTTCGTTTTTTTTTTCTTTTTATTTATTTTTTTTATTTCCCAACCGATGCCCAAACGTGGGTGGAATCCAGGTTCGTTTTATAACGGCTCGCATAGTCAGGATTCGCGCCTTACCAAAACTGAAGTAGGAGGGCTTATTGGGCCTTAATAGAGGTCTTATTTGATCGCGGTCTACCCGCTCCGTGCCGCAGGCTACGTCTTTATATGCTCGGTGGGATTCTAGCAGAGTTTAGTTTGTTCAAGCCTCCGAGGGACGAGGATTTTCAATCGAAGAATCAGGGAGAATTAGGGTGGAAAAGGAGGTGGAGAATAACGGGTAGGGTGTACCTGGGAGTTGGGGGTTGGGGGTTGATCCACGTAGTTTAATTCGAAACTTCAATTTGGTTTCGGCTTAACGCGACCAGTTTGAACAAACGGAGGATTGCAGATCACACGCAGAACGACTCGATCGTTCGCTCGTTCGCTCGTTCGTTCGCCACCCTACCTGCACCTATCGTACACAGTTTAATCCTCGCGATTTTGGGGGTAGATCGTTGTAGGTACTTGAAATGCACATGAAAACGCACTCGCGCGTGCGGGTCAAGCGGGTATTAAACGTATACAAATAGAACGTGAAATCGGTAAATTCGAATGTAGCTTCTCTCGTTGCGCCTAGGTAGGTTTAATACTCGTTTCCCTCGTCGTTTGTGTTTCCCAATCTCCAGTTCCACACATCAATGAGACTTTAAACGTTGTTTAACGGACCACTGCCGACGACTCTATGAACATGCATCGTCAAGTGCTTTACACATACCTATAACATTACTAACGAGTCTCTCCCTGACCCATGACGGAAAATCTATGTGTGCTGCAGCCTCGGACCTTTACTCTGATATCGCATGACACCACCCGTTTACTCGAAAATTCGAAATACACGCTCGGAGATTAAATTGATTAAAGGTAAACGCTCTATACGTATACATGTTGATGCATTACCTTCTTCGTTACGTGTGAATTAACCGCATAAAATCTTCACCGTACATTAATCGTTCTTAAAAGTTACGAGTTGGGGGTTTGGAAAAATTGAGTTTATATCATAAATATAACGAGTGTTATAAACTAGGAGGTACAAACTCTTCGTGTAATGATTTTTTGAAAAAGGTTTTATAACGTGTATCGCCGCGTGTAAAAATATGATTGATATTAAAATTTTACTTAGGGAATTGTTCACATTATTATTCGCAACATTATCGTCGACGGGGTTGGTGCTGAAAAAAATATTACCTGTTTTGAATTGGGTTGAACTTTCGATTTCTTAGGGTGCGAAGGTTTGAAAGATAGTAGCCACTTACTTAAAGTCTAAGAAATTCTCAGTTAGAGAACCGTCGTAGTGGAAATAGTTTAACGACTAACGACCCGGACGTGACTATTACTAAGGGTATAGGAGAAACGCGAAACTCGAAGAAACTTTGACCGAGCTTTTGAAAAGAGAACCAGGGTTCCCTCCTCGCGGTGTGGCTAACAATGCATTGTGGTTTTCGTTGTTTGAACAACAAGACAATGCCAAGAGTTTCCGTTGAGAATGTTGCATTGAAAACATATACGAGTAAGTTGTTGCGGTGTACAAACTTAAAGGCCATTCATTTGGCAAGTTCTATAATGACCGATAATCAGTCTTCCTTAAATTATATACAGACTAAATTATGCGATTTTCTTTAATCATCCGATTCATTCGCGGGTGAAAATCATATTATTTTTCAGTAGTAAATTAAAAAAAAAAAAGAGAGAGAGTAAATTAACGAATTAAAAGACCAACCCCTGGCTAAAAACCGATGAAAAATACGTCTGCGGATTGCGGTTCGGAGTTTCCACTTCGTATATACTATATATTATATATTTACGCAGCCTGCAGCAATCGTACTGAAATTAAACGAAACCGAGTCGAGAAGAGGAGTGTCAACTTTTCTCAATCAACGGGCACTCGCTCACCCCTAAATACAATTTAACAATTTTATTTCATTAGCCGTTACCGAAGGGTAGGTAATGTACGAAGGGTGTCATATACATTAGGACTTAAATTCTCGCTTTAATTAGCTACGTTTGATAATTATATATATATGAAAACGAATTAATTTTTATCTTTGATATATTAACTTTATCAAAGTGAGCACTCGTGGGAAGAAAAAGAAAAAAAAAAAAAAAAAAATACTTTAACGAAATACGGTTCTTCAAAGTTTGATTCTGAGGTGAATAGGTATCTACTATCGCAAAAGAATCGTAGAGATGCAGGAGAGAAAATTTGGAACCAAAATCGTTTGAATTAAAACAGAATGAATTCGCATGTTAATTAAAAAAAAAAAAGCCTTGTCCATTGCACATTTTCGTGAACGTGATGCACTTTTACTGCTGCTGCTACACGTGAGCCGATACGAAAGGGGTTCGGGAATAAGGGTCGTGTGCCAGGGGCTACAGAGGACGATGTGTATAAAAGAGCTGGAAGAGGATGACTAATTAAGGGTTGGTCGAATGTGGTGGAAAAAACAAGGAGTAATGAAGCAGGGGTTGCGCTTTGCGGGTTGCGGGTTGCATCAGACACGGAGGGATTCCGAGCTCTAGCTATACTGGTCCAGGGCAGATTAATAATGCAACTCAATGCACCAGAGCTAGTGTCAGGGGCTGCGGTGCATCTTCGTTTTACTATAGCCCACCTTTTCTCTGTGCTAGACATGTTTCTACTACCGAATGCACCATCATTATTCAATGAGTTTTGTTTATGCACTTCGTGATGCCTGGAACGTTGTCCAACGGCTCTAAAGCATTAATTGATACTCAGCTGGCTTTGCGGTTCTCTAAAAAAAACCAATCAAACCACTTCTGCAGGGACGACGATTTTATTTTATTTTTATTCAAGGAAATTAAAATTCCCAAAGCTTTGAGATTCGCGATGCGATACGTTCAATTAATACGTGGAATCCTTTTCGTTCTGTTGAATAAAGTTGAATTTCAGTCATGATTGAAGAGTATAATAACCACTGGTTGGTAGATTTAACGCAAATTCACAGAACCATATACATACATGTGGAATAAACTGGCTGGACAAAGTCGAACAAGTTTCTGTTGCTTGCGATGCCGGACAAAATATTGAAATATTAATATTGCAATGGTATACGGCACAAAATTGAGGGGAAAAAGTTTACCAAATCCGGACAGTCGCTGCTGATTCAAAAACCAAAGAGAAAAAACGTAAATTAAAATGAATGAGTTCGAATCGAAAATATTCATATGCGGTAAGGGAAAATAATATGAAAAATATTACGAAAAATTGTATTTGATGATTTAGATCGGAATTTTACACGATTCGGTATACGTTTTGAAATATATAATGATAATATATCGTCCTTCATTAAGAAAGTATATAATTGGCCAATATCAAAGCAGAATATTTCCCCAATCTTAAAAAATATAAAAAATTGTAAAATATCAAGTGATGAATCTCGGAAATACTGACAATCATGAATAATTGTAATAAAAAGTTTGCGAGTAGACGCTAGAAAATTGTTAGACTTCTTCATTTTTAATACGATTTTAAAATTTCATGGTTTGTTTTACTCAGTGATAAAACCTCTTCGTACCCGTTAAAAAAAGTTAATGGAAAAGCGCTGGTATTCGAGTGAAAAATGCAGATCTTCGCGACGGGAGTCTCTTACAGGATTCAGATGAATATGTACTTTTGAAATATCTTTTACTCGTGTAAGAGTATTTTTTCCAGGATTTTTTCTTACATAGGTTTGAAGAGATTCTATCACTTAGTAGAATAGTCCATGATTTTTTTTTCAAATCAGATTAAAAATGAAGATCTTTACAATTTTATAGAATGTACAATTTTTCACGATTGTTAGTATTCTTCTTGTGATTTGTTACTCGATTGTAAGATTTTCATATATTCCGGGGTTGCGGAAATATCCTATCCTTGGTTCTGACTACTAATTCTACACAATTTGTTATCACAGGGCGTTGTGGTAAAAACCAAATTCTAAACTAATGAGAAATTTATTCGTAGTTCAACAAATCTCTTCCATTGCTGTGTGATTAACAATTCATGTTCCCATTGTATCTCGTTTTCGAAACAGAATAGTTTGGTTTAAACATGTATTTGTTTTTTTTTTTTTTTTTTTTCAAGTATTGTAATGGACGTTGAGTAGAAAATAAAAATCACAAAATTTGTAGGTACACATCCAGAATGTGTAATGTTAATTAACGAGCGGAAACTGTGGGCGTATATGTATAATATTGATTTATTGTAGAACAGGGAGTGCAGAATATATTTCTGTTTTTTTTTTTTGTTGTTGTTGTTCTAATTTTGTTATTTATTTTGTCACATATATTTTGACGTCCATTAGGTGAATCAAAAAGTTATTTTTTATTTGTTTTTTCTAAGTCGAAAGTCCCTAAAGGTAGGTACCTAGGTAGGTAGATAGGTATTTCGAAAGTTTTCAGACAAGTGGAGCTTATTTCGGCATTTACATGAAAACACTATATTTTATGGCTTGAAAGTTTTAGTGTTGAGTATAGAAGGAAAATGTAGAGAAAAAGTAAAATACAATAGAAAACGGTATAAAACAAAAGCTAAGTGCCAGCAAGCAGCCGCTTGAAACGCAAGTTAAGTGACGCTGAAACGCGGCAACTTCAGGGGAAGAATTTTATTTGAATTTCAAAAATTCAGAAATATATTCCGCGTGATAGGTGCTACATATATGTTTCGAATCACCAAAATCCCAACAGATTTCAGAATTACGTGAAATTTTTTTGCCTCATTTTATACGAACCGAGATATTCTCACCTCGACATTATTTCATCAATATTTTATCCCCCAAAAATCCCACCCTTTCGAGTACAGAAAATTAAATTCAGGACACCTTTACGAACCTACGAACAAAATTATATTCCAAGGGTGGGAACCAGGTACTGTAAACAAAAGAACGTCGTCTGCAGTGTTATCCTTTTTGATATATGGAGGGTGTGAGTGCAAAGGACGAAGGATAGCAGATTGTGGCACATACTACTATTATATATATCTAATGCCATTTTATATCGTAGAAATATTCCGAAAATAATGAATTAAAATCGCTGATCTTGATTCATAAAATTCCAAAATCTTACAGATTTCCTCGGAAATTTTTTGAACTCATACTTTTTTGGAATTAAATCGAGAGTGGCACAATTCGTAGTAAATTTGAACCGCAAAAATGTTGGAAAGTTGGGTATAATTTCTTGAAAATCGAATCGCGTGTTCATAAAGAGCTTATAATGGCTATATATGGTGTAATGGATTGACTATTATCGTCTATTACCAAACAAACCACATATTAAAATTGGTATATTACAGCGTTAGGTTGTACGCGTGTCTAGGTACAGTTTACCGGAATAAATTCGTCACCACTCTTTATGAATTTCACACTTTCATTACCGAAGCGAAAGCGAATAGGTGAATAGGTATGCCGCATTCATTGGTTTGAATAATGCTAAAAAAAAATGTTTATTCGAACCGTGCGAAGCGATTTTGTTCGCTGTTTTGCTTCGCTTATGTAGTTTCGTTGAAAAAGAATCAATACATCGTTGCCTTATACACGCAAGCATAGATTTTATCGTTAAATTGGGTATAAAAATCATCGTTTTAATAATAATTACGAGAAACTCGAAATATGCGACCCACACAGTAGCTGGTTGATCCGCTAATTTTTTTCCTCCTTCTTAGTCATAGCTGGTTCAAATTCAGGTTTATAAAAAGAAAGAGAACGAGAAAAAAGAACAAGAAAAAAAAGACTAAAGAGACGATAATTTATATCTCGTTTGAAAACTTTCGTCAATCTCGATTCCATGGCCAAAAAACTTGACTTCGTGAATACAAGACAAATATACTATTACCTCAATGTTCAGCGAGCAGCATCATCATCATCATCATCAAATCAGATATTTATATTCATGCATACGCGTAGGCAAGTAGGAATACGCAATGTTTCACATGAAAATAAGAAATACCATGACCGGTATTATACAGCGCGGTTAACACTTGCAGTATGAAAGGTTTTGAAAGTAGGTAAAACGTTCAACCATACCGGTTCACCTTGAAAGGAATCTCGTAAAACCACTTCTATAAAACTATGTCATTATCAACGCAACCTTAGGCTGAGCAAATCCGCGTTTAGTGTAATATTTCAAAGCCTATCCTTACTGCGGCTTGAGAAAGTTTTTTTTTATTTTTTCTCTCATGAATAATCTTATATCTATGTAAGATGTACGGAAATCGTTATAAAACGAACGAAAATAACAACTCGGAGTTCGGAGTCGGACCCCTATTGGTGTAGGCGATGTAATTTGCATTATCGTAGTAGATGATGATCGGTTTTGGAAGAATGAATTAATTAACGCAAGGAGAAAGGTGCCGCAGACTTTCGTTTCCGTGATTTATGAATTTTTTTTTTTAATAATTCACTAGATTTAAGACTAAAATCGTTAAGTTTTCGTATACAGTATTTTTTTTTTCCACAAGATGTACGTTTTTCCTTGATTTTTTACATAATTTTTCAGGAACTTTTTTTTTCTGCAGAAACGGTTAGACTTATTGAAAATCTACTCTAGGTACACATTCATCGATACTTTAACTCGTCATCAAAATTTTTATTATAGATTTTGTCGATTTTGAAACCGTAACATCGCTGGACCGCAGGAGGCTGCATTTTGTCGGTACCCATGATTGCACCCGTTTGACTGATTAGGAATAAAAAATCGAGGTATATTTCCAATCGATAGATTACCCTTTATAGCCCCTAGCTCGATGACACGGAAAAAAAAAAAAGATTAACAAAATAGCGACACTGTTACAAAAAGTCTCGAATTCTGTAAAAAAACAAAAAACTGCAAAAACAAAAAAAAAAAAAGAAATTGTAGTTACATAACCAGGCGTATAAAATTTATAATTATTCTATACCAGAGGGTGATTTTTACCACGATTCAGTTACGGTTTAGTTTTACGTGAGGTTACGGATCGTCACGCGCGAATCAGAGCTATGAAAAATCGTAATATCAAATAACAGGGGAGGATAAAGGTATATTAATTTTATTTTATTACAGATTTTTTTTTTTTTGCATGGGCTTTTTGTATTTCTATATCCTAATAATAGATACAATCGTACAGTAATATAGGTATATATATGTACACGTGTATATTTTACGCGATGTAATAGTCTATCTACTATATCTAGATATAAAAAAAATGATGTAGAAACTGGTGTTGCGAAAGCGCGAAATCTATACGACAAACTTTGACGCGAATTTCCGAAGACGGGAAACTGTTTATATCGTAGTTTTACAAAGTTGAACGAGTTTAGAGATAAACTACTTAACTTCGGCATGGTACCCATGCCGAAGATGGTTGACGTAGAATTTTTTTTTTCATGGAACTTAAATTGCCCTGTTTGACATGAACGGTTTTTTTTTTTCTTCCGCATTCAAGCGAAGGTATACATACATAAAAAAAAAAAAAAAAGAAAATAAACGAAAAATCTCTGTGATATTGAATATGAACGAATTACGTCGCAAATTTTTGGAATTTATGTAATATAAAGAATAATTGGTAAAGTAGATACGGGAGCGTGAAAATGATTGAATATGTAAAATCAAAGTAAAATTATTCACTAAATTACATGATTTTCATAATTTTAATAATAATATGAGAGTTGTGCAGGTGAACTATTTCATTCAAACCGCACTAGACCGTGGGCGGAAGGTAATAATTGAAATGAAATTTCAAATTATCCACATTGACGGAAAATATTGTAATATCATTGGATGCCGCCGTAGTTCGGATCAGAATTTGTACAATAGTCACGTACGTACAGTAGCTTCCAAAAATCTTTCCTTGCTTTCAAGTTTGGCGAAAATTGGCAAAGAAAAGAAGAAAAAATAAAAAATTAATTACAGACTGAAAAATAAAAATCTCTGCACAGAAATATCAAGAGATAAAACTCGATATTATATCTGAAGTAAAAATTACTTCCATTGACAAAAAAAAAAAATGTCAGACAGCTCGTATGTTTTTATGACGATGTTAATACGCCTTGTTCGTAACGCGATCGTCGCTCTTGGCCACCTGTTTGATATGAGGATGAAGAAGACAGAAAAAAAAGAGAGAAAAGGGAAAAGAACTAAAAAAATTAAAATAAAACGAAAAAAGTAGGAAAAAATGTTAACAGCAAAGAAATTCCTGCTAAAGACTTATGAGTGGGTAACAGGTATGAAAATATTCAGCTTTCCATAGTATATTGATTAATTGCTAATAATTTTCGACTCGTTTCGAATACCGGCAATTATATTATACGTCGTATAATAAGTAAAAATGAAAAAAAAAAAAAAAAAGAATAAATCTGCTTTGGGTTTTACAGCAAATTTGATTACAGAATTATTGAACCGGTATATCTATATGGGATTTTTATTATCGTGTAAAATAGTAGAGAGAGGTGCAGCAATGAGATGAAGAGAAACTATCGGAAAGAATAGAACGCCCTTTAATTCAGAACGTCAAGTCATTTGGAATGAATTTCCTTGATTGATCGAACGATTCGAAAATGTCGTACCTACAGTTTATAGATATATAATTCAAGTGTTAGTCTAGTAAAAGTTAACCTTGTTACACGTTTTTTTTTTTCATTTTTTATTTTTTTATTCAAACCAGGATACGAGTGCAGTGGGGATAGGTACTCAAGTCCCGGGAATATTTATGACAGGATTCTCGCGGTCATGTTAATAATAAAAAGGACTCGTTATATACTATGTACACGTATGTATCTGCAGAGAGCATTTTTTATTTTTTTATTTCATTTTCTTTTTTTTTCTTGTTCGTCGGAGAATTATGAGATTATACACCGAAAATGTATGTAGGTATATAACATTTAAAAACTAAATTATATTATTTCCTTCTCCCAGTTTTGCGGCTTTAGCAAAGTTCTCACCGGGTAACACGTGCGGTGCGAATTAATCTTGAATGCAAGTAGGAATATACGTACCGAATTACATAAATTACTCAAAGACGCCAATAAACGAGAAGTTCAAACCCAAAATATCGTTAAGAAATGCTATTCAACAAAACGGTGGAAGTTCGAAGAAAATTAATCGAACTTATGTTCAATCATTATATATAGCAAACCTCTTTCTACATGGTTAAATTTTTCGAATTATTCAATTAGATGTTAAAAAGAAAGCGATTTCTGTTTAATATGGTCGGTTTGTCGTGCGAAATGTGAAATGCAAAATCGTATCCCTTCGCAATAGGGGCGCATTAAGTCACGACCCTTTAAATACTCCGAGTTCTGCGGTGGTTCCCATGCATTTTCATTCACGTTAGAATTCGAAAGCCACGAAAAGAAAATAGAGTGTGAATAAGTCAGGTAGGTAATGGAATTTAAAATCTAATTTTACCAAAACTTTGAAATAATGGCCAAGTCGCGGCGGCATTTTATCTTTACGACCTCATCATTTTTCTGCATTTTATTCCGCTTATTTTTCCGCGGAATGGAATTTTCAAAATCTTTTCATTTCTCGTTCGGTTATATAAAATGAGATGAAAAAATTCAAACAGCTAATCGTGAAAATTGTTACCCATAAGGGATGAAAAATTCTCATCTAATTTTCTTTCATTTCCTAAATACCGATCACACGGCGATTCGGATCTCTATATACCAGTGGATAATTAGCTTCAAAGATTTCACGTCTGATCTTTTTTTCCTCTCTCTCTCTCTCGAAAGAGAGTTTTATCGAAAGATTTGGGCGCGTACACGCGTAGGCCGGTAATAGCCCTCTTCTTTAAGAGTGCAGGAAGTGAAAAGTTCGATACCTTTAAGCGATGAAATCGGAAGTCATCGAGTGTTCTTCCCGGTGGTTTGTGCCGTCATGCACTGATCAATCGATCGAATCAACGGTAAGTTAAGGATCCAAAGCCCCCTTTCGTCAGATTCGTACGTATAATCCAAGTTAAATTAGCTTTGTAGTATAATGGGTGACGGCTATAGCCCAACGCGGTTTCACCCCTTTGTAAATTACTGTATAAAAGGATACTGGATTCGCCATGGCGAATTTTCTAGACTTTAACAAAAAAAAAAAGAAAAAAAATAGAAGATTTCCATTTCATTTCCAAATCCCGGATCAGATCATTGCAAATTTTTCAATAATCTGACATGAATATCGAATCGATATTGTACAGAATCTAACAATAGGTAATTGCGAGGATAATTCACAATGAATGTCATTTCAATAGTCGAACTGTGAATTATTTCATCCGAAAGTGATACCGTGACAAATTTGCGAGTCAATAGTTTCACCGATTCCTCGATATCCGAGAGGAAATATACGTCCAAAATTTAGTTATAATCGCAAAAATCGATCGTAGCAGCGTATAATCCGATTCAAATTATTGTCTATGCTATAGTCAACATTCTGTTGCAATTGAGGATACTCGAATTTCCACCGAAATTTTATTTCTTTTATAAAGTTTACTTATACTCGCTAGACAATTCTTTCTAATTAACACATCAGCTTAAAATTCGGTCATGTTAAAATATATACAGAGTTATCCACGAATCTGTACTCCCTTTACCTGAATCAATACCATGTGGATATGTAGATATGAGTATAAATGCGTGTGTAGAAAATATGGCACAGATCATGACCCGAGAGTGAAAATCTGGTTTACCATGCTCACGGAACTAATATAATTAGACGTTTTTATTATTTTTTTATTATCTTATTTTTTCATATATTATACAGACGACTAACTTTCATTCCATCAAACGCGTGTACGCAGAGGTGAACATGTGAGGTTTGAGTTCACACCGGTGTGCTCCTTTCCCAGAAGATTGCTACTCGAGTCGAGTAATCGAGGGGGAATTAAGAGTAAAAGAAGGTTGCTGAAAGGCAGTGAATCGGTAATAAGTTAAAGAGCTTTGCATGATGTTTTTTTCGGAATTTAGTTTACAACATTCGTTTTTCGTATTGAAGGGCCAAAAACGGACTTCTTTATTTTTGGAAAAAGGCTTTTTTTCATACCACTGGTACGATTTGAAGAAATAGTCTATTGAAGCAGATTTTCCACAGCTTTAAAATATATACAAAAAAAAAAAAAAAATGTTCTAAAATTCGAAGTGAAATGTACAATGTTTTATAGATAGAGATAGATGTCTAGAGAGTGAGAGAGAATGATGTATATATGGTTTTTAGATTAAGGGAAAAAGTTTCGAGCTACTGTAAAAGCTTATGGTTTAAAACAAAAGCTCCATGTCTGTGCATGGTAAATTTTGCAGTTAGATAACAGATGGTGCGCGACAAGGTATAAAACTGGCCTAAACAGTTTTTTTATTTTTTTCGTTATTTTTTTTTTTGTTTTTTTCGTCTTCTCCTTTTGGTAATACGCGTGAACACTTGCGCAAGGGCGTCGTATTACCAGCTGTGGTTGTTACATATTCACACGGCCGACCCTCGAAAACTTTTTGATTTTTAACGCGCCTTATGTTTTATTCAGTGAAAACTAAGCCAGTAACTCCTCTTTTCTCCTTCCTGTTCCTGTTCCTGTTCCTGTTCCCGTACCCGTACCTAGTATATCCCTAATATAACGGCGATTAAACAGATCAGCGGAAAAAAAGCACATCGCACTGCCATCATCAGTCAATAAAATATAATTGGTCACATGTTTCCCGAAAGTTGTAACTCATCGCAAAGATTTTTTTGTATTTTCATCAGTTTTTCCACACACACGCACACGCATGCAGATTTTCATCGTAATTGCATACAACCAATGTGTAAAATACTGCATATTTTTCAGCTATATAACACTTCGTCGAAAATATTGATTTACTTTCGCAAACTTTTAATCCCTGCAATATCCATGTACATGCATACACACACATACGTTTATATCCGTTTGTAAAGAGAGTTACGCATAGCTGTACCCAATTCGTGAATGTAGATAGCCACTAAATTTGGGAACACCGATATAGCTCCGAATTAATTTTAGTATCGAGTAATTAGTGACGACAAAATTCGAAGAGCGAAATTAATTGAAGTATACTTTTATGATTTTCAAACGAATATGCGTATTTCAATGTATTGGCGATAATCAGTGAAACTAATGAAATGTGCGACGCGATTTTGCGCCGTGTAGATACCAGGTAATTGGTGAAATTTTATTCAATTATCATCAACTCTGAACACGCGAAATAGAAGAAATTATATGATCAATAATTTGAGCGTGGAATATTATAGATGATGAAATTTTACACGATTAAGTATAGTAAGACTTAAGTGTGGTTAATTAATGTTACGCAATTAAATTGCGATTGCGTTTTAAAGCCCTTAGGTGTATTAGCAATGAATTTTTTATACTTACATCTGTCGTGTGTCAAGAGATGTTACAACAAGGTGATTTAAAGCGAATTAAGATAGTGTTAGGTAAAAACGTGAGCGTATTTAAAGTTAGGGATTTCAGGTAAAACTGACTTTGTATTGTAAATTCGTGTCCGCGTAGTGTTTTTAAAGTTAAGTCACAAGTACCACGTGTATAACTTATGTGAAACGTGCCGGAGTCTGTAGACGTGGCTCGACCTATAAGTTTCTTTAAGGAACGTAGATTTTACGTCTTTTTCATTTTCTTGCTATAATTGCTTTCAGGTGTTTAGCAATAAACACTAGCGAACGGTGGAACGCTAAGGTTTATGTTTCATTTCTTTTATAAGATGCCCGTAGGGAAAGTCTGACAAGTTTAAGTCTAAATTTTGAACTTTATTCTAAGGATCATCCTCCTAATCATATAGTCGCGTACATTTATGACAGTAATAATGATTGATATGCTGAATTGTAGAATTTGGTGAAATCCGCACGCCTAGATATGCTCTCATCTCATTTCGTCAGATTAATTAATGATCTCTAGATTTGTAAAAATATAATTGTTTCAAATGAGCTAAAATTCTGTTTTAGACATTTTTTTTTTATATATATATATAAAATGAAAACACGTTACGAGATGATAATTGACGTAAAATTTCTAAAACGTGAAATTCTACCGGAGGTATACATTATTGAAGAATTTTTCTTCGTGAATTATTGCACAAAAATTTGAATAATTATCGACTTATATATATATATATACGGAGAAAAATTTTAGCCCGTTGATTTCTTGTTAGAATTCTGTGCACAATGTGGATTTCAATATGCAAAATAGTGAGTCAGATTCACGTAGCTAATACCTTCATAGTTCGATCTGAACTGCGATTATTAGCGCCTACACTTTCGCCTTGCGGATTGCAAAACCGAAAGTTTCCTTGACGCATCTAGGATGTACTTTCAGTTTAGATCACGTAGTACATACTTTGGTCTAGGATCAACGGTAATCAGATGAGTAAAGATATCAAGACATAGAACTATCACACCAAAGAAGAAGAAGAAAGAAAAAAAAAATCAATTGAAAAGAAGTAGGTATGAGAAAAAAATGTAATAAAAAAATAAATAAAAAATATTACATGATGTACGTAATAACGCGAAAGGATATAGAAATAGATGTACCCCGTACCTTAGTATCTGAGTGTAATTATTTTCAAACGTGTATAGTTTCACATGCATATATATACAATATTCCAAGAAAGTTTGCCGAGGAATCTTCTGAGATTGGAAGGTATAATTATATGTGAAATAACGATTAGATCACGGTTAAATTAACGTTCAAGTTTTACTATATAGTACCTATTTTAGGTATGTAAAGAAATAAAATAAAATTTCTTTAATAATTATTGGATTATAAAAATAATTTTATTGACAATTACAAGTGAAATTTATTTCAAAGAATTTTACTTGTTGTAATTTGAAAGTTCGAATTTTTCTATAAATCTAGAATTTAAAGGAGAAAAATATGAACATTCTTATATAAATATATATATATGTATTGAGAAAAATATCAGGGATATTTCTAAAGCTTTATACATATAATAATATTTATTTACGCTTGAGTGAAGAAGTTTTATATTTATGTATATTTTATACCTTCACTTGTGCATGGATATTCATCTCAATAGTCTCAATCGTGCTATTGCCCAGAATTCTAGCTAAATGGCGTTTTGAAAAATGCAAGAACTCCTAGTGGTCGACGGAAACGTTCAGTTTCAAGTATCCCGAATCCAGAGATATTTGTTTGAATAATATCACAGTCGAGTGCCTCGGTTACATCTAAGAGGGATTCAACCCGTCTGATACAAGTCGAGGGGTTTGCCAGCCTGTCGCTTATTGTCAGTATAGTATATATATCTATATTTATATAGATTATATATAAATGCAATAGATATACATATCTAGTATATTTATATATGTACGATGGAATATTCCTCATTCGTGTTGTAAATAATATTATTTTTCTCAGCCGAAGGAGAGTGATTCTATTCCGAGTATAACAGCTCCTTCCTTCCTTCCTTCCTTCCTTCCTTCCTTCCTTTATTCACCATCCATCTGGATATCTCGTAAATTTTCTTTTCGCTTACACCTACGTATACGTATTATCCCATTTCGATTCACACCAATAAACAATAGCAGCGAGCTTCGAGAGAAGAATATTGCTATTCCATTTCACAGAGAGACAGACACATTGCGTTGGTGTGTTCACTTTCGTTTATATATAGCTATATTTCAAACTTTATTTATTACAAGAATCGAGTAACACAGGTTAGAAATGAAATGGTTATAATAAACCGAGATTAAATCACTGTAAAAATAATCGACGATTAATAAAATCGTGAGAAGAAATAGATAAAAAAATTTCCCATTTATATTCACGCTGCATATCATTTCCTCCCTGCGTTTTTGCCGAGATCGAAGCGTGACGTTAGATGAGCTATATCCGGCGGTTTTATCGGTTTATTACTTTCGATCAGGTAAAGAATAAACAGACGGATTGAAAAGGTTGTATCGTTGATTGATATGGTGCAAAAGAGAGGAACAAAAGAAAAGAAAAAAGAAAAAAGAAAAACACAGATTGCGTACAGAACGACTGATTGCAAGTCGATAAAATCCAACTCACTATAAATTCCGTTATATGGTAGGTAATTAAATCGCGGTCACTCTGACTCTCCGTTGTGTATAAAAATGGTAATTTCAAGCTAATTTACTATGCATGATGTTTCAATTAGGTAGCCAAAGAAAAAAAAAACCAACTAGCATGGAAAATATATTCAACAGAGTTATATACGTATACAATATACATATATAAAGTTGTTAACGAATGTCAATATAGAAAACTCCGGAAAAAAAAAGAAAAACTTGTTAAAATGTTTATGATGGAGTTGAATTGCAAAGGTAGAAAATTAAGGCTCAAACCACTTGAATGTAAAACAAACTTAATCAACGCTTTTGTTAAGTCAGCAAGACTATTAAGACTGAAGTTGGTGTGACGACACTTATGGCAAGACATAAGCGTTCACTTTAAACTTAAGAGTAACAGCGTATGTGCATATGACAAGATCATACATAAAAGACGTCTGATCCATCTTATGTTGAACTTATTATTGAGATAGAATTTAAATTTTATACTGTCAATTATACGAAGGTATAATAACGTCGAACTATAATAGTTGAACGAATATAAAATCGCATAAAGAATGATCGAACAAAAGTATAAGAAAGAATAATGCGAGAGCGAACAATCGATGAACACTTATTGTACTTGGCTAAGACGGTATGAAAGACTTGTAGTATATTCTGAGTAGCTGATGGGTAATTGTGGGATGATAAAGAGAAAAAAAGGAGAAAGAGGAAGGGAAAGAAAAAAAGAAATAGGATTTGAATCTCATAGTGAAAAGTATATATGTATATATGTATATATCAACTCTCTGGAGTCTGGGAGTTGGTATATTCGAGAATATATATGTATATACTGTTGCGTAACGGGATTCGATATCAAAAACTGAGATATAGTAGCGGGTTAGTCAAGCGACTAAAAAGTAATCGAAGTAAGGTAAGAAGGAGGAAAAAAGATGGCGAAAAGAAAAGAAGAGAATAGAAGAGACAGAGAGAGAGAGAAAAAAAAGAAAAGTAGATGACCGGGTTCGTGGCATCGCATTTGCGACGTCGATATCGTCAAAAAGATCCTTCCGTAGAAATCCTCACAATAGGATCGTCTCTTGGTAAGGCTTTTCCCTCCTTTTCTCTCTTACTCGTTTTCAAACTCTCTCCAGTTCGCTTCCCTTATTTATTCTCTATCTATTCCCTTTTTCAACCCTCTCTTTCTCTCCTTGTGGCACAAATCCTTGAATCCTTGGATCCTCCGGGATCTGGCAGGACTCCTATCGTCGTGGCCAGTTCGTGGCGAGCTTTGCTCTCTTCTGTCGGCATTTCTTCAAATCTCACTGTTGCCTTGTTTTTTTTTAGCTAACGCTTAGAGGAACTCGAAAATCGATTCAAGATTCTTCATCCGGATATTAGGGAACCCGTTCGGTTAACTTTCTCGTTGAAAAATTCATTTTTCATCTCAAAGTCCTCGATTTTTCACTAATTAAATCACGCAAATAAATTACACCCTGTTTCGACTATTCCCATCGCTTAGTCTCACCCTTCTATTCTATTGCCCGCAATCTCCATACGTATTTATACCCAGAAATGATCACTGTTTCGTGAGCGTTCGCCATCATCGTAAAGAAAGCCACGTACAATTGGCAATACGTGACTGTGCAGCAAGGGGAATCGAAATTCCATATGTAAGCGAGGCGATATTCCGATAGTACCCGACTATATAACGGGTTTTACTCTGAACCCGCAGAAATCTGATCGAAGAAAGTCCGCGATGTGTATGACATGAAATGAATTTTGAAGAAAACGATTTGTCTTCGAAAGTTCGCGTCACTTGTTCGACTAATTGCCTGGATTTTAGCTTCTAATTTTTTCGATTAAACATAAATTTTATTCACTTTGACAGTTCGATATTCGACAATTAATCTGGCGGCTAACTGCACCCGGCGATTCTGAACTTAAACGAAAAAAAAAAAGGATTTCAAAGAGGTGAAAACAACCGTGACGAACCCGATTTTGTTTCATCACTGTAAGACTGTCACCGATGTTTTGATATCTCCGCAAAATAGACAAGAAATTGAAAGAATTCTATCCGCACTATGCGACGCCAAGATTGTCTGGCTTGCACCAAAAGTAACGGCTCTCTGGTCTGCCAAAGAGTTTGGCGACAGCGGGTCTGCCGATAAAAAACTACGGTCGGAGATCTGTTTCGCCGGTTTACCGGTGATAACATTTACGATCTTTCAGCGCCAGAGATCCATTACCCATCCTCTATAAATTGTTGTTTTGTTGGGTAATTTTTTTCGCCTCAATTAGAACGGTTGAAAAGAAGAGACCAGGTGATCCTGTATTCTCATCAAGATTATTTTTATACAGAAATGGAATAAAAGCATTCTTACGACGGTCGATGAAAGTGATAATTACAGTCGCGAATGAGAGAGAAAAAAGAAAGGAAGAAATGGGAGCCAACAAAAACCCCTTTACATTATACAGAGTCGAGTTTAAGAGCCAGGCAAAAGTCGAGTGACAGGAATTGAGGAGTTCTTATAAACAGTGGCTTTATATTTACTGACAGTCTTAGGTAATCAGTAATCGTTTTAAATTTTAAATTGGAAAAGAGAAACTCGTAAGTGGCAAATGGTAAAAGAGCGAACAAAGAGGATCAAATCTGCACGCAATCTTCCCTCTCATTGTATCTGAACCAGTGTTATACGATTGGGTATGACATAGAGCTGAAGTAGTAGAAAAATACGAATCTAGGAAGCAATTTTGTTCCTCTCTGCGTCGTTCTACCGCAACGAAAAGGATGAAATAAAATGTAGTTCCGAACAATTCATGGTAGTATTTTTCTCTCTAGAGAACAAGTTGTATTATATTTCGACTATTTTTCCGTAGCTTTAACTCAACACGAGAAAAAGTGGGATTTTAAAGATGAAGGCATCTCGGGAACGCGATACAACCACTAATCGTCTCAGGATAGAAACGAAGGGGAGAGACACTCATCGTCATGTTGTTGGATAATTTTTTATTTATTTTTTATTTTTATTTCTTTCTCTCACCAGAAGTAGAGCTACTCCTGCACGCGATAGTCACTCAATGAGAGACCCAAGCTTTTACACAGCGATATTTTCTCGTGTCTAACACCACGTCAACGTCTATATTCCAAAGTGGTACCGGTTCTCTTTGGATAGATCTGAGTAAGTACAAACCAACTATCATCCACTTATCGCACCACCAGCAGGCTGTCAATGAGCACAAAATTGCTTTGTACGAACTAAGTGCTTCTCGATACCAACTGCTGGCCATATTGCTTTCGGTTATAAAGAAGACGTGTAGCTTTACTTCCGGCAAGATGATTCGGGTTAGGGTTTCGAAATTAATAAATTTAGTACATTTAAAGGTACAACAGAATGAACGGTCAGAATATTTCATGACGTTAAAAAGTCGCATCGATCAGATTTTTACGAAGTGTTATTCTTTTGCGATTGCAACTTCAACACCAAATATTTGAATACATATTTGATTTGAACTAGTGAATTCGTAATAAGAATTTACTTCGTTACTATAGCAAACGAGTTGCACAGGGTAAGGTGTTCGGAGATGAACCACCAAGTTTAAAAAAATTCATTCTCAGTCTCCCTTCGATGTTCTCTTAAAATAAAAAATTGGGCACATTTTTATGCATCGAAAAAGAATCTTCACAGATATTGACCGCATATCTTGTTCATTTATTATTTTCATGTTCGGGATTCCGGTATCACAAGGTATAAAAATATCGTCATATAGCTATAGCCACTGTGCATCTAAACACCCACCACATGCAGCTAACCTGGTATATACTCGTACGATAAATTATTCCCTAGGGAGAACTGCATCGACATATATAATGCACCTAGTGTACCACGGTATACGTAAGTTCTACGAACCCATGCCTGATATCCACAACTGAGCAAAGTTTCTGGTAAAGCTAAAGAACTCCCCAGGGTATTTGAATGAGGTGCTATTAGTTTGGGATTACGAACGATCGACGTCGACAAAATCAATTCATAATAACCTAAGCGAAAGTTTATACAGTTCGAAATACGTCATTGACCCCATTTTGCATAATACCTATACCAAATTGAAGTTCTGATTTTATATGGTTATTATGTACATCTACCTATATTACGAATATTAGCGAACTTCTTGATGGGATTTTCAATACAATTATGTATTACGTTTGAAGCATAAAATTCTTGTTCTTGTTGTATTATAGTATTACTACTTTTCCTAATGACAAGAGGGGAAAAAACTTAAATTTTTCTTACCATTTTAATTCCCAAGTCATGTAAATGTTCTTTCGCTATATTGTTATTATTATTTTTTTTTTTTTGTCCGAAGTCAAGCTTCTTGCCTGTTGTTGATATTACTGTGAAGGGTTCGGTTCGCAAAGTATTCCTTATACTTGAAATATAACTTCATTATTTTAAAATGACGGGAAATAGAGAGGAAAAAATGAGGGAGAAAAACGAGAGATGAAAAGAACACATAAAAAAAAAAAGAAAAAAAAAGAAAAAAAGAAATGAGAAAAGACCGAAGAGGGAATCAAGTCCCGGAGGAGTAAAAAAATTGCGAGCCGGTTTAAATTTGATCAAGTGATATAAAGGTTAGCTGGAAGTGAGCTCGCTAAAAATTCATACCCAATATTGCATTGTATAGGTATACCAATTTTCGCAAAGTGAAAACTCCTTGATTTTATTCTACTCGAAAAGATAACCACGTAGCTTAAACAACTTCATTTCCTTTCGCTCAGCAATTTCCGGACGATTCGGCTTCCGATGGTCTACAGAACCATGGATGGTTAGTGTTTGTTCTATCTTAGACCGGTGGGTCCATACCTTCGGTTATTAAAGGTCGGTTGAACCGGTAAACTTGGGATTTTATGCTAGGACAGAAAAGCCAAAAGAGGAAAGACAAGGCAGAAAATAAAAAAGAAAAAGGAAAAAGAAAAAGTAAAAAATACTGGATACAATAACTTCGCCTCTCTTTCTCTCCCGTTTTGTTAATACTTGTTGATCGTGATGAGAAAGTAAAACAATAATTTTTCATATCCAAGGTTTCAGCCTGAAAACATTTCGGGAAATAAATGCCCCGCGAAAAAAAAGGTAGATATAAGAAAAGTTTTTCTTACCCCTACGGAATTGAATTTTCGCGAAAGGCGCGTGACATTTGTCACTATAACCCGAACTAGTCGAGGGTAACGGATCGAACCCCACATCCTGTTGGAATCCTATGCGAAAAGGAAGAAAAAAAAATACTTCTGCCACTCTACGTACTAAGTAAAACGAGAAATTTTCACGAGAACTTACCACTTATTGTATTATACGGTGCAGTATTTTCGTGTTTTTTGTGAGATCAATTACTCGAGGAGTGATTATAAATTATAAGCTATTTATTTTTCATACCAATTTTGATCACGGTCTAAATCTGAGCAGCGCATATAAGATTTCGGAGGTTATTTGAATAGAAAAGCGGTAGTGAAGATAAAATAAAATGAAAAACAAGAAACAGAAAACGATGAAAGGACGAAGAAGAAGAAGAAGAGAAAAGAAGTGGGTTATGCGGGTGTTTCTTTTACAAACAGGAAATTCAACGACCCCCGTGACTACCAACGGCTTCCGGTCGTTTATTTTCAATCGTTTGTATAGAAATCGTATAGGTAGTACCGAAGACGTTGAAAAATTTGAAAGAGTCAACGGCGAAGAGAACATTTTCTCTAGATATAATCGACCAGTTCTGCAACGTACGTCCACTCGCGACAAAAGTAAATCAAAAATCACCTCTGTCACTATCCGTTCACCTTCTTCAAAGAAACGCCCGAAAGAGGATCACCAAATCTCTTCTCCATCGGAAACAACCCCAACCTTTCCATGGAATGGCCATAGCCCTAAAGGAAAAAAGCCTTAACAGCTATTCGGGTAAAAATCGTTTCATTCGACGATTTCGAAACGACCATTCTCGCAAGTGTTGCTATACGAAAATGACCACTACTTCATTTCCAACTCACCGCGAAAAGAAAAGTTATTACAATCACCAAAGTAAAAAAAAAAAGAAATGAAAGATTGTGCTTCCGCTCGAGAATCATGTCTGATCATTTTTAAATCGATGAAATCAGTTTCTTCGTTTGACGATATCTTGAGAACGAATAAACGTATTTTAACTTTCGTTGGATCAATCGATGCGATTTTACCTATCTTGAAACTGATGAGATTTTGAATTTGATCGGTCCAGTAGCTTTGGAGTTATTAAAAAAATAAAATGGATAGGATCTGACCCAATTCGAATCTGAATAAATTTTGGAATCAATCGATTCAGTACGTTTCGAATTGGCCACTCATCCATTCCGAATAAACCGTTCGTCATTCCCATACAATAAATACTATGAAAAATCTGGGTATAAACTATGCGAGAAAAATGGTAAAAATGGTAGCCTATTCGTATTCTGAAATGTCGTGTTTTTCTCTGCCCTTGCAGGGAAATAAAAATCACTTCTCGACGATATAGAAACAGGGGTAGTCGATATGTCAGCTGTCAAATATCGTTGTCTGTGGTTTGCGACGGGGGAGACACTAATCTCGATTTGTTTGTCACGATACGACGACACGACGAGGCGGTGAAAAATTTCGGAGAAACTTTGTTTCGAAGGTATGAGTACAGACCGGAAGAGATAGGGTGAATTCAGTGGGTGAAAATCGGGGCTTAATCCCCCGAGATAATTTAAACGTTCGAATAATTTTGTGGTTCGCATGGTTCGGGGGTCGGGGTTGGTATACATAATGCCAGCTCATAAATTAATCCCGGAATTGTTGTTTTTTTTTGTTGTTTTTTTTTTCGGGTTGCTGATACTTCCGGCTCTTCGCTGCGGTACCCAACGTGGAGAAGCTTTGTTTGAAGTGAACAAGAAAATGAAAATAAAAAAAAGAATAATACCGTCCAATTTTACCCTCGCTTAATTAAGGATTTTGCCACTTCATTGTTCAACCGATCGAATATCTTCCGTCGACGGTAGCTTCTTTTATTCTTAAGTTTGAATCGAAGTTCGTTCGATTAAAACCAACTGAACAAAAGGGCTCTCGAGGCTGAAGCGAACCGTGAAAAAAGTCCGACTACCTACCTACCTACCTACCTACCTACCCATTGGCATTCGAATTCGGGATTCCCCCAGTTCGGATTCGGGGTGGTAATGCAATTATAAAAAAGCTCTCAGCTTCCGAACTAAACTAAGCTCAGGATTTCACGTGGACGACGTTAGAGTTCAACAGCTTATGATTAATGACACTAACAGTCAGACCGCGAAGAGAATTGCACGTGACCTATCAACTCACGTGTTTTACCTTCAACCTAAACCACCAGTCAATTTATTTCACGGATATTACTGAGGTTACTCGAAAACGTGGTTTAAAACCACGGAAACGTTGCTCGCGCGACCGATTGGTAATTATCGGTTAATTAAGAACAGGGGACGTCGATGAAGGGACGTAGGGGTAGTTAGTTACCTGTTTCTGTCACAGTTTTTTAGATGATTGATTTTAATTTGTCCATTTATCAAATAAAGTTCTGGTATTATTTAACGGTGATAAAAATTAACCGTTCTTTATGTAAAGAGGAAATTATTGCCCATCTATATAAGCCGTGAAATAGAATCAAATTTATTAACGACCTGTAATAAAGTACAAATTATTGCTAATTGAATATAGATAGCGTGTTTCAATTTCGAACATAAGCGGACTGAATTTTGTCGGAAATAATGTCAATAATGAATCAGCAGTTTATTCCTAAAACTCTAGAACCTCTCGGACTCATTAATATTAAACGTGTTTTGGACAATGGATCTTCAAGAAATTCTCCAAGAACCAGAGTATTGAGATTTAGTAGTATCTCCGGCGCCAGGACTGTCGTAAGTAAAATCCCCGAGGACCTATCAGAGCGTAATTCCTTCCTTTTTTTTTTGTCTTTCTCAGGAAAAAGTAAGTGCCATGTGTATAAGAATGATATTTATTATTTTGGGTAAATTTATCCCATGAGAAATCGGACCCTGACTTTCTATCAGATCCTAAGTTTTAGTTAAGACATAATACCATAGCCATTGTGTCTATCATACGTATAACTTTCCTAGATGTGATAAATTTTGAGTAAATATAAGTATATCTTCTCCAAACCACCTACTACATTCACTATTGAAAACGTAACGAAAGATTTAGACAGTCGAGTTTCAAGATTCCCCAAAGTCGCGCAATCATCAAACCTTAATTGAGTTTCACCGACTTAATTGGAGCCCAATGCTACCCGGAAGATCCTTTGCTCAGTGTTCAAACAAAGTTTAAACTTTTATTATTAATATATTGCAAACCCTTTAGTTATTGAATGTCTTAAACAACCCAACGACTTCAGGCAGAATGATTGCGCGGTTATACTTTTTATTTCATTAAAATCAATAAAGTTTATACTCACATTGCGCTTCTAGTATCTGGAATATCTCTGTTACTTGGTAATCCGTCAGAAGCTTCTTGATTAAATTTATTTCTCGCGTAAGGATCCTCACCAGCTCTAAGTCCTCCCCTCGAAACATATCTACGATGATAAAAAACGATTAATTTGGATGTTTTAATAATCGGAATAATCATTGTCATTATAAAATTTTCTTATATAAAAATTTTTTTTTAACAAATTAGCTTTCTGCTTTTTACAGAAAAAAAAAAGAAAAACTTGCTAATACAGGAATGAAATAAAACGAGAAAGAAAGAAAGAAAATGCAATAACATAGAGAGAAGAATCATGTCGCACAAAGGGCTATGTGATATGATCATTGCGAATGAAACAACAAAAAATAGAAGAAAAAAAAAAGGAAATGAAAAAGAAAGAAAGAAAAAAAAAAAAAACATGTCAAAGTCAAAGGCTTGTAACAAGAGCTGCTACCACTCACCCCTGTTCATCAAAGTAATTCCACGTGACCCGAGGATCCGGAGTTGGAGCAGGCAGCAGTTCAGAGGAAAGGACAATCGCTGTTCCAACCGGATCCACGTATGCTGCAGAGTTTGGAACTACCGAAAGAGCCACTGAGGATGGGTCCTTCAGTCGTAATGCTCTGTTTTCGTTCTGAAAAATAGGGTAAAGAAAAATACGTAAGTTTAAGATGATGAAGTGCAAACCTACTCCTGTTTCAAAAATTTGTTATTCCAAGTAAATTATTCGTTTCTTATTAAATTTGAGTAAGAAAAATCCATATCGGTATTCAAACAAAAATATATAATGCTCGATATATTTACGGCTCTGACAAATAATCCAACTTCCGGTTGAGGAGGGATTCCCCACTTTTTATTTACGCTTTCTGATTTTGAGCCTGAAAATCCTGGATCTATTCGTCTTCATTATTACTGAGCGGATTGAGAATCGAAGTTTTTATCTCTGTTTTTTCATCCCTTATACAAACGGGATTCTTTTATACATTTGGTTTTTTCAAATTTTCATCGACACCGAACAAAACTTCGGCGGTATTTCTCGCATCTGGGAAATCCGAGACTTATACAGAAATCTAATCGTTGAATTATTTAATTATCAATAAATAGACGATTTCAGGTCGCTGATCAATCGTCTGAAATATATGTGTAGATTTATATTGTAGAAAATACGTCTTGTATCGATAAGTTTTTCGATAGCCAGTGAAACAGAGCATAACCAAGATTGGAAGAAAAAAATAAAAAATAAAAAAACAGGTCTATGACCCATATTTCACGATATTTTTTTTTTTTCTATCCCTAAAAGGAGTTGGTATATTTAATCTGTTAAAAAGTGCACTTTTCATCCTGATATTATTTATCGTCTGGATTTTCTATACCAGGTACCAGCCGCCCGATTCCTGGATATTGCAGAATGTTACTTATCGGTTCTATTCCGAATTGCACTGCAGCTGGATGCACCTCAGGTATATACATATAGATGTATGTGCCTATGCAGTACGTATAACAACGGAAAATCGAGTATCGCTAGGAGAATATCGGCCACAATTGTTTGGCTTGACTTTCCAAGACGTCGGCACCCATTCCACTAACAGTCAGCCTTCGATATCTATCCAGAGTCAGTCAGTTGAGTGGGTGTATACTACTGGTCTGACTTCAATGCTGGTTCATTGTCGTTTGAAAACTATTCAATTTATTGTTCACCTGGATTCTCACAAAACGATGTATCGAACTCGGAGCGAGTGAACGAGTTGTATTATTCGAAGAGGTACAATTATCACTATACTAACCCGTAGATATAACTTTCCGAGTCCGTACTAAGAAACGAGTTCATTTCTATATATATGTGAAGTTTCTATTCATGTTAAGGTGATTCTTCAAAGGATGATAATAATAAGTGTATCAAATTTGTTATACCAGATGTTGAAGTTGTACAGTAAAATAAGAGAAACTACAAAACTTTATTTCATCTCAGTTGCATTGTACTCATAGAGTTACTTCAGCCACTTTCAGAGCTTTTCTATGAAAGCATGAACGCTACGAAGTCTTGGAAAGATTTCGTATTTTGTATAACAATTTACAATTCTATTCAAACGTTGTTTATTGTTTATAATTATTATTATATACTACTTCAACAAACTGTATAAAACATTTTTAAACCAGCTTTAGTCGTTGAATACAGAGTTTTTTACCTAGTAGCCCGCAGGTATTTGTCGAATCGTTAAACAAAAGCACGAAATTTATGGGATAAAAATATTTTGAAAATGCGCATATTTAGGTCGGGAAATTTCTTGACTTAATTATCCCGTATTTCTAATACAGAAAATGATCTGTGAGGAGATGAAAAGAGAGAAATGGACCTTCTGTTTGATCTGTGAGGATAAAGTTTGATTAGGCACGTTTCTAAATTCACATAATTAGAGGGAAAATAACCCAGCATTGCCGAATTTATCGTAGTTTTTATCAACCGTTGTTTTTTTTTCTATTTAAACGGAGCAAATATTTATATAGGTATATATGAAAAAGACGGGGTAGGGTTGAAATTCTGAATTGATTTTTCGCGATTGCGGATTTTCATAAACGTTCGAGTTTAGAATATGAAAATTCCAAACCTTCGAAAGCCCAAGAATTCGAAAATTTCGATCTATTTCTCAGGATGTGAAGATAGAAAATATTTCATTCTGATCAAGAACCTCTTTACGGAAACCCATTTCATTTACTTCAATCGATAACTTCATGATGTCATAAATAATTGATAGGATTTTGAGCATTTCTTTTTCCAAAAAGTGCGTTTCAAGACGATTAATTTCGACCTTTTATTATCAAGTTATCAAATACTGAATGAATAAATGCGTGAGTTTCAAGTTTTGGAATTTCGAACCTCCGGTGTTTTTCGTTTCAAAATTTTTAAAATCTGCTATGCAGACTTTTGGAAAAATAGCGTTTTGAAAAACTGTGAATTCGTAATACTAAAATTCCCTGAAAGAAAAAAAAAAAAGAACAAAATAATAATAATAAGAATAATAATAATAATAAATGGTAAAAACGGGAATCATTTTCAGCCTCCCGGTTTAATTTCACGTTTTGAAATACTATATCGTTGAACGAGAGAGGATAGCGCAATTTGTAACCGCTGCATGGAATCCGACTGCATTCAGGAGATGCTAATATAACAGTACATTCGAGGATTAATATTCGTGGACCAGTGCGCGTATGAAACCGGAAGTTCAGTTGAAATGACGCGTTCCCGAGGTGCGGCAAGCTGTTGCATCCGGTCCGAAGCTGAAGGTTCGTGAATTCGGTGAACCCTATGAATTTGTGAGCCAAGAATTTCTGTTCAAACTCGTTGCCCCCAATAAATATCCGCTAAATTCAACCTCATCTCAATTAAATAATATCTCAGACGTAACAAAACTGCAGTTTAATAATTAATTTTCAAAATAAATTTAGTAATTAATTAACAACTGATAATAAAACGTTACACATACATTCAGTTTCTAATGAACAAGTATAGTCAACGAATGAAACAAATCGCAAACTAAACAAGCAGGTATACTAATAATTATTGTACGTTGGCGAGTAATTTTCACGTCACACTTGGGTGTGCTTCATTTAAAGGATACATAACTGTAGCTACCTGTGGGGAAGTTAGCTATATCCAAGCTGGTAGGATACGTATTTGCACGATTGATGTAAAAAAGGAAATTGAGATTATCTATTTTTAATTGATCTTTGAGTTTTTATTTATCGACTATGTCGTTTAAAAATATGAAATAGTTGAGTATTGAGAAATTTTAAACTGTTGATAATTATGAAAAATTTGAATATCACTTGATTATCAATGAAAAACAAAGGACAGAGGTTCTCTCTAAGTGAAAAGATCAACTGAGGATCAAGTTGGATCCCACATCGTGGCTATTTCGGTTAGTCAAATATTAACCTCGGTGAAAATTAGTTTGCTTTTGTCCTCGAATAATGCGAACGATTTTAATTACTCTGAATCATCATAATCATCTCGAACTATGAACATAAGATATTGGCTTTATAATTCGAGAATTTCGGCTCTGGGTAGGATAACTTTAATCGAGAAGATCCAATCTGAGGAATACAAGAAATGACGATAAAAAATTTCAACTATTGAATTTTTTGACGATTTTATAACGCATTTTGAATTTATCTTTCTCTACTTGCTGGCCAGCGGAGATTAGCCTAAATATTCCCGCGAGTGAACCGCAGATTTAATACAAAAGCGACCGACACCGTGTCTGAATGTCAGCTGTCTACAGTCCCGTTCCTAGCTTGGTTAAATCCCTATCCTATCCCATTCCACCCTCAGTCATCCTCAGATAGTATAGACGTAGCGAAACCGTAGCACAGGGTCAGGACCAGACCATGAGCAGAACGAGGAACTGGACTAGGAAGAGAACCGGAGGGATGGTTTCTATGCAAATGTACTCATAACTCACGTGAATACATTCGCCTGAGCTCGACTAGCTAGGAAAAGCGTATTAAATGGGAAAAATCTCGACGCAAAATTCGTCCGTTGAAAATGCGTTTCTCTGTTTTACTAGCGGCGCTCGCACGTCTTCTCCGAATGTCAGATGATTCTTTTTTCCTAGATAGACGAGGAGGTTTATCAACTGTCCAAAGAGTAAAATTGCTTTTGAGCCTTTCCTTTTCTGTACTGTATATGTAATTTAAATCTCGACACTTTGTTAGATGGAAAAAAATAAACGACCGACTAAATTCGCAGGAAAAATAGACGACGAAACGTCGCATCGCGTTGTCTTTATTCTACTATATACAGAAAACTTCACGAAAGTTTTTCTCCATTTATATTCATCTTATAGCAGAGTTGAGCTAGCGTAATTTAAAACAAATATTTTACCTCTCTTGGACTTCGTCAAATGAACAATTTGCTTCTTATTATTTATTCTTTCTTCGCTTAAAGGACCTACAGGACCTGCTCCTGCAGTTTCATCAAGATAGTGTCAACATCTATTCTCTCGGTTTTACTATGATAACCTGGCATTCAGTAGCTAATACAAATACCATTGATGGTCGGACTGCCTTTTTGCGGCTAAATTCCAACTGAGTCGATCACCAGTTTTGGAAACTTGTCCACGCATATGGCGCCCTTTGCTAATTCGGTATTCGACGTTGGTATGCCGGTGGCACCCGATTAGATCTGACTGCTCGTTCCCTGCCCAAATATATCTGAATACTCCTGGATATACCCGAATGTCGCCGAAAACCCCTGCAGGATATCTATATATATATATTCATGTTATACCTACGTATACATTATACAGATTATTACACTCTATATATGCGGGTGAATCCCACTCGGTTATCTCTTTGTCCCTGTAGAGTTCTTGGTCACCATTATCCGTTCCAACTTCCGTTACTTTTATTTGATTCGGGTGAAACGTTACAATTCTGCCTTTTATTTTATTTTATTTTTTCTTTGAACCGTGAAAAAAAAAGATAATCCTTCAAAATTTACTCCTTTTTTCATCTGTTTGAAAGAAATCTGCCACGTTTTGCTAGTTTTCTTTTTTTCAATTAGATTTTGGCAAATAGTAAAAAAATTAATTTGGGGTGCTCAGAGGGTTGACTGACAATGTCATGGTCAATCGCAAAGACAGTTTGGTACTGTGGTCGACCAAGGCAATTGCATTTGACCGGGACCAGCTTCAGGCTAAAACCGCTGGTAATTTAATGCAGCAGTAATCTACTTAGCTGGACGTTGGTTTAGCCGGTGGTTATCACCCACGAACCTTCGTTCGACCGCTGTACGTCGTTTGGAAACCACAAATATGGGGAAAATGTGTTCACTTCTATTAGAAGCGCATTTAATCATGCGAGAAAGTTATAACGTCAATTTATTACATAAACGGTCAAATTTCCATACCTGAGAATTACAATATCCAATTGCGGGATGGAATATTATTCCACAATTTCTATAAAAACTATAATTTTCATTATGGAGATAATTTCTTTCTTTTTTCTTTACTTTTCTCAGCGAATAATTCGAAGACGGTCATTCAGTAAGAAAAGGGACCATATCGTGTTTTATGTATACCTAGTGATCTACAGTTTTCGGATTGATACAGCGGATTTATGAAAATAATGAAGAAGATCGGGGACAGCGATGAATTTATTTCGTTGTCGTCGTCGTCCGCGTCGGCTTGATTCTGTATAGTAATAAAACACATTTCCGTGGATATCCATAGAATTGTAAGAAAATGTTAAACACAAAGGTGATTAGATTCGTTGCTCGGTGTAGGAGGAAATTAATTTCGATTTCCAGACATTTTTTTTAACCAAGTTTCACTCAAAATCTCATTTAATTTACTGCTTCTCTATTTGCTTTATGAAACAGTCGGATTCAACAACTCGTTGAGATGATATTTCTTAGATGAACGAGATGAACCACTTGAAACTTATTTTTAATCGTAAGTTTGATGGAATTCTGTCATTTATCTTTGAGATCAAAAATAAAAGAATAATATACGTTTCAGGTTGAATTACGCTGCGTACAAGTACAGTTTTTTTCTCCTTTCACAAAATCGTCCTTTGGCATGATGGGATTAATTTGTTTTCATCGAATATAATGAATATAGAAGCTATAATACGGTGGAATTTTAACCGCAGGTTGAAAAATAACACTTTATACAAACTTCATTGGCATCTTGACTTTATGGATCCGTCCACTCAATAGGGCATTTGCCTCACTGATTGGCTTCGGGAACAAAGAATATCGTTAGAGTGGGATAGGCAGGGGACAGAATGTATCAGGAGGTCAATAAAACTGAGGCTTCGTTTTCTTTTTCTTCAATTTTCCATCTCAATTTCCTCATATTTCTTTCCTGTTGTCTTGCTCTCGCAATTAGACAAAAGGATCAAAGATATAAGATTTGGAGATATGAAATTCAGATCAAACGTCTTTGGATCCAATATGAAACGGAAATTCAAATCCAACAATTGAATTCATCTTCAAACGCTTCTGTAAAGCGAGTTGAGAACACGATTTTCAAGTAGTTCGATGAATTGATAAATCAATCATTTTGTAAACACCCTGTACGTAGGAATTAATTTCCGAGTCTGAGTGCACAGAGCGGGTTGGTAAATCTAAATGGAATGCCTTAACGAGAATTTCCTCAGAGATGACGTACCTAGCCAGCCGTCCGCAGACCCGAATTTCGTGAAAGCTTACCAATCGCCTAATTCGACTAACACCTTTGAATCAGAGTTGATAGGAATTTAGTTGTTGACCGTTGTCCATAGCTAGTATTCAAATTATAGAGTAACTCCAAATTGAGAAGCTATATTCGATAAACTAGACTCAGGGTTTCCCCCAGATTGTCAGATAAATGCGGTTACTAAATTCTACAATTTTCAGATCAGAAAATCGCGGAAATAATATGACGTAAGAATTGCAAAGGCGGTAATTATCTCCTACTGTCTTCGGTAATTCGATACTCTGATACTTGAGGGGGTTTGTACAGATGCTTTGAAATGACATCCGACCTATCATTTCGTATCGTAACTCCATATCTTTATCGTAGAATCTTAACAGCTCGAGACGACAGTCTGCTAGGAATGCACTTCCCTCCAATATCCATCTATCAAAATCAATCCAGCTGGAAAGTGCACTTAGCTAAAGCCAATGTCGTTCCACTTCAACCCGCCTACGTACCTACGTGCAATGGCAAGCAACTATGATCGTTCATTTTCCTACGGTCACTTATGTTACCTCCAATCCCCTCAACAATATTCAATCAGTTTTTCATGGCCTTTAGAGCTCTGCATCTAATATTCTAACTTCTGCGATGAAAAGCTTCTCTTCGATCCATTTGATCACTTCAGTAACATAATAACAAGGTTTTCAATTCCTATGAGAAAATGTCAATCGCCAAGTCCCATTATTCAAAAGTAAGTATCTATTCATTGAGTAGAACCCCGTGCGAGATGTAGATGTAGGAAACTAGTCCATTTGACGGAAACTAGTCCCGCTATAACACCCATGTACAGGGTTAGGCGTTCGCAAACTTCATTGGTAAAGTTTTGTACACTGTAGAAATGGATGGATACGACACGACACGACGATACGGTTTTGAATATATACGATGCGGTTTGGTTGACTGTGGTTTGCCAACCTTGAACTGTGGTTTGTGGTCATTCTGCTGAGAATATTTCGAGGACGTATAAATGTCATCCTTCAAAGAGGATCAGCTCGACGTTTTCGACGTAGGATTTCTCAAGACGTGCAGATTTTACATGGGTAAGAAACGTCAGGGTAAGAAAACCCAGACAGAGATGCAGTGGATCTGATTTTCCGTCATTACTAGACTCTCGGTTCCAGCAGAGTAGTTTTTTCTTTGCACCAAAGCCAGCTGGGTGCCAATCTTGTTTGAAATATTCGATGTTAATGCAGATTATGTACAAATGCATTTCTGCATCCGAAAACAACGAACTCAATCATGCGTTGTTAATCTAGAACATAAAACCCTGCTTATGATCCATTCTTTTTCTAATCTTGCCGATATACTACGATCTATTTGTTCAGTCGACCGTCGATAAAAGGAAAATCAAATTCTACGGCAAATAAAAAAGAGAAAATGTTGTTATTTTACACTTCAACGCTAGGGAGATACCGCAACCCTTTTTATTAACAGTAACGGAATAGATTTATGCTAACCATAAGCGTAAAATTTGAGAATAGGTAGTGATGAAACTTTAAGCCCTTCTAAATCCATCATCAATTGAAATATCGAGATAAAAATATAGTCGGAATCGTAACAACCCTTAAGTTAAATTAATATCAGTGTGAATTAAACAAACTCAAATTTTTATTGACAAGAAAAATAATCAGGATTAAATTAATATCGTTATCAAGGGATAACGATACTCTACCGCGATACGCGACCTCGCTCAAGATCTTACAATTCAAGATTCAAAATAAGCTTATGCCTATTGTGACCAGTAATTGAAATTAGAATTTCCTAATTCGATGAATTTTGTGGTGGATCTTAAGCCGCAATTACATTTGTCGGAATGATAACTAGCCACATCGCGTTTCAAATGATCTTGAACCGATTGGTTTATAGCGGCGTGCAGAAGGGCCTTCCATTAGGCCAATAATGGAAAGGAGATGGACGCAAGAAATTCAGGAAAATCGGAGAATTTACTAACTAAGACCGTAGATGTGTTACACTGTGATTTGGATAAATTGATGCCTGGAAAGGCTATGGACGAATTTTTCCGACGTCACGGTATTACCAATCACATTTATTTCCTCTAATTGAAATATATACATTTATGTCTATACGTAAAACTGCACAAGTATCAAAAGTGCATTTGAGAATCTACAGGTCATCCATCTACTGGGACCTAATAATAGCACCAAAATCCGATGCAGCTTAGGTTCTTGGTTCACAGAGATCTGAAGACCGACAATTTGAACAGGAGTATGGGAGTAAAGGGTCCTCAGGTTCAATTTACTGGCACAATTGGTAGCTACTACCTGCAACTATGTACCTCGATTACCGTCTGACTACAGGATGTACGAAGGTCCTCTGTCTATTGACATTCAACTCTATATACTTACCTATGTCAAAGGTATGTGCATATGATGTACATGTATGTACATCGATGTCAGCAACTGCACTTGCATATACTAGGTGTCAAATAGCGACTTTGATCAAAATAGTGGTTCGAAGTCAAAGTGAAGGGGAAAATCTGACACCTACTGTAATTTCCTACATCTACATGATGAGTTGATCAATTTAAAGGGATACTTTGGACCTATGTATGTACATATGTCCAATATGGATACACGTGGATGAGGATTCTGACTAGAGACCGAAATTTCCTAATTGTTGGGCTTTCGGAATTTTAATACTCCAGACCTCAACGTTTTTCAAAATCTGAGATTGTCTGAAATGAATTGAGAATTTTTACAATTTGGAAGTTTGAAAATTCGGAACATCAACCCGGTCTTTGTATGGGGAAAGTTGTAGTACAGTTATAGGTATTCTAGTATCACATATCCAGTCGCAGATGCTTCTCTGATATAGGCGACACGTGTGAATCTATCACGTGTAGAAAACGAGGACGAAGACGTCAGCGGGATAACATTGAGGCCAATTACCAGGTAATCCTTGTCTCACTTGAATCAAGGCAATTGCTTAACGTACATGGTTCTCTATGTCAATTGCCGACTGACACCAATTTGTTGCTCTCCTAGTTCTTTTGATTCGAGTATTTAGTCGGAATTTTGTTTGGGCTGAAGGTTAGACAGATTTTGAGCTGTTGAGTCCTAGTATCAAGGTACCTTTTAGCTCATTATCGCAGACATTAGCATCTAGACTTGCTTCCTGCGTCTAGCCAGTACCATCCATCGTCTGGTTTCTATATACCTACTTAACGTCTGTGGGAGTTTCAGAAGCTAGGTAAGACGATGGTAGATTAAGTACTCGTAACTTTGAATCAGATTGAAGTTACAAATCAAGACCTTGTCTCGTTTCCCGTGGGTTCCCACCACCGCGCCTACTTTAACCCGCTTCACTCGCCATTCGCCGTATCCTCTACTCTCGACTGATACCAACTTTCGTCTCCCGTAATTACGAATTTCACTAATTAAGGATATGCGAAATTACACTGCTTAATTATTTTCTAATTAGCAACAGATTCGTCAGTTCCCGCGATACCTCTACCGATTTTTTATATACGATAATTATTTATTTAGCTGAAAATATTACCAGGGATTGCGTCTCAGATCAAGTTTTCCGATAAAGAATTAAGAAGTGGTTTTTAATTATTGTATAAATATTAGGGTGGTCCTTATTCCGGTGACTTTTGAAATTAAAAATTTGACATTTTCAGGATTTGTTCTTATCATTATCAGCAACAACTCTGCCAACTTTCAAATCGGTCCTTAAATTTTGACCAAAGTTACGTACGTATTTTCCATTTGGAACTTGCGGAGCTTTGGGGAGCGCAACATTTATTTCAAAAGTCATTAAAATGAGGACCAAGTTAATAAATACAGTTCATACGGTAAAAATAATTTAATTACAGGTGCCTGGTAAATTCGCGGTTGTACAAAAAAAAAAAAAAATAAAAGAAAGAAAACTAACGCAGTAATATTTCCTGAGATAAAAGTGCAGGTATTGTAGTTGGCAGTGATAATTAATGAGTGAAAGCATTATCTATAATCCATATTAAATCCTTGGACGATAATTTAGAGTCTGCAAAGTTCAGAGTCTGCGTTTGAGTGACGGGATTACAAACCGGCTCATCTCCACTGTCTGAGCTTCAAATTCGACAAATGCCTCCTCCCTAAGGGCAGTTTGTAGATTTTTATTTATAACGAATATATATATATATAATTCTCTATAATTAACGCGGATTCGAATAATCTTTTTTTTTATCGATAATTTCTATCAACCTTTCTCAACTAATTGGCCGAAAAATTTCAATAATAAAACAGCTCGGGCAACGTACGATTCATGCGTCAAATCAATCAAATAAAATTACAAAAATTTAATTGTATATACAGGGTGGTCCATTTTAATTTACGCAGGCGAATATCTCAAAAACTAACAGTTATACAAGAAAAAGTTTCATACAAAACTTAAAGGGTTTCGAGGGGGAAAGATAATGTTGATATGTGTTGACTTGTGGACTTTGCCAATTCCGAGATTTCGCAAGTAACTTCCGATTCTAGATAGGGAACACATGTTTTGGTTGGGGGCAGCTGATAGCGAGATCAAAGACTCATTCAAATGCGGAAGCAAAAAAAAATTAGAAAAAAAAAAAAATTTGCAAAACAAATGGAAAAAAAAAAATTCGCGAATTTTTTCTTTGAAAAGATTGTTTTCTTGTCCCTAGCCTTCGAACACATTAATTGTTTATCACTCTAGCTTAAAATATTTCTCGCCAATTTTGAAATTGGAAAGTTTGAATGTACCAGATTAGTAAAAAAAATTCGTAGATCAATAACACACAGCTTATTTCGGACTCAAGAGTAATAAACAATGAATGTGTTTGAAAGCTAGAGACAAAAAACAATCTTTTGCAAAAAAAAAAAATTCGCGAAATTTTTGTTTCCAATTTTTTTTGCAAATTTTTTTTTTTCCAATTTTTTTTGCTTCCGTATTTGAATGAGTCTCTGATCTCGCTATCAGCTGCCCCCAACCAAAACATGTGTTCCCTATCTAAAATCCGAAGTTACTTGCGAAATCTCGGAATTGGCGAAGTCCACAAGTCAACACATATCAGCATTATCTTTCCCCCTCGAAACCCTTCAAGTTTTGTATGAAACTTTTTCTTTTATAACTGTTAGTTTTCGAGATATTCGCCTGCGTAAATTAAAATGGACCACCCTGTATAAAAAGAATCACGAAAAATCCTACTTACGACAAAAAAATTGCAGATAATTTATTCACATTTTTCCTGTGAGTTCAGAACCCGGTTTTAAACATTCGAAATTCGTTTTTAATAAGAAATATATACGATTTTGTAAAAGTTTTTTTTTTTGTTTGTTTAGAAACATGTTATCAGGGTGCATAACAGTGTCCCCACGGTAGAGTGTTAGGTAACTGTAATTTACGGGTTAATTAAACTTACGATAACTGTTCTATGATCATTGAGGGGTGAATTGGTGAATTAGCTCGTTCTACAGTCGGTTGGGTATCACTCGCATCAGTTTAGAATTTATTTCCACGTGGCTTACGGCTTATCGCCGTCAACCGGTTAACCATTCGCCAAACCACCGACCCTCGAAAATGGGGCTTGGACCAGAGCCAGACTCGGGATATACAGCTAAGACTTCCTTCTACAGCATCACACGCGTTTCCCACAAGAGACACGTAGCCCCAAGGTATCTACATACATTATGCACTCGTGGTACCTTTGACTTCTGACAAATTTCTGGCAAACCCGAGGAATGGGTATATGCATGCAGGTAACGATGCGAAACTATCCGGAAAACAAAGAATTAAATTTGAATAATTTTACGCTCAAGAATGTGTCCTTTTAATCCTCGGAGGTGAATTTTAAGCTCAAATTATACCAAATTCAAATACATACAGTATTATCAAAAGCCAAATGCACCGTATGAGAATCTGGTTGCTCATAAGCGCTGCAGTTTTTCGTTAGTTTTTTCTATCTTTGTTGTAGGTATAGTACAGCTATAGAGAGTATATATGTAGTAGCACTGCAAATGCGAAGTACGCGTCGTTAAAAAACGCCGAGTAAAAAAGTCACTTCAACACGCGGATTTGTGACGCATAAAACAGAGGTGGTAGGTGGAAGGTGGAAGTTGGAAGGTGGAAGGTGAAAAACGTGAAAGAAATGTCTACGACTCTTCGCAGACGGGTGGTTGACATTACACCGGAATTAAACGTATGTGTTAGCCTGTAATAAAGGTTTGAATTTACAAGGACGGAGACTGACTGACGGGCGTTGACGGCTACGGTTATAAAATTCGTTAATTTTACCACACTACGATTTTTTTTTTACACAGAAAGACGAGACGCGTTTCCATATTAAAAGAAAATGGTTCTGGCTCTTCGAAAGCTCAAAATAGTCGTTTATTTCCTTCGATTTTGACATACTTCGATAGTGTCCAGCCTATGGTTAGCGAAATCCGATCCCATTTCCGAGCGATAAATTTCCCGAATTTTGCAATTCGTAGACGAAATTCCTTTCTTTGGATCTAACGGTCCTGCTCAAAGGTGTTTATTGAGCTTAAATTCCGTTGGAACTTGAGAAGCACAATCCCCCCTTTCTTCTGGACCGCAATAACTGATGGGGAGTAATCGTTCATGAACGATTTTCGCGTGTATCTGAAAACTCTGAAAGCGTTTGAGACGTGCTTAACTCAACGTAACTTTGGCAAAAAGGTTTTTGGACACAAGAAAGCAGCTTACGATTATCCGAAATTGTTGCAGGGGCCGCAAAACGCAACGATGGAGCTTTACTTCCCCCATGGACGTTTGGATAACTGATATAAATGGTAGGCAGTGGGTTCCGAGCTCGAAACCATAATTCTCAATCAGCGCATCCCCTCGAAGTCGATCGAAAGAATGATCCATCGTCTGCAGAAGATTATAGGCAAGTAAAGCAGAAATCTAAACCCCTAAATCGAAACCCATATTTTCTTCAAAATTGTATTATGTATGTGTGGCAAGACAAATCGACGGTTATTTTTTAAACTTTCACCCCAAAAATCTCTAGAATTATTTCAAATGTTTAACCCTTCGAAAAGGTAGCTCTGTCAATAAAGTATAAACGGTGCCCAAATCAATGATACAGTTTTTTAATTTGATCAACACGCAAGACCTTCTGAGATTCGAAATTCAAAATTCGATTTTTGGTCTGCCATTTCAAATTTCAAATATTAAACCTCGAATTCGAAATCAGCGAGTCAAAAAATCGCAATTACCAAGACAGACTTTCGCACTAATTCTTCCGGTCAATTTATATGAAAATTAGTAACACGATATGAGGTCTTGCGTGTCAATCAAATCTTATTGTCGATTTAGGCACCACTTAGACTTTAATGATAGCTCTGGCCTTTAGGGAGGTTGATTACTCGACGTCATGCTAAAGATTTTCGGGGTAAAAGCTCTCGGAAAGTACGTCGATCCCTTTTGGCACACCCCGTTGTACACACACAAGTTTACTCCACACGGTAAAGGCTAACGACTAAGATGGTTTTGATGCAGCTCTAAATTCCGCGTAGATATAATATAATGCGTATATCGATCGCGGAACCCTCTATTGTCGGTGACGGGATGGGGTAAGATTTCGGGATGCCCTAAGGCCACGTCAAGCTGTCTAACGTAAGAGGAAAGGAAGGGAGGAGAAGACCCAAGCTTGCTTTGGTACATCGTACTGGCAAAAAAAGGAAAATAGGCTCTACGTACGTACATATACATTAGGGTGTCTCTTAAAAGGGGTGTTTTCGAAATTCATTTCTCCGGGTGAATCAATCGGTTCCAAATAAATAGAAAAAAAATTCTGCCAAACGATATTTTCTTAATTCCGATTCCAAGTTATGCCGGTAAGCTCATTCTCTGACTTTAAAAAACGTTGGGCTTTGGGGGTTGCTGAATTCAGATTCGACAACAGAATTTCAAAATTCAAAATAGCGAACTCTGGAATCTTAGAACACCTTCCATCTTACGAAGATTACTTAGAATCAAAATTTCTTCAATTTATTTGGAACCAATCGATTCACCCGGAGGAATGAAATGCGAAAACACCCCTGTTAAGGTATACCTAATATACATAGGTAGACGAATAGCGAGGAAATCGTTTCGTATAGAATATGCGGTTTGGTATAAGGGTGGATGGGTGATAACTAATAGGGTTGGTGTTACAGCCAAGGTAAAACTATTTTCTGGCTAGGAAAGTTTAAAATAACTCTGAATGTTTTATCGAAGTACTATTTCCACTTACAAAATTCCTGCCCCACGGCTTACCTACTCAACTATATTCCCTGGCTGGCTGGTTCTAGTTTTTCAGTCCGGATGTGTGCCCCGCTCTCAACCCTGGTCCAAGTCATTGAAGAGAGTGTGTAGAGGTAACAGAAAACCACCCTAAGTCCACCCAGGGAAATCCACGCGAGAACCATTATATGTAAAGGTTTCTTTGCAGAGAGGTGGTTTTATTTTTTTTGTTTTTTTCCAATTTTCATTCCTTCGTATACGATGTGCAGACTCTTTATACTAATTCGATAAGAACTTAACGTTCGAGAATTAGGTAAGTAGGGAAATGGTCGTGCTTTGACCCCGAGGTGTTTACCAAAAATGATAAAAGGGATAAAAAAAGATGGAAGAAAAAAAAAAAAAAACACAGAAGAAACAGAAAAAGGGAGATAAAAAAAGGAGACTGGCGTCTCACTAACAATAAGATAAAACGTTTCTTCATGCCCAGGATTTTATAACCCTGAGATATACATCACCTCCCTCCTCTCTCCTTATTATTACAAGGGCGTCTCGCCCCCTGTCGAGAAGAGCCTTCGGGGATGGTGGAGCATGACGTTATCAAATATGCAACGACTCAGCCACGCGCGTTAAGATGAAAATACTGAAGGAGCAAGAGGACGAGGAAGTGGGACAGGAGGAGTAGGAGTAGGATAAGGTTGTATTGTCACTGGCTTACCTGGAGGCAGTATCCAAGTCATTTCCGTTTCCGGTTACAACAGCCCCCGCGCGTATACTAGACTAACATTTAGTCCGATAGTCCGAGACAATGACGAGAAAAGACTAACAAGTGGTTGTATAATTAGCAATTAAAATATAACGAGTTATGTTAACTGCACCGTGGAAGGTGACACTCTCAATTAGCGGTCTTTTACTTTCTTAAATGTGTTGTCTTCTTTATTCCTCTTTTCCTCTTCCTTCTTTTTCTTTAACTTCAATCGGAGAAATCTCCGCTCAACTAACTAACTCTAAGAAGTTACTCGACTGTCAACAGGACGATATTTTCTCGTTGTTTAAATCTTCAGGGGTAAATTCCTTTCCGTTATATTAATGTTGTAAAAATTTGAAGAAAACGGAGCGAAAGGATAAGGCGACGTTGTATCCACTATCGCTTTTTCACCTGGCATAGTCAGACTTTATTAAGACATAGAAGAGACGGCTAGTTCCGGGACAGGAATTGGATGGGAAACATGAGGTAGGTACGGGATTTGACATTTTCTGAAAGGTGTGCAGCGGTGGGTGGAGAGAAAAGTAACGGGGACTAGGCAGTTAGCTCTTTGACGCTTTCGCTTTCTTCTTTTTTTTTTTAGAGAACGAGAGCTAGAGAAAAAGAAAAACAGAGATAAGATGAGAGAAAAGGTAACGAGAAGATGCCAGACTTTGAGTTGCGGGGCGTCGTGAGTGCACCGGTGCAGACGGGCGTACTGGTACGAATGAATTTTCAAGTAGACTTTTCTGAACCCAGGACGCGAATCAACCATCATAAATCATTCATCATAAACAATTAGATTTATTTTTATTTTTTTAATTGTATTTATCAAAAATTTACATCTTCTATGTAATCATATGTTCACCAAGTTCGAAATTGTCGTTTTCAGAATCATAATTTTGGGATGTTCAATTTTTTGTATTGAAATCATGAAATGAATGTAAAACGGTGAAATTGTACTTTTAGAGTCTGGAAATGCTTCTGTGGTAGTAAAGGTTTGGAAATAATCTGCAATATTGGATGCATCTCGTCTTTTTTTTTTTTGTACTTGCCCGATTTATCCCATACCTTTTTTCAAAACTAATTAAAAAGTGGCCAATGTTCCCTACGTTTCAAGTCATTAATTCATTATGATGTATTACACTGCATACGTAATGCAGCTGGAGAAAAAAAAAGAAAATAAGAAAGAGAGAGTTACATGAATTTTCCTGATTTTATGAGATTTAGGAGTAAATTGTGAAGCGTACTTATTAAAATCACGATTTAATTAGAGTAAAAAAGACGTGTGATATAGGTACGTACTAGATTGCCGAAGCTATACAGATCAGGGAATCTCATATTTCGAAAAACTCATCTAGTTACCGGTGTACGTACAGTTTGGTTGATATATGGTTTTTAGTCGAGCGAGAGGGTTGTGTGAAAATAGGGAGGAGAGGCTGGGCGGTGAATAAGAAGAAAATAAAATAAAAAGAGAGTAGAAGATGGAGGGAAAAGAGAAAAAACAAAAAAAAAAAAAAGAACAGGATGCTTTTTCTAATTTCGTTCGGAAGATAAATTTCTCGCGAGGCAACGGGCGGAACAAGAGCCAATTCCATCTTGAGTTCGTTCCATTCCGCGCACAATTCGCGTGTCGACGGACGCGGTGGCATTTCTTAATACAGGCCATACGTGACGTATTGTATTCTACCTTGGCAAAAAACCTGATTGAGAATTAATTGTGAGTTATGGAATTCACCTTTTCGAAAAATAATTCAACACTCATGTCTATATGCGACGTGATTTTTAATATAATGTATAGAAAGGCGTAACTTGTGCCTCACGATTCTCCAAAACATCGTTAACGAAGAATTAATTATTCACATGTGCTGGAACATAAAAACTAAAAACCATTCAGTCCAGTTCCAAAATTTGAAACCAAAGTCACCGAATTTTGAACCATCCGATAATTTATAATGAACCAATTTTGATCAGAATTTTATTTTTCAGATATTTTGGGGTCAATTTGTTCAAATAGAAAAATGAATTATTGGAATCAGGAAAAAGCGAAAGAAAATTTTGAAAACTTGGTGATTTATTTCTTCCCACTTCCCTCTACCTTAATGTCAAAATATAACCTGATGAGATAATTTTAATTGGTTAATTTTTGCATAATTTATACCAGAAATGAAAATTGCGGATAGCTATACGCTTATGGATATACGTATAGGTATATGTATCCGAGTCGAGTTGATGATGGACTTTTATCTGGTTTATATAGAGCGAAAACCGTGACCAAAATACATACCAGGGGATTTAAGCCGTAAGCTGAAAAGCGTAAATTAGATTACGTTTCAATATATTTTAGACGCGTTCCTAGGGTATCACGAACACGAGGTTAAAGGTCAATCTGGCTTTTTTTAGCCTCGTATAACGAAATGGTCATTAATATTCATCACGATTTAAACTTGGAGAAAAATAGCTTATAACGAAGACGGTGAAAGATTTTTTTTTAGATTCTAATAAGCATAGAAACTGATGAAAATATATATATATATTTTTTCACCCTCATTTGCTTATCATATATTTTTTTGTTGTTTTTTTTCCATCGAAAACGGGTTAAATGACTAGTTCAAAATTTTCTTTCCCAAGCTCGTAAAGCGTTTAAAAATATATGCATGTATATTGTATAAAATGAGAAAATAAATGTGAAGCCTTTGAAATTGGATACTTTAATTGCCCCCGCACGGATAACGGAATTCATAATTTACAACACCCCCGTTGACATGAGTTGTAAGTATTGGTAACTATTAGTCCCGGAAGCCGTGCGGAAGAAATCAATATCGAAATAAAAGGGAGGATGAGGAAGAGGAGGAAGTAAAGTCGAATAGGAATTATTCAAACGGTAGACAGTTCGATTATTCCCAATGTATATTCTAATTAAAAGCCACTCGCCACTTCGCTGTTAATTCGATTCGCTAGATCCTAATACGAAGATAAAACAAACGCAAATGTGAAACTTTGTTACGATTAACAATATTGCGGGGGTGGTTTGAAGATATGAGAAAAGGAGACGGATTATCGATGATAAAACATTTTTGCAACAATTTTTATCACCCAATTAAAATCCTCGAAAAAATTCATCCCCTCATTTCAAGGTACTTACTTATATCATATGAGAATTACGTATAAAATACAAGACATATACACATATGGATGAAACTCGAGTTATGTTTTCCGTATTTCGTATGAGAAAACTTTTCCGAATATACCGAACAGATGTATTATACATTTTATCTGGGAAAAGACGTTCGTATAAATCAACAGTTGTAAAAAGAAATGGAAGAGACATAAAAAAATCCGTAAAACTCTGTAGGAAAGCCACGGACATTTGACCTCGGCACTGATTCAGAGTTCACCTTTCATTTCCACAAAAGTTCAACAAAGCAATATCACTGAAGAAATATATTATTTTCAAAATTCTATAATATTTGAAATTATACAATTTTCAGGAATTATTATTTTTAAAAGTATTATTTAGTTCTTCATTTTCTTTTTCTGTTCTTTCGTTTTTCCAGGTTTTTGGCTTTTCAATTTCACCTGACGTTTACCGAAAAATGAAAATTGGTAAAATTATCGAACACCCGCACGATGCGATGGTCGACCGCTCGCCATAATCAACGTATCCATACCGATACAGCAGAGACATATATACATGTGTTGCAAATTCAATTAGTCGATCGGGCAAAATGTTGGGTATATAGATATATGCGTGTACCTGTTATATAGATATGTATACGTGTTAAGTACACATAGGCACGGTTAACCACCATTTATGGTTATATCTATAGAGAAATTCCGTTAGGCATTGGATAACGCGACCAGTCCCTGAGCAAGCGTAATTATTTTGATCGGCTACCGGTCCTATTTCTAGGTACATAATCCTATGTATACTTGCCTATATAAACAAGGTATAGATAGTATATACAATAATGTATCGTAATGTAAATTAAAAAACGCTTTATCATCAATTTCAGAATTTTTTTTTAAAAGACGAGGATATTTTTATATCGTGTTTAGTTTTACAATAAATTTTAGTAAATGAGTTTTGCCTTAGGTGGTATATAGAATAATAACGTGTTAATTAATATTTCTCGCCATTGTTTGTGAGGTGGCGTGTTAATGAGCCTGTTTTGAGATAATGAGACAATCCAGCAGACGCCACGGTTACACGACGTGAAGAAATATTTATAATATTGTGAAAAAATATTCTACTTTGGTATTCAATGATAATTAAATCCGTTTTCACTTGATTTTGTAACCTCTGTATAATTATGCAGTTTTTGAAAGAAAAAAAAACGAAAAAAAAATATATATACATAAAGAATTTGCGCTATTTTCGCGCATCCAGCAACAGCGCTATGCCATCAACCACAATATTCCTCGATTTTAACGAATCGATGAAACTACCCTTCGCGAAACGGAATTACGGGTCAGGTCAAAGTTCTACACCATAAAGTGCGAAGAACTATTGCAGTAATTTAATGTGACATCGATTAAGATCCGCTGTTTCCCGGGTTTAAGATATGTATTTCAGTAAACACTTGTTTCTCGTCAGTTCAAACAGACTAAAGTCCACAAAGGTAGGTAAATATGTACATATATCTACATCGAGGTAGATACCCTAAAAAGTAAAAAAAGATTTGACCTAAAAGGTAAACAAAAAATAAAACGAACTTTGACAGGACGCAGGGTTGCGGACTGGATTCTTTCCAAGGATTACTTCTTGAATTACGAAAGTGGAATGTATTCGAGAACCTGTCAACTGCAGAATTAATTTCTCCGATCGTAACCAAAGATGCGAAGAAAAAAAAAGAAAAAAGAAATTTTTTTTGCTAAAATATATGAGACCCTGAGAAAAGACGCTAGGGCATCTCTTGGAGACGAGACCATCAGAGCTCTGGTCGCTTCACTTATTTACGTTGTACAGCTCGTTACGCGAGAACAGGGATCACCCTTTATTCGACAACCCCTTCTTGCGGCGTCATAAAGGCTAAGTGCAAAAAGAAACGATAGCATCTATATACAGGGTGAGATGGTTAGAGAGAAAACACCTGATGTGATGAAAATACCATCGTATGGGTTAGATTCGATCTACACAAGACCGCGGGCTGATTTGAAAGATTTATTTAGCAACCAGTGTGAAATTTATCGGTTGCCCAAAAAAAAAAATCGTTTAATTGGGTGAAAACGAAGAGCGAACGGTTTATACGATGAAAAAAAAAAAAAAAAGAAATATGGTAAAAAGTTCGTTAAAATTCGTAAAATTAAACCCAGAAATTTGGTCAAAATTTTTTAACGAGTATAGAGATGATTTTGAAAAAAACAAAAGTAACAAGCGTTTTATGTTATGTTTTTTTTTTGTTGCTTTTTTGAACAGAATTTTTCACCCTCATTATATACTCGTATATGATCACGTTCGACCTTTTTCTACTGAAATAACGAGTATAATTTAAAATTTTTGTAGTGGTGGATATGAGAGATTTCCAATAAGCTTTCCAGGAGCAGTATATCGAATGGTCTGTGTGGTGGTTTTCCGTAAAAACCGATTGCACGTTCTGAAATAAAATTGAAAAGACCCCGCAGATAATGGAGGTCTCGTAATCGATACCGAGTGCTATGGAAGTTCTATTGTCATTGGTTAATTGTTGTTATCCATCAATTACCGGAGTCAGTATGTTATTCTCTATACCATGGTGGAGGAGCTTTGTTTGTTAGAAAGAAGAATAAATGGGAAAATATGGGAATAAATTGTACGCGCGAAAAATATGTCTGAAAACAAAAAAAGAAAGAAAAAAAAAAACAAATTACGTGACAGTTTCGGTCTATACGAAGCTTCTGATGATTATTTTTAACACATTGGCAGGAAAAATGTTTCGGTGTAAAGGAAAATCATTCAAGAAAAGAAGTAAAAAATAACAGAAGCTACAAAACTTCAAATCGATTGAATTTCTCCCAAGTATTATAGACTCCCTGAATTACGTAGCTTCTAAAAATTCAAGAAAAACATTTCTGGTATAGGGACGTCAAGGACTGAACTTTCTAGATCAAACGTTCAAATTTAATATCATACGAGTGAGAGGATGTGTGGGTATGCGATAGACATGCAATACATACGCGTCTATCATCTCACTCGAATCCACCAGCCCCTTTCGTTCTTTTCAAATTCATTTTCTTCGATCTCCGATAAGGACGCCACTTCCATCACTCGTGTTATTTGTATACCTCTAAGTATATGCGCAAGCCTACCCCATACTATTCGTACGGATCTATATACTTGTCAGAGTGCTAAGAAATTTATAGCCATACCCCTAAACTACCCAAATCCATCGATTCAACCCCGAAAAAAGTTTAGATGAAAAAAAAAAATTATGTTCAAAGTACAAATTTGAATGTCCTTACGAACTCGATTTACATTTCGTGGCAAAAAGCCTTCGTGCTCATCAGGCGCCAGATAACAACCCTGCTGATTTCTTATTCAAGGAAAGTTTGATGTATAACTCAAAGATGAAACGTCAAGGCATCATTTTATGGCCGGGTATTTAACGCCGGCCAATCAAAAGCCAAAAAAAAAAAAACGAGCGAAAATTTTGCCGGAAAATTAGCGAGGAATTCGCATTGTGAAAATGAACTAACTGCAGTGCAGTGCAGTAAAGCCCGCGACTATTTCTTGCGAAAACGTTTATCCTGGCACTAAGAGCTACCCCCACCTTCAACCACCCGCCGACTAAATCATCCTGAGCCTTGTTTATGCCGCTACAAATTATGACGGTATTACTTAACCAATAAGTCACCCACCTCGCGATCTGACCAGACTCAACGACTGGAAATTATGCCCGTTTCGTGGCGGTGCTATGAGCCATTACTGAACGTTGAACGATATTTCAATCTCGAGGGTGAAGAAAATTTAGGATTTTTTCAAAGAAAAATTAGAAAATTAAACAACTGTCATTAGGTTATCATAAATTGAGAGAATTTTTTTCTTTTTATCTTCTTTATTTTTGGGTCCAGCTGGTTAGGTTGATGTTGAGATAAATACGGTGGGAATTAAACACTCGGTTGAATAGGGGTAGATTTTTTTGAAGGATAATTGAGGCACGAGCAGTGAGTCGAGATTAAAAGGTTGTAATCGTTCGTTTCCATGTACCTACCTACTTGAAATAAAGAACGTTATGCGAAATGTGTAAAAGGGGTCGTTTTTTAACGAACAAAAGAGTTGTTCTAGATATCAGGGGCTGTGTTATGTAAAGGGAATAATATCCGGGAGATATGGAGATGCTGCATCCTGAAAAATAGAATATGAAAACTTTCTTTCACCAGCTCCGTATATATACCCCCCTCACCTACCCCACTTTCGAAAGCTTTCGAAAGGGTGGGTTGAATATTCGCCAGCTGTCTACTTGCGTTTAATAAATTACATATCTCTGGATTTAATTAAAAATCTTAAGCGGCAAATAACTGTCGACACCGAGCTGCTATTTTCCTCTGCGAAAACTTAACTCGCTGAATCCCTTTTTCCTCACTTTTATTTCGGCGATGGAAAATTCATCCTCTTTAATCAAACTGCCTTTCATGTTTATCTGACTGGCGATCTGTCCCGTTTCTTATTTTTTCTTTACATTTTTTTATTCCATCAAGTCTGCCTCTTTACCTATTTGTATATTATCGACCGAAATTTCATTATTCTTATTATTATTATCAACCTCGCGATGGAAGAGAATTATAGAATAAAGAATACGTTTAGTAAACTCGAATTTTTAATCGATACCTATACTTTGTGGAAATTTTCACCCTTGTAACGTTTTCCCGGAATTTCCTGGCTTACCTGTAACAAAATATAGAAAATCGATCGTTAATGTTTGTCGAAAAACTAAACTATGACACAACGTGTTCTACAATACGTTGCGCAAAATATTAAGCCACTTATTTGAAGATTTTCTTCGTTCTAGTATCGAGGTTTTCATATTTTAGCCGATTATTTTATTCATAGTAGAATTTCAATGCGAAAATTCTTCGGTACTGGAACTTCGTAACTCACGAATCCCTTCTCTGAACTGGAAGATAAAATATCGTTGGTTAAACTCATTAGCCTCAGAGATAACGGAAGAGTTATTAAAAAAGAAAAAAGAAAGAAAAAAGAGGAAAGAAAAAAGTAACGAAGTCGATTGAGTTTAAGTCGCTGCGTCACATGGCTAGAAGGGTGAGCCTCGCGACTCGCACCCTCTGATGACTGCATCAGTGGTCCATAATTAGCCGCATGGTTACGAGAAACGACTTTACGAACAAAGAATAAAACCGCCTTTCTTTCTTTCTCGCTCTTCCCATTTTCCTGACCCACACCATGTTTAATCGTTCTCTTAGTCGTCGTCGTCGTCGTCGTCGTCGGCCGGAAAAGAAACTAAAGAGGAAAGGAAAAGGGGAGAATGAAGAAAAAAGAAAGAAAAGGAAAGGAAGATAAAAAAAAAAGAATATAGAAAAGGAAAGCATCTGGACCCATTAATAAACTGCTGAACGGAGAGTTTCTTAAGCAGATGGATTAAGCCTCTTTCCCCTTGGGTTCGTTCCCACTCGTTTCTCTTCGGTATCTTTACTCTCCTTCTCTTTCTCTTTCTCTTTCTCTTTCTCTTTCTCTTTCTCTTTCTCTTTCTATTTCTATTTTTCTCGATTCTCATCGTCATTTTATTTCATCTCAAAGGAAAGGCATTACCTCCGAACTCTTTAGCCACAATCCTTTAATTCAAGTGCGATCATCCCTTTGAGATACTAACGAACGATTCTGATAATTTCGCGATGTTATGATGGTCACTGTTCGCCTTGCAGAATTATTTTCGTCATTTTCTGTGGACATTTCCGAGTATCTATGCATGTATGTATGTATATGTTACATTTACATAATGACATCAGAATATTTGCGAGAATCTTGAATTCGATAACGACCTCAGGGCTCGATCATTGTACTTCGCGCAAAGACTTGCCAGCAATAAAGAAATCCCCTACCGGCAAAGAGAAATATTTATAGATTCACGTAGCAAAACAGTCCAGTAAGATGCTTGGACTATTTTTTTCCCTTAAAAATTTCAATAGAATTTATTTACGTTGCGCAGTTGAAATGAGGAAAAACGAAATGCCGAAGGATGGGATGAGACGAAATCCACGTCGAGATTCAACCTCGTTTTATATTTTCGTTTTCTTTTTTATTTAAAACTTTTCACTCCCAAAAATGATCCATACCAAAATATAAAAATCTGCCTTATTGTTGGTCGAAATGCAATAACGAGTTCTACGTTGTAAACAGCAGTGATATCCATAAAATTTTCGCCTAGTAGGGTATAATACAACCATGTATTTTGTATTTTGTATTTTTCGACGTTGAATTTTATAAGCGTCCTCAATTCCGGTCTAAGCAGTAAAAAAATAAAAACCTACAGCAGTTTTGGATCGTAAAAATTTTTACACGGGCCAAAGCGACTGGTAATATATGTAAGATCACGACGGCGCCAAAGACGACGCTCTTTCCGTCATTAGAGTGAAAAAAAAAAAATTGGGGCTAATTTTAATTTTAATTTTCATTTCTGTTGGGAGGTTGTGCAGATTCATTGAAAAAATGTTGATATTCGTAAGGCCATGAAGCTTAGATTGAACTTCGTAAATTACCCTACCTTCTTTGGCGTGCGCATAATCACTTAAAGATAATATCCCATGAAGTTTATCACTTAGGAGGAGTCTATCAATATCGCTTAATCGCTTGGCAAGTCAGTTTGCACAAAGTTTCCTCGACTCCTCCTTATTCTCCCGACAGGACCGACAGGACATTCTGCGTCCTTGACTTCTTGAACGAGCTTGCATCCGGAACTAGTTAACCCTCTACCCACGTAAAAGAGTTTTTCTATGCGGAACAATCCAATTTTCTTTCCATATCTTTCCTCGTAGTAATAAAAAGGGCGAGACATGGCTTAGCACTTTCTTTTAAACAATAGCCATGCGAATTTCAGTACAATTTCATCGTGTCGTTCTCCTTTCTCACACTTTGTTCTTTTTTTTTTTTCTTTTTATTATTATTCACCATACATACCACTTTAATATAACAGCTGTGCTTATATATATATATTCAAGTCTCTCTGAATGCACTACCAAGAAAGAAATTTATCAACAGTTTTGTAAACGGAAATTGAATTGGTTCGCACAAGTCGCGTTTGCTTCTCCTTTTCACCCTGTTCAACGTTTTTCTTATTTTCAATCAAAAATTTCATCAAAAACTTTAGGACTGCTTCTCAAGCGTGAAATTTTCTTTGAAGATACCATTTCAACCCTCATAACGCGAGAGAAAAACTAAAACCTTCGGTAGGTAGTACATGGCTTTGCGTTATTATACGCAATTTGTAATTTACACTTGAAGATTTTCACCCTCATAATGTTTCTAAGGACAAAGAACCACGATGAGTCCTTTACCATTTGAGCTTTTACAGAAATTCACCTAATCCTATTGAATAAATGATTCTTCTTTCAAACTGTGACAATTCTTTGAATAAAAATCAAATCTTCAACTTCGAGTGAATTTTGAATCAACCGAATACCACGAAGCAATCATCAATGACACGGCTTAGATGTAGTCAATCTGTTATCTCAAGCCACTAGGGATTATAGTTCTCATTATTAATTCCATACAGGGAGGCTAGACAGATCTTTGGGCGACTATACCTCAACCCTAAACAATAACTAAAGCTGAACCCTGAGGCATGTTAATCGTTGCTTGAGGCACTAGAGTCCGTATAGAAACTTGGTGAAACGTTTACACGCTTTAACACCTATGGTGTATGAGATACAGAGTTTGTCTGACACTGACACTATGTGAATATGGGAAAGGTATATCGTAGTTATACAACATCTCATCGTTTCGTTTACAGAAATTTTGCCTACGTATAGTTTTGGCCGGTATAAACTTCCTAGCAAAACACCGACCAGCTCTTACCTAGCATATTTATGCTATAAGCATAAGGCTTGTACAAACACACGTGGTTTCCTCTACCTAACCATTAAGTATAAATTTTATGCGGATTGAACCCTTCCTGAAACTTCGACCTTCGAACATCACAAGAAATGGAATATGGAAATCGAGACTGTCAACGCTCGAGAGCAGGCGATCCAAAATTGGATTGTCTACTTTAATCTGTGAGAAAGAAACGGGGGGATGAGGGGGCTTATTCGCTTCGTACTTTCATCTATCTACAGTATGATTTCACTCATTGCGTTCCAAGGCAAAGAAACGCGAGTTACATACTTTAAAATGAGAGACACGATCGAGTTCTTGTAATTGACAATTAAGAAAAGTCGCGACGCTGATTGGACTCGGAATAAGTTAGACAAAGATTTCATTCAAAATCTAAAGGATATAGCGAGGATTTAGCTACCGTTGCCAATCATTTTTAAGCAAATATCATTTTTCCTAGAGATCTTATTACTTTTTTTTTCTTTTTATTTCAAAACCACACGTTTTTAATAATTCGAGGGACTAAAATGTAATTGGAGGTAATTAGTTAATGTGTGAAATGAGATCACTGTATAATTTTAAAAGTGCTGTCAAAAAAGATACTGAAATTGGTGGAGGATTGTGTATAAGAACCTTTTGAAAAAAAATCACCATTTTCTCGATGCTTAAAGTATACCTATATCTGAGGTTCGCTGAGGTACTTGCGGTAGTCCGGATCAGATGACAGCGGTGGGTAAGGCGAAACCTAAGCTCTTAAAAGCCGGGTAGCCCGAATATTCGTCGTCAGATATCATTGTCGAGCGATCGATCAGGGAAAAACCGCCCCATAGTACCAAACCGAGGGTGAGAGACACAGGCTGAAAATACGGTTAAATCTTTCGCGTGAAAGTCGTCAGTCAATTAAAAATATATAGAGAAAAAGAAAGTGGTTTGAGTTTTCCTTCCTGAGTTCGACTCTAATTTGCAAGAATTTAAATTCGAAATTTTTGATAACAATGTTTTTAATTTTACACATATGATCGTATGATAAAATTCGTATCTGCAAGCATCAAGGAACTCAAAATCCGACAGTTTTTCTGTCAAAACTGGGAACCAGTACACCGTCGAGTATGACGTCAGGCGAAGAATAACCTGTGGTTGACGTCAAGGTAGCCGGTGTTGCAAACAGATGTCTGCGCGTGGATGTTATGCATTTTAACAAAGCTCTCTGCACTGTGCATGCTGAAAATTTGTCCACGTGTAATGCTCGGACTTCGCATTACTCCGGTTTGTTAAAAACACGAGTTCTATTGTTAGTACTCGACTTTTTATTTTTCTTTCTCTTTTCTCTTTCACAGATCACGCGAAAAGGACATTTTCCACTCGCCTGCAGGCCGCAAAAAATCATCAGCGTTTGTCGGGCTGATCCAAGATTAATTTACTTACCGTATACTACCGATTACATATAGCTTTTACCATGCTGCCGTGACGCTGGAAATTTTGCACGCGAATAATAATAATCAAACAAATAATTACGAGAAAGATGATTGAAAAACTTATTTTCAATATTAGTCGCAAGGAACTGCTGAATAATGAAACTTCATGATGTATCTACGATGAAATTAAAGCATCTGACCTTCTCGGCATGGAGAAACGTCAAGGAGACAACGATCCGAAACTAATTACGGACTCTAACTTTTGGGATTTCCAAAGTAAGGTGTAAGGAGCTATTTGTTAGATCTGAGAATGTATAGAACTGAAGTACAAGTCTTTGTACAAAGTGGAGAAGAAGTACTTCCCAAGCTCTTTGAAGAATCTATATTCCGAAATACGCTAGGCCTTGAAAATTGGGAACAAGATTTCGGCGAATTCTGTCTTTAAGTTAAAGCAAGTTTATTTTATTCCCTCGTCAAGTCGACGAAGTTCTGGTCCCAGGGTCTAGACTGAGCTACGTGTAGGTGTTGGCCAAAGTCGTTGTACATTTCTCGTGTCTGTGCGAGCATCTGATATACTGAATTTTGGCAAAACGGTAGACAGAGCAACGGTGTACTGTCTAAGGTCGAAGAAGGGGTAATTGGATTTTAAGCATATGACCCGCCCGGGACGCGACAGTAAATCTTACCAGTTGGTACTTTGAGCTTGTTAGATACGTCCGGAGGGGAATTCGCGCTCTTGCACCCTGTATTAAATCAAAATTTATACGAAACTGATGAGACTGAGCTGAGAATTGATTAGCGTTGAGATATACAGCGATTAGGATTTACGATTTACCGTCAAAAAATCAGTTTTATCAAATTTATTATAAGATTTTTGCTCGCTTTGTCGATCTCAGAACTTGAAATACAGTTTTATGCGAGAGAAAACTAGATTCAAGTGCAACGGGTGGGAAAACAAGGTAACCGAGGTATCAGGTGTCTTACTTTCGGATGCAAATTGCAGTTATAGAAAAGAACGAGCGTTGAAATAGATGCAGGAGCCTTTTTCGATCTCACGTCGACTAGCTTCTTTACGATTTTACAGTTTTAGTCCTGTAGTCGAACTACAGGGATCCCAAAGGTTCTGATGAAAGGATTTACGTTCAGTAAATGTAAAAGGAAGGCAAGCTATATATACATACAGTATTCCTATATTGGAACAAAGATTCCGCATCGACTTAAACTGAAAGCCGAATAAATAGCCAATTGAAACTTTAAAACGTGTGTATTTTGCAGAATGTAATTGAGCGTCGAATAAAACCTGATTCTTATGTAACAAGAGCTGGTAGAATTTTTCCAGCCATAGTTCATCGGCTTGCCATCTGCTTGCCATTCGGAACTAAAAGCGTTAGAGTTGAGACAGAAATCGAAATCGGCGTAATTTAGATTGCCTTTTTTTTTTCTTCTTTTTATTATTCTCCTTTTTATTCCCCCTGGTTTATTGTTGTGACTGTTATTACATCGTAGCATTGCGCGATTTTATTGCTGAGAAATAAAAGGACCGATGAAAAATTCCGAATTGTTAATAATAATAATTCAACCCAAAGAGTACTTGTCGAGTAAAGATGTGTATTTCTTCAAGGAACAAACGGAATGATGATGATAAGAAAAAAAGAAAGAAAATAAAAAGAAAGATAAAACCAATCATAGAGATTATACAGAGACAAGATTTTCAATTACAGCCTCGAGACTTGGGTGAAATATATTTTCAAGAATGAAAGAACCGACGCCTTCTATAAACTTACTCCTATAGGAACCTAGAAAAGTTCTAATCCCTGGATGGATGGAGAGAGAACCTGATCGTGAGATAAATTCATAAGAAACTGGAAGATTCGTCAATGGGTAACTCGAAAAACTATTGTACATGTATTGCGGATCGATATAGATATATATATATTTATCTCGCGTGATAAAACTACACATTTTTTCTACGCACGCGTGCGTCTATTTTCCGCACACATCAGAGTGCGGTAAATACAGATGTCTATATTTACAGATGTATACATATAGATGTATATAAGCAATTTTTTCCCACTGTTTACGAACCGACACGTGTACCCACAACCCTTTTTGATTGCCTGACAAACATCATTGAATGTGTAATTCGGGGTGCACAGGTCACAGTCAAAAAAATAGGGTGGATCGTATTGTATTCGTGAATTATGACTGCCTGTGGACGGACGAGGAATAACAGATAAAAAAAAAAAAGGCAAAAGGAAGAAAAAGCAGAATAGGATATCTATATTGTTGTACGAGGACTGGATAAGGTGTCGCAAAGTACGGCTCAGTATACACTAAAAGCATTTTAGTTCCATTTGACCAACCGGAGTAGGTATACAGGACGTAAGTATGCAGCTGTCCAGTTATCGGAAACTGAGGTAGAGATAAACGAAATTTTGATGCACTCTAAGGTATTGGTTTTCTGTATAAGGACCCTAGAGGATACAAGGGATAAAACGAATACGGTGAAGAAGAGGAAAAAAAAAAAAGATTCACTTGCGCTAGTGTCCTTGGATTTTGATTATAGCGTACGGCGGCTTAGTTAGTTGGGTGTACTCTTTCGTCCCCTCTGAATCACTCGTTTCCAAAGGGGTGATCGATATAGCTTTTCGGTAACCCGGAAGGTAGGCTACGTCTACGATCATTGGAATGCCAGGGCGTTGTACGGACGCTGAATTGCGAATTAGCAATCAAGTATTAGCTATTAGGAGTCAGGAATTGGGAATCAGTGAAGTAGAGATATTTTTGGCACGCTATTGACGATCCTAATCAACTCTTTTCCCGATATTGTCCCATTTACTTTTTTTTTTTTTTTTTTCACTATCTGCGCTATTTCGAAACTGCAAACGTATCCACATCCTTGAACAATTTCATACTTTACAATAGCGAATAGTGGTATTAATAAATTATCCTTCTTTATATCGGTATTTGATAATAAGCCAAAAATTCGTGAATAATTTCAATATCAGTGAATCGTAATTTCGTAGTGCGTTATGAATCGCTTACCTCGCTACCTGTCTTTTTCAGCTTTTGACTAAAAACCGAGATACATATTTTCAAGCATTTTATAATTTCTACTTCATGCGCAAGGCAATCGACAGGTTTTAATTAATTCCGTGTATACCGTCCGCGGTTCTTTATTTAAATTAGATTTTTTTATTTTTTATTTTTTACGTCTGATTTAGCTGACCTGCTGCAGCGCGAAACTGCATAAACGAAAAAAAAAAAAACCTTACTGCTATGGAGGTATTTATAATAATTCGAATACGATATAGCCCAGAAATGAAACGCACGAATAAATGGCAAACCTCTCTTTCTCTCTTGGCCCGCATGGCTTAAGAGGATTTCTCTTGATGTTTATTTAATTTCAGTTAACCGCCCACTATTCGATCGTCCTCCAATGATCCTGAATGGTCTTTGAATCTCTCAAGGAACTCGCATTTTCCCTTTAATGGAAAAATCCAAAGGCGAAGGATACTTGCCGGTTCTTCTTGAGGGATTCCAAGTAGCTATAAAAACTCGACAATATAATACCTACATATTCCTTCCCGAATACTTGTACCTTTATACAAAGGATTTGAATAAAATTTACAACCTTCTGCTGACAAAAACACCAAAAATCCCTCTTATCCAAGTTTACTTTTATTCGGCCTATCTCGTCTCTCTGTGAACTAAAAATTCTAAAATATACATTCTATCCGAATTCTATCGTATAATTTCTATTTTTCTTTCATCTCGAATGAAGGTGGCTAATCAAAGAAATGACAAAGAAACGCAGATAGCCAAACAGCGTAAACTAAGACGGATAAACGTCATAGTCGAATCACAAGTAACGTAGGAATCGGGGGTGAAAGGGCAAACAAACCAACGACAGACAATTTGATAGACGGGTTTGGGTCGGCAGATTGATTGGTACATACATCCTGCCACCCTCACCTATATACACAACCGAAATTTATAAGGGTGAGAGAGCCCAGGGTGGTTTACGGACTTTGGAAATCGCTGCATCTATTGAACCATCGAGAATGTCAGTTTGGCTGTTAAGTTACAGTGATGACTCAAGTCTTTATCATTTTTCATTAAATTTGTGAAAAACATCATCTATATGGATCTATGGAAAATAAATTTTTCTATGGTATATATAACAGTGAAATTTTATTCGCCTCGTAGAGTTCTGGACCGTTGAGATACCGGATAATAAAGAGGATGAAATAATATGGGAAATAAAATGAAATTAAGTAAAAATTCTGATCCTGAACTAATCTCCATCTCGTAATTTAATTACACTCTCGTTGAGTTTCATTAAAGAATTAAACGCGTTGGTTAAAGGAAAAGGTGCTGACCTACCTTAAGCAAGAATTCGTTACGCGCGAGGTAACGTTCAGCATAAATGCCCAGACGCAATCAATTGTTTAAGAGCTAAGCTTTAACCTGGAACCAATCCAATCCAATCCAATCAATTCGTTTATTCGATATTGCAATTCGAGAGGGTTTACCTCCTTTTTTTTTAATCACACTCTACAAACCACGAACATCGAGTTAACTACAAGAATTTTACAGTTTACCTTGAGGTATATTTATGCAGGAAAAGATTCGCATTAGTAAATAACAAATTGATACTATAACGCGCGCAGAAAGACAATCCTGAGAATTAGTATCGAGTATAGATGTACCTGTACCAAACCACCGGGGACCAGGTCACTACGATGTGTTATAGAGACCCAGGAAACTGTAATCACCTACAATTAATCGATACTCCAGACGAACAGCTTCCGGCAAGAGATAAATGGACCCTTTGCTGACAATTACTTTCATCGATTCGTGCGCGCCCATACGATGAACACATGTGTAAACGGGACATGGACTATAATTCTCTTTTTTAATGGCACGATGTCATTTGTACATACATTTTCGTATTTTTTGAGAGGGTATATCATTTATTAAATTTTATTCTCAGACATAGTTATTAGACATTCTTTGAGATTTCGTGGACTTTACCTTACACAAATTAATTGCATCGACGAACAAGTCTTCATCGTCATTGAAACTTCGCAAAATTTCGAGGGAATATTTACTACAGGTAATAAGTGTACAGAGTTTCAGATTATTCTAAGCGATAATACGAGAGGATGTAAAAAATATTTAAATGGAAAAGTTCGAAGGCTTTAGGGCAGTACTTAGAATTGAGATAGGAACCTGGGGATTTGACTACATTTTTTTTTTTGTATATATTTCGAGACGTTCTGGTCCATAGGAGCATTGAAATTTGAATATGATGAAGTTAAGAACCACCCTAGTGTATATATCCCGTTGAATAAAAGCTTTCAATCATTTTTGATTTCTGCTTTTTTCATCTTTAAGATCTGCTCCTTGAGAAGCTAATGATAACGACGATTACCAACAAGGATGACGAGAAATTGGCTGTTTAAAATCAACGGTAAAGTTAAAAGTGAAAAATGGTCCGAGCCAGTGAGATTTGGCACTCGTTTAGTTTCGTTTGACTTTCTGTGATTTCGTTTGCACTCGTCCCGTTTGTTTGCCTTTTATTCCGAGACAATGGACCGTCGAAGTGACAAAGTGCTAACAGATGGAGGCTCGTTACTTCGTTTGTTTTCAATTTTCAATTTCCTACTTTTCACTTACAGCACCGGGACCAGGGACAATACCTATATATATCTATATATGGTCCGAAAGAGTCGGGAAAAAAATTTCCAGCTTTATATTTCACCTGTAACATAGACTCTTTCATTTTTTAACAATTTCAAATTCTTTGTTTGCTTTACCATCGGCTTTATTGTGTGTCCTTTGAATTCTTCATTAGTGGTACCCGCCGTCCAATAACAAAACCTAATGAAACCCCATACTGCGTGGGGTCGTCGATTAATTTCATCCCCGTAGAAAAAACAGAAAAAAAAAAATTAGAACTAATTGAAGATCATTTCTGACTTTACTTTTTACTATTGCAAATAGAAGTGTATTTAAAGTTTGTTGCAATAATGAATACCAAAACGTGATAATCTTGGCTATACAAAGAGTGAATATGTTGAGAAGTATGTCTCGTCAGGCATCTCCGTCACTGATCGTCACTGGGTTCTCTTAGAAATTCCACTCTGATTGAATAAAAAGCACAACAGATGGAAACTTCGTTACGACAAGGAGTCCCTAATCCTTTAATTTACTTTCAAAGCTTCGGTAGGTAGGGGAGCGTAAATTTCTCTGCAACCCCTCGTCGTATCCCTGTTCGAAGTCCCTTTCGTTCACCATTCACAGGATTCAGGACTGCGCTTAAACAAGTGATTGGAATTGCCTTTCTCTTGACTGGCTACATCGAAGTATCCGAACCGTGGCCGACTGGAGTCCCTCCGGCCTTTGCGTTCTCTTCCCTATCTCTCCAAGCAAGAATGGAACTCCTGGATACCTAGACCAACACACTTCAATGAAACTTGGGAAATTGTGCTTAAGATGTGTCTCAGCCCATTCCCTGGTTCACTTCTTCCCATGGCACGTACGCTTCTGCCTTGCCTTTGCCTTTCCTTTGAAGAAACAAGCAAAATATCTGCTCCTATTTGTCCAGGAGAGGATTGCGACACGCGTATCCACCCTCATCCTTGTAGGAAGCTTCTTGATCCTGGATTATCCAATGGGATACTCTCGGTGGTCGAGAGAAAGTGGATATATGTATTTTATGGTCTACCGGTAAAAATTTGCGAAGAGAATAACACCGAGAGTTTGAATTTGCGGCGTTGATTTTATACATGTACATAATAAGGAGTTTAAACTTTATCGTTCAACAGTTTTTCCGTCGTACGTCTAAAGCTTGCTCATCGTTTTTCTTCATCCTTTTTTTTTTTATATTATTTTCTGTTTCCTGATATATTTTTTGTATTTTTTATTTTGTTTTTATTCCGCAACTGCTGCGCAGGGGGAAAAAGTTTGCTGAACTTTGTTGCTTCGACGAGGAGCGACGGACGGTTTAGGCGGGAGAAGATAAATAAATTCTTACAGCCGTCGACACCGGCTTTTCGGACTCTGAGATTCTAAATTTTTATTCACTTTAACTTTGGATAAAAACGAATTGTAAATTGTAAGATTTAAACTCTATTCACAAAATGTTTTCTCCACTTATTGTCTGGTTCAATTCTCCCGGCTATAATGAGAGAAAATACAACAACGAAAGAACAAGAAAGAACAAGAAAAACAAAAATAAAGAAGGTAAGAAAATGGCACAGGGATTAATTTCACATCTTTTCAGCCAGATCAAGTAATTAAGAGTTCTCTATTTTCTAAGAAGTTCGTACGGGCTTACTTTAGGCGTTAGAGAAATTTATCCAAGTTCAACGGGCTGCAGAGAATTTATTCAATTCTAGTAAAGTTCTATAAATATTTATCGCCCTAAGAATTGAATAATGTATGTGTTATTCTACTAGGCGAAAAATTTGTTGGTATTCTGTATAGGTACTTTTTACTCAACGAAATGATATTCGAAAATTTAAAAAAAAACTTTAAACACACACCTACCCATTATAATAGTTTCACTAAAACTCATTATACTAAGAGCTTCTATAGGTTCACCGAAACAGTTTCCTACACTATCCAACAGGAATAAAAACTTTAGACGAAGGAACATCAAGGAAATATACACGAAAGAAAAATATTCTTGATTAGGATTACAGCTATACGATGATAGATGGCACAAAATTCAATTAATTTGTTTTTTGCAACACTTGCTTCGAAAGTTTGATTTTCAAGGCCTGTGTAGCGTGCGTAAGGTACTTTATTTCCGATGAGTGAAAAAAAGAATGGTCAACGCACGCGCACATGGCAAATACTCCACTCTTTACTTTTCGGCTTGTGCTACAAACGACATTCGTTAGATATTGTCTACTTTCCGTACTTGTATCACAATATACTAATTTTGGCCATATTATTCCGTACAGAAATTTAAATTTAGAAGCCTGCATTAGCTATGCAAGGTCTAATCTCTTTGTATAAAATGAAGTTAGTTTTAATCTAACACGTCTACAGGAATCCTTTAAGTTTTGAATTGGTTTGAGGATTAGTCATGACTTTTGTTTACCAATTAAGACGAAGTTAATTACCAAAGGTTATCCAGTTCAACCAAATAATTTGGCTAAAAGCTAAGTTTAACTTCGCAAGAATGGTGTAGCGAGGTTAGAGAAAGTGGAGTTAAGAGACATTTGAAAGATTTTCCAAGGTACCATTCTGGCCATGATATACCGTATACTACCTACTTTCAGGACATCCCGTGGGACTCACCGACTCGCAGGACTCTCTTTCCGCTTCACCGATATTAGTTCATCGCGGATTTGCTTAGTTCAGCTCACTGGGGCTCTAGGTATGTCTTGTAGGGTTAACGACGTAATAAAGAACCACGATTACCGGGTTAACGTTTTATTGTTTCCCCTTACGAGATATCTTAGCCGAGGATTCAGATCTGGGGTGAATAAATAATAGAATATATAAAAAAAAAAATATATTCATCCCCAATCGTCCTTTCTTTATCCCAGGAAGAATATACTCAGACATATATTACATAAGATATTATATACAGTTGGAATAATCGCTCGTAATAATTTGTAGATTTTTTCAATCATTTTTTTTTTTATTTCTCCTTTCGCATTATTGCTGAAACTTTTATTCCAAAAATAATTGACGTATTAAATCCTAGGGTTGAAGTCCGAAGGATTACAAAGAATTTTTTTCATAATCATGTATAAAAATTTGAGTGGGTAGGATATTTCTTAAAATCTTACCAGTCGTTTGAGAAGGAAAAAAAGAAAAAAAAATTCTTTTCCAAGGTGTATATCTAATCCCTTAAATAGTATGCGGATATAATATACGGATATCAGTTTAGAACAATTCAAAGGCATGCGATCTGCTTAATACCCATCTCACAGGCGATTTAGAAACTATTCAAACAATCTCTAAACTTACGGGTATAATTTGACGCCCTATGAGATACAAACGGCCCTCTCAGTACCTACACATCCTTACTATTTCAAAACATAATTACAGGATCTAACTAATTATACTCGCAACGTGATTGATGCTTTATTGTTAAGCTAATTTCATCGTATAATAATATCAGGTTTATCATACCTGCTACGCGTCGAAGACAGTCGGTGTGCAGGTTGAATCGATCGATTGATGAACCCTGCCACGTTGTTCTTTATGTTAATATTTCAAAATTTCTTTAACTAAGGTTAACTGATTTTTCATGTCAATTAATTCGCAGAAAAGTTCGATATGTGTCCATTTACGATGCTAATTAATTACTGCATAGAACTGCAGCGGCGAAAGTTGGATAAAGAGATTTTTATAGGTTCGATATTTTTCCATATATAGTAAAAATATTGAACATTAATAATGAACGAAGCAAATAGACGATGAGAAAGCTTTCCAAATACATTAGAAGTATCAATCAAATTTCTCTATAAATATACAACTCTATGGATACTATATGTAATATATTTGTATGTATACCTTATATCTGCTGTAATAAGTTATTACTAACGAGGTTCAAATGGTTTGATGCATTAGTTGTTACAATATGAAATATTTCTGTACAATTTTTATTGCGAAAAGGAATTTCATTTATTATTTTTAACACTATACTAATACAACCGATGCTATTACAAGGTTCACATGTGTAACTCCTCAGGAGTTATCTACTTATCGAAGAATAAATAAAGAGTGGTTCGTCGGTGAGCGAAGGAGTTGATAGAAGAAATATAAAATAAAAAAATAAAAACGATTAAGTAAAGGAAAGGTAAGCTGCGAATGTATCTCCGATACTTCAATCATCATCGATCAATGAAATATATAAAATACAGAAACAAACTCGATATCATTTTTCCTTATTTCGTACTATTTACACAGATACCGTGAAAGTGAAGTGGTATTTAATTAAATTCAAAAAATTTGCTGTGGGAGAAATTTTCCGATGTTAAAATAAAGCGAGAATCTCCAACTATAGTCATACTCAATACGATATATTACACATATTGTACTATGTGAACTCACTCCATAGGCTTGTGACATAGCCGTGTAGGAAAGTAGAAAATTATAATCGTTATGCACCTTCGTATACCTTCTACGCAGGTTACTAATGCGTATTTTACTCGCGTTGAAACGAAAGCTAGAAGAGTCAGTTCACATATACTTTCCCAAATGCTTAAACTCAAGATGTATGTATATATTATGTACCAATTTATACCTAGCAGTTACCATATTTCACACCTGAATAGTCCATTTCGCAAAAATTTCCGAAAAAAACTCGAGCCTTGAAAAAACATGAAAAATAAAGGATCGATATGTTTTCGTATGTAAGTGAATATAAAATTGAGTATATTTTCAAATGTTGGTAAAACGTTCAGCTTTGTAGCAGAATAGAGTAGCGTGCGGTTTTCCTATTTCAAATTTGTTTAGTTTAGTTTAGTTTTATTTATTTATTTTTCCTTATTATTATTATTATTTCACCGAGGTGCCTCTATGCATTCACAAAATTCTACATGCAAATTCTAAGTGGTTTAGGACGGCATTTCCGTGTTGCTTGTGATTTATATACCTCTGCCATGTACGAATGCCCCATACCCCTTTACTTGCTCGTCTACCTCTACACGAATGTTCTTACGGTACGGATATACCATAACGTATACTAGATATGCACGCGCATGAGTAAACCCGTATTCATCTTCGTATAGAAGATGATTCAAAATTCGTATCAGCAAGAAGAAAAAAAAAAAAAACAAGTAAGTCGAACAAAGACGAACTTTAATTTTCAAAAATGAGTTCAAAATCTTGACAAAAGTTCAAATTTTTTATAATAAATCATCCTTCATGTATGGACAAAGACTTTTGAATCATTCTATACAGTTTCCTATGTATACACTACCCATGCTAAACGTAGATTGCAGGGCTTAGAGATATAAAGTAGGTATATATACCACCTGCACCATACGAGAACGTAGCGTGAGCTAAGCTCTGTTGCATTAATGGCAACGTACTCTGTGTACTTCTCATAAAGTAAACTGTCATTGATCGCATGGTTCATGAACGTTTGTTGTTACACTGGATATTATGTTATGTGATGTGATATTCTCCTCTATTTCCATTATTTTATGAAAAATTTTTATTTACCGTATTATATAGTTCACATTATATTATCAAAGGAAAGAAGTATTATAGGTACTTTATACAACGGTTCGAGAGAATACTTATACTATTGTTATATAAAAGATTTCTCTCGAAAGAAGAGATTTCTCTCTAACTAAAAGGAGGAAGATCTATTTCACGGATTTACAGAAGTGCGCTTATTCAAATATCCACGAACTTATACAGAAGGACCAACTAGGAACTGAGATACGACTATAATAAATTCTGCTCAAACTACTGGTTTAAAGAAGCAGTAGGGGTGCAACCTGGTTTTTCGAATCGAATTCAATCAAAAGAATAAAAAAAAATTGAAGAATTTGTTAATTTTTTTCCACGATTTAATACTGAATACCTTTTACGTAGGTAATTGATCGCATAAAATATCGAATCTAGGAAGCAACGATCCTCGCATATCTATTCGATTCGCTAAAAAAATGCAGGACGGCTATGGAGTTTCTGCACTTTCGCTTTCGCTCAATCGCTGTAATAGCGATGATTCCCGCGATCGGTATTGCGGACTAAGCATCCGTGTTTTTGTTCGTATCTATATCTTCAGAAGAGAAGGTGAATAATGATTAATTTCAGATACAGATATACAGTCTGTGAATTCGAATCGAATGAAAATGACACTATGCCATTTAGGAAAGTGAAGTGAAGTGAAGTTGTATTGACAACCGAGAATATCTGTATTTGTAAAAGCAAGAGTATGTCGTAATTGAAAAAAGGTAATAAAATTTTGTAATACTCTTTACGGTCTCAAGGATAATTAAAAGAGGAGCGAATAACCGCGGCCTTTCACTACACCGTCCCTGTCTACTGCAAGACCCGTGTAAGATCTGGACCATTCCTCTACCTCGTCGCTTCAAAGCAACTCTTCTTCTACAACGTGCCTTCGGACTTTCCCAAGAGATCAACTCCTAGAACTAGGCTAGGCTATGTCCTAGTTCACGTAAAGAGGTATACCTCCTATATACCAAAGTAAATATATTACTTGCGTTAGTTTAGTTCAGCTTTACACCTCGTCTCACCTCGTCTCGTCTACGCTATAAAACACCGACATGATATACTTTACTGTAATAGTTTACCCTCCTGAAGGAGCGGTGAGATCTATATAGCAAAAAAAAAAAACATAAAAAAAAAAAGTCTGTCTAGTCAGTACCGCGCATCATCCTCAAGGCAATGGAACGTGATTGTGCATTCAGTTTCTAATCGAAGCACTCTGGAATCGTGACTCGTTTATATCGTTAAGTTTTTTTTTATATGGTAAACCTTTCCTATGTCAGAATTACGATTTCCGCAATCCGATCATTTTGGATAGCGAAACTTTTCCTCGCTACTTCCGGTTGATCGGAAGATCGATAAGCTTTCTTTACACCATATATTATATGGTCAACGTTTTTCAATTTTGCAGATGGACTTTAAGATGCGAAATCACGGACTTTGGGTCCCGAAAAATTGTTAAAATAATTTCGTCACGATCATCGAGTTTCGAAATCTTTTTTTAATATATCATATAGGTCATTAAACCTTCATTTCTTCATTAAACTTTGCAGTATTGTGGCAAATCCTTCGTGTGTTAATAGCGGCTCAAAGGTCTTGAGAAACTATAGAAATCCTTCGAAGCCAGTTGATTGGCTACAACGCACGAAATGGTACCATCAATCATTCATCGTTAGACTTGGAACCAATTACCTAATTATCTAAAATAGCTAAACGAAAACGGCACACGATAGACAGGTGAGGTAAAATGAAAAATCTTTTCTCTAGTTCAGAAAAAAATAAAAATAAATAAATAAGCACATACAGTCATTATGAGTATGACGTGCAAAAGTTGAGTCAGTCTGACCACTGGCTAAGAAAGTTTGATAATTCCAATCAGAGTAATATATTTATTGCACGTTAATTAATACAGATTAGCAGGTAAATGTTTTTCGAATTTATTTCAACTAATTAACATTTTCCGACATGGTTACTAATGCTGTAAAATTCTGATACCGTATTATTTCCTTTTCTTCTGCTGCTTCTTTTTCTTCTTCTTCTTCTTCTTCTTCTTTCTCGATGGCAATCAACGCGAGTAATAATTTGTGTTGAGCATTTATTTAATACATTTATTAGCGGTTTTATTAAGCCGTATAAAGTCACGCGATCCTTTCACCTACAACGACGTATGTACCCACAATACATGCGTGTAAAATTACGTAGAGACACACGGATCTTTCTAAAGATCGACAAATGTGCTAATCGCAATGTGCTCTTCGCCCTTAGGCCGCAAGAGAACGGATTCTTAGTGAAAAGATATGATCCGCATACAAGTCTTTCCACAAATGATCATCAGGATTGCTGTGATATAGGCGATGGAATCAATTCGCATTCGCATTTGCATTAATATTGTACTTCTATTTTTTTTTTTTATATCTAATACAAGATCTATTCAAATTCTACGTCATATTTGTAAGAGTAAACGAAAAGCAGTTTTCGCTTAATTTTAAGTCGTTTAACACCTTGACGAAGTAACGGTTTGGTATGAAAGCAACGATCATCTCTCTAAGATAAGAAAGTTGAAAGATGAAATATGGAATAACAGTCGAGCAATAGAACAGTGAAAGATATTAGAGACCCGTTAATTAATTTAGGCTACATACCTACGTATCTGACCATGAAAGCAGTTTAGGTGATAAATTGATCCGTCACCGCAAGAACAAAGAAAAAAAAAAAGAACAAGCAAAGATATCATCAGTCGATGATAAAATATTGATAATTACCGTAAAAACACTTTCGGATTGAAATGATGTTGCGAAAATTTTTGCAATCATGATTCAATGAAGTCGTTATTATTATTATAAATAAGTTGCCAATTAATGTGCATCAATCATTGCCACGATTGCAAATAACTCGTTAATAATTTCTTTCAGTATTCAGCTGCACTAGCAGCTACGATCTCCGGGCATCGTAACTCGTAACATTTCACTAAATACGTACTTACGAAACGATATTACCTTCTCCTGATTCTAATTCCATGAAACTAGAGAAGTTGCTGTGCAAAATTGTTGAAGTAAACGCATTTGGCAAGAGCATATATATATATATCGTTGTTATCGTAACTTCCAGACCATCATTCTTGCGATCTAAATGGGAAAAAGAAAGGTGGGAAGAAGACGTACATACCTCTGCAGCCTACATCCCATCGTTAGTAATCCTCAATTATAGATACATCTAGTACTAGGATACTTCTAATCGCCTCAAGGCATGTGCCCTCTTTCGTTATAGACGTTCAAAATTTCTAACCCAAGTCAATTTTCACATATCAATCCCCATAATGATTACCCTGGGTAATCACGTATCGGATTCTTTTTTCTTTTAGTTTTTTCGCAGTGTAGTCTGAACATTCGAAATAAAGTTTTCAGGTAATTGAAGAAGCCAGGGGGTTCAGAGGTCAAAGTTCCAAATGGTAAAAATTCCGAATATGTGTTAGACGATTTCGGACTATCCTGCATCAGTATAACTAAGTATCGCAAATCTATTACTTCTAAGATGAAAGAAATAAATAATATGCGTTTTTTTGAGCAATAAATTATAGTGCTAAAGGCACGTAGACACGTAACTATTATAGTAAGTAGAGATATTGAATAGAAAAAGAAAAGCAAACATTGATGTACCGTGTACTGATATGTATTGTGGTAGGATACCTTTCCTTCCTTTATAGCTAGCTATTATTATTACATCTTTGAAATTAGCGGACCGAAAGCTAAAGTTCACGTGATAATAGTTTATTTGAAATGAGGTCTACAGAACGGATGGTTAAATAGAACGTCCAGAGGAGGAGAAAGAGTATGAAATTTAGGATGAGGAATATGCGGTGATGGTTAAGGAAGGAGAAGTCAGTTGGAAAAACATGGAGAGCTACTGTCTTTGTATGTATACCAAACTCTGCGCTATTTATATGGTTTCTGAAGACTCACCTTGGCTTTGTAGAATTGTTTGAACGAGTATGAAGCTTTCGTGGTTGTTTGCTGTAGAGCAAACGTGGAAGAGGAATAAGAGGAGTATAGAACCAGGAGAGAAAGAGGAAAAGGAAAAGGAAGAAGAGAAGGAGGAACACAGCATTGGAACAAGCCAACCGAAAGTAAATGACTCTGGGAAAATGTTGCCCATCCAATGGAGTTACAAGATGGTTGCAAGTTGCAACAGATGCGTTCGAGAAGAAGAAGAAGAGGAGAAAAGTTATAGGGCATGGACGACCAGGTTGTACGTTTGGAGACGGAAGAAAAATAGAAGATAAGAGAAGAGGACATTCAGTTTCGCTCCGAGAAGCTTTTCGCCTTTTGAGTCACGACGAACTATTGTGGCCAGAAAATTGAAAGCTCCGTAAAATATGAAGGAAAAGCTATTTCCCAGAGTCTATACCTACTTTAACCAATCATTTCTACGCCTGTACCTCAATACCACGGACCACGACTTGCAATTCGACTGCATACACTGCGCTGATATCTAAAGTTAGAAAAATTCAAGTACGTATACAATCATCGAAATAACGATTTATGATTGCTTTTTTCTAACATCTTACTTGCGTAGAAAAATCATCCAATTCAATTGATTGCCGAGCAAAAGCATACGTTTTTGGTGGCAGATGAGGGATTCGAAGATCCGCAGATGAAAATAGAAACGGAGAAAGAGGGATGAAGTATAGGGTTAAAAACGCGTAACATGAACCCAGAATTTGCGACAGCAGATACTTTATGTAACAATATTCGTATAGGATAATAAATAAAGTTTTCAGGATTGAGTTACATCAAAACGTTTTCTTCTATTTGGTCATGGATATACACATTATTCGTACGATGATATACGAGACAATTTTCGAAATCGAAGATCACGTCGCTACAATTATTTTCGTTAATTTCTATTTTTCTCACAGCTCAGCGAAAAAAAAAAACTATCAGAATCCAAAACTTAAAGACTTGTAATTTATTACTAATTGCGAGTCTGCATTTATACGTACCAGAATTATTGAGAATTAATTGGCATAATAATAGCGATGAGAGTAGCTACTACATCTTGGCTTACCTGAAACACGAAAAAGAACAAAAAGATTACATTACAGATCAGATGATTAATATTCCGGCTTAAAGAGATTACATTTGATCGTTTATCTTGTTTGTAAATCATGCATTAATTTTCTTTGTTTCTTTTCCCCAACACAATTTTGCAAGTAGATATTATATCGGTGATCAATTACCACAACCCCTTATCCTTATCACAAGGTAATTTTTGTTTGAGATAAAAATCTGTCAAGCTGGACCCACTCGGTTGTTCTAATTCGTTATTATTATCGAATCTTTCTTTAGATTATAGGTCGCAGTCTTAATCTTGCAGTTGGAAATATATATGGATAATAGAAAGTCCTTGTTCGAGGTGGCCTTCGATGTCAAGGACGCTGACGTTGAGTTCGATGATAATTATAGCTTTGACTAATGAAATACATGTATACATATATATGTATGTATGTATATGTATATGTCGTTCTTTTTATCATATATGAAATAATAATATATTGTTAAAGCATTTCGCGTGCCATATTCCTGCGCAGGATTATGGCTATTATAATGGGTAATGGTATTTTCTCCTTCCTTTTTTTTTTCTTTTTTTTTTTCTACAATTCTTTTTGCATCTCTTTATCGTTTTCTTCAACGTCGCGCATTACGTGAGCGAGAGTGTCACGCAACCGTAGGTATAAGAGAGGCAGCTAGGTACGTAAAAAGAAAGGAAAACTGAAAGGAGAGAAAAAAAAAAGAAAAAAGGATGAATGAAAAAGGTTTATAAGGCTCTCCAAGATTTATTACACAGCCTACCGAGATAAGACCGCGTTAATACGATTTTTTTTTTTTTCCATCCCCCCAACTCTAACTAATTTTTCGGCAAAAATATCAAAACACTTTTTTAAATTTGTGGAAAAAAAAAAAAAAAAAAATGGAAGACAGAAAGAAATGAAAAATAAATGACAGAAACAAGTTGACTAGATGTGTAAAAGCGGCAGATAAACGATTGCTGTGAATCGAAAGATTTGCTTTTTTCTCAGTGATCGACGTTGACCTTTGAACCTTTGAACCTTCGACCCTTTCCCTCTAGGATAAGGACGTGAACGGAAACCCTGGACCAAGCTGTTTCGAATCTGCTCGAAATTCCCCTATAAAACAACCCGTTGAATTTAGGCTATCGGGATTTCTACCCGACAAACGACCGCCATCAAAGACCTGGTGTACCTCGCTTGACTTCGGATCGAAAGACCGCGCGCGACTCTGTACCTCGAAATGTGTTGTAGGACCCCAGGTGTTCATGGGTCTAAAGGTAAAAGTCGAGACATTAGCTGGAGGAGCTGGAGGAGCTTTAAGTAATTTTAATACCTCGTAGTCACGATACGATACACTGTTAAAAATGTTTATGAATTTACTACACATTTACTATACAAAAGACTCCCAATTTCACAAATTCGGCAAAGCAATGTGAATTACTATGGATTTCTTTTAAATTTGCGAAAAAATTCTTAATTTCATTGAACTTGATACGGAAAGCACAAAAGTGTATCATAAATTTACTAATTTGTATAGTAATTGTATTGTGTTTGTGAATTTACTAAACAATGTTTGGAATTTGCTGGACATACTTCTAAATGTACTAAACAAGTGCACGAGAAAATTTTCATACAGACTTTTAGCATCAACAATTCGTCTTAGCAATGTAAATTACTATGCGGTATTCATAAATTTACAATTAAATTTTTGATTTCACCACACTTGATAAGAGAAACACAAAGTCTAGAATTTGGGCATTCGACGGTTCTGTACAGTGGCGTTAGGGACATGACGCGGTTCCGGAATTTGCAACTGAATTTATCATATCACTATACTTGACAGCAAAATAATTTGACTGTTTCTCAAATTCACAAGACCAGCTTAGTAAATCTATCGCATTTGTGTTAAATCGCCCGAGTAAATTCATGATATTGATGAATTTCCGAAACTTAATGTGAAATTCATTGAGTCATTTTGTTAATTTACTAAACACCAAGTTGTAGTAGAAATTTATCAAAAACGCATGTCAAGTTCAATAGTCGGTGAAGAAGAAGATACATATTGCAATGCATTTTATCTGAACTCGAAGTCCAACCTTGAGTTTCACTATAAAGCTTGATGACATATAAAGCTATTGTATGATGTGTAGGCTCCGAACAAATAAAAAGACATTCGAACAACTATCAATAGGTAGTTTGGCGTAGTGGATAGGGCGTGCGACTAGTAATACGAGCGAATGCGAGCGGGCGTGGGTTCGAATCCCGGTTACGACCAAAATATTGTTAGCGTTTTTAGCGAATTGAAAATGTGTTATTCTGGTGTTAATCATATGTCGATGGTCATTTACGTGTTCAAACGCATAAACTATGGTAAAAACTAATTTTTTTTCACAATTCAGGACCTGCGCCAAACCTAAACATAGTAGAAAGGAAAAATCGGATGTTAAATTTGATATGTACATGTTTAGTAAACTTAGTCTACCGTTATTTTAAATTCAATATACGTTGTCATGAAAATTGAGCTACATTCAAACATTAAAATCACAATTTATCATTTCAATAATGATATTCCGTTTTATTAAAATTACTATACCGTTGTTTAGTGATATTATCATAATAGTACAGCTAATATGCAAACCAAATTTCCAAAATTGCAGAAAATATGTATAGTAAATTTTACTTTACCGTATTCGTAAAAAACTTCCTACACTTTTTTAGTAAATTTACAATCGAAATTTTTAACAGTGTAGGTATAATACCTTCGTTTACCTAATCAGAGAAATTTTCGTCTCAATTTAGGTGTGGATTTTTGGAAATGAGTTTTTTCGAAAGAACAATTACAAACCATCATACGTTTCTATGAAAATCAGAAAAAAAAATATAAAATCACAAAACAAAAAACACGAGGGGGAAAAGTTAGCTAATGATAATAAAATCGATCTTATCGAGTGAATTAATCCGACGAACATTTTTCCCTTTTTTCTTCCTCACTCAAGTCACACACCGTAAGAGCGTAGTAGTCGATTCAATTCGCGTTTGGGACACAATAAAAGTTACGTGTTTCTGTTAATCAATTGAAATTCAAAGCCAAAGTATTTTTTTTTTTTTCTTCCCTTCTTTCTTTACTCTCTTTTTCTATTCGCCGAAAAAGTGGTGCCAAGTTTACAGTCGTGATTTCCTTTTCGCTACCTTGCAAGGAAGGTTGCCTAAAAGTTGTCAAGACGGAAGTTCAATTTCCGTTTTCTTGCTCTTTTTTTTTTTTTTTTCGACATCTGTCAATCGGGAACTCGCGAGGAATTCTAATTATTTCAAATGCGAAAATTCCGATGAATATCTCCAAGGTTTCCCAGTTCTTTTTTACGCCTATTTTTGTTTTTTTTTTCACCTATAAAATGTGTATAGTATCCGTGCAAAGAAGTTTCATGCATCATATTTTCAATAAATTGTAATCAAACAAAACGCTTGTCAAAGAAATAAATTGAAAAATTGGAGATTACAAGAAAAAAAAAAAAAAAATTTGACAGGTTTTCAGCCTTTTATCGGTTTTTCTTATTGCGGGTTAATTTGGATAAGGGCTCGGCTAATCTGTAGGCATTGCATCGCTTCCTGTTTTGATATGGAACAATACGTTCGATCCAAGTTCTTCGGCCTTGAACTTCTGAAAACTTAACTCCGGTATATATTTTCATGTGTTAGCCTTGTCCCTGCCGATATTCACCTTGAATAATTTCAAGTTACTATATAACCGAATATTGAAACGTCACTCAATTTGTCACGGCTATGTAAAATCGCGTCGTCTCGCTATTTGCAATCCTTCAAAACAGGATCCTGAGAACGATATTTCCTCCTGTTATAAAGGGATGAATCTTTCTGGTGAAACAAATTCGTCAAGTCGTTATATAACGAATAATCATCATTTTTCATTGCCCATTTCTTTTTTTTGTTTAATTTTTATGATCTTGTTGATTTCTAGCTTACTGATCAATCGATCGGCAATAACTTGACATTAAGATAGAAAGAAAAAAAAAAAGGACGAGGAGATCCTGCAGTCGCATCATCCAGCGACAAGCCCTGAGGCGTTATCCGTCGATATTAAAAGAAAGAAAATAAAAGAGACGTAAAAATGACAGACGTTTATAGTTCGACTAAATCGAATAGCGTGGGTGGGTATATTATTCGTGTTTATATTTGACCAATTTATTTCGTATTTGCTCACTCCTCAACCGGTCGTCAATAAGTGATAAAAGGATTTAATTTTCTTTTATTTATCGCGGGGTAGAATCTGAGTGGCAATTAAAATTTTGGGCCCTTGGGCTCTAAAAGTAGATAGGTACTTGAACAATCAATCGATTAAGTAATCATAACGAATCGCATACAAACTCGTACCTCCTATTAAATTTATCCCCTTCATCTCGAATATATATACAATTCATTCATATTTAATTACCGTATATTTACTCTCTATTCGAATTTTCAACCAAATTTGACAGAGAACGAGTTCAAATAACTTGATGAAAACATATCCACAGAGTACTTTCGTAATTAATACGGCAACTGTTTCCCACGCTACGGATAAATACAAATATTAGTAATCATTTCAATGATTGATATAATCGGACGGATAATTACTTGACTTACTCATCAAGTTCAATTAATTTTCTAACACAGATATGATATGTTTAAAAATTTCGGGATTAGGATCCTCATTTAGGACTAGGACGAATTATTTAGCAGACGTCTCCCAAATCGGTTCCAATCATTCAAAAAAACATTTCCTTAATTTTTTCAAGAGGGTGGATTTCGTCTATATATTTTATTGTAAGAGTAATAATTGTCAGAAAAATTTGTAGGGTGAGATTTTAGTGAGCATCGATGCTACTAAGGGGAGAGGAAAATACTAAACGTTGATCATTTTCCAAAAATTTAATGCTCGTTAAAGATTAACACCATAAGACATTCGAAGATTAAGTCTGAGAGTAGGTTTTGGGGATTATCTTAAACTCATAGCTGCACATGTTAACGTGTCTTGATTCTCATTCAACCATTTACTCGGATGATCCGTTGTTTCTGTGCTTAGATTCTCCACACAAACTTAGCTCAAAGCTTAAGCGATGCGCACTCAGCAATGGAAAGTTTATTTTAGAGTTTTGGACCAATGCACTCTGTATAGCTGCGTCTTAGAACGAGTAATGCCAATTCTCTAATTATTCAGTAACTTAATGGAATGTGCTGCAGTCGCCTAGAAGTTATTCGTTTGAGTAATACCATTATTTAGAAACGAATTAATGATCATTTTTATCATGTACAGTTTAATCAGGAAGCTGATAAAATCGTCAATCGAACTTCAGATCCAACTCAATTACTCATGTGATAGAATATCCTAGTTTATATATGTCGAGAGATAACTAAGAGAAACTTGAGACGCGAGACGCGAAATTACGCGCACGCGTCATTCGGTGGGAGATGACTTCGTTAGGTAATTGGATTTGCGAGGATATCACACAAGTTGTATATATATATATATAGTTGATGTAATATACTTAGACTGTCAAGAAACGCGATCATGTTTAAGATTGAAGATGATGAAAATATTTGAAAAAAATAAAATTTCTCATCATACACCTAAGATGTGAGAATTGATTAAATTCATTATGCATTTTATTGAGTAGAAAAAAATGTCTGAAGTATTTGATTTTTTTTTCTTGTCAAAATCCTACTTTTTTTATCAAATTTAATATCTAGTTGAATGTAGTACCTACGTGGTGTTATATAAGACATGAAGTAACCCCTGTAGGCGTATAAATGATCTTACATGAGATTTATAACCCCAAGTGACTTTTGGCAAAAAGTTGTAGCTGACTTTTCGAGTTAGATCTGAAGTTTCAGGCTTGGATCTAAGTTAAGTTTTGAGATTGTAAGCTACGGAGGGTCGGGAGTCCCGGACACGGGACAGTTTCCGCCAGTCTTATCTACCTCCCAATTGAAATTACTTTTGACTTATTTCACGCCGGGAGTCTGCAGGACACGGTTGAATTTATACTTTTCTTTTTTTTTTTCTTCTCTCCATCTCCTTCTTTCTATTCGTTTTAGTTTTCTTTTTTCTTCCTTCTTTCTACGTTTCCGGTTAAGTTTTGTTCGGCGCAGTCTCCTCGTTAGTAATTGAAGTAAAATAAAAGTCAGCTTTATAGCTTTACTACTCTATAGAATCTTGATAGTTTTCCAATTCGAGGATCTGACGATGCTTCTCATTCTTCTTCTTCTTTTGTATTTTTTTTTTTTTTTTGCTTCTACTTTTCATGTACGAATTAAATCGGACTTCTCTCTCTCTCTCTCTCTCTCGCATGTTATAATTGAAAAATGTTACGATTATGCGTCAGTTTGATCTAATTGAATTTACTCGATCACAAGTAAGTCAGCTTTCTTTCTCTCAAACGAGTATATTCCAGGACCGGATTTGACCGTCTCGGATTCCACTCGAAGAGAAAGCGGCACAAAAATTCTCAAATCAGCCCGCGATCTCACAACGAAACTCAATTCTTTATCCGCATATATGATCTACATTTTAAACACCACCCCATTAGCCGTTTATTATTCTGAAAGAAAAAATTTCACCGCGCGTTCGAGCGATCGAAATATTCAAACGACAGAAAAAAAAATTTATATAATTGAAAAGAAAAAAAAAAATTTAAGATTGTCCAGCGAAGTGGCGAAATTTTTATTTTCTTGGTTGAATTCCGTATAATTATAAGCGTGAGTCGGAAGGAATACATGAAATGGGAAACAGGAGTCGAAGAGAATAGACACGGGACGTTTATTTGCACGTTTCACTCCATTCACGTACAAAGTGCGTTCCAATAACTCGAACGACTTTCTTACCCACCTTTTGCTATTCTTGACACGAACGTTGACCATTTACCCGAAAGTCCCTATCCTCATCTCCTGAGCTCCCTTGTCTCTTCCTTCTCTTCCCCATTTTTTCCTACTTCGACATAAGGCGCTTTTAGTTTCCACTACCAGCTAGCGTCTCGACGCGACGCAACGGGACGACGCTTACAGACATGACGATAAATCGAAGGTATAGACGTCGATCACTGTCACGTAATGTACGAAAAAAATCAAACGATAGTAAGCTATGGTATAAAGAATCGTCAGATTATCTGGGTGTCTTTATTTTTTTTCTTTTCATTTTTCAAAAAACCTACAAAAATTTGATTCAGGAATAAGGGAAACGGAATTTAAATGTACATTTTTAACCGTTTATTGCAGTGGTAATTACGTCTCTTTCATCAACTATATCGGCGTCATAAAAATCCTCTTCGAAGGAAAGGAAGTCCTTCTGGCTATCTTCGGTTGAAGAGTCGTTACTAGTCTCAAAGCTCTGAAAGCGCAATGATATAAAATACTGAGATGAAATCAAGGATCTGCAGTTTGATAAAAAGATCTGAAATAAAGGACTGGAATTTATTTCTGAACAAAGCGTGAAATGGGATTGAGATAAACGTAAAAATCGCGGTTGATGGGGCGAAGAGAGTACATCTACTATATATGGGGTATAATAATTCGAAGATCAATAATAGCGCGGATATACTTATATATATATTTTATTATCATATCATATTTTGATACACCGCAAGAACCGCAGACTCTAGACGACTTGACAATTTTTTTTTTTCTTTTTTCATGTAAAACTCGTATTTTTGTTTGAGGGGAAGAGAATTTCTACAGCTTTTCGCGCTACAAAATGTCGCGTTTCTTCGAATCAAATAAAGTTTCTTAAAGTTTAACTACTCGGAATTCGTGCAGAAGGAAACCTTGTCCTAGAAACTTGAGATCTATACGAAAAATAGAATAAATAAACCATATACATGAAGTAAGTCATATAGAAGAGAACTTCGCCTATGTAGTATGACATTACTTCACTCGACGCGATGGAGTAGCATCCGATTTTTTTCGCATCTTATTTTGAATAAGTCAAAATCTAGATTTCTTAGATTAGGTTTAAGAACCTAATTCTAGATATATAAAGAGTGATGGAAAATGAGAGAAATAGAAAGAGAAAGAGAGAGAGAGATTCATCTGGAACGCTTATGGGGCCACCACCTCCGGTGGATATCCCGGTGGGACTCCATTAGGACTTTGTTCCGTTGATAAGGACCTCGGCATCCTTAACGTCCCGGTTGTACCGCGCAATGGAATAATAGGTATAGCTCTTCTGAAGTCTCCTTGGCGATGCACGATGGTGAAAACGTTTCAGTTTCTCGCTGTGGCTAGTGGCGTAAGGCCAGGATACAATTATCATTAACGTGCATTATCTTAAAGACAATGGTACCCACTATTCCCCAAACTCTGTAACGTTGTTACTTTCCCTAATAGTAATTACGGCTAAATTCACAAATGAATCGCACAGAGTTACGCTTCCGGTAAAAGAAAAAAAATTAAATTAAATCCCATCGCAACGTTTCGGGGTAAATTAAAAAAACCGATACAATAATTCATTGGAGTCAACGATATTTTTTCCTTTGCTCATTGTATTCTTCGTCAAAAATTAAAACGATATCGTTCACGCGAGAAATCTGTACGTCGAACGGCTTTCGAACAGAGGAGATTTTAAGTAATCACCAATTGCACAGCTCGGCTGACAATGAATAACGGTCACCCTAATGCCGCTAGTTGGCGCTCAGTGTACTTTCCGGAGCCGTGATTCGTCGACTTGAAACTGCTCCCATTTAAAAACTGCTGGACCATCAAATTTTTCGCTTATACAATATCGTCTCATTTTTTAACGACGAATACACTCGTCCGAGAATCATTGGTATACGTGTAAGTATGAAGTAAGGATGAGACCTGAATCTGAGAAATTTCGTGATTGAATGTTTAAAAATATATTCAGGACTATCGACTTGTATAATTTTCAGGTTTGTAACGTAAACTGATGGATATGATGAATTTGTAAGAAGGATAAACAACATTAGCGGTCAGTTTAAATGCGTATTGAAATCAGTTGATTTATTAGAAGGTAGGTAAATATATTCTTGTTGTTAACGTTGTTTATGAAGCACAACGAACGGGATTATTTATTTATTAATTAATGATGTGTACGACCGATTGTTACAAATATAATATTATGCGATTTAACATCGACGACTTTAATTAAACGCATCGCTAACGAGCCCACGGCGTATTGAAAATGCATGATTAAAACTATTCGAGGTTCGTTTTCAACCTCTCGGTTCTATATATATACCCATGCTTGTTAAAGGCCGCGGGGGATACAGCCAGTTTCATTCAGTAATTAAATTTAATTCATAAAGTTCACCTTCTCCGCCAATAAATGGAAGTCCTATGCCTGCCCAGGCGAAACTCAGTTCAAATTCTGACCTTACAAATTCCCATCTTAGGGATCTTCGAAAATTCTCGTTTCTTACTTGCTGCCTAATTCGTTGAATAACTTTTCGACAGAAAATAAAACTCGTCAGACCCCGATTTCAATATAAAGTTTTTTGAAATCTAATACTATTCAAAAGTAACGAAAATACTTGGCTAAAGTATGACTTGGCTTGATACGTTTCCAATAAAATGTATCCCTTTCAGTGCTTTTATTTTCCGTATATATGTATATATATATATATATATTTTTTTTTACGAGTACCAGCTGCATCCACGGTCCATATCGCGGTGGAAGCTGCGGCGTGTGCCGTTTCTCCTTTTTAAAAAGTAAAAATGAAACTGAACGAGAAATGGTAGGTACCTATAGGGTAGATATGGGCAAGCTATCCTGTATTCTGAACAGGCGAACAAATATGAAAAGTTTTTTGGTTTTAGAAAAACAAAAAAAAAAAACTAGCTCGTTATAAGATATGCCGAGTGATAATAATTCGTCAGGTATCTGACGCACTTTCGATTTGTTTCAACATATCCCACATATATATATATATATATATATATATAACATACGGGAAATAAATTGTACTCTGCATTAGGCACCGATATATATGCACCACGTCGCGGCGTCCCGGTGGCGCTTAGGAGATTACTTTCTCATTTTACAGCTCTTCTTCCTTTCGTCACTTATGTTAATTGAGGAAAGTTACGACTATAAGATATATATATATATTCATGTACGCCTATTCTAGTAGCTAGACAGAAGTTTATAAATATTTACCGCTGACTAACGGATACAGTTTACCATTTTTTGTCATAAATTCAACGTCGTTTGACAATTCGCAATGAGTTTTAAAAAAAGACTAATTTAAGATGATTAGGTTCTTCGATATCTCGATTATTTTCCATTTGGTATTAGTTTACGGAGGAAAATTTTCTAGAAGAATTACGGTATTTGGAATTTTCGAAATCTCGATTCTATAGGCGAAGTTAAAATTCTTTCTGTTTATATATCTGCCGTGATTTTTTATCTCTGAACAATAATTAACAAGTGAAACGAATATTTCTTCTTTATCTGTTATTTTTTTCATTCTTTCTTTTTTTCTTTTTCTTTCTTTTTTTTATCTTACGAGTTATCAAACTTATCTCCCGGAACGTAATGGGATAATTAAAAAAAATGGAAACACGGAAGCGCGAGTAACGAGCCCGAGCTCAAAGAAGATAAAATAATTGATGCACCGGAAAACTAATATAGTATGCACCTTCAGTAACTTTCCGCAAGTAATATGAGTATAACTTGGAGAATCACGTCCGTTCAAGTCTTATTTTATTTCAATTTTTTCTTTCTTTTCTGCTCTCGCTGTTTTCTTTCCTTTGTTTTACTTTTTTATTTCTTTTTTTTTAAGGATAAGGGCAGGGGATGCAGGAAGACGCGAAAGACGAAGGGTAAAAGGAAGGCCTTCCTTTTCGTTTCATCTATCTTGGTCGTAAGTCACGCTACTAACACGATCATTCTCTATATAGTTATACAGAGGCTATATACCTATACCTATACCTACACGAAGCTGGAAAAGTTTTTTCGTAAACAGCACCGAGACGAAGGGGTGAGAAAATTCGTGTATACTTTCGTAGTACGTTGACCTTACTATATTCTGCAAAAGCTTCTCTGTTCAGTCGTACATTTGTGGAATGTGTTAGGGTTGTGAATATGTACATTAGGGTGTTGGATATGTACATTAGGGTGTTCCCTAATTCGGTCATATTCGGATTTCAATGCTCTCATGGGCTGAAAAGTCTTTAAATATATACAAAAGAAATGTAGTAAAAACCCCGGGTTCATATCTCAATTCTAAGTACTGCCCCAAAGCCTTTGAACCTTACCATTTAAATAACACACGATTTTTAGTACTTCGGGGTTATTTTTTACTTCCTATCGCATAATCGCTTCTCTTTTTTGGAGCTGTACTGCAATAGGAAGAAAAAAAATTAACCGCGAAATGTCAGAAATTGTGTTTTATTCAAATTGCAAAATTCGAAGGCTTTGAGGCGCTACTTAGAATCTATATAGGGATCTGGGGTTTTAACGACATTTTTTTTTGTATACAGTTGGAGACGTCCTGGCCCATGGAAGCATTGAAATTCAAAAATGATCAAATCAAGGACCACCCTAACGTACATATATACACCAATTACATAATATATACATATGTACGTACACTTCCTGGGGTGGTTAAACAGCGGAAATATAAAAATGTATGTATACGCAGCAAGGAAGCAAGGAATCAAGGAAGCAAGGAAGCAAGCAAGGAAGGAAGTAGGGAGGAAGTTTCAAGCCCTTGGGGTCTTACTTTTCGTAAAGTTCCCCATGCTGTCCGGTTCGGTAAAATGTGGTCGAGATGTTTATGAGAATTATCCTTTCAGCGAAAACTCTTGTTTTTATATTATACGAGTTTCACCCCAAAGTAGGTACCGCGAGTTTCTCTTCGGTAAAATGAAGGAAAAAAAAAATCCATACGGTTCTCACACAATCATAGCTTGACGTGAATTCTGAATTTTTTAAAAGGTCACCCGTACAAATTTACACGGGGGTAGTTCAACCCGGATTTTAAGTAACGTTTATTTCCTGTATTTTGAGTAACGTTTATTTCAAAATAAATATTCAAGGTAGACGATGATAAAAGGTTTTCATTATTGCTTGCACTTGTCAGGGTTGAAATTCACCGTAAGTTTAAAACCGTTTATTCTTTTAATTTTTTGTTCCAATTTCATACCCACCGATTTATTGAACAGCTTATTAACATATTATAAAAATAAAAAACCAGAGAAAATTGATCGAACTTAGTTTCGATGTTGACATTTACTGTTCAGGCATAAGAGTTGTGCTTGCAGCAGAAAGCATCGATAAAACACTACCGTTGAATTACTGATTTTGCACGTGGCGTTGTCCTTACAGTTTACAGCTCTTTCCTGCCATTCCGTTCCTTTGCAATACTGAGGCTAATAAAATACGGTGTGACGATATCGTTACTTCTGCTACGACTACGTATATAGTAATAGAGTAAGTATACTATAATATAGGAATAGAGTAACTATATTTGATCCATAAGACGCTCGTCATATCAAATCTCGTACAAATTAGGTACCGTACCGTTTTTATACTGGCTGTCATATATATACAGGGTGTCTGGAAATTCGCGCACTCGAAGCATACCGGCGGATCCCTTGCGAAATAATAAGACGAAAGTTACCTATGCAAAAAAGTCCGCGGAGACTTAGTCCTTCCGTAAAAAGGACCTAATAACGAACCAATTAGCGTTCATCTATAGGAAAGACTATCTAAAATCCACAAGAATCTGCGCTCTGGAATTTTCATTGCGTGAACCGACTGTCTAATGTCAATCGCTCACCACACATTATTGTCTTGTTCTCCCTAGTAAGGCGGACGGCGATGCGGATTCTTGTGGATTTTAGACAGTCATTCCCATAGATGAACGCTCATTGGTTCGTTATTAAGTCCTTTTCACGGAAGAACTAAGTCCCCGCGGACTTTTTTGCATAGGTAACTTTCGTCTTATTATTTCGCAAGGGATCCGCCGGTATGCTTCGAGTGCGCGAATTTCCAGACACCCTGTATAACGAGATTTCGAAATTGATATTTACGTACTAAACTATTTTAACCCTGTGTAATTTATTATATGGTATAATAGAATAAAAGTGTAGACATTTTTTATTCTTAAATTGAATAAAGGATATGATTTTTTTTCGTATACGATATACAGTTTTTGTAATAATAGTTTGATATCATTTAAAATGAATAAATTGAAACGTTAAAATATTTATACGATAAAAATCAAAAAGGTTATAAATATATTTAAATAATTTATTCACCTCGTGAAGTTATTAGGTCATTAGGTAAAACCGCGTGTTCCTGCCGTCTTGGCATATTTAACTACCTTAAGCATTATAATAAAACACGGTCTATAAAACAATCTTCTCTTCGACTAAAAATTACAGAAAATTTAGAAATTGTTACACGACGACGAAGACGGGATTACGACTTTGCTGATTTAGTTTAAAAAAAAAAGAAGGGAAAAAAAAACACAGTATCTGCTAGTCAAGGAATAAAAATAGTTTTTCTTTATTTGCAAAATACGAAATACGAAGTCATGGTATTTACGCTTTAATTAATTAACGAGAAGCAATCGATTAATCAACCATCGAGATCACACTGACATAACAATTTGCGAATTGTATAAAAGCATATTCTAGATGCGCCGGTGATTTCTCTGATTAAATTATCATAAATGAATATTATATATGCCCACCTCTAAATTGCTGGTTTTGTTAAAGAGGTCAAATCGTGCAGAGTTACGAATTACCTTTTATATATATATATATATATATATGGAACATTGAGGTTGTAAAATACGGTCCAAGATTATTTAAAAACGGTGAAATCTGCGCCCAGCTTTCTTTTGCCACACTCGCTTATAGATAGATTATTTGACAAAAATTGTAATATGAAAATTAGAAAATATCTTGGCATTAATTTTAGCGATATTTAATAGCCTATGCGTGAACGTATAACGGATTTTTAAGATACCGTCACCTTCTAATCGTATCTAACACAGTGTTCCAAAAAATGACGATGAAAACAAAAAAAGAAATTTAGAGGGAACGTTTTTTAACGACATATCACGTGGTTATCACTTTTTTACCCTATCCATTAAAATTCACTTTGTGTGATTATCGATATTCATTAGAAACTGATTTTACGAAGATAAAACACTGATTGTGTAGTAGAACGTAATACCTGCGTGTCATGCGTTTATGTAATAAACAATTTTGTCGTATATAAAAGTTAAGAATCGATTCACGTATGTATATATAAACCAAATTTCAAATCAGAGACAAAAGTTCGACATCAACTTATGCCTATTATTAAATAAGGAAAAGAAATTTCTGATCGAGATTATTTTTATAACTGAAAAGTGGATCTTGCGTTTCGGTGTGGGTGGTATGAATGAATTGAACTGAATTCCTTTGCCTGGTCAGCAACAAATATATACCCAGAAATAGCGGTAAATCTTTTTTGTTGTCTGTGTACCGAGTCCAGCCGCAAGGCATTACAGGATTCCAATCTTCTTCTTTATTTGATAAAAAAAAAAAAGAAAAGAAAAAGGGTTTCCAATAATCCTGCATGTCATTGCGGGATGATATGCATAAGAGTTGTTGACCCGAAACACAGTGTGGCTCCTAAACCCGGGTAAAATCACTAAAAAACGAAACGAAAAAAGAAAGATAAAAAAAGGAAGAACGAAAAGTATAAAATAACAAAGAATTGTGGTAAGAGGATTCTTGCACGCCTATAATACACGAAAAATCAAGAATTCGGATGATTCGTTATTCAGAAAATCTGCAGTATTCACAAATTGTGAATCATGGTTTTTTACTCAAGTTGTAGATATATGGGTACCTTATACACCCCCGTATTTACACTATCTTCATTAAGCTTTGTAGTGGACTTTGAAGACTTTTCCACCCAACACGTAGCTACGTATGTACATGTACTACATACGCGAGTTATTATCCACTAGTCGAGTTACACAGCTACAACTGCAATTACGTCAAGATTACTTTCTCGCCTTGGGAGAAGAAATGAACGTAGGATATTTACCCACACGTGTATATATATACCGCAAGTTAGTTTCCTGTAAAGCGTTAAATCCAGACATCGTGACTAATCCTAATAATCCGTATACATATATGTATATCGGGGTTTTCCTTGATTTAATAAAATTCGAATTTCGATGCTCCCAGGAGCCAAAACGTCTCCAAATATAAAAATGTAGTCAAAACTACTCGAGACATCACGTTGATCGGTCATTAAAACGTAGTTTTTTTTTTTTGGAAACTGAGTAAACGCACAGAAAACATGCAGAAAAACTACTTATACGAAATTTTCCAAAAGTGGAAATCGATTTATTCGAAATGTCACAACGAGTGAAATTTTGTTACTTTTCGGAATGGAATGAGAAGTACCATTCCACATACACGAGTAATCATCAAGTTTCACGTTAAATTATTACATAAGCTGAAAGGTTCATAAACTACGTACTTCATCCTGTAAGAAGCTTCGAAAAGATTAGAGAGATAATAATTAGAAACTCTGTGTTTTACATACATGCATGTCGTTATATAAAAAATAGACAAAAAGTTTTACACACTCCTTCACCCTGTTCTTCTTGAATCTGATACCTACCGCAGTGTCATAGTGTATTTGAAAGTGATTAGACAACGATTATAATAGACTCGTCAACACTTGTGATTGTGTAATTATTACGACTGAAGAAGCTACAGGTATGGTAGATTAGAATTGATTTATGACATATAGGTGTGTATAAATGTCTATTCAGTTGTGTGGTCAGTCATATGAACATCGAGTCAAGCGGTAATGGTGTAAACATTAATCAATTACGTATGAATAAGAGAATGTCAAGACCGTTGCGTTGGTCAAGTTTATGAATGATGCATGTATATGGGGTGTTCTGTATGAAACGGATCGGTTTTTGTACGTAAGTAATCGAATTTGTCTCCAATGCAGATTTAGATTCAGATTCTTCGATACTACATACGACGCCCTTAATAGTTGCAGAGCATGAAAATAATTGGTACGATATACCAATCGTCACTCAAAATTTAATTTGACGTATTTTCAACTCTTTTCAAATATATAGAGCTTGAATTATTTTTGAAAGTTTGAAGCATGTCAAACTTCGGAAATATGTGATTTTATTATGTTTTTTACTTGAAGGATTTTAACAAAATTACTTCGAAGACTCACAGAAAAGTGATAAAATTTTTAGCTTCCGTTTTTTCGACGACCTACGGCCAAATACCGGTCCATTTCACGTGGAACACCCTGTATAAATATATATATAGATATAGTAGCCATATAGGTAAAAGAATTTCAATATAAGGAAAGTTTTTAATTGAGTAAAGGGTTTCAGTGTCGAGTATGATGAATAAAGTATATATAACTAATACATATATGGATATTATTAATGCATATATTATAATTGATAGAAAAAGTATCTAGGGAGGTGTAGAATTTTTCTATTTTCTTTCTAAATCGATAATCTGACGTAGAAAAGAAAAAAGAAAAGAAGAATGAAAAATTCATTGAAACATGCAATTAGAGGAATTTAACTAAATAATTTTAACAAGTAATTGTGAGATACAATAAGGGGGGCAGCAGAAGAGTGTTTAGTTGCTCGTTAAAGAACTTTAAATATGATTACAAGTTTTTGGATGAATAGAAGTTGTACGCCAAGGAGTTTTTTGGGGTCTTCTTATTTCTACTATACAGAGAGCTGCGGGAAGAAAAGTTTTTTTTTTTTATATTTTCTTCGTTTTTTTCGTTTTTAGAGAAAACTTGCCCGCACAATCGCGAGTCATTCGTTCCATTCTGTTCAAAGTTCCATCTTCCTCCCTACATCACATCCACTTCGGGCAGTCGAACAAATTTAAACTTTTCTTCGAGTAAATATTTTTTTTTCCCCCTTTCCTAAACGAATATATTTATACGCGTTTGGATGATGCGTACAAATGTATAATATACAGGACTGCAGAGGCCGTAAAATTATCATAAATATGAATAAGATCATTGTTTTATATCAGAAAAGTAAAATGTAACAAACAAAAAAAAAGGATTGAAAAAATAAATGATAAAGCATCACTTAATTTTTTTGCAATTATCTCTCAGATTTTGTTATTCTATTTTTTCATCATCATTTTAATCCATACGATTCGAGTTATTCCTCTTTTTATCATACGGTATTACGAGAGCCAGACGTATGTCGTGGGTTTTGTAGTAATTCAATTTACGGCTAGTTTAAACGTCACGTTGTATAGGGGTGAATGTGTTTGTAAAGCTGTAACCATAAACCGACGTTGAGCAGTTTAGTTCCAACTGAAATTATACGATAGTTTTCACCGTTGTGGTTTAGTATTTGCGGTTTAAGCTGTTCGTCTAATTTCAACGATATATATATATATATATATATATATATATATATTATATATACATGTATATAATTATATTAGTGTAGTCCTTTATTTAATCATTTATGAATTTCAATCCTCCGATCGGCCAGGACGTTTTCAAATACATATAGAAAGAAGTAGCCAAAACACCAGGTTCCTATCTCGATTCTAAGTACCACCCCAAACCCTTCGAATTTTTTCATTTTAATAAAACACGATTTGTGAAATTTCGCAGTTAATTTCTGTTCTTTCATTGCAGTATAACTCCAAAAAATCTTAAACTTGGTACACTTCTTACCTATAGTAGTAGGTATTCCATGAAAATTCGAATATGACCGAACTAAGAACCATCCTGATATATTTATTGTATACGTAGAAGTCTTAAGGTATATGAGTGAATTAGTCAATCATTACCGCGCAGAAATTTCAGGTTTAGTTGGCTATATGTATACCAATTCGCTTGCCTTGAATTTCGGTTTATCCTGTGATATTAAACGAACCGTAAATTGCATATATTCTACGTAGGTACATACATGCATATGCATATAGGTATACTTATATACTTAGATATTTAAGTAAGGTATGTAGAATCCACAACCTAGGGAATGAGAAGTTAAGCACGAAAGTAATTTCCTTTACAGAGTTTCGGCATCAAGACGTCGACTGACTTTGAATTCTAATTCAGGACTTTAGCTGCTTAAAAAATGCCACTCAGCGTAACTTTGGGCAATCGGGTTTTATAAGTTTACCTTAGGAAAATTCCTTCTCTTTTTTCTTCCTTTTCTTTTTCTTTTTCGTTTTCTTTTTCTCCTTTTTCTTATACCAAGGAGCGAAATATAAATAAACGTACCCAACTCTGTAATTGGAGGGAAATTTTCTCCATCCAACCAAAAACTGGTATTAAATATTTTACAAAATTTTCTGAAACTCTGCAGTTTCGGAGGTGAACTTGTTCGAGTGGAAGAATATAAAAATGTACTCTTTGCCGGTTAAACTTTTGTTTACAACGGTCACTTAGTCTTAAAAGTTGAAGACCGGTATATGTATATAGAAGACCCTAGTCCAATGTTAAATCGTTTATCGCACTTTTACTTAAATTGGAAAAGTTCTGACTCTAAGCTTCGATACGACCTTACCAAGTCGATTTCTTGTAATACAAGAAAATTCCGACTTGAATATAATGACGGTTGCAAAGTAGAATACTATGGCTATCAATAGTTTTCAGATAAAACTTTAAGTACCTTATTATTATTATTATTATTATTCCGTTGGACTAGATAAACATTTCAATATTTTTCGTAATGCAGAAAATAGAAAGAAGAATATTTGTCATTATGAAATTCTAAATTCTAAATTCTAAAAGCCGGATAACGGGAAACCGAACAGTATATTAACCATAAACTGTCACTTCGATAAGTCAGACGAGTTTCTCGCGGATTGGTTCTGGCAGCCTGCAGTCGTAGACATCTGGTCCAATGCTACCGAAACATCTTGATCAGATTCAGACTCTCAAACCGCACAACTACGGACCGCACCGAACAAGACATTCTGCCAACTCTGCATTTCGTCGACTACCTACTTCCTCCTCTGATACATTTTATAGGGTAAAATTTGAACCGCGAATAAACTGCAGTCACCGAAAATTATAAATAAAAAACAATAAAAAAAATTAATAAAGATTACACATGACGTAGAACATCGGCCGTTTCTAGGAGCAGCTTTTTCTCGTCCTGCGACGAGGGCGATTATTATTAGAATATTTTATATCAAGTGAAAATTAGAACTTTATATAAAGATTTACGGTATTACTAAAGAACTGGATCCCCATACCCATAAAGTCAATTGTTTGACTTGACCTAAAATTCCGGGTTTCCTACTAGGTACGGCCAATTAACTTCCGCTTTACTTTAGGGGATGCAAATTTTCCACAACTATAATTTATTATTAGTATACACAGACGTAAGTAGCTTTAAACTTACGGGGATCATTGAACCGTACGAGAAATGTGCTTGCTGCACTTCGATACGATGCATATATATATAAATATACTAGAATGCACAAAGTTCTGCACCCTCATTCGAATTGATGCAACGAAAAGCATTGTCACGTCCGCATTTCGTGTATAATTATTTCAGGTGTGGGGAAAAAAAAAATAAAGTGATACTAGTGATGAAAATTTGATCGTTTTTTTTTTTTTTCTCACCTTCTGATAAATTTCGCGTGACGAGAAGAACGATATGGTAAGAAAAAAATTAAATTAAAGAGAGAGAGAAGAAAAAAAAAATGAGAAACGAAGTGTATCGATAAAATATAGTCCCAATCGCTCGTGAACGTATCTAAAAATAACAACTTGCCGAACAGGTTTTCAAGCACGGAGTTGGTTGGACTGCAGAGACTGCTTTTACTGTCCATCTGGCCTCGATCGGTTGCGGATTGCATTTCGGTAGTCGTTTTATAGAAATTCGTTGACAGTATGGGACAATCTCAATCTTCTTAAAAGCTCGTGGATGGAAAAATAATAAAAAAAAAATACAAAAATACAAAAATAGAGAAAAAAAAAAAAACACAAAACGCGATGAGGAAATAAAAGGAATAAAAATGAAATAAAACAAAATAAGGTAATACTGCACTCATTCTGAATTCAACGGCCAAGGTATACAAAAATGAGAGAAAATCGAGTACACATGGCACCATGCACGATCGTGGTAAATATTTAAGTAGTTTTAAGGCCGACTTGAAAAGACTGAAACGTTACCTACCTACCCGTCTGCAAAATTCATCTGGAAAGTAGTATCGAGTGTTAGCAGAATCGCAGGCATTCAATTAAAGTGAAGAAAGTCGCGCGCGGCTGCAGTTTTGCGGGATAATATATGGGGGGCGGGGGGAGGAATAAATTGAGCGTTAAGAAAGCTGTAGAAAAGTTTCAATTCTTACCGATTAAATTTTGGTCTTTTGTTGATTTCACGGAATTCATATACTTTTACATGTGCAATCGTTTTGAAAGTTTGAATTCAGGAGGGGGAGGTGGGTGACTAAAAGCATTCACAGCTCTCTTTGCTCTCGGTTGGTTAGGGGATGATAGTTTTCTCGGTCTAAGTAACCGTGCAGAAATTGTTACCATAGCAACACTCGGTGTACGTGACTCAAGTTCAACCCAAAGTGGCAAAGAGACGCCTTAGTTTCACCTGCCTGACTCGGTGTACATGAATTAGGCTAGCGTAAGTAAATCCGTGTTTACCCAGCCACTACAACAGCTAGACGTATGCTAGTACGTGACAGTCTTTCATGAAGGGTGGGTAGACGTAGTTACACGCGTCGGCTGAAAGGGTACAAAGGGATATTTCCAAAAACGAGATAGAACTTTGGAATTATAGTATCGCTGCATATCAAGTTGCGACAAATATTATGCATTTTATATGATCTATTAAGAAAATTTGAACTTCAAACTTGAACTTCAGTTTAAAAAATTCGAGTGTATCTTGGAATTGGAACAATGATATGAAAAAATCTATGGGATCAAAATCTGAGATGGCATGGAATACCTCATATATAAATATATATACATACACCATGGAATAATGTTGTGAATTATAATTCATCAGAGGTAGAGAAAAGTTTTTTTCTATAGAAATGAGCTTATGCAATGAAATATAAATTATTATGAAAATTTATAACTTAATTTGTCACAATAAATATGTCTGGTCAGATAGTAGTTTCAACGACTGGTAGGTACTGGGAACATATATTTTATTATATAGTTACGAGTACAGAGAAGCGTCTCCGGTATTACAATATTGTAGATTAATTTCCTGTTTGTACCGCAGAGAAATAGTTATCTCTAATTTTATTAGTTACTTTAACTGTTTCAACCGAGAAGCTATTCTTTACCCCGACTATAATATCAGCATAGAGAGAATTCAAACGAAAATCGATTTTCTCCATCACTTGATACATGATTTCCCATGATTTCTAAGAATAATTCCAGAATATACTGAAATCAGATGATTTCGAACGGTTTCATTGACTTAATTTTAGATCCTATTGAAAGTGGATCAAATGATTTCCTGATTGAACAGCGTGATTCGAATAATTTTAAACAGTGCATTGGGAGGCTGAGATGCTTTTCAGTTTTTTAAATTTTTACAAAATTCTATCAATGCGGATTCAGTAAAAAACAGAATTGTCATATGAATATGGGCACGTAACTTTCACAATTATTTATCAATGAAATTTCTACATCGTAATCGAAATAGTAAATCGAGAACAAATTTTTTTCCTTTTTCTTTCTTTTATTCATTTTCTGTTTTTTTTTCTTTCTTTTCTTTTTGTTAACAACCAAATTGGAAGCAATAATGGAAAGTGAAGAAATACGAAATGAAGTACCTATTTCAGGAGGTTTCATTATGATTCATATACAGACTATAATCTTCGGATAAGTTTCACGCTGGATAAAGATTTGTTTCATTCCGTTTTTTTTATTTTTTTTATTTTACAGAATATCTTTGCTAAGAAGTTATAATACCAAAGTTATAATCTTCGGTGGGTTTCGTTATGCTTTCGTTATGTACGTAACAAGTCAGTCGTCTTTTTTCTTCTCTTCTTAGGGATATTAAGAGGTTTGGTTTTTTTTTTTTTCGAAACGGGAATGAGAGTAAGGGAAGATAGAAAGAGAATTGTCAGAAAACGAAGAGCTTTAATCATCCCTACAGATCGAAGTCCTACAGACCTTGAATGATTGTACCGTTGTCCATCGTTCTGTACAATTTTAATGTCAAATCTTAAGGCTGGTTAGGAGATCTAAGGAATACCTTGGATACGGTATAGGTACGTTACTCATTGTACGTACTTATGTAACCATGATGATATTCATATACCTGAGCTGCCTCTCAGCCTCTGAAATTTTTCCTCTTTTGAGACTATGGCGACGGAAGGTGAAGGAGGCTTCATTAAAAAGCTTTACTGAATGAACGAGGAAAGAAAGAAGTAAATAAGTTAAGAAGAAAATAAAGGGCCCAGGTATACGTACATTGGAGAGAGAAGAGATGAGATATGAGAGACGAGAGATGAGAGAGCTTTTGGTCCTTTTTCATTCACTAGGTTATACAAGTGAAGCAAAGAGAGACCCCTGAGCTTAAAATACAAGAAATGAACAAGTTGCAAGAGTATAAAGAAACGGAAGCAGGCTTTTCGTTTGTAGGAATTTCACTGCATATAGAATAATAAAAAAAAAAATATTCAGAACAATATGTAGTCGGTGAGAAAAAAAATAATGAAATATTTTCCTACTTGCAACGAAGACATAAAAAAGGAAAATAATATTCAACTAAAATTAATTCAACAAGTTAACGTTATAAACTTTAGAGAAATCTCAACTTTGATTATATACCTATCTATTCTACAGACGTTACAATCCGGTAGATGCTGATTTTAGTTAAATTTGGGATTTCCCTGTATTAAACTGCAAGGGCGCTTTCGCATTGATCAGATGGATCGTAGGTCGCCATACCACTAGATCGATGATTGAACCAGCGTGCCTTTGAACGGTGGGACAATTTACACCCCAGGACACAGACGGATGGTCAGGGGCTCAAGTCTTAACGAGGGCGGAAAGTTGCACGCAATCTATCGTGGCGTTCGAAACTTTTTTCCTTTTTTTTTATTCATTTCTCTTTACGTTTATCAAAGATTGAATAACGCTCTGTTATATTCCTAGGTAATTAAATACATGCGATTTTTACTCAACATTACCTGTAATCTAGAATCACGTTGTATTTAAATTTCGAATAAGCATATAGCTATAAGATAACGACGAAAAGCTCCCGCCTAGGTAGGTACCTTATAATTATAATCTCAACAAATTTATGCCTCCTAATACAGAAAAGAGAATAAAAATTAAATAAAAGAGATGATCAGTTTGAGATAATCTCTCTATTCGCGAATGTGGTCGTTAAGATTATTCTAATTTTTTTTATTTCATTTTTTTATTTTCTTTACTTCTACTCTCTTTTTGAATGCAAGGTACCCTTATACATGTTAGAATTTACATTTTATTTTCAAATTAAATTATTGCGCGGTGAAGTGTTATAAGCCATATTGAGTTAAAGAAAGAAAGAAAAAAAAATTGTCATTAATTTTTTTTTTTACTTTTACGTGATTAGTAATTATTAAATTAAATGAAATTAAGTAATGGGAGTAGCGTATAAGTCGCGTAGTCGCATTCGCGGAATATTACACGCTGCGAATATGCCTCGGGGTGTAATGCCGTAGTAAATGGTAAATACGTATAGTAATGTTTTAAACTCTTGATGTAAAAACTCTGTGAAAGGTCTAAAAGTTTTGAGGTCGGAAGTACGGGTAGATGACCCGCTTTTAACCTCCCAGGGTTTCTCTCGGCATTCAAAGTTCACACCCTTCCGCAGGTTGCTTCGCCACTTTTCGTCACCGCAGGCTCCCAACCGCGACTATACGACCGCAACCTTCAAGTACTTGAAAATAAACGACTAGTTCTCGCGATCACGCGTCAATATTATATCGCAATGAAATAGAAAAAGGAGCCGAAGGACTAGGGGTTAACAAGTAAGAAAAAAAAAGAAAAAAAATTTCTTCAATAGTCAAATTTTTTTTTTTTGTTTTTTCGTCTCTCTTTGAAACGGGTGAATTTAGAACCTTTCGAGAAGTTTATCAAGGCAGACAACGGCGTACGAGGTTAATACATTCATTCTCTCCCTTACATCGGGGAAAATGGGCCATTCCATTTAAAGGGTCACGCGATAACGGGAACATGGTTCAAAGCCTTAGACCGAGGGGGAGACTACGAGATAGGTACTTATACTATGTATGGATATTACGACGTAGATTTGTACGTTTATACATAATACTGTATAGCTTAGGTATAGCAGGGTGCAGAGAGCAATAGTGAAACATGAAAGACCTAGGGTTCGTCCTTTTTTTTCGTTTTGTATGAGAAAAAAAAAAGAAAAATATCCAAATTTTTTGCTTTTTTTTTTCTAGATACTAGAACCCGCCGTTTGATGTGTATATGGTATGTTATACCTACGAAGGTAGGATAGGTACCGATGTGCGGTGAGCCAGGAATATATCGTTGAAAAACACGCGATATATGCACGGTGCAAGTTCTATACATGTGCTGAATTCTGGATCTATAGGTAAAATGCCTGGAGTCTCGAGTTATTCTGATATTCTCTACCGAAATATGTACATATACTAATACTTTTATATGTGCTGTGGTAGCAGTAGAATTACGAAATAGAAAATTTTATACACCTTATGCCTTGATCGAAGGTAAAGGTACGAAATATATTTTTTCGTTTATATTCTAATCGTATGCTAATTATTAGAAAATATAATTACATAACTAAGTGACATTAAGTTTTTTGTGTTTTTTTTTTTTTAACATTTATCAAACCGTTGTCGAAAATTAATTAACAGCAGAATTATTTTTGATCAAAGATTTTTTATTCCAAACGAAAGAAAGGGAAATAAATAATTCTCCGTTACGGTATATTACCATTTCTGCTCGGATTATTCCGGGTTATGCAAAGCCTGACGGATATTCAAGAAAAGACAGAAATCCAACGGTTAATTTGAGGCTTTCCATAATTTTTTTTTTTTTTTTCATTTTTTATTCTTTTATCTTCATTTTTTCACTCTTTGACGACCATTTCCCAAGTCAGTGAGTCCATTATTGCGTTTCTATGTCGTTGGATATAATGTTAATTGTATAAAGTTTTGTTGAACATTGACCATTCATGTTGATGTTATTTCTGGCATAATCAGATTCTTGAATAATTGAATAATTCAACATTGTCGGAATTTGAAGCCATTCTGTAACGATATACGATCACACCTACTCCGATGTCGTGGATAGTGGGATAGTAGGTATATATTGTCGCTGGTCAACGGAATCGGACAGCTACTGTAAAGCCGTAAAAGTTCATCCGTGGCAAAAGAACGCGGAAAGCGATAAAAGCTCTGCCCGCGGACAGAGCAGCATTGTTACGATTTCACAATACCGGTGCTTAAATGTTTCCTCCAACTGTACAGAAACTAGAAACCAAAGAAATAGAGACGAAGAAAATAACACTTCTAGATGTAATTATAGTATAAATTATTAAAACAATGTATTTTTCTACACCTCCAATTCCAACTCCTCCACCTTCATCTCATTTCTCGACTTTATTCAACGAGTAGAACAAAAAGGATATGAAAAAAAGAAAGCCCCATGATTTGTCAAATCTTGATTCTTACATAACTCTTTTTTTCCATTAGGCTTAGCTTCGAATCAAGCGAAATTGACCGCATTCGGTTCACTGATCTGTAAAAAAGTGGTCTTCTTATTCTTCTTTTTCTTCTTCTTCTTCTACTTCTTATTTTTATTATAACATAAGTCTCTCGCGTTTCGTTTCATTTCGTTTCGTCACAGAGAAGTGTCTCTACATCATCACTTGCGTTTGTTAGCAAGACGCTATTTTCCAATCAATTTACACCTCTTTCGTAATTCTTGACTTTGTATCATTTGCACTGAATATAGGTAGCTAGATTCTGCTGTATTCCCATCGACGGATGGATAGTAAATCAAAGACTACTCGATATCCAAGTAATGACCGTATCATTTACTCGTGCAGCTTTTACATCGAATTGGAAAATCATACCAAGGAAAGTTGAGCATATTTCAAATAACGAATCTTCCTTTGGGGAATATCGTTCTGATTTGGATGAACGAAGACCGGATATAGTGAAAAAAAAAAAAAAAAAACAAATTTAGAACAACCAAAATCTGTAAAATAAAATGGAATATTTATAAGAACGAATTTTCCTTCGGGGAATTGTCCTAATTTTGTTTAACGAAGAGTGGTTTTTCTCAAATCTTTTTCTTCGTCCGTTGTTCGTTCATCCAAATCAAGACGATTTCCCTGAAGGAAAATTTGTCCTGATGAGCATTCTCACCGTGACATGGTAAACTAGAGTCAAGACTACATGAGAAACTAAAAGAGGTATAAATTGTACGGATGGATAAATGGCCGAGACATCTGTGCCTTTTTTTTTTTTTTATCTCCTCTTTTCGTATCCATTATTTTCTTTTATCGAGGTTGAGTGGGTAGGCATTATATCTGATGGGAGTTGTTTTTAATCCGAGAAACCGCTGCGGCAACTATCTGCGGAGACAGGCTGGCTATGCTTTTTTTTTTTATGGTAAGAAGAGTAAAATAGAAAAATCGATAGTAAACGAAATAATAGTTGGAGAAAATAAGAAAAATAATAATAATAAGAAGAAGAAGAAGAAGATGTAAGAAAGAGTAATAAGGTCGGTTAACGTTTCATCCGATGGCAAAATTGTCTCTCTACAACCTGCAGGCCTTTGAACACGAACTCGAGGACGCGTTAGCTTCTGGCACGGTGGCGATCTCCTAGCTGTTCCTTCGGCCGGGTATAATGCGTGTTATAATGTTATAACGTTATAATAGGCGTAACAGATGTCGCAGAAAAGCAGGGCCGTTTCCTTTGCTATATCCAGCTCGATCCAGCTGGCTTTATGTTAGTTCTACCTACATTTGTCCTCGCAGCTGCAACAACACAGCAGAGAAACTAACAAGAACGGCAAAACAAGAGGCGAATTTTCGGTGCACTGAAAACTGGTAACAAAATGATAGAATAATTTTGAGATAATATTTTGAACATTTTCGAAGGGGGTTGAGTGTTGTGATGCTTTCAGTATTTATCCTACATTACAGAATTTGACTGGGCTAATAATTAGTACTAATATCTTATACGATGCAATTACAAAGTTAATTGGGGAAGAAAATTCAAGAACTTCGTGATCCTCGGTGTCGGATGTACACATACATATATTATATATGATGGTGGTCCTTGAGTTGATCATTTGCGAATTTCAATGCTCCCATGGGACAGAACGTCTCCAAATATATATGTAAAAAAAAAAATGCAGCCAAAACCTCAGGTTCTTATTTCAATTCTGAGTATTGATTAAATCGAAACCAATTCGCGGTCAAATTAATCGCCTTGAATGTTCTTGTTGATTTTTTTTTTTTTAATCCTATCAATTATTTATGACATCATTAAATTATCGATTGAAGTAGATAAAATCGGTTCCCGCAACGAGGGTCCTGATTAGAAAGAACTATTTTCTATCTTCACGTCCTGAGAAATAGACCGAAATTTTCAGATTTTTGGACCTTCGGGAATCTGGACTGTCAGACTTTTGATATACTGAACTTCAACGGTTTTTAAAATTCCAAATCGCGTCAAACGAGTTCAGAACTTCAATCCAGCACTGGGAGATGAAAAATTGGAATCATTTCGCATTTGAGTTAAGAGAAAATGATTAAAAGAAAAAAGAAAAAAAAAAATCGCTTTTATATTCGAGATGATGAAGCATCAATGAGTAAATTACTAAATCTGGCTTCCGTGTGAAGCAAAGTAGTAATAGGGGTCGTGAATAGCGTGAGAATATTGAGGATAAAAAATTGTTTGAAAATCGGAAAAATTGAGGAAAGAATTTTCGGGGTGGGTAAACAGCTCGCGCGTCAATACCGCTGCATCGCATCGTGATCAATTGCTAGCTCGTCGTCTCGTATACGAGGGTGAAGGAGCTGAACAGGTAGGGCGGGAACTTTAACCGAGGCGTTCGACCGTTCGTTCAGGAATACGTGATCTAGGTTGAATATTGGCCCAAGTCTACTTTATGGCTTTTCATCACTCACCGGAGAATTTTACGAGAAGACTGATATTCAGATCGAGGTTGTCCCCGCGTCTATACCAAGAACTTACCTATCGCACCCATACGATCGACATTTTTGCGGTAAAGAGGTAATACCCAAATATAGCCAAGTAGGAACCGTAAAATAGGGGTAGATTCTCAGTTTCACAAGGTGTTGGACAATAAAAATGAACTGAAACCGAAGACAGAATGTCCGACTATACTTTCGAGTGATCAAATAGATTTTATACTGCAAATCTTCGTAGATGTGTCACAAAGATTCTTCCTTCCTTTTTTTCCCCCCTGTCTTTCTTTATTCTTTTGAAAACTTGTAATCTGTTAGGTCTAAAATTTGAAAAATGACAAAATTTGAGGGTGAATCAAGAGCTTCGTGACTGATCAGGCGGTCTACAACAATCGACGCTTTAATAAGATCTGAAGCTATTGATACTTCGGCTATAAATTTATCATAAAGTTAAACTTTAATGGGAAATAAAGCGAGCTTTATTTTTCGTCCTCGTCTTCAACCGAGAAATGGTTTCTTGCTATTCAGCTAGATATTGAACTTACATATACCTATAGGTTTTACGGTCGAATCTATACCTGTTCTGATATCTTCAACATTGGTAGAAAGATAAGAAGACACGTTATCCTTGCTCGCATTCAACCTCGTGCACTGCAGCGCGCAATGGGAATGAGTTTTCGTTTTTCTCTCACTTCGCTGCTGCTACTTCTACTGCAGCGAAGTAAACCCTGTAGCGATAGTATTGATGAGCAAGTTCTTTTTTCGTCTCTTTTTTCTTTTTTCCTCGACTTTTTTTCTTTTCTTTATAGCCATACTTACTCACCGAGCACCCGAAATGATCCTTATGAAAGATTGGCTTTTGATGTGCCTGAGGAAAATGTGTACAACGATCTTGTAAGCTGTGAAAGATGAAATTTCAACCTTCACCGGGCAAATGACTTTATAAGTATCGATATATTCGGTTGCTCTAGTAGAAACGAGATCGAAGTACAAGAAAGAAAAAAAAAAAGGCAGACTTTTATTATCGATACGTATCGTTCGTCATTCCTTTACTTTTCGCCAACCAAACTCGATGATAAAGTCCTTGTCGAGTAATGACTTCCTGCTCGTTTAAACGAATTTTCTAGTCTTTTTGCCTCTTGTATCCAAAATACAAGGCAAAAGATCTATTTGACGTATGAATCTAAAATTTACAGGATTTTCAGGTCAAATAATGGGCATGAAATATTTCCATGATAGCTTCTACGGAAGTTCTTGGCTAATGATTATCTGTATTCTGCACGTACTCGATACTATTCGGGATAATTACACATGGGTCTTTAGGGTGAGGAAAAATACTTTGAAAAATAGTGTTTTCTACATCTATACGTCTCGTTTTATGAAGGGAATAGCTTAATTATTGATAAGATTTTCGAGGAGCTTATATAGCGATTAGTTTGATGAAACTGTGATCACGTAGCGTGACGTAACGCAAGTTCGTAGTTACAATAGACATTCCAAAGTGTACGATATATCTCTTGGTCGTGAGTAGAAGAGAAGAGAAGAGAAGAGAAGAGAAGAGAATAAAAGAAAAGTAGCTGGTGGTTACCCAGCGGTAGAATGAAGAAGAAGGTGCGTTAGCAGGGTTGGCTGATGTCACTTGATTATGCATTCAACGTTCCTTCGTCGTCGAGCGAGACACTGGTGGCGAACGAGAAGACGAGGACAATAATTCTTCGTCGCACCTCAACCTCAACCTCCACTACTACCTCCACATCTCCACATCCACCTTTTCATCCTCATCCTTATCCTCATCTGCGCGGCATCTTGCACACAGGGTTGCTACTTCGGAACAAGATGGGTCGCAGACTACTATCAATCAGGGGATGCCGCAAATATGTCAAAATATTAATAACTGCCGAACGAACCCTGCAGAGGCGTAAGACATGTCTCGTACGTATCCTACCTATATAGAAGTATAACGTATATAAGGTATAAGGTATAAGGTATAAGATATCAGGTATAAGTTTATCGACAGTTTACCATTAACACACCACCGACTACACAGCGAAATTATGTTTACCCCCGCGCGCCTTGAAACGCCATGAAGAAAACGACGTAAGATATGAAATATCGATTCAGTTTCGTTTATAGAATAAAAATAAGGGTTGTAAATATATATATTTTTACTCGTCAAGTAACCTTGATAAAAAACAGACGACATTTCACAGCGGAGGGTATGAATATTCAGGAATTTTCAATATCACCATTCATCAATGAAAATTTAAGGATTCGATTTTCAGTAACACAATTTTTATTTTTTCGTACAATTCATGAGCAAAGGTTCGATTTCTCGATTTGTTCTTCGGAAGTTCTGAGGATGATATATCCTATAAATGTCAGCAATAAATGAAGAGATATGATCCTTCGACTAATGACTACCGTTGGGCAAAGTGCTTGATAAAATTGGTAAGATGTTGACGCAACAAGTTCCGTTTGAAGAGAATATTGGGGTCGATCTTAAAGATGGTGCGTGTGATGTCTCTCCTTCTATATTCTCATAGTGGTACCCGCCGTTCTACGGTTCTATACGTTCACCGTTCTTCGTTGACGCTGATGTCCCGTCGTTTCCCAGTAATGGTCCACGGACGCGACCGATCACCCTTGGATATATATATATACGTATATATGTATATGCCTATATACCTATCCTCTACGTGTCTCATTTGCCTTCGGCAAGGACTTCATTTGCACTAAGTGATTTCCAATAACCAAACGGTTGCAATAAGTCATCATGGTCATGATGGAAGAGGAAGAAGTAGAAGACTAAGATGAAGATGAAAATGAAGACGAAGATGAGAATGAAGATGAAGAATAAGAAGGGAGAGAAAGTATGGTTAATAAAGCCGCGTGTAGGGGGGTTAGGGGAAAGAAATGACAAAGATCATCCCTTGGTATCTGGGCCGCAGTATTGCGCGGGAAAAATTTCACCCAAGTTGAGTAAGAAGCCTCGACCGAGCGAGGAGTAGAGAGTCGTGCAGTGGGGCACGGTGATGGTGGTGGTCCTTGCGAATTTCTCCGCTAGCTGGCTTATTGAATATGATATTGGATTTTTCCCAACATTATGGCCCCATCTGATACCCGATCGTGGAACGACAAGGGAAATTTAAAACTCGTCGTAGCCAGATTAGATCATGGTTGGTGAACGCCGAAACGATCCAAGTTCCGCGTCAAAATTGACCCGACGAAACGTGATTCTTACTTCTAACAGCCAGATATTTTTCTTACTATCATTCCAAGGATCAAGGGAAAAGGGAACAAAGATTCCAACCCTATCCTATCTTTGCACAAAAAAACAAAAAAAAAAAAAAAAAAAGAACGATTTGTTTAATTTTGCATCAAAACACGAACTTGAATTAATCTTTGCGATATTCGCTAAATCCTTAGATAAATATCGGGCGAAAATTACGTTTCAATAAAATAAATATGCGACCTGTATTTGAATATTTGACAAATTTTAACGTATTGACACGTGGATAGATGTGTCGTATTGTCATGTGATAAAAAAAAAAAAAAAAAAAAACAGTTGGGCGTATGAATCTGCAGCTAGTCGGAGATATTCGATTCGTTGATCAATTAAAGTCTTGACAACGGAATCAGCGTTCCGAATAACCGCATATCATATTGCATTTTATTTGTTCGATGCATGTTCTATTTTGTAAATGCAAATAAATTTCATTTCACTGCCTCACATGATTGTCCGAACGGGGTAGACAGGTGTCTCTACATACAAGCACGTACATCTGTATACGAAAAAAATATTCTACGAATGACTATCGACAATTTTCAATGTCCAAATTGTCAATGGAAAGGAACGGAAAATAAAAATGAAAAAAAAAAATTGATATTCGTTGATACACGCGTCTCTCGTTAGGTTGTATTCAATTTTTGACTTGTGCGGGTGAACAACTTTGATGCTTTATGTATACTTCAACGACGCGTTTCCCTTATAATATTTCTCGATTGTGAAAATCTTTTTCTGCAATGTCGTTTATTGGGAAATAAATTTTCGAATATAAAGAACAAGAAAAAATAAAATAAATAACAACGGAAGCTTTTCGCAGGGTGAAAAGAGATCGGGATATAGAAACAATGATGGAACAAAGAGAGGCAGAGAAAAAGAAAGAGAGAGAGAGAGAGGAAGAGTATTAAATATATCCGTTTTCCGGAAGGTGGTATAAAATCGAAAGGAGACAAAAAAAAAAAAAAGAAAAAGAAAAAATATATGACACGGCTTAGGAATATCAACGACGAGAGGAAACCAGTGATTCGCTGAATTTAAGGCTATCACTATGCATTTGGTGTCTGCAGATTCATCGGTTAAATCGGTGAAGTTAAACGGACCGGAACCCCTGCGTACACTGTAGAGTAAGAAAAAAGAAACTGCTTATTTCCACACCAACGAAGATTTCCCTCGTTTGTACATTTCGTTATTTTTATTTCATTTTTGTCCTTTTTTTCTATCTCTCTATCTCTCTTTCTATCTATCTTGCTTATTATTCACCCTGAATTAAAGTCAGAGAACGAATGATAATTCAACATACAGATATTCTTGATCAGCGAAAATAAAGGGTATGTGGCTCACTAATGAATTAATTTTTTTTTTTTTTCAACTGAGTTACGATGCGCCTGCAAGTTTGCATGCAGTTTTAAGACGTACATCACATACACGAATCTTGAAACCTGTGAGATAACAATTCTTGCAAATCAGTAACAAGAATAATAAAAAAAATAAAAAAGATACACAAAATAGATAAATAAAAGACAAATTGAGAAAACGTCTTTATTTTCTTCGTGAGTAAATCTTCGAAGGTCCGAGCTAGTTTTTATGACTTCTTTTCTATTTTTTTTTTTTTTTACTCGGATTCAAATTTATATACCGATTTAGTTTATCTCTGACATTATACTACATATATATATATATAAATGCGTAGTACAATTTCAGTCGTTTTGAAACGCTAAGATATTTTTATACCCGGAAAGTGAGACAGAAACATTTTATCTACACGTATATCTACATTGATTGAAACATCCGAATGGCCGGAACGGAACGGGACGAGCCGCCTCTACCTATCCCATTTTTTTACTGCTATCTCCACGCGTGACATAAAAAAGAAAGAAAGAAAAAAAAAAAAGAAAGAAAAGAAAGAAAAAAAGAAACGGATGACAATAGGAGAAAAAAAGAAATAGCAAGGAGCTTGCGACCTCCTTATACTTGACACGCTATCATTCTTAGATCGATCAATCTTCTTCTTCTAGTTATCTTTTTTCGAAACGGTTACAAGTACCTTCACCGAGAGGCTCTGCTAAGTTTCCAAAATTTGCCCAAAATATGGAACCCCAAATTTTTTCTCTGAATTAATTTTTCTGATGAAACTCACATTCGTCGTAGATAAAAATTGAACTGTCTGAGAACGAGTCTGGTTTACAATTAATGAATTTAATCAACTTGCACAGTATTTTTTTTCTCCAATATGTTGCTCGATTAATTATCAATTACTATTTCTCATCAAACGATGACAGATCGACTCTGTACAGATCGATTATTCGTATACAATTGTGAAAACTGTTTTCCGATTATGCGGTTTGTGGAATAATCATATTAGAGAGTACAAAATCATTTGAAATCGACTATTAACTCGGAGGTTTGTATATAGACCGTGGTAACGTTCGTTGATCAATCAAACCGAACATATATATCCTATAAATATCAGAGCTAATTCATCAAGCCAATAATATACACCAAAAACAATTCCCGTCGTTTATTAGTGAGCAATTTTACCCCGAGCCAAAAATTTCATTAAGTTAATGAAATAGTTTAGGTAGTAGGTATGCATATATATCTACCTGAGAAGATAGTTTAATTCTCGTTTATATTTTATTCCTTTTTGTTTTTTTTTTAATTTTATTTTACAGCAGAGCAAAGCGCGTAGTCGTGGAGACTAATTTCTGTCGTAAAGTTGTTTGAATATTCGTTAAGTGGAGGTAGTTCAAGCCAAAAAGATTTTCCAACGTTACGAGTGCATGGCTGTATACATATATATAATAATATATGCAAGAGGCGAGAGTGAAGAGGCCCTTTGAAGTTTGTTAGACAGAGAGGTAGAAAAAAAAATTAAAAAAAAAAAAAACTGAAGCTCATAGAGTAATAGTTGTAGTAATCGACTACGTACGTCTTGTTTTACTATCTTTAAATCCACTTTGAGAAAATTTTTGTTTTCAAATCGGGAAAAATCGACTTCTATCATCGTGTATTAGAACTGTTTTAATTATACATTTTTTACTTGATATTTACTCAGATTAACGTAGAGTTTGAGTCAAGTATGAGCTGAGTGGTTCGAAGGAGGATACTTTCGTTAATTAGTTTCACAAAACGTTTGATTTACTTCCGGTCAGGATAATGAAGAAAAATTATATTGAGATATTCGAAAGTAGTAGCGAATAAACATTTTTAAATAATTATGTGTAAAAGTCGTAAAAGTTAATTCATCGTATATCTTAAACCGTTTCAAATTCTAATTTAGTTTAATTCTAAGGCTTGAAAGTATATTATATAATATTTAATTGTTCCGTAATTTGAACAACCGAACAAATTTTTCTTTTGCTTGAACTAAGTATGGAAAAAAAAAATTCCTCCGAAAGAAACTGCGATATAATTTTGTTTCGGAATTCAGTTATCCCGAATGTCGAAGATTGAAAAATAGAAAAATAAGAACCTGGTTCTTTCAGTGAAATGAAATTCGGGTGCAAACACTGAAAACGCAGGGAGAGTACGTTTCCTGTATCTCGAATCAGTCGTCTTAGATGAAACAGCGGAGAGATCATTGATTTTGTCCTGAGATCTCCTGACTTTGGTATACCTAAAAACAGTTTTCCGAGGGGAATCTATTCGAAGGGATGTTCATCCGGCGTACATCTACAGTGAGCAGCAAAGGCGAAAAGGAAAGCGAGCTAATTTCACGGTACACGGGTAACGAATCTCCGCCGCTCATTTTCGTCGGTCCCGCGACGTAGCGTCGCGGGGGCGGCGCGGCGCGGCACGACGCGGCGTCGTGACTTTAGCCGACTCTAAGGATACGACCGGAAATACGAATACTACTACTACGGGGTGGGCGATCAGCGTGCGCTTGACTTCCTCCCTTAAATCCCCCGAATCCAAGTCTCAGGCTTTTCTCCCCCATTCCTTCGTTTATCCTTCTTATTATTTTTATTATTTTTCCTATTTTACTCTAAAACAGCCGTGTGGTCCGCGAGACCCGTGACTCGACCGCATCTGCATACGTATCTCTGGTTGGCCACGCAACATTTCCTTAGAAGGAGAAAATAAAGTTCTCGTGGACAGGGCTGGCGGGGGGGCAGAAATCGAAACGAGGACGAGGACGAGGACGAGAACGAGAACAAGGAAAAGGACTAGGGTGAGGGTGAAGCGAAATCGGAATACGTATGGCCCCGTTTCGTCGCTAAACTGCCACCGCGCGTTTCTCCATATTACTTCTTGTATTATCTTCTATCCCGATGTTCCTTGAGCCACACCGTGGCGCGTCGCGTCTCGCAGCATCCGACCGGTCGAGACGCTGCCACAGTCGCCTATCCTCGAATTTCTTAGAATTGGCGAATCTCGGTCCCTCGCCTCATACTTACTTATATACCTTATACTATCCCTTCGCGATCCCTTAGTATTCAAAAGGGATATCAGACTCTGTAGTACGAGTATGGGATGGGATGAGGTCGGGTCGCCATCGCCATCGCCATCGCCACCGCCTCCGTCAAAGCACAGAACTTTTCTGCCCAGTTCTACTAGCGTATCAAAGAAACTTTCCACCGTTCTCTTTCTTCCCTTTATACTTGTGTATGTTATACCTATAGGTGTCGTCTTCATACTCTCTGTTTTACTCACAGGACCAAACTCGGGAATACCGTCCAATTTGGATTCCAAGATGATGATGATCACTCGCTTCAGCGGTAATGGAAATGCCAAATCTAACCCTCTGCGCCCATCCGCGAATATATCCTCACCATAAATACCTAGCGAACAAATTCACGGAGATAAACGTACTGCTACGATTTTCACAATCAGAAAATATACGAGCTATATATATATATTATATCTATCTATCTACCTTCAAATTTCAGCCAAAGGATTTACCTCAATCGTTTACTTTGAAAGGTTTTTTTTTTTTTTAAGTTTTTCAGACTATGCGTAGGTTTCAAACTAATTGACGAATATTTTACAACCTTGTGATAAAAAACCAAACGATTGATATATTCTATTTTTGAAAAAAAAGTAAAATAAATAAAAAATGAATGAATAAATAATAAATCAAACAAGTGATGTATGGATATTCAAGAGCATGGAAACCGAATTCAAATATTTGCTTTTTTCTCTCTACATTCGCTTTACGTTTTTAATCAGTCTTTTTTCCCTGAAATTAATAATTTGTTGACTTATGTATACCTCGAAGGTGACAAATATAGTTTTTGAAAATAAAAAGTAACACATATAAATATATATATTTATAAATATATCTACGCAGTTTCGCAGCTGAATAGGTTCTTGATTAATTAACAACACGTTAAATTCATAGGAACGTTAATTGATCGTAGACACAATCGAACCTGTGCAGTCGGGTTAATTTAACCAGTACGAAATGCAGCTGATGGTATTTCGGTCTACAGACTGACACGTGGTTAAAACCGTGCTGTTATATAGCGTTATACTAAAGTATCTAATACTAACTTCCATATATTCAATCGATACCAAATTCCAATCTAATTGATATATAAAAAAAATTCAAAATTCGCGTCTTTATTTTCTACAGAAACTACATTTTTGCACCTATAGTTAATTTCATCTTCAAAATACCTTATTCGATATTAATTAATTCAGTATATATACCTGTACCTACATCAACTGGTTCGATGAAAGGTCATGCGGCCTTGGAATTTGAAATGAAAGATTTATATCGAGAGATTTTTTTCGAAAGGCCTTTTGTCCTTGTTACAGTAGCCCAAGTAGGTAGCTGATGGAATTTGCCGAAATTTCTACAGTCGTAGGTATACCTATGTGCGTGTGTGTGGGTGTATGTGTGTGTATCTATATAAACTACTACCTGCTGGCCGAAATTTAAAACGCTTAATATATATATATCAGCCATAGTATAACGGAGCAGTGATCTACTTTGTGAGACTCGAGGTAACACACCACTCACCTATCTCATCAGTCTCGAGTGATAAATATCTATAGCATATTCACCACTTACATTAGATTACTAAATTAACGACTATATATATAAAGGTAGACGTGTATACATGTAAAATTATATATAATGTATATCTTAGAGACATACGTGTAAGTAGGTAAACCGGAACTTATACGAGAACGAAAGTGAACCGTTACGTCAAACACTGGGTACCCAAGACACCCACGCGACTCACGGTACTCCCACTGGCCAAGATATACTCCTGCGGATGGATGGAACAATTTATTCAGTCACTCGGAGCTCTAGGTACCTTACTACCTTATACTGGTAACCGTGGAGTTCTACCATGAATACGTAGTACGTAGGCACATATGTACTTCCGTTATACCTATACCTATATGCGCATACGTAGCTTTATGTAATATGGATGGTATACTGAGTAAACTACACTGCACTGTTAGTTCTCTCTCTCTCTCTCTCTCACCCTCTGCTTGAATGAAAGACGAAAAGATTATGTCTGAAAGTAGACATTTATCATTTTTTTTTTTTTTTTTATCCCGTAATTCGATATGAATTACGGAAACGCGTAAATAATAGAAAATTAAGATCCGAAAGGCTGAAAGTGAAAGATCCTGTGTGGGCGGATACGACCTTCTGCTTCTACGTTCTTACAGCGACAAAGAATCAGTATCTTGCTTTCAAGTTTTGTCGTTTAGGTCCTTTCTACAGGCTCGCTAGATGATCTTGGAAACTGCGAGATAATAAGATCCAAGATTTAGAGAATTTCTTACAGACAACCTAGATTTCGTCTTTTTTCAAGAAAGATCGTGTTCTTCAGAGTTCGAAACAGTAGTATTAGGTAACTTTCTCAATCATAGAATGTTTTTAATCAATTTTTAAAATTCATGAATTCAAATTCGCCAAATGATCCCAAAATCGTATATAAATAGGAAGAATTTAAAATTTACAGGATTTCTCTTATAAAAAATGTGGATTTTCAATTTTTTTTTTACTGAAAGTCTATATTTCCTCAGATACTTGATAGTATTTTCTATAATCACATGTGTTTCTGAAGTGATAAAAGTTTCCATGAAAAATAGTGTTTTTAATATAACTGTGGTTTTGATTTTCTTATTATTTTTAATATTAAAAGTTACTGAGGAATTCAAAGGTAGTTTATTCAGTAAAGTATACATTCACTTGATATAATATACTGTATATATAATTTATAAAATATATATATATATATATATGAGGCGGAATTTTTCTATACGATTTAAGAGGGGTTGTAGAAACTGTGTCCATACCGAAAGTCATAGCTTAAGTTCATAGCTTCACTCGCTCGAGTATAAGTAGATTTTTATTTCCCAGAGGAGATGTAATGGATGTAGGAGAAATTATACCGGATGTTATACGAGAGACATTAAAAATGCTATCAGACTTAAAAATGAAGAATAACAACCACCCTGCGACTATCATACTATATAAGCTTTTATTTAACGGTATGGAAATGTTTCCTTGAACACTTGAATATACCTAGACGACTAGTGTTTAATTCTGGGTAAATTTTTATTTTTACAAAAAAGACAAAAAATAGGAAAACCAAAAAAGGAAAGAAAAGAAAAGGAAAGACAATTTTAATTAAATAAAATGTAATTTTCTGTCATCCTTTATCAGACACGTATAATATTAAATTTTCATCATCGGGATCAAAGGAATATTTTCTCTTCTTATTAAATGATGCAAATTTAGTGTTAACGGTGAAACGAAAGCTTAAATAAATGAGGAAGGGTAGGAATGAAGGAAGGGTAGGTAGGTAGGTAGGAAGGAAGGAAGGAAGGAAGGAAGGAAGAATATGCGGGAGTCGCGACCGCGTTTCTGTCGTACAAAACTAATTGGCATTCAACCGGTCAGATTGCCCCCCAGGACCCAAAACCCAAAGCCCAAAACCTAAAACCTAAAACGTACGACCCAGAAGCTTGAGCTGCGAGAAGTCTGAGGTCGGGTCCAGTCGGGTTGACCCTTGCCCAAATACCCGGGGTTTCTAGACTTCGCGGCCTATACCTACCAATCCATATATACGAGATATACGCAAATCTAGTCCTTGCGGAAACGTTTGACTTGAAATCAACTGCTGCGCTCAGTCGAGTGTTTTGTTTGATTAAAACCCTTTGGATTGAAATGATAAACAAGAGAAACTGGGCGAAACTAATTTCCAGAACTTTCAGGTCGAGATCTATACCCACAGATGATAGAATTGCGAATATCCTATGAAATGAAATGGTCAGAAATATAGAAATAGTGGATACGGATATTCAATGATCAAATGAAAACTAACGGTGGTATACTTCAAACAAAATTTTGTTCATTTCGTTCAGATTAAAACCATAGCAAAAAGAAAAAAAAATGATATCTTTTCAAAGTTCTTTAAGGATTCAAATCGGCTAGTTTTTATTTTAAAAATCAATTTTCAAAGCTTATTGGTTTCCTCGATCAAAGCCATCTATGGAGTTTCTTCTCGTTACGACCATCTGCATCGCCGAGAATAATGTATAGTCTACGACTGCATCTCGTTCTTTTATTGATTATTCCCCTATTTTTTTTTTTTTTTTTCAAATTATTTTTATTCCATCTTGCACTTTGCAATTCGACCCCGCTGCGCCGCTATAATGTATAGAGGTTTTACCTATATTTATATCTATATACAAAGGTCCTTATACCTCAGACCTACGTAAGCGTAAACGGTTGGTAGTTTATTGAGATTAGTTATACGAGTTTGAGAAACCGTGAAGGGAAGATTAATTTTATTGCTACCGGGGTAGAGTCGTTATATTGCTTGTAATAAAACAATCCTAAGAGACATTTAAGGGAGGTGAAGTTGCCAGTTGGGATCATTTTTTACACGAAATTTTTTAAACCCCCCACCTTTTTTTTAAACAGTTTCATATGAAAAAAAAAAATAAAAAATTATATGAAATTAATTATGTTTTTCAAATTTTGGGAAGTACTAATTTTCATTTATCAAATGTGTGAAATTCTTCTTTCTTTCTTCCATTAACAAAAAATTGTGTCTTTCTTCCTTTCCGATGTTTTTTTTTTCCTCTTTTTTCTCCTTTTTCTTTTTTAATATTCCATCATACAGAAAACTTGACGTTGTTGGAGGCACGTATCAAATCCTGGAGTACAGTAACAGCGAATGTGAATGACGTCAAAGGGACGAAAATTAGCTAGCGGTGTCATATCAGGTTCCTTCACCCGTGTTTTACCCCCTTCCTCATATACCCGTGAGCATTTTCCTACACACTGTCTCATCTTAGCATACCTACAAACTACTACACCGCAAACACTCCTCGTATCTACTATATAACATATATCATATAGAATTGCGGTTTTGGCATAAAGGCTGACTCAACTTCACCGTCTACCCGCACCGCGCATAACCATTATTACTAATTGTAAGTAAACCTACGTTTGACGCTACGAGTTTTACAAACTATGTAACTTACAGATCCGAATAAAAAGGATTTCTAAGCTGTTTCAAACTGCCACGAATTTCTATTTTTTTCTTTTTCTTATTCCTTGTCTTACCTTGCAGTTTAATTGAATTTCAAATAAAAGTAAAAAAACAAATTAACGATGGGAAGATTTTATTTTTTCTTTGTTCCATCAATCATCACAATCCGTGCTAAGAGCTAAGAGCTAAGAGCTAAATATATTATACATATGTTTGATACACTATGTGTGAAAACGTGTGACATTTGAAAGCGTTAACTGGGTCGTCGTCGTTGTAACTCAAATTCGTCGAGAAATTCGAATGACAGTGAGTATAACAATACGATGTTACAATTATCTGTGGTTTACTCGGCTAACAATGAGTGGATCAATGTCAATACGTCTATGGTTTCCAGGGTCGCTTTTGTCCGGTTGAAAAGGGGCATGAAATAACATACCATGAGTAACAATTCGCACTTCTCTATCACATAATAATGGTGCCATAAATTTGTACATTTACTCTTTTCAAGCCCTATATAGTATGGAGGGTATATAAAATATAATAAATGGTAGATATTATAAATATATATATAGGATATAGGATATACTCGTATATATACACACACCTACCTCCCCAATGTTACAGAAGGGTTGTAATTACACGCGGGCTGATACGAGCCAGAGAAATCCCTCTGAAGTTACCCGTGGCTTTGTCACGGGTCAAATTAACCAAATATACATATATGCATATACATACGATTCTTATCGCTGTCCCTGATTCGGTTGTTTATTCATAATTAACTTTGAACAAGGCGTATACATACACACCGAATAACCGCCGCGCCCCGCGGTGCTGTCCCGATTTTATACGCTCAACATATATCTTCAGAAAATGGGGTTACAAATCTGAATACTGATATAACAATGAAACAGATATTTTTCTGATAGCAGGAAGAACGATTTTTTAGCAATTTTTCTTTTTTTAACTAAAATAAAACGGGTCAGGGGTATAAAACAAAAATTACCTACGTTAATTAAGAGATATCGTTAACAATTTTCAACCCTTAAAGTAAAGGCATATATAAGTCTGGCTAATTTGTCTCAAGTTTAATGTTATTACACGGCTCAATATAACTCGAGTAAATTTTATATGGCGAACAAACGATATGCTCAAAGTTCTTCAGAAAATATAACGAGCTTTTAGAATGGGTTGTTAAACGCGAGTTTGGCTGGGTTCTCACGGGATTTAAAGATAGATTTGAGCCTGTATTTCGATCTATTCATCAGTGAGCGGGTCACGTGGGGTCAATAGGTAAATCGGTCAATTGTGACCGAGAAGTCGGAAAGTTCATAAAATTATCCTAAAATCTAGTCTATTCTAGTTTCTTGAATAATTTATACCGATTCATCGGTCTTCACGTAATCTTGATAAAGAATAAAAAATTTATTTCGCCCTTTTATAGAATAAATATGATTGCGATGTCGATCTTATTTCAGCCAATTTGAAAATAGAATGAATTCAGAACCCACAATAGAAGCGATAAAATTTCTCGACCTGCAATACGCAGTAATTTATATTTTGTAATTATCGTATCGGCGCAGGTGCAACAATTCGCGCACTTATGCCTCCCCCGAACGTCGCGTACCCCCGTTTACCCATTTGCCAATTTTCTCTCTATATGGAACACGCCGGATAGGTACATACATACATACATATCTATCTATCTACTATTCATTTCGAGGGTATTGTCGGTGCTTTCAATGGCCATTAGATAACGTGCGATGCATCAGCCCGCGCCGACATACGTGGATGCCTTCCAAAATTCACTGTCAGTACCGGCAGTCATGTTGCTCTTTGTACAACATTGATGAACTCTGAACTCCCGTCATTTCTATAGACCCAACAGTACCGGCTACTAGTCAAATTCCAAAATCACAGACCCGCGTGTTTCGATTGGTTTTTTTTTAGTAGCAATATTTATTTTTATATACAATAGAATTAAAACATGTACCTATGCAATCGATATATATATTTTTTGTTTCGAGCTACCACCCAAAAAAAGGTTTCTCTTTCGTAGAACACGAAAAACTTTAAAGTTATATAAAAATTAGTAACACAATGTGAGATTTTTGCGTGTTAATCGAATAGAAAACCAATTGGACTTTGATGGACGTTAATTATTCGACGTAATTTTTTCTAGAGATTTTCGCGATGGGGTTATAGAGAATAAAAATACCGATTTGTTTTTGGCACACCCCAAAACGCGATACATACGTATAATTAATTCGGAAATAAAGGACAATTAATTGATATACGGGATAAAATAACGCCTGAATTTATTCTGTTTAAAACAATTAATTGCTATATATATGTATGGTATTAATTGTATCGAATGGCAATCAATTCCGGTGTTGAATATTTACCCCGTGTCTACGTTTATGGATGAATGACAATGCAGTGGGATTTGCTCAGGATGAATCGATCGTAATCGTCGATCTGTAACAACTATAGAAAATCCGCAATTGTTCGTAAAAAAAAAAAAAAAGTGTATATTTGCGTATCGATACAAACAATACATTATAGGAAAAATGTATGTAAATAGAGATATCTGCAAGAAGATGAGATTAGCGTTTTTTTTTTTTGTTTGTCATCGATAGAAAACAAAACGGATCTGCAATTTTTTTGCAAAAATTTTTATTCCGCAATTTCATACTCGGATGAATTACGGTTCAACTGTCGAAGACGACATGAAATGTTGCGGGTAAAAAAAAAAAACAAAAAAATAATGCAATTTACAATTTGAAACATGCAGCTCTCGCTGTTCAATGATCCATGAAAAAAAATGATTGATTGAAAAAACACGAATGAAAAAGGATAAACCGTTTCGAATGCCATCAACCAACATAGGTACTAAAAAAAAAAAAAAAAAATTCTCCGCTAATATTATTCAGATATTTCGCGATTCGAAAGCAATTAGGTACCGCGAGTGAATCGTTCGAATAAAATTTGGACCGTTCACCACCCTCCGTCGTAAAGCTGTTTTCCCATCGATATATAGGTACACATATAAAATAAACACGTGTTTCTGATATTTTCATCCCTTTGAGCGCAAAAAAAAAATTGAAGGCATTTGAATAAAATCTCAAACAACCGATGATGGCATATTATTACAACTTTTTTTCTTTTTTCGCGTCATTTGAAATTTTCTCTTTGATAAGAATGAGAGAAAAACAGGTATGGGTAAAAAAAAAAATATGGGGAGTATTTTTTTTTTTTTTCAACAGACCTGATTGAAGCCGCAAGAGTTTTATTTTTCTTTACGATCTACAATATTTTTCGCTCCGTATTTATTTTTTTCTTTCTTCATTTCTTTTCGAACTTTGAAACGAAACGATTATTAATTCGCGTGGGTTCAGTTTTATACACATATAGGTGCAAGTATGTGTGTCGCCTACCTACTCGCGTAAATAAATTGTCACCCCCGCGTGAAATGATCTTTTTGAGAAGATGCACGATTCAAATCGACTTCAAAGACCCGGCATTAAGCCCTAGGGTTTAACGATGTCATAATCCTCGTCCAATAAGGAATAGGCAACAGGACGACCGCGCGCTTGGGCAGCATCCTCCTCTTCGCCGCAAGGTCCACCAGGTTTTGGTCGAGGTCTCGTTTGTCCCGGCGCTTTCCCGGGCATTAGTTAATCATTTTCCGGGCCACTGGGGCAGAAGCAGTCACAGCACGGAAGCCGGTCTCTGCCTTCGTTCGTGTGACAGGTCGACATAAATATAGAATATATATAGCGTAGCTTACAAAGGCTGTGCTCGTATAAATCTTTTTGGTTTAACAGAGGAGTTAAAAATTAACCCCATGACGCTATTTTTTTTTTTTTTTCTCTATTTTTATTTTCGTTTATTTTTTCCCCTCTCTTTTTTCCCACCGATTTCCACCTCATTCGGGTCATTTTTATGGGCAAAAGCAAAATGAAGAGGAATGAAGAGTGAAAAATAAGAGAGAAAAAAAAAGAAAAAAAAAAATTCTCACTCATTATTCGACTTTTATTATTAACTCGTCGAGAGATCTCGAATCTTTATAAAAGAAGAATAAGTTAAGATGAATTTTTTGAATTTCTAAATTATGCTGCTATGTTACAAGGATGGCTGCTCGTGCGAAACAAATTAACTTCCGGGCAAACGAGATATTCGTCGAGCGAAACAGAGGGAGGTAAAAATTCATTTTATCTTGTAAAATTAATACCAAAAATTAACCGTTACTTCATTGATTTCACTATACCTAGCTGGGCGCAAGAATTTCGGGAATATTGGGGAAAGATTTGAACACGTTATACTTAGGGTATATTTCTCTTCCACAGTTTTACGAATCAACGTGCGAATGAATTGAACTTTGTGATACAAGGTACAAAAAATATACTTGAGTTCGTATTTCATTCGAAAATAATTGACCGACGTCAACGTTAATCAATTATAAAATTGAACGAATTTAGGGGTAGTTGTATAACGCGCAGACGACAGCGGAAAAATTTTCTTTCGATATCTTTTCATCGGTCGTAATATATTTCTACCTTTTATTTTTCGGCTGAAATTGAAACGTCAGGATCTCGACCTTAGATCCTCACCTGTGAACCCAAACGTTCAAGATTCACGTTTATTACGTTGTCTGTCACAGAGGACAGATCTTTAGTCCTTCGAATATGATTTGAGGTAAGAAAGAAAGAAAGAAAAAAAGAGAAGAAAAAAGAAAGGAAGGGATCTGACGATCGAGACTCAAAGACGAAACGTTTCGACAAATATGCGACGTTGTGCACGATCAAGCACGAAATTAAAAATCGCAATTGGCTTTACAATTTTTACTCTCGTTTCCCCCTTTTTTTTCTTCTACCAGTGGCGACGCGGATTGATTGACATATTGAGAAATATGCATAAAAAGAACGAACAAAAAGAAGAAGAAAAATTTGATCGTATTGAGAAAAACTCTTTGGTTTTTCTCAGGGAAAATCTGCTGAATTTCTAAATCAATAGGGAAAGTGGTGCGTCTTCCTTGAAGGTATTGTTTTTTTATTCTTTTTTTCCTTTCTTCACGACCGGAAGACAAAGAAACGCCTTCCACTTACTTTCGCAAATTTGAATGAAAGATTCAATTATGTTGATTCCATTGTGTCTTACCTTGCGATTTGCATACGTGATGTATAATACGTCTAGTCGCTCAACCGTTTCTCATTCAAGATGTTGAAAATATTTCAAGTACGTACCTGCAACAGACGTTACAAAAAAAAAATAAAAATAGTAGATTAGTTAAGAAATTTTTTCTCTCAATTATAAAAAATAACAAACAAATTTCGTAAAATGATGGAAAGAAAAAAAAAAAAAAAAACTCGCACAATTCATTCAATTCTGTTGAAACTATAGTTCTACAGGTGAGAAAATTTCCATGCTATAAAATAGGGATCAGCAAACTTTGATGAAACTGCAGGGTGGTTGCGGTTTTTTTTTCTTACTTTTTTTTTTTTAATTTTTTGTTTTTCTATTTTTTTGGAGGATGGGGAGGGGAGAAGAACTAAAATGCGTTTATCATTATTTTGCGGGAAGCCCTGTTATAAATGACCTATCAACATGGCCTGGCCGGATACCCCGCGGTATAAATATTGACTCTACGAATAAATTGCTTTTTTGGATAAACAATGCGCGCTTCTTCCCTCCCGAGGGAAAGAGAAAGTGATGAATGTCTTCATTCTGATAGTGTCTGCCTCTACGTTGCGTGTACCCAGCTGGACGGGGGATAAACGGGGATCAAAGTGGTATGAACGAGATGAACAGGACGTGAACTTTTCGCACGCATTTATCCGCACAATTCTTATACGTGGCGCTTTCGTTCCGTAAAAAAAAAAAAAGAGTAATTTTTCCGAAAAATTTAAACGCTATTCACCACCACCATGGGCACTGTCATAGTTTCATCTATCCCCCTCGGCCCAATGCACATAGCGAATAGTCAAATACGTGTATTTTCAATGGGGAAATCTACCCTCTTGGTAGGAGAGGGAGGGTAGAGTTGATATACAAAATCTGAAAAAATTAGGGAATTGTTTTTGAATTATTTGAAGCCGATTTGGGGGGTAGCTTGTTAAAAAATTCACCCAAGTCCTAAATAAGGACGACCCCAGTGTACGTAACTCGACTTGCCAGCATCTGACGTAAAGAAAAAGTCAATTTTCTTTTCATTTAATACACGCGACATAAATATTCTTTGAGCATTTATTAATCGAATAAAAATTTCACTCAATATTATACGGGTGTACCCCCCCCGTTCGTAGACTGGCTTACTCAGATATTAATTAAGAAAGGCGTCGAAAGAAACTTGGTCGGAAGGTCTGGTATAACGTGAGGAAAAACTTTCATAGTTCTTGTATTGTTTCTCCCATACCTTTTGAAAGTCTTCATGAGAATTTTCTTCGAGATATTTAGAGAGAGTATTTTTTGTACACTCAACTATAGAGAAGTTAGGTAGGTAGGTAGAGGTAGTATATATATACATGCCTCTAGCTTGATTATATAATTTTATATTAATTAGACTGCAGAATTTTGTTGCTGCAGGGTTGAAATTTTCTCATTAAAACAACGCATTAATAATACAGGTAAAAAAAAATAAAAAAATCTTCAACTAGACCAACAATCGACCTCGGAGTTTCTCGTTTAGTTCAAGGGTTAAAAACGAAAAAAAAAAACGCGTTAACAGCTTCCCCATGCATCGAGTAAATTCCTAGACGATGAGGCTGCGTTACCGCACATAATTCCATCGTTAAATATCTTCTACAACAAATTCTGAATAGGTAAATTCGCATGCAGCGTAACATCCATCTCAAGATAGTCATTTGAAATTCGTAGCAAACAGCGTCGCTACTGTTTGGCCAGATTCCAAAATTTTGACAACTAGGTCTTGACGATATTCACGCGCATTAGAAATAGGATGCAGTTTTAAAGTTAGGAAGAAAATATACTTTAATCAGAAATAAACTGCACTTATTTATTACAGACACTTCTCGGCTATCGATTGGCACAAATCGCATGACCATGCATGAGATAACACAAGTACGAGATACAATGGACGTTCGTTCATTCGTTCGTAAATTACGAAGGTAGAGATTGGGTCTGATACGGTAAAGTAAGTGCAATTAGTTGGGATGCCTATGCCCATGGATATAGTACTAGCTTTGGTCCTTGTTTCCAACAGGCTGTTGAAATTCGAGGATATAAAAAAATTAAAAAAATAAATGAACGGTGTAAAATTTTGGGAAAAATCTTTCTGTGTCACGTGGCCGATAATAGATGCTCTCTAGTCGTTTAATTATAGATTATATATAGGAAATTACGTCAGACGGTGGTATTTTTTACTTTCTATTCTTAGTTTATCGACTCTATAAAACCCCCGTGATTCGTATCGAGCGAACGGAGTTAAGATTAACTGTTAAATTCGACTACTACTCGAGCCAGAAGAACCATTTTTCGCATTAGGTCAAACAGGATATATTCCTGTGTATATCCTCCTTCTATTTCATAGTACAGCTACGACGGAAGGCAGGTTTAATTGCGAGCTTAGGAATTCATATCCGTCCTTTAGGTACACTAGCCCAGAGGGCAGGAATCTGGATGAACGAGGACAACGATAAGCAGGAAAGCGCAAGAGAAAGTAAATTTGCAATTTAGTACTACCCGCGGTAATTCCCAATTAGTAAGGATGCCCTAGGCTCTAGGGTTTAGGGGCTGACAGCTAAGTACCTTCTTACTGTTATACCTTCAGAAAGATAGCCGAGATACTACACACAAGCTTTTTCCCATTTTTACACAGCAATTCTCTATGTCTATATGCACACGTATACATATAGTTAAATATGATTAACGAGTCTACCGTACCATAATTATTTCCCACAAGCATACAAATGTTTGAAAATAACAACAACAACAAAAAAAAAAACAAAGGGGCCAAAAATTAACGGAAGGAAAAAGATAAAAGGAAAAACTAGTTTCCGGCACGATGCGCTGTAGTGCATTTCCCGAATCAGGAATTATTTACCTACGTATGTGTATCTTGTGTATGCGAATGTATACATGTGTGCAAAACTGTAGTAGTATTCGCAATGCACCTTCTGCCGCAGCTGCCAGAAAAAAAAGAACAAAAAAAAAACAAACATGGTACATGCTACTTTAGGTACGTAGGTATGTACAGAGTATATAGTTTGGAGCAGGTATTTTAGCAGTATACAAACTTTTGCATATATCCTGTTGAGCCGGAAATGTTATAAAGGAAGTTTTTATCCACGAAAGTATGATCATTTTTGCAACTATCTAATCTGCTGTTTGTGGCTCAAACGACTCGTAATGATGATGGGATAGTTTTTTACAGGATGTCATGAAATTTGTAAAGAAGGATATTCTATTATTTTTTTTTTGCTTTTACCATTTTTTAGTGACAAAATTATTGCATTATATATCGCATAGATGATAGGACTTTCTATTGAACTTGATGAATCCTTGATTTCTAAATTTCGAAAATATGAAACTGGGTCGGTATACCTAGTAAAGAAATTTTTATCGAAAAATTCTATTTTTTTGTTCTCTACATTTATGGACTTTATATATTCATCGAAATAACGATTTTTCCAAAGTCTTCTAAAGAAAAACTTACCCTACGTTTTTTTGCCATTATTGTACCGCCACCTAAATTGTACCGTTTCAGTTTGGTAATTTTTTGCAACAGTATCTTCTCGATTTTGAGAATTGTAAAAATTGGAAAGTTTAGAGAATTATTAATACTGATGGTATCCATTCTTACAATTTTCAAAATTGAGGAGATACTGTTGCAAAAAATTAGCAAATTAAAACGGTACGATTTAGGTGATGGTCCAATAATGGCAACCTTACCCTATATCCGATGCTAAAAAATAAAGGCGCGAAAATCTGGGTTCGTAAATTCTTCATCCCTAAAATCTATCCTGACTAAACTTTGGGAGAAGTGCCTTTTTGTTGCAGAGCCTGAATCGACGATTATAAATAATTACCGCAAAGTTGAAACTTTGGAGTTTAACCGATTGTGCGATATCGCGAATTTGCTATACGTAGTAAAGCCACATGCACAACGCATAGTGACATGCGGGTTGAAAATCGTACCGAATTTCCCAGTCCCTTTGCGCTTTGACGTTAGCGTCGAGGATTCCCTCGGGCATTACGAGAGCGCATTAGTTCCGTCGAGGTAGATTCTGGACGAATCGGTCCAACCCTATCCGTGGATGTGTGTGTGTCGTCGTTCTGTCACCAATTGCAGTCATTTGTAACAGCGAAAGGTTAGTTCGGTCTGGTAACACAACGAACGTAGTGTGTTTGCTGTTTCCAGACCAGTCGGAAGTTGCCGGACTAAAATCGTTTTCAGTTTGCCCAAACTGGTGAGGAAATACGAAGGGTGAGAAATATATATATTCGTCGAGAGAGTAAGGGCTAAAGTGGAAATGGGAAATGGGGAAAAAGGGATAAATGAGAAGGGAGAAAGACCGGATGGTTATATACCCGCAAGTTACAGAGAGGACCAGCACTAGGTCTACATAAATTATTAGACGATGATTGAAAACCTGAACGTTTCGATTCCCAAGAGTCTTAATTGGGTCGAAGCTAGTAGAAAGTGAAGACGAAAGCCGAGACGAACCCTTGGGATCATAAATACTTCGGGACGCCATAACAGAGCCTAGTTCTCAAGCTCAAAAAACCACGACGTCGCAACGTAACATAGTATAAGTCCGTTCATCAGAAAGACGAAAATCAAATTGGCCAAATTGTTCCTTTTGCCATAGTTTTTCAGGTCTGAAATGGAGAGGTGGAAGAAAAAGATCGTGAAAAAAAAATTTGCGAACTTATCAAAGCAGGAGATTCTGCTTTGATGCAATTAATTCTCGTAATAAAGATGGAGAGATTTATGGTCAGAGAATTTCACCTAGAAGTAATTAATCAAGTGCTACATCCGATTATTTGCCAGATGAACACTGAAATGATATGTTCTTGCCTTGATTTTTTTAGCTGTGAGAATTGGGGAAATTAATAGTTTATGAATGACCAACTAAGTAAGTTAATTATTTATTCTTATCAATATACGAATCTCATCAAGTGTCTAGATTTGACAGTTTAGAAAGGTATGGTATAACGAATTTGGGTTTTATTATAAAACCGGTTGGATATACGATGGTATTAATTTATTCCGGCATTAATAATCGTCGGGAATATTTCACCGCTGCATATTCATCCACCGTATATGAGTGTGAATTTGTGAAATTCGTAACTTCAACGTCCAGAAACAGGATTAAACAATGAACAACGATCATCAAACTTCACATAAAGCTTAAAAAATAAAAAATAAAAATAAAAAATTCTCATACATACAAATTTTGCAAACTACACAACGATTTTTTGTTTTGTTTTCAATTTCATGAACGAGCCAAAAGCACTTTCACATTTATTTGCTTCGTATTCTAAATGAGCTTTTGAACTCACTCTGTTATTATATTTAAGCTGCACTAAGTTGCGGATCCCATTTTGCTAGAAAGGAGTGTGAGAAATTATCTCGTGTGATGTAAAAGCTGAGGATGGTATCGAATATGAAATGTGTTAAAATATATCCGAAGTAAGGTAACGGTGGCAAATAGTTGAGCGAAGTAAGTTGTAGAAAGTTGGAAGCTGGGTGATCGGATTAATCACGGTCTTCGATCTTGTAGAAAAAAGAAAAAAGAAAAAAAAAAACAGATTCCGAGGTGTATCACCTTATAACATATACCGACTATTTTCACGCGTGACTTTAGCCAGTTCTATATCTTTGCACTATACCACTTTATAAACTTTTCCGCAAAAGTTTAGTCGTTCGAACTATAGCGAGTTAAACGGTCTATCAGCTTCCACGATGTACTCAACGATAAGGTACCAAATCTTTTTCCATCGTAAAGAAGACCAAGTCCACTTCTTTCGACAAGTTTAAGAAGTTATACACCCTCAGGGGATGCGGCAAATAAAATAATAAATAAATATACCAGCAGTATTCGGTAAATATGTACGTCATATCCTTGATTTTTCCTCCCATCCCTAAAATAGCGGACCAATTTTTTGCTCCTAATCCTAGTTTGGAATTAAAAAATTTCAACGGTGATTTGCGACTAGAGCAGGAGGGCGAGGTATAAAAAAAAACCAACAGGAAAAAACAAAAAAACGATGTAGTTATTTCACATTTTTAAATATTTTGATCTTGGTCAATCGATACTGGTGGCCTCATTGCAGTGGTTCATCAGCAGGGGTTTTCATCGTGTAATAAATTTGAATATGAAAAAGTGATTGTGCGCGGGATGAGGGTGGGGGGTTCTTGATTTTTAAGATATACGTTTTTTAGTTTTTCATTATAAACGAAGAAACCGCGATTTGATCAGGTCGTTGAATAATGAGATGATGAAAACCATGATTTCCGGCAGACGTAGAGATATAAAAAGTTCAATTTCATAAAGCAAATAAATAATTGTTAAAGTGTATTATCAAGTCTGTTATACCTTGCAGACTTTTGCCGAATTCATTTCCTGTCCTCTTATTTTTTATTTTTATTTTTTATTTGAAAATATACGCAGGCTTTTTAACAAAAACTCGAGGGTTGCTACGACTTCGACCTGCAATCTTTCCTTCAACTTCTGAAATACTCGTAAATGGGGATGTAGTACATATACCTAGTGAAAGATTTTAACAAGCAAAAAATTTCTGCGATCTAAACGAGCAGGTAGTACGAATGAATTAATGACTCATGAATACGGTATAACCCTCCGGCTGCTATTTTAGCTGAACGATATTACTATACGATAATTGTGCCAATTTTATGCGATTGAAAGTCAATCATAAATGATTATAGCTAGTTAAAAAGTCGTGATCCGTTGATAGCATTCGGAAGAAATTATAGTCGATTAAATGACCAAATCGAGTAGCTCGTTATGGGTAAAAGCTAATTATATACCGATATGAAAACAAAGAGTAAATCGGTTGATTTTAAACCGGAAATAACGTAGCAATGAATAAAAAAAAAAAAAAAAAAAGGACCATGGAGATGAAGATGTCGATGAAACCTTTCTTCAATGAAGAATGTGAGCCAGATGTAGCAACTGCAAAATTGATTCACTGATTGGCTACATGGGAATAATAGACAACATACACCCGGAGATTAACATATTTTATGATAGTAGAGCCGCTTAATCGAGATCAAGGCGTGAAGCGGATGAAATTCAGTCGTTGATCAGTTTATGGCGTACATATACGAACTCCAATGTGTGGGTCATGATTATACACACATTTACACGTGTAGTTTATTATGCTAAACTAAAATCGACGATCAGCACAATAGCACGTGGTTTATATTACATGCACTGAACTGTATTGGGCTGATCGGAAAATCGGTTTACATACTACATCCGGATTTCTGACATAATTGAAAACAATACCTACTGATCAGTCCTTCCCATTTATTAGCCATTATCATTTCATCGGACGTAGACAACGACGAATGAAATGATGATAGAGGAAACCCAAAAGATCCACGAAGGAAGGCGCCGTGATGAATCGCGATTTTCTTTTCTTTTATACTGCGATTCCTGAGCCGTACAGAAGATTAGGTAATACAATTTTCTGCTAGTGGTAAAACGCGATTCTACAATGGGTTTTGTTGAAATTGATGCAACAGGCATTGACCAATGCAGAAACCAAATTCTCAAAAATCTGAATGCCTTGAAAAGCTTCAAGGAAATAAATTTCATCGAGATCTTACGAACGGTCGTAGAGATATCGATTCTTCTAAGTAATAAATTTTTTTTTTTTTTTACCTGCCTTACCGAAACCAATCACCCGATTTTTCTCAAATTTGATATCAGGTTTAGGAACTATTCGAAGTATCTATTAGCAAACTTTCGTCACAATTGTACGACTTTCTGTAAAGATTGTGCGCAAATTCGTGCGAAAGAGTTAGGAGCACTCTTATAGCGAGGTAGTATCTTGTTGCCTCTTTTCTTCTTGATGTTTGTTCGGCTTCTTAGCTTTTGATACGAACGTCTAAAATAAGGTAACGCAGCTTCGAGTGTCCCACGACAAAGTAATTCCCTGAAGTTTATTTTATTTTTCACTTATCCATCCTTGTCCTGCACCTTTTCCCGTTTTTCCAACCCCCAGTAGAGAGCCGGCGTTACCCATTTGACGGCTTCGCTAGCGTCACCAATTCAGTTTCTTATCTCTCACACTGTGTCGTCTCTCCTGTCCGACAACGTCGACCCAAGCTTCCCTCGAGCACCTTATAACCTGGTTATACGAAAACAAGACTAGGTATACAGTGATATACACCGCGGAAAATCCACCTCGCCAACCCCTGAGGTAAGCGAGAATCCTCTGCTCACTTAATACAAGTAACGCGTCAGACAAGAGACAATAAAAAGGAAAGCTCTGTCGGCTAATTTCAAACAAGAGATGTGCCATGGCGTACTGAATAATAAAGATTTTCTTCTCAGCGGCAATTCGTACGTTGAAGAATCACCGTTTAGAGATTTGCAGAGTAAAAAATAGAACAGAAGAAAAAAAGGAAAAAAAAAAAATAATAAAATGAAATTTCATCACTTATAAAGACGGAAAATGAATGCTACAGATTTTCAGCAAAAAAAAAATAGCAAGTTATTACTCGGTTGTAAATCTTTTTGCGAAAGAAAGAGGGAAAGGAAAAAAAATTTCAGGATATTTGCCAGGGATTCTATATATGCCCTCGGCGATTAAATCCATACGCATAATATATACGTGTGTCTATACTTTTTTTCTTTTTTTTTCAACGAATAAAATAAGTTTTTCTTTGCCTCTTGGTCCTCGAAGGATCGTTGCGTGTCGCTAATAGTATATTTAGAGGCTTCGAATGTATAGGTAATGCGAAAAAAGAATAAAGTCGAGAATTGAACTACCCGATGGACTGAAAGATGGACGAGATAGTCACCAATTTTATTGATGAGATAATTAGTTATTCTTTGTTTATAAATAATTCCACCTCACGTTCATTTTTCATCAGTAATCAACGTCAGTCTAGTTTTACGATGAACTGCGTACGAATTTCGGATGAAAGATCTGCTGATAGGCAGATGTGAAATTAACTGTTCGAAAATTCGATTCGTAAAAATAAAAAGAGGAGAAAAAAAGAAAAAAAAATATTGAAATAAAAAACGAATTTCACATGCGGGTGTGTGTCAAGATAAACGAATCCTTCCTCGAAGCAACGTCTATCACAGACGCACTCGGGCACGTTTATAAATGTCAACTCGATTTTTTTTTTTTTTTGAAAACACAAATTTTTCTTTTTTTAATTTTATTATAGACGTATACATGCGCGTGGGTAGGTACATATATATTATCTCTATATACTATATATATGTGGATATTCGTAGCTACTTGAGTGACGGAAATTGAGATTTTGAACCCACGGAAAAAAGTCGGGGCCAACGAGTGTGTGCCATGTTGTACCACATTGGGAAAGCTGGCTTTTGACACCTGCCACAAAGCTAACGATGTTTCAATCGCCACTTTCTCAACGTTGAAAAACTCATCCCTGTAGGTACATAACGGAAATATGAAAGTAAATCGAAAACGGTTTTCCGTTAAAAACAAACACCCACCCCTAGAATTTTATAAGAGAATCCCTTCTTTTCTTTAGGTCTTGCTAATACATCCTAGTTTTCAGTTTCGGTCTATGACAAAATACAATACTCTGTTACTTTCTAGTCTTTGCTTTTTAGGGGCGAATGGGCGGTTCTAAACCCCGAAAATACTGCGCGACTAGAGGGTACCATGATTCTTAGGAACCCTACTCTGAACTCTTCGACCTCAACGGACTCTGAAGTCTGATTTATTCGCCCCTTGGTTACTCGAACGCGTATGTAACCCCTACAGGATTCGACACCAGAAGAAGTGATCGTTAACACGATGGTATAAAACGATTGGTACTTGATTCGGGTTATTTCTTCATTTTTCAAATGAAAATAAGGAAAAACGTGCGAAAAAAGCATATCAAAAAATTCCTGGACCTGGACCTAGACGCATCTAATCGTCACTTATACGGCCTGGTAGTTGTATTGAGTTACATACTGTGTGGATAAACTGTCACCCTATTAGAATTTCTACGGCATCCCCGTAAGTCACAACCCTCGGCTAGGATCTCGACCCTTCCGCACCCGAACTATACCCAAGGGGGACCGTCGTTGGGCTGTAGATATTCCCGTGGGACTAAGGAAAATTGCAATTCTCTACTTTGCAAGTAGATTCACAGCGTGCTTAAACTCGAATGTATGTGGAATTGTAGCGAATGGAATTTTATTATGGATTCCAGATTCTCTCCATCTGACTGAAAGAAGTGACCGAATGAGGCTCGCAATGAAATATTAAAAGAATCAGATAATTGTTTCCAAGTATTGAAGAGAGAAAGAGAGGCGATTAAATTATTGTTTATTTTTCATTAAATATATATAAAAAATAAAACAAAATATTCACTTTTCACTTTTCAATTTCTTGAATAATACAAAAGGAGCTCTGGTCTTAACGTTCCAGGGTTATTAATTGAGCAAGAAATTATAATTGTTACGAGCGAATAAACATCTTTTATCACGTCGTAAAGTGATTTTCTTCCTTTTCTTGTAAAATTAATCTTTTAACCAACAGAGTATAAGCGCAAGAAATTCCCGAAGGACGAGGACGACGACGACGACGACGAGGACCAGCGTCGAGGAGGAGTAGCAGCCAGGCAGGTATACCCAGGGTGTGTTTACCTACTTTGAGTTCTTTAGGTTCTTTAAGTATACAGAAATTTCGACCAATTAAAGTTACCCGCCTAACGTTAAGGGGGATTGCCAGTTACAAGATAGCTACGTTTTCCGGTTTCTTATACCAACGAGTAGCGATAATTCTGTTAATTCTCCCGGATTTTATACAAATTCGACTAAGTTTGTCTTAACTCGAAAGTCACCGTCTTGGAAGAAAATTTAACTCTCAGTTTGCCGAAGAAAATTGAAATGTCACTTCATTACCCGACGTATATTCTTGGATTTAGAAGAAAAAAAAAAAAGGAAATAATAAACTCGAAATTATTTTCTTACTCGCTAAGTATAATTTGAAATGAAGAGAAAATAAGAAAAAAAAATAAAAATTCATTCACTGTTGATATCATAATCGCACAAATTATTCGATCGTAACGTTTAAATGATTTTTATCGACTTTCCAAAAGAAAAATAATTAGTTATGGGAATTTGATTGCAAAGCTAGTTTTGAAGAGATATTGGGAAAAAAAAAAAAATGTGTAAAAAATGTATTATAACCAGAGGAGGTTGAGGAGGAATTAGAGTGAAGAGCAAAAGAAATAACGTAACAGAGATAGATTCTTCCATCTTGAGAGAAATACACGCGTTTCTACGACCATCTCTAATTAAGGGTCGGTGGTTTTTGCTGGCAAAGCGTTAAATAAAGACCAATTTGTTCTCGACGGGTGAAGCTTCGCTGAGATAATCTTTTTAAATGCCACGACTTAGCGCACTGCTAGAGTTTCCCCATTGCTGTACAGAAGGTATACAGCTACCTACCCACCTATCTACCTTCCCCTACCTTCCTCTACCTACTTCTTTTACGAGAGCAAACACTGGCCCATTTCTGGGTACACGGAAGACAGAAGCTTGAATTACCAGCGGGGTGTGCCAAAGGGAGAATTTCTAGAGCAGATAATCGTGTGTACCTTATATAATAAAACTCTGTAAAGAATTACAGGTCAAAAGGTCTGAATGTCTCGCCCATAGCACGATCTGGGAATAGATATAGAAAAAAAAAAAAATTCTTATTTCTCGGCTATGCGGCGATCGATTTTTGCGGTTATCGGTATCTCATGAATTCTTGAAACGATGCAGCAGAGAGAAGGAAGAAGACGAAAAAATAAAAAAAATTGCATCATATCGTGATGCCTGCGGTTTTTCGGGAGGTAAGAAAAACAATTTCTATCTTCTACGGCATGGATTCCTTTTCGCTACATCGACGAATTTCCGGAAATTGAAGAACGCACCCTGCGTGAGAGAATCTGTTCCTGGTTTTTTTTTTTTTTTTTTTTAATTTTTTTTTTTAGGCGATCAAAATTAATGAAATGTTTTCTTTTAGTCTTGTGAAATGCGTTCGGTATACAAGGAAACAAGCTTTCTTTACAAACTCCGGCATTCATTGGCTTGAATCAAAAGTACGAGGAAAAAGAGAAAGAAAAAAAAAAAAGGATTGGGAAAAGTTGAGATTCTTTTTTCTTTTTCTTTTTTCCACTCAAGCAGAAAATTAACGACAGTGTGAAAAGGGTCGAGCGTGACGCGACCAATGAGATCAAGGATTAGACCGTCGCACGTTTTGCATCGCAGTCACGTCTCTCAGGTTCAATGATCTCATGATCCCAAACTACCAACCCCTTCATTCACCACGTGGTTTTCAGAGACACAAAAAGTAGTGAGGGTGGGAAACTAAATAGAAAAATAAAAAAAAAATTGCTACTATTCGTTTTCCTTTTTTTCCTTTTTTTGTTTTTCTTTTCACATCAATCCTTGCTCGGTTGATTTTTCACCAGAGGCAAAGGATTCGCTTTTTCTTTTACCACATAGCTGCCATTCAAATATGCGCGAAAAGCGATACGAATATAATATGTAAAAAAAGATAATTGCGATTTCAACCTGACACAAGCACTGTCGCAAAGAAATATGTTTAGTAAACCAGGGAACGCGGGTCATGTAAGGAGTTTTCTCGTTCCTTTCAGCATCCCTTAGACCATAACTCAGCGTACCTATATATAAAAACGGTTTCTTCGATTTGTACGAAGCATCCTTGCGCGAATGATTGGTTGAAAACTTTCTCATCTAATAAATTTTCAGATTCTACCGAATCTCTCTTTCTTCATATATAGCTATATATATCTTTCTCGCTCTTTCGTTTAACTTGAAATTCGAAAAGTCTAACGCGTATGAATGTAATTAACCACCTACGCCAATTCTCTCTTCTCTATATAGGTACCAGAGCTCCTATCTCATTTCGATAAATGCGACCTTTGTCGCTCGTAAATTATTGTCCAGAAATTTATTACACATTTTAAGCGTAACTATTCGGTTCGATTTGAGATATTGGACTCCCAGGATATATAGTATACCAGGATCGAAAATCTCATTATCAACTTGCGATCTGCTCAACGGTAACTGTGTTAAAGTTTTAATCGAAACCGTGACTTGTAGTATATATATATATCTTCAGATAATTAAAAGAAGAAAAAAAAGGAAAAAAAAATTTACAAGTTTTGATGAACGTATGAGAATTTCGAATAAGCTTTTTCTAGTTCGTCTCAATCCTTTACTGAGAAGGAAACTCCAACTTGTTGAAACTTCTACGTCGTCCTCGTCGTCGTCGTCTTCGTCGTCGTCATCGTGGTCGTAGCTCGTACTTACGCAACGATCGACGTCACTAAGGGTCACATTGTACAGGGTTATAACGTCCCTTGAATAGCCTTGATGTCGTAGGGTAGTACGGTACAGAGAATCGAGTCCCATTTCCGGTGCGGACAACCTGAACACAAAGCAGGAAACCCTGGTTCGCTCTAACGTCCTGCAAGACGAACAGATACTATCTTTTTACGAGCTGGTCTGCGTTATCAGAGGCCCACGTTACCCCTACAATGATCACCGATGCAGGTTCCCTCGGGGATTACGACCGTCCTTTGTAGTCGACGCCAGTTATACTGGCGGATTTTTGTCACGTGGATTCCTATCTTTATCAAAATTTCTCCCTTACTTCCCAAAAACATTTGTCTTCTTTCTTTAACTCTTCATTTCTCCCTTCATGCAGTCGATAAATGACGCGCAAGAAAGTGCGAGAAAAGGATCAATCAAATTTCAATAAATGCATTTCTTTTTTTTCCATACCAATCATCAGAGTGTCAACGACGAGAAAAATGTTTGTCACACAAGTGGCGAAGAAGGAAGAGGATGTATAGGTAGCTGAAGAGGTTTGCGGTTCTTTGGATATTTCTTCAGAGAGTCAAGTCGTTGTCGGTTTGTTATTTCGTAAGAGTGAAAGAATTCTATTCCGTTTTTTTTTTTTTCTATTTACTTCTTCGTTTTTTTTTTTTTTCTTTCGTATATATCTTGTTCTTCGGGAAAACTGAGACGTTCTTCTGGAAAGTGGTCATTAGGACCTAAGATCACATTCGGCCAAGGAGCTTGTTGAGGTTTCACGCGGTAGAAATAAAGAAGTAAAAAAAAAAAGGGAAGAAAAAAGGACTGCGAATAAGCCAAAAGTGAGGAATAGGGAGTAGGGAACTAGAATTCTTCAATTCTTTCCTTCTCCCCCCCCTCCCCCTCCCTGCCCCTCTGGAATTTTCCTTTGCATTTCAAATTCTCTTTCCTTTTTCTTCCCTTGGCCCACTTTTCAATTCCCATTGAGCCCGGCCCTCAGAGCTCGACTTCAACGCCGTAGCCAGGAACCAATGCCAACAATCCGAAACGAAGTAAAGAAGTAAGGAAGGAAGATCTCAACGAGACAGATTAATCTGCGATTGTGCCTGTCATGTACAGGGTGATCATTTTACGAAGCTATATTTCTCTTTTCTTCTTTTAAACATTTTTCAAAAATAATATACGAGATACTTATATTAACTATACTCTTGGGTATTTTGCACATGGTTTAGCGCGATAAGCTTGACCAAACCAGGGATGTTCTTGTCCCGGGTATCATCCTGGGAGAGTAATACTGTCGTGGGTAATCGTGGGTAACCGTAGATAACCGTGTAGAACCTCCCTTGGATAACGGTTGTAGTATGAGGTTCGTGGTCAAAAGCATGTGGTCGAAGATGCGGGAGAGAAACTTCTGGTCGAAATCGTCGGTGTAGATAATAAGATTAGGGGTGTGCTATTTGGTGTAACACCGTCATCTAAACCTTTAGTGAATAAATAAAAGCCTCGGATCAAACGAGACACGCGATTAGCTATGTATATCTCAGATCTAGACTCGCATGTATCCAAAATGATTGATTTAGGTGTCTTTTCCAAAAATTCAATCTTGAGGTTCTTTTCTGTTCTTTATCTGATTTCGTTGCGTTCGGATTTGTTCGCTTCATCATTACAGTATCATTATCATGCAGGAAGCTTTAATTCCTGAGCGTCATAAGGTATGATTTCAATTTGAAGAAAAGAAAGAAGACCAATTAATGGATTCAATTTATAATTCATTTCGTATTAATCATCCAAATGCATGGATTCCAATTTTTTACAAAGTCGAAATTCGCTTCTTTAATTCTATGATATTGATTGTCGATCACCTTTTCTTGATGTTTGAAGACTGACTGGACACATTAAAATGTAAGGTGTTCTCTATCAACAACGTTGTAGACATATCGGATCAGATCCGATTAGTATTCTCAACGAGAAATAGTCCCACCTAATTTGAGTCTAATTAATATATAACGTATAATGTTCACGTTATGAAAATTTCTTTATACCGTTAGATTCTAACGGTGTGAAAGATCATTTTTATGTATTTAACTTTAGGTCTATATACTTATTACATAATCGTTCATAAAAAAAGCCACAGTGTGAAGCTAAGACTACTCTAATCTAAAAAACATTTCTTCTTATCTGATCTATCACACGCCTTCTTATCACAATCACCACGGCGTGTATGGGCACATATGTATATCATATGGACCATTAGGTCAAGTCACAAGTATTAGGGTCTTTTTTTTTTTTCTTTCTTTCTTTTCTTTTCCCCTGCATATGATCGTTCCAATTCTTTTTTTTTTTCTCTCTCTCTCTCTCATATAATAATAAGACAAGCCAACGAAAGAACGAGGGTATATTTCCGGTTCGATATAGTATTTTTAAATCGAGAATTATTTACGATTCAAAACTTGTGATATAGATAAATTTATAGGAGAAATTAGGCCAGTTTAAAAACTACGAATACAACGTAGATAAATTAATGAATAATTGCAACAAAAAAAAATCGTGATAATGAATTAGAATACGATGATCGCTTTACATCGTATTGAATTATCAAGCCAATTATATAAAAGGGAAAAAGGGAAGAAATTGTTTCATAAAATTCTTATATTTAACGCCGTAATTTAACGTTGTGTAATTATATTTTTGTAAAATATCGTTTTTCATTTTACTTATTATAAAGATAAATTTTTTCTTCTTCCATGATTAAATAATACCCCGTTCCACTAATATCATTTTCGTTTTGAACCAGGGGGGTAATGAAATTATGGCTTGCAATAACCGTGATTGATTGTGGAAGTAGAAAAAGAAGAAGAAGAAGAAGAAGGAGAAGAAGAAGTATTACAATTCCTGTAGGACGAAGTTTGTTCCTGCTTTAGAATCAAGATGATATAATATGCTGGAGCCTTGAGAAATCAATGTACAAAATTTGAAATAATTTAAAGCCGACGTAATGCGATGGTCTGATGTACAATATCTATGTAACCTTTTCAAAAATTATAACAATTATCCAAATACTAATTAGCCAGCTAAAAAATATGTTCATCAATTATTCCTTCTATTTATTTAAAGAATTTTTCCACATGCTAATTGTAAAAGAAAGGTAATTATATTTATCTGCAATGTCTGGAAAATAATATAGCCGGCAGTAAAATAATATCAACTTATTACCATAGCAGACCTTGAATCGCGATATGAAATAATCGCTTAGATAAAGTGAATACAATTGCACTGCACACGACTTTGATATAATATTTCAAATACTATTAGTCTCATATGGGGTTGAAGTTCGTGAAATTATCGCGACAGAATGTTTAGTGAAAATAGCGTTATTTGAGGATTAAAATTTTGTTACAATTTCCAAATGTTCATAAGTCATATTTTGCTGTTTCTTCAAACTTTCGAATACTGAGAAAGAGAATTATACTTTTTTACGATCTTTTCTTCCGTTAAGAATATTCATCGGTCATATAAAAATTGGATTTTAATTAACTACTGATTTCAAGGTAAGTTTTTTTTTTTTTTTTTATCGCCGTTAAATTATTGGGTCAATCATATTGTTTGCTTAAAAACGTAACTCGATCTGTAAGAGATACTCAATGACGTTTTATGATCCATAGGCTATTCAGAAAATTAATCGACGCATGTTAAATCCCGAAATTAATTCACGTAGATATCATATTACGAGAATTACAATATTATTTATAAACAAATAAACGGTGTGGATTCTTGTTGCAAATTTATTGTTGAATAAATCCAGTTCAAGGAACTGAATGATATGAGTCACGCGTCTGTAGACTCATGTTATTTTTTTTTTTTTAGAGAAGATGAAACAGTAGATGGAACAAAAATTATGTAACATCGATTTATAGAATCAAAAGTTTTATTTGTTACTTGGAGTTACAGGCATATATTAAACGAGTAATTTATTAATTAGGGTTGAGATGAAAATTTCATTTTTAAACACAAATAATATTTCGTACAAACTCAATAACGGCTTAAATACTTCGCTAAAACAAGGTCGACGCCGGTCCACGCGACGACGTCGAGACGCCCGGCCACGTGGAACGATAAAAAGGGTTCGTAGCCCTCGAAGGGTCTCGAAGGGGTCTTCTTCTCCTCCTTTATCTGCACAAGTCGAGATAAAAAATACAAATACCTATCGTGCGCGCGTGTGAAGAAAGAAACCGGGCCTGAGATTACGAGACGAGAAAATATATCGCGTCTCTAATGCCAAAGAGTCGTAATTTTTTTTTTTTTTTTCCATCCAATCGCATTAGAATAATTGACAATGGATATTCTGACGAAAAAATAATAATTAAAATCAAAAATGCCTATAATTATACGTACATGCCTTTTTGGTTTTCAGAAAGACGATTTTTTTTCGTTTTTTTTTTCCTACTTTTTATACTATTTCCATGTTATCGAAGTAATAGGCAAACTATATGCCATAATATTGGTTTGGGTATACGAAAGAGGATTACAACCATCTATATGCCTTAATCCGGCATAAGACGCGAATTATATTATTTCCTCGCGATTATAACGAGGAAAGAAATTATTCGTACCTACATAAGTTAAACGGGTATAATTTCACTGATCAAATTATTAGCGCAACTCTTTTCTGTTTTCAAGTTTCATAAAATTTCACTAACATCGCGATGAATATCTAACGATTAAGCAGACATATATGGGATATTCCATGCCAAATCGGCACCCTTATAACTTTTCCCATTTTTTTTCGTAAGTTTTAACACATACCAACCGAAACTTACCTGATTTTTTTTCAGATTTTTATTATCAAGCCTTATTCTTTGTCAATATCTGAGAATTTGGAAATTTTTAGGAGTAAAATTTTTCAAAAATTCCATGTCTCATAAACGAATTGAGATAAAAATCTGAAGAAAAAATTAGCGAAATAAAAAATGGTGAAGTCAAATGGGTGTAGATTTGGCATGGAATACTTCATACATATATACACATGAGTCTCGCTTCATAAATCACACACATTATTCTCTTCCGAATTAATCTTTCAAGAAAAGTTGATATAGAGTATAAAGGTGTAGATAGCCAGCCTCTTTATTAAATCTTTACGATTTGTTCGACGCGTGTTATACGAGACGATTACACGACTGACGAGTTACGTTTAATAACAATCATCTCGCGTAGTATGATAGTATATAGTATACACATGGGTATACCATATATATATATATGTATACATATGTGTAATTAATGGAGATTTAAACTACCTTTCAAATAACATAACATATCGTATACATATCTTCTTATAGTATCTAAGACTGAATGACTCAACAGACAAATTTGTCTAATATGTGAAGATTAGTCAACTTTCAAGTCAATTTACATATATACTTGACAGTTTATGTACTTTTTTATTTAAAAAAAGAAAAAAAATACTATCCAACTTTACAGAAATCGGAACTACATACTTTCAAACAGCGATAGAACGGAATGGAATGAAATGGAATGACATTACTCGTGCGTTTTCATCGTATTGTATAGAATCATACCACGGTAAAAAATGTTACAAATAATTCCGCGAGATAAAATTATTAGTATAAATTCGTATTAGAAATCGCCTAAAAATAACGAAATCAAATCGTCGTGTCTTCGTGTATATTAATCAATTTCCCATAGTTTTATTATCAAATGATCATAGTGTGCATTAGATTAGTCAGTTTTCAAGCCTCTTCAAATAAACAGAGACAAAAACTGTTTCGTTATTACCCTAAATTATGCGATGATTCTCGCGATGACTGATCGTATCGTAAACTTAGTTGATAAACTATATAAACTGTACTAAAAATAAATAATAATTAACCTAAGCTTATTTCAAACTTAAACTGTGTGTAAAGGCGGTTTTAAGTTCAGGCCACGTGGGTGGTATATGATTGTCATTAAAACAAAATAAAATAATGCCATTAGTCATATTTTTTGTTTTTCTTTTCTGCATTTAACACAATTTATTTTTCCATACAATAATAACAATAATAGTAATAATTATATTAAAAAAAAGACAAGATAGATTCTTCTCATAAATATTATAAATAATCTCCTCCTCCGTTCACTCGTTCCATTGATAAAACCCGTGTTCTTTGCTATTCTCTCGTTGATTTTTTTTGTTTTTTCACAAGTTTTTCTTTTGAGGTGAATGAATGATTCCGAAAATGAACAAATGAATGAACGAACGAACGAAATTCAATGCTAAAGAAGAACAAAATGATCTGTAATTATCAATACATTGGAAATATATGCAATTGTTTATTTAATTGATTTATAATAAATAATGAATAATGAATGATTTATCTTTATTTTGTATTTTGATTCACGCACCTTTGTATCTTTGGTTGTGTGATAGTAGTAAACAAAGACCGACATCCAGGCGCATGACAGAAGAAGCACTATTTTCACATTCCGCCTCATGTCTCTGGTTGAAAGCTCGTTGGCTGTCAGTGTGACGTTGACATAAAACTGTCAAATATTCAAGTGTATTGTTAACACAGCACCGTTAAACTCTACACGTGATACACCGGACAACAAATCATTCAAGTTTAACGCGAGGCTAAAGTCCTCGCAGAGTAATAACCGGCTCTGTCAAAAGCTGAAGCCATACTGAAAACCCAACTAGCTAGGGTTCTTCCAGTCCCCGTTGACGTTCACTTGCTGCTTGACTCTCTGCAATTTTCGTTACTAAATCTACCGCTAGAATGCGGTACGTCTCGATTCGACGCTAAAATTCGACGCGTCGCGACGCGAACAAGAAACGCGCATGGTATACTTTCTTATATGGGTATAATACTACTACGCTTTTTCGAAAGGGCGGGAGATTTTTCTTAGTCAGAAAGACGCGCAAGGTCATCGATTAGATTTCACCTCTTAACTAGAGAGACACTCCGACGTTACTTTATGTACTTCAATTATTTTCCTTTTTATTTCCTGCTTTTTCCTTTAATTTATGCAATAAAATTAACGCTATTATTGCTAATTTCAAATATAATCGCTCTAATTCGTTTTTTTTACAAATTTTGTTACATTCGTTTTATCGTATTTTACATAATATATGAAGGAATATTTTTTATACTGTTCAAATATCAACTGGATATTTTCTTTTCTTCGATATAATATATACCGAATTCGAAAGTAGGTACAGGCGAGTAATTCAATTTGCAAGGTCTTTGTGTCAATAAAATTGAAACATTATTTCAATGCGTACGATACTATATACGATATACGAATCGCGCAATGAATTCGTTAAGAATTCATACATTATATAAAACTAGGTATACTGATCATATATCAGTCTTTACGACTTTTTCTTTCATTTCAATTAATTAATGCTTGAAATTTCTAAAGCGTAGAAAAAATGAAAAATAAAATATATATATATTACGTGGGAATAAATTAATTAAGTATATTGCTTCGTATTCTGCATCCTCGAAGTAGATATAATTCGCATATCTGTTAATTCTTTCGGATATTTATTGCATTCAAAACTTTTGTCATTATACCATTCTCAGAATGAATTTATTGTCATTATTTCATATATCTAGATATTATTATCATTAATACAATTTTATGCAATTAGTTCATATGGGCGTAAAAGAACACTGCAATAACTATTCCGTTTTGATACCTAAACCACATACCGGAACATCGCGGTCGATTTATAATCTCGCTCACGGAACTTTTAAAGTATAAAGAGAAATGGAGAAAAAACGGAGATGAAACCGTACCAAATATTTGTTCAAATTATTTCTGATTTTCATATATACGAATTGGTTGAAAAACAAAAAAAAATATATATATATATAAATTATTTCAAACGCCCTCGAGTCGCAGAACTGTTTTTTTTTTATCTTGGTAATCGAAAGTTCATTTAGAGTCAAAATTCCATGGGGAAACTTTGGTATCGATCTCGCTTTTGCATATCCTCAAAGTCGATAGATTAAACAGTGGGGTAAAAGAAAAAGATAAATAAATTAAGAAATTGAACGAGGAAATGAAAGAGTGAGAAAAAATCTGTAGTTAGTCAGTCAGCTAAGTTTATTCGTCAGTCTTGTTATAAGAATTCTCAGTTCTTACTCGTAGAATGGATCCCTTGCATAGTAGCAGATATAGGTATACGTTCTCAGAAGAACTAACGAATCGCTTATTTATGCGGTCTTGGAAAATAACCGAGCTTAGTTCTCTAGGGAAACAACTCTCGGGAATTTTACATAGAAATTTCACAAGCGCTTGGATATGTAATTAAAAGTGTTCAGATATGTATATGAGCGTAACTCTCTACGGTTTATTATTATAATTTTCATAGTCTGGCGTTAAATGGTTTAGACAAAATGCATACAATCATGATTCGAAGAATCCCTGTTTCAACAAGCACTTTGCTTTCCGTACAAAATATTATTTCAAATAAAACGATAATCAATTAATTCCCATACACATGGTTTCTGAACTTAAGTCAAAGGACAGACACACAAAGTGGATTGGGTATAAATTCAAAGCAAAGTTTAGTGGCGAATTCAGCAATCTTCTTTCGCGAATTCCAGCATATAGAGGATTCGGGTAGTGGCAGCACTGGCCTTCAATCTGTTTGGAAGATCCTCGATCGGTCCACTTTGATCCTTGCAAGATTAAAGTCCTTCGGGCATGAAATATAAGTACTTCCTCCCTGTCGGTCAAGTCTATTGGCTAAATCAAGGCTCGGTTACTCAGCCACCGTTTTACTATATGAGATAGGTACCCCAAAATTACAGGACTGTGCATCATACCATCCCATTATCGCTTTTTGCTTTCAGGGCTTTCGCTTCTTAACGTTCCTATAGTAAGGCATAAATTAATTATGCCCTCACCCTGATCAATGTGCGAAAACAAGTTCGTCCTTCAGCTTTCTTATGCCATTATACCACGCTTTGGTACATCGAGAAATTATCGTTTTGTCTCAATACCGCGAATCTCGTTAACGTATGTATAGAAATATTAATTTCTTGACTGTTTCACGCCTCGTTTACCATCGCGAAATATTCTGATTGGATCTTTCTTAATCCCAAAAAAGGGATAAAACGATTTAAGGATAAGTTGTCACTAGGAGAATTATCTACATGGTGGTACCCGTATGAAAAGCGCCTTAACGATCCTCGATTTCCTTAATTTCTTGATCACATAGCTCTCCGCGTTTACCGCAATACGAATACTATTTTTTTCCAACGTCTTAGTTGGATACAGTTATAAAGCAGTTAGGCAAAATATGCGTAAAATATCTGATCGACGATTCTCGTATTTGTGGACTTAACTCATAGCCATACATATGATGTCACTTGCGGTAATTTGCCAAATAAAATAAAGGAAACTATTACTACCTACCGGATTATTAAATTAGCTCCCAAACAGAGTAGCATGATAACGATTATTTCAAATCCTTGAATTAACTTTTAGGGTGTACAGAGGAGACGTTAAATAGCTTTGCAACGATTAGACGAGTCTTTTTTATCCAACGGATTGTACAAAAAAAAAAAAAAACGGGACCTACCAACTGGCTTAGGTTTCTTTTTATTAGCTCAGAACAGAGGAATGAGAATAAGGATAAACGAATCTTCGAAGCGAATCTTAGAATTTCTTTCATAACTTCATTCGGGTTTAGTTTTAGTCCTTTTCGGGATGATATGATGAAATCAAAACCTCTGCAAGTCCAATTAACTATGACTATAATTTCAAACAAACAAACAGAAAAAAAAATTTGCCAACATTGATTACGTCACTCGTGCATAAAGGTCTTTGCAGTTGAACAGTACAGATTAATGATCAATTACGTGCGCTTGAATTTAATGTATGTATTACCCTACGTATAATTACTTTCTACAATCGGATTTATATTCACATTGAGGACGGTTTTATTTGCTCAATAAAACTTCGTGTGGGAATTAACAAACACATATATAAATAAAGAAATTATTCTTTAACTGTACAGAGGTAGTACATTATATAAGTATCGTGTGAAATAATTAGCGGCATTCATCGCACTTTCATTTCGAATATTACTTTCTATGGACGACAACGCTGCATAGCAAAATGAAATAGATTTCGCTTTCCTCTTAAGAACGTACTCCAAGTCTCGACTGATCCTCTTCGACCTCTTACTCGCTCATTAAAAGGCACTCATGCACAAACTACCAAGCAACTTTGGGATTTCACTCGTTTTAGGCACCTTTTCAGTTTCAAATTCTATTCCACGAATACGAGTTAAGTAGTTGGCGTCTTTAGATCAAAATAAAAGTCTGTAAGAAAAAATAACAGAGTCACGATTGATCAGATATTAATCTGTAGTTTATAACAATCAAGTAATATTGCGCCGGAGCTGACCAACCCGATCATACCTAGATCGCCAAATCCTCATGTTAATTGCTGACCAGTTATCTAGGAATTAGTACACGGATCTGTGCTTGATCAAATCGCAGAACCCAGCAACCATCTCTATGCCCGTATTTGATCTTCGTTGTTATACTCGGATGAGGACAGTGCAATTGACGTTATATCGTACCTTTGATGATCACAGTCAACTACCGGGATATGGGGTTATCAGGTTTACTTCTGTGATTAAAATCAAACAGATGATCCGTGATGTACGTATAGTATAGCCTTACTACGTACACATAGGGATATACAACATTTCATATATGGTTGTAAAATTAGATCGTTAGATCAATTCAACGAATAAAAGATCTAGGTTTTCATTAATTTAATTGGACGCTCTCAGGCTCTAAAAGTCAAGAATTTATGAACAAGATAAAATACAGAGAATGGAATAAGCTTAGACTATATTCAATCTATTATAAAGTTAACAAGTTATATTCGCGGTATGACGCACTAGGATAATAATGAGCATTATAGAGCAAATCTTTTCTCATCCGTAAGTCAAACTAGAATGAAAAAACGATTATTTAGATTCAGATGGATTTTGTGATATCAGAGTATTCAATTTGCGATGAAAATTTGATTCATTGGCTCTTAGATTTGAAATATTAAAACTATGGGTACTTAATATTTTAATAGGATATATGAATTGATGTAATTAGTGGGAAAAATAAGTCTGGTTGTTCGATGTGTCAGTTATTTATTCAGTATTGATTATAACGTGATCATCACTTCTGGTATGGCATTCACAAGTCTGATATTAATTGCGGTTTTATTTCAATAAACTTTTTGATGTATTTTAACCGTTTGAAGTTTCACATATGTATGTACAAATATCCTGCTAATGAACATATCCTTTATCACCTTCGCTCGTGCATACGGCTATTGGATTGCAGGGGAATATCGGATCAGTACACGGGTTTTTTAATCTCACGCATCTCTCCGTGGGTTTACAAAACACTTTACCGCATCTTTTACTTTCGTCTTGATCTTGACTCGCGGCAAAAGTTGTTAGGATTATAAAAAATACGAGAAACACCGTAAAACGCATCTTAGTTAACAGATGTGGCTTTCAACAGAACTCAGACTTGTCTGGCTAAGTCTTATGCCGTCATCTCGCTCTTATATACACGCTGAAAGACCTTGATACGCCAATACCATACGCACATACATAAGTCTGACTGAATAAATACTCACACATCTTGTATATACAGCATTGAACGCCTTTTTGATACCAGGAAACGTATTATTTTCGTTTATCCCACCATATCCGCTACTTTTCATGAAAATATATAATTTTCTCGTTTTTCACGTGAGGTATATGTACACTTTCGTAATACATTTCGGTATCTATGGTTGACAATGAAAATTGTATAATACAACTACGTCATTCTTTTCTTCGCACGTTTTTTGCTTATTTTAGTTTGTAGTGTTTCATGAGATATTTAGCCAGAAATTAGAGACTAGAATCCCGTATGAAGGGGTGGTTTACCTTCGAATCAAAACGAAAAATTGTTTAGTACTTATGCTATAAAGGTTTTTCAAGTTACTCAGCTTATCAATATTCGGGTTATGCCATTCAGAACAACAGTCTAAATAATTTCTCGGCTGTCCGTTAAGTAAAACGATAATCGTTTTTTTGAAATGTGTTTGTCGTATTATTTAACATATTCATTATCATGCTATTGTAGAATAAATGCCCGTGAATCATCGCCTTAGGATATTACCGTTTCAGGTCAAATATTTTACACCTCATCAAACAAATTCGTCGGAAACAAATGAAAGTAGTTACAAAATTATGGGGAAACGGGTCTTTACAGTGGTAATTTACATCACTAATGTAAGTTCCATCTATGGTATAGCCAGCAGAATGGCAAACAGGTACCTATCCAGCTTTTATGGAAACTTTTATATCCATAATCCAGATCAATCTTCGCTAATTAAATTCTGAGTTCATATCACGCGAAAGAAGACAGAAATACGTTTGACGAAGAGTAGAGAATGAATAGTTTCGAATTTTTATTTTCATCTACGTGTATAACGTGTACAGATTATTAAGTAGCATTCGTAATTGAAGTTTGGAGGAGTGTTAAAAATTTTACCACTTTACCTCGATTTTTTTATCCTTATTTTCACTTCTTGCGATGCGTTGGTGAAAGTCTGGTCGTCGGAATACAGGCGTCGCATACATACTAATACTTGAATCTCTTGGATGCAAATTTCTTTAGATATGAAAAATTTGAATAAATGTTAGTGAAAAATGTATGACAATGAGACTTGGTCAATCGGAATAACGAAGTAAAAATTTTCAATTCAAAGAACAGTTGAAAATTGCGTGAAAGTTACAATTAGCAAAGACCGCGGTTATATTATAATCAAACTCGATGAATCGCATTATTATAATACACTCTATTTCGCTGTTTAACGATCGAAACAAAGATTTCCGATCTTTCGTAAACTTCCGGATGAATGTTACGCAGATCCGTTAACAAAAAAATAATTTTTTTGTTCCATTTTAAGAGAAATCGCAGAGACAGATGCTAAATCATTCCTCAATTATACTTTCGAGAAATTAACTAAGCAATAACGATTATTAGTTTAAAACAAAATTTGCAGTTTATTTAGGAAGAGATGCATCGAGTTATGATTTATTAGTGCAAGTGCAAGGATGAGGTATAAATTGTGGTTTTAAAAACTGAAAATTTACGTTTCGTTTTTATTATTTGTCAATGAAGGTATATGGTTCCGTTTTTTTTTTTTTTTCTTCTCTTTTTTCTCTCTAAGTCTTTTTTATTCACCTTCTTATATTCTATAAATAAAATTAATGAAATCATTCTCCAATAAACAGAGCTCAATATAATTGTTCAACGAAAATTCGCTGGCTAAACAATATCACCTCCGATCGATCGAAGAAGTGATTTATTGGCTCGTCAATACTTACGGCTTATCGATAAAATTATTATATACAATATTTTTCGTCGTCGAGAAATCTGCGGCGATTTTTTTTTTCTATAAATCATAATATTTACAATTTACAACATTAATTGAACATAATTTTTGTTCCTTTTCTTTGTTTCTGTTTTTTGTTTTTAATGACAAACCTGATCTGCTCACATTACACATTTTAGCTGCAGACTACACATATGTATATGGTGATTTATTTATCATCTTTTTTTCACAGCTAAGATGATCCTAGATCCTTTATTCTGGTCCATCAATATGATAAATTTATTATCGATCAGTTTTTTGGACACATAATTTATGTCTCTACTGTTTCGTCAGCCTTTTCCTATCTCCCATCCTATCCCATCTTGATTGTGCAGTTATGAAACCTATCCTCGTCCAGATTTGATCCGTTAAGTAAAGCATTTTCATTACTAGCTCTTTGAGGATTGTAAATATAGTTTTTCATGTCTATATTTTTGTTCTGATATATAGTGATCGTGTTTTGTTTATCTAGACTTGATATAATCGGCAAATTTTTAACTTCCGATTTATTTGTAATTGCCAAAAATGTTCCAACCGGTTCTTTCTCAACGCCTAGAATATCGTCGATAGAAACTGTCTCCACGTCGTCTACTCCGCTTCTTGGCATCCTCGGTGCTTTGTTCTCGGTTGCATTTGGCAATAACTCGTTGATGTAATACTCGGTGCAATGCTGAGACTCGAAGTTGGCTCGTGGAGTTTCTCGAAACTCTTGGACTGTTAGAGTCGTGACTATTCGCGACAAGCCAGCCATTACTCGCTCCAGTACGTGACTTTCATTCGCATCTCTTCGTATGCGAACTTGTACCGTTCCTGCCTACAACATAAGAAGTCACAAATTTCTCTTGATTAAAATTTTTTTTTTTTTTCATTATACAATTCATAGAAACGTTGGATGTGGATTTGTACAAGCGCATGCACCGATCAATAATCGCGATAAGCATATCACGACGCGAGAATTCACACAGGTGAAAGATAGTCTGGAAAAATTCAATTTCTGGTTTAATAAAACGTGCGTCAATATTTGGACTTTAAAAAGCACATTCGATTCATTTAGACGCGAAATTTCTTAATCTTACTTGTTAGCGATTTAGTCATATTTCGCAATGAGTTGTTTGATCGACACGCGGACCTATTTATCACTATTTTTTTTTTTTTACTTCGAGCTGATAAACTCGCACGAAAAATAAAATCAGAATCAAAATTTGTAGATTAACTGTTCCGGCAACAGCGTCGCATGTCCATATCAGTTACCATTCTCTGCGTCATATCCAAAGAGCGATTTCACACTTTTATAGAGATTGTTGCTTATGACGTTAAACCACAGTTCACCGCTGAAATATCTTGTCGTTCACGTTTACGACGTAGTTTTTTATAACCACGTATATGCGACATGTCAAATCATAATAAACACCTAATAACGTTCACTTTTGTCGTTCCTGACAGGTTCGTTAAAAAACAAAAAAAAAAAATAAAACATCAACCTAACAATAAATGAATGTTTTTTTTAATTAAAACCAGGAACAATGACGGTCAGATTCATTCCATCGTCGTCAAGATTTCTGCAGCTTTAACGAGATCGATTTTTCGCATCTGTTTTATTTTGTCAAGCTAATATTGACTCTTTACGGATTCGCAATTTGTTCGCTGGTTCAACCCTCGAATGACTTTCGGGGGAGTCGAGAGATTTCGGAGAAAAAAAAAAAGGAATTTCAAAAGAAAACTGAGACGATCTTCAGATCCGATATTAAATTTGATCAAAATCCGTCAATGAAATCGGTAAGCTGAAGTCAAAATGTGTTTTTAGAAAAGTATCAATCAGTATTTCGACATTCACCGTTCGTACTATTAAAGATTCGATGAAATTCATTTGATTGTTACCTACTTCTCAAGACACTCAGCTTTCTGGTCAAATATAGACAAATTTGGTAATCAAATATAGGTGGGAAAGCAGTTTAGAATTTTTTTTTTTTGCGGCATAGCTCGAATAACAGCGTTGGACATAGATCTCAGTGAAATACAGTGTGGAATTGCGTTTTACCATTAGCAGGATATGTATATTTCATTGCACAATGTATGTTTGGCAAGTGAGAAACTAAATGCCCATCTTACTTTATGGTAAACGGTTCTTAATTATTTGAAAAAATATTTGGATCTGAAATTTCATACACACCTGAGTGTCTCGTTTCGGGTTAAAACTATTATTATTATTATTATTTTTCGCTTTTACCTGAAAATATTTTAGAATTTCCAATTTTCCCATATTTAAATAATTCAGCATAAAGGTATACATATTTTTTTTTTTATTTCTCTCAATCGTTTTCAATCAGCTGAACCCGATTTTACATAAACCGAAGTTTTTTTTCAATTTTTCTACAAAACATGTCATCGACAGTATACTGAGTCTGTAAATTCAACAGTATACAAGTTATGGGTCATTGAAACTTGATTTTAAAAACGTTTTTTCGCGGCTAAACTATCGACTTTATGCAAATAATACCTCGAACATTTTATGTGGGGAATTCAATTTTCTATAAAACAGTACTCCGCGAAATTTTTCATTATAGAAGCCGGCTGAGTAATACCACTTTGAACGAACAAACAAAAAAATCATGCATTTCCTATGTTGTTTGAGTCGAAGAACTCCAAATTTATCCAAGCCAAATTATCAAATGAAGGATTATCAGGTGGGAGTTAAAAAAATGAGTATTGCTTCGAAACGAGACACTCCAATATCTCCGTACAGAGAAATTATCAGAATTTCAAACCATCGAGCTTTATCAAACAATCCAATTTCCTCGCTACGACTAGACTGTGGATGTTTCATGGTATATATAGACTCTATGCCATTCTGGCCGACATGTAGAGAATTCCTCGCAACGGAACATGACTTTGATAATAAAGCCGCGTCTAGATTAACATTAATGACATTAACGGGCGCGTGAGATGGATATTGTGATGCACCTAGTATCTAGCATCTACTGTGCACCGCAAGTATTCACAGCATCTCGTATCCGGTTTTGCTCCTGGTTTACGCCGTTGAGGGGTATACGCGACGTTCCGTGAAATTGTTTCGTAATTTCAGACTAATGTTCGCACTGGTATATACCGTGGACTACGATTTGCCAGCGGGACAGAGCGATCTGTCTTATATATGGTCTCGCCGATTGTAGAAATCGTGGAATCGGTACAGAAAACGCGCTAACGTCGTACCGGAATGGGACGTAGAAAACTCGTCCCTTTTTTCTGTTTTTTCTTTTTTTTTTCTTTTTTCTTCAACTCGGATATATTAGCCGTCGAGAAAAATATTACGTCGATTCTATACAAGGGATACAAGCTTTACGATATACCGTTACTGTTTTCTTGGTCTTTCATCCTACACGTCTGACTGCACGAAAATGAAATTGAAACGGACTTTAAAAAAGGGTGCGTGGGAGAAAAATAAATTGACGAAAAATAAAAGGAAATTCTGTTCATGGCCGATCCGTCGTTCAGCCGATGTGAAAAACGTGTATTGGTAAAATTCAGTATTTAGTTGTAGCTTGAAAGTTTTTTTTTTTTTTTTGTGACTAATGATTTCATGTAATGAATGACGTTAATTATACTCACAAGTTTGCCGAAAGACTGTGTCCAGAATCTTTCATTTCTAAATTCAAGAACACCGTCAATATTCAGAGCTTCGCGAAGACATTTGTCGAGTTGTTCGCCCATGTAATGAGGAAGTTTCTAAACCGTAACAAAAAATAATGATATAGAAAGTGAAGCCGATTACTAAGCTAGTAGATTGATCTATAAATTAAATAATCCATAAATAATACCTGCAATATTATGCTTGCTGTATAGAAAGCCAAAGGCAACATCGATGTAACTACTAGACCCACGAGAGCAAAGGCAGCTGCAGTATCTGCTACGTAAGTATCCCTGGGTAAAAGATTTTCCAAAAATTAATTAAGTACGTGATAAATCGTTTTTCGCGAACAAATTCATTTCGGAAAGTTGATAACACCGAGGTAAAATTGCCAACAGAAAAGAGAACCAGAAAAGAAAGAAAGAATCAGAAGAATAGGAAACGGGAATAAAGAAGTATAAAAGTCCAACCTAAATGTACGAGTGATTACCACGACGATCTAATGCATACTAATACCTAGAGCCCGGATGTTAGACAGTCTGAACAATGGAATGAGTGATGGGTACTAGTGTGGAGTGTGAATTGACTTCTCATTCCTATTTTGTACTCCTTTGAGCTATTATGAAATACATGAGGTGAATTTTTTTCTCTATAGGAAGTCGCAATGTGTTACAAGATTCAACAGAAGATCGTGACAAATGAAATATAGATACAGACATAGATTTTTCTTTGTGATATTTGTATCAGGGTTTGTATTCTTCTTCAGACCGAAACGGCCTATAATATATATTGTACATCGTAAAATCTACTACCTAGTCCCTTTGTGTATGTAATTTGATGTAGCCTAGTTATTTAACGGTCTGTCGTACCTAGCCACCGTTATGGGGTTGTTCATACCTATTGAAGGGATTCTCGCCTTACAGGTTGCACAGTTATAACAAAAGGGTATGAGAAACATGAGATAAAGATAAAAATAAAGATAAAACTGAAATAAAATAAAATAAAATAAAATAAAATAAAATAAAATAAAATAAAATGAAAGGCGGAAAGAAATAATGTGAAACGTGACTGTGAGCTTGCGAGCTTGCGCAGCTATCTTCTCTTCCTCGCTTGGAACGTACCGGCGCGTTGCTGGTGGATAAGGATATCCACGCTTACCCTGACAAATATCCATGTTTACGACAGACGTGAGTATTACCAGTAATGGATGAGAAGGTGAGTTCCACACAAAATTGCAGCCCCCAAGACGTTTCCACCCAAAATAGGATTGTAGTCCCTTAGTGTGGGGCAGGGTAGAGCCCTACACACTACATGATCCAACGCCGCATCTCGGTGACTGTAAACCGTGATTACGTGTGTCACAAGTCCGAGAAGAGATCCCAGACCAAGTCGTCCTCTGTCAAAGATTTGATAATTTTATTCAATTTTTTATTTTTCAATTTCGAGTTAATATTATACGTATGAGATTGTTTCAACACCGAGTATATATTCGGTGGCTAATCGTATTTCGCGAGGCTGCACTCGTTGGGCCTGTCATTCAAAAATGATATCAAACCGATATTGTATATCGCGAGTAAGATAACGTAGTCTGTAAATTTTTAAACACAATTGATAACCTTTCTCATTGTATTTCGTGACTGACTGATTGAGCTGGTTCGGCCTTTGTACGAGACATTCTGTGGGAATTAGGGCTGTAATCGTTTGCCTTTAATCCTCGTTACATTTCGATTTTTCCTACTATCTCGTCAAAGATATGATTAGAATTTCTAGTCTCATAAAGAGACGATGAATAAGTGAGTAAAGGTAGCAGTTCAATTTCATGGAGGAAAGTGTTTGAGGCAACAATTAACGTCGTTTCAAAATAATTTCAGCACAGCTTCCGTTTCATGGATAAAAGAAGCTAGCATAGAGGCTTTATTCTCTATGGTACGTTATGTAACGGCATTATACACACCTGGTATTATCTACATACGATCTTTTTATCGCTAGACCGGACGCATAGACTAAGATGATTATAAAATTAATGAAGATTTACTGCAGGATAATTTTGATTGTAAAAATAATTACTAGCAAATTACTATAAGCTACGACTTATGCAACACAGAAAAGACCTTCGCGTAGTTTATTATCCTTTATAGTATCTATATGGCTCTTGGGATCAATGAGAAGGCCTATCGTTGAGAATCATTCTATAGATGGAATTTAGAAAATAAAAAATGGGATATTATTGACTTGAACTATTATTTTGAAAATTTTGTTACATTTCGCGTTAACGTCGTAATTTCCTCATTCTTTTCGTCGTCGTATTCTTATCGGTATTTTGATCCGTTTCGAAGTTTGAGAGGGAGGTAAATGGCAGAGCCGGAAATTGAAGAGGATGTTCTTGAGATTCTCCGAGATCTGGACCGGAGTGGATTCTGTGACCGTGAACTCATAAATCCGATTCACTGAATCACTTTGTAAAAACGATCGGACGTACCTTTTCAAACTCCTCTGCGCACGGATCTTTTTACGACCGGTATATTCGCGGTCCAACGAGTCGTATAACAATTACAAATCCAACTTCGCGAGGGTGGAGGATAGATTTATTTTTATTTTACTTCAATTCACCTGTTTCTCAAAATTTTCTACTCATCTTATCGCTGTCTATTTTATCAAAACTATATATATTCTATATTATTATACAAAATAAAAAAAAGATCATATTTTTTTTCTCTCGTCTTTCTCGTAATACCTATATAAGCCAATCGTGATAAATACAACCACACCAACACAAATATAGAACTCAAGTTATACACAAATCCGAGTAGAAATCCTTGTACTAAACGAGCGCGTGGAGTAAATATTTGGCGAACTATAACCTGGGGCGGGCGATAACCCCGCTGACTGAGAGTGAAGGAAGTGGATCGACCCTTGACCCTTATGCATATAGCCGACTCCTCCTATCACTCGTATATATATATATATATATATTTCGTTAATATAGTATCGGAAGAAGTTCGTTTGTTCGTTTGTACGTTCGTGTGGTTGTTATTGCTGCGAGACCCATGGTCCACTTCATATGGACTTTTGAATTTTGCATACGTATATACGTAGTATAATACGAAGCAACGTGACAGCGTGGGGGTAGGTTCGAGACTAATACGTTTTTATGTATGTATGGAAACCGTAAAGTTTACGTCGGAAGAATTCCCACCGGGGTTTGACAAAGGGGTGAAGCAAAAGTCGAGAGAATATTAAAACCGAAATCCGCCAACATATATCCGAGGGAAAAAGTATCTACTACGATTTTTAATTTTCCATTTTCTTTATCTCATTTTAACAGCATTCAAAGACTCAAAAAAATTCATATTTAATTGAATAGAATTTCTGATTCCATATAATTATTTCAGATTTTTTATGGACTTCGTCGTAAACAGATTGAGTCTACCGAGGAAAAAGTGGTTTTCGCAGGGTACCGGTCGCATCGTTATTCAAATTTTTTTTTTAATTTGGAGGAAATATCTTGTCTCGTCTGTTTTGCACAGTCTACAAGATTCTGTCAGAGAGGGGTGAGAGTGAGAGAGCGCTGAGGAAAAAAACTAATGAATTTGATTTAATTACGACGGCGTCACGATTCTTAATTTAATTTCGATAAAAATCTTATCAGTTAAAATGTATAATTAGCGCACATGCCTAATTCTATTACATACAATTTTTACTTCATTTTTCTACATATCATAATTCCATTAAGTTTCTCGAAATTTCAAAATCTTAACTCTAGGTCCTGCAAAAAGGATCACGTGACAAAATTTCGTGCAGATCTCACTGCAAACATTTGGAGATATACTTATACTTCGTTTTTGCAAAATTCGTCAACTCTGTTTGAAGCTATACTATATAAAAGATGAATGGACGGATAGAAAACTTCACGAATCTCCTATTACTCACTTTTTCAGGACACGATGATAGAACCCGAATAATATCGTAATGCATACTTGATGTCATTCAGGACGTTCGAGTCCCGCAATCTAATCTACGATGTATCATGATCATTGCACAGCTACCAGAATACCAGAGATAAGAATAATTCCAAGAATAGCAAGGACACTGCGTGAAATATTCCGAATATAATATAGGTATCAGGGTGATCCTTATTTAAGGCTCAAACGATTTTTTTAGCCGGCAACCCCCAAATCGGTTTCGAATAATTTAAAAACAATTCTCTAATTTTTGCAGATTTTGTCAGATTTTTATCTCAACTCTACCCTCCCCAAGAGGGTGGATTTCCCCATTTATGATACACGAGTTTCGGCTATATTCTCACCATATATTTTCTTGTTAGTAATAATAATTTTCAAAAAATCTGTAACTACGAGATTTTAGTGAGAATGCTGAAAAAATTCGTCCGAGCCCTGAATAAGGATCACCCTGATAGCAGGGCTGTAACCTTCTTTTTTAATTTATTGGTTTCAAATCAGTACGATCGAAGCATACACGTCGATAATTTGTATATCCTTTCGAAATAAGTTTTTGAAGAAATGATCGAGTTTTTGAGTACCTTGAGTGAAAAATGACCGGGGAATGTATGAAAGAGGATGTACTGATCAACGGACTACTCACGTGTGAATTGTTGGCTGATCCTTAATCCTTGTGACCGCATCGACGGCTATCAGGGATGCTGCGGCTAGAGCTAAGCAGGAAGAAACCAGAAGGGCGAGGACCTCGTATTTCTCAAGGCCAAGGATCGATGAAGGAGCCACTTGGGGGACCTGAACTTGGTGGACTTCTATGTCCTGGGGTAAACAAGGATCCGATATTGAGTGCCTTGGGAAGTGGGAGGCGAAGTTTTTCTTGTATTGAGGATAACCAGACCCAGAAAACGACCTCGTGTGATTGTAGGGAGGCCTTTTGGCGGCAGTAACTTCCTTCGGAATGCAATTAGCGTTTTGGCTCACCCATACCGAGACGAGGCAGACAACGAGAGCAAATATGTTGAAGATTATGGTGTTTGCGTACGCTCTGAGCGCTGAAAATGAACAATTAGTTTTCCGTTCAATTTCACTTTGGTTTAGGTGACTAAATTTTTTTCTGATCAGATATGATTCTTCAAAATATTAACACTTGGATCAATAATAATTATCAGGATATCACGGCTTTATCAGAGCAGTACTACTCATGGCGATATTTGATGATATCACTTCTCGCGATATTTTAATCAATGTCAAAACCTACGACGTAATTGATGCTGATTTCTGCAACCTTTTGGTTATTATTTTTCCTTAGATTGGGCAATACCGTGCGATTGATTGGTTTATATATTGTTATTATCCACTGAGGTAGATTTCAGATGAAATATTTGAGCGCTTTTTTTTTTTTAAGAAAAGCGTTTAATTACGTAGAAGGAAACGCGATAGCTCTTATAATATATATTTTTTGTTATGAAAAACGACACTGTATTCCAAAGATCATAAGCGAGTCTTCAAACTTTATTTCACAGTAAAACTTTCCAGATTTTTGTTTTAAATTGCCGCCGAGATACGAAACACAAATCATTGATATTCCAAAAGCACCTAAAGCGCTTTCAGGTAAGGTCGGTGGTTATTTTGCACCGAGAAATCGCTCTCAAGTATGCAAAAACTTTTTCAAATCTAAAAATTTAAGGTGAAAGAATCGGCAAGGTGGAAAATTCAATCTTTACCAGTTATCTAGACGGTCTAGCATCCTAGCTGATCCTTAAATACCCAAATTTGGATTAAGAAAATAAATAAATAAAATAATAATTTTCGACAAGCTTTTCATCAAACTTTCAATCACCAATGGCAGAAAAAAGCATGACAAATAGTGGAGTCATGTAACATATGATTTATAAAGATTTGATAGTATACTTAAAACATAAGATAAAAATTTTTATCTCTGGCTATCGATTAGCTGATAAAGATTCATCACCGAAATGTTTGAAAGATAATTATTGTGGATTGATTTCGTTTGACGTAACATATTTTACGGAGTAGTCGTACGATATATTATATATATATATATGTTATATCCTCTGAGAAGGTCTTGAAAAATATTTGCAATCTCAATCTCACAATATTGCTAACAGATGAGAGAATCCCAATATTTGAGGAATTTCAGAAAGTTATGAGATTGAATTTTAGGGGAGTTCAGCTATCGGTAGGCTCGCAGATTTCTCATACCGATTAACTTTTCTTAAAGTATTATGTGTGTGTCGCAAAATAAAAACGAAAATATGCATACCTGCAGTAGCTTGAAATATTTGAAAAGGATTTATATGATTTTTTAATTTTTTTATTCGACATTTGACGATCTCTTCAACTTACCTAAACTATTTGTCGACGTAGTCCAAGAACAGAGTTCATATACGACTACTGAGTTGTAAACGATTAAACAGAGAATCCATTTTGACTTTGTCTGACGAAAAATCTTGACGATTTGAATTTTGAGCGTTGAAGCTGTTTCCTGTTCGATATTTCCTGCAATAAAATGACTCGTTTATTGTACTTATTCACATTTTCTATCCAGACACGTACAATTATCGCAGGTGCAGACAGTATATTATGTTCATATGTATATCGAATCGAATTCTTCATGAGTAAACACGCGATGCTCTGTTTGATAACGTTTATTTTTTCTCTTTATTTAATCAGTATGATATTTTTAAAACAATGTTATTATCCGTCTGTTTATTAGGAAAATATTACACCGATATGATGCACAAATTGTTATCATTCACGGACACATTTGGTTCTCGAATTCACATACCTACCATGTAGTGTGTGACTTACAATAAACCTTTTCTCTACTAGGGTTTAAATTTCAAAGATTAGAAAACTAAACTAAATTACATAAGAAATATATGAACGAAGTTAAGGGAAAATTTTAATAGAATGATTAATGAAGTTCTTCTTTCAACCATTTCTCCACAATATATCCGAACTCGGTGTTACAAGAACGTTTATATTTCATGAATTTCGTTGTGTAATCGTTATCTAGGTAACTAAGTATTACTACGTGTAAATAATGGTGCCAAGCGATGCCTAGAGCCGAAAGAATTACTCAATTCCGAAAAAAAATATTTCGCTTCTAATTACGAATTTTGAATCATAAATTCAAAGTATCTTTACAATAGCGATTAATAACTAATCTACGGAAAGAATGCCGAGTAATTATACTTTCATAGTTTGATACAGATAATCGGACACATAGAATATTATCGAACGTATTCGAACAAAACCGACGATATTTTGTTATCTGATATCCGTGAACTATGATGTACTCCAGTTAGAGTATGTGATAACAAAGAATAATAATCGATTGTACTCTGGCAGAGAAATTAAACACGTTTTGTAGTATAATAATTCGAATATTACCACCGGCGCGGGCGTGAGGCAACGCTGATGTGAGACATTCAGCCTCAGAACTAATCGATGTATAAATTTGATATTTCGAAAAACTTCGCAGTTTAATGCCAAACTGAAAAATATAATCAGCTGTTTTTAGCTGTTTTTAGTACCATGTGAAGAATTAGGTGGAAAAAATATTGTTTACGATTCTCGTAATTTTTGATCTAATTTTTTTATGAATCGGATAAGATGTAGTTGCATCGTTTCGTTTCGTTTCGTTTCGTTTCTAGGTGAAATTCGATTAGGATTATTAACCAACTGCGAAATTCAATTTAATTTAATAGGCAAAAAAAATTTAATCAGGCATATCGCACATGGCACCTTCTCAAAAAAGTAATATTCCTTTTTTCAATCGGTATGAACTTATTCTACGTTGAAGTAAAGTCCATGGTGTCATTGTACTCGATTTGTTAGAGAGATAAATATTTGCTCAAAATATTGTAAGTAGATAGTTTCTTATCAGGTTTCGTTTTTTTTATTTCTTCTCTCTCTCTTTTTCTTTCATTCTTAACTGCGTAAAGCAATTGTAGATTACGAACGAACGTGCTCTCAGCATGTGCACAAAGATGGTAAAATCGACACAGTGCAGTTAAATGATATTTTTCTACTTTTCACAAACTCTCATGATTCGCAATTATATAATAAAACAGCAAATAATTCTACTTGCCATTTTTAGTTAAATTATTATCAGCATCGGTTTCGGACTCGTTTAAATTTTCACGTGCGAATATCCTCATGATTTTATGCACACTAAACTCTGGATTCTGTCGAATACACTCGTCTTGATTTAGATAAAAATTCACTATTTAGAAAAGTTTAATTATTCATAGCCTGTATCCAGTAAGTACCGATTTTCAAATCACAATCAATAACAGCAGATGTAATTTCATTCATTTTACTGTCGATCATAGTTTACGACATCGAATCATTTCAAAGTTAGTATCTCCAGTTCGTTCGTCCACCGACAACTCACAACTGATATCCCGCGGAATAAATACCGGCCTAGAAATATCTGATAAAGATCTTTTCAGATGTTGATAAGAGTAATACGCGACTTTTCGTGACTACATCTTCTCATGTCGATCAACGAATATAATTTTTATCGATATTCCAGATCAATGTGTGAGAATTGAAAAAATCACAAGATTTATCGGATTAGGCTGCGGCACCAAAAAATGATAATTAAAAAATTCCGAAGTAGTTTAGTTTTTGATTTTTGATTAATAATCTTTTCTCATTTATTACACAAAATCGTTTTCTACTTTTTTCATTCTTTCAAAATAACTAGGGTCATACTACTCGCGAATATTGAATCACACTGCGAGCTAATACGAGAAGATATAGTATTTTAAGTAAAATTTAACGACTTTAAATATATATATATATATATATATATAAATTATCATACTTACGATTTATGCGATGCGATGACCCTAAAAACAAATTGGGTACATCTCGTGCGTATATTAGATATACATATATGTAAGTATACACACCAGCCTATTGATAACTGTAATTAATTATAATTAGCTCCAGAATAGTTTGATGTGATAATTCAACTGCTGAATAGCTGTATTCGGAGTTAGTAGCGTACTCTGTGTTCCATTTGAAGAACACTCGAGCTTTTGCAAATCGCGAAAATATTTTATTGCCAATCATCGTCGCGGAATGTATCATTTCTATATGAGACTATAAAGTTAATCTAAGTCTGATTATTGGTTTAGGCGAAGAATTTTTAGATGAAAAAAATTTCTCAGTTTGTTTAATTTCTCATAATAGTTGAAAATAAGTATTTATCGATGTTTAATTATCGAATGAATAACGAGAATTAATCACGATGCTGAAGTTTTTTTTTTCCATTTTCAAATCATTTATTATATAACAATATCACAATACTTATATAAGTAATAAACCTAAGATATACATAATAATTAAGATAAGATTGAATATCGAAGACTTTAAATAAATGTTGATGAATTTTTGAACCATTTAATTCGCTAACTGAATTATAATTATGGTTTTATATCGCAGGATCATTATTTGACTGATCATATTTCAGATACTTGACGTGGGGCTTCGATAAATTCGATAATAATTTTAAAACGATCATGCGAATTTAGGATTTGATAACGTTTAATCTTGTGTACAGATCACTAATTTCTCATGTCCCAATAGACTTTGAGATTTTTCAATTCCAATCTAGTTGTAGATTCTTGTAGGTACAAAATCGAACCACTTCGATCATTTTGTGAAGATATAGCTTTTGACCAATCTACCGATAACGTGAAGTGCTCGGAAGGTTTTATTCGGTCGAAGCCTTTGCCGCAGTAGGTAAAATATCAACGCTTTAAGAAAGATCAATATAGTAATCAGAGCGACTAAGTCCATCCAAAATGCGACGTGCTGCATACCTGAAATTTAGAACCCAATTAACGTGAATTACCAAGATAACAAAATTGACGATTTTCCAATTGAATAAATCATTTTAATTCTTTTAATCCTCGTAGAAAAAAAAGTCCGCTAAAATTTGTGCCTGAAATTATCGCGACAGTTTCATTCGAGAGAATCTTTCAGCTGAAAGAGATACTCGAAACTTTTTCAGAGACTCATTCCTCTTGACAAGATAATGATGAGGGATGAGATTTCACGCAACTTTAAGCTAGGAATTTAATTCGCTGGAGTTCAGAAAACGTCAGGAATTTATCCCTCATAAGTTTTCAACCGTTTCTTTAGCGAACCAGATGTTAGATATTGAGATAAACACATGTGTTATAAGTGTAATCATGAATGGGAACCGTGAGTATCGTAAAGTATGATTCAAACCCATTAAACTTTTTGAATCTTTAAATCTACATCATCATTAAATAATTTCCACGTATCACCGTGACTAGAGGAAAATCTGAAGTTCAAATCACGATAAAAATCATTCGAAATCACCTCAATCTTCATCAAAATTAATGAGACAAGATTCATTCGATTTACTCAAAGCTTTTTCCCCCCCTTTCGTAATAGATTTGGTAAATGATTCAGTTACTCACCCATTACTCGTATTAATTCTTTAGGAATTCTGTAATGACAGTAAACCTCATCTGGTGGACAAGGTAGTTTCTCTCTGTTACCACCATAGGTAGCAATTATAAGTCCTTCAAGCCCGTATCGTATGTAACTAGAGTACATTGCGAGTGTTCTGTAGATTGGTAAAGGTTCAGGATTTCCCATGCCTTGAACGGCGAGTAACATAAGGGGAACTGTTATAGCTGGACCGATGAACATTCCGTTCTAAAATATAATTGTGAATTGAGAAAATGATTCGATTCTGACGTCGCTTTATTCATTCATTGAAAATGATTAGAAATTATTTCTTTCTTTAACAATACAAAACCTCATATCACGATATAGTTTGAAGCCAATTTGTTCACTTACCACGATGTTCAATGTGGTGCCAATAGCTAAACCCATACTTTCTCCGATAAGGGAGCAAATATAACATACGCTAAAGAACATCGCAATTCTAGAGATTTCTAGAGGCTGTCCAGTGAAGAAATAGACCATCATGAGATAAATCGTTGCGAGAATTAACTGAAGGAACAAGAATTATAAGATTAATTATTTAGTAGGATTACGTATAAGAAAATTGATATTATTTTTTATCTGTTTTATGAATTCATGACCCTTGAGGATGGACGGATTTTAATATTGGGTTCAAAGTCTGCCCAACCTGTGCAGGAATTGTGGATAAAGTCAATGCGCAGAAGTATGGACTCAGATCGTACCATCGGTTGAAATATTCACGTTTTACAAGCCGAACTTCCATAGGAACTAAAAAATCAGTGTTTTATCTAATTATTACTGTTTCCCGCAGGGGCTCTGTTTGATTAATTATTCATTTGACATTTTCGTTGAATACTTACAATGCAATAAAGCTGGCAGCATGGGGACATAGAGAAATATTATAAGACTTGCAAAGCAGAAACCGAAGTTGAAGAGAGTCTTAGAGCCGTCGTTACCAATTCCAAAAAAAAGACCACCTATAATAAAGCCGAGGAAGATATGCAGGAATATCTTCAAATACATGTAATTCTGAAAGAAGATAATATCAGCTCATAATTTCTGCAAGTCACGATCAAATTCGAAGAAGATTATACAGCGACAGCAATTTTAAACGCTAATCGAGTCTCACCCTGTTTCTGTAAAATTGCAACATCATTCTTCTCAGCAAAGTTGAGAACTGTTCGCACCAAGGCGTTCTGTAACCATGAACTTCCACGTAACTTTCATCCACCAGAGGAAGTGCTATTGGAATTATGGGCATTTGTGTCTCTACGCAATTCACCATACGATCGACGTACTCGATACCATATTCACCAGCAGAAACTTCGATCACTGAAATATTTTTGAGGACACCTTATCATAACGTTCAATAATCCCTACATTATACATACGTGTATGAAATAGATAGAATTAACTAATAAGACAATGCTTTGATGAAATCAAAAATGAAACAACAATAGATTTACCAAAATCTGCCGGATTATAGTGCGTTGGACAATCTGCTCCTATGTGTTTAAGAAAAGGAACAATGTTGCTGACTGGTCCTCTATAGACGCACTGACCAGCTGCTACTACATAGACGTGATGAAATTTAGCAAAGATACTAGCACTAGGTGTGTGAATTGAACATATTACTGTTCTTCCACCGAGGGCGACTCTTTGTAAAAGATCTATGCATTGCGTAGTCGACATATCGTCGAGTCCTCTACGAAAAGGAAAATAAAATAAATGCATAAGATTAGAAATGTGGAAGAGATTTGAGTATCGGATCTTTGACGATCGGGGAATTATTCAATCAGATAATTATTTTTATGAACGAATGAATTCTCGACATTATGGAAACCCACAGAATCTTGAAGACAATTCATTTTTATCGATTTTCTTACGTGGTTGGTTCGTCCAGAAAAATTACTGGTGGATTATTCAGTAGCTCTAGGGCAATCGAAAGTCTCTTCCTTTCGCCTCCGGATAATCTTTCCGTAACTGTGTCTTTTGCACCCGTCAGTCTTAACGTCTCTAAAATCTCGTCGATCTGGAAATAAACAGAATTAACTATACCAACCGACTAATAAGTTTACGATGTACGTAAAGTTCGATTTTGCGCACGCCTAACGTGCATAAAATTCAACTTAACGCACGTTATGTTGGAAAACGAAGTCCGATACATGTGCGAAAGATGATTCTCGACTCGTGTGATTGTCACCCTTGCTTAGCTAGGGTGAAAAACTTCACCCTCGTCCGAGAATCAAAATTTTCGCACTAGTATCAAAAATTACTATTACCGCTTCAAGTGATCAAAAATTCGAACTTAAGGATCCATCAGTTTTTGCTACGAGAGGAATTTTGCACATCTTTATTGTGATTTCCTCCCTACATCAATACGAAGTTATTTTTGATATCGCTATCACGCAGTAGGGTTGAAAATTGAAAGTTTTTTAAAAATAGAAAAATTCAAATGCTTACAGCAGAAAGTTTACCCCATCGTGTTACTTGGCTGCCGAGTTTGAGATCAGCAGCGAAGCACATTGCCTCATGAACTGTTAGCTGAGGCTGGGAAAGATCGTCCTGCATTATGTAGCAGGACATTTTTTTAAACCTACGAATATCCCTAGGCAGACCATTGGTTGTGATCGGTCCATTGGCTCCAGAATAGCTGAAATTAAAGATACTCATATTAAGACTTCATAAATTGAAAATTAGATTATACAAGAACTTAAAGCTTACCCAATTTTCGAAACACTAAAATTTTCTTTCGTATCAGTACTTTGGATTAAATTTAAACCTTTTTCTACCATAAGATGTTAAAAAAAAAAACAATTAATTTATGATTGTATGAAATCTCTCTCTACCGATCGATCAATGCCGAGCATCATGACTACATCGCATTTACACGGTGGTAGGTACTAACTAACACTACCGGATTTCTCGTGTCAAGGATCAGAGGGCTAAAGGTCTCTCAGGAACTCGTGGAACTGATTATAAGTCAATTTTGATTGGGTTTAACCGGTTTATCGGATTACACGAGTCTTTTGGGACTCGCATATATATATAGTGAGTATATCTTATTACTTTCGGAACACCTTAGGTCACGTCAGTTAAAATGGTCGGACGATAAATGATGTGCGAAATTTATATGATGAAAAATAATAATAATAATAATAATAATAATAATTTTTATTCAATTTCCAATCAGTTAAATCGTATTTTTAACCCTTCACCCGATCTCAGCAATTTCACGTTGTGCATATGGTGATTTTATACGTAACTCAACAACGTGTGAGGTCGATAATTTTTTTTTTTTGCCCTCCGTCACTCTCATTGCTTACATTATAGCGACAGCCGGAAAACATCGTCAATTCAATGACTAGCTAATTAAGGGGAAACAAGACCCTGAATAATACGCCTAATACTTTCGCTGATTTCATTAAGTTGGATGAATAGATTCGGTAAACATATTCTAATAATTAGGCAAACTTTACTTGAACTGGTTATGAATTAAGAGATTTTTTTAATTATCCCTGATATGTGATGGCATTAACAATTCAACATAATCAAATGAACTTTAATATATTTTACATAAAGGTCGAACAATGGATAATCATTGACCTTCTTGTGGCTATAGCTATACTTATGCGATGGTTTTGTTCAGAATTCAAATCGTTTTCAACAATGCATTGATTCAAATTTGCTGTTAATAAGATTCTGCATCGATCAGACAATTTCTAGACTATTTTGTTAGAGTTAAAACCACGGGGAATGAAAATAAAATAAACCTGTAAACTTGAATACATAAGTGCATGTACTACGTTGAATGTTAATTACGTTGCATACGCTGTTCGAATACTCCTTCATCTGGTAATTTAAAACGACTTACTCGTATCCGGCCAGTATGTTCAACAACGTTGATTTTCCAGCTCCGGATGGACCCAGAATTGCTGTTAATTCTCCAGAACGAAACTGTCCGCTGATTCCTCTCAAGATCAGCTTCGATCCTAAGGTTCAATGAGAATGATGACAAATTTATAATCAGCAATCAATTGACAATTTGTGAATTAGCCAATTTGTAAAATGATGAAAACACGAGACTGTTTAATAATATTTCTTGCCAAGTTGATTATCTCTAGTCTCATTCACTTCGTTATACCAAAAAAAAAAAAAAAGGGATAACTGATCGTAAATGAACAAAAACCAGTCGTGCCAGTAAGAAATATCGTACCTAGTTATCCAATAATCGTTACTGCGACGTGTAAGAACATAAATTAGTAATTTGTACGGTTTTTATTACCCTTCGCGTAATCGGTGAACAAACCGAGTAGTCATGGTAGTGATTAAATACAGTTGCGTATGAGGGTAATAAATCTTCTAGTTACAGGAATATATTGTAAGCTAGATCGCAACTGGCTTAGTAGCGGTTTTCAATTGCTTCGATTACTTGATGCTGGAAAACCTAGCATCATTTATCGGTAACTTACTCAATCTTCGATGATAATTGCCGATAATCTGCACTGATATCGTACAGTGAAAATGATTTTTGATAAACACTCTAATCCTTCGACTAGCCATAAAAGATCTATCAAACTTCGTCAAACTGAAATATATTTTAATCGATTATGCATCAGAGGGTAAGAATCAATTAGAACCTACAGTGATGAATCTAGATTCCAGAATAAACAGTGGATTTCTATATGTCAGCAAGAATTGAAGAATAATTAACTGTAGTTAAGTTTCTATCAGTTTCCTAATACGTCGACGACCCGTTTAATCAATGACTTGCGTTAATGACCCAATACTTTGAATTGCTGAAATTTTTTAAGTAGACACTGACTCGTTTTAATATTTCCTGCAGTCCTTAGTGGAACTTGGAACTTGAAAACTGACTGTGTGATCCAAAGCTGATCCTTCTTGCAACGAAATGTATTACCTAGTTATAGTTTTTCGCAGTAATTTCAAATTCAAGTAGGATAAAAAAAGTTTGGTACTTTCGTATGCAAATGATAGATTTCGAGGCTCTTTCTTATACCATTGTGAAGATATGACCAAGTCATGGCAAGTGATTACAGATGATTTACCGAGCTAATATAAATCACGAAAAACCCTAGCTAATCGCAATATTTGTCAAACTACCTTCGACACCTTTGATATTCAAAATTATTTCGCTTCAAAATTTTTTTATTTTTTTTTGTTGTATAAATTAGAATTTCTGCTTATCCGCAATATTTTACTGCTTTTTGGCCGATTCATCCACGTCGCTTTTTGTCGATTTTTTTTGTTCTTTGAAACATGGATTCTAGTTGAATCAGTTTATTCTCCTGAAGACATTATGAATAATGATTAACATAGTGGACTAGGATACAAGCGCTGAGACGTGAATAGTGTAATTAGAGACTCGGATAAATTTGAATAATTAAAAGCCATAGAATGGCGTGTACTTTGGAGTTTGAAAGGATTATCATTCAGTTGAAATGTAGCCATTCACGTTGTCGCATAAGTTTCTATGATAATTCAGCAATACTAACTCCAGTCTATTATACCGCGGAAAATTTCTCCCTGCAATGACGGGGATGAAATCTATGGTAAGAACCAAAGTATTCCTAGTTTGATATAGTGAAGAGAAACGTGACAGTAACTGATGGTAGATTTTTTGTACCACGACCTAAAAATTCTACCGCAAACTCATATCCTCATAGCTGTATAGTCATTGTTGCCTCTGGCATAGGAAGATAGTGAACTTGCTACGCATCCTCAACCAGATTATACTCAAATTGCCTCCAAGGAAAGAATTTTTTTGTTCAATTTTATCATTTTATTCGACTACCAACCGCCTCGTCACAACACCATCTGTTCATTTTCTACTTCGTGGTTACCATCTGATTGTCAGCTACGTACAGTGGTTTACAATTTATACCGTTTCAACAACTGACAATGAATTATGCAAAAAAATGCAAGCCACATCCGCAGATGCGGATATCTTTATATATATTATATATATGAATATATATTCGTCTGTATGCATTTTCCTGCACGATTCCTACAGCTTATAGTTTCATCTCTTCATATAAAAATGATATTGTTATAGAAAAATGCTTCAACATTATGACAAAAAGGATCTTGTTCTTAGTTTTCAGCTTCATTCTAGTGATTCTTAATTCATACGATCACATCGATCGTTGTGAATGTAGGAAGTCGTACATTTCATATGATGAAATGTCAAGGATAATTTGTTGGTGAGAAAAAACGATTTAGAATATGGATTTATCAAGCTAGTGGGAAGATTAGCCGGTGTTACATTTCATGATTTCATTGACCTCGTGGAACGCGATTAAGACAGAATTTATCATTACCAAAGGAGATATAAGTACATATTTGTATTGTAACAGAAGAGATTTAGACAGCTGGTTTCATACGATTAAGATTTTCCTTTTATTCATACTCATATGAATTTCAATTCATGTGGAAACTTCTCGAAGTAACAAAGAGAACAAAACACGTGAATATATCCAACGTACGCTATATTTATTTCCATGTTGTTAACATTTTAGCCACGAATAAACGGATGTTGGGCAATTCGTATGTAATGCAGCTCATCACCCATGACGCATTTTTTGTATTCATTAAACTTGTGTAGGTATTACACGAGATTCTGAGGCTTTCGTATGAAATTTTTCTCCAAATTTGACACTAGGTATATTGATGTTATCAGAATTCTCAATCTATGATCTAGCAACTAATTCATAGTCTTACGACCACAAGCCTTGTAAAAAGAAGAAGAAGAAAAAAAAAAGCGATAAATGTTTCTTGATATGCAAAAGAGTTCAGATTTGCCAAATGGCGATAAAAATCTGTCGTCTGAAGGTGATGACGATGAATCGTAGTCTTGTTGACAGATTTGTAATAAGAAATTCCAAGCTCAGCACTCATTGCAGTTTAAACAAAAGTCACATCTTATCTCGAATTTAATTCGCAGCAAATGGGTAGAGAGATAAGAGACTCGAGTCATTGACTCGTTAATTACTGCCGAATTTTTAGCTCGAGATAAATCTTCCTAAAATTGACTTTCGCTGGTTAAGGAATCGTCAATGTGCATCGAAAATGCATTCACAGATCAGGTGGAAAAGTACTGTTCCTAATTTTATCGCATACCTTTTCTTCCTGTAGGAACGGTGTATGTTAGATCAGAGAATGCTATATCGATAGGTGGCCGTTTGGTCAAATGTGTTAATGGTGTCGAAGCCATCCTGACATGAATCTCATCTTTAGTTTCGAACTGATCCTGATATTCATGGACCTCGCCAAGACCAGGCTTTGGATTGTATTCCATCCTCAGCCGATCGTTGTGTCTCGATTTTTCTTAATTTCTTCACCTAGAAGTGAGGATTCGTTAATTTCCAGTCACTCTGTTGATCGGTCTCATAGCAGGCGATCTCAACATCCCTTCAAAGAAGCCAGGTGATTGAACTGCAGTAGATTCTAAAACAAAATATCAATGAGATTTCTTGGCTTGGTTTGGTTTGCAAACTACGAACTTGTAGCTTCGTATCATTCATGTAAGGGGACTCCGAGTATACTGCGAGTATTTTTGAACAAAAATATGATTTTCAGTCTATTTAGGACAATTTTGAGTCCATAATGTAGCTATTATACAAGATAAGAATGAATTGTATCAAAAAAATTAGGTCAATTCGTGGTTTGTTAATGAAATGTAATATAGTCGTCTGTATTTGATCCGCGGTTCGCGCAGCTGCAGTATACAATATGCATATGGGTATGACGTAGTTGGAACTCGCTATTGGATACTTTTTGTTCAGTTTTCCTGAGCTTGCAAGTACTACTCGGATCTATACGTGCTACGTAGAACTTTATTATGCATTCACGATATACCCATGACTGTCGTTGAATCGTTGAAATTTGAATTTCAACGGCTGTAACCAACGCGGAATAGTAAATGTCAATTTCAAGCAGAATTCCACACCGAATATACGACTATTACCCTACGTTTACGATCTGTGGTATACGCTGCTCAACTGAACACTGAGGATATCGTTATACATAAAATACCACAGCCAGTCTCCCTTATCTAATTTATATCAGATATAGTCCCCTCGCTATCCGGATGCGTCCTGTCTGATTTCACTCGCTTTTTAAACGCTATGGACTAATTGTATAAGCATCTTCTTATACATGTGAAATTATATGCTTTCAAGTATAAAGAACGTGACACGTGATGTAAAGAGAAGCGTGTTGATAAAGCCAATTGGTTTTCTTCTATTTCTCTTAATGAATCATTACTTTTACAGATAAAAAAAAATTCCGCTTTGTTACAATAATTTTGTCTTAATTAAATTATCGTATACGTACATTAACTGCTAATTGAATTGTTTTTTTGTTTTTTTTTTCTATTTAGCACGGTTTGAACATCATCTAGTTTTTATTTCGACGGCTTATTCGGCGATTAACACTCGATCTGTAACTAATCGTCTTGCAATAAAATGCATCGGCTAATATATTAGAGTACCTATTTAACGATCGGTCTCTAGTCGATGGCAACTACGTAGCTCCGTCTGGCTACGATCAGAGTTCGCGGTATACTGGCGGAATGGACGTACCCGGCTTCGTATTCGATAGCTTCGAATATAAGCTTCGCCAAGGGTGACTAGAAATGCGCATGATTTGAACAAGTTTTGGACCTAAAAAATCATCATAAGGATCTTGATTGTCTTACAGACCACCGAGAGAACGTGTCGCTAGTTTTTTGATCGATAATATTCCAAATTTGTTTATTCATTTCCTAGCCATTTATTTCAAAAGCTTAAGTATCAAGGTTGACGACGGCTAGACGGCCAGACGACATACGAAAAACGGCCGAATTTAATCTTCCTGTATTCTCTTATGGATTCTTAATTTCTTTTTCATGAATAGTTATGTCGTTTTGGTTCGTATAATAATTAAGCAAATCAATTTGATTGCTTCGAGTTTTTTTATTAGATCTTTAATGGGAATTTGTATCACCATATTTCGAAGAAAAAAGTTGAATTTCAACTTTACACCCGCTCGAATTTGACGCCAATTCATTATCTCAATATTCAGCATGGCTAAGTCATTGTTCATATCGCTTGTGTGTTCGCCCACTGTGTTAACTATCTGTACATAGAACGTAGGCGTATTCATTAGTCTATCGCGATGCTTATCATGAAAAAAAAGTCATTTAATTATTCTAACGAATTATTAGCACTGCCGGAAAAATGCAAATAAACAACTAATGTCGTGCGATAGGAAATTATCCGAGCTAAGTTTCCTTATAGCTTTACACTCTTTTAAATGAATTTTGTGATATCGATTCAGAGAACTCTGCGTAAGAAATGTATGTTCATAAGGAAATTTTTGTATCGGCACGGCACGTTGCTTATGAGCACGTGGATTCATAAAGTCATGCGAAGTCATACGAAGTTGAATATTTCTTCGTGACTTTCCTTTATGTTTAACGCCCACTGATCTTCAGACAGAGTTAAATCATATCAGATGATATGTAGACTCTGTCAAGTGTATTGTGGAGAACGTTATGTCTGCATAAGGAAAGATCTTAAGTTTATGTTTGCAATTTATTATTCAGGACAGCGCGAACGCAGTCCTGACTACCAAAAATAATACGCCCGAGATACCCACATTAGGGGTATTCGCAAGGTTCAGCTCGACCGTAGTGCAATGGAAGAGCCTCATCTTGGAGGAACTGCCTTGTTGATCACAGTGGCCTCTGCGCCAGGTAAGTATGCTAGGGCTTATTCCGTCAGAGATCATATACTAACGTGGTGCTGTTTCACTTGCGAGAAAATTTTTGCGCCCTATCGAACCCAACAGACTTTAGTCTCGTCGCTATGCGCCGCGTATTGAGAATAGTAGAAACTAATTTCAGGGTAGAAATGCAGACTAATACACATAGGTATAGGTATACGTAACTATGAGTACTATCGACTTATAGAAATGACCCGACGATAACTCTTGTTTCAGATAATCTTACAAATTTGTAATGCACGATTATGAACAAGTGAAGATCTTGTTTATCGATTTGCGTATTATATTTTAAGTTATTTATATTTAACTGTACCGAGTTAAAGCACGTAATTCGAGAATGAAAATAAACGTATTACTTTGCGTATTTTTGCATTAGTTCCAAATTCTTGACTATTTTTAAACATTGGGAAAGGATTCTTTTTTTCCTCAACCAATTTTTTCTTTTTTTTTTTCTCTCTCTCTCTCTCGGTAGTATGACTCGTTTATTTTTATTCGCGTAACGTGGTGGCTATACTTTATTGTTAACTCACGCATTTGCTACGCTATTTTGTATAATGATTGAATTGATGATCGTTCAAAAACAGTTGTCGCCATTTCTGACCTGTCTACGGATATATTTATAGTAATGAATTGTTTTGGGTCGCGGTTAGCAATTACTTAGATAATCAATGGAATATAGGAACGACTATTTGACCCCGAAGCTTTTTAACATAATGTAAATCAACATGAATAAATGAAGAAAAGTGAATTTCTCAAACAGCCAAGTATAACTTCCTGGTTCTAACTCGAATTCTTGTATGCAAATTCGAAGATTAAAATTTTGACAACGAGAACAAAAAACACTATCTAGATTTTGTCGGTATTGGGATAATTGGCCGAAAATGAATATTGATATTCAATTCATAGAATAGTCATGTTTCTCGTTAATTTAACATATTTCAGCGATAATATAAGACACGATCGTCAAAAGTTGGGTATAGAAGTGATTTGAAAAATTTTCAGGAGCCTTTGAATATTAGAAAGCAATAAGCGGAATATTTGAAAAAATAAAAAAACAGAAGAATGAATAAAAGAGACAAATTTTACCCGTAACAAATATATATTATATATGTATATGGGGCATTCGACGTCAAACCACGGGTTCATAAGTCTGACCTCCTGCAATTCTGATGACCAATGGATTTTTTGGTTTTTTTCGGTCAAAAATGATATCTACAATTTTCACCTTGTTTTTGTTTTATTGCAAAATTGTAAAAAATCAACACGCACATCCTTGCAAAACTATATGGCTGACGAAAATTTTGACTGCGAAGTTATAAAAAGTTGGTACGGCAAAAAGGTGTAATTGCCTATTCGTAAGGGCTAACTGCTAAGAGAAGAACTTTATTATAACGATTCACTTCAATAAAGTTAATTAACTTTAGCTTTTCTGCTGTTTTTTCGTCCAATTTTCACGATTTTGTAAGCAAATTATGTTCATTTTTGAACTTACACCGTTTTCGATTTTTCCACAGTCCGACATTTTGCGCTATAATATTTCGAAATATCTACTAATTCGAAAATCTACAACCAGATTTTATTCGTTGAGGTTCAAGCTTTCGATTCATACCTACTTCGTAATTTTATCATCGTAATTGTATTTTTAATCAGCATGAACCGTGGAATTACACTAGTACGGAAAAAATTAATTTTTGTGAGTCATTTTCTGGAAAACGGATTGCTATATCGAATCGGGAAATGGACCATTTGAAAGAGCTTGAAAAACTCTAGAAAGTACTTTCTCAATTTTTTTATTAAATTAATCAATCGAATTTCAGAGCACTTTCTTTGCTTTTCTGTAGAAAATCATAATGATGGCACTTTTACGCCGTTTTGGCGTGGCACCCTCAAACTCAGCTCTCCGTTGACCGATCGGGTTAATTTTGGGCTTAAATGAAAGTTGAGTGAATGACAAAAACGATTACCAAGATTATCATTCCGCCGGAAATTCGCGCACCTCTTTTTATTAATTTTATTGTACTCGGCGCGAGTCTCTATACCGAGTCTCTTGATGCAAGGGTATAATTAACTTAAAATTAAGAATTGGAATAATTGTTTCTTCGGTTGAATATCAGTTTATTGATAATTCGATTGAAAATTTAATTAACATACCTAACATTTTATTAAAAGGTAATTTATTTCTCCTTAAAATTCTACTTAATAATAAATTCTAAAGCGATGATACAGGTATATACTAATTCACCGCACATTAACGGTATAAAATTCATGATTTATTACCTAAATTGATATATCATTAATCTACCATCCGGTTATTGATTAGTAATATGATTCTTTATACAAATTAATAGTATTTGGTCATGAAAGTTATTAAATCTGGCAAGATAAGATACAAGATACAAGATACTCGATTGTTTGAGCAACTTCTTACATTTATTACCTATTATTGTGTTTTAATTATTATTTTGAAAAAAAATAAAATAAAAAAAAATTCTAATTAATTTATTAATCATTCATATTCATTTCAATTTAATACTCACAGCCATTGGTGGATAGGTAACGTTAATACATTATTTCTTAGCAAATTAATAAAACCAACAAAGAAAATAAGGATATTTTTACTTTTTTTTTTCTTTAATTTCTTATCGTATCCCCGTTATAACTTTTTTAAGGCATCAAGTTACGTATTATACCTTACGTTACGTGCGCACCAAATTATTCTGTGTATATATATATACATATATGTATATATATATCAGCTGGTACTTATTAATCTATTCTTAAAAATTCTCCATTTTTCTTTTTTTTTATTTCTTTATCTTATTTTTTTTTTTTTCGTTTACACTAATTGACCATAGTGCTATTTCGCACACCCTTTTACTATATTATAGTATCGCCAGATAAAACCGTTTACAGAAGTTTAATTTTTAGTCTTTTTTTTCTCATTTAGGAAAAAGAAAGAGAAAAAAAAAAGCAACAACAACAACAACAACAACAACAATTTCTATCGAAAGACTAAACTTATTTCTGCTCGCGACTAACGGCACTATATATATATATATATATATATATATATATATATATATATGTATTATATATAAGGCTTTGAGAATAACGACATAGGTATAATGAGTAGATATACTTATCAATAAGAGAACAAAATGAAAGAATAAAAAAAGAAATACCCTGAATATCGAATGCGTTAGAAAATAGAATAGAAATAGAAAAAAAAAAAAAAAAACAAATAAGGAAAATTACTTTTTACATACCATAATTACATAGCTACGGTTTCAAAGATAAATAAATTACGTGGGTTAGTGTTTTTTTGTTTTTTGTTTTTTGTTTCTCCTACGCTACTGCAGATTAACTTAGAAACTGATAGAACAAAAGAAAATTAGCTCTGTAGTACGTCTGCATATCTCGTTATCTCGTCAATATCTGAGAGAGCACGAAATATACAATTATTTATTATATTATCGACTCTCGGAGAATAGAGGCGGTATTTACTGTCTATATCTTTATCTCACAATTGGGCCGCAACTGTGCATCCAGACATTCCTCTATCGAGCACTTTTCAGCTTCCAACGTAAGAATATAAACGCTGCTATACGCAGGAGAACAAATATCAAAAGCAGGGCCAGAATGTCAAGTGTAAAGTCCGCGTCAAGCATGTCTAATTCGTCTAAAGTGGTCTGGGGGTTCTTGAAGTGGCAGTGTGTCTGAAACAAAAATCAACAAATTTTATTTCACATGAAAGTATTGCAATAATTCGGACTCTGATAAGTCCATTATCCATCATTTCAACTGCCAATTCACTACTTTTCATCATTATTTTCAGTCATATTATATAGTTGCCTCCATAAATTGAATAGTAATTTTCATTTCAAACTCAATAAACTGCAATAGTATTGTAAAAATTTCATGAATATTAATTGACATGTTCTAAGAAATCAGATTTATATCATATCAGATTAAAATGGGTTTACTCACAGTGGAACACTTCAGGCTGGGACGATCGAATGAATACGTGGCTAGAGCGGTGCCTTCAAAACCGTATCGGATATAACTCAGATATGTGATCCATCTTAGGTAGATTGGAATCGCATCAAAGCTAACAAAGAAGCCAGAGAATAGAAGGAACGGAACTGACATAACTGGAGCTAAGAAAACACCGTTTTGTACATTCATTGCAGCACCCACAACTAGACCAACTGATTGAGCAACGAATGAGATTAGAAGACAGGCTCCAAGGAACATACTAAATCTCATCACGTCAGCAGGTTGGCTGGTCAAGAAGTAGACAATGCTGACGTAGATGATGCAGAATATGGCCTGGAAGATTAGGAAAAAATTAAAATTATTAATTAATGAAGTTCAAAGTAACTTTTTAATACTTAAAAACGGATTTTTTTTAGAACTGGTGGGTTCAAAAAGAAATTTTTATTTTTTATCGACGATTTTCTCACCTGAAATGGTATATCGGAAACGGTGATCGCGAGGTAATACGATTTCAGGGAATACCACCTGTTGAAATTTTCTTTCAAAAGAACCGGCATTTCCAGAGGAACTAGAGTAGAAAAATAAAAATAGGATAACGTTATACGATTAAGTTTTTTCAAATATTGCGAATTTTAATCGCAATTCGTTTGAAAAATTGCTCAACTACGTTTTTGATAGATGAATTAGTTCCTTGATACTTACAAGACAGTATAGTGATCGTCATAGAGGTGTACATCAGGAACAGCATGTTGAAAAAGAGGAATCCAAGATTACTGAGAACTTTGGCACCATCGTTACCGATATCCCAGTAGAGTGCACCGATTAGAAATCCGACAAGTATATGTGCGAATAGTCGAAGATACATGAGAGTCTGAAAATATATTAAGAAAAAAATTGATTTATTTATCGTCCAGACGAAAGCATTATCATTATTTTTATTTTTTTTGTAAAATAAACTGATAGAACTGAAGATCGACTTAGTTAATGATCGATGAAAAAAAATATTAGGACAGCTAAGAACTTTGCGGCGAATCGACGGTTCGTAGCTAGCGAAAATCTCATGCGTCAGAGAATCGTTTTATTTGAGGGAAATGAAAAAACATTATTAGAAAAAAAAAAAAAATCTGTTGCTGTTATAATACAGATACAGAGAACCGGAACACAACTTCAGATTTTATATAGGAGATTCAAGGTTTTTGTTGGAACTATTAATTATATCTTGAAATATTTTGCGATCTTTTAGTAACGCTCACGTGTTATTGGAGACTGATGCAAATATGAAAGACTGGTTTATTAATTATAAAAAACAAATCCATTTGAATTAGCGTAAATCTGTTTTAGAATCTGTAAATCGAATCAGACATATTCCGGTAACCCGAAAATAATTACATACGTTTAATTTTTTTTCTTTTCTTTTTTTTTTTTTTGTACAAGAATTATATGGTTGCGATTTTAAACGTTATGAAATTTTTCAATGTAATAACATTTCAGGTTTAAGATATGTGACACCAGGCATCGGTAACTGCGTAGATAAATAAATTGGTGACGATCGATGCCGCATTTAGCTCTAATGACTAATTAAGACTTATGAGTAAATGAAATACGTCGTAGGGTTGACTATAGGCATTTTTCGAGTTTGTTTAAATACATTTACATAACTATATTAACAAGCTTAGATTCATTGATTCGATAAGAGAACTACTGCCGTCAAAGAACTTGTTCCGGATGTCTTCGAAGCAAAAAATTTGAAATTCGTTCATAGTCACTTCGCAAGGGGCAAAAAAAGAAAAAAAAAAAAAGAGAATGATGTATCGATTATAACTGGAAAGATTATAATTGAAAAAAAAAAAGAAGTATACACGTTTGTCAATTAAAAATCAAATCTGAACTCACCCAGTCTCTTTTGCTGAATAGTAACGTCCTTTTTAATATTATCCAGAATTGTACCAATTCCGATGTCGGATATCTGTCCGGAGTTACAGCAAGCGTTTCGTCCAGTAATGCGGTAGTAACGTTACCCTTTTTCTCCATTCCAATTGGTATGGAGACTTCACCTTTGGAAAAAAATAAATAAAAAAATAGTATAAATACAAATAAGATAAATTTAATTAGAGAACTGATTCCTCCGAGGATTAATACCGTTGTTAATATTACGATGTTCTTACTTTGTTTGGGAATATCGTTCGTCGCATAGCCAGGAATCACGAATCCAATAGAACCGTTAATTTTGGGTTCCTGATACTTGTCCATTGAATGATTAGCGTCATTTTTATCGTTAAGATCAACGGGTCTGTTCTCATTAGATACAACAGCGTTGTTAAGGGTTTCCGGTTTTCCTCCAGGAAATTGATATCCGGTTCTAATGTCGCGTTTACCATTGTCTATCGCGTTTACAAGATTGCGGATATTCTCTCCATATTCTCCGCAGGATACTTCGATTACTGTTTAGTGGAAGAGAAAAAAAAATGAAAATTTTTAATGAAATATTCTGAAACTACGGATAGCACATACCTAAAAGTTAAATAAAAAAATTAAATCAACTTACTAAACGATGCTGGATTATGATAACTTGGACAATTTAAACCAAGAGTACCAAGGAATGGTACTAGCTGCGATGATGTTCCTTGATAGACGCACTGGCCTTCGGCAAGCGTGTAAAGAGCATCAAACATTTCAAATAAACGTGCACTGGGTTGATGAATTGTACATACAATTGTTCGTCCGCCACGGGCGAGTGTCTTCAGTAATGAGATGCATTGAAAGCAGGAGGAAGAGTCTAATCCACTAATTAAAATCAAAATTCAGGAGACATTAGGGTCGAGGATATCCAGGTTTTGTAATATCAGGTACTCTTAGATTTACGAGAATATTCAAATTTTTTCGAATCTAGGTCGGAGTTTTTTATTTATATTTTTTTTGTTTTCTCGTTTTTTCCACGTAATTTTGAACGTTTCAATGACGCAGTAAATGATAAGAGGAAAATAAATGATTATAGAAAACAAAGAGAATATGAAATTTTCACAAATCGGAGTTGCAGCTATGCAATAAGCTATAATTGAAAGTTAATACAAACTTCGACTAGGAGTCTATATAAGCTAGAATTACGAAGAATAATTATTTTAACACCTGCCAGCGAGGTTCCATAGGTTATTTAACGCGCGGGTTTAAAGTTCTAGAGACATATTGGCTATTCATTAAAAATATCAGTAAACCCATTTCCACTTCGCGAAATAAGTTTAAGATATTTAAATGCCTGATCACTTTAAATTTATCAGAAGAATACTTATGCCCAATTTTAATTAATATTCGTTTCTATTTCAACGTATATTACAGTCGTAATATTAAAATTTTCTTTTTTCAAATCTACTATATAAGCTGTAGTGACTTTGATGCGAATACGAAGTGACAGCGAAGTATTTACTTCGGGCTTTCAATAACTTCATTAAAAAAGAAAAAAATTGACAAAAAAAACTAATAAAAACATTGGTAATTGAGGAGGAATAATATTGGAAAGGCAAGATGTCCTTGGATAATTTTTCTGGTCAAGAATTTAGCTTCCAACCCCAACTCGGAGTAAGATTAAGAAAAAAAGAGAGAAAAGACGAGAAAAAAAAAACGATTTTTCTGGCAACCTTGGTAACCAGAAGGTAGAAACCAGTCTGACTTGTAGTACATATATATATATATAAATACATATGTGTAACACTCATGGCCTAAAAGGACGTTTGGCTGCAACGCATATTAACTGACGGGCGAAAGACGAGACCTAATTTTATAAATTGTTACGATGAATAAAAATATCATCCAATGATGTGAAAGAAATAGAATTTTCGTTTAGTTATCAGTTTCTTTATATCAAATCTGAGAACAATTTAAAAATTCATTTCATTTTTGGAAAGAATAATTATCACTCGTCGCAGATGAAACTCATACGAGTATAGATTTATAAAATTTGATCTGATATGCAGGATGCTTCACAGTCAGGCAGTCCCAATGATTATACGTAATAAAATGCATCACGCGGCTGTATGCATCACGTATGTAAAGTAATCTCGTGAGTAAATTGATACCGGGATCATTGCAGATTAGAAAAACTTAGTATTCATAATTAGACCTTTCGCAATTACTCACTAATATAATCAAAATGATTTCAATTGAACGATGAATGGAAATGAACTAAGAATACGAAATACGTAATCGTTGGTTAATTAAATAACAATAATTACGTCAACGATTCCAAGATTTCATTGATTCCAGATACAAGAAGTGTGACACCGTGAATTTAAAGTTTAGAGAAATAGGAATGAAGTAGAATTTCGAGATAAATAAAAAGCGAAAGATTTAATAGGAAAATAGGTAAAGCGCATAGTTTTTTTTTTTAAATTTATTCATTTCTACCTTGTAGGCTCGTCGAAAAACATTATAGGCGGGTTGTTGACCAGCTCAAGTGCAATTGAGAGTCTTTTCTTCTGACCACCACTCAAGTTCGAGGTCATGGTACAACGGTGTTCGGCCAGTCCGAGTGTTTCCAAAATTTCTTTCATCTAAAAAGTGTGAAATGATATTTATCAATCTTTAATAAATGAATATAATGCAATAAATTTCATGACTGAGAACTTGATTTACCGAGAAAAAAAAAACAAAAAAAAAAATAAACAGCTTGTTCAAAATAAATTATACAATTTCCCGAACGCGAAACGGTCACGAAGTCAAGATAATCGAGAAAAACAATTTCTGTACGCTGTATGAATTCGCGTATTGTCTCGCCGCGCACGGTCGACGCATACGTAATTAACTATTCATGTAGACTCAGAGACAGTAAAGCCGGAAAACTCGAATTTCACATAAAGTAAGTTGATATACTTGACGACAGATACGCAGTATATTTGAGAATGAAACGAGTAACGGTCATTTCTGTCGTTCAAATATGACAAATGGAGATATCGTTTCAATTGTATTGTTGTCTTCGCGTATGTAAAGCCGCATGCAAATATGAATAAAAAGAAATAAAAAAAAACGGTCAGCAAAAAACCTGCAAGTTTCCCGTTTTATTCAGTAGAATAGTTAACGAGGTTCATAAATCTTATTTTTATTGATTTATCGGCTATTATAACGCACGGTGCTAGTTTCTCTTTCGTTTGAAAAGATCAGATCCAAAGCTCGTGCACGCATATGAACAGAATATTATAAAGCTGTATAATACATCGATAAATTGAATGGATATAAAGATGACGAAATGTTTTAATGAAAAAGTGAAATAACGTATAAATGATTTTTTCTTAATGACTTACCACTTCTAATTTTTCGGCTTCAGTCACGTGGCTACCAAGTTTTAGATTCGATGCGACTCTCATTGCTTCGTGAACCGTAAGATTTCCGTGCAATTGATTATCCTGCATAATGTAACAGGACAATTTTCTGAAGGCACTGAGATTCCGCTCATGTCCGTTCATCGTGATGCTACCATCCGCTCCGGTCGTTCTGAAATAAATTTAAAGATTTGTTTTTTTCTTATATTTTATAATTTCGCTTTCATCTCTCATATTCTCTCCTCTTCTCGTTACATTGGCGATTACAGATTAGACACGAATGAAAAAAAAAACACATCGCAAATAGAAGAAAAAAAAAAATTAGCTACTTCAACAAAATGACAAAAAATTGCAATCACTGTTGCGAAATTACAACATCATCTCAAGCACTATAATAAACAACCATGAAAGATGACAGGAGTTACTACGATTCGCGACAAAAAAGAAAGAAAAAAAACTTGCCAGACTAAAATGATGAATTGCAGCAGAGGTGTTAGGTGAAGTATCATCGCGTAGTAGCTTTAGATGAAGATTAATGAACAGTTATCCGCAATTATATAACACGTAACCAGGTAGCAAAAATTTTGAATTGAACTTTTTGAATTGACAGATCTGTTTCAAATAATTCATGAACCTTGATTTAATTCTGGTTATGAAAGTATTGATACACTATAAGTAGCAGGTTGAAAATTGATGACCAACAGTTCGATCATTATTATCATTAATTATAAATTTTGTACATCATTTTGAGTTCAGAATGAATATTTTCGTTTTAATAAATGTTCAAATGCGTATCAGATTTTGTTCGTTTTAAACTATTTATGAGCCGCAATATCGATGCTGGATAAAATCATCGTTCTAAATTAGACGAGTTGATAATGATTATAGAAGACAATCAATTAGTAGGGGTTCTCACATCTGGGATAATCACTATATTAGTCATGATATATACGAAAGTGCAAGTATAGTCATTAATACGACGCAATATCTGGACACGAACAATTTATTACGAAGCAGAATGAGACCTCGTGATATATTTTGTTTTCACTTTGTTTGTTCCCGATTGATATCTGCTATCTGTATTTCTCAACCTAAAGTCGATGCCCTGCGTATATTGGTAACAACTCAACTTTCTGGGTTCTATATCGTTGTTGTTTTATTTTCTCTCGAAATGAAATTCGAAACTTTTATACATCGTGTATGATTTCACGTATGTAATTTTTTTATTCTTCTTCTTTTTGTCTTTACCGTTTAAACTGCGGCTAGAAATGGTCAAGAAAATAAAAAAAAATAAAAAATCGTTGCTCCCATTGCCTGGCAAATTTCACTGGGAACGATGACGACTGGGTGAGAAAGAAAAAAAAAAAAGAAAAAATAAAATCGCCTTGACTCCGATCTGACCCTACGATACGTGTACGTTAATGTGTTAATTCAAACCCGCTTGTTAGAATATTTACTAGCCTGTCCGTCAGTTGTGTTCCATTATGACTCACAAAATAATGACGATGCGATAGTACTCTCTAAATAAAATAAGAAAAAATCCACAAAAAACAAAAAAAGAAAAAAAAACGAAAAGGAACTCGAAGAATATGCGATCAGTATTGAAAAATATTTATAATCTGCGTAAATTAGCTCCTAACATAATCAATTCGAGACAAAAATAATTCCACAAAAGATACGTAATTGATATGTAAAATGCGGTAATTGAAAATTGCACCTTTCTACTCCCAGCCCGAAAATTTAACATCACCCTTACATTTGTCAACTGTACCTGTTGCGCTTTGGAAAAGCTTCACGCTTCAGCATCGCTCATTTCTTTTTGGAAATGACGTTCTTTTATATCTCAGATTTGAGAGACTAACTGCAGGTAGACAGATCAGATATCTTGGATGATGCAAATAAAGAGACGAAGGAATGAGGATTTCGTATACGAAACTTTATCCACGATATTATCGTATTAAACGAGGGTTGATTATTTTATGGCTATTATATTTCTTGCTATAAATTTTATATTTAATGAGTTGAAATGTAACCGGTTGGTATGCCAGGTTTTTTTTCCCCCTGTTTTTTTTATTTTATTTTTATTTTAATTTTTTTGAAATGGCGTGTATTTGCTTATTTCGCGATATGGAATAACTATGTGTTTCTTGACGTCAGAACAGACATAATTGACACAAACATCGCTATAACAGTGATTTCTGATATTCTTGATAAACCAGCTCTTGTATAACGTCGAGAATGTTAGGGAAAAAAATAATAAAAATAAAAAAATTGTCAGAGTAAACAACAATAACCGCAAGGATCTGAAGGTTGATAGTCAAATCAAGATTTCATAAAAATCATCGCGACACATATATATATATACGCGAAAATTTCGACGACTGTGAAATCAACGTGAAGAAAGTGAACGTCGTTGAACGCTTATGGCTAATTTCGATTAAACTTTCTTCAATTTGATTAACTTTCAAGACATTCAGGATCACGATCATACAAACTAATCTCAACGATCTATCACCGCGAAAGTAATATAATTTTAGCGAAAATATCGCTTAAAAACGATCTAAATTTCCAAATCCTATACAAAAAAAAAAATACGGTATCGATTATATTTTTCAGTTCTTTGTAAATATGTTTAAAATCTGCGATGATTTTAGCTAATAATTATTCTTGCATTGAAGTTTCTTCTTCTTCTTCTTCTTCTTCTTCTTCTGATTTTATCGTAATAATATAATCACCGCTTGATTGGCGTCCCGTAAGTCTCATTAAAAATTTATTAGTAAATAAACAATTCCAGAGAGCTGGAGGCGCACATCAAGTAGGAGGTATATGTAATAAATATAACTATTATCGTAAAATTTGAAGTCTGATTTGTGAATGAAATAAATAACAGTTTAGCGAGTAAATAAATCGTTTAAATTTATTTCCTAAGTAATTTTAGTCTGAACACGATTCATGTAGAACCTTGAGCCGACGAGAGAGATAGCTGCAAAAATTAACCTGTTAAAAACGTGACCAGTCGAACGCGTGCCTTATTGACAAATAAATATTAAAAGATAAATGCGTAATCCGAACTTTCTACTCGTTGCCAATGTCATTTTCCAGACTTGATTAATTGATTTTTATTATTTTTTTTTCTCGAGGTATCGCAAAACTCTTTATAATTTTTGGTTGTTCTTTTTTTTTCCTATACTCGTCCGAAAGGCGGAAATTTGCAGAAAATTTATGCAGACTTGAGAGGATTTAATACGCGAGAGAAGATTAACCAAGGTTCCTGAAAGTGCGATTCAGGTTTTACCGTATCGTAATTAAAATGAAAATTATTGACCACTATGAAAAAATACTAAAAATTTGTTGCCAAAATTTCTCGAATACATTAACAGGAGGTATAGTACATTCTATCGTTAGTTTGTTGTATAAAAATCATCGCTTTTTGAGAACAATCAATCTTCATCGTTATTTCCTGATTTTATCGTTTGGAAAAAAAAGAAAAAAAATTGTCTGTTATTCGGATTAATTAAGTGGATATAAATTCATTTATCGAATGTTATTTTGACCCCTTTTTCTACTAAGTTTACAAACATATGGTAATTGATATGAAATGGTTAATTATTTGAATACTTATCTGAAAATGAAAGAAATAAAGAAAGAAAATTGATTTTCGCGGAGAAATTTTTCTTCAACTTCAGTCTAAACGAGGATCTAAATTTATCACGATCTTTTTATAGTATCGATTAATTTAACGAATTCGACAGATATCTTCCGCATATATGAGTGTGGCAAAACAAAAGAAGGTCCTTGAATGTTCACTGAACCTTATATCCTCCTAAAAATAAATGATATGTATATGTATATAACTAACCAGAAACAAGAAATCGAGGATATACACCTACTATAGAAGAGTGAAAGTTTGACAGTCATTAATTGATATAATAAACCTTCACATATCGTTATGTGAAAGCAGTTTTCTTTCTTTACATATATACCTACTGATGTCGTAGCAAAATATCTTATCAAGTCCAACAAGTTTTATAATAAGTGATATAAAACCAAGTAACCAGTTTTATTTCAAAGCAGTAATGTGCTAGATACGTCTATTCCGTCAATCAAGCTGAAAGAATTGCACTTGGGATTGAAAGTGTTAGTAAAAAAATTGCTTGACAATCAATTTTAGAGTTTTACTACTACAATTATTTCTCTTTTTATTTTCTTTTCTTCATCTTCTTTCTTTTATTTTTTTTGTAAATAACTCATTGACCATTATATGATTTGTGTTCTATGTATAAACTGCAGTCATAGATGACTAATAATGTCCTGATGCTGCGGGACATATGGCAATACTAGTTTTTCTTTTCAATTTTTTCTTTTCTTTTTTGCAATAAAATAATGTGCGTCGAAGAGCGTGCAAAATACCAGACGACATTTTCATGTCTGACTTTAATGTCCTCGATGTTAATATCTCGCAATTGATAACTATATAATTACAAGTAAATATCCTACAATGGTTTATTTCTTAAACGCACAATTAAACTCCCTCCTCTTTTTCTAGTATAAGCTATAAATGATATATGATTAAAATCTGCGACATTACGCTGTGGTATATTACCAAGAACATGAGAAATTATTATACTGACTATATATAAGTCATATAACGTACAAATGATGATTCTTTACACGTTAATTAAGAGGGGGAATTAATGATTCTCTACATCGATTACATGATCGATGTAAAGAATGTAGAAATCAAATCAATAAGATCACGATAATGGATAGTGACTAGTGAATGAGAAAGAAACAAATTCAAGGCACTTTATAACGACCTATTAATTATCTAGATATCGGTAGGTACGTAATTATAATAAATAATTGTCGTGATCGTAGCAGTTGATAATCAGAATTTTTTCTTTTTATTCACGTATATACTCTCTAAAATTTTTGGAGTGAAAATTCACTCCAATAGAGTGAAAACCCACTCCAAGCGTTACTGAAAACAGCGCAAATCCAAGTAGAGCGAAATTTCACTCTTATTGAAGAGTGAATAATCGCTCAGTCTTAAAGAGTGAAAAAAATCACTCTTTTGGAGTGAAATTTTCACTCTTTCAGAGTGACACTTTCATTCTTTTAGAGTGACATTTTGACTATTTTGGAGCATAATTTTATGAATAGTGAGGTGATGCTTCACTCGTTAGGAGTGGGAATTTCGCCCTACGTAGAGTGAAATACTACGTCTATATTGGAGTGGACCGTCAAAAAAAAAATAAGTTCATTAATTAGTATCTTTCGTTGGTGGGTTGAAGGTTTTCATTAGAATTATAAAAATATCTAGAGTGCAAGTAATATTTTTCAGACGAACCGGTGAACCGAGTTTATCCAAGCTCTCGTAAATCTCAAGTTACATAACCTCACTTTGAGAACACAATTACGAGCTTGAATAACTGTTATAATACGGCATGGCACGTGATAAATAATTAGACACAGCAAATGAAGGCATGATTAATCATTTTAGTCATGATAACTACTCACCTACTGTGGCCGAAATAGTATAAAAACGTATTCACGAATATGTTGACGCCACGCTGGTCGAGTGTTTGACGCGGCGGGAAAAGCCTCGATAAGGGCTGCGCGTACAATTTGCCGCCGATGCGCGGCGCTAATTCGCGATTTCGCTCTTGCCCAGAGTGACAGTTGGAGCGAAAAATTAATCACTCCATACATTAGAGTCGAAAAATTCACTCTTTGCGAAAAAGTGTGTATTTTCACTCTATAGGAGTGGATAATCACTCCAAGTAGAGTTAATCACTTGGTCACTCCATGCTTGGAGTGAATTAATCACTCCAAAAATTTTAGAGAGTAGATATTTAATTGCGCATTGTAACCATAAGTATTGGTTGAAATTATCTATTGCTGCACTTTTATTGCTACCTTCTCTAGAAAGAATTTGAATTTGCAAATCTATAGCCTAATTTACTGGTTATAATAATTCAAAAGTTATATCGCAATAGGACGCGAGGTAATTTGTATAGACGTTTCACTAGTGAACTAGATTCAAGTTTAGAAAGAAAGTAATAAAACTTAGTACAAATTGCACCGCGATATAAGTATTGTAGTAATTAAAATATCAAAAGTTTGCGTAACTTGGAAGGTTCATGGAAGGGGGTTTCAAATTTATAAATATTTAGGTCAATGCGAAATTTTAAATAAATTTTTTTCTATATATCATAATGAGGAATTTAGGTTCGGGTCGTGTTCTCATTTTTGAACAAAAATTAATATCCAATAAATACACCCACGATCAATCGTCAAGTAAAATAGGCTACTCGGTCCTCTTATACGTATATGTTTTCAAATATACTATAGCGGAAACTTACCGCGCCTCTGGCAAAACCATAAAATATATTTACCTGACTTGGAAAAATTTCCATTGTTTATATTATCTAGGTTCTAAGTAATTACAAAACTGCGGAAAATATGTATTGGAAAATTTGGTAAAATTATATAAAAGTGTTAATACGTTTTAATAAAGATACGCGATTTTACAATATTTCACTCATAAATCGATGCGATGTGATATAGTTGACCTTAAATTCTAATAAGCATCAGACTGGTACAAGATATCATCAATAGATTATGTAACGTATAATATAGATATATAGTTACAGTTTTATGCAGATTATACCAACGAACAACAATCATTTCACGTTTGACTGGCTCGAGCGTTTTAAACTAATCATCGGAAAGCCTTGTTTCCTTATTTCTATAGTTACGTGTTACAGCATCCCAATTTTTATGAATCCAGAGATTACAAGGGATGTTTTGTCTTTTTTTTTTCATAGAAATACGTGAAATCTATTTTTTATTATAACGAGTAAAGACTGAAATGATTTTAGTGTTGCGTTACTCGATTTTTTTTTTTTTTTTTTTTATGGCGAAGACCAACGTCAATCATGGAATGTGATTTCCTGTTATCTATTTGCACAATGAACTATTTGACCTTGCAATCTTTACACCTGAAAATCGATTAGATTAGATTAGATTAGATTAGATTCGACGATATTCTCATTCAGATAATCTTTACGCAAACGTTCATTTAATCGGATTAATTACAAATAGATGTACAAAAAATTACTGTCTTCAGGTGTATACATCATGTATTATTCAGTCTGGCAATAGATTATTTCTTAATTCGTAGAAATTATTCTAAAACGTTTTTTTTATACTTGATCTGCGATTCGCAAAGGAGGAATATAAGGAGGAATAACGTATCGTAGGAATTTAGTTTATTTTTCTATATTCAATTTGGGCAGAGAAATTTGGCACACAATATCCGGTTTGCAAAAATAAAAAAAAAAACCTCAATTATTCCGCAGCTGTTTCAAAGTATATCATTTTTGAGATGAGAAAGTATATTAGGTAGGTACTCACTTGTAACCAGTCAGGATGTTTAGTAGTGTAGATTTTCCTGCACCGGAAGGACCCATGATCGCGGTTAATTCTCCGGACCTTAGTCGTCCGCTGACTGATTTTAGTATAACTTTTGGATCTGAAAAAAGAATAATTTAAACATTTGGTTAATTTCAGTGAAAAAAAATAAACGAAGCTCTGTATTTGATATATTTTGAGAACTATTACGGATACGGTATTATCATTTTTAAATAATTGAACTAAATTTTTTTTTTCGCGTAACGATGTAGATTGATTAATCCCACTTCTATTGTATTTGATGATTTAATTGCGAGGTAGTACATAATTTGTTGTGCACGATGATATCGATATTGTAGCGATATCTGATACTGACGATTTCAGACACGACTCGATTTTTATCAAGATATAATTGAATGAATTGAAATTGACGTGTATAATATAATAATCGTCACTTCTTATCAACCCCTTGATGAATGCTAACTATATACAGTAGAGTGGTCCTTTGAAAAAAAAAATTCATTCTCCATAGTTGAAAAAAAAATTAAGAGCTAAAATTTGAGGGGAATTTTTTGTTTTTTTTCTGTATTGAGAGGTGGACCTTTAAAATTTTGAAAATCACCCCTTAAAGGACCAGTCTAATATATATAGGTACGCAATTGAATGATGTAATAAGTAAATACATGAATGCTGATCTTTGAGCGAAACTATGCATCATGTCATGTGTGTGTGGTATCAATAGCAAACGTCGAAGGTTCTTCGCTCGGGTTTGATTATCAAAGATCAAAGATCACTGCAAGATGGCAAATTCTCAATATGATAGTCACGACGATCAACACGTATCAACACCGACACTAACAAAGAATTGATAAAAAAAAAAAAGAAAAAAGATGAGTCTTCGCAATACGTGAGCGTGCCGTGAAGCAGCTGTGAAGCAAAGTCCACGGGCATTGCGATAATAATTACACTTTTGTAACATCGAAGTATACTTATATTATATACATAGATGTATATATGTATCCTACGCGTGTTCAGATCAGTGGTAGAAAATCGCGATTATAAATCATATAGTAAATGAAATTAGGGATAATATATTTAGTCTCGTATTTGTGAATTTTGAATTCATTCAGATTTTGAATTTGTTTAAAGTTATAGTAAATTTCATTCTGCATGGACAGACACATAATAAATATATGTTTTGTACATATTTGTGGGAGAAATTTACTTTATTTTTCAAAATACTTCTTGAACTCGAAAATTATTTTTCTTTATAGGTATATATGTGTATATATATATAAATATATCCATAAAGGAAGCATCCAGTCATGTATGCATAACGACGATAAGCTCGATTCCATTGTTATAACAAACATCCGTTCTCATCTAGTAAAGTCATTGTATTCATTGTTCACTGCTGGAATAAATTACTTTTCAAATCGAGTAGAACTACTAGATTTAATTTGCGGTTAACGAAGGAACAGAAAATAATACAGCAATACAGCAAAGAGAAAAAATAAAAATAAAGATTCGTAAAGAATTGCCAGAATGTTGGCAAATTTTCGCGTTCTTACATAAGTCATAATAATATGTACCTAGATACCTTATATGCAATTCGTAACTCTTTACTATAACAATACAGTCAGTAAGAACTATTCATTCTTTGAACATTACGAAACGCGGTATACAGTTGACTGACCCACAAAATTATGCGTAAAAATGAAAGACAACAAAAAAAAAAAAAAAGACAAGAATTTGAAAATGATACGTTGCTGCAGCTGTGTTGAACTTTTTCTTTTTTTTTTTGTGTCAAATATAATTAACGTCATTCATCTCTGTGATATGTTTGTTTCTAATTTTTTTCTTCGAAGTAATGTTATACTTGACAATTTCAACCGTTGATCTGAATACTTTTTTTTTTTTTTGTCAACGCAATAATGCAATTAATGTGTTTGGATTATCGTATCTTTCTAATACGTATAAATATATATATACATATCTTTGTTTAGCGTATATATTTTTATTTTCGCTATACACGTCTGTAAATAATGTTAATAAACGATCGTTATTTTTCTTTTTCCACTTAATTTTTTGTTCTCCTTTACGTATAATTAAAAATAACTATGAGACTTGATGTAAAATATTATATTTTATCGAAGAAAAAAAAAAATTAAGCATATGTACGTGGGTTTTTCTCGATTTGAATTATCAAAAATTTATTTTTACACAGACTTTCTGGTTAAACTTTTGATATAAAAAAAAAAACGAAAAAATAAAACCTCCGACAACGTCGTGACGATAAATATTCTATACCCTCTCCTTATATGTACTTTAGTTGAAATGACCTTTTGAAATTATTTTAATACCCGATCGTTTATAGAATCTGTTTTTTGTCTATCGTTTTTTATTTTATTATATTATTTTTTCTTCAACTCGAAATCTGATGGAAGCTGTTCAAAGATTTGCATCTGTATTCTGTATATACCTATATACTGATGAATTGCAAATAAAAATAAAAATTTTAAAATATTAATAATTGTGTCTGAAAAAAATATAACTATTGCGTTATTAATAATATACAGAGATCGGAGAGTGTTAGATAGTTAACAGCTGTCAATAATCGTCTACACTGGTAAATTTTGACTTAATAAAATCTGATACGTGAGCGAACGTTTTAAGGCTGTAAGAAAACCATTAGTTAAAACGCGTTAAGTGATGATTAAATATTCACGATCAATTACGCCAGATTATTTCTAAGAGCTGTGATGATTGCTATAATATACTATATTTCGCGATGAAATTCAGAATGGCGATTGAAAAAAAAAAATTAAATTAAATCATACCTGTCTGTTAATAATAACAACCTGACCCAGCGAGCGTGGGAAAAAAAAAAATGGAAAAAAAATTGTCTAGACGATTATTTTGGCAATTTTTAATTCCTTATAGTAAGGTATATTCAACTAAACAATTATTTTATAGATTCATACGCTGACCCCGAAAAACGTATCTACTGTGAAAAAAATGAAGAAATAAACTGCAGTCTTTATTAATCCAACTGATTCGTCGCAAAGACTGAATTATCGTATGGATGAGAAACAAATTTGTTTTCAATTCACTATAAAATAATATACTGTCGTAAATTTGTTCAGCAATGGGTAAGAAGAATTTAAAAATTATAAGATTGTCAGAAACAATAGGTACAATTATCTTCATATCTCATATGCATTACAATCTCGTGTGTATTGGGTAAAAAAAATTCAATACAGTTGATAGTTTCATCGTGCGCAAAAAAAAAAAAAATTGCTCCAAAAAAATAAAATGGATGGTAATATCTATATATCCAATTTTTTTGTTTGGGATTTTAATGTGACCATAAACCTCCATTGCTTCCTTTTCTCTCCTTATGAATACAATAATTTAATTCAACAATCAAGTTGCAGACATGCTTGAAGAAAAGTTGAGAGAAAACAAAAAATGAAAAAGTACACCTGATTTACTTTTTATTTGCACGTGCATGTGCAGTAATCTTTGAGATATGTTTGTTAACAATATTAGCTACATATTATGTATAACTCTCGTTGATCATAGGTGAGATTATAATTGAGTGTGTTATGAATATATTCTTAGCTAAGATTTTGTTATGATAATTATTCAGTAATTATTATAGTTACGAGATGAATGGATAATAAGCTTAGGACTTTGGTGCACGATGGTTAATTTATAGACATATGCGCTATAATAATTTAATATCTTCTATATCTAATCCATAGATAAATATATGATTTGTATTCTTTCAAAGTATTATTCACAACAGCGAGTATAATCGCTAATTACACCATGTACGCGCCGCCCAACGGAGAATTTATTTAGCAATCATTTTGCAAACCGTTATTAATATGAGATCTTTGATACGAATGAAGAAAGTGGCCAGCTTTAGTCGGTGAGGAATAGAAAAAACAAAAAAAAAGAAGAAGAATTTTGAACAGATGTTTAAATTGCGAATAATAATATACGTGTAATTATAAAAAAATTGAAATGATTAAAAAAATAAAAAAGAGAACAAAAAATTGAATCCGATCAAAGTTTTTCATTTCTTACTCGCTGCTCAAGGCGAGATAATTATAACTAAAGAGATTTAATTCGATAGTGCCAATATCGTTTTTTATCAGATTATCCGCTGCGCGAAACTCTGGTCGAATATAAAAGTTGTTTCAATGATTGTAAATGACTAAAATTAAATATATATAAATTGGAAAGAAAAAAAAAAATAGCCATGACATCAACATCGCAAAGTGCACAACGGGCCCATTATGCACACTCAAATAAAGCTCAAGTACGAACTTAAATCCGATTCTCTGAAATATCTTATATCTAATGATCATCGACGATTCCTCGAAATATATCATTGACAAATTTTTGTTAATTTAAACACATTTCGCGTGTCCCATTCTCGGTCCACACAAAAAAATGTGTGTCAATTTGCCACAAGATTCACATATATGACAAATGTGAACTTAAACTATTATTTCAATATTTCAACACAAAAGCAAGATTCAAGGTACTGCAGTATCTATTCAACCCAAAGTTTATAGAATTTCAACACTTTTCTGCTACATCAAGTCGAGCTGGAATGTGTTTTTTCATTTATTTATTTTTTTACATTTTCAATCGATTTGACATATAACTGAGTTTCTTATAAAAGATAGATTGAAGTTTATGTTGATGAATTGGATTTAAAACTTGACATACATGATGTGTTAAATATTGTGCAAATGTTTGTTAACTTCGGAGTTGAATAAAAAAAATTACAAAAATAAAAAATCATCCAACACACGTTAAATTGATGTGGTTAAATTAACATTAGAATGTGTAGTTTAATATTTGACACATAAATTTCGACTATTGATTTTTTTTAATCATTTTTCATTTTTTTCTAACGCTGTAACAGAAATTTTATACAAGATTTTGTTTCACATTTGAAATACGATGACGACTGCGAAAGTTTAGGGAAAATCAGTGTTCGACCGAGATTCTTGGGAATGTTTTTAAAAAATGATATCGGAATATATGAGAGTCATATTTTTCTTCTCTCGTACGAAAATATCGCGAATATCTTTTCACGTTGGTTGAATTCACCTGAATGATTAATGATCAATATATGCCAGTATAAGCCGCGATATTCGTAAAGAAAGAAAACAAGTAGAGAAAAAAGGAAAAATATGATTAGGAACGAGGAAGAAGGAAGAGATAATTAGCGACAGTGTATCAGACTAAAAATCCTGAATGGGATTTTTTTTGAATACTTAACTAGTAAAATAATTCCATTCAGATTAAGTTTCTCAGAATTTAATTTAAAAGAAGGAAAAATTTCTAATCGTGTTATTAGGCTTGTTATTTACCAAGCTAACGACATCAAAATCAATACACATAAATTTTTATATATAAATCGGATATGTAGATAAACTATATAGACGTATGTATTAAAAACGGACTCTAAGATGTTGAATATTGACGAATTTACTAAAACCTCGCAATCAGCGAGATGATTGATAAAAATCTAAGAATCAGGAGTTTGCCGATCGCTTATTACACAGGATATGAAAACTGACCAAGAATGAGAAAAATAAAGCTACAAAGATTTTTAAAAAACTTGTTCTCTTGTAGGGAAATCCAAGGTAAAATTATTGAAAAGAAAAAAAAAGAAGTTTTTCTCTGTCCTTGGGGACAGTCTATATCACCGAGACCCACGTCATCGCGGGATAATCAAGATCATCTACTGTTGGAAATAAGGATAAAAAGAGAAAAAAAACAAAACAAGAAAAGACTCGAAAATATAAGGTGTATACAGATATAATGGGAAATTTTTATTTTTTTATTCACTAATATATATTTGACCCTCGAAATGACGTCTGCATGACTGAAGAAATCTTCATGCCATTGTTCATCTGCCTCAGTTTCTCTTGAATATAATTCACGTTATTCATATGGCCGTGAAAATCACGCGACCACCTTAAAACTCCGACTCAGTTAATTCAGTAGAATTAACAAATTTTTCGCAAAAATAATTAATTATAGAATATTTTTTAAATTTCATTACATCAGATATTTGAAAAAAAAATTTACACGTAAGTATAGGTACTCCGATCGGCCTTGTCGTTATGGAGAATTGATACTTTATCATTAATATCACTTGTTCGATCTAAGGTGATAAAAATCTATGTGGAGTAGGTACTCGTGTACCGAGATCATTTAATTTGTCATTGAACGTTGAATCGATGTGAAAAGTTCTTCTGAAAGAATCGGACCTCACGAATTTTCATAATTTTTATTTTCCAACCATTTGGTGGATTTTCATCTGCAACGAATCCCTTCGAAATTAAATGTAAACGCAAAGGGGACACTGTCATGTTCGTTGATCAGTAAATGGCAATATTTCTTGAGTTAGTATATATTCCAAGATATAGATAAGAAGCAAAGAGACAAAGCATCGCGTTATTTGCGTCAAACTTTTATATCTTGTCAAATAATTGATAGCTTGTGAGTAAATTTACTAACACAAAGTTAGATTATACGACAATACAGAGATAAGTTGCATTACATACGAGCAGTCACAGCTGGCAGCTTATATACCGTAACATTTTACACAGTACAAAACAGCGTTCGTTGTGTCCCTGACTGCACCGTCTTGAACTCCAATGCGAAAGAACAAAGAGATGGAAATTTATAAAAATGAAAAACGATCGTAAGTCAATGGAACTAACAACATGCGTGGGCGGGCGAATAAAGAAAAAGAGAAGATCTAGTTTTCTAAATCTATGAAAATAATTGAGAACTTTTGAAGATATAGAAGATGAGCAGAAAATTTTTCAAAAATCAGTCATTTTTCGAACTACTCATATCAGGAATAATCGAATTTCTCGCATGGAAATTTACCCGACGAGTAAATAGAAAAAATAAAAAATTTGATATGACATGAATACTTTTGATATGATTACGATAACCAGACGTTTGGGTATCAAAGTACGTATCTAATACTGGAAAATGTATTACAAACACTTCTGTAATTCATGATCTTGATTCTAGAAGATTAGATCGAAAGAAAAAAAGAAAGAAAAAGACGGAAAGACGATGTTAAAATTCTTTTTCAAATATTGAATGAGAATTGCGAACGGAGTTTGCGGTTTTGCGAACCGTAAAAAAGTTCGGTATTTCATAATACCTAGAAACATGAATTATACGTTAATCAATTTTCCTCCACTCACAATTATTGTCTACGTCTGTTGTGGAGCTCGTAATCTCCAAGCTCTGAAAACCATTACTTATCTATCTCCTTGCCTCTCTGTAGTAAGATTAGACTAGCCAAACGACGTGCATATATGTTAGCTTTCTAATCCTCACGAGCGACTCGCTTACCCTTAATGGAAAACCATGGAATTCAATAATCACTTAGGTCGTATAGGTAAAGCTAGAATTTTCTTTAGTCATCAGCAAGTAGTTTTCAATTAATTCGCGTATAGATTTTCATCTCTTCGTTCTAAATGACATTTTTTTTTTTTTTATTCACAAACTAATCGAAACTAGTGTCGTAAAAAAGAATAATAATAAACATGAAACTAATTTTAATTAATTCTCATAATCCTCGCCAAAGCTTAATGTACGCAGCTAAAGTTGTCGAGACTTTGAATGATAAAAAGAACTTTAGTCAACAAATGACGACACATTAATTTGCGTATCTTGTGATCAATTCTTTCACGATCTTATTCGCGGTTCTCGTCACGTTTAAATCGCGACAAAGAATATCAAATTATTTATATTAGAGTTTAAAATGACGATTGAGTCTCTCATACGAAGTCGAGGCATCAATCAAGACGCGTTTATATCAATTATTCAATTATTTTATAGGTAACGTTAAAATGAATGAATAAAATTTCGCCGTTTCACACATCATTCGTTATTTTTTTGTCATGCTTGTACGATGAGGAGCCCAACGGAAAGCACAGGTTTAATCTCAGACATGCATACCTATGTACGATAAAACCTAGACCAGAGTATGCGGTTACAATAGCCCACTTTCACTTCGTGGTCAATGTCATCCTGTCAAACTCGTTTCCAACGTTGCTACGTCATATTTGAATGTATAAATTCGAGAGTCTGTACAGAATAGAGAGCAGCAGCTTATATATATGTATTTTTTTATTTTTCTTTATTTCCTTTTCGGAGAAAGAGAAGCATCCCATTAAGTTCGGTATTTCATTTTCAGCGCAAATATCTGTTCTGCGCACACATCGCATTCGCAAAAAAAAAAAACCGCGAAATAACATATAGAATATCGCAGGCATACGCCGAGGTGTAGGTCCGTAACCAGAACCAAGAAATCTCCGGTTTTTCCACTCCGTGAATGTCACGATCGCTATAGCTGATTATCGCGTGTTTAATTTCGCGAATGTTCGTCCTAAATTCGATGATTAGGGTACCGTTGATGTACCGCTTATAAAACCTGATATTCGACCTCTTACCGGTCTTAAAAGTTCCGAAATAAATTTTATTACTGGGATAATAAATCTGGGAAAAAATTATTTTTCGGTATAATAATCAAAAAAAAACTTAGACGGAGATAAATAATCGCGGTTTTCGCATTCGGGACACGCGCGATTGCACCAGACCCTACACTACCTTTTTTCCATCTTCTTGCGCCACGGGATATCCGAAGAATTATTCATAGAGGGTCAAGTTCGTTCGTGAAATAGGCAATGCGTACAATTTTATTGCTGTGTACTAAAATAATGAACGTGTACTTATTTTCTATTCGAATGAGAAGAAAAAGAAAAAAAAATAATTTGATAGGTACTCACTACTTTTTCGTCCTTCGCGAACTGTGTAAGTAAGGTCAGTGAACGCCAGATCGACAGGTGGCCTCTTTGGAAGATGGGTTATAGTCTTTGGCTGTGCTGGTACGATCTGAAGACGTACCGACCCTTTTCTCGGCTGTAGTAATATGCCGTTAGAGTCATCGTCCCTGGAGCTGTTTCCTTCGATCTTCATTGTGATTTTTTAATTTTCTATTTTTCTTGTGGTTTTGAAGTTACGATTTAAAAAACTTTATCAAGTTTCAATGAACAGCGAAATGAAACTCTCGCAATTCTGTCTCAAGTTCCTTTGATTATTTCGTCACAGTTACAGCAATGGTCTCCTCGCTCTGCAGTTTCACCGCCTGAAAACGACAGATTTCTAATTAGAGAAAAAGGAGTTGAAATAAAAAAAATAAAATCTCCCTAGTTTTTTAATTCATCGATTAATCAAACTTCCGAATCATTTCTGTACAGCGAGTTTTTCTTCTTTATTAGTTCCGATCGTTGAAAATCGGCGATACTGAAAATGAAAAATCATGATTGAAGGATATTCTTACATTATGAATACGCCAGCTGAAGTAGAAAGTTGAAATTGTGATATTGGCGAATTTTCCAGTTAAAAATCCAACGGTTCAACACAAAACTCAACCACTCTTCGTCATCGCAAGTATAATACTGTGTAATTTACATACGAAATCAAAAAAAACAAACGAAAAAAATTATTAATTATTTTTTTCATAAATTAATCAGAATTACAACTTATCGCGGTCTATTATATTTCTTTAATATAGAATTGTATAAAAACCAACGAAAACTGTAATTATATATATATATATGGCAATTAAAGGCACTACGCGACTATCACTAAACTTTATACTGTTACGCGTATGATATAGACTCGAGTCTTTTATCGAGCCTCCTCACTCAAGCACGTCTCGAATAAGACTGACCGTCCAGTGGTGGACATTCGACTTGTTTCTTGTACTCGCGGTTGGAAATCGCCGGCGTAATGAAGTCGCCGTTAATTAGTTACGGCGAGATAGGAACACCTTCATTTTTTTTTTTTACTTTTTTTTTTTTCATATCTTACTATATAGATACCTACGCACAGCTGAGAAACCCGATTGATAATTACTTAGCGATTTATTTATAGACGTTATTACTCATACCGGAGTTTAATAGCCGGATGAGAAAACGACGTGTTTCTTTCGTCTAAATATTTTGGAAAATGAAAACAAAAATATTTATTTACTATATACTGTTCAGAGAAGTTGATCAAAAATGAAGTTTAAATAAGAAAACAACAAGTCGAGATCAAAGGTTCTCTAGTCGATCATTCACATATAAGTAACTTATCAAAAAATGTCTGATAATGAAATTATAACGTCTGAAAATGGTTTTTTTTTTATTTTTTCGTAACAAAAATGTCCCTGGTTTCTTACAATTTGATCATTTTCAAATATATCTAAAGTCCAAATGGTACAGAGATAAGTAAGAGAGAAAAAGAAAGAAAGAAAGAAAAAAATGGGGGCTAATTTTTTCACTTCTGATAACGCGACGAGGTCGGTATAATATAATCGATATATTATTCTGACTAATTGCTCGATATTGTGAAATTGGTAATACAATAAAAAAAAAAATGGCCCAAAGTCCGCTTACAACCTCCAAGTCGTCCGTGATAATATATTTATTTTTCATGATTAAATATATGTACAACGTCATATGGATGCCTTGAGATTATAATTTTTCTCTCTTTCATTAAAAAATCACGCATTATTTGGTCAAAAACAATTTTTCTATGGCCACTTTGACTGCATCGATAATTTTATTTGAAAAATCTTTGAAAATGCTGTCAAGGTGTACGACAACCGCTCCTATATATCGCATAGTTCTGTTGTAAGGCCATTGTTCACCTAAATTCTATGGCAAATTCAGCCTCCGTATAGGTACTAGGTACATACATACGTACAGCTATATGAGTCACTTGATTTCACATCGCTAATGGGTGGGTACATGTCAGTATTCAATTAACAAAAGTACTTGTATGTTTGGTTTACCTCTACTCCGATATTAGTACTCATTGCACATCTATGATCTTCTTTTTTCATTATCTTCATCGAGAAACTGACTTTTTCAATACGCTATACGTAAAGTTAGATTTTGCATAAAATTCTGTCCGATACACGTGGGAAAGATGATTATCGACTTGTGTGATTCCTTGTTTCGCTCAGGCAAAAAACTTCGCGCTAGTGCGAGAATCAACACTTTCATACTAGTATCGAAAAGTACTATTTCGAATCCTATGCACAGCGTGTTGAAAAGTACAGTACTACCTCTCTATAAGCGACTGTTAGGGCGGTTAGGGGAATAGGATTCCAAGAAATTCGTCACCGAAGCGTTTTCCCACTACTGGAAAATCGCACATATGAAATTCGCTTATATCGAGGTAGTACTGTACTATTTTCTATCTTCTATCAAATTTAATCCACCAGAAAATGGTTTCAGTTAAAATTATTTGAGATTTGATGAACTTTGAAATAAATAGATTACGTCCACCAAAGAAAAAGTGGCTATCGGAGGGCACAGGTCGCATATCGTTCATTGAAACTTTTTCAAATTTGGAAAAAATAGTGTAGCATGATGTAATTTCTTGACAAGCCAATAACGTATAGAGATAAAGTCAGTCTTTCATGGTCGTGAGCAATTAAAAAACTTCATTTTTCAAGGTAACAGGAAAAAAAAAAGGGAAAAAACAAATGGCATGAAATCCCAAACTTTTGTATCCAAAAATGAAATTCCTCAAACATCATTCGCCTATGAATTCTCAGAAGTTATCGATAAACGATGCGACCTCTACAGTACGAAAACCACTTTTTACACTCAGCAATAAAATCGACGTAACGCGATCGAGTTGATATTATAAAGTCACTCTGTGGTCAGTTTTAATTACAGATTTTTACCGTCTATGGTACGAAAAGTCCTAGGGGCAAAAAGCTTTACCTGCAAATTCAAGACAGTATGAAATATAAACTTTTTCGTAATAAAATTTCAATATTATTCAAGTAATACGCGTGACGCGGTTATACAAGGATAATGTATAATGTATAAATATCCGATCATTAATTCGCGGATTCGATCGGATAGTAAACGATCTTTAAATCGATGCATATACGTCCGACCTATGACGTAGATCGTATAGCTTGTTCTTAGCCGTCTGATCTTGCGATGTATAGGCGAGACTGACATTAATTAAACCGCGTTTCCGCTTCCCCGTGCTGATTGATTCATTGAAAAAAAAAAAAAAAAATTATCAATTCGCATCTGGATTATCTAGGATATTATAATACCATTTATAAATCGCGAATAAATTAATTGGAGAAGTTTTGACGTTGAGAAAAACGGAAACGAAAACGGAAACGGAAATAGAAAAATTGGCCTTTTTATTTCATTATTTATTTATTATTTTTGATCAGCAGAAAGATAGCTAGTCTGAGGTTAAATTTTTTAAAATAATTAAATAATTTATGTACCCAACTAGACGGAAGAATGCGGTCTTCTAATTTCCTTATACAGGGTGTATCACCTCATGTGTTCAGAATGGGAGGGACCTAGTCGACGCGAAGCCGCGCCCCTCGAGCCAATCAACACGCATATAATTTTCATAGACCGAAATTCTCACGAGAATAGAAGATACCATTTCTTGGTGTACGAAAAAAATGTAAACAACGATTTGATGCGCTTGTTAAGTATTTATCCACTTTGACGTTTACAGATATGCCTCGAATTGTTTGCCCTCTCTATCAATACAAATATCAAGCCGTTGTTGACATTTTTCCCCAAACTAAGGAATTGTATCTTCTATTCTCGTGAGATTTTCGTTCTACGAAAATCTCATGCTTGTTGATTGGCTATAGGGGCGCGGCTTCACGTTGACTAAGTCCCTCCCATTTTGAACACATGAGGTGATACACCCTGTATAGTTTTTAGCTGCATGCGTAATTAAGTGATGATTAAATATAGATAAACATATAGTCTTGTTAATCATTATCAACCACGGAGGAGACCATGCGGCCTAGCGTGCATTATATATGTGTTTATCGTGTTTAAATAATATACATAAGTCGGATTTAAAGTTCACTCGACCCATTTTCTCAGCGATTCTTAAACGATGGACACGATGACGTCAACGTGCGGTTACAACGGGTCAAAGGTTCTTGGCCGTTGGAAAAATCGGGGCTGTTCATCCGCCACAAAGCTCATACTATTTACCATATCATCATATAACGTATTGAAGACTTGCGACTTTGGATGCCACCTGATAAATATATTTTGTCTTTAAAGAACAGACGGATTTTTTTTTTCCAATCTAGGATAGAACATCCGTATTTTATAATTTTGTGATTCAAGGTGTTAAACTGACACACTGGTTAATTTTTTTCTCAATTTAATTCTGCAACTGGAATAATTATTTGCGATCTTGCTATTTTGAAACCAAATAACAGGAAAACAAGAAAGAAATCAACAAATTTAACTGAGTATTATGGATACCTATATACAAGTTTTTTTTTTGTTTGTTTGGTATTACCTCGTAAAAATGACAAAATTATGTAATTTTGTCAGTAGGTCAAGAAAATAAACTGTGTGTGTGTTTTTTTTTTTATTTATGTTTAATAGGCTGGTTTCACGATTCCAGAAAATCGATAAAAATTAGTCTACAGATTAATTAATGTTCAACGTCGTACGTTACGATATGCGATAAGCTGATTCCGCATTCACAGGACTATCGTCGATCATTTCAAACGATTAACAAAATAAATTTGATTATATAGTATATAATTATTTGTGAAAAATTTGAAGAAACTAGTTCCGAAAATTTCTGTTCTAAAGTTTATGCGCTTAAGATTATGCCAATCGAATGTAAAAACTATATTCGCATACTTTCGATGACTAATTTCAGTAAAATGTTAACATATACTTATTAGTTATTTCTCATCAAAACTGCTATGAGCTAGGACCAACAAAATATAATTTCGACCTCGAAGACTAGTGGAATTCTTTCCACTATCCAATTTTACCTCATCCATTAAGTCGCAAATAATTATCATACAAATCTGTTCCCGCATATATTATTTGATCAATATAATAGTATGAGCTACTGAAAATTACCCGATAGGTACGTACGCACATCTGGTAGATAAAAACAAAATTAAAAAACCAGCTAAATTCGAAACGATTGGTAACCAGTCTCGATCGAAATCATCAATCAAATTTTTTGCAGATTGTCTTTTGCGGATTAATCTCATCTACATAAGAGTAGAATAGAAAGGAAAAGATAGACAGAAATCTTAATAATATTGAACAAAAAACCAATTAGTTATATCTCTTTGATACACCTGTACATCTGAGTGTTAAAAAACAACTATTGCCATTACTTAATGGCATGAAAAATGAATTGAATTGAAAAAAAGGAAAAAAAAAAAAATTAAGTAAGTACGTGTTCATGTGGTATTTGAAATGTGCACGTATTATATCGGGGTGAGGCAACTGTGGCTAACAATACGTATGTAAGATATAGAGAAGGGGACGTGTATGAAGATATTAACCAACAATCAGTGAGCTAATGATAATTTGTTTGATTGAGTCGTTCTTATAGACAGCTGTAGGGGTCTTTACTCTTAAGGATGTATTGACGTTATGTAAACTTTCATATTTTTCATATCTAGGATAGTAGTATAGGTAACGTTTGATAGATTGTGTGAAAAATTGACCTGAGTATCTCTATGGACCAAATCTTAAATCTGTGATGCGAAATAAGTTATGAAATCTTATGTCCGAAAAGTGATTGACGCGATTTATGAAGTAACTTGAATATCTACGTTCTCTTGACCTAAAAATTTTTACCCAACTACTTACCGTACGAAAATATCGAACACGTTTTATTCACACGATTCAAAAATTCATGGGGGTTTCCTTTTTTTCACAGATTATTTCCATCCGAGGGAATTGTAGGATGGCGTTAATGATAAAAACCGAAAGCCCTGTTTTTTTTTTCTTTTTTGTATCAATTTCACGGATTGTTATAGTGACGATAAAACTAGCCGTTCATTTCGACTAAATTTTGAAAATAATCGAGTCATCGGTATATTTCTATTCCTATAATCAGCACCTAAGTATATCGCGATGTATAGAGAGATAAATCAAACTTTATATCATATAGAAATACAACTGACGATATTTTTATTAATATAATTCAAAAACATTTTTTGTCAATCTTTGACGATGCTCGTCATCTACACTGTCTACTTAATGATTATTATACAGAAATTTGACATCAAGATTTCAAGAATGGGTAATTAATTGAATTTTAAATAAGAAAGTTAAAACCTTGATTACTTGGTATTTTATTTTTGTATAAGTTAAGACGTTACCGCATATCACTGTCTAATTATCCTTAATGCTTTTAGTTGCTGATAATTACATTACCGAAAAGTATAATCGACTTAAAATAGTTATAATATAAGATGAAAAAAAAAAAAATGTGTGTGTGTGTATAAAAAGATGATGGCTTGATCTGTATATGATAAATGTCGGTGTAATCAATTATACATGTATCATGATTCAATTTACACACGTTTATTATATACGTAATACGAATTGTGTAACTGACCTAAGACAACTTGTTTTGTCAGTGATGGCCAAGGTGTAATAACCGTTTTCAATAGGTACCCATTATACCTACTCAAGCTTACGTCAAACGTGTATAATAATCAATCGAAGTTGAAAGTAGAAATTTAATTTTCCATGGACAAAAATTTGTCAAATTATGATTTACGCGCGTTTTTTTTTTCTTTTTTGTACATACGAATATTATTGCGTGTTATGATCTGTGTAATGAATGATTATCATACGGACACATAAATTCATATGGACATTTAATTCAGGTTTAAAGAATTTTAATGAGAAAAATATTATATGTCGGATAAATATTTTTGTATCAACTTTGAAATCAAGTGTTAAATCAATTTGATATAATATCGTTGTATCGATTAATTAAACACGTCGAAATGTCTAAAGTTATATTATTATAGTCATGCTTCTATAGGATCGAAAATATAGGATATATTTAAAATAAATTTATCATATGAACGTCATACATGGTCATAAATTTTTTCAGTAAAAGCAATATAAAATTGGGAACAGTGATAGAGGTAAAAAAAAAAAAAGAAATTTGTAAAAAATTCGAAAATATGTCATATATGTATACTTATTGTGATATATGTATCATTTAATATCGTAGAGATATGCGAAACTTATTTCCACTCGCAGTTATTCTTTTTCGCATATTATTTTGCAAGAACGTTCTATTTCCTGGCTTATTAACAACGGAGAAACCGACTAGTTGCTTATTCCCTTCTCTACCCAAGAAAGGAGGTTTCTTACTACAATTTACTAGACAGTGCAGTCTACTGTACTGTCATTTCACAGATCGTAACGGTAAGATAGACGGGGGAAAAAAAAAATGCCTCTCTAAAATCGGAGACTGTACTGTATCTACCGTACTAAGATTAGAGCTAAATGCCCAAATTATGAAATTTTTAAACCACAGAATTGAAAATTGTTTAAATTCGTGAAAAAAAAATTGAAGATAGTTAAAAATGATGAAAATTAAACGTATTGAACGGTAAAAGTTTCAAATTTGAATATTACCGAATCACAATTTTCTGGAAGAGATATTTTTCCGAAAGACTATATAGCCGATTTCAAAAACTTTGAAAAGAAGTTCAAAATTTCAAAAGCAAAAGATCCGACAGGTAGAACTTCAGAAATTTGAAATAAGTGTGAAACTAATATAAGTGTAGCCAAATTAATCGTCTTTAGATATACTTTTTGGAAAAGAAAAAAAACAGTTTCAAAATCTGATCAATTATTCATGAGATCATGAAGTTATCGATTAAAGTAGATAGATAAAATGGATTTTCGTAAAACTATGTCTGGATTAGAACAAATTATTTCTTCTTTTTACATCCTGAGATATGGACCAAAAATTTTCGAATCTTTGGGCTTCTTGGGTTCTGGAATATCGAAATTTTGATCATTTATACTTAAAAGTTTCTCAAAAATTCGGAATGGTCTAAAATGAATTTGGAATATATTTACCGCTGTGAAGTTTTAAAATTCGTAACTTAAACTCGACCCCCGTAGTTTGCTGTTTTCTCTATTGTACGTTCGGTCTGATCACTGTTATATTCGCGATTTGATACGCAATTAGTATTGCTCTCGCGTTAATATTACAATAGGTTTAGTCCCACTGTATTGACGTCAACTAGATACATACTATCGATACGTCACGATTTGTTATAAAAAAATAAAAATAAAATAATGAACGCGTGCCTCGTATCACGTAAGCAATATAAAATAACCGATAGGATACTCAAAATTATGGTTTTTGAAAAAGATATTGACAAAATGAATAAAATTTTTTTATATTACATATCCCACAATAAAATTACTTCTTATTTATATATTCAAACAGTATTAACGTCCTTGTTAATTGCATGTCGGGTAATGTTTGAATATGCAAGTATAGATCGGCCTCAAACACGAAAGGCAAAATCCTCGGAAGTACAAATATATACGTAGATACTATATATATATATATATATGATCAAGTAACCTCTTTATATTTTTTTTTTACATATGCAGATTGTATCAGCTATCAATTTTATAACGTCAATCAATGACTATAGTTGATGTGCGTCACTCCGATTCTTAGTTTCTCATCATACGTATACGTGCACATAACTTTGCCTCGCCTACGTAAACCGATTTTATTCAACCGCATGAATGGAAATTTTCTTTTTTTCTCCATTAATTGATAAAATTTTCTTACTCTATCCTGATCGTCGGTGGTCCTAATCATCGATATAAAAGTTTACGTACTAAAGATAAAAAAAAATTGAAAAAAAATAAGGATAGGGAAATTTCTCGACTCGGAAAAGTGTTCACTTTCTTTTACGATAAAGTCTAGACTTATGGTATAGTTCGAGTTGGAATACATAACGTAGAGAAATAATTACATACTTCTATATGGTGCTGCATAATTTTGAACATACATCGAAACAGTTGATTGTATGTGATCTAAGCACGGCGAAAGTTTTTTTTTTTTTTTTTTTTATAGTACGTAGTACGTATACATATAGTACCTACGTTAGTATTATATTGTATATTATACATATAATTACATACGAAGTGGTTTATGTTAATTAATTTATCAATTAATATTTTTGCTACGTATATGCGATACGTGTGCGTGCGTATATATTAATTCATGAATTTATAACTTCTATCTAAGATATAGCTATTGAAACTAATTGTTTATGTATGATGCTGGGTGGATCTGATCAAAGAATCGATTCGTTGTAAATAATTTCGTAATAATGTATATAATTGCGTACCTATATGCCTATCTACCTACATGTAAGTGATTAATAAATTGAAGTTTAAACTCACCGTACAAACAGTCCAGACACAGAAAAGTCTTTTGTCAAGAGACAAGAAGCAGCGTTTATCTTAATCAAATATTATAGTTTTGGTGTCAATGATCTCAAGAATAAATGGCCTTGTATTTAAAGTCCAATGAAGGCTATTTAATTTACCGATATAATTTCTGAATTATAAATTAACATCATTACAGTCTTGACTTTTAAATGAATTATTTCACGGCATAATTACATCTAAACAATAAAACAGTAGCCGTATAAGGATGAGATCGAGAGATTGTTAGTTATTTTCAATAATCATAATAAATTTAACACACATACGCAGTATGATTATTTTTTTTTTTTGCGCAATAGCGTGTGGCTTTGTAATCAACCATCCGCACATGTTATATTAAGAATTGAAAATCAAACTAACTTACCTGTAAGTGAAGTTCGATTATAATTATGTGAGAGTCTCGTTCGAGATGATTACATGTAGTACCGCTACTTTCCACTAGTCTATGCCACAAAGTTCAGAGTAACAAATTTGAATCTGTCTCTCCTGCGCCATCTATACTTTATATACTCTTCATTCAGTTTAAAGCTGTAATTTTTATAATTAATAAACAAAAACTAATGTCTCAGTTTATTAGGGAATGGGGCAGGGTCACTCCAGGAGTGATAGGGTGGGATGTAATCATCTCGAACGAGACTCTCACATAATTATAATCGAACTTCACTTACAGGTAAGTTAGTTTGATTTTCAATTATATTTCGAGTCTCGTCCTTCGAGATTACATGTAGATGTTTAGAGAAGATTGAATTCTATGTCTTTATTATCCTTTGTTTATTAATTATTCCAGTTATAATGTATTACTCGGCATCGTCTCCTAGAACTGACTTTACAAAGGTTTCTTTGTCGATATTAATTTCTCTTTTGTAGAACTTAGCAAATACTTGTGATTGCTTAGACCATCCTGCTGTATCCTTAATAATATTTATATCAATTCCCTTTAAATCTGCCATAGATGTTGCAGCGTGTCTGGTACTGTGCGCAGTGAAATGTTTATCAATTCCTGCTGATACTAGACAGTGTTTAATCCATCTACTTACTGACTGAGCCGTAGCCTTATGGTAGGGTCTTTTGAACGTTAAAAATAAGTATTCAGTTCTCCCCCGAAGCTCCCTTGTTTTCTCTATGTAATGTAAAAGCACTCTGGCAACACATACCTTTTTTCTATTGTTAAAGTATGGAATGACGAAGTTTGGTTGCGGGTTTCCCGCTCGAGATGTCTTGATAGGATCTGTTATTTTAATCGTCACCCCATCATTAGTTACTGATATGTCCTTTAGCTTGATGAGGGACAATGTTTGTACTCTATGAGCCGTTGCTAGGGCCAAAAGAGAGACTAACTTGAATGTAAGCTCTTTCAGCTCCAATGTTTCCATTGGTTCTAGGGCTTCTGCCCATGTTAGTAGTGTCTCTGTATTCCAGATAGACTCATATTTGGGTCTTGTTGGTCTTATTTTATATACGCCCTTGAAGAAACGAGCAATCGAAGCATTGTTGCCAAGATCAACTGAACTTATCAGGTTGATAGCTGATCTTTCCGAGTTTAAGCTGCCATAAGATGCACCCTCTTCAAACCGAAAGGATAAAAATCTTAAAACGGTGTTGACATCTGCTTCCAGGGGATCCGTCTGTGTTCTTATACAATAATTCCACCAGTTTCTTAACGCTGAGTTATATTGTTTGACAGTAGAATTAGTCAAAGAAGCCGTTAGGATCTCGAAGGCTTCTTCTGGAAGTTGTTTTCGTAGGTATGCCTTCCTGAGAGCTTCCCTGCAACCAGGGAAAGCTGAGCGCTCAGCGGATGTTTCAGCGACCTGCATGGGGAAACTAGTAAATCGGTTGATGCGGAAAAAATTAGGGGTTTGTCTATTAGTAATTCTGTAAATACAGGATACCAAGGCTGTGTGGGCCAGTAGGGGACTATCAGTATTCCTTCAGCACCATCTAACTTAATCTTTTGAACTGTTCTTGTGAGGACTGAAAAGGGTGGAAATGCATAAAAGAAGTATTTACTCCAATCTAGGGTAAATGCGTCGATGCACAGGGCATCAGGGTCTCTTTTCCATGCACAATATTTATACACCTTTGCATTCGCACGCGTCGCAAAAAGGTCAATGCTAGGTGTACCCCATCGTTGTATAATTTTCTCAAACACGTTATTATTTAGTTCCCATTCTGTATCAATGTTGGACTTCCTTGATTCCCTGTCTGCGTCCGTATTTTCTCGCGATGGAATATACGATGCAAATATCCATATCTTTCTCTCCTCACACCATTGCCAAATATTTCTTGCTAATTTATTTAATTCCGGAAACTGCACGCCTCCCGCCCGATTTATATACGCGATCGCGGTGGTATTGTCGATTCTCAACAACAATTCGCAGCTTACGTAATCCCTCGCAAATGCCTTTAGAGCTAAGAACGCTGCGATAAGCTCGAGGTGATTAATATGGAGTTTTCTTTCTGATACTGTCCAGAAACCTTGTATATTTTCCCCATTTGCATGCGCGCCCCAGCCTGTCAAGGAGGCATCTGAAAATATCTCTTGTTGAAACTTAAATGTTCTAATTGGACATGCTGATCTAGGGAGTCTGGATATCCACCAGGATAATTCTTCTTTAACTTTACTGCTAATAAACATTTGTTTATCAAAGTTTCTATCGTTGATAATTAACGCCTTCAATTTTTCTCTCTCCAGGATCTTTGTATACAGCATGCCATATGCTACCCCGGGGCACGCTGCTATTAATAGGCCAATCAAACCTGCGAATTCTCGAATCTGGCAAGTGTTTCTGTGTGAAAATTCCTGAGCGACACTCTGAATTTTGATTTTCTTTTTTGCTGTCAACTCTAAGGACATGTCTGACGACTTTATCACAAAACCTAAATATTCACACGATGTTTCTGGTCTTTGTGAGCTTTTATCTTCGTTAATTATAAAACCTAACTTAACAAGAAGCTCTCTTGTCTTGGTCACATTATTTAAGCAGCTAGGAAAAGAAAACCCGATGCACAAAAAATCGTCCAGGTAAGCTGTTGACACTAGCCCTTGTTTTCTTAAACAGTGCAATACCGGTTTCAATAATTTTGTAAAAACGTGTGGACTTGTGCATAGTCCAAATGGTAAGCACGTAAATTCAAAATTATGGCCCTTGAAGCTGAATCTTAAAAATTTTCTGCTTGATCGTTTTACTGGAACTAAAAAGTAGGCGTCCTTTAGGTCTAAGTTACACATATACGAGTTCTTACTAATTAATCTTAGCGTTGAACGCAAATCTTCTAGTTTGAAGTGAGAGGTCTGAATATACTTATTTAAATTTTTAAGATTTAAAATGAATCTTTTCGTCCCGTTTGGTTTTGGTACTAAAAAGAATGGAGATAGGAACTGGTCCTCTACTGGCTCACACTCTACAATAGCCCCCTTTATCAAGAGTTTATTAATCTCCAATTGTACTGAAATTTCTTCTTCGACAGAAAATTTTACTTCTCTTGTCCAACTCAATGATTGTGGTGGCAGAGAAGAGAAGGGTATTTCATAACCTCTAACGCAGTTTAATATGAAACTGTCTGACGTAATTTTCTCCCACTCGTGGATAAAATTAGCCAAACGCCCCGCTTGTATTTTTACCTCTTCTACTTCTTGTCCTGGTAAGCTGGACGATTGGTTTTGAATTGGTTGGACGGCGTCCTGGGACTCTGGTAATTTGTCTTGGAGAACTTCTGGTGAGCAGGTCTTTGGCCCAGATGCGGCTGCCCCTGACTCGCATATGGGCTTCTCCAGTTTAAATGACGTAAACCTGAGGTCCCTGGGGTTACTTTGGTTTGCTTTTTTGACGCTGACGGAGGTGGTATAGGAACAATCTTCATTTCTTTGCCGATCTTTTCCATGGATTTAACTGCCTTTATTTTTTCTGATAATTTTTCTCCATACAACCATGCACCTGGTTTTGTTTTGTGCAACATTTCCTTAACTTGTTTTGACAGGACTGGAGCAATAAAGGAACGTCTAGCGGAGGAGATTTGGAAATGTAATTGCGACATCAATTTTCCCGCATCCGCTAGTCTTTCCAACAAAACTAAACGATCTACAGGTTCCTCATCATCTTTTAGAATCATTGATATTGATTCTCCGACCGCCGACATAGCCGAACCCACTAGATTTTGTTCTGATATAAATAGCCTGTCTCTCTTTATACCTGACTCATTTAGTGTTGCTACTACCTCTTCATTAAGCTCCGGTGCTTCTAGATGCACGTTTCCTTTTCGGGGATATTTATCTAACAATATCTCCTTGTTTTCTTTAGAAAGGCCCTCCGTCAACCAGGTATTCCATCTGGCGACTAAACTCTGATGCAGATCCACAGCTTTCTTGTCCTCAGCTGAAGGATCAGCACCAAGTACTGTCTCCACGTCCTCGTCCAAGGGACACTCCTCAGTGACAGACACACTGTCACTAGCTATCTCTGTCGACTGAGGCTCAGGTTCTTTGTCGTTGTGGACCTTAACGTCCCTTTCGAGGCTAACATTAGCTGAGACAGTAGGTTGTGGGTTCAAAGATAAGTTTTCTTTGTCTTGAGCAACCCTCTGATTCCCATCTGAAAAATCCCGATGGGTATCAATGGCACTAGTGATTATTGCCTCCTTCGTGCAAATTTTACTAGCCCAGTATGCACGTACATGTCTCTATCGAGTACATGCCGTCAAGAAACTGATTTTCTTAAGTCTTTACCTGTTTTGTCTGTTCGTAGTTCCCTGTTTTGTTCTAAAAACACTGCGAACATCTTTTCTAACCTAGAAACCTTCGTACGTAAGTTATCGTCCTCTTCCTCTCTTTCTCGACTTCTTTTCTTGCTTTTTCCCATCTTTGGGGGGTCCTTTTGAATTATCTTTAGATAATTCCTTATTTGATAGACTTATTATGTAGTTATGCTATCTTTCTTATGCGAATAAAATGTGCGATGTGGCTGTTACTAGCACAAAAAACGTTATGAAGAGTATATAAAGTATAGATGGCGCAGGAGAGACAGATTCAAATTTGTTACTCTGAACTTTGTGGCATAGACTAGTGGAAAGTAGCGGTACTACATGTAATCTCGAAGGACGAGACTCGAAATATAATTATGGATTATATTTTCGAAATATGAGTGTAGAGTTATATATGCGTATTAGTAAGCGTGTGGAATGATAATTTTCCGACTCCACGTGCGTGATGGAAATCGACTTTATTTGAACTTAGAATTTAGCTAATAACTAAAGAGTGTTATATATAATCGTGGCTAGATATAGGTCGAGTTTAAATGACCGTATAAAACTTTCGATTTGACGTTAATTAAAATGCTTTAAATCTAATTTACTCATTTTTCTTTTTATCGCGTATAATACGCGGCTGTATCTCACGCGACAAACGCACGATTAAATATTAATAATTCTAAAGTCTTACAGCGAAGATCTATCTGAGAAGGACGCTGATTCTGAAACGTAAATTTCACAACTGCAGTAGTAGCTATATCTAAGATTCTTAGGAGGTAGGCATACATATATGTGTTTTGAAATATTGAGTAGAAATTTAGGTTACGTAAAAATAGCAACTACAAGGTACACAATGAATAGTATTACCCAGTTGCAAATTACCGTATACACATAAACACAGAAGTTAGTGTCAATGTTCTTTATAGCTTAACGACCCACGCATGAAAAATATGATTTATTGCATTATTTCATGTGTCTAGTTTCACATCTACTAATATGCCCCAGGCATTTTAGTAGAAAATTTAATAATTTTGCATGACAGTAAATTCTGTAAGGAAGAAGAAGAAAAAAAAACAACCTGTATAATGATATCTAATTGAGAACTGCTACTGCTTGTTATAAAAAAAAAAATATACGTTACAGGATTTCCTTGAACAATCGAAGCGTGCACAAGAAAAAAAAAAAAAAATTGTCATGTTTCAAATTGGATATTTGATAATAATTTGTCGATTTAAAACTTGTATACTATATCCGAAACTATATTCAAAGAGAATTACGAAATTGGCAACGTCTGGGGTCTCCGGAGACATTAAGTCGATTGCACCATTTATTTCCATCGCTTTTCTTCATTTGGTTTTTTTATTTTTATTTTTTTATTTATTTTATTTTTTCATTCATTTTGGGGTCAACGGTATATATTGCGAAGCTCGTATCCGTCTCCCTCTTTATAATGTATCGAGCGAGTCGAGGAAAGAGACGACTATACAGAGACCTTTGAGATGAAACTAAATAAACTACTTATATCGGGAACGAAGTAGCTACGAATTGAGATTTCGTCCAAAATTTGGTCCATAACCTTGTGTATCAGCCAGCGTATTTCGTCCAACGAAATCTTGTATTCAATTTTATTTATCGTGTTATTTGGCTATTGACATGCTCTCCGTATATTAGCAGTGATCCGATGATTTAAAATCGATTTCAGCTCATCAGGCTATATAGATCGAACATTTTTCCAGAGCATGTTTGAATTTCCGGTAGTTTTATTATCGATAAAGAAAAATGAAAGAAAAATTACTCATTTCTTACCGGCGAATTTTTTCTATTTCTTTTTTTTTTTTTTTTTTTTGCGTTTTTTTCGCGTTCCCACGGATGAATTTCAGCGCTAATTACTATATTACACTGAAATATGAATTGAATTGAGAGAGGTTAACTACCTAAACAAGCTTCAATCAAATAGGTGTTACATTTAGCATATTAAAATCGTATCTGCTAAATTTAAAACTGTTTAATTAGCGAATTTTGACACCTTGGATATCGCTAAATATAACCACAGTAGTAAGGTGATATAGGTACTCAAGCCTTCCTCCACCTGGAAATGGGATAATTTGAAACAGGATTTTTATGGGGGAATTAAAAAAAAGAAAAATCTTTTTAATGTAATAATTTTATGAAACGCTTATAGGTAATATCTATCCGACTCATTTTCATTATCAATCGCAATAGCTTATAGAAATTTATAACGTATGTGTATATAATATACCGTAAGATTGATCTTCTTTTAATTCGGAGTAAAGGTCGATTGTCAATTACAAATATCAAAGTCCGTATATATATATATCAGAGTCTCGTCTTTCGGTCATAATATGAAATGTTGACAACAGCAAGCGATAACTGGTTTTCTTTAGTGGAATTTAACAAGTTTATATTATCTGAGACGATATGTTTACCTAATAATTTAAACCTTATACCTATAAATCATTCGATTTTCCCTCGTCTCTAAGATACATGACGATTTTTTTTTTTTTCTCTTATCCGGCAATATTTTATCTCGTTAATCCTACCCGCAAAAAGGATCATCGTATAAGTTTGATCACATTTCATACGTATGTGTTTTTTTGTCTTTTTTCATAAAATTACATTTTTCGCTGCTTACACGGGCTGATATAAGTTTGGATAATTCCTGAAAAATATAAAAAGAATCTTAATTATAAATGACCGAATTAATCAAACTAGGAAATTTTCGTCCTAAGGAGCTACTGCTCTCCTAGCCAACGTACAAGTAACAAAATATTATATAATTCGCGGAATTAATTCGGATAAAAAATTGAGCGATAAAAAAAAAAAAAAAGGTATGAAATTAAACTAAGGAGGTGGGTAATCAAAATTGAAATATTATAGCTGTAATATTCAGTTGTCGAGTTGTTCTAGTCTCTCTTATTTTCTTGGTAAATATATTCAAATGAAATTCTGTGAGTTTATTCATATTATTTTTTTCTTTTTTTTTTTATATCGACCGCGTGTCGTTACACCCGGAAGAGTAGAACTCAAAGATCACCAGCGTGCTTAACTATGAACCTTGGCTCGTGAATGATAGTTGAAACGATAAAATCGAATAAATAAGAAAAAAAATGTATAATAATAATAATAATCATAATAGTAATAATAGTAATCGAAAAAGGAAGTAAAAAGAAAAAAAAAATGCGAACTATAATGTTAGATAATGTTAATGTCAATCGCCATGGTGGTCTTAGTAGTGTCAAAACCCGTTGTGAACGGAATGAATATAGTAAAACGACCGTGACAACATCGCAATATGAAATTTGAAGAAAAAAAAGAAACAGCTGGTAAAAAATTCTCTCCTGATTATAGGTAATACTTGATTTTCAACTTATTATTCAAATCGGCACCATAATATATAATTGGCAAAAAATTACACGCATGGGGTACTCCAGGTCAAATTGGTCAAGGTTTGAACCTCGCCTTATTTAATTTTGGTGGTGTAGTTGAAGGAGGCGTTCTTCCCGGGCCGAAATAACATCCTGATTTTTTCACGGATTTTTACCATCGTCCCTTGATTCCCGAAATTTTTTCAAACAATAATATTTTTGAAAATGGGAGATTTGAAGCTTTGGAAATTTGCAGCGAACAAATTATACGAAATTCTTTGGCCAAAACTGAGAGTATTTTTGTTTCATTGTGTTTTTCGTTTTTTCCTTCCTTATCAAAATTATTTCAATATTGATTTTTCATAAAAAATCTTATCAATCATTACCCACTGTGTTCGGAATTTAGTTTTAGAATAAATTCTGAAAATATGGTTACACGCGAATCACGCTATTCAGATGTATGATGATATCAGTGCAGGAAGTGGTCGAAAACTCTGATAGCAACAAGTGAAGGATGTGGGAAATAGGAAAGGGAAATTGTGGGATCGTAGTGATTGAAGAAAGTAATTCTGGGATGGGAGATAAAAGCGAAATCTTACAGCATTGTATCCTGAATGATGAAAATAGATATGATTATAATCCAAAGAGGAAAATGAGCAAGATATTTGAAATCCAACGTCGATATGAACCAGCATTAAATGGAAGTGTCCACCACAAGATTGTAAGATAAATGTTATAAATAAATAATTGAGGAAAATTATAAAAAATAAATAAATCTCTGAATGAAAACGGGATAATAAATCAGAAAAAGATTGGAAACTAGGAAAAAGTTCTAAACACTTTGAAATATTCATTAATACAATGAATCGATCGAATTAAATCATAGATAGTGAAGATACACTGATTAACGTTTGACGTAATTCACTCTTCTCTTCAGATAATTTGATCAAAAGAAATAAGAGAAAATGCGATCAGATATAGATCAGTTATAGAAATGGTAATCACATTGAAAAATATTCTTGAAAATTGAGGATAGAAATTGATATAATGCGATGATATCTGCCTACCAATGATCTCAATTTTTTAAGAACACATATTTGTGGATGATTATCATTGTTCTTTGACAATACAGCGGTACAATCAGATTGAGTATTCGTTGACGTTGATTGCATTGAAAAAATGACACATGTAATGAAAGTATACAGAAATAAATTCTGACGATGAGTTATATCGTTGATTTTTCACTCGCGTGTTTCGAAGATGATCTTTTTCTTCTTCTTCTTCTTCATCTTCTTTGTCTTCTTTGTCTTATGGAAATTTAATACGTAACTTTACTCATCTATTATGTAATTTATTAATAATTATAGGAATTATCTAATCACGTTCATATCACGTTCATTTATGAATATGACTATGCATTTATGCACCGAACCGATGTCAGTCAATTACTCGCAATTACTGCAGGATAAATTTATATGAATCAAAGGCTGATTGAATAAAACTCAGGCCTCAGAGAAGAGGAAATAATCTCATTTTACGGGTAATACATTTTCTGACCAACTCGTAGCTGGACATGATGCAGATATCAGTAGTGATGAATGAGCAAAGAAATTTATGCGAATCAGTGATGTTAAATAATAACTTTATCCTTATGATATGGTATTTAAATTTACCAAGCTACAGGAAACGACCAGAACAATTCGCATATTTATTTATATACATGTGTATATCGCGAATTAAATATAGATGTAAAATATCAGCAAGGAAGAATAAACTATAGCCTATTTATCTTGGGGTCAAGGGCCAAAAATAATAATACACCTGTATAACTGAGCTCCGACGTAAAAATCGAGGAGAAATCAATTCTAATAGCTCACATATTATTGCTTTGTAATTACATATTTGCATGCAAAAACAATATTAAAAACACTGAAGATAAAAAAAAAAAAGATAAAAAAAAAAAAAAAACGCGCAGCCGTACGTATGGGTCAACCTTTGAACTAATAAAAGAAAAAAAGTTTTATTCGAAAGTAGATTTTTGATGCTTCAGAATTCTTTTTTTTTTACTTATTTTTGGTTTATTTTATTTTATTTTATTTTATCCCAATCGACTAATGTGCTAATTTATTTTCTCAGGGGCAAATGCGTTAATACGTTACATGTATAGTACACCATGTTGCAGATGTAAGCGATTATAAATAAATACTACGGATATAATATAATATATCTTCAAGGGTAGAGACTGAATTAGTAGTTTTCGTATCAAGGGCGTAAAGTCGATTTTGACACCCGTGTGTGATCGTCGCACACGAGGGTCGACGTAAACGTACACTAGGCGCGAAATAGTAGGTATTTTTCGATATCAGTCCGTAAGTGTTGATTCTCGAACGAGGGTGAAATTTTTCGCCCGAACGAAACAAGGGTGACAATCACACGAGTCGAGAATCATCTTTCGCACGTGTATCGAACTTCATTTTTTAACACAGCGTGCGCAAAATCTAACTTCACGCACAGCGTGTTGAAAATCAACTTTACGCCCGCGAAACATGAGCTCCTTTGCGTAATTTATGCCTACTAAGACGAAATAGGTTATTCTTTCTTCATTTCATTTCATTTCATTTTATTTCATTTCATTTTATTCTCGACTAAATTCCATACGTTTATTCCAATATCGCGGTTCCTTCATTTCCGAGGAACTCAATATCGTATACAATTTTAAAAAAATAATTCCGGTTCTGCCATTACCGATTTAGCATTGAACATATTGTAGATTTGTAATACCGATAAAACCAGAGATACTGGGAACAAAAAATTAGCCAACATAACTATTCACGATTCGCCCACCTGAACACCGTGCTGCCTATACGATGTGAATAAATATTCATGTATTATATTCCGTACTTTTTTTTCTTTTCATCCAAAAAAATTTCTGTAATTGACATAAGAATCCACTACGGTACGTCGACGTTTTACAGCTAATAATTAATAAGAAAACAAACTAGAAAAAAAAAACCGATAAGAAAAAATCAAATTGAGGACATCATGGTAAAATTATTACCTTGCTAATTGTCTTTGATTTTTTAATTTCTTTTTTTTGTTTATTTTTTTCTTCAACACTTGTGAGACAAAATAACAATTTTATGCATAGCCACACCTTCTGGGACTAGTTTCAAGAGTGTCAAATTTACTCGATGTAAAACAACGGTAATGTTGACCTCAGTTCATGTACCTGTCTACCTGTACAAGATAATTCATAATTTTTTATTTTATTTTTTTCTACCCAGAAAAAAAAATTTCATCCAGTATAGAGTCGAGGATGATGGAACAATTACAAAGATTTACACTATGATATTTTTTGAAATATGTCCGATGAAGAATTCTGAAATTTTATACGTCATCTAGATTTGGTGAGACCTCGAAGCTGATTTTAATTAGAAGTGGCGGAAACTTTTTTGGTAAGCCATGAATAAATAACGTCCAAGTCCATCCGAGTTCATCCAGCATAGCATTGACCTCAAAGATGTAGTTCATCTTAGGTAACCGTTTTTTGTTCGCAGAAAAACAAAAAAAAAAGAATAACCGGAAGTTAGACTACGCCGTAATTAAATTTAACAAAATTTCAATAGCAAAGCGGGGTTCTTTTTCTTCTTTTTTGAAAAGGGACGTCGAAACGAATGAATTGCATATGCTAGTCTTATATTTTTGAGCCGGGGAAGACGTGAAATTTTTTTTTTTTAACTTGTGGTGGTTCATCTTCGCACAGTTTACACGATTTTCATATTCATTGATATAGTTTTGCCTATCGATGTAGTATGTGGATTTACTTGAATGTAATTATTCGTGGGTAAATAATTGACCACAAAATCCTATAGTATTCCTAATATTTTTTACTATTATTAAATAGAATATTAACTGGAGCATCATAACTGTCAGTAATTTCAAAGTCCCTCAATGTTTGTCAGTGGTCCCCAGATTATCTTATCAGAACTGACTCGCCTTATCAGAGACACGGGAAATAATTCTTCTGGTCAAGGTCTAATGCGATTATAAAAAGTTGGATAATATTATTTTTTTCACTTCCCTGTTTCGTCTGCATACGCATTAGATGTACCTATATATTAGGGTGATTAATTTTGGATTGATATTTCTTTTACAGACTCCTGATTAGAAAATCTTCAGAATTTAACTAAAAAAAAAAAAAAAATCCCCCCTGAAGAGCGAGCTTCTAATTTTTGTTTCGGAAGGTCCCCTCGTTCAATTACAAGTTTTCCTGTTCAAATAAAATTGCAAAAAAAAATTTGATGTTCTATTTAGATAGATATTACTTAGACAGATAATTTTTATGGAATTAAATTCTCTGCTAAATTTTTTTCGAGAATGAAGTCAGTAAATTCTGCAGGAAATGTATTTTAAGCCACTATAAGTTCTTCATTACTGATTTTACGGTTTTTATTTTGGAATAATGGTTCCCCTGTTTAATTTGCCTTTTATATTTAATCACCTACGTGTTTTATATACATGTATTTCGAATATTTAAACGTTTGATTTTTATTTTATATCATGAATTTCTAGCCGCTGAATAATTATATAAATTTCACGTGCTAACTGTGTTTATCATATCATATTTAATGTTGGAATGAAAAAGGAACATAATTCGCATATAAAATTAGTATCTCCTAGATTGGTTCGTTGATAACATTTTTTTTTTTTTCTTCTTCCGTTTTTTTTATAATTTTTTGTTCTTTATAATTGCCTTCGAGTTTGACACGATCTTTGCAAACCAGAAACGGAGGAGTTCTAAAAATTATTAAAGAAAAAAAAAAAAAAATCGACAATATTATTGGTATATAAATTATATCTATAACGTATCGCGATTCATTTCGGAGTTTTATGAACAACTATATAAATAGAATAATTAGCCACTTCTATCTTGTCGAATAAATATTTTGACATTATGATCTGTTCGTGTTAAACCTGTACTTACTGTATTTATTTTTATTTTATCTTATTGCCTAAAACAGTTGTATAAAAAATTTGGTTAGTCAAAAAGCTAGAAAATTTTCGTCTTCAAAATTAGTTCCATAGAAAAAAAAAGAAAAATAGTTCGAAAAAAGAAAAATTGCAAAATGAAATGAACAAAGTTCAACATTCTGATTTACATTTTGTTCTTTTTTTTTTTTCAAATAATTGGTGTTGTCTATGCAATAAAGGGATTCGATTATATAAAAATCCTCGAAATATTCTAAGGATCTTATTATACATGATCCAGGATTAACGGTTCTTCGAATCACTGTCTATAAGACGTAAAAGAAAGAAAGAAAGAAAGAAAGAAAGAGAGAAGAGACGAAAGAAGTGTGTAGCCTAGATTACTATAGTAACATACAAGCTTAAAAGTATGTCGCGTTATTATAATAAATAATAATGTGTTAGTTAGCTCATTTATCGCGCGAACACACGTGTTAGATATTGTACATCGGAATCGTCGTTGTTGGCATGTATATGCTGCATGAAACGTTGCGTGTGATAGATGGATATATAATCGCGATGATATATAATAGGTAAAGGGATACGGATAAATTTAATAATTATTGTTTCTTGTTACTCGTTAAAATCATGCGATTGAAAAAAAAAAAAAAAAAAAAAAAAACAATATATAAAAAACAAAGACGTAGATAATTCCGAATAAATATAATAGTGATCATTTTTTTTTGTTTTTTTTTTTAAATTTTAAATTGCAGTAATTACGTTTGTGAAAATATATTATCGTACCATTAATGCAGGTCTTGATAGAATCGGTCTAGACCAAAAAAGAGTATAGAATTTTTATTACGAATCAAACAATTCCATTTAATGTATATTTAATCAACAAATCGATTTAGCCGAAACTATAAAAGGATATATTTAAGCAAAAAGTAGAAAAGTAAGGATTGAATACGATCGCGAGCAAATATGTACCTATACATGTCTACGATTAAATTGTGTTTTTACTATTAACATGATAATGATTATAGCTCAGGGTTGTTATTATTATTATTTTATAAACAAAGTGGGGGGGCGGGGGATATATCGGATCTGTATACCCAGTAAATATATATAGAATAAAAGAAAGTCTATATGGCCTCGCGTAAATATTTACCGTAAGTATTAAGTATTAAGTATTAATATAAAACATCGAGCTAGAATCGCGCTTATACCTATATACTACGTTTATTAGTTGCCAGAGAGATTCGCCAGAACACACATATACCGCGAGGACCAGGTGAAAGAGAATGGTCGGTCCGCCCAGACACCTTATATTTCGTATTTTCATGGGGATAGCCACTCGTTGCGCTGAAAAATATATCCTGGGGTCGAAGCTATCGGCCACGCGCCAAAATCACCCTAAGGATTTTCTGCGCAACGAGTGGCTATCCCCATGAAAATACAAAATATTAGGTGTCTGGGTGGACGGACCATTCTCTTTCACCTGGTCCTCGCGGTATATACATACATACATACGCGTAGTGTACAGTCACTTTATAAATACGTCAGCGATACAAATTCACACATACAGGTATAACTTTGAGATACGATAATATCGATGCATATATACAGAGCGATTCTGTGGAAAATCACGCGCCTAAAATATAGGCAAAACGGAAAACGCTTGAATTGAATAGATCGAACATCGACGATTGGGTTTTTATTTATTACGTAGGGAGATAAAACCCAATCGTCGATGTTCGATCTGTTCAATTCAAGCATTTCCTGTTTGCCTATATTTTAGGCGCGTGATTTTCCACAGAATCGCTCTGTATATAATGTATGCATTTTTATATGCATCTACATACGTATATGTAAACTCGAGTATATTATTCCTTTGTTTGCTTATTTTCCGAAAGAAAAAGTGTTCGAAAATGTACAAATCGCTATATTTCGAAATTGATAATACATATAGCATAATTCTAATCCAAAAACCAATCGTAATTTAAATACTTGCCGAAATGAAGTAGGACGAGTATCTGCTGCTGCTGTATTATTTATCGCGCACTGATTATTCTCGTGTAGAGATGAGCGCGTTTCGTCGTACATATAGCTTTCTCAAATAGTAAAAGCTGTATGTATAGGATACTAAATATACGTTTGAAATTTCTTTTACGTAGTATAAATCATTAGTACTAGTTGTAGAAGTTAAATGATATTATTCATTGTAATTTTTACTACTACAATATATTATATGTCTATACCTATATACTATTCATGTATAAAATTAACTGTAATGATATTCGATTAATAAAATCGTTATGAAAACATTTGTCTATTCTTTGTTATCATATAATTGTATTATTATTCTCCTCTTGTATCAAAGATGGTATTGTTGAACACGGTTTATCTAGCACTTATTATTAATATCGCTATACATATGAAATGCCAGCGTTAATATCAGCTCCAAAAACACATATTTTGCATCTTTCATACTCCGACTAATATAAGCACGCACCTAACCTAGCTTACAATACATACTGACAAAAATATATACCGAGAACATGGCGTTTACAGCCTACCAATCATTAGTTTTATTCATAGACGGTAGGTGTCGGCTAGTTATCAGAACGCGCCTCAATATAGGCAACTCAATTTACTTGGATGTATGAGATATTTTGCGGGGCGGGAAAATACCGTAGTATTATAACCTATACATATTTGAATATTTGTATTTTATATATTTTTTGTATATCTTTATTATTATTTTTATTTTTTTTTTTATATAAAATTACATTAGATGAAAAATGGTACATGTTTATTTGGTAATATGCTCTAGTATACATATTATTTTTTTTCTAAAATCGGAATTCCACGTTTGTTTTTGTTTGTTTTTCCCTTTTTTTTTTTATATTATAGTATATTATAGTTATAGGTATAACGTATAATAATATAACAGGATCTGAGCATGGCGCATATCCTGTTTTAATAATCATTTTTATATACCTACAGAATAATAAAACGTCGAATAATATACCGAGCGATTCTGTGGAAAATCACGCGCCTAAAAGATAGGCTAACGTTCAAACATCGACGATTGGGTTTCATTTCACACGTAATAAATAAAAACCCAATCGTCGATGTTTGAACGTTAGCCTATCTTTTAGGCGCGTGATTTTCCACAGAATCGCTGGGTATATAGATATATATTTATTATATATTTATGTATACATGTAATATGTATATATATATAATATTTATATATACATATATTTGTGTGTGACGTTTTGAAAGTACGGTTTGACAATTATAAATTCATGTACAAAACGTTTCGGTTGGTGGAATATTATCACGAAATCGTGTATATCTGCAACCAACGTTTAACGCGATTCATATGACAATTTATATTTTATTGACGTGATATTTTTTTAAGCATATTATAATATTATTTTATATCCATATATATACATGAATTCTATATATAAATATAATATTCATATATATTTAGTATATCATTTTATATACAGATACAGAATCATTCATTAAGAAACACGTTACTTGCAATACGGATCTGATTTTTATATTCCGTAAGAATTTTTTATTTCTTTTTTTTTTTCTTTTTTCTTCTCATATACATATACTATATTATATCACGATGAGATAAACGCGAGACCGTCCCAAATTGAAGAAAAAACGAAAGAAAAAAAAAAACGAACAAATAAAAGCAAAAAAGAAGAAGCTATGCCTTTTTATATTATTAATATTATTATTATTATTATTATTATTATTATTATTTCTTTTATTTTATTTTTTTTCTAGTGCATGAAAAAAATAATTAGTCTAACTAATATATTATATATAAGTATAATATATATATGCGGATGAAGAAATTTAGAAGAAGAATGTAGAAATGTTGAAAAGGTTTTTTTTATCTTTACGTTTCAAGAGTAAATCGCGGCCTTTATAAATTCATTGTTGAATTATTAATAATAACAAATCCAATAGCTCGAAGACGCGTAAAATTAATTTTTTTTCAAGATTATTTATTCGCATCCAATTACAAAGGTATATATTATAGTCGCGCGTTACTTTTGAATACGCTCATGAGTTTTCCTCTTTCTCTTCATAGGCACTACCTACACAAATACATAAACAATAATGCGAGTCTAAAAATATGGAAAATCTATGTAGCTACGTTGTTATCATAATTATTATAATAATAATAATATTTATCTTATTAATATAGTTATAACTTTTTACATTACTCTAGCTAATGATTACAAATCCTATAATGTTAAGTCTCATTAGAACGCTATCGCATGGCACCTATAGCGTAGCAATATTAGACAGCTGCCAATTTTTACAGGGTGACTTAAAAATATATCGATGATTATTCATTTATTATAGATTTTTCTTTTTCTTCTTATTTTTTTTATATATGTTTACCGCCATTAGGATTCCGTACGTAATAACAAACATAAATGATCATCACCTCGCAATTCTTATAGGCCATTAACAAAACAGAATTTATATGGGAAAACGTAAAAACTAAATAAAACATTAGGTTTTTAGCTCTGCCCCAAAATCTAAATCATATTAATTTATCTTTTTCTTATTGATATTAATATTAATCATTATATATACGAATACATAGAATAACTAGAAAATAATTATCCGAGCTGAATACTGAGCTGCTTTGTCACCGAAGACAAAACTAACAGAATCTATACCTATACGAATATATACAGGATGAATTCAATCCGCGGTTTGAAGAGGGTGTGACTTGAATCGGCTGAGACTCTGCACCCTTATATTCATACTTGTAATTTTCAGAATAACAATTTTAATAACAAATTTATGCAGCCTTGCCAAAAGAATGAGACATTATACCATTTACCCTAATTCCTGAATTGATTGTTTATCATCTGAAGGCAATCATTCCCTTGATAAAAACAAGTATGAATGAGAGGAGGCGAAGCCTCAGCCAATTTAAGCCACACTCTGTTTAAACCCCGGAGAGAATTCACCCTGTATACTATATAGTATAACTGTGTGTCTATACTTATTAATAAGTAAATTATCATTTATCATGTTAATTTATACCATCAAATGGTACGAATATTGTTATTATAAAGTATATATATAAGTATATACCCATTTACTTCGTGAGTTTCGTTCGCTGTGATAGTAAAACCCGAAATTCACATCATAAATTCGCCAATATTTGAAAAATTAATATGTAAAATAATTTTTACGATGGTGTACGTAATAAATACGTATAATATATTGAAAACACACAAAAATAATTAAATTATATCAGCTATAATCAATTAAACTAAACAATTTTCAATGAATAATTCATTTTTCGATTACCATATATAGCTGATTGAGATCTATACCATAATTAAAACGAAAATTAATTAAATAACTAAATACGGGTACAGCTAGTAGGCCTCGCATATAATTATTAAAATCTTGTGACTAATCGTAATTAGTCTTAGTCTATTTATTTGAAGTTTCTGCCGCTTTAAGCTTTTATCGTTGAAACCTTTTATAATAATTAATAACTAACTAGCACAAAGCGAACGCTCAACTGGCAGCCACGATTGATTGGTCAAGTGTGAAATTTTATACAGAAATTTTTTACTCGGTATTATCATTATCATTATTATTATTATTATTATTATTATTATTATTATTATTATTATTATTACTACAGTTTTTGAATAATGTATATGTATATGCGCATGTGTATGGTACGTATGTATAGTTTATCGATATTTGGGATATGAATTAAATTTGTTTGTTTCTGTATAAATTTTTATTTATACATAAAATACGAAAATACGCGACCGTGAGATGTAAACGATTTTATTTTTACTTAAGTAATCGCGTATCGGTGATTTTGTTTGATTTAATTTAATTTCTTTTATATTTCATCTCTTATTAGTTGTTACATGATTTTTCTTTCTGTTTCATTTTTTCATTTTTTCTTCACTTCTCTTTTTATCCACTCGTAAATATATATTATATTCTACTCGGGCACAGTAGGGCAGAAAATTAAACTACTAGAATTTGGATGATCCAGTTTTCATACATATGGAGGGAAATATAATATTAAACGGACCTAAACCCCTGGCGAGTTATTTCGGCTATAGATATAGATTATAAGTATAACTAATATAATAATAATAATATTCGATAATATTATTACCTAACTATCGAAAAATCGATGATCTATGGAATTATTTTAAAATAGTTCTTATTTATTTATTTATTTTATTTTATTTTATCTTATCTTATTTTTTTCAAATTTTTTCTTTACATTTTGTAACGCGAACTTTACCCACACGGTTATTTAATGTAATTGGAATAAACAAATTATAACTCGTTCTCTTTTCAATTCTAGCAGAATTAAACCATACGTACACGGAAAGACCCGCGGGATAACCGTTCTCCTTTGCGAAATTTTTTGTCGATAAATTACACCAAATTCAGGGAGAATCGATATCTTTAAATTTTAATCTAACAGTTAATTCATTTCGGGCGAAAATATCGACGTGAGTGACGGGAAGAACTGCTACGCTGGACTCTGGGAGAAATTTTCTCCCTGAGCGTAGAACAGTTGAACTTTGTTGACAGAAAAAAGCGCCACCAGCGGAAATAAGTGAAAAAAAAAATTGTCAAGTGATTTCTTCGCGCGAGGGCGAAAAATTCTCCCAGAATCGAAGACTCGCATGACAAATTTTGAGGAAAAACGGTTATACAACGCTAAGTAAAAGCGCCATCCCACGGGTCTTTCCGTGTACAGATTTTTAACATCCAAATAGCCCACTAAAGTCTCGAGTCAGCGCAGAAATTCTTATTAGTTCTTTTTTTTTTCTTTTTTATCATCATTTCTTTTTTCATTAATCAAACATTTATATATCATTGTTCCCGTATATAATAGTCTTAATCCAAGTCACACACGATTCATTAAATTCGCGCTCTTCAGTTTCGTATTACCGTATAACGTAATGCGAAAATTTGATCCGTCAATAATTCTCCTCGATTATACAAAGCGGATGTTTATTTTTTTTTTTTTAATAATTAAGTAAAAAAATTCTATCATCTAAATGTTTAGCGGTAAAATTTGAAATTTGAAAATATGATTAGTTTAATTCACGATCAATACACACGCGTTATATTATGTATACACCAGGCAGTGACATAACCGTAGTACCTATGCACTGCATTTATTTCATTATAAACGCAGAAGATGATGAATAATTTTTTTTTTCTTTTTTTTTTCTTTTTTCCCGATTGAAATTTCATTTATTATCGCAAAGAGGGAATTTCGATACCCTTTATCTTTTGTTAGTACATACCTATTAAAACCAATTATTTTATATACACGGTTAGAAAAGAAATCTCACAAACACCATATTTTCATTAATTTTATTTCAACGTTCAGCAGGTTTAATTAGTTCTGATAATATCCCTAAGTCCTTATCCTTCAATCACTCCGAAGCAAAATAATAATTCAATTAATAAATTGAAGAAATAAATTACAAAAAAAAAAAAAAATCGTTTCAATATAGAATTTCTGCTTCGTGGGTTTGAATTGACGTTGGTATATTGTGTGAATAAACTGCTGAAATAAATGTGAATTGCGTATGAAAAAAAAATGCAAAAAAAAAAAGGTGAAACATTATAAAAAGGATAGAGAAAATATCGGAACGAAATATTGGTGTATGGAAAGATTCGACTGATTGCGATATTAATATATTATTGTCAAAAACTGAAGGAAAAAAAATTGAAAAAAAAAAAAAAACAATTAATTGGATTTTTTTTTAACGTAGAGATCTGAGTTTCAACCTGAGCACAAAGTAAGCGATAATTCTAAGACCGATTAGAAATCCTATTAACGCAACAGCGTCAATCCAATAAACAGCGTGCTGCATAGACATTTCTTCCAAAAATTTTTTCGGACTTTTAAAATGACAGTAATCTACTGAGCATGTTAATTTCGCACGGTTATTACCGTAAACGGATATCATTGCTCCCTCGAATCCATAACGTATATAACTTACGTATGATAAAAATTTTAAGTAACTTGGTATAGCGTCGAAATTAACAAAGAATCCAGAGAATAGTACGATTGGTACTGAAGTAACTGGCCCGATGAATACTCCACTCTAAAAATGAAAAACAAAGTTAATGAATGAGGTAATTCGCAAAGAAAATAAACAAGAACCAATTCCAAACTATGATATTTTGATAAAATAATTAGGGTGGTAAGGATCAAATATTTAGGGTTCAGACGATTTTTCTGTGCCCCCTGATTCGGCTTTTAGGAAATCGTTTTTTAATTATTTGGAGTCGATTTGGGGAGCGCCCGCTAAAAAATTCGTCCAAGCCCCTAAATGAGGACCACCCTAATAATATATTCATTCGTGGCGATTCATATACAAGTAAATAAATATATAGAAATGTGTGATAAACGAGACTCACCTCCACACTCATCGCCGCACCGATTAATAATCCGATTGATTGTGAGACTAACGATGTAAGAATACAAATGGTAAGGTACATCATAAATCTCTCTGTATCCAACGGTTGTGAGGTCATGAAGTATACTATCATTACGTAAGCTATTGAATAAAGAATCTGGAAAAGAAGAAAAAAAAAAAAAAAACCCCAAGAATGAAGTAACATGTAATTCAAAAAATTACCAGTCAGACAGAGTCTCGACGAGGTGATGTATAATGTCTGTAATTATTCATTGAGAACTTAGTTCTGAAGAAAAACAAAGCAAAAAAAACTCCGGAAATTCAAATTTTTGAATACAATCTTCAAGATACTCACTTGAAAAGGTAAATCCGCTAGTGATCTCGCGAAGTAAAACGCCTTTAGCGAGTACCAGTAGTTGAGATGCTCTCTAACAAACACAGCCATTTCTATAGGGACTGAAATATGAATGAAAGTTGTTATTAAATATCAAAATTTTGAAAATAGTTATGTGAAAAAAGATTCTTTATACTCACACGTGAGAATAGTGGGCATCATAGCAGTAAACATGAGAAACATAACAGTGAAGAAAACGCATCCTGCATTACTAGTAACCTTAGAAGCCTCGTTACCAATATCATAGTAAATAGCACCGATCAGAAAGCCCACTATTATGTGTGAAATCAGCCTTACTCTTGTTAAAGTCTAAAACAATAATAATAAAAGAGTTATTTATGGTAGATTGGCGTTGTCGTAAAAATTAGTTAAGTTCAAAGACTCGTACGTTGAACCCAGATCAACAAGACTAAAATAAACCGCGTTAAATGCACCCGAGTCTAGGGTCTCGAATTACGAATATGATGGAACAAACATTTTAACGATCGTTTAATTGCCTCAACTTCTATTCAGGCCAGTTATGAATTACGTTTCAATTATCGACCTTTTCAAAACGGGAATATGACTGACACTAGAAGACACTGTCGATTTTGATCTAACAATTGCAAAATTTAAAAGGACAGATCAAAATTTTACTGAATGATACAAAAAATTTGAATCTCACAATGTCAAACCAAAAATTTATGAAACAAAAATTATATTCGGAACTGAAAAGATCGAATCCCTGATTCTTTGACCACAAGGGTCGAATTGGTGTATAGGATTCTGGATTCAGTCTGTCTGATAGATATTGAGTAAGTATTTTAACGAACCATGTCTCTCATCTGTGACAAAAATGTTCTTTTTAATAAAATCCAAAACTGGATCCACCCGTTTGTTGGAAAGCCAACTTTCTGCTCTATGCTTTCTGCACTGTCCAGCAGCGAGGTGGTGCAAGATACAGGTACGTTTATCACAGTCCCAAGTTGTCCGGGTGTTTTTGCAACACCGTTTGGAATCAAAGCCGAAGTTTCTGGCTTAGTTTGATCTTGGGGTGGCGATTTTTTTGCTATATCATTCGAAACTGTTTGAGCAGCTGCCAAAGCTGCCTGATGATGCTGGTAGTTGTTACACTTTCCATTATTTACAGCCATTACTAATTTATGAACACATTCACCGTGCTCACCGCAAGCTACTTCCATTACTGTAGTTAGTAGAAGTAGTACATGAAAGGTAAAGAGAAAAAATATAATGTCAGAGCTTTTCAGAGATGGATAAAACACTTTGAATGATAAAATTTCTCCGAGTTGAAAACGAGGGATTAAAAAAATATAAAAACAGTACTGAATCAATCTTTCCAGAGTATTTTTGCACAGCGCTTTTCATGACTCTAAAAACCCATGTGATTAACGTTAATATACTACGAAATGTGTGAAGATTAAGTCAAATCTTGCAAGCTTTGGATTTCCTCATCGGACAGATCTTACATTTTTCTTTTGATCTCTTTTCCAAAATAATAAGCCAAACGTGTATGCGGGTAGTTTTATCTCACGTTTATTTTATGCCCGCAATTATTTTTATCAAGATAGGGTACATCTACCCTATAATCAAATTTTTGTACCCCTATTAGGTAGGGTCGAGTAAATAATCCAGTATTCATAGCTGGATTGTGTATTCTATACGCGGTAGAAGTTTTATTTCCACGCATAAAACTGTATTCTTCTGTATTCCGAGAACGGTCTTAAAAATTTAGCTTACCGTAATCCGCAGGATTGTGGTAACTCGGACAGTCTAGACCCATGGAGGACAGGAAAGGGACTAATCCACCAACGTTTCCTTGATATACACACTGACCCTCAGCCAAAAGGTACAAGTTATCGAACATTTCGAACAGCCTTGCACTCGGCTGATGAATAGTGCAGATTATCGTTCTTCCTGTGATGAAAATCGTTTTTTTTTTAAACTATTCATCTCACAATTTGAATGAAAAAAATGGAAATTAGTGAGAAAATATATGCACGATGAAGGCTGAAATTGGCTTTTATAATCCCTTACCTCCTCTACTGAGAGATTTTAGTAAACTGAGACACTGAAAGCACGATGAACTATCTAGCCCGGAAGTTGGTTCGTCAAAAAACATTACAGGTGGATTGTTCACAAGTTCCAAAGCGATTGACAGTCTTTTTCGTTGACCTCCACTGAGGCTGTGAGTCTGGGTGTTACTGGCATCACTGAGGCCAAGAGTTTCGATGATTTCTGCAATCTGTGAAAAAAATGATCTGGTTCATCTCATCGATTCACAAATTCGAGCGTTCATTAAATAGGGTGAATTATTATGACCGTATCTGCAAAACTTACCACAACTTTTTTCGATACTGCACTAATGTCTTTTCCTAATTTCAAGTTAGCCGAGACTGTCATAGCCTCGTAAACCGTGAGATGTGGTAGTAGTCGATCATCCTGCATGATATAGCATGACATTTTTCTAAACCGTCTAAGATTTCTGTCCTTTCCATTTATAAGCACCGAACCGCTAAGATGCGAGGTCCTAAAATTGCAAATATAATCTTTTAACCTTTTTTCAAACATTTGTACGTTTTGTCCAAACAGACGAAGTGCTGGATTAACGATGGCGATAAGATATCTGAAGCTAAATATACTTCACCACTTCACTTCTATTTTGTTTTATTTTTTTTTTATATAGGTAAAAACTATTTTTATGATTTGGAATAGCACCGTTAGACCTTGGTAGCTTGAAATTTTCACTCGTATCTAGTTTAAAATAGAATAGCACGAAAATCTTTCTGCATGCTATTTAGCAAGAAGCGATAAAGCTGGTTAAAAAGAGAGGCGGATTTTTCTGCAAATATTTTTCCTCATTTTTCATCATTAACGAAAGTATAAAAGGTTTATAATGTTTTTTTTTTTTTTTGTGTGTGTGCCTTTAATCGCATTTAGGACTTACTTGTATCCGGCAAGGACGTTCATCAAAGTACTTTTTCCTGCGCCGGAGGGTCCCATTATTGCGGTCAACTCTCCGGATCGGAATTTCCCGTTTACACATTTTAAAATAGTCTTGTATCCTGAAAAAGTAAGAAAATCACGATGTTAGTAACGAGGCAAGGACCAAGGGCGGAGTTAAATTATTATAAAAATCTCTAAAAGTAGTAAAAACCGTCGAAATTATATTCCTTCGAATCCAGTTGAAAAAATAATAATTATTGCAAAAAAACTGTAAGAAAAATGATAAAATGACTTCGAATATGGAGTAACAATCGAGTTAGTCTGATTCTGACGAGCTGAATCTTTCGACCAACAGTAGGATAACAGTAGGATAGGTTCGCCGTTTTACAGGTCAGTGTCCGAGCCTGGAGTGAATTTTTTGTTTAGTTGTGAAATCGAACTCTTCCATATACATAGAACTCATACTGTTCTATCACCTGAGCCAAGCGCATATACCTATACAAGCAAAGGTTTAACAGCCTTGCTGGCTAGTCATAAATATTATAGAGTCTATCCTCATGGTATATGTAGGTGGTATGCTCGTTCTTTCTACTCGAATACCTGAACTATTCTGCACGCGGTATTCATCGCGTGTCAATTCAAACCCTGAAATTACATGAAGTTATTTATTTTCCTATTATTTCCGCGAGTCGGTAAATTGTCTTTAATTCAAAATAATTCGTCCGTGTCACAAAATAATAATTTGAAATAAGCTTAGAATTTTTCGTTAGAAAAAACGGAAATAGGATCTCGCTCGTTGGTTTTAAATCCTTCTCTTGATTTGATCGAGAAAATAAACCAACGATGAAAAATGCTGCGTTGATAATAATCCGCGGATAATAACCACCAGCTGTGGGATTGGTGAAATTCTAGACAATTTTTTATCCCCCTGCGGCTAATGCCTAGTCGTCTACATTCGCAGATCTCCAACCCCTATAGTTCGAGGATAAAGGTACACGCGCACTAGTACACCGCAGTGTGCATCTGCGCGGCGGAAAACGGCGTAGCTGCGTACATTTATATCGATTCTTTCGGGCAGGTCATTCACATCGTATAGGTATAGATTTAAGGGCTACTGTAAAGAAGCCTTGATAATGTTTCTTGATACCATCCCACGATCAGACCCCCTCAAAATACTTTGACATTAATATATTTTTCTAATAAATAGACAGAATTTTATTCCCGAACGAAAATTTATAGCATAACTGATCTGAATCCGAGTTTTTCGATCACTCAATGATCAAATATGAAGAATGAAAGATGATTGTTGATATCGAGCACGAATTCACTCACAGAGTTTAATCTGATATTAGAATTCTTATGCTTATGTACGATTTGGTTCGATTTGCAAAGGTCACCGCCTTGACAATGACTTTTTTTTCAAGCTTTGGTATCGGAATGATTAATGTCATCGATCAGCCATCTAGCTTGGTCCCGGATATCTGTACGATATTTGTACGGATGTGTTTTGAGGGTGAAATTTTTTTTTTACTATCAGATTTCGCTAGTCGATTCAGCTACTACGTCCAAGACACCGGAAAGGACCCTTCCGTTGCCAAGTGGGTCAAACAAGTCTGATATTTGCCAATTTTTTTCGCATTTTTATGTCACGGTGTGAGATCGTCTCGATAGACGGATCTGTACGGGTGAGAATTTTGGCAAGAAATTTTGACGGTTTTTGAAGCCAAAATTAAGAGAGAGAGAGAGAGAGAGAGAAAAAAAAAAGAAAGAAATAAACTTGTGGATCTATTCGCTTAAGTTATCTTATAGTTCGGTTTCAGCCAACGTACGTCAGGCGAAAAGTTTGACCATAAAATACGACGAATAGTAGATGAGGCGTGACACTGTTCAATTGGTTATAATTTTTTTCTAATTAATTTTGTAACGTCAAACTTTGTTAGATGAGTAAAGGTCATCCGTTTGTATAATTCAGGACATTGACCCTTTTAGCAAAGCTGTATTAACCCCATATTCAAACATTATTCATTCGGACATATTGCAGAAAAACCGATCAATGCGCTTCATATGCGTTTGACCGGAGATAAAAAAAAGCCATATTTCTACCGCAATGGTCTTAGTCAATTTTCCCATTTGTCAAAAAAAAAAAATCCTAAACTTTTCCAATTTTTTCCTTCATGGCTATTTTTGATACAGAAATCAGGACGATCGAATAATCGTCTTCAACTTCATTAAAGTCACTGTATTTCCGTTGTAAATCGTTCTTTCGATAAAAAAAAGGATCGTGAAATAAAAATTTCCGACCATGCATATTGCGAACGTATTTTCTCACCTCTCTTCCTGCCCTCAGACACGCTGTAGGCCAAATTCTTGAACTCTATGTCAACTGGGGGCCGTTTAGGAAGATGCGTCAATGAGACCGCAGGGCGTTTGCCATTCCCTTGCCCACCAGGACTTGCTCCGCTGTGATTAGGTACTTTTCGTGCCAGGACTCCACCAGGGGTAACAGTAGTCGCAGCTCCATTAGACGTCGTTCCGTTACAGCTGAAGTGAAGATTATTTTGTGATCCTCTGTAACGAGAAAAAAAAAAAAAATTAATAAAATGAAAATGCAGAAAGTCTGGGATTTCTTTTAAAATGGTTTTGAATCAAAGTCCTGCTCTATTTACTCAATATTATACTCAATGTACGAGATGAAATTGTTATTAAGTAAATAACTTATAATATCTGACATATTTTTTTCATTAAGAACCCTTTTTTGCAGTAGCTCGTACAGGTCAGACCCTCTTCTGTACCAAATTTTTTTTTTTCACGAAAACAAACTAGGGTATATGTTATTGTGATTTTTCTTGTTATCGCCGATGGGTATCTGAAATTACAGTAGAGAAATACCTATTCTGTGGATATTGGATTTGAGGTGAAATTTTTTTCTTCACCGGATTCAAATACCTCTCTCTGTCGTTTGAAATTTTTAGAAAATATTTTCAAGTCATCAATAATTGGTAATATGTTTCTATAATTTTCAATCAATATAAAAAGTATAGAAAATAATTACATCCTAACTTCAAAACGGACCTGAATAATAACCGATCTGTATAATCCGCAGAGATTTGGTATCGGCGTACAGCTTCATACCTAGAGATATATTAATCATAACTCGGCCACGTAGTGTAATGGCAGAATTCGCTAAAACGAAGTAAGCTCCCCATTGTGCGCGACTGTTATTACAGTAAGACAAGGGCTATCGATTTTCGCGACCTACAAAAGAATTGTTCGCAGGTGGACAAGGGTATGGGTATATAACTGAGAGCTGGTATCCATCGATATTCTTTATCACGGTTTTGAATTACAAATCCGAAACGTCGCAAGGAAATATAAGTAAAGATAAATGTAAAGAGAGCTAATTGTATCATCACAGATATTCTCAATCATTTTATCACCCAGAATTATTTATATTCTCTTCATATAATAATAAATGGGTAAAGAGGCGACATCAAACTGCAATAGGCGTGGGATGTACAATCACTTTATATTATACCATCATCGAAGTAAATATCAAAAGGATTTCGAAGTTATATTCTTGTTATATTCTCACGACTATCAGACTAGACGAATAGCGAGATCTTCTCAATGGATAGTTCAGTATGGTCAATATAGTACGTCCAGCAGCGTTTCAATCACTTCGCGAACTTTGTTCCTTCCAGCAATCGCGAAACCACAAGTCCAGAGCTTTATCCTCTAGACTTTGGATATGAAATGAATGTATATTATGTATGAATGAAAATTTATGTAAAATGGACATTGCGTTTTGATTTGTAAAGAAATTTGTGAATAAATAATAGTTCGAGTTAGTTTGAATAAAATAATAGCATTTTGGAATTATTTCCCATAAAATGAACTGGATCATAAATCTTAAATTCTAATACGTATGCTGCAGGGTAATTTAAACCTATAGATATACGATTCATCGAGTACTTTTAATTCCGTTGAGAAACTCCTTGCAGGTGTTTGAATGAATTTTTCATTTTATCCCAGTCACGTAGCGGGTCAGATATCCGAGTTCTTCAACGGGAAGAAAACTTCTCGTCTGTCTGAACTGAGTTAAGGAAAATATGCAGGAAAACGAACAAAAAAAAAAAAAAAACAAACAAAAATAATATAAATTCAGCAATATGGTACTCCTGGAATATCACCAACTGATCCTATTGAAATCATTGTGAAAGACTATAGGTATGTACACATGAATCGTCCTTGTACATAAGTTCATGTATATAGCTCGAGCAATAGTTCTATTCAATATCTACAACCAGATACCCAAGCGACATAAGAATCTAATATATATACGTAGATATACATATATGTTCACATGAACGTGTAGACGTTGCCTCAGGATGACAAGCAGTAATACACATCACGACGTGAGGCCGTATCCTGAGCTGAAAGGATCGTCACAAACTCGAATCCTGAAAACCTGATACCGGGAAGAAAAATTGAAGAAAAAAAATAAATCTGATATTGATGGATAACGTCCTACTCTATTCGATTAATTCGCGAAATTTAATGACTTTTTAAAGGTCATTGATAGGTCATTGATTAAAAATTATAGAGATCTAGTATAGCTGAACCTTTTCAAAAATTTGTGAAAAGTTAGATAATGCAGTTTTTTCTTTCGGTACTGGTATAATCCGAGATGATTGACTTACAATTAGCGAGGGATCAGTTCTTAAGATTTCGTGCGTCAAAGTTTGACGTTATCTTTGGTTATATAGGAGGAGATATTTCCATCAAAGTTTAAGAGCGGTTATCTTACCGAGGTTGGTAATTCTCGACTTGATGGATAAAGTTATTAAAAGCATCAACGAAATTAAATTCATGTATCAATCCTCGAAAATCTTGAGTAAATTATTGCTACGATTGTTTCGTAAGATTAGAAGAAGTTCAAAATATCAGAAACGAAAAATCTATATTATACCCAACACAGGCGTAAGAATAAAAAATAAGAAAAATGCACGAAAACAATTTCACGAAAGTTGGAAATCCGGCCACAATATACGTCTAAGACTCTGAGCTGTCTCACCGAGGTTTTTTGTAGAACAGATCTGCGCTGAAAAAGGAAGGAAAAATACTTTTCACCCCATGGGAGCAGGAAAATCAATTTATTCTCTCTATATATGGTATTGAAATTTTTTGTGTTTCATCCTGCCTTGGTCAAGCAGGTCCAAAAGTTTGCCACCGACAACTTGAAAGGTATATTTATTATCACGTCTAATATTCTTGTCGCAGATTGTCGTAGGGTTGAAAAAAAATTTGCCAAATTATTGAGGAATGATAAATGAATGTAATTTTAGCCAAAAGAAAAAAAATCCGTCTTCATTTTTTAAGGGTTAACATAATGAGGAGAGCACCGTGTAACTCACCTGACAATAACCGGCAGCACTTGCTTATTTTCGATATCATCGTGACCCATAATACGAGATTTATGGTATCGCGAATAAAAAGACAACCTTTACTTATTTCAGTCTCAAGTATACTGATCAGGTGTAATTTCTGTGCAACTGATTCGGTCGTACTTATCGCTTCTGGATTGATTAGCTTGATCTAAGCGAAGATATAGAAGTCTGTTAATTTTCTGTCAGTCAGTGGCTTCGAGCATCTACAATGTAGATAATCCAGTTGTTAACAAGATGATTGGCAATAATCTCTCATCGACCATTTCACATGATTGTGATATGCAGACGAAAGTTTTATCGAGGGGTAATTTCATGCTAACTTGACCGACGTCTCACCCTGACCGTTTCGAATTCGATCGGCCATTTCATCCTTGCTAATTGATCTTCTTCAATAAATACCATATTCATCAATACTATAGAAGAAATGATGGGAACTATTGATTTCGCGGTAATCGAATAAAATTTTCTGAAATCGGTTGAATAAACAGAAAGAAAATTCGAACCCCACCATCCGATGTGGTGAAAAAAATTCCAAAGTAATAATAATATGAGTTCGATAAAAAAAAAAAATTGGCGAAAAAATACGTAACATAAATATGAAATAAAAAAACCATGGATTGGATCCTAGACAGTCAGGGTCAGACGTTGGTCAAGTTAGTATCACAATATTTAGCCATCAACGTAGACCCAACAGTTTAATGAACCAATAATTCAACTTGGTTTTCTTGGAATGGCCTTTACAGCTCTTTCAGAGCCGACACCTTCCACAGATGTGCATAACTCGAGGTTATATTTATTACCGATTAAAATTCACGTCACGTAATACGTGGCCTATCCTACTGCAGACAGAGACTTCATTGATCAATAATTTATGTCACGCGTACTATAAATTTACTTGAAGGGGTCTAAGGCGTTTGCTTTTCATAGTAAAATAAGTTACGTGACACATATGTCATCATCCAATCATTTACTTTTATATTTAATTGTATAGACACAGTTAATTGAGTATCTAATCTGCTCTGATCACTTCGATAAAGAGAAGAAAGAAAAAAAAAAAGGATATTTCTCTCTTTTCTAAACTCTGAATCTTTACTTTCATTACCTTATATCTATGGGACAACCGATCTCGAGGAACATTCATATACTTTATTATACTGAGAATGAACACGAGACAGGCATTAGACCTTGAACTCGGTACCAAATTTATGAGAATCACGAACGAATCAATTGATTTTTAAACAGAGCGATCGTAGGTCACAGAAATAGACGCCGAAAATTTTTTCATATATATATATATATTCTCTGAAATAATTCTTTCGTGCGACAAAAATCTCGGGTTATCAATCTTCCATATGACCCACACGATTCCGGCCTATTATATAGTTTAAACAATTTTTGACCAAATTTCTCAATTATAATTACCTGTAGGCGGCTCTCCAGTGGGTGGATTTCATAACTTTCTAACCACAGCTGGTTAGTTTCAGAATAATTTCTTGAATCTAATACAGCTATACCATTCTCTATACTCATAGGGATAGGGATATAGATATGATATTTCTAAATTAACTCAGAGCTTCAATGTATATGTTAGAGTCATTGATAAACCGGATAATTTTATGATAACGAATTGAGATTAGCACCTGGATCAGAACTCCAGGATTTTCATTCGTGATATGAATCACCCTGTTGATATCATGAGGAATATACAAGCTCTCTGAGACAGGTAATTCATCACCTATACACAAGAGATCTCCACACGCAGCTAAGACACAAAGCTAATCAAAAATCGGCTCATCTATAAGTGGTGATTCACTATCAACCCTGGAATTACAAACTTGGGTTTAACCCAAAATTTCTCACACCTTCATGTTCGAAACTGTTTAAAAATCAACCTGTTTTGAGCAGATGACGTGCTCAAAATCTACGAAAGAGGAATACCCCTCATTTCGATTATGAAAGGTAGAAAATCGGCCAGATACTAGTGTGGCATAACCATAAGAAAAAAAAAAACACAATGTTTCCATCTGGGGGTTCCTTTCCATATCTTGGAGTTTGGGCTCAATATTTTCAATTCGTTCATTTATTAGGTATGAATCGAATTGAAGCACATTTCAGGCGCATACGTGTGCACGTCTACTCATAGATAGACTGAATTTGGCACAGGGATTTGACTCACTATATTGAATAAAACGGGATTCTGGTAGCGCCAAATAAAGCTCGGGTAAGTTTGCCCGTGAGCACTAGCCGGATTCGGGTCAAATAGTAACCGGTCGATGAAGAGGATTCGTTCCCCGTCATACCAGTCCTAACGATTTATACATTGAACATCTCTGTTCAAACTTTAATTTGACGTTTTGGTTTTAATCCTATTTTTACTCTATCACAAGTTTATTAGGCATTCGAATATGCTCTGGATCTACTGCCTTTGGAAATGACTAACCGACTCAGACTTTACACTACGTGTACTTGTGATCGATTTATAAAGTTCCTGACGACCGTTATACCGATCCATATGACGTATTTCTCCTGATTCGAATTGCAAATCAGTTTAATATTCTAAAACATATTAGCATAGAATCTACAGCGCCGAATGTTCTTCACAGAATTGTTTTTTTTTTCCCGCCTCGTGAATCGGTATCGTCGAATTCGTTTTTATTTCTATCTTGTCTTCGAAGATTTTTGTCACATTTTCTCTAATCAAATATCAGAATGGACTCGACTATTCTTGATGATGAAAAGACCGGATAGAGTTTCGTGCCAAATACATTAAAACCTATTTCTTTTTATCCAACCGTGACTAGACCGAGTATTCTTCATCACCGAATCGACCCAACTTCGGCCTAGCAGAGGGATAGTGTTTCCCATATTCCATGGTATTCGATAATCCTAAAGATCAATGATTTATTTTCGGAATAATGGTTCCACGCGCTTCAATTTAAGCCCAACATCGACTCTGCCGGCGTACAGAAAGCCCAGATATATGATTAATTCCAAAAGCGATTAGAGCAGTTTTACGATTATAAGGACCGTCGCTGTTCGCACAGCAAAGTTTTGTGGGCATAAAATAACACAAAACGGCTCGAGGTGTGCACGAAAATTTCCTGCGTTAGTATCGAAGACAGGGTCGTTAAAATAAACACTTGTACTTTATACTACGTACATAATTTAATAGCGTGATGCTAATCATCTGCAACTCGAAATTTTTTTCAATTGACCCATCTATTTATCCGTGGAATTCATAAGATCAAGAATTTGAGGATATGAGAACTTGATAAGTTCTAAAATCGCCAAGATCGAACCGTTTTGGCAAGATATTGGCAATTTGAGCTTTAACATTTATATCGATCATTATATTTTCTGGTTTTCGCTTAGTGTGTTTTCCACGATATTTTCAGTAACTGAAAAGTCTGTATCGCACGTTAGCGAGTAATAGGATAGTTGAAAAATACTTTGCGCTTATAAGTTTCCGAGTTTTAAAATACTTGTAACGTTTCCTCAGAACTGTATACCTATACAGTCGAACTAAATGACGCGGTAAAAGATGAAATCGCTCGATCCTATCGCGATCGCATGCCTTGTTATACTATGCAAACAAAAGCTAGAACGTATTAGCTAATCGTGACATAAACTTCAATTGTGTAAAAATAGTTTCTCGAAAATCTGAGAATATAATATGACCATCGACGATGATCACCGATTATGAACATCTAGCTATTATCTGATATTCGGTTCGATAAATATCAAGAAGACAGATAATTTATACATTTTTATTATTGAACCGGGATTCATGAGTAATTTTTGAAAACGAGAATCGACTACGCCGCAAGTCCTGTTAGCAAGTTTTGCATTATATCTGCAATGTTGATTCTGTTGTTCAGATTCACATATTGAATCGATAAGCCTCGCGACATAGGAGCTGGTAGATAACGGTATAATAAAACACGTGGATTACTTCATGTTGAAATAAAATCGGTTAAGCATAAACTAAATTTGTTCATAAACGACGAAGAAATTTTCGAATGAATACGACGTGGGTCCAGATTTGTCGTGTTCAACTCTGCTATATTGTACTCCAAAAAATGGTTGTTGAATTTCAAATCTCTTCAACTATATGCTATTTAAACTTTTTATAATTTACAAATCTAATTCGTAAGCATGACTATAGCGGAAGGTATTTGGAATTCATATATTCTTCGTTTTTCTAGTACCAAACTTATAAAACATGGTTAAAGGGTAGTCATTTGTCACGAGTTGTCAAACCCGAGAGACATTGAGCTTTTGGAGTTTGAAGAGTCTTTGTAACCCTAGTGAGAATTTAACTACGAAACTGACTATTGACGCTGCTAAAATATTTATTGCAGTTTAGTTTCCATCATTTAAATGAACAATCATATTTTTCGATAAAAAAAAAATTCTGCGCAATTCTCGCTTTGCCTATTAATGCATGTTTCACCCCCACTTCATCGTATGCAGTATATAACATGTTCAATCTCATATCTCATATCTCTCTCTCTAGGGACGATGCTTTTTTCACAGATTTATCCGTAGGCGTATAATATTTTCATCTTTATGTAATAAACCAAACTCCTTGTACCTATTTTATTAAATTTTTTCGCATTATTTTGTATGAACAAAGGTCTTTCATTCCATAGATAGGATAATCTTCATCCCTTGAATTTGCAAAGATGAGCCTTTATATATTGCCTTTTAGATTTAGCATTTTTCGATTTGATGAATAAATAATGTGGCTAAAATATGAATTATTAAAGAAATTCTTTTTCCTCGGAATATATATCCTAGCAGCTGCACCATCTGCAGTAGAAACCTGCGTTTGTGTATATCAATGAATTTGAAACGGCGTTATTAAACAAAAAAACAAGAAATATGGAATACAAAAAATGGATAAGTTCATAGATATGTATAAAAAATGGTAAGAATTTCTTACGTCAGTTCTAGCTGAACCGTGTTTTAACGGAGGTCAAAGTTCGCCAGATAAATACTATGCAGAATTAATAACCCACGTATGATGTAGGTATTCATACACGCGAAGAATGGATTCTTTGAAACTAGGAAATGTGTTCCTTTGCCATATGCCGGTTATATAATTTGTTTCGTAAACATTGAGCAGTACTGACATTCATTTTTCATAAAAAGGAAAAACAAGAATAATTAGATTCAAAATCATCGGTTTATGACTTTGAACGCGAGACGATTTACCCTTGCAATTAAGATTTTCCTGCTTATGTATTTAGAATTAATAAATATTTAGTTTTTCACTAATACCATGATTTGAATTACTGAATATGCCCGCGCATGATACACTATAAGTCCAAAGGTGCCGAGTGCAGAGTTAATCAAACTCAGTCTGTCTTGATCTTTAAATTTTATGAAGAAGAAGCATTCCTGTTTGTAGTTCTCATTCTTATTCCTACCGTGTCTATAGACATAATATAATATATAATATATTACGTATTTAGAAGTATATAATATGCCAACACATTCGCCTCACACGCTACTTACAAATGATCGATAAAAAAACCCCCACGCAGGTGGCTATGATTTTCTCGTACATTTTATTTTTTGGCAAACAAGGGAACAGGTGTTGAACAGCTCTTAACTTCTATATAAAGATAGATTGGCTATCAAATCACGTATATGACATGGAGAAAACAATTCTTCTTAATATTGAATCTTGCAAAGCAATTATTGATGCTACATTTATTTCGATCTTCTAGTTTAGATGTAAGGACTTCATCATTTAATCCGGAGGTTTCGAAGCCATGTATTATCGTTCATCTGTAGTAATTAGCCGGATTGACCAGACCAGAGAAGTTGCTACTACGTAAATCTGTCAAAAGCAGGTTTACAGGTAGTGAAAACTCTCCAGTAATTCGAAGAGTATAATTATGGTTAAACCGCTTTTAACGTGGTCGACAATAGCGAATCAGGAAGAAAAACGAGGTTGAATTCTAGTATTACTCGGCTAGAAAATTTCCTGTTTCTCGTTGCTGGTAAAACTACAAAGACTGCTCTTGACCCAATATGAATAAAGGAAAGGCTGTCCGTAACTATCGCCTCGTAAACGTAGTTTAAGTTTTTTATCTATTATATCTACGTATCTTGTGAACGTATATTTATCCAAGCTAATCATCTAAGAATTATCTTGTCATCTTATATCTTGTATAAAAATCGTGTCGTTCAAGTGTTCATCTATAATCTTCGCCTATAGCTGAAACACCTGTTTATGATTATCTTTGTCTGTTGGAGGGATAAGATAACTGAAGAGTTTCACAGTTTTATCATTTTTATATCGATTACTAAATATCTGCATTTATTCCGTCAAGATCATTTTCAAGAAATATCAAATAAGGTTCGAACTTGAACGTCGATTCAAGGCTTGTCCAAATTGAATCAGACGGAATTAACCTCGTCGAGTCTACTTTGCGGAATAGAACAATCGATCTTTCGTTGAAACTTGCGCACCAGAAGATTTTATTACTTCACTTTTATTCCCGTCATCATCTAGTGTAGAGATGAAGTATAAACAATAGGGTAGTCCTTGATTTGGTCATATTCGTATTTCAATACTCTCACGGGCTAAAAAGTCTTCAACCTATATGCAAAAAAAATTTAATCAAAACCCCAGGTTCCTATCTCAATTCTAAGTACTGCCCCAAAGCCTTTGAACTTCCCCATTTAAATAGCATCCGATTTTTAGTACTTTGGTGTTATTTTTTACTTCCTATCGTATTTTCGCTTCGAATAATCTGAAACTCTGCACACTCCTTGCCTATAGTAGGAGGTATCCGTGAAAAATGTAGATTTTTATCGACAAAATTTCTGTAGATCTGAAAAGATGAGAAAATATAACGATATTGGTCCTTTATACTTCACTGACGAGTTATGGCTGTTGGTAATTTTGCCCAATCAGTTAAATACGATGAATCTCGACTCTATCATTATACCTACTAGCCTTTATGAAGCTTTCATTTCTGGTTGCTATGGAAATCAGGGGTAGCAGCATAAGCAACGAGAATATCGTCTACCAGATTTCGGTTTTAGGTTGATGAAATTTAGGGGTAAGCTGGCTTTCGGCATTCCCCTATTTTCCAAGAATACTCGAGTCAATGGTTCTGGCATCGTTTTCTCAATTCTGCGAGAATTTGAAATAAATTTTTCAGGTCTTAGGTCCATCGTTACTAGAGCGGGAGAATCTCGGCCGAGTATTTTGCTCCGAATTTTCATTTTGCATACGAATTTGAAACACTTACAATTCTAGCCTCGGTTATTCGCTCACAAGGTGAAAAACACTCTTTTTTATTTTTTTTTTGCTCCCTCTTTTCAAAAATAAATTTCAAACTCACCCAAGAACGGCGTTGTTCAAATTCTCGAAGCCTGGAACTGGGGGTGGCGATCTGATTGTCACCTGATGGCTTCCGCTAGCAATAAATTGTACTTGTTCGTCACCATTGTACTTGGTTCCTCCTGGTAGCGTGAGGTTCTTCAAATCAGCCATCTTCAACCCCTACTCGAACGCTGTATACAATAAACAAACAAAAAATAAAGAAATTTCGTTAATTGATTGACACACGTTATCTTCGCCAAAATTACTTTCACTACAAACTTGATATACACCTGCCATACGTTTTTATCACAAAAACAGATGTTCGTAATCTCAGAGTAAGTATATCTTGTTTAAATATTAATTGTCGTGTATGAAGAGCATGCAGACTGATTTCTAGGCCCATTATCAGTCTTCGTCACACAATACGTCAGAATTAGTGTTTAACTTTTGTACGTATATATTTATACATAAATCTGAACTTTGTTTTACTATACCATTATGTAAGTATTGACATTGAATTAAAACCCCGTTGTTTGAATAATACTTGCGAAAATTTTCTGCCTAATTAACGCCTCGAGGTTCGAAAGTTAGTCTTCTTAATTAGCTATTCTAAGTCAATAAATTGCCGTTAATTGACAAGACCAGTGATTAAATGTTAGTTGATAATTATCAAATGTGACAGCTGAGTTGAAATAATTGATTACGGACACGTGAGACTCCATCGATCATATTCTCTACGTCAAATAAACTTCTATATACGAGTTGTGGCCTAGTTATAAAGGCTCTGTAGTTTCCCACGAAAAATTTGTGTCACAGTTTATGCAGGTTGAAAGTTCACATCGATTGGTAAAATATTTATGTCACACGTTACGATTTATCTAGTCGATATAATTAATTTCATCTCGTTGCAATAATAGAATAGAAATAAATTCGGTATATAGACGTATATTATGTATATGTTATGTACAGGCACGAAATTGGTTCCAAAATATTCTGAAGCTGCTGTTCAAACAAGTATATAATATATATATATATATAAAATTAATGCTTGATATAAATAAGGATGGCGGTATAAGGTCGATATCGCGTGACATGTGGCCGATATAACAATGTGGCGCATGATCGGAGAAACCGTGTAGGTAGGTATAGAATTTGCCTTGTTCATTGGTTTATAAATTGTAGAACTGAAAATAGTTCGAACTTTAGAATTCACCAATCACCCATTAGGTCAAAGTATTTTAAGATCCATTCACCCCAATTACGTGACAAGTTTTGACCTAGAATTAATTATGCGTGAGTATAAAGGCAGCCAGCCAGTCAGGTGGAAAGATGGAGGTAACCAGGAACGTGGATTGTAAATAGTACCTTCCATCGTAAAAATAAATAATTATTCAGTCATATTCAACCACATTAACATCAAACGTGCAAATTGTGTATTCAATTTAATCAGTAGCTTGTTTATACTTGAGTGACACGTACATATGTGACACTGAACGATGAATGTTGTCACACAAATATTCATGTGTTCACTTATGTTCTTTTTTTCATTTTTTTTTTCTTTTTTTACTTTGATGTAATTTGCAAACATAATTGTAATGAAATAAAAGTAATTTCTAATTTTTCTTTGAATATGTTGAACGTTTCTCGTATCTACTCCGTCTTTGCGATCATATCAATTGCAGTATTCTTCCACGATCGTAAGAAGAGGAACTAAATGTTAAATTTTATTTCAAAAATTTCAAACGCCCATCAAAATTTTTCTAGACAAACGAGTTAATAGGGTGATCTTTAATCTTCAAATTTCAATGTTCTCATAGACTAGAACGTCTTCAAATATATACAAAAAAATGTAATCGAAACCCCATGTTTCTATCTCAGATCGGAGACGTCCTAAGTACATGGGAGCATTAAAATTCTAAAATTATCAAATTAATGTCCACTTATGTGAATATTTGCTAGAAATTAGCGATTTGATCCGAATAGATGCAAGAGCTTCCAATTCATTTCAGCCATGCAAACTCTATTCCTTCAGCCTTCGATGCACTCTGTATGTATGAATAATTGAGACTACTACTCTAATTAAAGTTGAACATTACATTCCCATCAGTCAAAAGTTCGCAAGCTTTACGCCAATCGATCGAACTAATACGACTATAAAAAGTGAATTCAGATCATGTATTATACTATATCAATTGAGTTAGCTTCATTCCGAGCTATGTACTACGTTCACAATCGTTAAGTTATTTCGTACAGGTCTGTGACAGTAGGTCTCGAATAAATTGCATGACCTTTACTTGACAAATTGAGTTCATTTTTTTAACTAACAGAAAAACAAGAGGGGTAAGAAAGAAAGAAAGAAAAAAAAAAAAACACCGTGCGTGTTTTTCGACTCGACTATAAACTGATGACAGTATTACACGCGCATATATGAACTCGACTGCAAATATTTTGAGGATGTATTTTTAACGCTAAAGATATGCTTATCAATTAAGACTGACACTTATTTTTGTTATGGACGAATTTCTTCGCTCCGACTACTTGAATGGGTATCAAAATTTCAGTCGTTGATTTCAATATTATGCTTTGCCCATTTGATTAACATTAACTTCTCGAATATTTCAATCAATCTTTTTTTCGAAGGTCTAATTACTTGTAGAAAAAATCCAAAATTAAGCAAAAATGTCGTTAACGATATTTCCTTCCAGTAAGAAAAAAAAAACATAAAAAAAATCGGTAATAATTATTGGAAATTTCATATTGATTCACATCCCTTGATTGGCGAATTTTTTGTGTTGTTCACCGCACGCCTTAGTATTAAAATTATAAGGGCTAAAATTTTGTCACCAATGATGAATGGATGGTTTGAAAGATGATTAATTGTAATTATAGTAGTCCCCTCATTAGTTGAATTGTATATTAAAAACACGACGATACCGAATGAGACCGATGATTCTATAAAGTAATATTTGATGATTGTTACTAATTCCTATACCTCCTCAATAGACAGATAAAAATCGTTGCTGCATCGAGTAGTTTAGAAGTGTGATAATGAATTTGAATTAATCAACACTTTCTAATCTCAGCACGTGATTACGCCTATCGACCTAAATTCAAAAGTCTTTGTACTCCGGTATTATTGGGATAAAAATATTACCTAATTAAATAACGTCCGGGTACATGTGTACTACTCGCGATGATTATGATCACACGGAGTTATTATAGCAACAATAAACTCAAGGAATCGCCTCGATCATTATCTCAGCTTCCGCGATCTCGTATGAACACACAACTTTCCTAGAAATCTTGGATCTAGCGTATCTCGGCTTTTATACCCACATCTCAAAATTTTTGCATTTCCTCTCTGGGGGCGTAGCAGAGCAATGTAATGTCCAAAGTCCGAATCTTGGTGCATGCGGTACAGTAGAAAGATGGGTAATGGTCGAACCTATAGTGCAATTGAGTTTTACAATAGGAAACCAGCGAGTCTAGATGTAAGCGCGTGTTGTGCATGTCGATTTAGCTGTTCTGATCCGATAAATTATTCATATGATTCACTATCTGTATAGTTGGCCTTTGGTCATCTGTTATAATGACAATGGTAAATTAAAGAGTCATCGATGTTTCCGCGACTGCTTATGGAAAGAACTGAGAAATGAAAGAAAAAGAAACTAGGAAACGGTATTAATTGCTGCACACGGAAAAATACATAGCTAATTATTCGATCCCAAGATTTGCCTCACATCTTGGAAAAGTTATTTCCGAACGAGTTTCAGATCCGCGAGGAAGTACAAATATGACAGGAGTTCGAATAAGGTGATCAGATTATTAGTCAATCGAAGAAATTCACTCGATTAAAAATTGAATTCAACAAATTCCGTTCATCACATTGATTAGATAAATTTGGACTTTTGTTCTTTTCAATTAATCAAAAACTTCCGCACCGATGAAATTCATAATCCAAGCAGTTCTAAGCTACGTGATTCAGCAAGGATTGATTCAAGGATATTGTCAGACAAAAAATTGATTATATCCAAAAATGATCGAAGGTACAGATTCGCCGGACCTCAAATCTTGGAAACCTAGTGAAAACTGAATTTTCAATTTCTTAATCAAGAAATTGAAAAATCTGCGTCCAATTTTACTTTGGGACAAATATATTCGCACCTTGATCAACGGCCTTGTGGTTTCGAATACCGGTTACGGATAAAAACTTGTTTGCAGATATTGTTGTGACGCTAATTGGGTTAACGTATCGTCCATGAACTTGCTTTCATCGATTCAATCCACTTCTGAGTAACATAAAAGAATTAACCATTTATACAACTGTAGAAAATATAAATGATCCTGTACCATCGACTTACGTAATCTATGTCGTTCACGTGTTCGTACACGTGCGTTTCAATCAAGCGAAATGCAGACATCTTTCTCAAGATTTTCCTGCAGTATTGAGACTAAAGATGATACGTATGCATTGCATTCTTTGCTTCTGATCGATCAATTGATACATTGGATCAGATGGAACAACGTTCAATTATTCATGGAAGTTTTATAATAAATGAAGCTTTGAGATGATAATTACTCATTTTTGGTTAATGCTGACCGATGATTCAATTGAAATCTCAATAGTCGAATCATATCACACTCCGTGGTTTTGCGGTTTATCCATATGACTTGCCTGCAGCCTTTTCTAATACCGAGACTATATTTAGCGATAAGTTTACTCGCCATTTATTATATCACTGGTTTTAATCTTTATATATCCATTTGAACAGGTCGTAGAGTGCTTTTGCACTCGGTAATTGCAAGATCAATACATCATGACTAATACGATTCGGGAATATCAGCAACGGGGAAACCCTACGATTTTTGCATATTATTTCTTTATTATTAATTTGTCTTTTAATTAAGTATTCCGCAGGATGCTGATAGCGAGAAAATCGATTAGTACGTAATCTTCGATATCTTTATTCAATCTATTCAAATCTAGATTTATTATACTATATTCCGTAGTGCACGTAGGTACTGATGCAACACGGTAAATTCAAATCTAGAGAAGACAGCGTGTAGGCGGACAATTTCTTATCCTTATCCAAGACTGATTAGCTTGGTCGATTGGCTCGCGGCCAATATCCATATACGAGTGAGAAAATGCAACCCAAATTTACACCTTTCAAATCCTCCGAAAAATTTCCTCCTGCTGTTATGAATGTGATGAAAAAAAACTGTTTCAACGTGTGTAAATGAACCGTAAATCATTTCTACAGGTCATCGTTAAATTCTACAGGTAATTTGCCGAAGAAAAAAAATCACGCTGAGGTATCTAACTCCGAACGAAACGAGGAGAATATGTAAAAATTACGTTTTTTTTTTATACGTATATGTGTTTGAATTATTGTTCAAATTAAATTTTACATTTTTGACAAGATATGCTGTTGCCATTTCGTGTCTGTCGATCTCGAATGATTAAAAAATGAAATTCAAGGAATTTTTGCTAATTTGAATGTTCGGATTCTGGTTGATGGATTCATAAGTGTGAATAGATTTTGTCCAGTCCTCAAGCTACGATGTTGAGAATTATTCAACGCTTACGTGTCTAACAGATAGTTAGATTTTTATTGAACAGTATTTGACCCCAGGTTTACGTAGTCAAATGGTTGCTCTTTAGAATTAACGTGGGAGTGAGCGTGTCTACGATATTGTATAGTAATCTTTTATAAGATTGAACAACCGTTGCTTCATCCTTTGACACATTATGTGGTATTCCGCGTATATAGTTGATTATATTTGTCCGAAGAGTATACTAATTAATTTCAATCAACATGACGACTTATCCAAGTCTTAAACCAACGATGAGTATAAACGAAAATGAAGTGTTTGTCAAGTTTTATTGTATAAAAATTATTGACGAAGTATTTTGCGGAGAATACGCTACTAAATAATTGAAGGTGTAAAGCTGTGAAGTACCAATATAGTTGAGTAGCTTGATTGGAGATTGGACCTAATAAATATATGACTTTTTAATCGTTTCATCGTCGCATATATAATAGTGATTATTCTTTCTCGATATAATTGACAATTTTCTGCAAAGCTTTTCCTGAACAGTGAAATATACAAAACCACGAAGAATAGGCCATTAAGAAAGGAAGACAATGATACAAAGGCGTTTTAAAACCAAACCACAAGTTCTTGTTTTCTTTTTACTCACCACATATCTCAGGTTTGGAATTTATAACGATATTACATGACATAATACCAAGGAAATTAAACTGTTTAATCTTGGATGGAATTCATAAGAGACGAGATTAATCAACGAGTAATTTAAAACTAACGATGATTTTTATTTTAAACATTTTTCCAAAGTCGAATCTGTGAGCTTTTTCAACTGTTTTCGGTTTCTATACTGTCTTTCTTCCTCCAAAAATAATTTCACAGACATATAATTGTGAAATAATTGAAAAACAAAAAAAAAAATTATGATATACTCCAAATTGTAAATTATTTGCTTAATTGAGTGAATCGATCTACGAATGATGGAAAACTGACCTTTCACTATTTTAAAAGCTCATGATCTGAAATAAAAACGCCTGACGTGGTATAGAGACATTTTGGAGATTCGGAGTTTTTTGTTTTCTTGTATTTTTTTTTTTTTCCAGAATTTCATGAAGTTGAAGATGTTTAATGGATCATAGATTATTATCGTCATTCTACTTTGGTAACTTTATTTCAGACTGGCGTCTGAGATAAATTATATAGTATTATCCAGTTATAATCAGGTATACACGAATTTCGGAGGCTGTGTTCTTCGGAGAATTGATCCGAGCGCGTGTCGTTATTAAAAATTGATATTATCCAAACCGACTAGGACGTTTAAGTCCATGCGATGAATTATTTAATTATTATTAAAAATTTTCAACATTTATGCAGATGTGAGATATAATAGTCGACAAGTAAAGTAAATTTGTAATAAATAATATAATCTTGAAAGGAAAAGAAAGAAAAAAAAGGAAGAAAAAATAAAAGAACAAAGCTAATCGTCAAGCTGTAATAAATTAAATACACTTGAGTTTTATTTGCACTAACAAGTTTTTTATCAATCGACGCAGTTCAACCAGAAGCCGAAAAAAATAAAAAAATATAAAATAACAATTGTATTTATCTCATCCGGCTTGGTAATTGTTCAAACAAAATTAATGGATTTTTAAAGGCATATTTATTGCCGATAATAGACAGAAAAGCTCAATTTGCAAACAGTGAAGTTGGATCGATAAAGAATGTGAATGGAAAAATAAAAAAAGAAATTAACTATAAGGATGTTAAATCATTACGTAAATTATTATAGAAGAATGACAATCGATGTAAAATTCAATAATTCATAGATATTCGTAATAATAAAGTAACGAGCTGTTAATTGAGGTGACGTTAATATCCACACGATGTTAAAAAGAAACAATCAAAGGTACCGATATAATTGTTTCGCAATACTCATTGGTATTTGCGTATTATACGTAAAGAAAGATGAGAAAATAGGTTCGCGTTTAATCGACGTGACCAAAAAATGTATGAAAAAATAAAACCTGTTTAATTATAAGAGTGATTTTATGCGAATATCCGGAAACGTTTATGCTATAACATTCTCATATGGTGAACCAAGAGTTTCTGTAGATATATACGCATCCATTCAAGTCCCAGGATACCTATGAAAGCGATGACGTAAATTTGAAAAATCTATTGACGTAAAGCTACGACTGGGTATACGTATATATGCATGTTTCACGTTCATGAATTCTATGCTATTCGTTGAGTCCACTTAAAAGTTAAGAAATTTTAAACTAACTCGAAAAACATATAACGAGACGAAGAGTTTTCTATTCAATAACACGAATCGTTAACTTCGTAATCGCATCGCAATAGCTCGGTCTTTAAACCTGCAGCCTAAGGGTCTTTATTTAAAAACAGATATAAAACTCAGCTAGAAGCGATGTAACATAAGAAAAAAAAAGTATAAAATGTAGATAATAGGTGAGCAACAAAGGACTAGTGCATGTATCATGTATAAGTGAAACGTGTTCTCTAACATAGAAGAATGTATATCGTGCGCAGAACTCTGCTCCGTCTGACTATCACAAATTTCACTACTTATTCCGTGAGAGAGTAAGCCTTTCTTCGCTGCAGGGTCTCTTTTCGGAGCTACGAATTACGGTAATACTAAACGCGGCTATGTACTAGGTAGATGATATTCGAATTGAATGATGAATAAAAACTTGAATTACTTACCTAGGTAGCGAAGGTAATACTCGATAAGATATCCGAATTCATTCCTTGGATGAACACATTCTAAATTCTAAACGTTGCTGCAAGGGTACGTATACACACTGAGAATGAATAGGTAATACGAATCGAATTATTACGGAGGTAGTAGCGAGATGAATAATCTCTTTAGTAGATGCAGATTTATAGATAGGATTATAACTAGATGAGTTATTATTTTTCTATTTAAGAAGATTAGACTACCTTATTATATTAAATCGCGATAAAGAAGCCTAGGCCAACGCGACTGTCACAAAGCACATTGCCAATACGCAATTCTGAATTACATACGCTTACGATAACACAAAGACCCTCACAACTCGCGACGTCAAAATCAGCTGTGAGCTACGCGGTCTGACGAGGCTATGCTGTGCTTCTGCCTCGGCCTACTGCTACGGCTCTTTTCTACTGCGCAGTAACGTAGACATTATGAGGTTCTGAAACCCCACGCAGATCATTCTCGGTTTTCTTTTTTTTTTTATATTTACTTTTCGATCGAAATACAAGACGAAGTTTTAACGTCGGTACGCAGTTGTCATTTCTCTTCTTGTTTTACAGAAAATAATAAGAAATTAAAAAGAAACAGGATATGATTTTTTTTTTTTATCAAACATTCAGTACATATATTTGAAGGGAATAAGACAACGAAGAATAATCTACGCTTCGTCAAGTTTTTTTAACGAATGTCTGGACTGATTTCAATTTATTTATTGTAAAGTTGGAAAATTTCTTTAATTCAGACTAATTTCGTTGGGTTCGATGATTCGGTGATACGATAATGGTCTTACACGCGCATGTACAACAAAGCCAGCACGCCGATAGTCTGGTGGGTGGGAGGCAAGGCTTTTTCGCGCAGAAGTCTAGAGCAGGGAATAGGAAGAGTAGGAGAGAGAGAGGGATCAAGAGAGTGGAACTCAAGGGGTGATTGGGAGAAAGGGAGACTGAATACCGCATGACTACGGGTCGATAGTCTCACACCAGGCTGCTTCCCAACGTTTGGGTACACCTGCACCCATCTCGGTGCAGACGCACCCAGGACACAACGAACTTTGTACTTGGCGTACTCGTACTTCGCCGTTTCAAACCGGAGCTTATGCACTCAATTCTCTTTCTTTATTCCAATGTGTCACTCTCGCGCGCATCCTTTGTGCACTCGTCAATTTTTTTTTTTTTTTTGGAAAATTAAAAAACTGAAATGAAATTGAGTTCAACACTGCACGAAGTATCGCCAAGAAGAATGACAATCTGAGCACGAAGAATATTGATTTTAATTAAAATCGAGACGATGCTTATGGATGGACTGGAATCGCCCTGATTTTAGATTACAGAATTTTTTACCAAGAAGAAATGTGGAGTCGATTTTTATTCCGAAGTTCGATGGTTTGGGAAAAACAAGTTAGCGCTGGGGGGTCCGATTGGGGTCTTCTTCAATTTTATCATTTCCGAATTTCAATGCTTCCATGGGCCAGGATGTCTCAAAATATGTACAAAAAAATGTAGTCAAAACCCCAGGTTCTTATCTCAAATTGTGATGAATAAAATTTTTCAGTACTTAGAATTGAGATGGGAGCCTGGGGTTTTGACTATATTTTTTTAGTACATATTTAGAGACGTTCTTGCTCATGGGATGATGGGAATTCAAATATGACGGTATCAAGGACTACCTTAAGGTCCAATATTGATTGAAAGTGAAAGAAAGTTTTTTTATTTCATACATCGTGATCATATTTGTCTTGGGAACAAATACGATGACTCACTGAATGGGAAGCTGACATATTGTCATTCTTACTGAATCATGCACAGTTATATTCTAAATCTATTGCAGAATACATAATTATTTACATTGCCGTTCTTCGTTCAAGGATAACATATAATATGTAATTCGAAATCCTGTAAATATCGGTATTTAAAATGTAGAAAATGATTTTTTCTTTTGACTGCAACGATGATTGCTATCTTCAGTTGTGCTATTTTAGATAAATCGTTGAACGCAGAAGCGATAATTGATTCAGCGTTATCGAATTATTAAAAAGTCTGCACATTTTTTTTTTTTTTCTTACCGACAATTCCGACTTCCTCGTCAACTGCGGTATCGATTCACGAAGCGGTGAATGCCAGTCATAAATCATTGAACGTTAATACATCTCATTCCAATTTCAATTTTAAACTAGAAAATGCAAGATATTTTGAATTCCACAAAAAAATTGGCATGAAGAATTTCGAGCGAAATTCTGAACATCGCATTTTCCTCTTCCAATTTTCGATGATCTTCTATACTTGCAGATATATTAATACGTCACAACTATCTTATTATCATAGATTAATGTTGAAATTTTTTGGTCAATATTTCAAATAGAAACTAGCATGGTGTGAAGGATTAGAAATTTCGAGTTCCCATACCCCAGTCTCATATTTCTCGTAAGACGTTTAGGTGGTCGTAGACATGCAGTCTGAAACAAGCCGAGGGGACTTTGGTGCACTTAACTACGTACCAGGTCTTTCTTGTATAGCTACTACTACCTAGTACCTGCATATATGCTACTACAAAACGAAAGCATACAGAGTAACATTATACTTGCTCTAGGGACCAAGATATCGACCAGCATTTGTCTGCATGATTCTGCAAATCTCCTCCTGTATAGAAAATGTGTAAAATTTAAACCTCGTTCCTTGATACTTCCATCCATCAAATTTAACATCGATTGAACTGATTTTTACCCAATAAAATTTCGCACATCATTAAAGTTAAGGTGTCGATGAATACCTGCGAAATATCACCATGTACATACGTTTCTTTCGCATATTTTTATGAATCATAAAAATATCTTTGATAAACCTACTGAAATGATTATCTGATGCTTCACGAATTGATTAAAAATTATATGGATTCATGGAATTACCTTTTCTTCCTTCATTCTCGTTGTAGTGAAAAGTTGGGAGTGCAGTCTCGCTCCTTGTCTTCTCTATTTTTTTTTTTTTTAAGGGAAGTTTATAACTCAGGGACTTCTCTTCATTATTTTAACTGGAGCAACTTCATTTTTTCACATCGAGTACTTTTAGAATTGGGATTCAATACTCGGAAGTGATACAGAGGACTTTATTAACTGAACTTTTTTAGTTCATCTACATTTTTGCTAGTTTCTTCGTTTTGTGACGCCTTTTGAGTTCCTTCTTCGCATCTCACCTGCAAAAATCGTTTTTATACGCGAAGACGCTTAAAATCGTCGAAAATAAATATGCGAGGAGATTTTTCCATCAAAAAAAAAGTCCGATGAATTGGCTGCTAAACAGTCGGCTGACTGGGCGAAAACGACCACAATTCCATTATTTTTCAAAGATTTTTTCCGCCTGTTCGAAGCCTTTTGTTTCCCAGTCAATCTCAAAGTTTTATACATAACTTTCAGGACTTCCGTATCTACCTGACTACCTCAGAACGGAAAGCCAGGATTGTACGAAACGAGTTAATTACAATCCATCCGCGCTTTCGTACTTTACCCTACTTTTCAGCTTTCAATTACTTAATACCTTTTTTCGATTCGCAGCTACCAATTTTTTTTTTTTTTTTCCCTTTCCTGGTTCCTTTTCCACTATGATAAATTCAGGAAGATTAAACCACGTGCAATGATACTCGGTAATGTAGACATGTACGTATGATATATCAGTGAACTAATCATGATTTGGGAAGAAGTTTTCGTAGATAAATTTCGCGATACCCACTACACTGTCTGCTAATTACTAATTAGTCCTTACTATCGCACTTCCGAATGCAGTATCTCATAATTGGGTCGTTGGAATGATATGTTAGTGGTTATCTTCGTAGTATACATATATACTGAGATATGTGTATGGATCATCATTCTGCTTTTCGCTAGACAAAGGATCTGATTTTCATTTACCAACAGAACCAAAAAAACAAGAATAATATTTATTCACCCCCCTAGAACACAGGGTATAATATACATCGACTGAAAGTTTATGATATATCTATGCTAGCTATTCCATTAATGCATGATACATACGTATATGAAATTACATACATTGAATGGACATTTACGACGGACGTTCAATGCACGTAAATTATACGTTTATTGAATAATATTCAAGGGATATTTGCTATAGATGTTTCATAAACGTATAATATAACGTTCACCTATTATGATATTCGATATAGATTTCTACCACCGTAGATCTTTCACAGATGTATAAAATACGTCTGTCAAATGTTGCTCAATGAATATTCGCTGTAGATATTTCATAAACGTATATATATATATATATAATAATAAGCTTACTGATTGATGTTCAATATCGATGTCTACCACAAATTTCTCATCGTAGTATAGAATACCTTTATCGAATAATATTCAATAGATGTGTTCAGTGCAGATCCCCCATGGATGCATATTATACATTTATTGAATCAGATTCAATGGACGTTCACTGCAGTAGATCATGCTTCAAAATTGTTAGTGACCGTCAACTTATCATACGAACTTTATAAGAGTTAATTGAGGGGTAGTATTCAAACATCAGCCCCTTTTTTGTTACGGAATGCAATGACGCACAGGATATCCTGAATTCATCAGGGTGGTCCCTAATTTCGTCATATTCGAATTTCAATGCTCTCATAAGCTACAACGTCTCCAAATATACACCAAAAAATGTAGTCAAAATTCCAAGTTCCTATATCAATTCTAAGTACTGCTTCAAATCCTTTGAACATTCCCATTTGAATAACACTGTTCCAAACATTGAAGCGATGGAAATATTTCTGACTTGAATTTTCCAGATATTCGCGAATGAATGAATGGAAAATCACCTTTTTTTTGTGGGTATTTGAATTTCGAAAAGCTTGTCCACACATCGTGAGAGGATAGTTTATAAATGAATAAAATTGAGCTGTAAGAAGGGTCGTTGGTCTTAGAGGTCTAAAAGTCAGCTACTATGTTCATCGTCGTCGTGAATTGAAGTTTATGGTCGCCATATAATATGGAGACGGTAAATATTATTCTTAACTTGTATCGTGGTTGAATATTTGCAATGCCAGTGAAAAATATACGGGGCATTCCGCGTCGTTTCAGTCACTAAGAAAAAAATTCTTCGATAGAATACTTGAGTTTTTTTTTTCTTTTCATTTTTCATTTGAACAGTGATATCTCGGGAATGATTAGGCGTGACGACAATGCTCATACAGTCATACAATCCGACTTGTTGTAATCTTGTGATGATTTTTTCCTTTTTTTTTTATTGTAATTGGCGAAGTGACGCTGAATGCCTATCATGGATACAAGTTAATTGTATCTTAATTGACGTTCATGCTTGTAATGTGAATTAAAGTTTATCACTATTACGTAATTGCTTTGCGAATGGTTATATGGATATTGTGATATACGTTATTCAAGTTCAAGGATAGCTGATAATCTCTACATTATTATCGATCCTCTTGAGACACAATTCTCAGAGTTAGTTTGTTACTTTCCTCCCATTCACGCAATTGTGATTTATTTGAGACAGACATGAAGCTCTTGACAAATAGAGGAACATTGCATTATTCACCATACGGTATACAGCGTTTGGCCTAGTGGTTAAAGCCTCGAGCTATAGAGAGTGCGGTTAGTCATCCGAGCCAGTGCAGCGATAGTGTTTTCACTCAAGCGAACTGAAAATTAACTTTCATCTAAATTACATAGATGTACGAAATTTTACAAAATTATTCCATCACAATTCGCAGTGAAACAGATAGTTGAATAAATTCGTTCGTTTGTTTAAAACATCATTTGATGTGTGGAGTGTTTTAAAAATAATTCACGTACTCCTATCTACGAATAACACATCTTTTATATCGTTCTTATTTTTCTCTTATATTTCACATTAATTAATTTATTTACTGCCAAGCCTTCGTTTTATGCATCCATTTCCTGGTATTTTTTATTTTTTTTCCCTTAGCTAATTTATCTCGATTTGATATGCTGGTGTTTTCGCAATTCAATCCATCTACTCTTGAACATAATGTTTGATCTCCCTCGTTCTTTGTCCTTGTTGTGAGAAATGCAATATTTAGGCTATACCGCGCATTACCACTTCAGGGCAGTTTGTGATAAAGCTTGAAGAATTCAGTTTTCTGATGAAGCTTGACCAGCAGCTTTCCCAGAGCAATAAAATGACGTGGTATAGTTCTAGGCAATTACAGGAAATCGTGGAAAAACCGGAAGGAGAAAAGACAGCGTTGGTAGCTATCCTGGTCACGGAAACCGGAAGGACGTAATCGCTTGCAGGACATTGCGCATTCGAAAGCGATCTAATCGTGGTAAAAAGAATATAGATTCGCAACGCTTGTTATTTCTTTTCGAGTAGATAAAAGCCATATGAGTTTCTATTTCCTCTTAAAAATCACCGAGGATGAATAAGGAATACTGAATATCTGACGAGTCGAGGATGGCGTATAAGCTCAGTAATACAATGTGAAAAATAAAAATTTTCCAGTCGTTATACCGACACGACTTCGCTTTGTGCGACAATATCCTGCACCGTTGAATCCAAAAGCTCAACGCAGTTTCCCCACTAGATTTGTCAACGCCACATGTGGTCAACGGGGCGCAAAAAGGCTCGTATATTCGAGGCACCAGGCAGTACCATGGTAAAACATTATGTTACGATACGCTCAGTGCACCTGGAGCTTTCTCTAGGAGAAGGTAATATCGAGAATGCATGCCATTTAACATCTTAAATTTCTGTTGCAATCAAATCCAGAGAATTTTTGTCTAAAGTCACTAAAACAATGATTTATACGTCTCGAACTAAATACGATGGTCTTTTCAGTCCTGCAAAATGTCCTGCTCAAGATTGATCACAGCATGACTATCAAGGATTATAAGATATTGGCAATATCAAAATTTTCGCCAAAATTGTTTCATTGCACAAGAGTTCAGCTATTTTCGTTACCAGCCGCATAGGAAATCATCTTTTTAACTCACCAGACGATTTTCACAATCTAGCTCTCTAACTTGAACAGAAATAGACGACGTCTGTTATATCCGACACACACGAGTTGCGTAACTAGATTCTAGGCGGAAGATGACTATCGTGTATTTTCCGTAAACACAGTCGACCATGTGCGATGAACTCGTATGGCCGTAGGCCAAGCCTAATGCTGATCATATGTATAGCCCTATTCTAGCCTTGTTCGATTTGATATATTGTGTTGGGTGAAAAATCTGTCTGCAGAATTGCAGAATTTTTTTGCATCATACCATTACGAGTACGTATGAAAAAACGGACATTGTTAAGGTCAGATTTGGGAGTTAAATTAAAACGGCTCACTTTGTTTATAGAATAATGATGGCAGCTTGTATCTACCCGTTTCGAAGATAATCTTATCGGTTCTTTATTCTTATCTAAGTTTCATGGACGAAGTGTCCGTTGGTTGAACTCTTCGCGAAATATCTATTCATGAGAGAGAAAAAAAAGAAAAAAAGTACATATCGGTTGTGAGAATATAAATATACAAAACGATACGTCTCGTTTACGTGGTAAAATATGTCAGCTGTTGTGGTCAGCGTTGTTATATAGTTGGATTTATTTCTCGCCTTCGGATCTTGACCACTATGAAATAGCACGCTGTTTTTTTACCGCAATAGTTGCTATTTTTAACACAGAGTGTGTAATTCTGTACGATCTTTTTATTATTTAGTTTCCGGATGCGATAATAATCGTCGGTTTATCTAATGCCATATAAAGCTTTATAAGACATGTATAATAATTACAATGATTTCTAAATTCTATTACTGGATTAAAGAAAATTTGGACAGTGATCAGTATCGATAAGTATAAGTCAAGAGCTTGAGATAAGGTATATAAAACATTGGTTTGATATGTAGTAGACACATTATCTGATAGTCAGCCAGCTGAAGAAGTACCTTGACTACCTTTTTGTTCTTCTTTTTTTCCTTTATATAACCTTCTGTATGTGTTGATTGAAATGATAAAAAATAAAAAACGACGCCAGTTTATCGAGGTTACAGCTACATATACCTATATGAGGAATTACAGCTTAACTCGACCCAGCTGTGCACCTTACAGGCCGCGATATTTTCTGCATTCTTTTTGTGTTTTATCACTCGATGAACTTTTATTCTATGATTTTTTTACAGAATTTTTGGGACAACCCTTTCCGATCTGTACATTTTTGGAACAATAATTATTCATCAATCTGTTGTTTTTTTTTTTTTTGTTAATTGAACATTTGTCATCTCTCACATTATTAGTTTTATCGAAAACTTTTGTTGTGTAATAAAATTCACGTGCTTCGAGAAAGGCTTTCGGAAAAAAATCACTAAGGAATCTTTAAATTATTACATCGCTCCGAAAATCCAACTATTCTTCGGACTCGTTAGGCAATTTTGAAAAGAATTCATAAAATTCGTGACCAAAATCTAAGAATTTTGAGATACCTCAAACTTCGACTGAACATTCGTTCAGAAGTTGTGAATCATTCAATATCGAAAAGATCGCGCAAATATCGTTTACAATGCTGAGGTCAGTAGGATAAGTTAGAATAGATCAGGTTCACTGGTTCACAAAAATGAGCTATATGTTAATATTGTTTGATATTCATCGATTCCAACTAAACGACAAAAAGACCATTCAAGTATTCTTCACTTCCTGCACGACAATTCGACATTGATTTCTCAATTTATCCCGAATAATCCATTTCAATAAGCATCAATGATTATTGCAAAAAAAATCTGTTCTTTTTCTCAGGCATGATTATAGTCCTGTTAAAAAAATTACACGAAGAATACCAAAAAAGTCTACTCAGGATATCTTGCGACCTCATAAAGACTTCTGCGAGACCGGATCCAGACTTGAATCATAAACTGTCGAGATACAGAATTTCGTAGCGCACTAGCTAAATGAAGCTCTAGTTCACTATCGTCGGACATGGCTTTGCAGGCGTCGTGTGACAAGTGAGTTAAAAAAGTCGTAGCTTGTCACTTTTGCGGTTGCTTATCAGACGGAAGTCCCTCCAGGTTCTAGAGTTCCGAATACATAGAAATAAATGACAATGAATTTGAGAAAAATTTTGTTGTAACGTAAATTACTAAATGTATAAAAAAAAAACGGTGCCCTGAAAATACATATCGGTTATTTTTGATAATTGGTGAATCGTCGATATGTTTGAAACTTTTTTTCATTAGAATAATTCTGAATGAATATACGGTGAAGAGTCGATTTGAACGTGTCTAATCTATATGCACTTTATTAACAATAGAAAAATACTGAGATACACAAATCGTGAAGTGCTGGTATTTCTATGATATAAGTTCAACGATTATGTTGAATATTCAATCCTTACTAAAGTATTATTATTATTATTATAACAATGAATAAAAAAAAAAAATGTATACAGACAGATAACGATCGAAAAATACATTATGTAAATGTGTAAATAATTATATAAGCAGTTTTACGATATAATTAATCTTATATAACAACATATTGAAAATATCATCTTCAAAATAAGATCACGATATACAAGGGTATTCGAAGATCCTTGTATTAAAAATTTCGAGTGGATTTCTAGCCTGAATAAGATAAGATTTGTGAATCTATAAAAACAATGTCGGACTTTAGACAGTTAGGAAATAATTGTCAATCTTGATTGACTAAAAATTTCGTGAAATTTAACGCTGCAAGTTAGAATAACACAAAAAAATAGTCGGATTGTTTATTGCCGACAATCCGTGTGTCAATGATTGCGATAAGATTAGTGGATTGATAATTTCATTAAATATAAGTGTGTAAGATTGATGAACATATGTTTATATCCTTTTTTTTTTGTATACAGCTGATATCCCGTGATCCTTGATCGTATATGATCACAACGATTTATTTTCTCGTAATATCTGGGGCTCGAAGAACATTTTCAATAACTTAAATAGTTTAATGGAGAGTAATGTCAACGGGGAGATATATTCACGTATCAAAGTTGCGAATATGTATTTAATCGTCGTAGTTGCCTTCTTATCGCAAGTTTACTTTAAGTGCAAGGATGAAATAAACTTGCAACCCTTAAAAAATGTTTCTGAAAATATGACGTTCACCACTATAATTATATTTATTATACATTGATTCCTAACTACGCGACATATCGCTTCAAAAGCTTACATACACACGAACACGAAATACATTCCGATTATAAAAGGCGTTGTACTAAATTTGAAAAACTTTATTCTGAGCTTAGAATTTTCTTGCCCCGTTTTGGTTATTCGGTTTTCTTTTCTCACGATCTTCAGACTCTACTTCTGTTCCAGATTTTGATTTTGATGTACATGTTCCTCACGTAACTAAGGTGAGAATTAAATCCCCTTATTTCTCGTTCGATAATCCTCGACAAAATCTTTTCCGGGCCCACCAAACGGCGGCTAATGTAGCAGCGAGAAATCCTATTCCAGCCACGATACCCATAGATATTGCCCTGTTTCTACGATACGCTGGTACCTCCAGGGCGAAACGTTCACTGGTTGCAAAATCGTCGGACAAGGACATCGCCGTCACTTCGAAAGTATAGTAGCTCTCTTCCTCCAGGGTTTTAACTAAACAACGTCAAGTTTTTTTTATTTTCTTTTATTTATTTTCGTTTTTTGCGGTTGGTTTAATCCAAGAAGTAACCTAATCCAAAAAGTGACGAAAAGAAAAAAACTTTAAAGCCTGTCTACAGACTGTAGGAAGAACTTGTTTCATTATTCCTTGTTTAACTTAGTCGACAACGAATCAAGTTAATTGAGTGACAAGCAGAGTCTCGAGACACAATTCTACCAAGTAATTTACCCCTTCTCTCACTTCCGGAGTTTTGTGGTAGATTATTACGCAACGTCTTAGACCTGGTAACTGAGACGTCGCTACACCCAATTATAGAGATACCTATATACCAAGAAGATTCAGGATCTAGGGATGAGGCTTACCCAGATAGTACGTATCCGTGGTCTCGGCTTTTCCGTAAAGATGTTCCAATGGTCCTCGAAACCATCTCACGGTGTATATCCTAACGAGTTCACGACCATGGTCAGGGGGCTCCCAAGTCACCAGATACCCTTCAACGGTAGGTTGAACTCTCAAATTTCGTGGAGCAGCCATATACTCTGAAGATTCTGAGTCAAAAATGAATAAAATTTGTGTAATTCTATAATCCAAGCATCAAATGACATCAAAAACTCTTTCGAAATAGACTAACCTTTCGGACTTCTGAACTCTGATGCTGAGTTCTCGTCGATTGCGCCTAAAAAAAAATAATGAGATTATATGCAAAAGCTGAGGAGAAAAGCACACCGAATACCGTTGTTCATACATCTAAATTCACGTACTTGGTTTAGTAAAGATGCGGAGAGCTTTGCTGAACATTCCATCGCCATGTTTGTCCTGACTCAAAACCATGAATTCATATTCTCGGCCAGCGCTCAAGTTGTTGATCGTTGCCTCTGTGGTCTTTCGTGATAAGATTTTCATCGTTCGCCATTCAGAGGTGTCGGTTGGTCTGTACCTGTGATCGTGGAAAGAAGGGATGAAAAGTACTTCTGGGGACGATCTGAAGTCCTGGAAGTACTTACCAAACGGAATACTCCATCTTGGGTCTTACAAAGCCTGGAACCCATCGCAAAGTAACCGTACTTCTACTGCTATTGGCACTCAAATTGTATGGTGCTCTTGGTGCAACATTAAGAACCATAAGTTCAGCATCAGCAACAACTGTGGCTGCCTCGTTGCTCGCCGCACATTGATAAAGGCCTCGATCATCCTCCTGGATCCGTTCGATGGTGAGATTTCCTCCACTGATATTTGTCCGATCAGGTGGGAGTGGAGTTCCGTCCTTTTAACCGATGGAAGTGTTAGTGGAAGATATTGATTTTTCAATAGACAACCAAGAAAGCTTTTCACGTCTGCTTCTCGAGTTCTTTTCAGTCCTTTTATTATACGTCATTGTCGATATTGAGCTTTAGAATTTTCGGCAGGTGAAGAGTAAGTGCCATTTTATTTTAAAGAAGAACTTTCGGTACGTATATCACGTCAGTATGCTGATTTATTTTTTACCAGTACCTGATACGATACGATCTACTACACGGTATTCCCGTTCACACTCACGTGTTAGGTACTGTAAACATTACGATTTGGAATGCCAATTTACGTCCAATTACAAAATCGTCACAAATTGAAGCCCTTCTAATTACAAATTACACGTACGTACGTACAGCATGATGGAAATGAAGGAATAAAAAAGCGATTAACTAATGAAATTTTTTTCGCAAATTCTCACAGAGTCTTTACGAACCATGTATACCTCATTCTTTATGCAAGACGTTGTATGAGTTCGGTTTAAAGGCAAATGAATAATCATAACTAAACGAACATCCTAGTTATAGTAATAATTGTATGTCAGGAAAATTTGTTAATTATCTTTAGTTCGTGAATAGTTCAGTGTACAATAATATTTAATGAAAGCTTTTCAGTAAAGGTACTCAAAAGCCTCGTTTACACTTTCTCAGTTAGCCTATTGAATTCTGAGCACATTTTGTTATTCAGTTTACGTTACGAGGTAAAATGGTTACTGATTATGTCATCATACTCGGTTCAAGCATTTCAAAAAGTTTGAATTAACAGTAAATCACTGAACAGTTACGTACACATATAAATGTACGATACATCCATTTACCACACCATTACTACATGTTCAGGGTGATCGTATAAAGCAAGCCTTACACACATTGAGAATCAATGCTTAAAGCAGATACCCTTGTTTGTAAATGTGAGGAATTAATTTGGATTCTATTCCTTGGTAATTATCATACCAATTTTTTTTTTTTTATCGAACGACAAACGTACTTTGAACCAGACTATAGTTGGTCGATGCATTTGATCCCCGTCTCTGGCGTCGCAAGGAATCTCTAAGCTTTCGCCAAGTTTTCGCATGTATAAGTGTTGAGGGGTGACTGTGAAGACTGGTGGCCTTTGTACTATCTGTAAGGAAAAGTAAAAAGGACAAAGAAAAATAAATAAAAAAAAAAACATTTCGGATTACTACTTGGGGGTATTGGTTTCTGGGAGGGAACAACAAGCTGTAAAGCAATTGACAGCAGCCAGTAGACACTATAAGACACCATTTGTTCAGTATGAGATTCTCAATCTCAGGGGTAATGCTACGGACACACGTCTTTTATGGCTTAGGGTCCTTTGATCCGTGTTTGTGATTGTGTAATTGGAGAATAAAAGTCTACACAAAAGTACCGTTCAACCGGTCGTTGGTCTCAGCTGACCAACGCCTTCTTTAAACAACTTTCGACGATCGTAAACAAACTCTTAGACTCTTAATACTATTTCGGGGCAGAATTAAGCTTCAGCTTACCACACTGATGGATGGACTTGGTCCTTCGGTACCAAGATTGTTGAACGGTGTGCAGGTGTAACTTCCAGAATGTGTTTCATCGACTTTACTGAAGTATAAAGAACCGTTTCTTCTGTAAAATACACCTTGTACGTTGTAGGGATCGAAGAGAAAACCGTCTTTGTCCCAGCGCAAGTTGGTCAAGGGTGGATTTGCCCTAAAGTGACAATCTAAGAGCCCAGGTCTTCCGTATGGCAGATAAACTTCACGTGGTGCATATATTACCTTGGCTTTATCTGATTGTAAGGGAAAAAAAGGAATTCACTTATTTCTTGAAAATGTATTACCCACGAGTACCCCATGATTAAATTATCTACCTATGTACACTTGCAGCGAGATAACAATTTAGGAAAGCTTACATTGCACGTTCAAAAAGGCAGAGGCAGTCTGCCGTTCAGAGTTTGCGTTCGAAACGGTACAGGTATATTCCCCTAGGTCCCCCATAGCCGTTGATGTGATTGTGAGTGTTCCATCGCTACGTGTAGTCGCCCTGCTTCGAAGATCCTGTAAAAAAGAGGCAGAAAATTTTCCCTCACTTGTCTTATTACTCGAACCAGTTAACACTCGGGATAAGATTCGCGAGGATGGACTTCCGGCGAGGTTTTTCTCTCCTTCGTCAATTTTTACACGTGCAAGGTACTATTTTAAGGGCGAAAAATAATAGAAAATGAAACAAGGCCTGGCTCAGCTTAACCTTGAATCCCATCGCCAGGCGAGGGAAACAAATAGCAACAGCTGTGACCAAACGGTATTTTTCTACTCTAAAATGAACAGCCGCTAGAGCATGACTTAAATTATAATACTTGGACGATAAACTTGAACGTCATGCCATGAAAACTTATTAAAATTATTTTGAGGGAGGACCAATACTGTAAAATGATTTATACTATGAGAAAGCATAAAGTAGTCAACGAAAATCTCCGATTCACGGAGATTTTTCAAATTCAAAAGCCATATTCTCGTCACATGAATTATCTCCGGATTTTTAACGAATCATCCATATACAGGTCCCCTTAAATAAAATGATGATACATTTTTGGCAAGATATTATTTGAATCTCGAGGTAATTTAGAGGATTTTGTTTTTAGATTCCGGCTAACAATCAAGTCTTATTGCAAAGAGAATGATGCAGAAATTGATGCAATTGGATCACTGCAAATACTGATTCTGAGCTAAGGGTTGTTTACCTCTATTTCCGTGATTGGAACTCCCTCGCGAAACCAGGTGACAACTGAGCTGGTGTCTTTGGTGACGCAGACAAAATTCGCGGTGTCACCTTCCATGGTGGTTTGATTTATGGGAGGTATAGCCAGGAGATTTTCCCCTGTAACAATCGGTGGCCGCGTGGGCACACCTAGTTGAACGATTTAACGAGTCTGTCTGGTGATCGGTTAGTAAGCGGCATTTCGCTTTTGCTTTTTTTTATTCTGCATTATTAACAACAATTATGCGGTTTAATTCGCAATACGCTTATATTCGGTTATGATTTTGGGATTAATCTGGTTAATCACATAAATTAAAGCGTTAATTAATAAAGCTCAAATTTCCTTGATGAATAATTTTGAGATTAAATTTAATCCAGAATTTCGTAAAGCGATTAACGATCATTCTTTCAGCTTATCGTCCTACTTTTACCCAAGCAAATACCATATAATTATTTAGATTAGTTTATGTAAGGATGAACGCGTTATGTTTAAATTACAATAGCGAGGAAATCGATGGGTGAAACGGATATACCAGACCCCAATCCTTCGGGTGATTAGTCAATGACGTGTACCTTGTAAATAATTAGTAAATCTGTCTTTGTTGAAAAAAAAAAAAAAAGAACTGAGCGGAAAAGGCGCGTTCTGGTATTGTTCGATCACCGTTTATTTGTAGCGTATTAAATGACAGAAACCGGAAAGGATGTCCTGAATTTGGTTTCTATAATAAAAAAAGAAAGGACGATGGCCTTACCCATTCGCGTAAAAAAAAAAAAAAAATCTGTCGAATATAATAATCGGTAAAGACTTATATATTCACTCCCAGATATTGACTCGAAAAAACCGAAAATCAAACATACACGCGTTAGAAAGAGGCGAAAAGTCGTGCCAGAATCTTCATCAGATATAGCGTGACATACAGATGAATTATAAACTATGTAATGCAATGCTAATTCAGCTAGTTCATCGTGATACCCACGCATTTTGTCAATTCCAATGTCTCAAAAGATACTATGAATTCTAGCACAGTCTAGTTAAAACTTTAACAAAACTTATCTGACTTATTTAAAGCTGAATATCCAAGGAACTGAAACTTACTGAGAAAAGAATCTTAAATTATAAATGTCTAACATTGAGTTAGTGGATTAGTTCCAGCTTGAAGATTAACGTTTTATAATTGAACAGCCATAATGTTTAACGAATAGCAAAATATTCATTGCCAATTGTTGCAATATTTCCATTTAAGCCACGCAACAAAACTCTACTGTTCTGTCACGTGGCTGTACAATTTTACCATCGATTGTTAGGTGCACCCATGTCCCGTTATTTCTTGAGCTCGGTGTCCTGTTTGGAAATATAACTCTGCATTCGTACCATCCTTGATCTGTCTCACGAATGTTTGTCAAATTTATACTTCCTTGTCCATATGCTCGACCACCGCCATCCCCGATTAGGTGAATCCTTCCAGCATATTCATCTGCTCCAGTTATTACCCCGTCGTACCACGAATAGACCAACTCTCCCTGTAACGTAAAAAGCTCTTATTCGTTCTGGCCAAACTCGAGATTTATCAAGGGTTGAGTTTTCCATTGGTTTTTTTTTGTTCTCACATAAGTCGACGAGCTTTTCATTCATTCTGAAATAACGTCGTCTTATTTCCTTCGGTTTGTCACAAGTAACGGATGTTTATCAAATTTTACTGTTGGTTAAGTTAAAGTGAGAATTTACTTCGGGAAATTGAATTAGGCTTAACTTGATAGGATTTAACCACGCATCGCGACGCTTAGGCCCCCTTCCATTCAATTAATAAGTGTCGGTATTAAAAAGGTCTTAACGAATGAATCAGGCTTGACACGATGCACATACCAATACCTCACCGTAGCCATAAGTATAAATTTTAAGGGTTTGTATAATTCCTGACTATTTCCAACGTCGAAAGGATATATCATCCATTTTCTCGTCGATAAACGATATCTTGCTACTATTTCGTAGTATTATAACAAATTTTTTTCCCCGCGTAGATAATGTGGGTTTAATTTATATGCTGATAAGAATATCGTGGAGGTGTAACTATTTCTGTTAATAAGGTATAAGCCGTAAACTGAATGAAGACCTACCGTCTGTATTATTATAAAAACGCTACCTACTTTGGCTTAGGGTTAAATAAGAACGTTCACTTTAACACTGTTAATTAAATATGATGAATAAACGCCTACCACAGTTCACAAATACATACAAAAGTTTCGAGACTCTAATGATCAGCTACCATTGTAAATTAGGCTCGGTCAAAACGTGCCCAACAACATAGGTACTACCTACTAATGAACCTTAATCGTGCGACAATGCGTTCCACGTTAGCAGTGACCCACTGACAGAACGAACCCCTCCTGTAGTAGACTGACAACCTAAATATAATGCAGCCTTGTGTCCCGTACTCCAATTACTGCCTTGGAGTGCACATGATTTGCATACGCATCAGGCTTCAATCAGGTTAATTTCCACTTCATTCATGTGCCAACAGTTTGACATTATTTGCATTTTGTTTCCGCTAGTTTATTACAATTATTTACCATATCATTTAGATATTAGGTACTCCACCGCATGCTACATCAAACCAATCATCATACCACGTGTTTGATTCATGTTGTACCCAAATCAGAACCATTTCATCAAAAAGCTAATGACTTGTGTCAGTCATTTGTAATTTTGAAAAATTGTGTCTGGAGTATCACTCGGATGATACTAGTTGAAATTATCTAACATTTAATTTGACAATTGTCAAACTCACCTCGTGGTTCCAGCGCAGGATGTAAGGGATGGGAATGTCGTGGGGAAAGTCTAGGTCACAGTTGAAGACGACGTAATCTCCAACCCCAGCAGTCAGGAAGGTCGGTTCCTTTTCTTCCTCGAGTAGGTGTCCGTAGCCCCAGGCTACAAGGAACAGGATACGAGAATAAAATGTGATGATGGAAAGCATTCTTGCTTTGACAATGATAATTCGAAAAAATATTCGGCAACGTATGGTTTGATTCCTCGACGGTATGAGATTTGACACTGAAAATGTTGCAGCTAGTAAAGTATGGCTCAAGATTATCGTTTGCGGCTTTAGTGGCTGTAAGAAACCACGAAAGTGAATAACATATTACGCAGTGATTACGTGAATTCGAGACGTCGAGTCACCTAATACACAAGACCGAGTTTTCTATTGCATAAAAATGGGCTTTTTAAGCTCTACAAAGAGAATGTCCAGACCTTCGATAGCAGAATATGAATCCAATTGCGTAATTCACAAGGTCGGTAATCGTGATACAAATATCGTAACGAGTTGTTTTCAACTTCTGATATTTTCAAGATACGATCTTCGCAGCTTTTTTGAACTTTGCATGATGATATCTTGGATAAACAATTCATACTCAATTCATTTATAGCTACTTGTAAACAATTTTGTGGCAACACATCATCAATCTTACTTATTTTAATAATATATCTTGAGGATATAAATTCCCTTATCACATTAGTAGAGAAATAAATCTGTAAAAAAGTACGTCCAATAATTAGTACGAAAATCATTTTTTTATCTGCACAGATTTATTTCATACAACTTACAACCCTTGTGAAAAAATTAGTATCTGGATGGACGCTATACGAGAATATTATGGATCAACCGAGTGTGTAGATGTTAAGGGTTGAACAGGAATGGGGTAAAAAAGCTTTCTCACCCTCGCAGCATAGCAGGGCAATCAGAAATCCACCAATACTCTTCATTTCAATTGATCGTTCAATAACACTTGACGACGGGGTTATATTCTAGGTATTATAAGACTAGCACAAGTACCGCACATTTGTTTTCACCATCACTTTCAATAAGTCTCTCACAGCACCTGTCCGAAATCGATTATAAATCAATCGATCAATCAGTAAATGAATTAATCAATTAACCAATCAATCAATCAATCAATCAGTAAAGGACTAAGCTGATAAACTTTCCTCCCCTGGTTAATACTTCATACTTAATTCTTACCCACAGCCTGCGGGACTATTTTGGTGAACGATCGGTGAAACACTTGATGAAATATTATTTGTAATTACTATCGCATCATTTCGATAATTGTATACTTATGGGATAAATCACTTTTCCGAGTAGGACTGAATTGGGATTCGTGAAATGAGGTAAGATTATCTGACACCGCGATGCTTTCGATTTATTTCTTCAACCTCGGACAAGGTAGACGACGTCAATTAACGATACCAAATATTCTACCGAAGTTGTAGTTTTAGTTTTTACTCATGAGCTTGGTTATCACGGAGTGGTCTAGAACCGGAGGAGCTTCTAGCAGTCAACTAAGTAATTGCTGCAACCGCTGAGCTAAGCGGATACAAGTACAAAGGGGTGGGGGATAATTCGATGCTCACAGTCACAAACGGCAACCACAACGTCATTGAAATCCAGAAACGTCACACCCACTTTTACCGGTAATCACTGTCCCGGCGGGGCACGTGTTTTCTCAAAAGCTTACGAAGGTATTTCGTGATTGTATCAGTATGGGGTGATACTGGATCTTGACGAGTGGTTTTCGTCGTTGGGTCTGCAATCGCATCGTTGGGAAGTTTAGAAAAAAAATTATCGTTTTTTTTTTCATCGTCAGAAAGAGAAAAGAACCTTTCAGCTATATTGGAAGAAAAGAAAAAAAAAATCGCTGATGCAAAGATCGGGTCTTCATGTCAAAGAGAAATGTGAGCGTTGATGGTGTGTGAAATGATATTTATTCCCATTTTTTATTTTTTTTGTTTCTTTTCTGGAGGTCAGATCCCTATATGAATCAGCAAGAACGAAACTCACGAGGGAGTATTAATGAAATGAGCCTTTGTCAATAAATCGAATGAACCGAAGACGTGCACCGGTGAATGAACCGAATTGAACCGAACTGCAACCGCTTTGTATGAGGTTGTTCAGCGCTCCCCAATTTTTGACACCAGTCTACTCTCGTCTGCATCAATTAACTTTACCCTAACAGTACAGCGACAAAAGAAGATACGCCACATTTGGAAACGTCGAAATTGAATTTTTTTTTTAAAAAGCAACTGATACTGAAATCTAAAGCCGTACGAACTTCATGGCCAATGTCATGTCTTATGCATCTTCAGGCTGATGAGATTATGGCGAATTTTAGTCTGAAGAGAGAGGAATCCCAGTCTTCTTTAAACTCTTTAGCCAATCAGTTTTTACCACTGCTGTTTGCTGAATGAAATTGATTTTATTTATGCGATTGAATTGGAAATTGGGCAATTCATTCAATATAATTGCTCGAAGATCGATAAAAGTGCGAGTAAAACATCGTGGCGATCGGTTTTTATCGCTTTATAGAAATGCCTTAGCATCCTGAAGGATCATCGTTTATAGATCCTGAGGCATATGGCTGACGTCTGAGATGGAAATGGCTAGTTTTGAATCAGTTTAGGGAGAACGGATGTATTCTCAATGAAATATCTACATAATGACTAGCTTATATTTATTTCAGCTATCAATCCAAATGAACGAAACAATTTCCGTGCATCATATCACGCGAGGGATTGTGTAATTTTTAAAAAGACAATCTCTGCAGCTGAGATCATAACGACGATCATGTCTTGAATTCAATTAGACTGATCTGCATGAATTGAGTTTAACAATATGGTAAATACTCAAGATGATAGAAAATTGAACTGTAATTAGCCTGGATTCCGAACTAGATGAATACGAATACATCCGTATGAAATATAAATCGATGATTCTTTCGCGGTGGTCAGAATTTCTGATGTACCGGTAAAAATGAATGTGAAATTTATTGGTATTGGGGATTATCTTGAATGACGTAATTCAGAGTGAAATTATAGAGGCGTTTAATTCACACTTTGGGATGACGGTTCTTGTTGAAATTTATACTGCGGCGTGGGTGCGTAAATAAAGTAATTGTAAAAAGAACTACCGCTCCTCTCGTTTCCTCCTATATTCTGTTCTAGCATTTGCCAAGCCCAGTTAGGAAGGGCCTTTTACCGTTTTTTACCACCATGACTTTACTGAACTTTTAATATCACTAAACGACATTACGCCGTAACTCACTTAGAGAGTTATGCACTTGTTAACTAGCTCCTTTAAGAATTAGGGCAGCACTTACTTTCCTAAAAATGCACAAAATGTGCCGCTGTACATAAAGCCCTTGCCTTTCGTACCCCGTAATAAGAAACACGGTGAAAAGAGACAGACTGCAGCCTGAAAGTAGAGCAGAAATTTGAAGCTTAAAGCAAATTCCAAGTCATCTCGTATTTCAAGTCTTAAGTCGCGAGGTTAATATGCTTCTTCCGCCAGGATTAAGTCAAACCGGGACGTAAACATCAGAGTTTTCAGGTCAGACATGTACAATGGAGTGCGCAGTATCCCATTTTTTTTCTGCCGTCATATGAATTTAGATTTATTTTCCGCATTGATCCAAACGGAGTCCCAGCATCCCCTTCGATCGGTGGTTTTCAAGGATTTGAATAAAATCTATCAGAGTAGTGGAAATTCTTGTAAATCACGTCTTTACCCAATTAAACATTTCTCGTAGCAAGAGATCTAGCCGATTTCCGTGCTATTCATAGCTGCGTAGCTGACCTCAGGTGACGTCACATCCGTAATGTACTGCATTGACTGCCCACAGCCTTGTCACGCTGTTGAGATAATAGACCCGTTCGCGTGGACCACGAGCATTCATTGGCTACATTGGAATTACTGGAAATCAATGCGTCTGCAGATTTTGAAAAATTCTGTGCAATTGCAAAATATGGATCTTTCAGGGATAACAACCAGCTGCACGCTTCATTCGGATGATTAATTCGCTGTTCTGTAAAATTTTATCTCACGCACTTACCTTACTATAGTTAGATATGCGTATTTGAGGGCGGCCGTAGAATCTGCCCTGAATACTCAGAATTCCTAATTATAAGTGGCGCTCCAGTTTTAGCACGCGACAAAATCTGCTACAGGGAAATACGAAATCATGGAAATTGGCGCAATTTAAATCAATCACAACTCCAGACTCCAGCTGTATGTAGGTATAAGTAAAGTGAACGCCGGAATTTTGAATGCAATGTAATTTCCGGATTATGAAATTCAATTTTGTGTACTTTTAGAGATTTCATCAGTACCTACCTACGGGAGAGACCGGGGCTAAATAAGCCACCTGGTTATCATAAAATTGTAAAAAAAATACAAAAATCTACATGAAAAGTAGAAACAAATTTAAAAAAATATAAATAAAAACCCTAACAGCATATATAGGTAATACTTTATTTTTCTTCATTGGCTCGTTTTTCACCGGTCTCCCCTATTTTCTCCGAACTTCTGGCGCTGAGACCTTTTCCAGAATGATCAAAATTCTTCAGAGTATAGCTATTTTCTTGTGAAATTCTAGTTTATCAAAAAAATAAAAAGAAAAAGAGAGATAAAAAAAGACAAAACCTAAATCCGTCTTTGACAGTTTTTAAAAATTCATTCGGGGGTCAATTATATTAATCTTTGAGCGTATCTACGGATAGGGTGATCCTTTGATTGAAACAGTTTCGCGTGTCATTATAGAATCATTACGAGTGAGTGATTGGCTGAGTGACAGAGGTACCGAGGGACCGCCATTAATGCCTACTGTGAGGAGCTACTTTACTGCCTTGCTAACTCTGGGCTTAATTTGATGTTTTTTGCTCTGAAGTATATAGGTGCTCTTAGTAGTCAGTAATGATCAATTGTGGAATACAAAAATAGCTCGACTGCAGTAAGAAAGGGCTAAGTACTCAGTGAGTATTTTCATGAAAAATTAGCTTGCTGTCCATTAAATCCGCAGTTTTTATTTTTCTAATTTACGAATTACGTATAAAATTTATATTCAAACAAATTATAGATAGAAAATTATTCATAGGTATATTTATACCAACCGTATATCCTGGAGTGTTGAAAACTGGAGATGTGAGTTGTGACAGTCAGTTGATCGGTTGTGCCTTGTTGAGAGATCGGAATTGGCTAAATTTTGAATTGTTTCTGGATTTTTGACATTTTGAATATGCCATGAATATTGATTGGTATTTAATTTTATATTTTTTTATAAGGTGTAATTGGTTCACGATGAATCGATGAAGCGAATCCTCATTTCTTATCATTTCAAATTTCATTTATTTCATTTTATTTGATAATAAATTGTCTACAATTTGTCCTAGATAGTATGTTTTGGAATTTTTTGGGGCGCAAGAAAAAAATAATATATATATATATATATAATTATATATATATAAAGGGAATGAGGCTTCACAAAAAGAAGATCATAATTTAATATAATGCAATCGTATTTAACGACTGCATTGAATGATATATAAAAATACAAAATAATATTGATATATATAATATATAATATATAAAGGAAAAAAAAATGTATATATATATATATTAATGAAATAAAATAAAATAAAGTAAAATTAAATTAAATTAAATTAAATTAAATTAAATTAAAATAAAAACACTTGTACTCAGAAATTAAGATAGTTTGTTGTTTGTCGATTTTTTTTTTGTTTTTTGTTTTTGTTTTTACAAATAACTTCATTATAATTGTAATTAATATCACTAAATGGGCTTTTGACTTTGTGACAGCGTTACGAATTGTGATATTGAAAACTAAAGAATCGAATTAAAATATAATTAATTTTACCGAAAAACAATCTCGATCGTTATAAGTTATATTTATATAACATCCGTTTTATAATTTTCACATTCAAAATAAGAATTCGAGGAATTATTTTATTTTATTTTTTCTTTCTCTCTCTTTCTGCTTCAGATATCACGGCTATATTGTATTATAATTATTAATTCAACTAAACGAAAGTATAATGATTTTATAAACGCAATTTTTATAATCGAATATCGCGGTATTTTATTCTTCATTACCACATGGCCAAATGGATAAATAATCTCAGGTAAAAAAATTTCCATAAATGAAATATAAATTTTGAATTCTGTAAGTAGTTATAAATATAATATGTCGGAGTAGTTAAAAAAGGAAATTCGTAACACTTGTAACAAAGACAATATAATAATTAGTACCTGAGAGCCGTTCGGTTGCACCGTTTAATTATCACCTCTCCAACCTAGCTATATATAATAATATGTAATATCGCTAATAAAAAAAGAAGAACATTATTTTTTATCTCTCCTTTTTTTTTCTTTTCCTTTTTTTTTTTCAAAAGGGGTTTATCAGCGGTAAATTAGGCGCCGTTATGACTCTACCATTAACAAAAAAAAAAAAAAAAATAAGATAATATAGAAATAAAAGATAATTAACAGATGTACACATTGATACATCACATTATATACTATATAATATATAAGTAGTGTTAATGAAGAATCGCGAATGTATTATTAATCTCGCATTTCGTCATCTAATGTAAACGTAACGTAATTTTGTACTAACGTCAGTCAACACACGTATATGTATACACACATATACGTATGGCAGCGTCGTATGGCTCTCAGGAACGTAACTTTTTTTTTTCTTTTCTTCTCCTTTTTTTTTTAATATATATAATTAATAAATGCACAAAACCATAATAATAAAAAATAATAATAATGATAATAATAATAATAATAATAATAATAATAATAAAAAAATGTAGTTACAACAAATTCACGATTCAACCATAGCCTTCTCTTACGTTTAACTAATATGTATATACCTATATATTAAATATACGGTGATCATACAGTTTAGCGATCCACATGTGTTTTTTATTTATTTATTTTTTTTTTCTTGAGATCGTTGTATCTAGCTATGATATATCTACACGTTACTTATACGCCTATAATAATTATCTAATTATACGGGGGAGGGGGTGGGGGGCTATATCTCGTCGCAAAAACGATGGCTGACGGAGGCTGTCAGCCGGCGTTTTCATTTGCGTTTCTCATAAGCTTCGACACGTCACGATTTTTTATTTTTTTTTTCTCTCTTACTTTACACACAGCCGGAAAACGAATGATAAATTATCCACTCCGTGTAATGAAAATTCTTCGAGTTTTCGTTTGAATTTGAATTTGAATTTTTTCTTTTCTTTCTCTCTATTCTCTTTTTTTTTTTTTTGATTCGCGAAATGATTTTTGATGATCAGTGAGAATCTGGCTTTTGGAAATTGTTTCAGAAAATTTAATTACAGTGGTGTTCGTGGAGGAATTTAATTGAATGAATTTTTAAAAAATTTTTTTCTTCATCTTTTCTTTTCTATACGTAAGTTATAATCGTGACGTGACGAAGCCACGGGGACAATCACAAACACCCAATATATTATTATTATTGTTAATATTAATATTATTATTATTATTATTATTATTATTATTATTATTATACTATTATTCATTAGTCATTATAATAATAATTATTATTCATTATTATGAACTATTGTTTTTTTGTTTTTTTTTCTTTCTTGTTTTAATTTTATTTATTATATTAATAATTAATATGATACAACAGCAACAGGACCGTCGAGTCCTCATATTAAAAACATTTCATTTATATCCATATGTTAATTATATCTTCGTCGTTCTCGTTGATTATACACTACACGCTACAATATCGTTACGATTTACAATATCAATTAATTATCAAATTATTAATTTAATTATTAGAATTACTTTAGAATATTGGTACTCTTTGTGTCACCTCCTTTTTTTTATTATTTCAATTATACAGCTTATTAACAGCATTTTTTTTTTTTTTTTTTGTATTTTATCTCAAAGTATAGTTGAATCGTGAGTGTAGAGCCCTCGCTAATATATATTTTTTTTTTTGTTTCTTAATATTTTTTTTTTTTCGATTTTCGTTTTTCGTTTTTCTTTTCTTTACCTTCTTCTTCTTCTTCTTCTTCTCTTTTAATTATTTATTTATTTATTTTCTTTTAATGTATTATACATAAATATATATACATGTATATATATATATATAGATCATACATATACATATAAATATACTATATATTCGCATACACACGAACGAATATTATAAATCGTTATTATTATTAATACGTAAATATGTATGCATATACATAAAAAAGTGTGTTTGTACTATAAAAAAAGTAAAATGTATGTGTGTGTGTGTATATATATATATATATGTATATAGGTATTTATTTCGGCTTGGCTGGGGCGATTCAAAGATCTTCTGGGGGGGGGGGGGGTAAAATCAAGGGGGCCATCTCTATGATAATTATATAATATTACGATCTTTTAAAGATTATTTTTTACTTTTCACATATTTTCCTTATTTATTTCATCTCGTCGGGAATATAATAATATAATCGCCGTTAGTTTATAATATAATAACGTGACGAACAAGAATCGATATTACCGTTAGATTAATTTTCTTCTTTAATATATATATAATTTTTTTCTTTTTTTTTTTTTAATATTTATATGTACCTATATATGAATGACGCGCGCAATCGAAATAAAGTTAGATATAGAAAATAAATAAATAACTTACGTAACTAGGGAAAATTTGATACTTATTATATTGTTAGATAATCTGACCCGTGTGCAAGAAGATATATAGTGATGGCGACGACAGGTACACAGGCACTCCCAAAATCTTTGTCTCCCCCAGCCAAGCCTAATTACAACGTGATTTGATACAATGCGTTTGGTGAGAATTGGGTGGGATTCATTTCATTAATCATTAATCATTAATCATTTATTTTTTTTCATTATCTTATCATTCTCGTTTCATAAACTCTGAATTATTTTATTATTTTTCATTTTTTCATTTTTTTTTTTTTTTTTACTTTCCCTTTCTTTATTAATTTCTCTCATCAATCGCGAGAGAACGTTTGGTATTATGCGGGAACATGAAGAAAAAAAAAAAAATTAAAACGCTTCTTTTTCCTAATTTTTCATCGCATTATATATGTATAGAGCGATATTAGAAACTCACTCAATAAAGTTTCATTTAAAATAATTTTCATGTTATACGTTTTGCTTAGGAAAAATTATTGTGCCGATAATACGTTGGGTCGCTAGCGAAACCCTAAACAGGCAGTGCAGTACGAATGTGTGTGTGTGTCCTTAGCGATCTCGAGGCAAGCTCCGGCCTAATATCACTTTTTCGAGTCCATTGCTCTTATGTTAACTTTAATTATTATTATTATTATTTATTTTACGATTAAATTAATAATTAGTTTTTATTTTTCTTGCTTCTCTTTCTTCGTTTTTTTTTTTTATTTTTTCTCGCACCTTTTTTCTTTCTTTAAAAGGTATACAGAGCACGTATTACAGTTTCTTTGGAGTATTATTTATTTATTCATTTATTCATTCGTTTATTTATTTATTTATTTATTTATTCATTTATTTACTTATTTATTCATTCATTTATTTATTTATTTATTTATTTATTTATCAATCAGTTAGGTTGTCATTATTTCATTATCGGTTGCACCCCCAGTCATTAAATACTTTCATTGAGCCGATGAAAGTATTCGTAACACGTATATATATATATATATAATATATGTATATATAGGTATATATCGTATGTCTTAAAGAAGCAACAACCTAATAACATATATATATATGTATATGTTATTCAAACGTGTCTTAATTTTTTTTTCTTTCATTATTATTATTACTATTATTAAATATCGATCTTTAGTTTTCTACGATCAAAATGCAGAGGCGGTCCCTTTAATTTGAAAAAAAAAAAAAAATTAAAGAAAATATTCATATATCGACATATGATTTGCGATAGACAAAAAAATAAAAATAAAATAAAAATTTCTACGTTATTAAATCTCGACGTTTACCTATATATAATATGTCAAACCCGCCAATAGTATATGCCTCCGTTGTTTATATATATATATAACGTTTATATACATATATATATATATATATTCGTTATGCAAAAAATGATCCCTGATACAATACATAAATACATGTATGAGAACATATGGCTCACAATCGCCAATTTTCATCCTATTTATACATATAACTGTGTATTTCTGCGTGATGCGTTTATATCGTCTGTCCTATACGACAGGAAAAAACGTGTAAGTCCCATTTTATACGAATGCAGTACCGCAGTGCATTATTAGTGTGAAGAAGAACATAGACAAGGTAATAAAAAGATATTGGAAAAAAAGTAACTCGATGTACATATAAATACACATGTATCACACCCCGCGAACTAACATGCGCTCTCAAGGTGTGCACTCTGACGACGACGAGCTTGTCGTTGACGAAACTGATGAAATTCTGCTTTCATTGCTTGAACACGGGCCTCAATATTGTCCCTGGTGTATCTGGGCGGTGGATGATGAACCGGAAGTCGTTCTTCTCTAGTTGGTGTAGACGCGGAGGTAGGTGTAGGGGTGCAGGAAACAGGATCAAACTCATAATGGCCATCGACACTACCAGCGTCGACGGCTTTGTGCGTTGTTTTACCCTCCTGGAGTTCAAGCCAACGTCCAACAAGAGGTGGTGGAGGTGGTCTGTACGGCGGTGGTCTCCATTCAGCAACGGTACTACCGGACCTTGAGCTCTGGTTTTGTTGTGATGTATTTTTACTGCCGAAACCACTGCTGCTCGATCTACTTTCCGGGGATGTTTCTAAGTCCGGAGAAGCAGCTAATTCAGGTGCTGATCTTGCATGTCTTGCATGTCGTGGTGGAAGCCGGGCTTTTGGACGACCAGCTGTCTGCGGTGGAGACGAAGTGGCCAATGGCTGAACCGGGATAAATCTTCTAGATTCAGCATGAATGGCACGAAGTGAAGGCAGCTCTTGGCTGTATCTCTGATGCATTGATCTAAGCTGAAGATATCCGGGTGGTGTTGGAAATGAACGTTCTCCGGATGACGGTTGTCTCACTGAACTCAAATCGCTGAAGTACATAGGAGACCATGGTATCTGGTTAGGGCTGGTTGGCGAACTTGCAAGAAATCTTGGTGATGCTATGGTGTGGATTTCAGGTGCTCGAACGTTCACTGTCTTCCCCACAAGGTGACTAGGTACGCATATTGAAAGTGCGCTGGCATCGGATCTCAGGCTCAGTTGACTCGTACCGACTAACGGTCTCCTCCAACATGAATTGAGACGATTTTTTGGCAGGAAACCACCGTCGTCACTGCTCGATGCGTCCATAATGCTGTTGTTTGCTGAGCTGACCACTGAGTCGGCGATCACAAAACGACCGTCTGCTGCTCTGGAGATTTTACCGAGAGGACGACCCCTCGATGAATCTGGTGTGTCCGGTGTTAGAATCTCACGGAGCAGACTTAGACCTGGTACTCGGCCTTTTCCAGGTCTACGGTACACATGTGGGTATGTTAGACACGAGAGATGTGGACATTAGTTACAAGGATTGTACAGAGCTGCAAGGGAGGATTGGCAACGTTTTAAGCAGTCTTTCAACATTTTTTTTTCTTATTCAATCGTTGAATCCGATAAAGAATGCGATGAAAAATGATATCTGAATTAAAAATGACGAGAACTCGATGGATTTTTTGCACAATGATTTTAGAACTGTTTTTTTTTTCCTTTCTTCATACCCTCATGTACGATTTTATAGATTATTTGATTTTTAATTTCAACTTCGTTGTCTGAGTCTCCTTCTATTTTGGGTGCAGGGTGTAATTTCGAAATTGAGAATGAAACCAGTTCCCTTGCATCTCTGACGATCGACAAAAACGTGCAACAACAATGACAGCAATTACAACAACAATGATTTCAACAACAACACATACGAGCATGGAATAAATAATAAATAAAGTATAAGGTGAACAAGAATTTACAGAATTTAAGTACAGGCAATAGGGGGTTGGGTCTCATGCTCATGCGCGTTCCTGTGCAGAGTGGTTAAGGCGTGATTGGGTTTTCTTATTTTTAGGATAGTGTTTTTCTGATTTTCTTGCTTTTTTTTTTTTTTTTTTCTGAACTTTGAATAATTTTTGTTTATTTTTTTTTGTGGCTTTTTTTTCGTTTTTTTTTTTTTTGTGGTGATAATCGTGGTTAGGTGCTCCGAAACTCGTCACCTTTTTTCCTCCTTCGGGTCCGGCAGCAAGGAAAGTTTGGGGAGAGAGAGAGAATGTTGTAACACAACGATTACATTCACAAAAAGTAATGCTGATAATTATAATGAAATGTGATAGTAACAATAACTATATGATGATTATAATGATTATATGATGATAGAGGTAATGATAACAATAATCATATATAAAATACTAAATAATTAATCGAACTCTTTACTTTTCTAGGCGGTAGTAGGGAGCATATAGATATAGTTACAGGGGCGGGCGGGGGTTGGTTTGGGGGGGGGGGGGGGGGGGGGGAGACTGCACATACTTATCGAGCAATTGGGCATGAATAAATAATGGTATAAATGATTCGTATGTAGTAAAAAAAAAAAATTGATACCCTATATACGCGAAATTTATTTAACTATATAGTAATATAAATAATTGCTGCGACGATTTAAAATTGCCAGTATATTTCACGTGTGTAATGTGTATTGCAAATGTATACGACAACGTTTTCATTATTTTGCATTCTTTTTTTTTTTCTATCAGCACGGGGAAAGGAGAGAAAAAGAGAGAAAGAAAGAGAGAAAGAGAGAGAGAAAGAGTGAGAAAGAGGAATCAATTGGCGTACGTATCCGAAATAGTAAATACAAATAATCGATCACGATTCTTCTTTACGTTCTTTAATTTTTTTTTTTTTTGTTCTTTTCACTACATCATCGTAATAATCGTGAGATCTGTTGATTATTTTATTTTCTATTTTTTCTCTCTTACGACGCGATTGACGATTGTTCATGATTATTCTATAATGTTGTGAAAAAAAAAATTTTAATTTAGTGAAAAAAAAAAAAACTGAATTGTATAGACGTACACGTCACGATGACTGCGTATATATATTGTCGAATGTATATACCTACTATAGATATTGAATTTATAAGCATTTTTTCATTCGCAGCTGGCCGGGCGTAGCTGTAATTATTTTATAGCCATTCCGCATAATATAATAATAATAATAACAATAATAATAATAACAATGATAATGATAATAATAATAACAAAGATAATAATAGGAGCGTCAAAAAAGAAATAAAGAAAGAAACAGTAAGAAAGAAAGAAAAAAAGAAAAGAAAATTGAAGAACCAGACAATTTTGTAGCGTCATTCAGGGAAGCTTGGGGGGAGCGTCCAATCAACGAAAACACAAAGATAATCAAAGGTATAGAAAACTGAGTGGAACATTAAGAGTGGTAAATATAGCTGTGTATGTATCCAGATAAAAGTGCCTATTGATTATTGGATTTTTTATTTTTTTATTTTTTCTATCAAACCTGAATAAACCGCGCGTATCCAATTATTGTTTTTTATTAATAAAATATTATTTTCTCACGATTGATAAAATGAAACGAAAACTTGTCGACAATAAGATTGTATCTGGATACAGCTACGTAGAGGGCGGGGGGGTTGTTCAGGTGGGGCAGGGATAACGTGGGGTACCTACTTCTTATGGGGCGTCTAGAATCGAGAAACTGAAAAGAACGAGAAAAACGATTTAGAATCTTCAAACATTTTCATTTCAACTCAACCAACTTGGTCTCTCTTTCTCTCTTATATTAACCTCAGATCTGTCAATGAAAAATTCTCTACTAATAGTTTTTCAATCTCAAACTTGGTTTAATCAAAGTTCTGCAATTGCTGTAACGACTTGTGTGTGACGAGTTATTATAATTTTTTTATCTATATATATATTTTTTTCCCTTTTTTTTCTTCCTTCGTTCATTCAACAACTATATCCACCTTGATCCAATATACAGGGTGAGTTTTCTCCGGGATCCTGAGAAGGTGTGGCTTTGAATCTGCTGAGACTCCGCTTCCTTCTGTTCATACTTTTTATTGTCATTGACACTAAGTAAGAATTGTTATTCTGACAAATACAAATATGAATAAGAGGAAACGGAGTTTCCGTTGATCTAAGTCACACCCTCCCATTACCCCGGAGAAAACTCACCCTGTATATAGGGTTTTGTACAACATCGTAAAATAAATTGCAAAACTTTGAAGTAATGATACCAAGACGGTTTTTAAGTTAGATGTTATAAAGTTTGTTACAATAAGTGGTTATAGAGCTGTGTATAGGTAAAGGTATAGATATAAAAAGAAAGAAAGAAAGAAAGAAGGAAAAAAAAAAGACAGATGCGACAAACATTGAAACTAGAGACCGAATTAGTTGAGTGGAGTTTAGTAAGTAAATATATAGAGCGAAGCGTTTGGGTACTGTCCACATGGTCAAAGGGTGTCTTCTTCAGTTTGTTTGTGACAACTTCCGCTTCTGTCGTTATAACTTTTCCACTAACCGCTCTCAACAACTGGTTAAGACATCCCTTGACACACTGCCAGGCAAAAGTAAGAAACGTCTAATGTAAGTAAGTAAGTAAGTAAGTAGGTAAGTAAGTAAGTAAGTAAGTAAGTAAGTGAGTAAGTAAGTAGACAATTATGTCAAACTGAGGCATATGTTTATGAAATATAAGAACGAAGAACGAATTAAACGAATTATACGAAGTAATCCATTCGAAAGGCACAAATGCTGTCTAAAAATATGTGTATTTACGTATTTCTATATAATAACAATAATAATAATATTAAAAAACAATAATAATAATAATAATCATAATAATAATAATAATAATAATAATAATAATAATCTATACAGTATCTATGTATACTATATGAGTTATCTATGTACTCCCTAAGCCGCCAAACAGGTAGGTAGGGTACTGACTGGAAGAACTAGTGATCCTAGCCGTTTGCCTGTATCGTTCATCTACGGTCATGACAATCATCCTAAGTGGTAGATTAGTAGTGGATTAGTAGTAGTAGTAGTAGTAGCAGTAGTTTTTTTTTTTTTTCTTTTCGTTTTTTTTGGTTCTTTTTTTTTTTTTTTTAGTAGCTGTTGTAGTTTAGTAGCGAAGTAAGTCCTACTATAGCAGGTATTCATTGTAGACCGGAGGGTTGTAGTAGCTGTCTGTCATTCTCCACAGGATATAGTAGCTGTTGGTAGTAGTTGGTAGTAACGGTAGCAGTATCAGTGACAGTAGTAGCTGTATTGTTGTTGTTGTTGTTGTTGTTGGCGGTACTAGGCGAATGCTTGATACAACATACAGTTTTGTTGTTGTTGTTGATGTTGTTGTTGTTGTTGTTTTTGTTGTTGTTGTTGTAGGTGTAGTAGGTCTTTGATCATTAATCTTTTGATCTTTTTTTTGATGATGGTAGGTCACTGCAGTAGTAGTACCTACGGTATATTGGCGATGGGATAATACCAACGGCGGCGGGGTATCGGGCAACACGCAGATTTTATACACAGCGTGTATTAGGTTGGTTAGCGAAGGTTAGGCTTACTGTTCCGCCTCTCAATGATAAATACGCTCTCGTAATCTCTGTTATCAAGATGGAGGGCGTGATGGGCATGATGGGCATGATGGTCACGGTCACGATTCGAAGATGCCTCATCGGACACCTTCTCCGAGATGGGCATAGTGGCAGTGGCATTTGCAGTGGCAGTTGCAGTTGCAATGCCAGTGACGGGGGTTACTTGCGGAGGAAGTGGTTGAAGTGGTTTCTGAAGTGGTTGTTGTGGTTGCGGGTTCAACGGGCTGCAACGGGTCAGCGTCGATACTGACTCGCCGCACGAGTTTAAGTTTGTCGACCTACAGAACACAGAGGACAATGGACACCTAGTTGTGTGTCCAAAATTTCATTCGAGCGGAAATCACCTGCAGCAGCATATCATTTATAGCTATTGTATATCTTTGCTGCTGCTGCTGCTGCCTACGGCATACAAGTATATCTGACTTTCTTTTTTTTTTTTTTTTGATTTTTTTTTTGGTTTTGATTTTTTATCAACGCGCTGGCACTGGCTAAACCGTCGAACCCGTTCTGGATATTAATACTTTTTCATGCTACCGCGAGATTCTCATTTATTATTATTATTATTATATGTCTTCATGTTTTTTTTCTTTTTAGCAAAAACTTAAACTCTCTCGTTTGTAAGGTACACATAATTATAAACAACAACGCGTATGTAAATATATTTACAAAGGTTGAAAGAGTTTGTCACGAAACATTGCAGCTAATTTTTTTTTTTTTTATAATTATAACGATTATAATTTATAAATAAGAACGTATATATATATGTTTTTCTAATTTCTATAGAAAAAAAAAATTTGTACTTGTCTTGTGACAATCACCTCAACGAATATTAATATATTACGCGAAAGAAAAAAAAAAGAAAAAAAAAATATGTATATAAAAATGTAGAGAAAGAACGAAATTAAATAGATATATAATATAGACAGATATATAGATTAATTGAAAAGAAACGAACTAAGGGTAAGAAATAAATACACACCAAATAGAAAAGCCTCAGGTATATACCGTGAAGTTATGGGGAAACCGAACGATGGCCGCACTATAGTTCGACCAACACACGCTCGCGTTGCGTACCTGAGCTTCTACTAGCTGCCAGTGACTGCCAACTCGATTCGCCCGGTGCCTGACACCGAGGCTCCAGGATACCTCACTATAGTTTAGTATCCTTAAGGCGCCGGGCGAATCGAGTTGGCAGTCACTAGCAGTGAGCAAAAGCTCACGTACGCAACGCGAGCGTGTGTTGGTCGAACCATAGTGCGGCCATCGTTCGGTTTCCCCATAACTTCACGGTATATATAATGTATAAATATATATATATATATATATATATATATAAACATCCATAATGTATACTTTGAGGACATCGACTTTTTGGGAGCCTAGTCACGGTCCTGCCACAACCACCGGGTGTTAGCTAGCATTTTTTGGTGTGTGGTATGGTCTCCGTAGTTAGCGATCAGTATAAAAAGTAATTTGTGGCCCCAGTGCCGTATTTGTTGGGAGCGTCCTCAAACAATACATTAGATAGATGAATTCTTTGAGGACCGTCCTCAAAGTATACTGATGTCCCTAAAGTATGCATTATACATATGAAATTCTATAGTCTCTGTCCCGGAATTAAACGATAGATATAAATATATATATATATATATATATATATATATATGTATAAATGATCCCAAAAAATAAAGAATAGAAGATAATACAAAGAAATTGGAAAAAGAAGATTGAAAAAAAAAAAGAATAAAACAAAGATTTGATTTAAACGAAATAATTTGCAAGAAATAAAGGTAATCCAGAATAGGCATCACTGCAGTCGTATTGTGGACTTTTGGATGCCTTTAAATAATAATTATCAATTTTTTTGCTTTTTTTTTGTACACTATTTAATACAGCCGTGTATTAAAGTGACTGTTGTTTCGTATGACACACACTGCTAGGTACTGCAGTTACGTAAACAATTCCGTTTGTAGTTACCGCAGGTCCGTGATGGAAGTAAAAAAAAAGAAGAAAAAAATAAAATAAATAAAGTAGACCTGATGCTGCAAAAAGCCACTCCTCGTCGTCCAAAATACCTCTGCTGCGGTTAAGTCTGCCTGCTCGTCAATTTTACATATTTCCATCTTATTTTTATTTCATTTTTTTTTTTTTCTCTTTTCCAATATAGCTTGGTGGGTATGTTTTTGAGATAAGGGAGTGAAAGAGAAATTCTTTTCTTTTTTTTTTTTTTGATTTTTTTCTTTTCCAGTTAAACTAGCGAATATGTTAATATCATAAGATCCATATACGTATATCTATATATATGTACATATGTATGTATGTACAACAACATGATATATGTATATGTACATCTTATAAATCTATATAAATGGTGAAAGGTTTCTTATTCATATGGTTGTGTTCATATCAGTCACCTAATAGGGACTCGATTTCTATATATATTACTAAACCTATAGAAAATTGAGATTGTACTTGCAATCGGATTAAATTTCAACTATATAATATTAACTGTTATAGTCATATTTTCAAATTTATTTCTCAATTATTCATTATACGAGTACAATATATTTTTGGAATTACTAAGTTTTTCTTTTTTTTTTTTCTTTGTTACTTTTTTACTTTTTTTTTTTTAATATCATTACGTTATTAAGTGATATATATGTATAGGTATATGTGTATCCGTACAGCTAGGTATGTAGACGAGAATACTCGTTGGTGAAACAACTCACGTTATCGGGAATCTGCAAATCTTTAATAATACAAATTTTTATTTTCCCATCGGAGGACGATCATTATGTGTATGTGTGTGTGTGTTTATTTTTTTTTTTCTTTTCTTAATTTCTTTATCTTTTTCGGAAATTAACTAAGGACCGAAAAACAGATTACACAACAATTATCCATTCGCCAGGACACTGGTCAATTTGAGGGCCAGTCAAGGTTTTTCAAGGTTTTTCAAAGTTTTTCGGGCACCGATGAAAATTTGTCGAAAATCAGGGTGATTTTTCAAAATGTTCATTACGTTGTACAATAATTCACTGTATTAAATGAAAATTGAAATTTGGGCATTTTTAATGAGTGAAAAAAGGAAATTCCTTCGAAAATGCATGACTCTGAGATGAATGAAGATGAAAAAAATCCGTCTGGGATTTCGTATACAATACTATGAGATTGCAACAAAAATATTATAAGCACATATTTTCGTCTGCTCAAAAAAATTCAAATTCTTCGATGATCTCGAGACCGAGAATATTCGACAACGATTCGCATGCATGCGCAATAAGCATACAAATATTGAATTACACCATATTCCATATCGATACAGGAACACCGTATTTTTTTTTATATATAAAAGCACATAAAAATGACACTAATAAAAAAAGTAAACGAGTAAAAAATGAAGATAAAAACAAATAAAAAATAACGTCGAATCAACTTACTTGCGGAAACATTAACGCGTTGTGCATAATGGTTCGTTGACGGCACATACAAGAGTTTCAATTGGTGCTGGTCAAGGGTAAAATTTCACATCCTAGTGCCCCTCGGCGATTACGAACCCACTATTACCCAGATTGTTTGTTTTTTTTTTTTTTTGGTTTTTTTTTTTTTTTCTAAGAGGCAGAATCGAAGTCCGGCCGATATTTTTTTCAATTAGGGTAAATTTGGTATTGAAATATCGACTGTGCCTTCAAATCCCCAGTGTACTATTGGCGGAGGGATAATACAAGTTCTATATCGAAAGTTTTTGGGGAAAAAAAAAAAAAGCGAAATGGTAAAATGTTAGTATAGTTAAGTTTTGGTAGTTTTATGAAAATTATTATCAACAACTATAAAGCCGAATATACGTGTTATACATATACTATATAATATATATAATATATATAATATATATTATATGCGAGATTGTGAGTATAGAAGTGAAAATAGGAATTGGTTTTTTCTTTTTTTTGTTTTTTTTTTTCAAATCTTTGTGACTGTATTATTTTCCGTGATAATATCATCAGCGAAACCGTTATGCTGTTTCAGGTTTGATATTAGACAATTTTTAAAATACCGTTAATTTGCAAGTACAACTTCGTTGATTACTATATATATACTAATCATCGTGGTAAACCTGGAGTAACTTCCTGGGAGTAACACTGAAAGACTCACTTTTTCAAAGGCACTGTTCCCTGGGGGCCCTGCCCTGCGCCGTTCCTTGAATCAGTGACTCGGCAGGCCACCATGTTATACGCTGAAAGCAGTTCTACAATGTTACAAAATTATGTTAACCACGTATGTGTTCAGGTTTCTGGTGCTTGCCTGTTCCGCGCTAACGTCATCCGCCAAAACCCTTCACTAACCATTAGAAAAATATATTATTATATTAAATATAATATCAATATTATATGACCCCCTAAGTACATATGAATGAATGAATGAATGAATGAATGTTATTCTATTCTATTCCTATTTATTCATCAATTAAAAATAAATTGTTCGTCCTAAAAGACGAGTCAAGAATGAATAGTCATATTTCTTACCTAATGATTAAAAAAATGTTATCAGCTATACAGAGGGTGAGTTTTCTTTGGTATGAATAGAAAAAGGCGAAACGTTTGCGATGACAAACCCCTACCTCATGTGATACCATAAATAAACTCACTCTGTATATCTAATTATGAGCGATGGATGCATTTTTTACTATTTTTTTTATTTTTTTTGTTGGTTTAACGACTGGCGAGCGAATGACCGTAAGCGAAGATACGGGCTAATGGTATTAGGTGATTTTAAATAAAATCGCCACGAGGCGTACCTTTCTCCTGTTTTCGTCTTTTCCGTTTGTTGCATATCTTCACCGCGCATATACTTAGTATAATTGCAACGATGAAGAATAGGATGCCGCCTACAACCCCTGCCGTTATCGCTTTGTGCTTAACTCTTGCTGGTACTGGAAACTTCACCTTGTCGCTAGACCCATAGTTTGTAGCCGAATAAGCAAATACTTGAAAGTGGTAAGTACGTCCTCCAACAAGATTTTTCACTGTCGACAAATGTTGGATTAAATATTTTTTTGTAAATTATTTATTTTACCACAGATTTACCCTCCTTTTTTGTTTTTCGCCAAAAATCACCAAGAAAAAAAATAAAAAAAATAAAAATTTATGGAACCTAGTAGTTGAACATCAAAGTGATTGAACAATTATTGGTCTATAGTAAAAATGACATTAATATAAAAATGATGTGATGACTATGATGAAAATAAAATGAGTTATTATCATTATTATCATTCTGTGTTGTATAACATATGAGGGAAAATAATTGTAGAATAGAAGCTAGTCTATTAAGTATTTGTGACTAATAGCTTTGATGTAGTTGCGTATTTCTATATGACTATACACACGTATACGTATATGTGAATTTAATTAATATAGGAAACACAAGGGGGGTCCCAATGTATGGTTTAAACTAGCGCTTGTGCCATACTATAGCGACGATATTACCGCCAAGATTCCTCGGGCCTGTGAGCTATGGATATATATATTACACACAGCTTTGTATACAGGGAATATATAATTGAATACCAAACGAAATGTTCATCTAAGAAAGTTGGCTGCTAGAAATATATGAACTTTATTCTCAATCATAGATCGCGAAATTGGAATTATTATAAAATTTCATTTTTCGTGGATGTCTTTTCATAACTACTCTGTGAAATAATGAACAACATTTTTTTTTTTTCATCCTCATTAATCATCAATCTAAGCAAATCACTAAATTATTGTCGAACCCATATTCTTACCCAAGTAGCTGGTATCTTCAGGACGAATTTGTCCTTTATTGAGCGTTTTCCAAGGTCCATCGGTCTTGTACTTTATCGTGTAGTATTGGATGAGATGACTTTTTTCTATTGGTTGTTGCCACGTGATTAGAAAACCATTGCTGATTTCTGTTACCGTCAAATTCCTTGGCGGTCCGGGTTTAGGTCCTGATTAAACACGTCGTTTAACACATATCTCGTCAATTTTAATTACATAACAAAAAAAAATATATATATTTCGATAAAATTATTCAATCGAGAGATACGATCGAAGGCAGATTGTTTTCCTCGTTTTAATGTATCTTTAGTTTATAGTATATCGTATGTGAAATAAACGTGGTGCAAAATATATACAGGGTGAATATTCTCCGGAGTCTGATCTGGGAGGAGCTTCGACGTGACGAAGCTCAGTCTTCTTCTATTCATACTTGTTCGCTTCAGAATAATAGTGTCTCATTATCAAGCAGATACCCTTATCTACGAATTTATTTACATCCACACGTATAGCACACGAATAAAGAATAAGACGGAGATTCGGCAACTGAAGCTTCTCCCAGATCAGACCCCGGAGAATATTCACCCTGTATAATATGCGAATATATTTATACACAGGGGCATAAGACGCGGTAAAAATTTCATGCCTTTTAGCCTGCAAGCTCACTTCCATACCCGCATGTATCGAATAAACAACCATTCACTACCTCGTTAAACAGAATGCTCACACTCGTATAAACCCAGCAATTTTGCATGAGTCGCATCGCGGTGCACCTACGACTACAATCTACGATCGTAAAACTGTTTTACAGGCAATAATAACGCCCCAAGTAGGTACAGCGGTTCTTCGATCAAAGTTTATTTTTATTTTTTTTGTTATTACCTTTTTCACTTTTCTTATCACCGAATTTTATAACAAATTAAGAATATCGCGTGCATCGGGTGATACGTATGAAAAAATATTACGTAGCTTTGGAAAATTGAAATTTTTAGTTATTCACGTCAAACTTTTATAAGAATTGTAAGATGAGATGAGATGATCTATTATAAATCGAAAGAAATTTAGAGGGTAAAAATAAATGAACAAATAAGATAATTTAACGTAAAGACAAACGAACAGAAAAAATAATAAAGAATACCTTTCAGATGCACGGTTGATGGATGGACAGGATTTCCTGTGGAATCAGTCGGTAAAATCTGAGTACTATTATCTAAAATGTCTGAAATGAAAGAAAAAAAAAAAATGAAAATGTCAATGAACAGGTGAATATGAAACGGTTCGTGTTAGTCGTGTTAATATTTCTTGATATAGGATGAAATGTCGGATGGAAAGGGGATAAAAAAAAAAAATACAAATAATAAAATGAGTAAAGAAATTCGAAGTGAACGGTTGACAATGGAAAGAAAAAAGATTTAATAGAACTACCTAAAATAATGTTAATCAAATGATAACAAAACATCGTAAAAAAACGAAGTAAAATTGTCCTTCGATCGCTCGCAATTCATATTTTATACGCGACGTACGATAGACGTTGAAAATATTCAAATTTTGAAAATTTTCTCTCACAACGTCGTTTTAATGTCTTACCAGTTTGGTCAGGGGCAGCAGCTGGACCACCTTGACCAGCTGCGGACGTTCCCGAAGATGGTAATCCGACGTCTGTATGAGTGAGCCGGCATTTTATGAGAAAATGTTAAATTTCCGATGTTTTGTTAATAATTGTTAGTGGTCTTAGGAGTTAAATATACGATTAATGTATACAAGAAAAATTGATAGATTATAAGGAACTATTGCAAGCGGTACTTTGTATACTTGCGCAACACAGGAAAATTGGGATTAAACATTGCAAATATATTGAAAATTAACGTTGAATGACATAAAATCTGCTGTATTTATCGGAAAAAAAAAGATACACATTCCTTGTATGAGAGGGATCTTTTCACCCCAGGGGTGGAAAATTACATTTAACTTTAGTTTCAAGTATACTGTGCTGCAAGTGAAATTTATCAGACAGTAAAGAAAAATTGACTTAAAAGTATTTTAAAAAGTTACTCGCTACTGGTATCAACTGTATCATTCAGGTATTAAGGGTAGTAAAGTTTAGTAATAGATGACTGCGGTATAATTTATTGAAAACCTCCACGTGCCCCACTTTTGTAGTGCAGGCATAATTAATTGTTTTTTTTTTTTTTAATATTGTGCTTGGATTCTCTTCGGGTATAGTGATTCAAAAATTGGTAAATAAAATCACCTTACGAATATAACTAGCAAGTGAAATGAGCGAATATGAACCAGTAGGATATGGATTTTGATATTTGAAACCAAAGTTATAGCATTTCACCGATTCAGATGATTTCCAAAATTGAAGCGTGGATCGTGAAGAATTTGCGACAGGGTATATTTTCCGTTTTTCAAATTTTTATTTGGTGTCAGAGGATTGGAAATTTTGTAAGGAACAAAACGATGTCGAACATATGTTGATTTGTCAAACCATCCAGAAATTACAATCGAAGAATCGCGGAATTTTTTTTTTTTTTTACTATTTTTTACAATTTCCAAGTAGCGAAACATCTCCAAAGTTTTGTGGTCCATATTCGGTCAGTTTACCCTAAACTATGGAATCAATTTTCAGAATGGATTCCCATCAATTACGATAAATGAAAAATGAGAAAATCAATTTCTCAACAAGTTCCAATCTCTGTCCATCTAGGAAAAGGAGTTTCAGTAGTAAGGGTCAATGGTTCGCCAGCCAATTGAACCAAACTTATTCTACCGTAAGAATAATCAACGATTACCGGGGTGCAATTCGAACGTGAAGTTTAAATCCGCTTACCCAGTGTTCGGATCGTAATCACTTTACTGAGCATTCCATCACCAAGGGCGTTTTTACCAACGACTTGAAACTCGTAAGTGGTTGCTGGAGTCAGCCTGTTGATGGTAACCGTCGTGCTGCCCGATGGTGTAACCGGAATCGTTGCCCATTCTGAAGTTCCAGATTCTCGGTACCTGCACACATCGAATGTGTTGAAAAATTTTTCGGCATACGTTAAAAATGCGGCAAAAGTTTTATACATATACGAGAAAACTATGCCCATTAATATTTCTCTACGTTATTATTATTCATATCTTTCAACGACCCCCCGCGGTTGAACTACTTTTATTTCGCGGCACAGTGGAGCAAGTAATAGCTAGATAGGGGGATTATATGGGGAATATAACTCATCAAAGTTATGCCCTGGATATGACCAAGACTCTTTTCAAACTAATTCTACTCCCGTTATCAAAAATTATTAAAAACTAGGCCAATGTCCAACCAAGGAGATTACAAACGCACATATCACGAGGCAATCCCATTTACTCATACGTTCTCGCTGACTTAGTATCCCTCACGGAAAAAAACACCTCAAATTTAAGGGCTCAATTCGCACCTCCAAAGTTTTCGGGGTTTACCCCCAAATTTTACCCTCTAATACAGGGTAAACCCTGAGTTTTCATGGTAAACCTCCAAAACTTTAGGAAGTGGGAGAATATTGAAATGTTCGGTTTAAAATATCGATCGTGTGATATGCGCCCTTCACACATACTCCTAATCGATGCTAGTACATGACATGGTGATAAATTATATTCATTCTTCGCTATTGTCAGGTGTAGTGAATTGAGTAGCGTAATTACTTACCGGCGTACAGGTAATATTGTCACGTCTAAGGTTATTAGGATGTTAGTTAAATTGAGGGGGGTACACACACTTAATTAACCCTGTAAAATATGTGTTTTACGAATAGAGGGTGGAAAGAAAGCAACCCCAAATAATTTGTATGTTTAACCAATCTAACGTCAAATAAGAAGCGACCATAAGCTAAAAGTGGGTGGGGGTCGAAAAACCGAAAGACTAAAATTCATAACGACCGTAATTCCGAAATTTCAAAGTTCCGAAAACCAATAATCCGAATGAGCATCATACAGAGGGTCCATAAATCCGAAATGAAAAAATGTAAAATAAGAAAATGTCGAAGGTGAACCGATCAGATAAGTACAAATGAGAATTGGCGAACTTTCGAACGACCAAAGACCCGAATGATAAAAAATACCGAATATTCGAAAAAGCAAGTCACACATTTTCAGATGAGTCAGAATTTATAAAAATTAAGTACCGAAATGAAATTACAGAATGACCGAAGAAGCGATGCATCAAAATACCGAATGATCAAATACTCGAAGGTGCAAAATCCCGAAAATTGTATGAGAATGCGGCGTGTCAGTTCTGGCCGGTAAGAGGGCACCACTTCCGGGATTTTGATTTTTCGGAATTTTGAGTTTCGGTATTTTGACACATCTGATCTTTTAGTATCGGATGTATTGATTTTCGGAACTTTGCTTCATCGAGATAACGGCTGTTCGGAAGTCTGATTTTCGGGTTTTTGAACTTTCTGTTTTAATACAATCTGCATTTCGCTACGTTCGAGATTTTGAAATTCGGAAGAAGGTATTTTGGTATTACCGTGCTTCGCATATTTTCAAGAATTGTGAAAACACACTTCGGAATTATGGTCTTTCGGAATATGTGAATTAGGATTAATTGACTGTTCGGTGAAAATGGTATTCGGGATTCCGATTTTCGGAATTTCGGTCCTTATGAATTTTGGTCTTTCGGTTTTTCGACCCCCACCCCTAAAAGTTTCCCCTAAATTTTCGATTTTGTTTGAAGTTTGTATTGTGATAGGAACGAAATAAGACGAGCTCACCAAATCGTGTAATCTTGCTTGTAGTCTGGTCCGCCTGAATTCCCAGGTAACCAGGTCAAATTTACAGAGAACTCTGTAGCCTTGCCTGTGACGTTGTAGGGAGCATGGGGTTGACTGCCTTCGATAACTAGTTGGGTAGCAGCGACGATGGTAGCAACTTCGTTAGTCGCAACGCATTGGTAAAATCCAAAATCTGCACGCCTCAAACCCTCGATGGTTAAATTACCCCCAACGATTTTAACGCGGTTACGTTGAAGGGCTACGCCGTCTCTCTGCATGGAAAGTAAATCGACTTTTAATGATATTGCGGCGCTGATTAGTCGACGAGCTCTTCACCACCAAAGCCGTATTTTTATGTCGTTATTCGGAATATGGAAATCAATGAAAATGCTTGAAAATTGAAAGAATAAAGTCTTATGGAGAAGGGAAAGGAATGGCTTACGCGTTGCCATTGTATCGTTGGATTCTGCGTGCCTTCAGCCTCTTGAGCGTCACAGTGCATTTCGACAGTTTCACCGACTTTTCGTTGGTACATAGCTTCCGGTTCTAGAGTAAATACTGGCGGTTTTCTAACCAGTACTTCCATGGCACCAGAGCTACCCTGGGTACCTTGAGCGTTGTATGGCGTGCAGGTGTACCTGCCTTGATGGTTTTCGCTTACCCTGGTGAAAAGTAGCGAGCCATTGTTCATTATTACGATATCTTTAGTTTGGTAAGGTTCCAAAAGCCGCTTGTCTTTTGTCCAAGTGACGTACTGCAGTGGTGGATTCGACTTTATGTAACACTGCACAACGCCTGCCAAACGGAACGGAAGGTACTGAACAGTTGGCGTGAACGTTACTTTTGCTGGATCTGAAAATACAACATATCCTGCTTTCAAAAAACCGTCCAAGAGGTCGAGGTAAATGGATTTGTACAAATTTTTGGATAAATTTCAGCTGTTGTGGGTAGATACTTACATTCAACATTCAGATAAGCACTAGCGCTCTGTGGTTCACCGATGCCGTTCGTTACCTCGCATAGATATTGCCCTGAGTCGTCAGCACTGACGGGATTCACTACGAGGCTGCCGTCCATTTTAATGGTAAACCTCGTCTCCAGAGCAGCAACCTCTTTGACTGGAGCTCCCTCGCGAAACCATCGTACAGTAACGTTTCCCGGAAGTGCTTTGGCCTCGCAGGAAAACTCGACCTTTTCACCTTCGAGTTTTGTCTGATTTGTCGGTGGGGCCATGATGACCGCTCCACCTGCATCACAAAAGAGAATCCCTGAGTTTTCCGGGCGGATGCGACAGCGTGGAAAGATTCACGCCACTGAATTTTAATACCGTTTCAGAATTTCGTATATTTGTAGGTCCTCCCTGAGCCTTAAGGTTCGCGGTTCGTGCTAGTCAACGAGAAACGGAGGGTGAATACTCCACGGATATTTGCAAACTTAAGTTCAGCCCCTCTTTGTCGGTATTTCGATCAATGCCTTTCAACAGACGATACATTATAATACTGGGACGTGGCGGGCTGGTTGGTCGACGGAAATGGTAGATGCTGCAGGGAAGCTGTCGGATTGTAGGTGGGTACTTTATAAATCAGCAAGCAACACTTCCGTGATGAAAACTGCCAAGTTTTAAAATTCCCTGTCGCGTTCTCTCGTCCCTCTAGTTGCCCCTCGCTCAATTCCACGACGCTCCATAATCTCTTTTATAAAGCTCTGCTCTTCTATTCCTCTCAGAACTGAGAGAAAGAGAAGGAGATAAAGAAGAAGAAGAAGAAGAAGAAGGAAAAGGATGAGGAAGAGGTGTCTCGTTTAAAAGTTTCATAACTTCAAGTATAGTATCGAAACAGCAAAGACGGAGGAGCTGAGAAAGAAAAAGTCTAGCGTATCCCATTTCTGCATGAAATAACGTTAAAGTCGAGAAAGGCAAGTCGTCCGGGGCGGGATATTGGTACCTACTATGGCTATTCCAGCGATCTATCTCGCCAGGAAGAACAGAGATTCGTTTAACTTTATTTCTACTCCGACCTATAGCTCGCGCCTACTTTTGTTCACCGAAAACGAGTCCTAAAGGTGGTTCTCTTAAACCCCCAGAAGACCAAGACGAAGACGAAGAAAAAGAAGAAGAAGAAGAAGAAGAATAAGGAGGACCTCGTGTAATGTAAAAGTCTTTTCATACGACAAGAGAAAACGCGTGCCCACGTTATTGCCAAGATTACCAAGGGATTCGCGACTCAACCTGGTATTAGGGCTTTGCACACTTCGTGGTTGAGGCATTGATTAACCGTACGAAAAGTATTTGCGTCCCAAGCTACGCATTGTCAGAATAAAAATATCCTTTCGACATATTTTTTTCATTTTCATTCCTTTATTTTTCACTTTGACAAAGGAAAAAATTCACTTATATTCTGCAGTTATTTATATTCGTGATAACGAATGATAATATTCATTTGGACTTCTCGAAGTTGTAATTATTTTCTGAACTTCATTTGACTTCTTTGTTAACCCACGACGAATTGAGTGACTAAAATGTCTACAACTACGAAGTAATGGAGTCCAAACAAATAATTCAAACTCAATGGAACCGGCTGCAATATACCTTTGAAAGCTCTGCAGAGCAGAGTAATGTATCTCTCAAAAGCTCTGCAGCACTGTAATACCATGATATCACGCTTGACCTCTCAAAGCTAGTATTCAACGCGGCAGCTTTAACCGGATTTCTAAATTACCCAGCATGCATCGGTCTTTCCGTATTCGGTTGTTGAATGATCTCTGCAATAGAGTATTGACTCTCACGTTGAGTATCATACAATAATTTCAGACTCGAAGCTATTACTTTGGAAACCCTGTACCCGGTTGTATTCAGTATTTACATTCACATGTGTAGGTTCATGGCACATACATATATATAGATACATAAATCAAGGACCGCGACTCACCGAGGTTACCATTTTGTTTACAGAATCTCTGCACAGCGCCTTTGACCGATCATTACAGTTATCGAGCAGCAAGAGAAGTGATATACCTACTCTGCGCAAAGCTTCGAAGGGATATTTGTCTTCTTCGTTGACAACCGCGGAGTTTGGCTCGCGGAGTCAATCGATAAATAAACAGAATTTCCGGGACACTTACTTTGTGTAGAAATTCGCGATGTTGATACGGTTCTCATGAAAGATTCAATCATATCAATGAAAATAAAAAGATCCGGTTAAACTTACCGGCAATGATGACCCGCGCTGTGTGACTGATTTGTCCTTCGCCATTTCGAGCAATACAGGTGTAATCGCCTATATCTTCGTGTCTGATCGTGGCAATGCGAAGTTCCGTACCGTCATTGAAGATACCAATGGTGCCCGAGGGCTCGACAGGGTTAGCATCCTTGTACCAGAAGATTTCCGGCGTCGGAGTACCTTCCGCTTGACAATTCAGGATTATCGCATCGCCGAGATTCACGTAAATTACGTCCTCTGGGGTGATGCTGAATCGTGGAGGAGCTTCAAGGAGGAAATAAAATTACAATTATGGAATTCGGAATCGCCATTACGCATGAATTTTCATCAAATATCTAAATTAAAACTCAAAGTTAACTTCAATCGAATATTCTAAAATTCAGATTCCAGTTTTTAGTCTTCAGAACTTAGAATTGTGTATGAGAAAATGACGGAGTAATTGGCAACGAGATAGGCAAGACTCGTTGGTATATCGTTAATGGCGAAACCATGTATCAACGAGAATAAGTTTAGACCGTATCCAGACGTGGAAAACGATCAACGGTTCATCAATAATCATTAAAATCTCTTTAGCGGTGAAAAAGATCTTAGTTTGACCTGGGAAAGCTCTCCCTATCCCTGCTGCACCCTCCTGATGTGGTTTGGTTTTGTTTTCGAAAGGTAAGAGGGATAGAGAGTGTAAAAAAGAAAAAAAAGAAAAAAAAACGACCGGAAGAAATACGACGAGTAGAACAAAGATGGAGGAAAAAGCGATTGGCTTGATTGTCGGTTGTCGATGCGCTTTCAGACGCGTGGTTTCTCCACAATCCCGGAAGCATTTATAACCGTTAGTCGCGAGACAGCGCGAGGGCAAACTTTACGACTTTTTTTTTTTTTTAGAGACAAAAGGCTTCAAGTACTTTCTGGTGCCGGTTTTACGTCAACGTCCGCAAGTTGCTCCCTTTGAATTCTTTGAGTACGTTAAAACGGCTATCCAAATGTTTCTCTTTTTCAATTCTTCCTTACCCATTGAAATTCTACTTTTTATAAAGAAAAAAAAAAAATATCCGGCAATAAGCTCGCATTTTTGTCTCTTACAACCCCTCGCCATAAAAATACCATGCTTTTAACCCTGATCTTAACTACTTTGCTTCAATTGTTATTTACCTAATAAATCGATCGAAATTATCATTTAAAATCATTTAAAACCTTTGCGAAAGTATATGCCTGACGTATTCGGTCAGTTTCGCAGTAGTCAGTCACTGTAACATGTCAGACAACGCGTTAAAGTCGATGAATTTAAGTAGAATAGTTCTTCAAACGAGTCCTATCACTTTCTGAGTGAATTTGTTGATCTTCAGTATTATATGATTAAAAAATGATATAATTTGGTTAATTTTTTTTTTTTATTATAATTGAAAAATTTTACTCACCATGGACGTCGAGGTGAAACCAGGTACCATTTTTGTGACTATTTGGCGATCGGTTAAGAAATACGACCTTGCACTCGTACCAGCCCTGATCGCTTTCACGTATGTTGGTCAGGTTGAGGCTGGCTACTCCGTAGGGTGAATTGGGACCAACCCTCGACACGCGACCCTCGTAGCCTTCTCCACTGTGGGTTGGGTACGACTCGTACCATATGTATATCGGTATTTCCTGCCCCTTACACCAACACCAACACGCCACATAAACGAAGTGCCTCTTGGAAGTCAACATTCGAGTCACCGTCGACCGCTTATATAAATTCTTTTTATTTTTTTGTCATGGAGTTTCATTTTTCGTATTCTGTATTTCTCTGACCTTTTAATTCCACCATTTATTTTATAATTTTTTTCTAATTTCGACTTAAAAAAAAGCGGTATAGAAATATTTTCGGCGACTCGAACGTCGGCTACATTTATAAGTGTTAAACATAATACATAATTTTTAATATTATATGTATTATATATTATATAATTAAAGTATAATAATATCGAAAAATATGATAATTATGCAATTTACTAATATATCTATCGTGTGACTTCACTGTTTGTAAAGTAATTATATTACCACTTATTTAAATGAATATATATAAATAGAACATTATCAATTGTCTGTTTGCGTGATGAAAACACTTTGACAATTGACACGTGTCTGGTATAGAGTGAATAAATGATCATGTAAATGGTAATATCGCGTTTATCCATTCATAGAATTATGCAACGTGCAAAGAAAACATGCGACTACAGAGTTGACTCAAGCAGATTGTGAAAATAGATTACAGTGTCGATGGTGGTTGGTTTTTTCGAAAATATCATTCATATTTCATTCTGTTCTTCAAATTTACACGTAGCTTTATCTGCTGTTGCAATTCGATATATCTTCGGTCTATTTTCAAAGAAATATTTCCAAAAACTAAAAAAAAAAAACGAGTACTGACGCCATAATCTTTCATTCATAAATTATTACTTATTATTGGTCTATTATTGAAAAAAAAAAAAGAGAAGAAAAAAAAAACTATACGCGTGCAGCAAGGATTGTCATGAGAATGTACAGGGGTTCGTACCACTCGCTCGCATGCACGAAACCGAAATAAATTACACGGTCGAAGAGTCCTGTTCGTCGAGGATGGTAGCAACCTATTCCCTTTCTCTCCCTCTTTATTTTTTCGTTAACTTTTATATTCTCTTCTCCTTTTCCCAAGCCGAGGCTTATTTCCGCATTTGTATTTTTTTTTTTCTTTTTTTTTCTCGGTATCGGATGGTCCGCCAGTGCGCTTGAGCCAGTGGAAACACGATACTATTTTCTGCGAGTATTCATAAGGTATATGACGAGGCGATATACCCACTCGTATTATGCTGCAACGAGTCTCGTAGGGGTAACGGAAATAGGTCAGTGAGCTCGTTCCACGCTCTCTGTACCTCTCTTCGTACCAAGGCGAGTTACCGAAACATTATCAAAATTTTCTCTCCATATCGTATAATAACCAAATTATTGTCAATAATTTCTCCATCGATTTTATCTACCTATATACACATACCGTTGTTTTAATCATATAAATACTCCTTTGTCATTACCCCCGAAGCGTCGAAATTGATATTAGATATAATTTCGATATTGAAATTTCATTATTTCAATTATTCTCTAATTACAGACTGATTTGCGAAGAAATTATTGCCACGGGTTTTAGTCGATATAAATAGACGAAGAGGTAAATTGACTGTTAAAAAACATCATCCCTTATTTTCTATTTTCTCCATGAAGGGTGACTAATTATTTATATTTAAAATACTGCGAATTGTCGTCTGGGCTGATGCAGTGTGGCTGGGTTGCAGTAGGTATGATAAAAATTCACGCCTGCAATTAGCAGAGATAACGAGCAGCTGTGAGGTCGAGGACGTAGTCCCGGAGACTTGGAAGGTCAACAGTCGAGTAGCTGCAGGGTTAAAATGTAATGAAAGCGATATGCCACGTGCGGTGGGGTAAAATCAGTGAAATTATTATTTTTTTCTCTCATTTTCTTTTTTTTTTTTTATCAACGGTATTACTATACGGTTGTGTAATAAAAAGAAAAATCAACTTCACCAACCCCAGCTACATTAATTGAAGCATTTTGCACAAACCCTAACTCTGATTCTACGCTAAGAAGAGACGCGTGTGACTTCTGCACGTGTGGTATGAAAGAGGGTGGTTTGCCCTATTTTTAAGGCAACTACACCAACTACGGGTTAACCGGCAAACGGTAAATCGATATCTTCATGCCGTGGTTCTCAGTCCTGGTGGTTAGACGAATTTGCATTATGTCATGTCGCAGATCAAGTGTACGCGAGTTTGCGGCTTAAATCGGAAGAGTCCTCTGGCTTAGTCGAGAGAGCTAACGGAAGAGGAGATCTTTGATCCGCTTGCTGCACTTGCACTTTGAGTTTCGAGGGTTTGAAAGTTGAGTGGATAACCTAGGTCACCGTTCGATGATCGGCTTCAAATAGACGGTTTAAATTCCGCCCTTAACGCTTAACCTTTTACCCTCTGATCAACGCGTAAATACCAGGAGGCTGGTAATAATCACCGTATCGTCGTTTGTAACGCGAGACTCGCTTGAGTTGTTTATATCAAAGCCCGAGCTCGAGGTATAAACCCTAGGGTGAAAATTTGTAACAGAAATCGACAAAACGAGGTAGAAATTTATCGGGATTTCGATATTATTACACCGATGACTGATGGTTTTGAACAGAACGTTTGTTCTACCATACCATATACAGATTCATATGTCACGTCATATGCAACAGAATTATTCTAATTATACAGTATTGTGTAACTCGCAAATACCAAGAGTACCGCGACCCGGTGGTTCGAGCCGTGTAATTTAAACAATTCTGAAACAGTATGGAATGTTTCGAGTCCAATGATTCGGTGGGAAATAAAAATGAACAAAATATAATTGACGGCATAAAAAAAGAAAAAACGAAAATTGAACCAAACGATGATACGTCAATCATATCTGACGCCGATTCGGAGCTTCACAGTTTCGTGCATGTGGCGTGGGCCGTAATTTACAGATAAATATAATTATCTCTGTATTGGAGAGAAAAAAGCTCTCTATTTTTTTTTTGTCTTATGACTCGTTTTTTTTTCTTTCTATTATGTATCGAAACCAGACGCAGATAAGAGGAGATGAGGGAAAAAAGTAGTTAGAGGAGCGCCAAAAAAATCTGCGTTTTGGGTCTTTTTCCATGTATTGCAGCCAGTCGAAGAGCTTTTTTTGAATATCTTTATACACTGTCTCGTCGAAGATAGGTTTCAGATAAGAGGATATGAGGGTTGAAAACTAATTAGACGAGTCGAAAAATATTTGCAAAGCTTTAGTAAATTACCTATGTCTGAAAGTTCGTGAGCAATATAAGCAGGGACGCGCGTGTTTGTGATTATAGGATTATACGGATCAACTATATATTCATGTGCTTGCGTATGTATTATACATCGTGTAACTTCAGAATTCAGTGAATATGTTTTAGGTATGACTAAATGCAATAAAAATGTAATTTATTTATTGCTTTGACGTTTTTTGTTTCCATTTTTTTTTTTTTTTTTTCGGGTAAACGCGCAGTACGCGGATACTGCAGCGAGGAAAGGGAACTGGAAAATGGTGAAAGCGGGAAGGGAAGGGAAGAGAAGCCATTGTTTCACCGAATGAAGAATGCATGAGAGGTTTTCCATTTATCGGGGTTCTCTCGCTCGGGCACCGAGTTCGAGGGTGACGAAATGACGTAGTTGCCAACGTTCTCTCACCCGTGACAAAGTTCCTCAGAGTCCTTATACCTATAATATAGATATAGGTATAAGGTACCTACAACCGCGAGAACGACACGACGCGGCCCACCGCGGCGGGTGGTTTTCAAGTATCAAATTGTTATACAGGGTCTAGGTAGTTGCACCGTGCTTTTTAATTCCCGCGATAATTATTGTTATCACAATTTATTTACCCGAGTGTAATTTTTTTCATAAAAAAAAAAAATGTTCTATGTAATGTGTAGAACTCGATTGCTACATTACAGCGTAATTATTTAAATTATTTAAATTTATTTCGCTCAGACTCAATTCTAATTCCATTTCATTTAGTTTTTTTTCCCATCGCAGCTGAAGTACAACAAAATCTGAATATTCTTGCTCATCTACTCGTTGAGCTTTTCTTTCCTCAATATAGAAGCAAAATCATGTTTTTTTTTTTTTTGTTTTTCGGGACAGTGAGCTTCGGTGACGATATCGTAGAATATCTCCTATAATCGCGATGTATAGTACATGCGTTTTGTTTCATATCTCGTTGTGACAGGAGTGATACCTACATTAAGGTAGAAATCAGGCCGGGAATATTTACTCGACGTAGGAGTAAACAATGTGCAGGTATTTACGAACGTGGCCTGCATATGGAGCGTGTATTCAGGCCTCAGTTTCACGTCGTTCTAGAAATATGTAGCCGCCTATTGATTTTACCCTCGCACCGCATAGAAACAGCTTTACCATATAGTTGAACAACGCGAACGATCAAATATTACAAATCTATGTACAGATCATTCGATTCCAAAGTCTCATATTTATATGTTAATATAGTTAAAATATCAACTCGATGAACATTTTTTACAAATTATGTTAGCATAAAACTCGACGATTTAAAAAAATTTCAAAATATTTCAAACACCATTTTTTCTCTCGTTCGATCGATAACAGATTTCTCAATTTTAGTTTTATTCAAATTTCGTATATGAAATTCGCGAATAAAATTGATCACTACAACGCACTGGATCACCATCCGGCCATCGGGGAGTTTTACACTCAATACGTGATAAATTTTCCGAAGAGATCCATTAAAAATTCAAAAAAATCCCATAAATGATGGTTATATATGTCGTGAGGCTGTGAGGCAATAACATATGTCATAAATATTCACATTATAATAATTCTCAGACACCTGGTCCGAAATTCTTTTTAGTCTAATTCTGATTTCATCGACTAAGTATCCAGAAAAAAGAAAAAAAAAAAAAAAATAGTCTCGTATCTGAGATATGGTGAAGATAAAATAAAATTTCTGTACAATTTTCTAAAGAAACTCGACTGAATCACGTTCCCTCTTATTTCTGTATGGAAATTATTTGTCGTCATCTACTAGAATCTAATCCGTCCAATATTGAGTGGTAGCTTTTATTCTGCCGATATCTAGATGCTGATAATAAATTTGTGTTATTTATTCAAGAACTGATGGGTGGGTTGGGGTGGGGGATGGGTACAGGCACACGTATAGAAAGATATGGTAACGTGGACAGGGGGTAATCTAATCAGAAATGCCCGACGTCGGTCTCTGGAGTTTTATGTGGAGTATACCGTGTGCAAATAAAAGGCAAACTAGCAACAAATGCATTCCACGTTTTCCCCGGCAGAAAGGACTCTTTCTCGTTATGCTAGGGTCTCGTGGAAAAATAAATTCAGGTATATGTATATTCGCGGAATAAAAATAAATGGATAATGCGGCTTTTGCGTGGCTACAAAATTTTACCGTTTTGTTTTTTTTCTTTCCTTCTTTCTTTCTTTATTTCTTTTGTTGTTTTGCAACAGCGAAGAAATACAGAATTCCAAACACCATCTGATAATGTAAATTATTTAATTATTTTATCTTTTTTCAACTAAATTAATCCGCAGGCACTACAGAATATTCTCATTAAAATATAAACCCCAATTTATAATCCGGGGTCTGATGATAATTGAGTAATCATACTAATAGGACGAAACAATCTACGAATAAGCATATATTACTTGAAAGTGTCGAAAATATTCTTTCGCATAGTCATAGATTTTTACTAAATAATAATTAATGCGGAAGAATTTCTTGACACATAATCAACGTGGCTTTTTTTTATAAATTGTCGAATAAAAATAGCAATGGTCATGCAAGGCATTGGAAATACCAGTTTAGAGAGACAGAGACAAGGTATATACATATCTATATATCATAGAAATATATATATATATAGTTTATTTTGAAATAAATCAGAAGTGCACGAATCGAAGGAATGGATCGGGTCACAGTGACAAAGTGACTTGTGAGAGATCCCTTTCGAGATTGTGCTGTTAGTTAAAAAATTCTATTTGTTAAAATGGTATCTAAATTGTAAGTGGTGAGTATATAATCAGTTAGTCGTTGCATCATTTATACACATCGTAGGTATATAATTATTATACACCGGGAAATATCGGATGCAAAATGATTCTATAGATAGTAAAATTATTTTATTGAATGATATTTATTATGGTATTTATGAACAGACTCTGCCCTCTCCAGTCCGGATGGATCAGAAGCTAACGATAATTATCCAATAGACGGCGTGTCCCGTCCGCCAGCAAATAAAATGTAAGCCAAAAATCATCGAAATCAAAAGACAATTATTAACGATAATGTTTCAACAACGTTACGGGCTCAGGTCCGCGAAAATTTTGTTCCATGGTATCAATAACTCGATTGAATTCTTCCGCAAGGATAAAGAGGGATAGGGATTAGGAAAGAAGTTAATTTTACCGTCATTTATTTCATGTGATTTAAATTGCAGAATATTTTGTTCGCAAAGTATTAAAGTTCTTTGTTAAATGTCTGAGTAGGTAGATACGTACTTCACGTAAATTAAATTAGGTAGAAAACTCTTACTCGGAGTTTTCTATCTCGTATTCTTCTGTAGAAAAATAAAAGTCTATACTCTATTCGGCTTTTACCTAGATCTGGTAAAATAATCACATGAAATATTGATCGATATCGATTCTAGTAGGTAGAACGAGTGTCTGTTACAGTATCACGGTTGTGGTATAAATAATTCTTGTTCGGAAATAATGAAGTTGCCAATAGCTACAGCGTTGTCTTTCACAAAGCCCTACATTCTATTGAAACGAAGAAAAAATTGGAAAAAATAAGAAAAAAAAATATTTAAGTACAGAAAAATTTGTCCAGTATTGGAGAATCGGGATTTAGGTTACCGAGATGATACCAGGATCGCAATTTTCTCGCAGCGGCCCTTGCCTTTTAACTCACGGATAGAGCAGAGAGGATGGTGGCCGATATCGTACCGTTTCGCCTACCTTCTTCTCCCACTGGAGGACGTAGGGCACGGGGTGCTCACCCGGGAACTCCACGTGGCAGTTGAATACCACGCTCTCGCCCAGGATTGCTGTTATATGGACCGCGTCCTGGTAGCACAAGCCTAAAACATAGTAGGATAAGAAAAAGGGTTAAAATTTGTAGTTATACATTTTATGTGAAAGAGGACAAGAAAAATTGTACATTTTTCTACATTTATTATAATAATTGCAATTCCGTTGGAATGAAAGAAATGAAAAATACAAAATTTCCAAATAAGGATGAACATTTTTTGACACAAATCCTGAATTTCCATTAAATTGTCTACCGTTTTACCCCCACGTTTACCAGTTTTGATTAAATCTCACATGGGTTAAGCGCCGTCAGAGACTGACTCGATAGGGGGTGTTGAAATTTACGTGACGTCAATAGGTGGGCCGTAGCTTCAGGTTAGGGTAGATTTACCAGGGCGACTATATTCTCAATGAAATTTATTGTGCCATCCCTTGATATGTGGGGGTAACATAAATTCAACTGTGGTAACAAGTCAGACCTGCTAAAATCTTCGTTGAGATAAATAAATATAAATCAGTTTACAGAATTACCAGAAAAAGTTTCTTTTCAAATCACTGATATATCCTGTGTAAAAAATTCTATTGACTCGGTTTTTTCACAAGTAATTAATTACCAGTATCCTAATATTTTTTGGATCTTCCCTTACGTAGATTGACTACACTGAAAAAAAAAGTGGCTGTTTTAAAGTACAGGTCGTATTGTTTATCAAAACTTTCCCAAATTTGGAGGAATTATTCCACATCACGATGTGATCCTAGAGCGAACTAATGATGTTCGAGGAATTCAATTTTCAGATGATCAGCTATGAGAAAAATCTGGGATAGTTAAATATTTCTGAAAAAAGTCTACCAGTGATTTGATGAAAATTATTTCTGAGTTACATATTCCTCATTATCAAATTGCAATGTAATCTTCTGATAATTATTTCTACGAATCCAATTTATCTAGCTGCGCTTTGATATTCAACGCGAATTTAGATGGTATATGGAATACAATTTCAAGGAAATTGGTAACAGAGCTACTAGAGTGCATAACGTATCGTTAATGACGTTAGTTAAATAATGTTGTTTCCCTGAGTTTCCCCGCAGGTATTGTCGGTGAATGAAAGGGATGATGGGAAGGGTGAATGTGCAGAAACCATCGCCAAACTACATAGGATCGTTGTAACTTTGCTAGGCTTCGATGTATAGTTTTCGCCAGTTGTTTGATAAATGCGTTAGCTTATATGCGCGGGCTTCTTCGACGAGATATCATTTACAAATGTACGAAGGCTTTGAAATACGGCTGCATAGGGTACATCGGATACATGGGATATCTGAATACAGTGAGGTTCTATAAATTGCGGAAGCGTGTAGACGTATAGGTATAGAATTTCTATGCTACGAGGAATCTAATCATTCTCTATCCTGAACGGTTTTATCGTCACATCGAAATTGGACTGATCGTGAGTAGGTATTAGCTAGAACAGAAGCTTTAGCTACTAGAACGATAGGCGATAAGCATCTATACACGAAAGCAGCGATTACTTCATTACCAGAATTCGACTGATCCGCGATTTTTCCTCAGTTCTATATTCCGTTGATTTACTAGGATCTGATAAGGAGCAGAGCTATGCCTACTAGCACGCGAGAGTAGGTATTCTTAAAATAACTTTTACCCAATTTGTAATACCATTTCGAAGACTGCTTAATTATTTTAATATACTGTGTGCTGAATACAAGACGACTTGTTCGGATGAACCAAATCACAAAAGTAGATATAGATATAGTATGTAAAAAAAAAAAAGAAGGGTAGGTACTCGTACTTTTCTTTCGAAACCAGAAGAAACCAAACAGGCTTCTATACCTATATAAAAAATTATTTTACACGCACGTTGTTTCCCGTGTAAATCTGGGAAATGTGAAAACGTGACTCCGCGTTTTAAACGAAATTTGACCGGAGCGTGACCTCAGGATTATCCCCGTAAGAGAATCTGGCAGTAGACCAAAAACGTTTCACGTTCAGGTTTATAAACGGGCTTGGCTTCTGTGCAAAACAGAATCCTGCATGCGTCACACATCATCATCCCATACTTCAGAATCATGACTTAATATGTCGCGAAACTTAGGACTTGACAAGAATTATCCCTCCATAACATGGGGTAGAATCGACCCCGCGCGATCTCTGGTTTTAAATATCGTAAAAACCGTGAAAATTTTTGGAACCAAATATTAAATTGTTTCTTTCTAAAAATATTAGTTTTATTTAACAAGCAATTTACTGGAAAGTTTAATGGGAAATTTAAGGGTTGGAATAATCTGGTGTGCACTCGAAGGGTTGAACTGACGTTAAAGCGCTTTAAGAAGAACAATTTAAAGAAAAAAAAAGGGTGTCTTCTATGGAAGGAATAAAGCGACTGAAGCTCAATGAAGAAAGGGAGTTACATAATGGCTTATTATCAAAAGTATAAAAAGTTATGACTATAGCTTGAATATAATAAAGTATAATTTTAATTTCAATTAAATGAACGGAAGTTACATAGAAATACGATTATTGTGAAGATCGCGGAGCGGTTTAAAGGATAGATAAAAAAACGCTGTGTGTCTTTTGAATAGTGAGAAAAGTTTTCCTCGCTTAAAGGCAATTATGTTATAGAAAAAGTTGCATTGCCGGGTTGCATCGCTCATTGTCGCAAAGTATAAAGGCTGCAGAGACGCTTTCTGATAATGGAAGCTTGCAGCCGTCACCATGTAATTTCCCTCAGCGGACGTAATTCAACAACTTTTGTAGCAACGGCCGTTTCCCTGGCACAACCTGCTGCATGTGCACGCCGAGGGAGATGTTTTTTTCATTTTTTGTTTGTATTTTTTTATTTTTTTTTCTATTCATTTGTCTTTGTTCTTGTTTGTCTCTTTATACATGGCTTTTCTAGCTGGCCACGAAGCTTCCAGCTGCTACATACTGGACAACACAGACGAGAGAAGAACTGCAGTTAGCTGTTAATCCGCAAGCGACGATAAGCCCAGCTGGCACAACGGTTGTGAAAAGTGTTGAGCTGCCCCTATAGCCTTCCAGGATCACAGAGCTCAGCTACTCAGTTTTCACTTATCAAATAGAGTAATAGACTTATGGGTTGAGGTTGATATTTCAAATTAAACAATTCACGGCTACTATATTGGTCGCATTAGCTTCTTTTCGATAGTATGAAAATGAAGACATAGCGTAATCAGTGTACGATGAAAATTCTATGGAATCAATGTGATGATTGGTATCATGTAATGTCAGTATTTAAATCCCAAATATTTTCGATATAAAATTTATACAGTTCATTACGCCCAGTGTACTACACGCAATAAGTATAGCAATATCGCGGTTCAAAGGAAGTTTATTAGTACAGACATTGCATGGGCATTGAATATTCCATTTATTCGGTTGAGTAAGTTGAAGTGAACTGTAATTTAAACGAATGTCAGTAGCGCTCTGGCAGTTAATATAAATCGACGTCGAAATGTGGAATTGCAGTGATCATCGGGGTAGAACGAGGCAGATAATATAGGTATTCGAAATGCGTCAATTCGCAGATGTCTGCATCAATTTCGGAACAGTATTCAGCTCTTTTGGAATCGTTATAATCACCCTGTCAAATTCTCTCTACGTTGCATTCGAAAATATTTTTCAAATAACATCCAACCCAAGGAAGTTCGTAACCCAAGGTATTATCGTCATTGTTAAAGAGTGAAAAGCTTGTTTTTTGTTGAATAAAAAAAAAATTAGAATCACACCATCTTACACCCCTAAAATCTACCCAAAATTTCTAAGAGTATAATGGCAGAAGTTTGATGTTGTTGTTGTTGTTGTTGCGGAGTCGCAATTCTGATGGTTACTTCGTCTCTTTGATCGTGGGTAACACCTTTTGTTCCGTTGTCATCGGTCTTTGTCCTGATTATTGGCAACTGTGGCATTCGCTTTGATAGGGCACATTGCATGGTTACGCTACTGATAATACAAAACTACATATAGATATACACAGTTCCTCGACCTATTCACAACCTCGAGTGAATAACGACGATAAAGGTCGGCCACTCGCTGGTGGCTGACGGTCGTTGACGCCAGGCTTTACCGACGTCGATTCTCACCCTGGTGAATAATAATTAATGAAGATATACCAAAGCCTGATATCACTTGTACCTTATTCACTCAAAAAGACCAATGCGATTGTAATACGGTCTCTGACGAACCCCTGGCAAAGATCGTTCAAGATCTGAAAGTTTTTAGTCGTCTTCTCTTCAATGGAACAGAAGACAGTTTTTTTTTTGCTTAATTCGGTTGATTTTCTATAAATATTCATTCATTTATCCAATACAGAGGGGAAATTACAAGGTTCCGTAGATAGTATAGGGGCTTTTAGCACTTGTCCACTGCCCAGCTACCCTCAAAAAAATTGAAAATGTATAAAATAACTAACGAAGATAGTATCAGACTGTCGCAACTTCTAGAGATTTTCTTTTTTCTGTAATAATACGAATATAGTACTTTTCGATACAAGTGCATAAAGGCGGCAATGCCGCACACCGAGTGTGAAGGCGTAGGACGAGCCCGACGTCGAGTCGGAGGCGAGCCGGAGGCGAGCCGAAGACGAGACTTCGGGCTCGTGCTATGGGCCTCCACACGAGTGGCATTGCCGTCTTTAGCACGTGTGTCGAACACTATTTTTTGCAACACCTACATCGAGAGTTCTGGTTTATGCCGTCTATAGGCATCGAAAAAGTCTTTCGCGCACTGGTACGCTTTTAAACACAGTGCGAGAAAACTTTCTCGCACTAGTGTTTAAAAGACATTTTAAGTGCCTATAGACGGTGCATAAAACAGGACTTTCGATGTAGGTGTTGCAAAAAATTGTTAAAACAATTAACATACTAATCAGATCTTTGTCAAAAAAAACGGAGTCAATCTGGCGAAGATTCAGTGTCCTTAGCCATGCTATAATCCTTTGACTTGTTACTCCCTTTCTACCCTGCACATACGTCCTCTCTTGGATCGCTGAACATTTAATTAACACTGCATCTACTTCGGTGAAACTACTATCACATATTGCCTTACTGGATGCAGATTTTACATCGTATGAACATTTTATTAATGATTGGTTACCGTATATTTTCTCATTCACTGGTTTATCTGTTATGCAGACAAGCGCAGATTTTCTCTAGCCATTCTTCTCAAGCGACTATATCGTATCTTATCATGGATATTAAAAAAAGCGTCCTAATCACTCGAATTAAAATGGCAATGGTCTTATTTTCTGATTTTTTGAGTCGATCGCATATTCGTGTCAGATCCGATATTCAAGTACTTCACACTATCTATCATGTAATGCGGATAACCCGCCCCAAAGTTCTTCACCTTTAGTCTGAATGGCCGTGATACGATGTTATCGTAACATCCAATCGGTATATACAGTATCTTATTCAAATTCACATTCACTATATTTGAATCGAATCATTTTAAAACGCCTGAAAAAATTCTCGATGATCCAAATCCTCGAAGTGAAAGGATGGACATGGCCGATGATTTCGAACAGTTTGTGGTAAAATTTGATCGCATCTTCAATTGAAAGTTCAATACTTCTCAAATTTGGAAATCGAAGAGTCCGAACTGGACTAAATCCTTTTCTGATTTTATGTAAATTATGTTTGCAGTTGCAGAATTTTACATCGACTATATATATTTTTTAACAAATCGTGGGAAATCTATAAGTTCGGTTTATATTGCCAGGAGAATTTTTCTGAAGAGATTAAAAAATAAATGAGATTTTGTTTACCAATGGTATAGGCATTCGTCAGAGTTAGTAGCTTGATGTGATATGATGTGATAATTCGAAGTGGTATTATAATACCATGTTTCTAGGCAACTAGAACCGAACCAATCGTATACTTCTTCCGTACGAATGCATTCGAATTTCAAACATGGCTCTCCGGAGGCCTCATTTTCCCAACGATTTGAATAAAATTTAAATATTTTTAGCCTAGTTGCCGTGTGGATACGCGAGGGGTTTCTATTGAATGATTACCCCTTTGGGTTGGTATGGTTTGCGAAAATAATGTTTTCATATTATATTCTGAACCAAGACGAGATTCTATCTAGTCGGTTCCCGATCACCACCAGCTACCTATAGACTATGGCTAGCTTCTGGGTCCTGGCCAGTCTTGGCTGCATGTAAAAGTAAATATAAAACTAAACGACGCTTCTGTATATCATATTCCTCTTCCCACAGGATTCGTATGCATGGGTCCAGTCGTAGAGGATACCGAAAATTCTCGAGGGATACCGAAAGGAACCGAGCACGCGTCAATACCAGAATAAAATCGTACCCAGGACTCGTCTACAGCCTACACCGTCGTTTAACAGTTCATAAAAGTGGTAATCCTGGTACTATACCTACCCTGCACCACCCCTTAGGGTAGGGTTAATGGAATTTTAAAAATGGCACGCCACCGAATCGGCTTGCTTGCTTCCTTGCTCGCTTGGCATCCTGCGAGCCGAGAAATTTACGAGCTGAAATAATTGGAAAATAAATAAATTACAGGCATTAGCCTCGAAAGTTTCCTTTTCAGCCATGTTACCCCGCTATGTAAGGATATTGTAGGTATTATGTACAACGAAGAGTAAAATAGGTACCTATATGTATAACGTGGCTGATATGCGTGTACTGCATATCTATGTATTTATACATATATATTATACATATATATCTACCCATAATATATGCGCAAAGACCTGCGGGGGGCTCGACTATACCAGCAATTACAATGAGGGCTTTATCGTAGCAACAACGACGTGGCGAAACTTCTTATATTAAACAACTTTTTCACTAATTTGATTTTTTTTTTTTTATTCATCCACCCCTAATTTTGTACTTTTTCTCTTCTCACTTTGGTTTCCTTCTTCTTTTTTTTTCTCATTTTTTATATTTTGTTTAGTTAGATCTGTTCGTTAATTTTGTCAAACAGAAAGAAGAGAAAAATAAATTAATGAAAGTTTTTATTATATTAGAACGAATCTCGTGATTTATTACGCGTGGTGAGATTTTTTCGAATATTTTGCTACTATGATAGTTCTGAATAATAAAATCGGATTAGTCAGCTGCCTGCTAGAAGCTGAAGATAGTATTTGTAAGTTTTTTTCACCAAAAGCGTGGAAAGAAAAAATAAAAAAGAAACTAAAAAATGAAGATGCAAAGCTCCCGAAGCCATAAGAGAAAAGGTTCGTGCTGGTGCAAATGAATGCTGCAGCCTCGTAACACAAGCTGATTAAATGTTATCACCGTCATAGAATGGTATCAGGGTATAACAACCCATTAGAAAATCTCATACGCAAGCTTTCTGCTACTCTAGTTCACACACATGACTCGGGCTTTAATTAATTCACGCTAATGAGACTAACGAACATAATGAGAACAGTTGGAGGTTGCGGAAAGAGGAAGCTTTTTTTTCCGTTTGTTTGTTTTTTTTTTTTCGTTGTTTTTACGATAAAAAAAATTTCCGATGCTGGAATAACGATGCGTGATTTTCATTTCACGCACGAGAACTTACGGTTAAAAAAGAAATTCAACAACGGGGGTATGTACAGGTATAAATTATTATTATTATAAAAATAACTAGCCGCAAAATTAGTATTTTTTTCCCTGATACTTTTAATCGCCTTCGAACCTATTTAATTACTAGAAATATTACCTAGTATATAAATTAATGCATCTATTAATTCTGATCGAAAATTAAAAGGAGCAAACTTTCAGATTGAACGAAATATCGCAAATATGTTAAATCCTACGAGTTTCAGGTTTTTTATTCTCGTCATATTTCACATCATTTGATGAGTTTGTCGGACAGACATTTTATCCGTTTTTCAATCTAGTCTTCGTAAACGTTTACTAGAGGCGCGAGGAAGTGAAGATTCGTTGAAACGATCAAAAGTCGTTTTTTTTTTACTAGAATCAATACTTTTTTTTATATGCAGTACTCCGACTTACCTAGACACAGCCCGGAGATAACTAAGAGTAGAACACTACCATGTGCAATTACAGGTTTCATTTTGTTGCGTTCGATCAAGAAAAAATATAATGTTTTTTTTTTCTTTAAATATCCGATTATGCGGACCACTGAATGCCCACGTTCGTAACCCAAAGACCTCCGCACATTGGAAAAATCACGATTTCGTTACAAAAACAACTGTTCACAAGCTGGAATTACTGATACTGCCGAAGACTGTCATTCGTCTCTTAAACCATACTTCGAATCCCACTACAGTTACAACTTATCACATTTATTCATTTGCTATATGCTTTTTTCCTTATCTTAAATTCCCCACCCTTACTCCGATACACCGAAGAAGATGACGAATATGAATATCATTTCATACTGAGAGTTCAAACCGACCATCTCTTATCAGCCACTAAAAACATATTGAATGTGAATTTCATTAAAATCCTTTCACTTTTTCATTTCTTGGGATGATTGCAATAACTTCCTTCTTTTCTTTTTCTTTTTAAAAACGCAGAGCAACGGGAAGTTAAAAATGTGTATCGGAATAGAATTTTCAAGATAATAACTAACTATTGATTTTAATGTGAAAATTATAATATCCATTTCCAATGAACGTATGGTGTATGAATCAGATCGATGATGCATAAGAAGAATCATTTATATAAAACAGTGACATAATTGACGGACACAAATTCTCTTCCTCCCTGTTCTCAACGTTTTTAGAGTTCCGTGCCAGTTCAAGGAATAAAAAGATTTGAATTCCTCTCAGCCCACGTATCTTTGGAATTGATACCAGTTATATGAGATAAGTCGATCAGCTGATGGCTGAGGGATTATTTCTGAATAAAATTGACTTAGAATTTGAACGACTTTAGATATTGAAGGGATAATGATAATCTGCCAATTCCTAAGTGCTCTCTCTCTCTCGTATATAAATATTCTGTTAAGAAAAAAATCGATTCTCCACGTGTCTAGATCAATCGGAAGCAAATTTTCATTCACGTATTTAAATAACCGGGAAAAATATTTTTGATGATTATTGATGGTTAAGATCCTCCTGAAAATGATTTACAAGATTTTTTTTGTTTTTTGTTATTGTATCACCATCAGTGACGATGAAAAGAACGATTTTGAATTTTAAACAATCGTTGTGATGACAACCCGTGTAGAAATTTGCCAAGGCATGCCATAGTACTGGAATGGGCCCCACCGGGCATATTCATGGCCAGCCACAATTCGGCAAAATACGCGATTACCTGGAATGGGCCACATCGGGCATATTCATGGCTTGCCACAATTTGGCAAAATACTCGATTACCTGGAATGGGCCACATCGGGCAAATTCATGGCTTGCCACAATTTGGCAAAATACTCGATTAACTGAAATGCGCCACATCGGGCATATTCATGGCTTGCCACAATTCTGCAAAATGCTGGATTATGATTGATATATGCAATTTTATCAATGGAAAAATGTTCGTAAACGATAGTTTTAGGATCGGACACGACTTTTCAGTTACTGAATTGGATATATTTAAGCAAACACAATTTATATGGCTCATTCTCGTATTATATGGTTGCGGCTGCCAAATTCTTGCACTACTGCCCAGGATCTGGAGTGGCATCGTGGTGTCACTGCCCGATCTTATAAAGCGAGTATAACTTCGTTTGGGCTGAAATATGGAATGCCTCTTTACCGCCCTTATATATTGTTTCTAACCATCAATTTCCGTGTACAGTACTACCTCTCTATAAGCGACTGTTAGGGCGGTTAGGGGAATAGGATTTTAGAACTAAAAAGATTTGTAATACTTGTTAATTTATGATATTTATGGATTTAATTATTGATACTGACAATATTGATATTGTTAAGCAATAAATAACGAAAACTCAATTTCTGAAAATGGACTATTTTAATTTGCATATATCCCAAACACCCAGATTTGCAGAAAAGTGCCAGCTCGGGCACGGTCCTGGCAGAAATTGTGGCGCAAGTAGGGTGCCATGGTAGGTAGCCTGATCGGATTCTGATCGGGCGCTGTATCTAAAACATGAACATCTGGCCGGGACCATAGCGTGGCGCCACAACTTCAGCCAGATCTGGGCCCCATTTGTAATCTGGCAAACTAGCCAGAACCCGATCAGTACCATGGTTGAATTTCTACACGGGAATAATCCTGATATTTTATTGCCAATGAAACCATCGGCGTTAATACGAATTGAAAATTTAATTCAATGAACAAGCTTATGGTGGTTGTTTTGGAATAACTCAAAATCTGATTGAGTTAAATGAAGGTAACTGAGGAACCGAGCCGTTAATAAAATCCACGTCGTATTTACCGTCATGTAATCAACCCTTTGTCAATTAGCACAATTCTAAATAACCTTGAAAGGGTAGCGTTTCAATTATCACCGGGGAAATTAAATCGTTTTGAAGGTAACTCCCTAAATAGTAAATACTCCTGACCGAAAATCCTGTATGTATATACACACACACACACACATATATATATACGTGATACGGAAATATCATCGCAGCAACACGCGCAATTTCAAACCACTTCCGATTTATCAATCTTATAGCCGGTATATCGCAACGAGGAAGAAATTTTTGCACTGGAATTTAGCTAGAATTGAAAAAGTTAGCGTGATAAGAAACTCCTTTTTGAGTTGGGTATACGTGGAAATGGGATTTAGTCTCGGATAAGCAATCAGTCGCGTGACGTCATCATCCCACGACAGAATTGCAGTCAAAGGAAACCAACAAGGATTCCGTCGACGTAACATACATACATATAGGCTATACATATGTACATATATAACATATACATGGGTATAACTGTACACTTCGTATAGCAGCTACTATATACCCTCGCGTTTGTATGACCGTGTCACTGCAGTATATCGAAATCAACGTATGTACTTGGAAGTTGTTTGATCCGGGAAACGTGGCTTTGTGCCATTTGCGTCAGGACAGCGATACGACCAATCAGTATATCGCTGCATTATACTTACTGATTTGAAACTGACACATGATTTCAAGTTTTGAGATTATTTGACCGACTTGATGAGTAGTCACTTATCGAAATGATTGCATACTATAATGACTACCGTTTGCATGTAATTTAGGTAACAACGAATTCGAATTTGTTAATTGTCCAGTGGATAATCGATGTTTGATTAGGTAGTGAAACTGATCGGCGATCATTCTGAAAAGATTCATGATGTTTCTCTTCTGGTTTATGAATACAAAAAGTCATTGAAAATAACCATTAATACACCTGCCTCGAAATTTTTCAAACATTTCAAAGATTTATTTAATTTCGTGAATCGTCTCAGAAGTATTTTTACCAAAAATTACTAGATTCGTTGAAGTTTAGTGAATTCACTGTTGTGTTGAAGCAATCAATGATATTACTGATATTTTCTTCTGTTAGTTGAACCGCTCGTGCAATTTGGAAAAATTTATTTCCTTTACCCGCATGCGTATATTGGTATGTGATATATATTTTGATTTGTAGGATTTGTGTAAGACAGAAGATTGATTAAAACTGCATATTAACTGAATTGTTCGTGGCGTGGAAAAGTGCATCTATATTTTCTGCGTATACCGCATCGGTATAAGCTATGGGTGTACGTGTCAGAAAATATATTGCGTGAAGTGTGGTACGGAATTGCCCGTACCTACAACCCGACACCGCGCCGTCACCATCAGCCACCACATTCAATTTCCAACCCTGTGCACCGCGGCGGTACCACCGCGGCGTCGCCGCGGTTATTTTTCAATCAATGAAACCTCTGGTGTTTTTCACTCATTCCATCCTGCATCATGTCCTGCATGAAGTAACGTACCTCTACCCTACCAATCTCTCCCAGCTAAAACTGACCACTGGTCATATTGTACGGTGATGCGTTTCCGCCGTTCTTCTCATTGTAGTTTTATTTTTATTTTCATTTTCATGATCATCATTATTATTATTATTATTATTATTATTTATTGTTGTCCAGGCTGTTTGTACTGCTAACGGTACGCCCCAGGATCATGTAGTACAATTTCAAACGCTGTTGGAACTCGTTAAAGTAAAAACACGATAAACCGGCGTGGAATGGAACGGTTACGGACTCAAAATTTAGATTATTATCCGCGTTACGTATGCCAAAGAGTTATCTTTTTCCAAATACAAATTTATACACGTGTACGTATATATTACTTGTTTTTTTTTTCTTCTTTTCTTTTGTGGTTTTTTCTTTTTGTAAAATTCATGATATGAAAAGGAAGAGATACGTGCCTGGTGTGACGAAAAGGATGACTCCCAGAACCAGAGCTTGTACCACCATTTCAGCGAGCCACCGAAAACTCCAGTTCCCCCGCAGCTGACAACGTCTTCTATTCTCATTGGCATCTCGATGATTTTCGGTTGAAAACTGCCGTTGACGGTAGTCTGCAGCAGTTCCCAGCCTCACCTTAGCTGAGATCACGTTGTCATCTTGACGTTTAAATCTACGACCGCAAGATCCTAGACACGTCGGTTGTCCGGATGCCAGACTAGGATTTTCCAAGAGGTCCGTTCTGTTCGCACAAAACATATCAAGATATATATTTTTTTTTCTTTTTTCTTTCACCAAAAATAGGCTAGGGGTTTATGTAAATTTTGGGAATGACGAGACTCGAGGGATGAAAGAAAAATAAAAAAAATAAGGTTTTCGTTAACACATGGTAGAATTTTACTATGTATATAATATATGACAGAACTTGTTAGGGATTGGTTATAATGAGTTGTAAAATTTCATTGGTAACAGGTGTAATTCATATATGAATGGGTAATTATAATCGTCATATAATGTTCATTCTACCAAAATATGGAGTTAATTTTGTCCAGTACGCATCGCAGTTTATAATTGAAAAGTAATTGGACCCGAACATAGCAGGTAACATTCCCATTTATTAGACCAGTAATTGTCACATTTCCTGCAGCTACTCGTTTTCGTTCGTATTTATTGAAAAGCTCATCGTTCCAAGTTGGTTTATTATCCGTTTATTATCCGAAAATCTGCATCGACGTGGCGGTTAAATATAAATGATTGAAAAATTATTAACTCATTTGATAATCAAGTTCATATCTTTACAAGATTAACTTTAATACGCTTGAAATGTACTTCAGTAACTGCAGTGAACGACTCAAGATTTTCCATGAATTATGATTAGTCTTGATTTGCTAGAACCTAAAATTACCCGGCATGCACTCAACTCTTCATAATGGTCTAGCAGCTAGCCAGGCTCTAGCAAGTGGACCTAAGTGGGTCAGAGGTCAAGTAGCTAGGAAAACTTCGCATATACCGTGTGCAACAGATTGTAAATCCGCGAGTTTTGCACCAGCGAAGTAAATCCGATGAAAACTATTTCCCCGCAGTATAGGTAATACGTATAATTCGCTTCCTTTAAAGTTATACTCATTCCTTTTTTTTTTAATACATTTTTCTTTTACCTTATTTTACATATTTAATCGTTTAACTCCAAACTATAATTGATATACTTTTTAATCAAGCGATTTTTTCTGCAACTCTTACAACGGGTTCGAATGGATATACTGAAATGATTCATGGCAGAACCGTTGGTTTAAATCATAACGCGTAACTACTGATAAATATAGCAATAAATTAATGCCGGGATTTTGATTGAAAAATAGTTTGTTCATTAGCCATTTAAAGCGGGTCAATATCCGTTGACAAAATTGGCTGGATAATTTCGCCCTTGTCAGAGCAGAGATTAATTTCGTTGAATTTGACTAAAAGCAATTGTATAGCGGAAAATTCTTTACCCCTGATTGTAAAATTTACCTGTTTTCGTCGCTGCACCGTTGTGCATTTCCGTTTCCCTTGTCGATATCATTCTCTAACAATTCTGGCGAAGACGTTCGCCGGTCGCAGGATTGTTGGGACAGCCGTCGCCGGAGTTCCGTGGCTTGTGGCCCTCCTCCGACCCCCATTCCCCCGCTCCCATAGTATCTATGATTAAAAATAAGGGTGAAAATGATGGAAAAAAAATTGATCAACCAAATCGGAAGTGAATTTTGACGTTGGACTATAATTGGTGTGTAAAATTGATGTATTGCCGTTAAATTACATGGAGTGTAAAGAATATCGGTTGGAATATAATTGAAATTAATGTGACTCGTTAATAATTCGGTATTATTATACCGCTACTGTAATTATAATGAATAGATTGGTATAGGAAATTGATGAAATAGAAATGAATTTATAGGGTGAAGTTAAATAGAGCGAAACTGTAGTTTCGAATTCAGGAATAGAGGTATCGACGTAGAAACAATTTTCCATCGTATATCCTGCACCGAAATTAAGGAAACTCACCCCTGCTGCTCCGCCACCACTACCTCTGCCGCCTCGTCAACCCCCGGCACCGACCTGGGTCGCCTTGTTCACTGCTTCCGCACTGCGCTTCCAACCAACCCTTCAAGAACCCACGCGTTGATCCTGACGAGTGAAAAGCATCACCTGCAACATTCCGGATATTATATTTTTAACAACGTATAGATAGAAATCGTATAGAATATATATAGGTATATATCTGCCGATGAAATGCGTCAATACCAGACGCAATGATAGATATCGTTTTTTTTTTTATATTTCCCCCATTTTTCTTTTTTTTTTTGTTTTCTTTTGCAACAGTGCGGAATTCTCTCGCCTGAACGAGACGGTGATTAACACTGCGACAGATTTATTTATCTCGAATTTTTGTTGAACCGTGAAAGTCGATGAAAAATCAAATCAATTATCAATTTTATTTTGGACTTGAAAACTTGTTTGTCAATCAATTCAGAAAACGTTTTATCAAAGATTGAGGCGTTGTAGATTGAAACCAGAATCATACAAAGCTTTTAAATTCTAGGATCTAGATGTTTAAACTAGAATTTCAAGAGTAAATTTGCTCAAAACGGACATAATTCTCACTTTCAGATGCAAATCAGAATCTCACTACATCCGCAAATTCTAGTTTGCACCTCGATGTTTGCAGTGAGAACCTATGACATCAAACTGGAATTTCTAGTTCCTGGTGTGACGTAATATGTACAGCTATAACGTATAGCTGCTGCTCATTTCGTTGTTACAATTTGCTCTGCATGGGACAGTGGCTATGGGACAACAGAACCAAGTCCTGACTGAAGTCCCAGTGGTTCGGTACTAATAACCGGGTTACAGGACGACGAGCTATGACAGGTAGTGTCATAGCAGCGAGCAGAGCTGAGATAGCGGACCAATTGCCCGGACGACATGCGTGTCATTGTACATCCCTCATCCCCTACATCTTCGATTAGCTGCGTAATAAGCCTATGTACTCTATCGTTACCCCAAACTCCCATATTGGTGAACACGTCACAATTTACCCCGAGAGATTTAGCTAAACCGAATTTGTTCGTTTTTTTCGGTTTTTTTTTTTTTTACACGATTTTACTACAAATTTTGAATGACGGATCCTTGGTAATCCTGCTGTAAATTCTCTTTCCTGTTCCCTCTGTACAGCTTTTCTAGTCTCGTTTTAAAAAAAGGTGAATTTGATCGAGTGAAAATCAAGCCATGCAATGATCTAATGACTTTTAGCTCCAAGGAATTTCGATAATTAATCCAAGAACTAATATTATAGAAAATTTGAACCCATTTTAAGTCTAGAATTTTCCTCGTGGCGTCATCGTCGCCTTTAAACCTTGGAGCGACGACATTAGTGTCTCTCTTTTTGCCTCGCACCCACGCCAGCCGTTATATTGTTAGAAGAATTCCATTGTTATACTATCGAATGATAAATTGCATGGAAAGCTTGCAAATGTCTCTTTCGTAAGATCTGGGCGTGAATGAAAGTGCAGAAAAAGGAAATGCGAATGAATAAAAATTGAAGTAGGTATAAGTTAGATAAATTGGCAACGCTTATGGAGTGGATCATTTCAGTGTTATAGATAGAAAAGAACGAATGACACTGTCTCTCCCATATATAATTATCCCGTCAATTCAAATCTCGACTTTTCTACTTCCCGATAGAAAATCATCAGAAAATTTTCTATCAATCTGAATTTAAAGCGAATGTGAATTTCTTTATCGAATCTATACAAATCTTCGTTTATCTTTTATCAGAAAGACAAGACTCTTCCGAATTGAACGGATGAATTTTGGCAAGATTATAATAGCGAACAATATCGCGAAAAACAAGGTAACCAGATTGGCAGTTAATGTTGACTAATTGGTTCATGTCGAAGCACAACCCCTTCGTGACGTAATTTGTTACCAGGTCTCACGGCAATGCACAGGGATCGTAGCTGCGTCCATCACTCAACATATTGACGGGTTTCTCACCCCTTTCATCCCCAGCCGTTGTTGTACGCAAGGGAACAAGAGGGCGGGTATGGAGGGTTACCTGGTTTATTAGTTGGTGGAGAAAAATTACTGAAAATTCGTACCCGATCGAGCCTCGTGCAGCTGTTGGACTCTTCATCGGGTGGGTATATCGGGTCCGAGGATAGGCAAAGGGGGTGCGAAAGGGAATCTCTTTTTTTTTTTTTTTTCATTCTGAATATCGGAGAATGAAAAGCAGATATTTTTATTTAGCGGAGTTTATGACGCGCGCGGATTAGCGCTGAGCATAATTATCGAGTGCTGGAAAATCCTCTAGGGTAAACGTAAAAAGGAAGGTAAAAAAAAATTCAGAAAACATATAAAGAAAAATCTACGGTGCACGGTTTCTCTGTGATTTATCTAGTAACTGTGGTGTACCTAGTACCTGGTGAATAAAGCTGAAAAATCTCCGCAGTAATGCAGAATACTGTGTGTGTGTTTGCTGTATAAGGAGTGGATTACTATGCAAACTGGGCTATTTCTTTCTTTTTTTTTTTTTTCTTGTCTCAAGAGCTTTTCGTATGCAACACGTGATACTCTATCTAACTGTACGTTGAAATTTTCACGAAAATTTTTAAGCTCACACGATTTTACTTAAATTTCGAAAGGAGAACATGGAGAATAATGAAGATAATAAATCCACTTGTATTACGCTGTATTCATATCTTCGAGTTTGTTGCTATAGCTGTTCGTGCGTTGCTGCGATATAAAAAAGAATAATTTTATGGAAATTTGTAAAAACTACTCATAGTCACGCGGAAACGGTTCATCGGTTCAACGATCGAGTAATTCAAGAAGTAATTATATATTTTTGTCGAGATTTTTAGCTTCGATAAGGTGAATTTGTACGACTTAAAGTGACTATTGTTACGTTTAACGTTCAACAATTGTCGAAGGGGCTTTTTCAAATGGAAAAAACAAAAAAAAATCGTTCGTCTTTGTACTGGAGATTAAACAGAAAAATATTCATCACGGTTAGGGCTCGTTGTTTGAAAATTATTATCTTTGAAAATGAAACGCAAAGCGATTCAAAAGCTCTAGAAATTAGATACAGGGTCTGGGGGTAGGTCGTTCGCTATTGCTTCTCGAGTAAAATTCGTCGAGGCACAAAGTGTCGGATTCAGATAAAGCGAAGTAGGCAAGAGAGTAGAGAACTCGAAAGTGGAGAGACTCAAGTTTATGCAAATATCTGTACGAAACAACCTCCCTTGCACCCTACGAAGTTCCAGGATCTATTAGAATTAGTCTTTGGAAAGTTCACTAGTTATACCTTGCGTGTGTTGAAGCTTGAAAAGCTCTGCTGTATACATTTTGCAAAATTGTTCAATTTTCATAACCAAAATTCAGCAATCAGTATTTGGTAAATATTTAGCGAAACACCTAAAGCTGGTGGTTCATGTTCTCTTAGTTTTGTTGAGATAGTATGCGTGAAGCTCAAAATCTACCAAAAGTCACATCTAATGAACGACTTTCCATCCCACGTATGACGGCGTACCTATTTCACGAATGTTAAATATTTAGTATTAGATGAATAATAGATTTATGCATTTACGCATATACACGTAGTATATAGGTACACTGGTTGCGTACATTGAATAAAAATTTGATGGAAGGGACTGGACCTTTGACCTTACTACGATACAGAAACCGCTAGACCAACAGAAACTGTTTTAATAATTTAGGGCTATAAATTAATAGAAAGGGTCACACAGCAGTACTCGAAACTCCAAGTACCAAAAATATGAAATGCTAATTTGAGGGCCATTGGACGGTAACCGTAAATCAACGTATCAGTAGTAGAGCTCTGGTATTGTTCAGACAGAATTGGCATGATATCTTGCAAAAGTTCAGAGACGTGCGGGTATTGAGGTATAGCCAACAACTGCAGTGATTTGCAACTGGGTTCTCTGTTAACAAGGTACATAGAAGTGTTCGATTTTTTTCTCTTTTTCTTTTTCTTTTTTTTTTTTCTTTCTTTCAATTCTCCTTCTCTACTGAGCTAGAAATTTCTGGCTAGGAAGTATATACCTATGTATGTATGTATCCTTTCTACCCCAACGAAACATTCGTATATGTTACGCGCGTTATTCGCGCGGATTTCTATTTTGCGAGAATTTTGATCACTCTGAAATCGGGATGTTGTATTGCGGCAAATCCGGCCTACTTTTATTCTCGCGTTGCTGTGTATATAATATATAGGTATCTTAGAATTTGTACGAGGTACACCACCTGCTAGACAAGCGTATCGAAAATTAGCGACGTTTTTTTTTTTTGTATTCTTCTTCTCTGATCAACAATTCATTTCTTCGAACAAATATATAGCGAGTTTTTGTGGATGTGGGTCACTCAGGGCGAAAAAATTGGAATGTTTTTTTTTTCCATTCAGATCTCGCTGATAACAATACAGGCACAGGTGAAATGTAAAGGTATAATATCAATAAAAGAAACAAAAAATAAAAAATGAAAAAAAAAAGTCTGTGAGCATGAAGCGCTTTCGTCGAAGTTGATTTAAATCAAAGTTACGTAAACTTGGAATAAAATCATAATTTGAACGAAGCTTTCAGCCGGCCAAGCCTCGAGAACAAAACTTTTTTAATTTCATCTGAACTAGACAAAGTTTATTTGTATTCCAGAAAAGCTAATGAATTTGATTTGAAAAAAAAAAATAAATAAAAGTTCAATCTCACCGTCGCTATTTTTTCAAACTCATTATTATTTTTTTGGCTTCATTCGAATTGGTAGAAAAATGTTCTGCGTTAAAAATTGCAATTGTACCTCCGTTTCGTCCGTGGCAGAAATTCGTAGATGAAAGAAGCACGAAAATTCATCAATTATTAAGAATATTGGGACACAAATATTTTTCAAAAATTGATACAAGCAGTTGTTAGATATATTTGTCAAGAAATTTGAATTGAAATTAGGTAAAGATAAAAGCTTCGTATTCGTGAAAGTAAACAGAATCAAAGAACGAGCGTCCCGATACTGATAAGACACTTGATTCGAATCTCCGGGTCTCTTGGAAAAGTTTAAAATCTCAATTACACGAGATGGAGATAACTTTTTTTTTTCTTTTTTTTTTTTTAGAGTCCTGTTACATATACCCGAACCTTTCGAGTGGATGTTGTCGAAACTTGGAAATAAGAAGATAAACAAAGGACCCGAGGGATACGCCCGAGGGTTTTCGACACAAGAATCAACGACGAATATTAAGTTTCTCACGAAAAAGATGTTTCCTCCTCATTCCGTAAATGTAAAAAACGATGCAAGTTTTATTTCTGAGAAACGCGGAATCCAAGAAAAAAAAAACAAAAAAATGAGAATTCTATATTTCAGGCCCGCGATCGAATCCAGTTGAAGAGGTCAGCGAATATATAACCCAACGTTCGAAGTGTGGATTGAGGAAACTGAAAAATAAAAAGATGAATAAAGGACCCAAATCGAGCCGTCCGCTAAGGTTTTTCGGACATACGAATTGACGATAAGCATCAAACTCCTCCCGAAAAGATCATTTTTTTCGTCGCGATGAGGTAATTTCGCTCTTCCTACTCCAACGTGATACTTTCCTGATACTTTTCGCCGTCCCTGTTGCCTCCCGGTTTCAGTCATATATCCCAAGGCGGTTCTGATATCGAGCGGATCTTAAGTACCTCCTGCATCGAACGCGGAGATTCTAGCCAAACGTTGTATGCCTGAATAGGCGATAAAAAATTCATCTCTCTCCGCGGTAGGCGACGTTTTGACGAGGTCAATCGGTCAATCGATTTACTCTGAATAAGGGAAGCGAAATTTTCAAGTATCTATCATCGCCAATTCAAATCATACAAAAGAGAATAAATTTTATTTCTCTCAAGATCGAACGGTGCCTACTTCTGTCGATTTACCTATTCCCGCATTTTACGGAACTGATCAATTTAAAAAAAAAATAGGCGAATTTCATTCACGCTATCTACACGAAAGGCAATTATATTACATACACATATAAATTCAGATATAAATACATCTGTGTACGCGAACATAAAGTATCCAATATCGAGTAGCGAGAGGAAATAAATTGAGGCAAGCTGAAGAGTCAGATGGAAGAGGAAAAAGGAAAGAGGGGTAAAGGGAAGAGGGAAGAAAGCAATAATGTTCCGATGTGTATAGTATATATATATATATAGGAAGAAAGACAAGAGATTTCTGTCATAAAAACGATAACGTCAAAGGTTTTACAAAAGCCATTCGACTTTTGGACTGTCCGTTAGAGTGAAGCAAAAGATAGATATGTAGGAAGGACTATTTCCGGAACGGAAATTATATTTCAAACTCAGAACCATATAGAATCGAGTAGAATCTCTGTCATACGTTAACAAAATGGAACAAACTAGATGGACGGCTTGGAGAGACTCGAGTTTCAGGTTCGTTTATTCGTTCATTCTTTGGTAAAAATTTTCACCAGTTTAGGTCATTGAAAGATAAGAGGAGGAATAGAGAAAAATAGTAAAAGAGTAAAACTATTTTCCACCATCGAGTTCGGTGAAAACGAAGTCAAGACGCGCTATCCACTATCTTCAACACTGACTGCACGTGCAACGTCCAAAGTGCACTTCCGTTTCCGGTTCTTCTACCTTCGATTCGATTGAACGAAGCGCGAGAATCGACTAGATAGACTTCGGCACAAAGGGCTTTCAGCACTTCGGTCATTTCATATAGATATATCTATACGAGATGTTCGACTTTTTATACAATTCAACCAACCGCCAACTTTATCAAATCAATGAAATCTAACAGCAAACAGAATTGATCAAGTTATTTATTTACTCAATTCTTACGGGATCATATGTCTCTGGGAATCAATATATATCCTTCCTCGAAGATGAACACATTTTTATCAATCGAAAGCTCAATTCTAAGTATATATTAATACTTACATTTATTTATAAATAACTTATTCAATGAAAATGGAATTTCTCAGCACGATGAAATTAGTTTTGTATATCGTATATGTATAATACGTAATACATCTGAACTTTGTATTCATCCCGTGTCGTATAGTGGCTTGAAAGTACACAGGACGCAAAAGGATATCGCGCGCGATCACCCGGGAAAACGGTAGAGTCAGAAAGTTAGCCGGATGTCCTTGTTTATCCTACAATATACCTATAGTGAAGCGTATAACCGCGCGATGCCGAGCAGACATTTGGCACGTATATATACAGCTAAGTACATATATACTTATATGTATATGTATATGTATATTATAGCTATGTGTATGCGTATAATGTGCAGGAACTCTATTCACCGTATACCTACTCTCCACCGTACCCATACCCCCATCCACGAAGAGCATTATGCGAGCAATATCGCCAGAGTTAGCTGGGGTACAATGGGAAGACATATGCGAACCGTGTGTATACCTTATATTTACTTGCTTTACATAGATAAACTTGAAATTATTAGATATTAGGTTAGTTAGGCATCCATTTGTGCACACAATGGACCATTCAACCCCCTTCCCCCGCCTCACCAAAATTTGAACTGAATAATGCAGTCAAACATGGGGTTTCATATTCTGACCAATGCACAGATATATATAATGCACACATACACACAACAACTTTACCTAACGAAGTGTTAGTCAAACCACAAACGTGCCTATCAACCCTTACGGATTTTGTCCAATTATCGACGCACGGATAATAACTTTAATAATTGACCCTAAAGGTTGTTAATCCTAATTATATTCAAATAAAAGACAATCACTTGCATGCTCTCGAAACATTCGATACTCAAGGGGGTAGCCATATATATATATATATTATATATATATTATATATATATATATTATACATGGGGTATTCGACGTGAAACAGATAGGTTTTTGATCGGAGATCATGAAATTTGACGCTAGATTTAAACTAGAATATCTGTGTATTATTTAATTCAGTTACTACAATCCTCGATAGTCTATCTAATTTTCACGTCCGGAACGTATGAATTAATCTATAAAAAAAAAAGTCGAATTTCTTGAAACACCCCCTAATTTCTATAAAGTAACCGATTTACTTTGCTAGATGAAAGTTTCGTGAGTTTAAAAAGATGACATGAGAAAAACGCGGATAGGTACAGCTATAATACGTCGATAGGGAAAAGGATTATGCGGAAGTGTTTTAACCCATCGTTTATAGTTCGGTTGGGATAGTTTCTGGGAAGCCTATTACCGTTTAAGTTAAGGAATAAAGCAAGTCAGGTTAAACTGTAATAAAACTTGGTAAGGATTTGAGAAGTTTCGAGGCACCTCGCGTTCGATCTTATTCTCTAATTACGTTCGCTCGCTCGATCGATCGATGAAAATGGTTTTTATTTTAGCTAAAACTTTAAGCGATTATACCTAAGAGGATTTTCCCTAGAGAGAGCTGCGGCGTATACAGGCATCCGTGAATTTTCTCTCGCAGAAATGTAATTTTCGTAAGTACATAACCGGTCGTAAGCATCGTGAAGAAATTCAACTAATTAGTATAATGACTAAAAAATACCTCATGAAATTTAGGGAATCTTAAGACGCCTCTTAGCACTCCGTTCCTCGTGGGTATGCAAAATTTTTTGGGGCTACATTTTTATTATCTGAAAGAAGAAAGAAAAAAAAATAGGACCTCCCTTTCTCATCCCTTATAAGGGTCAACCGAGGCCAGCCAGCTCAGCTGAAAGATGTATGGAAAATAAAATTTCTCTAAAAAAATTCCCAAAAAGGTCTAGTCTGCACTTGTGAAAAGGCAAAGTCTTGACATCTATCATACAGACGTACGGATATCTGCTGTATACCAACCCCTGACCCGACAAAGTGCATCTCTTCGGACTTCATAGAACTTGTATAGGTATGAGTACAGATAGCAGAACCAATGGAGAATGAAGAATGACCTCGTTGACCCATAAGGAGCTTTATTGTAGCTCGTAGATAATATGCAAGAATATAGTGCATAGAGATTTTTCTAAAGGACGGAATCCACCAGATTACAATCTATTCATAGCAGTGTTGTAATATTTGTCTCGCCTTGCAATACCTGCACTCATAATCTCAGCCCGTTTTTAGCTGAGTAAAAGAGGAGAAGATTTGTGCTAATTTAGAATCTTTCATGCGAGAATTCTTTTCGTACTAGGTACTCTGTTAAACACCGAGAGAGAAATAAAAATGATGAGTATTCTCGGATTAAATTCAACCTCGTTAGCGTCTATGTGCGATTCTCTTGATTATTTTCATTCTTTCGCCGATTGCCAACTAGCAGAATATTTTTCATCAACAAATCTCTTGCGTTTAAAATCTATTTATTATATGAATTCGTTACCAAAAATTCCTGTACTCTCTCTCTCTCTCTCTCTCTCTCTCTATGTACAAATATTTATACCCCAGCCTTCTGGATCTCCGCACCAACGCGTGTTTTCCTGGTGTAATGAGCAAGCGCAACGTGAGCTGAAATGTTAGGTAAATAGAACTTGAACCGATTGTCCACTTGACCTCTCGTCGGCAGAGAATGGAGGAATGATATAACTTTGAGCTCCTGCACCCTTGAAGACCAGACTTTTCCGTCTTATGTCAAGAATAAAGAATAGCTGTTTAAGCACCAGAACTCGTTACGTTTGTCAAGACGTTATCCAAGACGCAGGCTTTCGACAAGTGTGTCTAGAGAACTTGAGACGCTCCTTTACCTCGTACCCATACATAAATCTATGTATTTCGAACTCGTCATTTCGTTCCCTTTATCTATTGTAAAGGACGATCCCCCATGTGCTTCAACAATGAATATATCAGCTCTTGTTTCACACAGATTGAAAGCGATGGGAATATTTGTCGAATATTATAGCTATAATTTTATTTCAATACGTCAATTCGATCTGCCAATATTTTCTCATGCATGTTTTCAATGTTACGCACTCTACACGCGATATAGGTACGTCTTACCGGTATATCTCGTTATGTTTGCTTACTATCTTCCTTACCCTGAACTGAATCGTAAACATGAGTATCAATGAGAACGTCGGAGGATGATGAAGCTGTTTGCTGAAGCAATATTTATCGTTCTCAGCTCTCTCTTCGTTTTACACGATTTGTTTCATTTTCTTTCGTATACCTCCAGCTGGGAAATAAGAATCTATTGGTGATCCACGAACGAACAGTAAACATTTCTGTCTGGCAGGTATCGATCCTGATAATTTTCTCTTCGGTACCATTTCCTTACCATTCATTCATAATAGCTATAAGCTATAAGTGTATATCTCGTCGCGATTCTACGGCTGATTAACTTTCGTGCACGAATTAAACCAGGAAATATATATATAAAGATAAAAGAGTTTTTGGAAGCGAAATAATCGGATTCAAATGTACATCACGGATTAAAAAAATTCATCTAATCGAACTTCGAGTCTCCAATTTATCTGATCCGATCCTTTTCTTTTTTTTTCTTTTTTGAATCAGATAAAAAAGTTCATCCGGCACTATCAAAGCGGGAAATGATCTATAACGCGGTTTTATACTAGGGGTGAGAAGCACGAGGGCAGAGTTCGAGGTAGAACCCAATTGAGAGGATCGCTGGTTCGCGTGTCCACGGGTCGTCCTGGCGGTTTGGGTATGCCAGGATGTCCACGGGATCGGAGCCAAATCAGGTATTCTCCGGGCGTAGGCCACGCCCGGAATAGATTTCTGTGTTCGGTGAAAACCTATTGAACAAGGTAGATCTTTGGTCTAGGAAAACGGTACGTGATGTTAGTCTAGGAAATAATTGAACCTAGTTAATTAACCGATTAATTAATCGACCGAGTTGTGAGGGGTTGAAAAAAAAACGCCGAAAATTCACTCCCGAGAAAAAGGTTCTATATGCTCTATTCTCATTTATTCCATTGAACAAATACAGACGAATCGTATTACAGTCGAATGACGAACTACCTACCACTTCATCAAACTCCGAGTACACCAAGACTACGCGTTTCCTCTAAAGATCAATTCCAGATATACAGCCTAGTTCCTCGAATTAGTAATGGGATTGACTTCGGCGATGTAAGGGAGACCGAGTCTCGTCGTCATACCATTGCTAAATCCCATCCAAGGGTTGACGTGGGTAAATTTTCAACAATTCTAACATCGTTAAGGCAGGTAGGTAGGTAGGTAGGTTCGTAACTCGGAAATAAACCATTCGATCACTTTACGTCGATACGTTGAAGAGAAGTACGGAAACTGGTTGGTTGAACACTGTCTAACTTTTCTAAAGGGTTAATCATACCCCCGAATGATATGATTCACATCATATTTATATATACTTCAGATTTTACTAAAATTTTACTACGATGAATTCCTAGATTCTTGAATTGTAGCTGGACACTAGTATCTTAAATGGTTCTTCCCAATCGTTACTTGTGCCGTTTATAACCCACGAATGCAAAACCAGGTGGAATGAACAAGCCGTAAAGTATGAGTTTACGTCAGACATACATATATGCATTTGGTAACGTGACAACTTGTGGTCGTAATAGTTAACGACATCAATCGTTACCAGAATTACTAAGGTGATACATATATATATACATATGTGGAGAAGGAGAATGAGGCTATGGAGATGCATATTGCAGTATTTAGCACCAGCAGCGTGGCGAATCACCTTCGCTTGGATTACTAACAACGCGAAGTTTTCTTGCTGGCTAAATTTGACGGTGATATATCGTATAGAGGTATATAGTATGCTCGTCGTTTATGGATAACTTGACTATAATTTTATGATCCATAATTCATGTCATGGCTAGGAATATTACAACCGTCTAGGATAATTTCAGTTTTCTAGAGTACTTTTTCACGCAAATATAGTGAATTATTCACCGTGTTGGAATAATGACAACGGTGTATTGTACGGTAAAAACAACCGCAGGTATTTATTTCCAACGTTATGCTCTTGAAGGTAAAGAAAGAAAGAATAAAAAAAGGAAAAAAGAAAGAGGAAATTATTCGCACCGTACGCACTGGTTAGGGATATTGGGATGATAAAAATCTCGTAAGGCTTATACCTTGCTACTTTTAGGAATAGGAGTTGGATGGGCGAACAGATAATCTAAAAGCCGACGATCACACGTCGACTTGACTCGACAAAATTGCGGTCAACGACGTGTAAGGCACACGGGAGCCATCAGCAAGTGAACAGGAAGCATCACTACCACGAGGAATAAAGAAGGTGTTGGGTAACCCAAACCATTAGTTCTTATTCCGGTGGTAATACCCTATTTTCACTGGCTATTATCGAGTTAACGGAAAAGCAATTTGCAAAACCTACTTCGTACGTCAGCTATGGGGAAAATATATTCGAGTAGAAAAACAAGTTTTATGCTTTGATCGCTACCGAAATTTCATTGTAACTAAAAAGCGAAATGCGAGGGAGTCAAGTCAAGGCAGCATAAAACAGAATATGGTTTCGCGTTTTAGTTTATCGTCGGATACATGAAATCATCGCGTCGGGAGGCTAGAGTAAATTATCCTGTTATATATCGCGTCTAATCAGTGTTGTAATTATTTCTGATCAACAGCCAGTACCCATGAAATTGACGGACTAATCATCCTAATAACTTTCCGTCAAGTCAGCGCCAATAAAATCTAAGGTTCGATTCGTGATTGGAGATTGGTGATTGGTGATTGGTGACGTTCCCTCATTGATCGCTTTTTTTTTCCACGAGACTCATGCTTCAATTCTTTAATTTCGAAGGCTGGGTTTTTTTTATTGTCGTTAATGTGACTTCGAGTCAACTGAACCTTTAACCGCGAATATTGATACGCATGAAAGAATGCCATTGATTTTTAGTGAAAAAAAACGAAAATAAAATAAATAATGCCTCTTTTCGAAGAACGAATATTGCCTAATATGCTACGTAGCATATCATTCGGTATGACTACGTATGCTCGTTTGATGAAAAGGGATATTTAATGGAAAATGAAAATTAAATCACGTCTAAAAGGCTTGGTGCCAGGCGTGTGGGCATATAAATAAAAACGAGCTTCCAGACTTCATTGCTTTCTACTTTGAGTTAGCTACCCTTGATGCCCCTGCGAAGTTAATAAATATGTATTATCAATATCTGCGTTGCATATGTATGTCACCTGAAAATACCTTTCCTTTGGTGTTAATCCTCGACAGAGAACTACAAAGACATTTTTAACTCGATGTTAGCATAAATTCTCTCATCCACTTAAGTGGTCATAGAATGTCTACAATCTACATTATGGTTGACGTCGACAGACTAGACTACTGGAGGTTGGAATAAACCGACGGAAGCCAGGATTGCAAAATGGGTTTTGCCGGGTATAACTAACCTGACTTGCGGTCTTAATGCTCAGATGGACGTTCCGTCATTAAAAATTTATGGATAACATACCATTATGCCACACAAGGCTACAGATATACACACATACATAAACAATTACGTAGACCGTGTCGGATTCAAGTTTAACAATTCATTTGGTTAAAATTGGATTTTCGATCGATATTTACTTCCTGAAAGCGTTTTTTTTTTTTTTCCACCAATCTTATGACGTGAAATTGATGGTCTTAAACACATCAATGGATAAATAATTCGAGCAAAAAATAACAAACGAAAAATCACGGTTCTTATCTGACGGATTAATTCATCGATGAAATTTTATCGACAGATAAAATTCCAGGCAAATTAGTACCTGAATTTATATTTTTGAATTTTTTTTTCTTTGTTTTTGAATTTTGAACACTTATAGTCCGTAAATGCGCACGAAATACGAATCTACTCTACTTTTGCGCAACCCAACCAAATCTACGACGAGATCTACCATGTGCTGCAACGTGGTGCAGCAGCATGCAGCAGCAGAGTCGTACCCTACGCCCAGCTATAAATCTCATGGGATTTCATACGTTTATTGAAATGGTTATTGAATTATTTTCAAATAATCAATCATATAAATAACAAACCTGATTATCTGTCTTCGAAAGTTGTGCGGAGCTCGTTTCCGGTTGGGTGTGGTTTCTTACCGCGGGTGGGGCTACGATCAGCGATCAGGATTAAGGAGTTTGGATTTGGTTGGGTTCGGGAAGGTTCCGGGAGGGATTCCGGGAAGGATCCAGGGACTAGGATGTATGGAACAGGACAAGGGAACACCTAGGCGAGATCCTGCCTTCGCTAGGACATTTTAAACTTTTTTGTATTTCAACTTCAGTTTATATATTTACTCCTCGTTATTTTACTCAGCTATTATTTTTTCTACTATTTAAACGTACTATTCCACCCTTTTTTTACTCTAGATGACATAGTTTTATCTCGTACAGAGTTCCTTTCAGTTACTGCAGTCTTAACAAAAAATCGAAACCACCTACACCTCCCGCTTCGAAAATTTATCAATATTACTTTTTCGAAAGTCTTTTATCACCCCTAGTTATATATATTATTCTTATTATCATTTATTCGAACAATTCAAGTGTCGAAAATTTCGATTATTTTCACCAAACTCTCAGCTCGTCTATAATCACAGTTTATTTCGCACACTTTTGATTTTCCCGTCAGGGTACAGAGCAGCCTCACTTTGCAGTTTTTGTCAATGTATCAATTTTGTGTTACCGTTGTATTTACTGTGGCGAATAAAGAAAGAAAAAAAATTTCACTCTACGTTCGACAAAAGTTTATTGAAAAAGCTGCACTGAACCGTTAATTGATGAATGAAAATCCGCGAATCACTGTAAATTTCTATAGCTATTCGGTAGAATGAATTTTTGCACGCGGTTCACTGTGCAAATTATAAATATCGTTCAAATCACAGGGATAGTGAATTTGAATTCAATCAAATTGTTTACCACCGAGAATATATCGCTCGCCACTTATTTCCGCCGTTTTTCCAATTGGCAAATAATTGACGTCATTCAATTCCTCGTTGTTAATTATTACGTCTGGTTTCTTGTAATTTTTTCCATTTATTATTTTTCTGTTGATGTTAGTCTGCGGATTAGGGCGTAGTGTGATTTCACCCCCAACTTATAACGAGAACGTTTTATAATTTTTAATATCACTCACTGCCAAGCTACGCAACACCCTCGACTATACGGATCGCGATTTTTTCAAAATTACTATTTGCGGAAAAACGTGACAACGATTTGCGTAAGGCCGGGCCCGCTTTTCTCGCAGTGGTGCGCGCCGCCATGACAGTTTAGGGGCTGCTGCTGCTGCTGCTGCTGCTGCTGCCGCTGCCGCTGATATCCCCTCTGCTGTTCCTACGACACCCCAACACCCCCGAAGACCCCACAGCCCCACCAACGAAATATTGATCGGACAGAAGGGCGGCAGCCAGGAGTGTACCGAGTCTGTATTTCTCCCTGGTCAAACCGAGGTTGAAATTCAATCTGAAGAGGGGATGACCTGTTCCAAAAATATCTACAGGATTTAAAACGTGAACCCCGTGGATACTAAGAGGCACGAAATCAAAATGTAATGATTTTTAAATACGAGAGTAAAAGGATTTTAATGTATTTAATCGATTGATTTTTATCCCATTGAAATAAAACGGGAGACTTATGTGCCCCCCTCTGAAGGGATAAGGGTCGTTCTGCTAGTGGGTTTGTTGGCCGAGTTGAGTCCTGTTTGATGATAAATCAAACCATGACGTGGGAAATGAGTTTTGAATGCAGATTGTCTAGAAGGAGTGTCCAATTTACATCGACCACTGGTGCTCTATGAATCTGAAATGTCATTCTATATCTATTCCATATCTTCAAGGGTTATTATAACGGGCAGGGTAATATTCCGGTGCGAAATATATATCGGAGGGTTCAACATGGAAGGGTAATTCTTATCGGGGTTTAGGTACGAAGAAAGTCAGGCACCAGAGTCACTGCGCACTTTTAACTTGCGTAGTGAGTAGAATTCTGGTACCATACGGACGGCCCTGTCGCCAGTAACCCAACCAGGCTGGGTTACCTACTTTCACTCAAAACCCTCAGCTTCTGGCATCCTCCCGTTCGCCCTGTCTGCCGTGTAAAGGGACGAACCCTCGCTAACTCCATTCGCGGAATAAGGGTGAAAAGATCTGTGAATATGTAGGTCTCAGGCGGTAAGGTAAGAGGTGAGAAGGATCTACGTTATCTGTTGCAGTTTTAGGGACATTTACGTGCGGTGAAAATCCGACTTTCCCTGGATCAATCCCGAAACTTTGGTTGAGCGCGATAAAATGGAAATAAAAGAAGAATTTTAAACTCGTATAATTTTTTCTTTTTTTTTTTTTTTAACAAAGTGGAAAGCAGAGTTGTCTCTTTATAAAATGCAAATAATGTTTTTATTTCTTCAGTTGGAAGAATTTTCGCGACACGTACTTGAATATAAAATTAGCAATTTGTTAAATTGAAAAATCACGAGGATGTTAACAAACCCCCAATTTTTTTTTTTTTTTTCTTTTTTCTTCGTAACACTAATTTCTATCAAAGCGGCAGCACGTGTCTTGAGCTTGGGGTTAATCCTGTTATTTAACTCACCCTAGACGTGCCTTGTGTCTTCGTGGTCTGCGTTCGTGGAATGCCTGAAACAAAAGAGAGGGTAGTTTGAGTCTAGAACACAATTTATACGACAGGATATCCAATAGATCGCTTATCAGGAGTCTGCCGAGTCGTAACGAAGGAACTATATTAAATTTCACCTCGAAGTCGCACGTTAATTAAGACAGGAGTTGAAAGCCAAGGACTTAACATACCCTGCGGGCTTTCAAAATCCTTCATTAACGGGTTTCGTGGTTGATTTTTTCGAATTTGATTTTTCTTTTGAAAATCTTTAGCTACGTTAAATTACCAAGGTTTTGAATTCTTGCTGAATAATTGAACGACACTATGCAAAACGACGCTTCGAGTTATATAGAATTTTTTAACATCATCCCCCCACGCAATGGGGTGAACTTCACAAAGAACTTAGACGTCCTAGGAGAAATGAGGGTCGACTTTTTAGCGAGGCGAAAAAAGCTGCAATTGCAGCTGACGATTAGACGCGTTGAAAAGATTGGATGGGCCGTTGAAGGGTGCTATAAAACGAAAAGAAAAATACTTGAATAGCATTTGTCGAGATTACATCCTTTCGTGTCTAGCTAAATTTATAAATGTGTAAACACTTGGAGAAGGACCAACGACGCACACATCTTGATGCGTCCTGGTACCTCCTTGATGTTATTGGGGGTCGTGAATCTCCTGGAGGCAAACTTAGGTTACGAGTGAATTTACAAGGTCAGCTAATTCTGGGTAAACCAGTGGAGAGAGAGAGAGAGAGAGAGAGAAGTAATTTTAACTCAAATCTGAGGGTTAAGATGGTAAACTATAAAGTAGAACGGAGTAGAGACCCCTGATTTTCGGCAAAAGCTTTCGAAGCGTAATAAATTTAGCCTGGCTCAAACTCGCATGGCTCTCTTGTGGTTCCTCTCGGTTTATTGCAGAGGAAAATCCGATTCTCGATTGGCTAGACTAGACGGTTTGAAATACACGAGATTTAAGGTCTTGGTGGTTGCTGCAAAGTGCAGTAAGTAATCGAGTTCGGCTCTTCTCGCGTGGAAGCTGCTACAAAATTTCACACTGAGACGATATGCCATCTAGCAAAGTCAAGCTTTTTTTTTTTATCTTATCTTAGTACCAACAAGTACCGGCAAATATTCTATTATTACTTTTATGATATTACAACTTCGTTTATAATTATGGTTTTATTATTTTATTATCATACGGTCCCCGGAGACTTGTTCGATGTACGAGACATCGGGTGAACTTACGGAATAAATGCTTTTCTCTCTCTCAATTTATTTTTCTTTCACCTCTTCTTATCCACGTTACGTTACTTTAATATACAAGAAAATTTATAAATTCTTTCAACGTACGTGTCCGACTCATTTTCTTTGTATGGGAGATATACTTCGCCCAACGGGAGCAACAACACCATGTTCCATTTTTCGTACCCGAGCTACAATACTCTCTGGCGAAGAAGCCACGGTCGATATACTTGTCACGGACGGGTTATGTTACGTCAAGTCGTTCGCGTGGTAGCTGGGGAAGTAAAGGAAATACGGTAAGGGTGGAAGAATCGTGATCCTTACCCCTTGGCACCGTTCCTCAGACATGTGGAGACGCTATTTCGTCCTTCTCGATTTGAGTATCGACTTACTTGGCGATGAACTGTGTTCAAAATCCGGGCAAAAGAAAAACTCAAAGGGGGCGATGAAGAGTTGTGAAATTTGGAAAAAAAATCTGTCTTTACTTTTTGAATTTTCCGTATATATCTTCTGCGTATTTTAGGACTAAATTCTTCTAAGCAATGAAGCAGTGAATGTGAAATCCTTTTCTTCCATAATCTTTGTGAAACTAGAAACGACATAATACACTAAACAGAAATTCTCTATGATTTGTTATTTTCTTTGAAATTCACTTTGAACAATCCACCATCCCCCTTTCAGATTCAAAACCGAAGGTTGCTTGGATCTTTTTCCACGTTTGGTAATAAAAATAAAAATAAAAAAAAATACTTCTACGAAGATTTTCTGCTCTGCGAAATTCTGTCCAATTATTTCTCCTGCTACATTTTGAAGAAGCAGATCTTACGGATGTGTTGAAAACCGTGGATCTATTCTTGTGGATTAAGGAAGCATGAATAATCGCCGCACCGTAACACTATACGATCGTGAAAAAGGCTCGTAGCACATCTGTTTTAATATCAAACTTAAACGTACTGAATCAGCAACTTACGACTATCATATACCGTGCGACCCGAGTATATCTCCCTCTCTAAAAAGCCCTTCAGGGCCTTCGAATGGCTACCGCTCAGCGCAGGTTCGCATCCTTCGTTCGACAATTTCGGATACGAAAGTGTCGAGCATTCAGGGATCGTGTGATATATCGCTCGTTTTTTTTATTCCCCGTGTGCTAAAACGTATTTCTACGGGGTTGGAAGGGACGAGGACGAGATCTGATATTACCACGAATATCAAACCGGCGCTTTTGACAACGTATCTACAACAGAGGTGGTCTTGAGAACATCGTACATATACACGGGGCATCACGGGACACCTGGGACAGGTCATATCGTACATTTCACGTCTTAGCGATGGATAAGAAAGAGTCACGAGGTAATCTTGGCGTTTAGTATTTCAGGAGCTTTTCCTTCCTCTTTTTCGTGACAAAAATTGCTCTATATATTTCCTTTGCACGTATTTGATGATGAAATGAAAATAATGGGCTTTTTTCGTGAATTAATCCAGAGTCTATTCATATGAAAATGTGAATATGAATGGAGCTGGATTTGAATTGATAAAACATGTGAAAGCTGAGAAGCTGAAGCTGAGGAGATTGAAAGGAAGTATAAGAACCTTCTAATAATTAAACTTTTCTGCTAGACCGCGAGGATGTTTGTCAGTTGCGTCATTCTGAGCAGACGGAGGGGTGGCTTTAATCGTTCGCTACTCGAGGGTAAACGCTGCAGCCTGGAGCAAGGAGGGCGTTTTATAATCTCCGGTAAACTGTCGACAGTATTACCCCCAAGCGAGACATCCATAGACCCCGTAGAATATAGCACAGGTCTGTATCTACAGACTGAAACTTACCCTAAAACCTTGAACCTACAACCTATACCCAGTAACCAGTAACCAGTATCCGTTACCAGGACTCAAGGTGGATATTGGCTACCTACAGAAATCAGGATGGATTTATTTTGAATTAGAGTTTAACCCACGTTGGAAAATTGTGGTCCTTGTAATTCTGACCAAAGCGCGGTTTGCGGTCGTTGTATTAACGAGGACGTCCGAGTACTCTACTCGTTCACATTAAAATAGCCAATTATGCTTAATTGATGATTTCAATTTGCGGCAATTAGTGGAACAGCAATATAGCAGCAGCAGAGATACGATCTACGGGACTAGACGTTTTGCTTTTTATCTATAGAATCGTGTTATCCGTCAGACGTCTGTATATAGTATACGTGAAATTGAAAAAATTCGAGAGAGAATTTGTATCCTCAGATCTGACGAACGTCAATAATTGCGATTCTTGTAATGCGATATACGTCAACGCGACAATTGGAAGCTTGAAACATGGTGGGAATTGGGTACGATTCTGTAAGACGTTGGCTCGCCAATATCGGGGTAATGCCACAGAGATACGATTCGCGTTTATCAAGCTCAGCCCGACAGAAGAGAAACCTCGACTAATAGAACTATTGAAATGCAAATAGCTTCTACTATGTAGAAGCCTTGTCTGCAGGTCTTCTCGAGCGCAGCCACTCTGGTCTAGTTAACGTCACGTCAACGTAGTATGTTGTACCTGTAAACATCACTGCAGTATGCTTCCAAATATCTACCGTATCTGTGACGTATAAAGTCTGCAGGCATTTCATACTAATGTAAGACAGAATAATGTTAAGTGAAACGAATGAATAGAAAAATTGAAAAAAGAGTCTTGTACCTAGATTTCTGTCTACCTATGAAAAAAAAAAAAAAAAAAATGGGATATGTCTGAAAAGAAGTGAGATTTGAAATTGAATACGAATGGAGTGCCCTGCTAATTGGGTTAGTACCTAAACGGCACTTCGAACCTTTTGAATGGTCTGAAGAATCGAAATTAAAATGGAGCTTCTCTCGGTAAGGTAAGTAAGAAAAAAAAAAAAGAAGAAAAAAAAAACTCAATTCCTTGAATTAAATCGCAATAGGTTGTCCGTGAAATCGCTGAGGCTCGATCGTGGATTCAACTTGTATAACTTTTATTCAAAACATTAACGGCTAACGAATCCTGGGCTGACATTACCAAGTCAAAGTATCAACTTTGTTATTATATCTTTGCTCCAACGTGGAGGGTATCTCGCTCTAAAAGGTTTTCTTAATTTTACGAACCCAGATCCTCGCGGAAGTGAGAGTTAAGCGTATTATTTAAGGCGTTCAATTTTTCTTTCATCCTTGGTGCTACGGACTCGGACCTGAACTTCCACTAATGACTTTGATTCGAACTTTTTGACCTTTTATGTTCAATAATTTTCCATCTAATTTTCGTTCACTACATTTCTTTTCAAGCCCTAAATAGGTCACCGTGATTATTGCAGGGCAGTATTTTTTTTTCTCTCCTGTTTTTTTTTTTTTTCGTCTATTTCCCTCTCAGTTATCTGGCATATTTTATTTCTCACGATGTTCGGATTTAGCTTCATTGATCGAACGGTCTTTAAATCTCGGAGATATTAGGATATGAAACGAGTTGAAAAATTGCGTCGACGTTACTTTTGTTTGAGTCAATGAAAATCTCTCGCCGCTTAGATTTTGCTGAATTTCAAATTTATTATCACCAGAAACTTGACAAAGGATATTCTTCGGATGGATTAAGCAAAGAATTAAAATTAGGAATCCATTTTGCCCCCTAATCCTTCCTTCCGTAAAGCTGAGTCTCAATTTTATATTGATAAAAGTGGATACAGGCACAGAGACATCGAAGCTTCGGTACTGATAACCAACGTTTGATAATATCACGCTATGTTCGAGGTCCTATCGAATGTAATTATCGTAGCGTGTTCGATTCGCGTGGCTTCTGGTTGGCCTTAACTTCCGTATTGTACGTATTTCGATACAGGTAACGATAAAAGTTACGCGAAAACCCGGTAATGACGCTTAATAGCCACCGTTAAACGTCGAATAATTACAATACAAATTTAACCAGACCTTCCATGCGCGGTCAAATTCGAAAGTGCGCATTTGTATTCGAGGGAATAGTATAGTACAACAAGGGTTGTGCACCACCTTCCACAGTTTACAATGCAACGGGAACCAAATTCTCCCTCTGGAACTCAAACCTTCCTATCCATAGATACTCCTAATTACATTTATCGATAAACGTTAGAATACATGGCTTATCCATATCACATCTGTACATATTACATTACATAAAGGACAAAATTCGCATTAGTATTGAATTTGATTAGATTGTTTTTTTCAAATAATTCATCTGCTCATCGCATTCGGTATAATAAGTAAACGAATGAAACGGATTGTAAGCAGTAAGCCGTAAGATGTATTCGTTCCGCGATACATCGTATAACTAGGAGTGTTGGAATCGAATTTTCTCCTTGATAAAAAGAACAACACGATATATTCGCAAGCGTGCAAAACGGTAATGGACAGTGGGCGTGCTACCGTGGGCGGTTTGAACGTCGTCTTAATTCTTCCTGTGAAATTCACACTTTTACATTTACTCGAATTTTCATCCCGAATAAGTGCAGGACGAGAGTACATCTCGAGGGTATTTTATTTGATAAACTCTACCCAGTATATCGATTCGATTGTTCGTCTCAAAGGTATGGGGGGTATACGTATATATATTTTGGTACAGATGGATGGATGGATGGTGGATAAAATTGATATTGAAAAATTTAATAATATAGAAATTGATTATTGTAGAAATAGTTGGTGGTAAAAGAATTATTTAATCTATCGACACCGAACACAAGCTTTTGAACAAGATTATATTTCCAATCACTTCGCGGATATCTAAGGTATCTTTGGTTTCGTTTTTTTTTTCCTATACGATTTCTGGACAAGGGCCAATATCATTCCTAATCCTATATATATCACATGGTTTTCTCTAACATAGGTTTCGAATCAGAAGGTAAATGCTTCTTTTTTTTTTTCTACCCTGTGAATTCGTATTCACATCGTTTTCTCTTCAGCCTGAATATAGTGCGATCGGAGAGGTGTCAGTTACATTTCAAAAATCTTTAGCTACTGCAATGTGATAGATTTTTCTGCAAGTCAAAATTGTCTTCTTATTTTATTGACGGCAATAAATTGAGAAAAAAAAAATAAAAATTTGATATAAATTGATACACAGAAATTGCTTCAAATTCTTTCTTCTCTATCATTTTTTCGAATTCTGGCAATTAGCGTCAGACTCTCTGGACTTTTATACTTTTTGAAATTATAACGCATCGACCCAGAAGCGTAAGGATGTATAATATACAAGCTACATTATGCGGCAGGTTGTTTCGAGTTAATTGTTGAAATCAACTTGATGCAAAGCTAAATCCCGTAGCTTGCGATAGTGGCAAGAGGGCAAAAGGTCCATGTGGCATTAAGGGCGAAGAGGTGGAGGTAGAGGTAGAGGTAAAGGTAGAAGTAGGTAGAGGCAGTCAACCCAGAACCACCAGTTTGTTTCTAACTCCGTGAAATTCCGAGGCATTAATTTATCTTAGTCTCGTTAGCTTCTGTCTCGCACGTAACCATCGATCAGCACCAAAACTACGTGCTGGAGGACCCAGCGTGTGCTTACGCAGCGTTAACGTTGCTCCGTATTACAAGACCTCAGCTTAAACATTGAGTAAAAAGACAAAAGTCGATGCAGAATTTCACCTCATGAAACGTCGCCTTCTATTAATTAAACAATCACTTAGGTACATGATACTTCTTGAACCCTGTAACGCCGCAATAAACCGCTACTTGTTTAAAGTTTCATTTTTCAACGGCGTATCTAATGATGGAATTTATTTTGCCTGACACATGAGTGAACAGTCTTCGTTACGGCTTTTTTAAAATCGAAAATTACCTCGAAGTAAAAATAATGAATAAGAAAAGTTGGAAATTTGAGAAAATCATTATGGTTCCCATTGATATTATGAAGATTTTCAACAGTCAGATTCTATGAGAAGAAGAAGTGGCAATATTTATGAAAGAAACTGATGATAAGAACAAATTGTTATTTTATTACGACTCGTTCTCGAGGTAAAATAACTTTATCGGTATAATTAGTCAAGTTTTTACTTTATTGTTAAACAATTATCCCTCTACAAATGCTGGTACAATTTTATACCTAAGTTTGATGCAAATCTACGGAAATATTCTCGGCTGTACAAATCCTGTACAAATATATAAACAAACAAAAACTTTCTTTAATTTATACATACGATGGTTAAATATTCATGGTCCATGCCCCAGCAGCCCTGAACATTATTTGATCTGGTTCAGATTTAAACGGATTTTTTTCTTTTTTTTTTTTCTTTCATTTTCTAAAAGGTAGAAAACCGCAGGGAATTTTATTCATTTAATTTCTGATCTTTTACACTCCCCGATACAGCGCACATAAACAAAATAAGGCTCTTCCAAAAAAAAAATTAAATAATAACAAAGTTCGAACTTGAAATATCGAGAAAGAGTATCCAGATGAAATTTTATCTTCTTTTCTTTGTTTTTTTTTCTTTTTTAATATTAGTTTATTTTAGGGACGATCGCTTGGCTTATCTTTTTTTTTTTTCTTTTTTTCTCCCTTTGCTTTTAATTAGCCCACTCCAAGCATCTCTCTTAGGCAGCACTTCTCTTTTGTACGTCACCACAAGAGATGGGGAAAACGAGAAAATGGTGAATATAAGGGGTCAGGGAGGTGAGGGTAGACGAAGGTACGGAATTTTACACACGAAGTGTCCATTCCTTTAACTAACGTCGCTTTTCTTTCCTACCACAGCAGCCACGAGTACGGTAAAATTCGTTGTCTTATTCCTTCCTTCCGCCTACTCTTCTTATTCTACAAAGTTCTTCAGGGCGAGAAGCGAGTCGTGAGAATTGTTTTCTCGAAATATTCTTTGGCGCGTGAAAAGTGGGAAAAGCACTCGTATAGAACAGGGCTAGCGTAGGTAGGTAGGTACTTTCTCGCTGGTTCTTCTCCCTCGCTTTTCTCGAGGGGGATTAAAGAGCCGGAGAGCTACCCGAGAAGGAGGAAGAGAAAGAGAAGGATGAAATACGGGGAAGGGGGTGGTTAGACGTAAAGCACGGGAAATTACATTGTGTATCATCCAGACGCATCCAGGATAGCTTTACAGATATACAGGAACTACTATACCGTCGTCGTGGCTAGGATGAATCCAACGAGACGTTGCATATCATAACCGCAATATATATAACCTACGGCAACAAATTTAAGACGTAAAATTACTCAACTGACGAATTGTTTGTTTAGGAATGTTTTATGCTTGAACAAATTCGGTATGAATTGTTACGTTTAAGAATTAGCGTTGTGGTAAGACGTATAAGTGTGTATATCATATATATAGTGAAATGAGGTAAGAGAAAATCAGCTACCTATAATAAATCTTTAAGTCTATAAATAACGAAGCGAAAAGCTACTGGAAGTTATTGAAAAGTGACGGACAGCAAAGTCACGTATAAGCCGTGGCAGCCAGTAATCCGCAACAAATAAAAAGAAAATCTCGCAATATATCAGTAAAGGAGCTGAAGCAGCGAGCGCTAAGGAAAACGGGAAGAAAAATCCCGACAGCAGGAAGCGAAAGTAGGTATATAGTAAAAGAAAGAATAGAGGGACGGGCGGGAAAGAAGAGGAAGAAAAAGAAAAACGAAAAATAAAGAAAGAAAGAAAGAATGAAAAAAAGAAGAAAAAAAAACTAAAGGGAAGAAAATGCTATTAAGCATGACGTAAAGTCTTTCTGTATATCTATGTATATGTATATGTATGTATGTATGTAACTGCCCGTGTAGGTAGATGAGGTAAATATATTAACAAAGCCTACTTCCATTTCAGTTGAATGAGTGAAAAAGTGCTTTAGATTTGATTCAAACGTGAGATTCTCGAAATCACTTTAGCGTAGCAGAAATCTACCCTGCACCTCTGGGGGCTTAGCTTTACCCTTTGAGTCGCGTATATAAAAATGTTCATTACTGTAAAACTTCCCCAACCCCCCCTCCCGAGGAAAGGTAGATATACCCTCGCCTCTGTACCCTTGCTTAGCGCACGGTTGAAACATATTCCTCCGCATGGTTTCGCGTACCCGTCTGTCTAGATCAAAGCCTCTACTACTATAGTCGGTCTGACTATATCCCTCATCTTTCTACTTCTACAACCCTGCGCTCAGAGCGTGTCGAGCGCGTCACGTTTCACTGCAGCCTGCAGGCTACGAGAGTACGAATAGAGAAAGATATATAAAAAGAAAAAAAAAAGAAAAATTAGAAAAAAAAAGAAGAGGGGAATAAAAATATAAAAAAAATTAAAAAATAAAGGAAGAAAAGAAGCAGAACTGAAATGGAGACGAATGAGAGAAGTAAAAAAAAATCTGGTTAATTTCCAACGATTAAAACGTTGAAACTTACCACCAGCTTGAAGCAGGTGGATGTATATAGGTATATAGAAAGCATTTTGAAGATGGTTCTGTCTCACAATTTCCGGTCGCGGTATCGTTACTTCCGCTATCTTACGTCAGACTAGTCACAGACGCCATTTTCCTCTGCAGTTTCGTTGATAATCCAATCTTCTGCACAATGGTTAAGAGGGGCCTTATTCGGTATGGTGAAAGGGGAAAATAAGACCCCTGAATTTAGTGCGGAACTAATGCGCTATGGTTTCTCTCTCTCTCAAGTTCGCGTTTCGCTGACGATGTTCCCGGAGGAATTAAACCGGGGTATAGTCATGTATATGTACCACCTACCTATTCGAATTCGAACTCAACGGGCGTGTTCCATTCGAACCCCCCTAAGAACGAAGAGAATGAAATAAAAATGGAATAAAATGGATAGAGGAGAGAAAATATGTACATTAAATAAAAACAGTAATATCGACTGCGCTTGGGGTTGGTACAGGGTTGGGGGGTCGGGATTATTAAATCACCGCTCGACAGACCTCAATCTTGGAAGGTTCTTTTTCCTACCTATACAAGACTACAACTCCGGGCTCGTCCGTACCTCCGAATTCCAATAATTTCAGGTTTATTTCTTCAGGGACTCGAGCCGGCCTTAGCGGTAGCGTCGATGGCGTTTGTAACTCAATTTTGTACTGTGACGGTGGAGATCGTTGCCCAAGGGGTCATGGACAAACTCGAATCAAGAGTTCAAATTCTACCCAACGACTTGCTAACTATGCGGTCATCCAAATTCCATTCAATTCGATCCGAATATTCCGACAAGAGATTGTCTCACCGCAGCAAAGACTTACTTAAACACAATTAATTATTCTCATTTAATGCTAACACGAACATTTTTATATTCTCTTTCACATTTATATTAAATTTACTTTAAATATATTCCAATTTCATAATACGAACGATTCAAATCCCCACGTATGGTTATTATTATAATAACGATCATCTACTGCTCAAGGATTTTTCTGAATTCAAAATTTTATTCCTACGTAAAGACCGACCGACGAACCGACCGACTGACCGACTAATTACGGTCTTCCGGCCATTATCCGGCCCCATGAACTCCTCGGAGTCTCGTGGAATCCTCAGATTCAAAGCCCAGAGGTGATTTTGGGAGTTCTATATAGTAAATTAGCTTACCACGTGAGATTTGTTCAAAACATTAGAAATTAGAAGGTTGCCACGCGAAGAATTCAGGGAGGTTTAGAGAGATTATAAAGACATTTTGATCTCGTGACGAGGCTTGAACGGGGATGTAATATTTCTGAATAAATTTATCCCTCTCAAAATATGAGAAAAAGCAGTGAGAAAGTGGGCGAAGAATGATAAAAAGAATGCATCAACGCTGCTGAAATTTGAACGGATATATAAAAAAATAAAAAAAATTGCAACTTCTCATTGTGCTATGGAAAAACTTCGAATTTACCTTCGAACTTATACGTAAGCTTTGGCTGACTCCCCGTTGAGATTGAATCACGTGATAACTTTCGACGCTTAGAGGAATATAAATTTTATATATTCCGAGTGAAGAAAAAAAAAAAAAGAAAAATCGACGCTCATTTCAGTTGGCAAAAACAGAAAAAAACAGGCAAAAAAAAAAAAAAATGTTTGAATCAAAAGTTCGAATCATTATTACTTTAACTGTGTTTTCATATTTTTTGTATATTAGTTTCGTTGATTAATTTCTATTTCTAAGGACTCCCAGCTGAACCTGTTCGGAAATTGATATTGGTTGGGGTTTTTTTTTTTTTTTTTTTCCCCTACCCCAAATGATGAAAATTTTAATCAAATTTCGGAAGAGTTATTTCTAATTTTGATTGTACCAAACAAGTGTAATTCTTGTGAAAAATAAAAAATAAAATATATGTATAAAAAATAAAAGAAAAACAAAATAAAAAATGAAGGGATTTAGAGCGATTCCCATTTCTATGCAATTCCGAGTTCCAGGATTACGAAGAGGAGGGTTTTACCCACCACCAGACCGCGAACAGAATCCAAAGCGAATGCCGTAAATTAAGCTGATTTTTTAATTTGAACGACGCTCTAAATTATACTACCGCGTTGCACATGGTACCACTTCGTCGAGTGACATTTTAATCTGATAATGTTTCCAAAACTTTTACAAATGAAAATTGTCTCGATTTTTCAATCCTCATAGGGTTAACTAAAACGCAAGCTAAGATCTCATGTCATATCGTGAGATGATATACCTACACCGTTTCCAACGATTATAAGTTTTCAATAAGTTTGAAACTGAAAGTGAAAACAAATTAGAAAAAAAAAAGGTAAAGCCGTAAACCGATCGAGAATAATCACAAATTTAACCATAATGTTACTAAATAATTTCATCTCAGTACATAAGCTGAGCCCCGGTAGTATCGCGTAATAATTACACCATATTTTGACACAAGTTTTAATTAGTTTAATGCACCGCGACCTACTAGCAGTTTTGCAGTGACATGGCCAATTTTCCTATGTAGGTGTAAAGTTTCCGGCATATGACACAACGAATTACGAAGAACCTGGAAACTGTGTAATGGACGAATATATATACACGTAGGTATATACCTAAAGTGTAGAGGTAAACTCGTGTTGAATGTGTTTACAGATGTGGCCTGCGACTATTTACAAGTATATATGGGATATACGTACCTATATGGTACGACCAGAATCGGTTTGAAAATATAAAGCTTATCGGCACTCGTAATTTTCGGATAGGCGTCACCACCACAGGCTAATATAAAACCGTATCTATACCCGCGATGTAAATACGCGATCATGAAATCCGTTTATAGATCTGATAAGAAATGGAACTGGTTTAAAGGTCAGAGGTCGTAGATAACGCCTACATTATTTAACCAAGGCCTACATACGAATATAAGCTCCATATCTCAACCGGATATACAATATTTAGCAGAGGCTTGAACGATGTCCTGCGCGGATGATCGAATCATTTTGAATATATCTAACGTGCGAATTTCATATCTTTTTTTTCCCTATTTAAGTATGAATTAAACGGCCAAATTCTTTTATTAAATCTCTTATGATTCTCGAAGAAAGAAATTGAAGAAACGGAATTGTCCTTTTTACAGATTTATTATATCCGGTACTGTCCCAGGACCTTCATATCTATTCCTTTACTAACAAAAGCTGAGAGAAGATAAAAAGTTTCTACCTATATAAAAACCTCGGAAGTTTTTGTTGGAAAAAAACCTAAGAAAAAGAACAACAAAAATTAGATAGATACTTATTTCGTGCTCTCGTGCAAAAATGGAATTAAGGAGTGAAGGCAATTTTAATAGAACTATTTTTCTGCTACGGGTAAATAGAATCATTTGAAATTTTGTGTTTTTTTTTTTCTTTTTTCTTTTTTTTTTTTTTTTTAAGCAAAGGTATTATATACCTAAGTCAGTTAAAAAGTCCTTCCCGTTAGCTCGGGGGCGTATTAAATCCTGGTACTAGATTTCAACGGTGTGGCCATTAGTCTACAGGGGTAAAAATATCCTTTGCAACGGAAACTTTTGCTACGGATCGCTGTGAGAGTCGATCCGTGTACCTCCCTCAGAGGATGGTGGGAAGTGAGTGGCAAAGATTGAGTTAAGAAAAGCGAAGCCAGAAGGGAAGAAGAGTAAATAAAAAAAAAAAAAAAAAATAACCAACGTAGGGCAGCCCGGGGTACTTCGCTGGTTGGAAAAGATTAAACCGGCTGGCCGGCTCTGAAAGTCCGGAATTATGACACAGGTTGTTTTGTTGGTTTACCAACTCCACCCAAGATATGTGCACATTCGCTCGACTCTCCCTGACAGAGAAAGAGGAAATGTGACCTGGAAAACTTGGAGAAACTCAAAGGTAAAGCCAAGGTAAAAAGCTCCTGCAACGTGGGCATTACGAATAAATTTTGCAGCAAAATGTTGAGCTTTTTTTTTTTCGGAGTGCATCCGTATAATTTTAGACTAAGTTTTTCCAAATTATTTTTTTGAAAATTCCGTGCAATAGAATGGAAAGCTAAAAGAAACGCAACTACGTGCAAGGATGAATTTTGATCTAGGGGATGTTCGAGGAGGATTAGATTCGATATATCGTTTCATCTTGTGATGTTAGGGAAAACTAGAAGTCACGAAGGTCGGCCCGACAACGCAGAGGATAAAAGATAATTCCTGTACCTCTTGTTAGCTCAGATCCGGGCAGGAAAAGGTTCAAGAGTTGACGGGGTATCTGGCATAGTTCGAGAAAATCCACGTCTTCCCTGGAGCAGCGGAGCGAGTCGAATGCTATAAAAAAAAAGGCGAGATTATACCGTCCCGTATACGCGCGTAGCTCGGGTCGAGCTTTCCCTCTTCCCTCTTCCCTCTTCCCTCTTCCCTCTTCCCTCTTCCCTCTTCCCTCTTTTCTCTTCCCTCTTTCTCTCTTTCTCTTTCCCTCGGTCGATAGCGACGCCCTCTTAGCCTCAACGCGTATAGTGACGTCACAGGACCTCATCCCCTTGCGTATCCAATGACGTCACGCCGCGACGACCCATTCCCTGCGGCGCGTAAAGCTCGTAAGCTCTACTCTATGCGACTTGGACGACCTAGCCTAGATCAGAGAAAACGTGGACCTCGACCGTATTCACCATAAATGCGAAACGCTAAGGTAAACAATCGATCTGTAAATAGAACTAGAATTGAGTTCGATTGCCGCCAAAACGTCGACGATGCTAATCGCTCATCTTTTCACTTCATGCTGCGGTCTGTACATAATGCGTTTCTTTCTTCGACGGTCCAGCAAAAAAATTTCTCACTTACTCAGAGATGAATATACAAGCTTGTATATGTGAGAGACAGTGAGGTATCTAATTTTAATATAATATAGAACATCAAATTTTCTGTTTTTCCAACAACAAAAAGTCTTTAAAATAAAACTAGTTTAAATAACAAGCCCGAGCTTTCAGCACATGATTTCCGTCACATTTCTTGACTCCCCTGAATAAATACTGGAAAAATCGTTGTATAGCTAAACTTCCAAAGTTTCCGGCGATCAGCCAGAAGTCTCATAGAAATTCTGGAGCGTATCTTGAATCGCCTCTGTATACCTTTCGGAGAGTGAAACCCGATTGAAAACGTGTTGCCTATCAAGTTCTCAGTAAAAAAAGTGGTCATCCAACCCGTTCCAGTATTCAATTTAAAAATATCTCACGCATTCGTAGACGGGAGTCACACCTCGAGTCGATCAAACAGCGCGGATAACTTTGGGTTCATTCTTACCCGTAGCATAAATCTCCGCGTATGCAGAATCGATGGCGAAATATTTCTGACGTATATCGATCAGTTCGAAATACTGCAGTCAATTGAACTCATACTAGTGTAGATATGTATATATGGGGGTCAGAGATCGGGCGGATCTCAGAAGTGGAAATTGCGGATGGGCAGCATAGCCCAATCTCGATAAGCTGACGAAGCAAATCTGCACTCGACTTCAAAACTGGCTGCAACTCACTGCTAATATTAAGTAGCGGGTGTTACCCACGCGGTGGCGACCACTCGACCTAGTCCCGGACTGACTCTGTTATTGATTAAAAAATGTGTTGCTCCAGAGGTGGTGGACGTGGGTTATTAAGCCGGTGTTTGCACGCGGTGTTAATCGGTTTCATATAGATTGTTTCATTAGATACCTTTGCGTCGTTGGACGTTTTATACTCTTTCTTCCATTTAGACATGTATAATTGAGGAATCGGATGCAACAAAGGCATTCGAATATCGAAATATCACGTTTCGGAATAATTTTCAAAAAACGCACCATTCATTCGGTTATGGATACTTCAAAGCGATCTTTTTTTCAGGCATATTCTCCGCCACGATATCAACTAGACCTTTTGTTTCCTGCAAAAGCAAATATCACCGATCGAGCAAAATAAATTGTCGAAATATGACGCCCTACTTATTCTTCAGATTAGAAAAGGTAAGTCATCCTTCAGATCATTGCAGGAAGGCCATATATAGTCTCAAAATTACTAGTCTTAGTGCAGTCGATAGTAGAATACCGCCTTTAGAAATTCAAGATTAAGACAGTCGCGCTGTAACGTAAAAGCACGTAGAAGTTTTGGCAATTTTCGGTCTTAATTTCCGGTTGATTAAGTAGGAGGGTCGCATCTGTTCAAAACAGTAACATGTTTTTATTCTCAATATTTCAATGACGTTGCAGTGGAAAGAATCTGCGTGTTTTTATTTCCTCTAAGAGATAGAAAAGGGAACTGAATGTGCTCGTGGACTTTCGCGGCAATAGTAAGTACACAATATATACATTTCCAAAGTGGTTATATAAATCAAAAGAGCGAAGAAAAGAGGAAGTAAAATTCTAAACCGTCGGATCTGTAGGAGCTTTTGCATCACCAAATGCGAGGCATCTCCAAGAACGATGGAGAGAAAGAGAAAAAAAGAGATAGAGATCTGCAAAAGATCGCAGAATCCGTCTATATAAATACAAGGTGAAGCTTATCCTCATGCGTAGGTATACGTAATACCAGAATATCTTGCGACTGAAATAGGACTGTGGTAATGTCACAAAACTGTGACGTCACAGGGATACCACTGACGTCAAGGCCCTCCGAAGGCTCGCGTGCACACTGGGTCAAGCACAAGGTGCACAAGGTGCACCGGTGACCCAATTCACATACTTTAATATTAGCCTGAAAGCTAACTGCAAAGTATACAACCTTCACCTGTACAGACACGCGAATATAATGTATATGTGTGTGTGTGCTAAACGTCATAATAGAGGCCGACTCGAACGGTGCAAGTTATTTTTGCAAGGCCGTTCTTGCACGCCTTATTACATCCATATCAATATTCAAATTACGTCATTAAACGGAGTGGTTGGAAAAACAAGATTGCAGATTTAGACCCACATTCAGAGCCAATTAATGACATGCAATAACGTGTTGTTGTACATATTATAACCTGGAGAATCAAGTTCCAAATCTGGGATTTCCACCTAATTAGACCAGCTGATATGTGTCGTCTGACATAGCGAATCAGCAAGTAAGATATGACTCGCAATCGCTTTGATCGAAGGCTCCATATCCATATCTGTGTCTGTAATTTGATTGTTTGAAGTGATGAATGAAATATTTCATTTGTCGATGAGAGGATGTAACTTTGTGCGAAATACTGCGTTTCGTAAAGCTCAGTAGTTACGATTCAGAAATCAAGGTGAATTTGGAATCTGTAGATTTCCCTCAGATTTCAATTTCAATTTCAACAGAATCAAATTGAAGTGTCCCCCCGTGACACCGACGGTCATACAAAGACGGTCCTTTTCGTTGAACTTTCCCTGGGGAAGAGGCCCTTCGGGTAGTGGTGCCTTTCCGATTCCTTTGGCTACCTGCGGGACTTAACCCGTTGAAAGATTTTCTCGATTTCGGCTGATTCTCTTGATTCTCTTGATTCTCTTGATTCTCTAGTAGAGAAATCAGTCGGCGATGCCAGCTTCCTGGGACATGGGGATACCCCTGGTATGGCTCCCACGTGACCCCCGTTGATACGAGGTGGGTTATTGGCTAATCCAAGCCATTGTTGTAGTTCGCGAAATGCGAAAGGAGCGTCGTTACAGCCCCAGCTATTTGCTTCCCTCGACGCCTAACGCGAACCAAGTACGATTCTCATTAGAGGACCGATTACGTTATGTGCTTTTGCATAGTAACAAAGGAGGCAACTGGGTTTCTCTAATCTCCATCTTGAACGTAGTTGGAAACAGTCGCGCGGCTTGTTCCACTTTTCGAAATTACCCTCCCAACCTCGCAGCTCTATAGTCCTTCATGTTAATTTCACCACAACGACGATCACGATTAATTAAACAAATGATACTCATCATCATTCTTGTTACCTTCTAGATACGACGACAATTGTATATAATTTTCAAAAAAAATACCTCGTACGTTCACACGACCTTCATGCTCTCTTCCGTGTGGTCGTGCTGAACGGGAAATCGAGAACGTTTCACTAGGCGAATAGATACCCATGTAATATGAATATATCTATATATATATATAAAATATTATACGTAGACTGTATACGTAGAAGGTATAGGAGAAAGATGCGAATTGCGGATGCTGAAAATCATACCGCGGAGCTCGGGTTGACATTTGACGGGCTCTCACCGCGACCTTTTTCCGCGAGTTCGGCACCCCGTGACTGACACCAGCCATTACTTCCAAAACTCTCTCTCTCTTTTCCTTTTTTTTTTTTTTTTTTTATAGCCAGATATAGTCGTGTCTGTGTATATATGTGTGCATAACTGTATACACACGACTTTCCTCCGTAATTCGTTCAAAAAGGATGATACGTGATTTATTTTAGTTGAGACTTTTAATTAACCGTATTTGAGGTCATTAAATTTGAATTTGATTAAAGCTCGATGTTAAATGAAGTGGATTGTAAAATAACTTGAACTATAATCAAAGTTTTCTGGTCTAGGAATATACCTTTTGAAGATAAGACCATGGAAGGGTTAAATATGCCCGAATTTGTTTAGGGCTATTTTAGTATTAATAAATGATTAGAAGATGGGAATACTCTTGAGAATAAACAGATTTCGGCTAAGTATTATCGCCGTAAAAGCTAATAGATTCGCATGTAAGTGTCAAGTTTAATTAGTAGAAGCTTCTCAGTTGTCTATATTATAAATTTATATTAGTGTCAGTTGCCTCGCGTTCCCGTTCTCTCTTTCAGGGTACAAAGAAGATATTGAAATCTCTGAAGAATTTGGAGGAAATGAATTCGTAACGACACTGTGACGCAATTCCCAGCAAAGTCCTGGGAATAATAAATTACAGGCGTCGCTGTCTTTCGGCGCCTTGCCTTCGGCTTTGTATATTTATCACCCCTGTTGGAAAATATCATTCTTCACGTCTTCGCTCGGGCAAGGGGATAGATCGTTCGAGCTCTCAGCTATTCGTCAAACTAACCGGAAAGTTTGTCATGGTTTTTTTTTCTCCACTGGTTGTTTTAAGAAAATATCCAACGACGAGACGCTTCACCTTAGATACTCCTATCACAACCTATCGAAGAACACCTTCGTTCTTTTGAGGTAGCTATTTCAAAAAGCGGACAATTTTCCATCAGGTATTCATCCCTAGGGACAATTTTCGCCATACAACGTTCTGCGTTCACAAGGAAGCCTGCTTTTCGTAATTAATTGTTCCACTGTTTAACAGTTTAACGACGAAAAGTGACAAAGCATTGATTAATCGAGAATTGAAAGTATGTTTATATAGTTTCATCGGCTTTCCAGTAATACGAAAATGTCGGAGTAGACAAGTGACGAAATCGACCACGACGTGGAGCTTTGTATATTTCCGTCAGTTTTGTACACCTATAAATACGCTTTCGAATATTACTTAAATAAATAAGAGGAGTTTGACATTAACACACCGGCGCCAGCAGCTGAACACAAGACTTGAGTTTAGTAAGGGCGAACGAAGTGCAGAGTTAACGCAAAAGGCGTCAAATTTCAAAATTTATATACCTGAGTAAGTATATACCATCTGAAACAACTTACCAAAAATGAAACTCCGTTAGAATCTGCTTTTCGATCTGAAACCAATAAGAGAAAAAAATATTATTTTAGTTTTTATTTTTTAATAATTTTTCTACAATATGTTTTTACGTAGAATTTCTCGATGAATACTTGTGCAATTTATGATAACAGATGAGTCATTTGGAAGTCGCGTAATCTGTTATTAGCCATTAGGTTCTGACCATCTCGAGGAACTCGGACAAGACGTGGTTAAAGACCGAACGATATATAATGCCTGCCAATTTCGTACGTTTTCTATCTTATCGTTAAATCTTTCGTATAACGTTGACGTATATAATATAACGAAGATGTGAGAAGTCCGAAAAACTTTTCTACGATGTTTTGCTTTATCTTCTTCATTTTACTCCAGTCTGAAAATATCGTTTGTGTAAAATAAACGCCATATGGCATCTAGAAATAAGTGATAAAAATTATGATACAATTTTATCAACTTCTACTACGTTACCACCGCCTCCACTTCGGATAGAAAAATAAATTTCATAAAATTACTAGCGTAATAAAAATAGGCGAGAAAACCTGCTGAATTGTTTGAATTTTGCAGCTATAGTTTCATTGAAAAAGTAAGGTAACAATAAACTGAAAGAAAATATCAACATGTCAACTAAGCGACACGAAACACGCGCAGGAAGCAGTTCAACTGTTTTCCTTTAGAACTGTTTACCCACTTCTATCATACTGCCAGACAAATAAAAAACAAACTTAAGAAGTTCAAATACTATATATATCTATAATATGCACGTAATACGTTCCAAGAGAAAATTACAACAGCTTTTCCACCATCGGTAAATGCGACGGTGTTTATGATTCTTGAAAAGAAATTTCATCGGATGTGTAAGAACCGTGCGAAATTAATAAAAACTGCATTTTCATGAAAATAAAGTGTCGAAAGTCGCGAAAAAGAAGATTCCGATGTTTCTAAATGGAACATAGCAAACGCGCTGGTTGAGGCGTTTTTATATCTATTCAGAATATCAATTTTCCCATGATGAAATATGCCCGAGTGAACCAGGAATACGTCATAGAATGAAGTTCGAAGATATCTTGCATCGAATTTTTTTTTCTTTTTATTTTTTTTTGTGTAAAATAGCTGCCAGTTGACCTTTGCACATGATATTCTTCCGTCTACCTATTTCCGTATAGCAGAAAGACATATTTTTCCCGTTATTGTCGATAAAATTCCAGCAGCTCTCTCTCTCCTACGATACCAAATTGTGAATAATAGAATTGCAATCTACTTTAAACATCCGACCGACTTAGTGAAAACCTTTTCTCATACCTCGTCCGGAATGAGAAAAACTGCACCCTCAAGCTTCCGGCGAAGTACACAACTACGATAAACTGCCAAATATCGAAGTACCTAAGTACACCTCGTTTCCTTGTTCAGAATCACTTTTCAACCTATCTTTCAAGACCAAATTATCGCCTGGTAAAAAATCGGTGTACGAAAATTCCTCTCCTTACTTTCCATTGAAAGAAAATTAATTTTAATATAAGAAAAGCGATTGTGCATTGGAAAAAAAAAAAAAAAAAACTCTAGGGCTAGTAGGGATGTGAATTTTCGACCGATTTTCTGATCGGAAGATTAATAGCTAGCAATTCTTCGAGGTTCCTGGTGCATGGCGGTGCGATATTTCGCTGTTTTTTTTTGTTCTTACATTTCAGTTTTTGCGGCTCTTTTCTTTCGCCATTGGGATTCGTGGAACCCTTTCATCCTCCCTTCTCCATGCAGTTAACATTTCTTACCCTATTTATTATTTCCCAAGACCGTTTCCATCACAAGTACTCACGTATCTCACGTGTGACAAATTATTGCTCTTACTTTCCCTTTGTTTTTCTTTCATAACGTCGTCTCAGAGTTTCTTTATATAAGGGCGCTGACGCGATTTCTTATGCCGTTTCAACGACAAGTTATTTAATCGAGCGCGGAAAAACCGTTCTCACTCTCCTTTGTAACCCACCACTTTTTATCCAACACCCAAAAACTTCAGGCTCAAACAAATTTCGTATTCCCTCATATGTGCAGGATATTATTTTCAACGAGAACGGAAGAAAAAAAATATCCAAAAAATAATAGGAACAAATATCTATAATATTATACCGATGGTCACTAGCACTAATACCAGGACCGATTATTCCCAGAGTTGCCCCAGAATCCATGCCAATGTTCTGAAACTGATCGATTAGCTGTCGTAGACATCGACTCGACGTTGACCCGACGCAAATGTTATCAGCAGTTCGTAGCGGTCAGTTGTGTAATTTAACGCCTGCAATTTACGATCCTATTCACACTGACCAGAGCGTTGGGGGTTGTTCCAAGTGAGTTTGGGTCACTCTGGGCCGGTTCGTACCACCATAAACTATTTTCAATCATTTCAAGGTTATTCAGTGTTAATATAACGATAAAAAGAAAATAATGAAACTATCAATTGCTCCGCATACATCAGGCACTAGTCCAAAAGGTCGGGTGGGTTCGCATCCCACCGCTGTCACCAATAATCACTCATGTTACATTCTGAGTGGGCCTAGTGACCTCAGAGAGCGCCCAGTTGAACGAACTCAAATCTGGATTTCTCTGAGCGAAGTTTTTGAAATTGAATGAAGTTTAAGTTAAATTTTACTACTACAACTTTACTCCAAATATCTTTTTAATGAGTTTTCGTGGCGTACTGAAAATTGCGGGTGTAGATCTAGGTCACGTACAATTTTTGGCTAACATTGAGATGAAGGATGGACATTGCAGCTAGAGTAAGTCTACCGATTTTTGGAAGGCTTGCGAGAAGTTGTTTACCAGTGAAACTATATAGGAGCATTTCTCAAACCTCTTCGTCATCTATTACCGTACTTCATCTCCCGTCTCTTACCGCTTCAAGGTTCTCGCGTAGCAGCAATTTGGTGCAAACATCTCCATTAAAAGGCAAGTGTTTGATCAACACAGTTTGCTACGAGTACGCGACCTTATTGGCGCCTTGTTATCTAGGCTTTAACCAGGCTGACGATTTTCGGTTCAAACACTTCGCTTACTGGTTAAACTTTTACTTCCAGCTTCCGGCTTCCGGATTTCATTGGAATTACATCGAGATTTTTCTTTATTGATTACTGAGACAAAAGATTAACGCTTCGATCGCTGAACATGTGTGCATGCAAAATTATAGAAATAACCATGGTTTAGGATCGATCGAAGCAGGCCACGTTTGGCATCCCAGGATTTGATCCATGCTTCGCGCCTCGCCAGTTTCGGCGTGATTCAATTACCGTCGAAGGGTTGCTCGCGTACCACCTCGAAACACCTACAGCTACCTACAAGAGCCTATATCCTAACGGCGAGCCGGCCGCGCCTCCCCCTGGGAATTTGGCAGCCCGGTGAAAATTAATTTTCACGAAATCGTGCTACACGAGCCTTATTCCCTATCGCCTTGCCTGCAGAACGCTAGAACTCCAGAACGTAGGTAATAATTGTTTTCCGCTACTGTTTAGTACGAAGAAATTCAACACTTCTAAATTAGTTGGAGAACAAAACGATTTATTAGTCTCAGTTCGCTCAATGAATACATATAAGATAATAAATGCTGTATTCAATTTTGACATATGGTCAAAGTCTGGTTTGATAATCTGATGATATATATATCAGATTAATCTCTAATAACGATAGAGGTATTATAATTATTACAGAATTTGGAATTCGTTTGAAAGATAATTATGCTTTGAATGTGGCCGGCGTGTGAGTACCGAAAATTTGTGATCGATAAATTTTTATGCAATATTGTATATTTAATAATGTCAGAGATATAGAAGGGTCTCGGATTTTCAACACTCGTTATAGCGGATCTGCTTTTCCAATACACTGTGGTGGCTAAAAACTCGGTCGAACAAGGGACAACTCTTAACTACCTCGAATAAGGGCTGAGTTCGAACGATTTTAAAGCGAATTTTATTTAAAGACGCTCCATATTCCAGGAGTCAACTCAATTACGATGCTTCTACCTTGGCCTCTTTCCTCCGGCTGGTATAAGGGCCCCTTTTGTAAATTTTCATTTCTCCACGACCCCATTATCAATCCCGAAGAATCGAAAATCGACACTCGATTATTGTCTATTTCTGTCTTTCCTCCTTCACTCTGCACTCGTGATCCTACCAACTCGCATGTATACATATATAGATATGTATATATGCACGTATTATACCTGCATATATCAGACTGCACATTCATACCGTCTGCAGAATAAGCAGACTGGGTTTGCCATTAGGCAGGGAATTTTCTATTTCAGATTCCTCGAATCCATTTTATCTTAAACTTGGTAATTCCATACCTTTCTTGCCTTTATTTTCACACTCGCAATGCCAATCCCAGAATTCCCTTAGCCGCCTATTCCATTGTTCGAAAAATATTAAACAGATTTTAATATCAGACTCCTCCTGCGAGGAGGTAAAGCGTCGTGACGCACTTACTTCGCTTTTACAGCTGTGTTTATGAATTCTCTACACCGGTTTGAAATCTTTTTTTTCACACGATATTACCGAAGGTTCTAATTCTTAAACGCGATGATTTTTTTCAACGACTTTCGGTATCGACTAATCTTTATAAAAACCGTGAATTAATCATAAATACAGATTGCTGCGGTACGGTGATTCAATTATCAGATTATATCCACAGGCTGCAGGGATTTAGCGATGTGCATGAGGTCGGTAAACAGTTAAATTTTCAGATTCAATTTTCCAGAAAAAATACTGCTCGAGCCTTTTCCAGAATTATTGTATAAATATACTATTGTAAAACAGCGAGCCGGTACGGAGAAACGTGAACAACGGAAAAATCCTTTAATCGGATTTTCACTCGTCGACGACGAGTCGAGCGCGTTATGGGGGATGCGCGGATGATAACGAATTTTTCGTTTTCACTACAGACAATGATGAAATAACGATCAACGTCCCAAAAATTTTTTTTACACAATTTTTACTCATTTAGAAATGGAATCCTCAGTTCAAGAACCTAACTTCTTTATTCGCAAGATGTACGTATAAAGAAAAAGAAATTCGTGTAATCATTGATAAATTATATTTAATTAATAATTTTCCATCAGACTATAGAGGAAATCGAGAAAAAAAAAACAATGAAAAATCAATTCAGAAGAAAACTGAATGAAAGTTAAGCTAATAGGATATATATCTCAGGGATGCAGCAAGGAAATACCTACTTCGGTGAACAATATTTCAGCATTGGGTATGGGTTGGGCATATGAAGAGAAAAATAATTATCAGATGTCCTATAAAATCCAATCAAAACTCCTAACGCAGAGTGAGACGTTGAAAAAAGGAAAATTAATACAAGGAATAGAAAGAAAAAAAAAAAAAGAAAAAAATGGGCCAAGGAGAGATATTAATAAATTGGTTCCATCTTTGTTGGGAAAAACATAAAAATCCACTCGAGAGAGAGAGAGAAAGAGAGAGAAAAATAATTAATTACGATAGTTCGCCGATGTAGACTATATACCGAAGCTCTTAAAACACTCGCTTTCGCATATTTAGCGAATAATCATAATCGTGATAATAAATATAATAATAATAATAATTATAATACGATATCTACGTCAGAACCAACTATCTCGATCCTCCGATTCACAGTCTTTTTTTTTTTATTTTTTTTATTTTTCAATTTATTTCTAAATATACTTCAACAATAATTTTCTTCAATTATTATTCAAAATTGTATTAAATCGAGGTAATACATCAACCATCTCAACGATTGATTTTTTTACTTATACCTATTTAAATCGCCTATATTCATATAAGTATAGAAAATATTTTGTCAATGTAAAATATACAGTAAGTAAAGTATAAAATCAGCGCTAAAAAAATTACGATAAACCAAACGTTACCCATTGCAGTATAGTAGCCCGAGCCACGAGAGTAGGTATTTTCCTTTTTCCATATTTTCTCGTTTTTTTTTTTTTGTATGTTCTTTTCTTTTTTACGAGTGGCTCTCGTAATAATCCTATAATCTGGATCCTCCGCTGGGAAATGGTAACCCCTCCTAACCCCCATCCGCTTCTCTCTCATCTATAGTCGAGAATCTACCAACTGGCGCTCCTACGTTCTTGTTATATACATATACATATATATATGTTATATACACACCCATATATGTATATATATATATTTATACAGATATAACCACAACATGGCATAAACACATTACGCGATAGCTAGGAACCATTTTTTCCCTCTATTTCTCTCTTTCCCTTTTTCTCTTTTAAGGGTTTCTATATACAGGCTAAATATATTATAATATGAAAACGAAGACTGTTTTCCGCGATGTGAGTTGCCCTGTGTATTATTTAAAGGTGAATGAATTTCCTGTTTTATTATTATTATTCTTTCTTCATATTTTCTCTTATCTCTTATTTTTATCATCTTTTATGACTTTTCAAGATATTTTTTTTTCATGATTCGGAAGCTTTCTATTGCTTCTCACATATAGAATTGGAAACTTGATGTCACGGGGTGAATATTTCGAAAAACGAACGATTTTCATTTCAGGGTATCCTTTTCATTTCATCATCCGCTAGTCATTCATCAAAATCAAAAATATACCCCGAAGAGAAATTCGGGCATCACCACAATTTCCCCGACTTGATTTTAGACCAATAAGTAAAATTGATGTTATCGTTGATTAGGCAATTTATCATTCTCAAGTTAAGAATGAATATATATCTTTGATAAAGATAATCTCGACTATACATACCTCATATCAAAAGATATATATATTTCTGTATTATACGTTATGTTTGTGTAAAATTGGCCATTTGAACCCAGCAAAGTATAGATAGAGGGAGAGAATCTGGAAATGTGTAGTCCGCAACCCGCAGCCCACAAACGAGCCCTATACCGTCTAAATTCGATAACACTTGAAGCACCCTTCGCTAATTGTTATCAATTCAGCAGTACCAAGCGAATATATATATATACTATATATAAATGTAGGTATATATATAATATGTGTATATATGTATATAAGCTATCCACAATATACATACATCTTCGTATACGTTATACCTGGTGGCACTAAACGCGATTCTACCCCAAACAAGCTCTACCCTGATGGTGGTGGCGGCAGTGGTTCGCTTGAATGGCTGACTGATGCGTCGAATGAATAACCAACGTAATCGTGCCCCTAAACGCCTGGCATTTGTTATCTTTAAACCGAGGAAGCGGGCGCGAGAGAGAAAATATAGAGTGCGGGCTTAGGGGTCCAGGAAGAGGGAGAAAGATAAAGAGAGAGAGACAGAGAGAGAGAGAGAAATGAACGAGTAAAAGCGATAGAGAGAGAGTGGTGATACAGAGCCGAGAGGGAGTGGACTCCAGGATTAGCGGAATGATTAGCGATAGCGAATGAGAGTCGTCGTTTTGAAAGGCTAGGTCGAGTTTGTAGGTACGGGGAAGAAAGGTTGTAGAATTGTTATCACCTGGTCGAAAGTGTGTCCTGGGTGCGGTGGTTGGTACTCGGGGAGTTTTCATGCGGTCAAATTGCGAGTCGTTATGCTGGATATTGCGCGGGTGGAGATTTTCGTGAATTTGAAAAGGTAACCCACGTATAGCATTGCGTACATCTATACTTCCAAAGCTTCACCCTCTTTACATTCACCGCTATTTAAGCTTCCATATTGAATGAATCGACGAAAATAATTTCAGATTTTTACCTAAAGCATTTTTTTTTTTTTCTCTTTCTCTTTCTCTCTTCTTCTTTTTCTTATACCCGATTTTCACACGTGGAAAATTACTACTCTTCACTCATTTCTTATTGAGTACTCGGTGAAACATTACCTGATCCATTTTTAGGCATAGATATAGATATTAGCTAATACATTAATCAGCCGATCAGGTACGTAACGAGGAAAAATCTTTTAGAAGACGTCAAACTGGATTCTGACAATACGAGCTGATAATAATTCGCCACGATCTTTTTTATAGCGGAAAAGAAAAAATTCCGAAAATTCTCTGCATCCGTATCATACTTTTAGATGCAAAACCATCACATTCCTAACGTTATTCCGCTCTTTTCCCTGAAATGTTTAGTTCGATTTCTGTTAAAAAAAAAAACTGAAAGAGTATTTCATACGCGGTTGGTATGTCATGTGGATATTTTAGGGGAAGGTAATTCCAATTCTCTCTCGGTAAACTGCAGAGCCATACATGTACATATACGTATGTACATTTATATACACACACACCTATAAATGAAGTATGGTGTAACTAGTACCAATGCGTGTCTCTATATATATATGTATATAGGTAATGCATGTTTGTGCGCGCGCTTCCGCTCGATTCGAGTGTTACCGGATTACAATGTTTGCCGGCGACTGTCCAAACACAACGCGGTTTTGCAACGGCCCCTCTTCCTCGCGCGTATACCTACCTACCTACCTACCTACCTACACCCCTTACGAATTCTCGCGGGGCCAAGGTTTGGCGACACCGAGGAACGGTGCGATTTACGTCACACAATGTACTATATATATATATATATATACATAAAGATTGCAGACTATATACAACGGGGAGTAAAATTATAAATAAATACATGCATATATATTAGGGTGTACCTTAATTCGGTTATATTCGAATTTCAATGCTCCCATAAGCCAGAACGTCTCCAAATATATACAAAAAAATATAGTCGAAACCCCAGGTTCTTATATCAATTCTAAATACTACCCAAAAGCCTTTGAACTTTCCCATTTGAATAACACACGATTTTCAGTACTCCGGGATTATTTTTGACTTCCTATCGCATTTATCGCTTCTCTTAATCTGAAACTCCGCACACTTCCTACCTATAGTAGTAGGTAAGGAGTTTACCAAGTTGCAGATTTTTCGGAGCTATATTGAAACTCGAAAATGATCAAATTAAGGACACTCCTAATACAATTATAATATATACCTATATGATAGACTTACACAAATCTTTTTTGCACGCCAATTATTTATTCGCATTGATTTTTCATCGGACCGTAGATTTTGGTTTATGTATGATGTGTGTAGGTGTGCAGAAAATTATTCATCACAGAATAGAATGAGCCGCAATTTTATTATCAACCCCGATTGTGCACCGGTTTATTCAATGCCAATAGCACTCATCAGCTGGGTTGTTTATCCATTGATAAAACCCGGGGCTTTTAATTGATCGTTGTCAAACACAGTCGTTCAGATAAATTCAAAGTTCAATTGACAGGCGTTTGAAAAGGGAGAAAAAAAAAAAATGCGAGGTTTTTTGGTAGGAATGTAAATTTAGAATTTTGTAGACGAAATTTATAACCGATTTTACCTAGTCCTAGAATCTTGAATCGTGTCTACCGCGGCGATCAATTTAATAGTAGGCAATTAATCAGATAAATATATACCCAACCGCAGATCGGCAACGAATTACACGAAATGCGGTATACCAAAGGTGGTAGATTTTCTGCTGACGAAGCAATGCAGTAGTCTGCGACACCGTAATGCGGAGAAACAGGATATAGCAGTAAGTATAGGACAGCTACTCCTGCACAGGATTGGCTAGACAGGACACTTGGCCACGGTGGTTTGTTCCACCTGCGGAACAAAACCAGGACAATTGATTGCGACGATAATTGAATTGCCACGGAATGCGGAACTTTTCTTTTCTATTTCAACAGCTAAAAATATCAAGAAATATTTGACCAACAAAATTTCACTACATGAGAATCATTTTCAAGAAAAAGGATTGAGGCATTTATGAAAAAAAAATAATAAGTGGATTTGAAGATAGAGTTTCAGATACTTTTCCACCCTTAACCAACCCCTATTTCCAAGCCTCATCAAGCTCAATCTTATCATATTACCTTGCATCACCTATGATTTTGTATGAATGTTGAATATCTTTATGAATTTTTTAAAAAGCACCTCGCTTTTTCTTTCACATCGTAGAGTCAGATAGTGAGCAAAGTGTTGGATATGATCTGATTGTCAGTGAAGGGAGCTGATTTTGAATGAAAAGTTGTCGAGTACGTTATTACGTTTGAATTTCTTCTCCCACGTATATACATAGTCGAGGGATGAAAAGAGATGTTGAAAGGTCTGTTATCGTCTAGTTCGCGCGTTGCATAAGAGTCAAGTAGGTAGGTAGATAGGTAGATAGGTATGTAGGTAGGTAGGTAGGTAGGTAGGTGTGTTCGCGAGAGTAGAATTACGGAGGCTTACTAAAGCTTAAGAAAGCGAACAGACGTTCAAACAAAATTCCACTTTATTCGACAAATCCTTTGTCAACGTGGTATGTTGGTAGGTAGCTAGGTGGATGGTGGAAAGATAGGTAGATATATGGTAGGTGAAAGTGGAAGAGTGCAAAAGGTGAGCTGCAAGAATGAGGAAAAATTTTGTTTGCCCAATTTTGGCAGATTTTAGGAAGTTATTAGGTCGACTTTGCAAATGCATTATATATCCATTCCCGTATTTCATGTAAAAAAAAATATAAAATAATATAAAAGAGCTGAACGTCATGGAGGGTATATATTTTAAACGCTGACTTCGCACCGCCTTAGTAAGATCTTCTATTCTCCTCGGCTCGGGTCTCCTTGAGAGATGCAAATTTCCGCAAAACGTCAAGAAAGTCAAGAAAGTCGGGAGAAGTCGATACGCTCAGTGTCCCCAAACCCTTAAACCACGCGCGGTTTTACCGCGACAACAAACCGCGACTGGGTAAAGTAAGGAAAGATCTTATTTAAACCAAAGTCATTTGGTGAAAAGTTGCACAAAGCTTCGCAACCTCCGAAATTTCAAAACAACAACAAAAACAAGAAAAACAACGAGCGAAACACCAGCAGCCACAAAAACTTACTTTTCAAATTTCATCAGAACTTTTATAATTATCGAGCTTCCTAAAGTTTTTTAAACTCATACTTATATATATATATATATAATTTCTTCTTTTTTTTTTTTTCATTTTTGTTTGCTTATTCCTGGGGTGTATATCGCGCCAACATTTTGTTCATATATTACTTATACGTTGTCGTTTTTTTCTGTTTTTTTTTTTTTTTTCTTTTTCGTTTTTACTTCTTGTTCGAATTTTATTCAAAACTTTTCTCTCGGTATAGTGTAAAATTAGCGGTAATGGAGCTACCTCGTTTTTGTACACCGGAGGTTCAATTATCGGGGTGAATCCCTTGACGTGTGTATCTCTCCTACCCTCTACCTACTGTTCGCGGTGTAGAGAAGGGTATATCTCTGGAGGATACATATACCTCTACTACGGAGCTCGGTCATGGCCCACGTCCTTGTTCGGAGGTGAGGTTGGCTTAAACCTGGCTTTACCTGAGTTTCAGGAAGTTTAGACGACGTTGAAGAAGACATAAACTACAGAAAGAAATCTGGCATCGAAGAAGGCTATTCGCCATTCTTTATTATTTCGCAATTATTTCACCCAATTACAAACCGCGATTTTTTTTTTCATTTTTTCGTTACATATATAAGAAAAATTCGTTAATTTATTTCTATTTATTGCAGCGTTACAGATTTTGAAATTCAAAAATCTTCTCCATACCCTGAGGGGGTTGATAGGGTTGCGGAAGTTGGTTCTTTCAGGGCGTGGTTTGAAAGCCGCATGTGCGCGAAAGAGTTGAGTAATTTTTTGCGCTCGTTTGGTGCCGGTTACTAAAAGTGTGTTTTTCTTCAGTTTCCTGGAGCGCTAGCGACAATAAAACCTCGGCTTTTGCCCGCGAGATTTTTTACCCCCATTCCGTCTCCTCTTATACTTGTATATGGCTGGGCGTCGTTAGGCTCAAATCTATATATAGATGGTATATAGAATTATATATAGGTAGAAAAGGGACGGAGCTTTCGGACGTGCGCACAAGTTTGATTTCCTTTTTGATAATTAAAATTTCAACCACCCTATGGCTCGCCCGGGAACGCCCTGACGCTCGGCTATTTTCCCCACGGAAATTAGGGACGCCTAAACACCGCGATATTTGGGGTGGAACGATGGATTCGTTCGTTAATTGATCAATTTCAATGTTAGAGTAGCAATCATATTAATAACGATTCAGCTTAAATCCAGTTTAACTTATTTCTGTCTTGTCCTACGGTACCGAGGACGTGTTATATCCTTTCCCGATGCTCATGACACAAGAAAAAATAATAATTTGAGAAGAAGAAAAAAGAAAACAGAAGAAGAAAATAGAAATGAAGCAGATAATATTAATTGGCATTATTTTGTCTGCTTCATGAAAATAAATGAGACCCTTATATACCATAACGTATATAGAACAAAATTTTGGTGTCTCGTTTTATCATCGTATTTCAATGTATAACAACTTACATAACGTAGATGAAAGGTAAACTTTGACATTGAACGTCAATCAGTTAAACTAACATCCAAGATTTGACTGAATTGGACCACGATTTAATCAGAGCTTTAATTAACTCCCTCCTCGTTTCTAATATCAATGAAAATAATCATTGAATAAACGATATCAATGCATCATTGTGAAGTAAGCGATCAAGTTCAGACGTTATCAAGTTTTAGAAGTTTAATTTAAGTCCTGATTATTACTTTGAGCTCTCTGATAAGTTCGGAATTCTCGTTACATAATTAAAAGCCAGCTTACAGGGGATCGACACCCCGTTATTGTCAATATTTTATATCAAACAATTCAAAGAGTGTTTCTAATAAAACAAAGCAAAAATAAAAATAGAAAATATTCGTCCCTTATTCATTGGTATTATTTCTATGAAACCTGCAACCGATGGATCGACTCTGCATTATACTATATGAATAAATTCATATCAAAATTGAATAAATGTACGTAATGTGTGAGCCCTAGTATAGTATGGAAAAATATTTTTCTATTATTATTATTATTATTGCCAACGTGGGAGTAAAAATTTGCTACTATATTATGATGAAAAATTTGAAGAAATATCTAAAGAACTAATGCATATTCCATGTACACTTAACTTCAAAGCCACAGGCATCGGCTGTTCAATACTCCGACTACTCTCCGCAGGCTTACTTGAAAAACTTACAACTTAACGAAAAACGATAAACTCACCAGCTTGGTTAAAGAAAGAAAAAAATAAGACGAAAGTTTGTTTAAGGTATCTATTTTGCAGCCACTATACTCGAAGCTTTATATTTCTTTCCCAAGTTTCTGAAAAGCGTGAATCTTTCAATGTTGATGTCCGTCCACAGAGACATCTAATATTCAAATATAACGTTTCGATCTTTGAATAAAGCTATCGATATCTATTAAGAATCAACATTTCTTCTCAGCAGAGATTCGATTTCCTAAAATTATGCATTAGCTAACTGGTATAAGTGTTTTTAATTGTCGATTAAGAAATGGAGAGGAAAGTAATTTAGGAAATCCATGTCATTTTTCAACCCTAAAAGGTCAGAAGATATAGAAGAGATTTTAACTCGACTGAAGTACATGTTGTTAGCAATTCGGTTTACCCTGAAGACATTTTTCTTATCCGAAGTAGTAGGTAGACATGGATAACGAAGGACATAGCATACGCGTTATGTCGTAGCGTAGATATATATGTCTCTGACAGAAATCTTGAAGGTTGGTTCAAGTTAGGCTTTATGGTGGGATAGAAGAGAGAAGAACTATACGGAAGTTAGCGAACAGTTGGTAATGAGCGGTACACATCTCACGCGGATATCCATGTGGCTTCAGAAGTTCCTACCGCGAAACGCGGTTTACGTTAGTCCTGAAACTCCTGGAGTCACGAGAACTTCGTAATCACTAGTATAGTACTGATGATGCTGCTGGTGCTGGTGCTGCTGCTGCAGTATAAACTGTTAAAAAATTCATAATACCTACACCCAACTAAGGATTGCTTTATTATAGACAATTAATAAAGGATCAACAAATTTTCTGGATATACGAAATGAATTTGAAAATAAAATCTATACCCTTTAAATATACAATTGAAATCATCATGTGCGAAAGGGTGGTAGGATTGAAAAATGAAAATCCATTTTTCGTGATTCCATGATTTTTCAATGCATCTAAATCTTTATAACTGATTGAATGGTTAGTTTTCCTCAATTGTCTAAGAACATGATAATTTACGATTGCATCTAACTCCTCAGAATTGAAATCTAGTGTTTAAATGGATGATAAACGTTATCAGTGAACGTTCTCGTGGAGTAGAACTGTATCTTCGTACAAAACTGAACTATTATACGCTAATGAAAATTATAAGATTAATGGGAATATATCTTGGTATGCGATGCAGTGACAACGTTTGTATCTTCTCATATAATCGAGTTAACACAACGCCACAAAGTTGTGTTACGATGGAAATGCGAATTATACCTGTTAGCGAGTAGAATAGCTCTTCACGGTGAACTCCCACCGTCATCTCGTTGCCTCTGTCCCGTTTCTGTGCAGCCAGTTCCGATTGGATTAAACCGGAACCTAAGATTGCTCTCGGTGCAGGGTAATGGTAAATTTCAAAGTTCCAGACCACGTCGACCTCTAACCGTCAACTACTCGGCCAGATATTCTCCGACCAATCTAAACCCAACGCTAAAACAGCATTGCTAGCATTTCTAGACCGTATTTTACTCCGATTGAAATAATATTGTCATCGTAATCTCGTCATGTTTGCTATAGTCGGAATTAAAAAGTGTTTCAAATATGTTTAAAGAAAATTCTATCATATAGAATGTGAGGTAACGAGTTTTCTATTTAGTCAAATATCCTCTGAGCAACGGCAGAGAAACTTTGAAAGGACCTATTTGATCAGGATATCAGCAATATTATCAGCTACTAAAACCCTTTGATCTTGCTAATACTCTGGGCGAATTGCTGGGTTGGGTTTTGCTGTAAGATAGAAGCTGGCATCAACGATTGGATGACCACTTAGTTAATCCTGTAATCATACTAATAATAAGCCAACCGCACCAAAGCCGCGATTTTACTTTGTAAGTATTTTGACGACGGGTATAACCATGCCATTTTCATATATATACGAGGCTTGATATGCGTTTGTATGGCACTTTGGTCATTTAAGTCCTTAGCAAGGATGCGTGTGGCCCGGAATCTGATATTAAAACAACAGTCACCTGGATTAATAAAAATTTTTGGTGCTCCCAGCCCCTACTACCAACCCCTTGGGTATATACCAGTTTCTCTTTTTCGCGAAACAACTCAAGAGTGGCTGTGGCTCGCTGGTGTTGTCATTACGAACACATGCTACGCCACGAAGTGGTTTTCTGGGGTGTCGGAAATGTCGTAGGCGTCGAACGCTACAGCCCCATTATTCAGGAGCTAGAGAACAAGTGGCTTTATTAGATATCTTTAGAAATCCCCACGATCCTTCGGTTAATCCACCCCTTCATCCTCTTTCCAGTTTTCCGCGTATTTTTCACCGTCATTTCTTTTCACTTCTTACCTTTTTTTTTTTTTTTATCCATTTCGATTTCTTTTTTTATCTTTTAATTTATGTCTACCACCCGGTTGTAGAATTTCGGCCTATTTCTGACTGGTTTTTATCAATGAAATAGTAAAGCAAACGAAAGAGAAAAAGAGGAATTCTATTGGCACAACTTTCGAAATCAATCGGTCCGTAAAATTAATTTTCCTGTTCTAGCATTGCAGAAAAAAACATAGCCTCCTTCAAAGCTCCTGCAATATCCTTGCGTGAATTCCAATCAGAAGTCCGATGTCTGAGGAAGTGGTCAATTGAATTTCAGTTCTTCCGGAAGTTCTAGCGGTTCTTCTTCTATATATACTAGATAGAAGATACGATCCTACCAAGTTCACGAAAATTCCCAAACCAATCCCATTTGCGTCTTGCGTCCTGTGTCTTCAAGCCCTCTCCCCTTAGCTGCTAAAGTCGAGAGGCAGATCTCTTCTCCTTCCTTCTTCTTTTTTTTTCTTTTTCTTTCTTTCTTTCTTTTTCTTTTTTTTTTTTTGGGTTCCACGTCACAGGATACTTTCGTACAACTTACTCTGCATATTTCACAAATGGAAGTCCAACTTTAGAGAAGTAAGCAAATAACTCCTTTGAAGTCACATTTCTATGATTATTATCATAAAGGATAAATCGTGAGTAGGTAGTACCTACATAGGTATATATTACACGTATACAGTATACAGCTTTACATCAATGCTTTAGAAATGAAGTAGGCCTCCTTATTTCCCTCGGATTATATACCGAAGCAGAGAAGCCTTCGTTCGGGATGCGCAAATCAGCCTCCTTTACTCTTTACTCTTTACTCTTTACTCCTTACTCCTTACTCTTTGCTCTTTAACTCTCTGCTGACTCGAGTGTCGCCCTTCTCAGTAACCCAAGTCTAATACGGGCAAAGTTATATATTCCAAGCATCAACCTGCAGCGATATGAGATTATTCGCGTATTACTTTGAGAGGTAGGACGCAGTTTCGCCGCAACGTCGTTATAGAAGGCTAGAACTTTTCGGTATAAAGCTTTGAGGCGATAGGAATATCCGGCGAAGTTAAAGCCAAGGACGAACCTCTTTTATTCATTCTTTTTTAACGGCAGTGTTTACGTTCCGAAAGGATTTATCTCTTTCACTGAGCATCTATGCTTGCTATATATATATATATATATATTGTATAGGTGCCGTTCATCTGACGTATAAAATAAACTTTAAATATACTCAATTTTCTCAACCTTTTCACGGATTTGTTTTTTTCTTTTTTTTTTTTTTCTTTTTTGTTTTTTCTTTTTTGCAAACGAATTATTCCCTAATCCTCGCTCTTCGGGCTTGACGAATATATGACCAGAAATAATCTCTGTATCCTCTTGAATTTTAAAGCTGAATAAAATACTAGGATAACATTTTTTTTTACTTTCAGCTTAAAATTAACACCAAGAGAGAAATACTGTACTTATCATTAGTCACTGTTTGTTGTTCTTACAGTAAAGTAGACTAGGAATTTTGATATTAACATGCAAAGTGAGAAGCTGAAGTGTAAGGAATAGGGAAAAAGAAAAAAAGAAAAGAAAAAAAAAGAAAAAAATGAACAAAATAAAGGAAAAGGTTTTCAACATTTTTCAAAGACGATGATCCACTCTGAGGCAACGATGCGGTCTTTATACTTTAATAATCTACACAGCTACCGCCAACCCTCTAATAATTACGATATTTTCCCTCCGTTGGAAAAGGTGGGGCACGTTTCACTTTGTAAGTTCTCGTCGCTAGTCGCGTGGCCCCCGGGGGGTTGGGGCGCGGCCGTGTTTGCTCTATCGACCACCGAGTTCTACCGACCTACCCCGACCTACCCCGACCGCCCCCGAGAGCCACGAGCTCCGAGCAGCCTCCCCAAAAAAAAAATTTCAACTTTTTCGGATCAACCGAGTGATTCAATTGAAGAATCTCTACGCCCAAGTATTTTAAGATTTTATACACCTCCACCCGTCATTCACTATATGTACGTTATAAAAATGAAGACACATTTTTTTTTTAATTTTATTTTATTTACTTGTTTGTTGACAAAATTATTTTTCTATCCATTATCATTGAATTGTAAATATAATAATTTATATGTTATTTGAAAAATAAAAAATAACGCATTAGATGGTAATTATAATTTAATAAAGTAATTCACTCTCCTGTTGAGGAACGACCCCGAAGGGTCGTGGAGGCCAAGGCATGAGGCAGCTGAGAGTAACCCTCCCCCTTAACCCCCTCACCTGGAAAGTATGTCTTAGACGTCGGCTGTGAAGCTACAAACGCGAAACAAGGGGACAGCAGCAGGAGCACTGCTCGATGTTTAACTACGTAATTGGGTTGTTTGTTGACTCGTGTCTTGGGGTCCGGAGGAAGCATATAATTACGCGGAGACAACGCGAGCCGCGTTGTTACCAGGGCGCGGCCTTCCATCTTCTATTTGGTCTTCGTAGAGCGTGACATAAATTAAATTAGTATCTAGCTACTAGAATTAGATTTTAAACTATATATTATGAGGATCGATGTATAGCGAAAATTCATTATTCTATAAAACGAGAACAATTTGTTGTAAATTTACGGTTAAATTCAACATTTCAATTATACGTTGAGTAAGAGGTACTCAAAAAAAACAAAAAAATACGAATAAATAAACGACAGATTATGTCTTGGGATAAATTCGATGAATTTTATTCGTCAGTCACATGTGGCTTCGATCTTCTACTTCCAGTCCATCTCCACTGAACGCTTAAACAAATTGTAATCCGAACACTGTACTTTACTTCCGCGTATATCCGGAAGAAAAAGATTTTTAAAGAGGAAGAGAATCCTCGCCGAAGAGGTGGAGGTGGAAATGGAAGTGGAAGTGGAGGTGGAGGTATAGGTAAGTTATATTCGGCCTCGGTTCGACCTCCGCTACTTTATACTACGATCGATAGAGAATTCTCTACCATCGAACATGGAATCGGTAAGAAACTGGTTACACGGTTCTTGAACCAAGCATCTTTGGCAATCTACGCACAACGTATCTTAACAGTCGTTACAAAGCTTTCAAATACTTCTAAGATCAGCCTTTAAAATTCTGAATCGCTTTTCCCTAGTTTTAAACGTTCATTTAAATCAAGAATTTAAAAATAGCTTAAGAAAACTTCAAAATTTAATCAAAGACAGATTTTTATTCATCAATGGATTATAAAATTGCTTATGGATCAAAAGTTCCTTATCGCTAATAGGTTGAGCTCCCTAATCCTAAGTAATGGTTAAGTTTCCTGAACACAAGCACAGTGGTGAAGGTTGTGCGCTGGACGTCGGGACGTCTGACCCGTGTTCTGAAACTCGCACCAACCCCAGAATGTTAACATCGTTAGCCACGAGCTTGGTATAGGTCCGCTATTCCGAAGGCGAAACTCTCTACTTTTCGTCCACCACTAGATATCAAACTAAACTCTCAGAGGACCACATCCTTCGGCATAAAATTCGTCGAACGAATAAGATGCAGGAAATATCATGCGACGTACTTTTTGAATACTGTAAGTAGAAAAGGTATGAAATACGAATGAGGTCAAAGTTTAGGTAAAAGTTTAAGAGGATGATACGACGCTAAGAGTTAAGAGGTGAAAATGTTCAGGTAGTCCAACGCTATACGAGTATATTTTCAGTTGAATCTTCTAGGGATGGTATGACAGGGAGATAAAATACGACAGATGCGAGCGGGTAGGTGGTAGTCAGTGGCGAAACGGTCCAAGAATGATTAATCAGAAACACCTCTTCACGGCGTGAAGCTCTCAAGCCAGTGCCAGAAGCCGGCGACAATGCAGACGCTCCTTTGTGTCAGATGCTGCTTTGTTTAATGGCTGATGAGATGAAACCTTCCGCCATCTTTACTTACCGTGTTGGGTGAGGCTGCCGTCTGTTTACGAAACGAAAATTTTTCTTTCACACTTCATATTCCTACTGATTTTTCTTTTTTTTTCTTTTTTTTTTTTTCAGAAGACGTCATACCATCTCTGCTTTTCCACTTTCACCGTAACACATCGTTCACTCTTTTTCTTCGCTTTGATCCTTGGGAGGATGAATCTAAGCGATTGAAGAAGAACCGTATGCTTTTTTTTCCCTTCTAAATGGCACCTAGATCGGTTTCAATATTTATCAAGTTCAATTACGATAACGGAGTTATATATATATATATATATATATGGTATGGGCGCCAGGTTCGACCTAGAGGATCCACGTGGCCTAGGGAATTACCAGGGAGTACGGAGCGTTTCATATCCTTCCGGAGCAAAGTCTGGGAGTCAGCTTATCGTGAATGATACATGAGAGGTCCCACAGAGCAGAGTTGAGTCGAGGCGTCCGTTTGGTACGTACGCGACGGAAGAAGGTCGGGGGTAGAAGTAGCACACACCCGTGCCCCCCTACGTAGCAATAATTTCCGAGAGCCATGAGCGTCCATAATTTAGAGTTAATCTTCATAAAAAAAAAAAAACAGAAAGAAAAAAGAAAAAAAAACAATGCACTGGACAACGGTAAGCTAAACTGGCCAGGCAGCTACAAATTAAGGACCTTCCAACAACTTACCTTGGACAGTAACCAACTCTACAAGTTATGACCAACCTTGGTTAAATATACCGCAGTACAGTCTATACAGGGTATATTTTTACCTATTTACGATCAGAACAGCTGTGACTTCAATCTCCACAGATTTAAATCGGCGAAATTTTATTCATACAGATTTTGCATCGTTTAGAGTGCACTATGTATACATATATGCGTGTCCGGTTAGTTTAGTTTCTGGTAAAAGCTTAGAAATCTATTCATAGACTAGATGGATTGCATAGAAATTTATTCTACTCATCCTACCGTTTCCACGATCGAGAAATACGAAAACGATTCGTGATAGGATTCGCAATACTTTTGGTTGCAGAGTATTAGTAAATGAAAATAATGACAGTATATCGTGATTAAAATTGAACACCGAGTAGGTATATGGTGGTGCAGGAGTAAAACGATATGCAGCCAAGGCTATCATTGATCGTGGCTAATGCATCCCATGCGAACCCTGCAGAGTTTCAAACGCGAACGCGCGTCGAGTAGCTTTATTATTCGATTTTTACACTTTACTCCACTCCGCTACACTTTTATACACCGCACAGAGCTACTTGCGTCAAGCACTTTTATATGGATCTTTTATGACAACTACCAACCTATTTTCTGCCTGTATAGTGTATATAATATATATATATATACCATATACTCTAGGAGAACTACGAGTTAGGTGATCCAGCCAGATGAATGCTCTTGGTAAAGGGGTACGTAGACATTCGTCCTATGCATTCGCCCGAGCCCTTTTTATTCCCTCATTTTCTTTTTTTTTTCTTTTTTTTTCCAAAGACGAGCTTTGCCCTCGTCTCATTTAATAACTCTGCAATAGGCATGAGTATCTTTTCACTACTGCATCATATACGTAGGATAAATAAATATATATAATTATAGCACTGAGCTTTACTCAGTATTCATTCTATACCTATGGGTTAAGTTGAATTAAGTTAGGTAGGGTTAGGCACGAAGAACAGATGGCGATGTAACAAGTATACGTGTGAAACAAGATACTTTAATTTCACTTGGTGCAGCAAGGAAGCCCGGGCTGATCTTAAATTTCGCAAGAAATTCGAAGCTGGTATTAGGTTTTTTCATTTTTTTTCTTTTCTTTTCTTTTTTTATTCTTTGCTTTCTACGAAGCCTTCCTGGTTACAACGCATTCTCGAAGGTGCAGGTCGCATTTCGCTGCAGTAGACAGAAGTACGTGTGTCGAAAGCTATCATGCATGATGAAAAAACCGGAGATACATGTTCAATGAATGATCAAGTCAGATTACATCATCACAATTCAGACCCTACTAGGGCCTGCCATGGTGTATTCTGGGTTAAGTATCGTGTTGAAAATTTAGTTCTATACCCCGCGGCAAGCTTACGTGTAGAATTTTCCTCCGGCTTTTTACGATATCGCGTGACGGGCAGAACGTAAGTGCGATGGTGCCCATATAACTTTTATAGAGCTTGCACCACTTTTCTCTACTGGAATATTACAAATTGTTATGTTATGTACGTTTCGACAAAAGCAACAACGATCTACATGTATAAATTACGTCAAACCATGCCATTCGTAGCACAATAATTTCACAAGACTATTTCACGATTATCTTTTACCCTTTTGACTTCAACTCTTTGATCGCATTCTTTGACGGGTAATTTTATGACCGTTGACATGTGGGACATATAATCCGACTGTAACAAACTTCGTTCTCTGCAATTGACATCTTGCTTTAAACTCAAGACATTTGAGGGAAACCAGAAAGGGGAACAAGCGTTACAAGTCTTCCCAAGATCATGTTGACGGGTGACATCGCCCCGAGCTCTTCTTTCTTTACTTTATCATTTCTTTTCTCTCATTCCACGTTTTCTCTCGTTCCACCTGTAGCGTTTCTCCGATCGAAAGTATCAGGGAAAATATCCAGTAGCGTAAACTTACGACGCGGACTGGTCAACTTCCGATTATAATTTCTACTATTCATGTATTGGGGATCGCAAACGGGTATCAAAATTCATGGGTCAGAATAACATCTCTAAGCTGGAGTTGGATCAAGTTCTAAGAGCTCACGGATACCCGGTGAGCAACGTCCTTCAGGAAAAGCAGAAGTGTTCAGGCTTTGTCCCGGTCGATCGACCATCCAATTTGGTTTCGTGGCGTGCCTCTCTTGCCTCTCGCCTTCGCTCTGATCCAATGGCTCCTCAGTGCCGGTTGAATAATTGAAGACCTTCTCGTACGGAAGCCGGCTTTGGCTATGGCTATGGTGCTTCGGGGGATACCACGGGACACTACAGAGTCCCAGGGAGTGCATGCAACTCTCTCATCCTCTACGGTCCCTCTGACATTTGTTCTCGCTCGCACTGTCTCCCTGGTCGACAAGGTGGCCGGTGTAGTTGTGAGAAACGAGACCCCAGGGAAGTTATATCCTGCAGGCTACTCTGTAGAGTGTAGAATGTAGCGGATACAACCACATCAGATCCATACGTAGTCCTACACCCTGGTCGTTCCATGAATCTTCTATATTCTAGCGTGAGTGAAAGGCGAAGTACATTCCAGGGTCTGGTGATTCCCACAGACCAAGTCAGCAAAACAAGTCCTATACGTGATCAAACTCATACATGCTTTACAGATAATACAAAATCGGTATATTCAATTATTTACCATTCTTATGGAAAAAAATTTCAGAAAATATAACCAAAGGAAATAATTCGTTATTCAATTCGAAATGGTTGGGTGTAACTGAGTTGTAAGATCAATTGTTGTCTATATAACTATTTTTCTCGAATCAACTTCCGTTTTATTGAATCAAGAAAACATTTATTTCGCCATATTTGATCGCCGGATTTTCCTCGGTCAAATAAATTTCATTTGGTTCAACAAATCCTTTCTCTCTGTGTAACTAACCGTTAACCAGATCGACCTGAAATTTGTTGGGCATACAGTTCTCGTGTTTAACTCTTGGATGAAATAAGGATTGTTTGAAATTTATATAAGTCTTTGTTTTTTCTTAGTTTTCCACATTTTTCTTTCTTCTTCTTTTTTTTTTTCAAAGAAATAAAATCAAAGTTAAAACTGTAGTGGGTACTTTTTACTTTACTCTATATGCCTTTAAAAAATGATGAAATAGTTTTCGTACATATAGAAAAGATGAATATTTCTGAATACCTCTAATCTACGTCAGAATTACATTAACATATACATCGCAAAGCCGGATCCTGCTCGGAATAAAATTAAGCTCAAAATCAGTTCCAATTAAGGTCTGTGTCATTCTTTCAGTCAAAGATCAGAGTTGAACTATACCAGGATGCTGAATCATGTATAGAGTATGAATCTGAAATGTATAGACCCTTGTCATTTGTGGTTTTTTCCTGATTGAGGATTTTCCATTTACCATTTTTTGAATCCGTTCAAACCCATAAAGTGTGAAAATAATGTGTTCTGAAAAAAAAAAGGTTCATTTGATTGATAATTGGCTGTTATGGGGATACAGTAGCACGATACTGAAACTACCTGCTATTATAAATATAGAAAAAACTATGCAGCTCTCGCGGTTCGAAAATTCAACCCGATAAAACTATTTATAGTTCGAGTTTATCGTTTCAGGAGATAAAAACGGAGTTATTGGAAGCATTGCGTACGTGGATTCAACTCCAGTTCGTATGAATGGTGGTAGCATGCAAACCAAGCGTTCGCGTATGTCGAGCTGTCAAGCGCCAGGCGAATCGTCCTTCTGTCTCTTTTACCGTAACCTATAGCGGATATAGATTTTTTTTTTTTCTAATTAAACGTAAACGGAAGGGCAGTATACCTACCAAACGGAAAAATGTCCATTTCATATAGAATCGAAGATCGTTTTATGCCGCATAATCCAGATTCTACCGAAAACAACGGTCTTGTTTTTATCTTAGGGGGTTGAAATTTTGATGGTGATCATATTCTCTATAGTTTTAAAAATCGCCGAAATAATGTTTATTATATCTGCGATCGAAGTGCAGAAGCAATCCTCGATGTAACAAATCGATCCTTGATTTACATTTTCTTATGTATTATTTTTTTATTTTTTTGTCTTTTTTAACTTAGAATTTTCCACCTCAAAGCACGAGAAAAGTCTTGATCCAAAAAAAGCAGGTGAATTTTTCTTTGACGTTCGTTAAACGTATCTGGCTCGCTCGCTTTCCCTCTCTACTCGTATTTCGTGACGCCAAGGTGTACCGGGCGTAAAATGCGTCACAGTCACCGAACTGAAGAGTGGTGGTAGCTGCTGTGGTGATGGTGGTAGTGGTGGTGGTGGTGGTGGTTGTTTGGCAGGGGAGTAAGAGTTAAGGGTGGTTAGGGGTATCCCAGAGAAGTGATATAGTGCACGTGGTCGTTTTGCGAGTGTACCTACATTCCGACAGGGTAACATGCTTTTGGGGTAAAATACTGAGGTTCAACTCTGAGAGTAGGTATAGTCGAGCTACGATCTCCCCTCCATTTCCCTCCGTGGTGCTCGACCCTGCGACCTTTGACCTAAGAAAGGAACCGCTTCGAAGGAACTCGTCGTATTTCTCAGACGGGGAAAAAAAACTGAGGAAACGAAAACCCTACGCGACGATTCCCGTGGGTAGAAAGTAAAAGAAAAAGAAAAAGAATAGAAAAAGTCGTTTTATCAATCGATTCAGGGACGTCGCGGGGACGAGGAACGAAGCGGATTATTCAAGCGCCATAACCGCGTTTCAGTTTGACGTTTATTATCTTCCGCACAGTTATTTATTCAGAATTATATTTTTTACCACGTGAATACATTTATTTATTTATTATTTTTTAAATATATATATATATATTTATATTTTTTTTTCATCTCTTCTATTCTTTTCACATTTCGTTAAATCCACTGTACCATAATGCTTAAGCTTCAACTTCATACATCAATATTTGCAGAATTCATATTAGCCAGAATTGCGGTTTTGCGCTGGCTTAATCCAAATAAACATTAGCGCTCTTGCTTTGCCTAATTTACATATATGACTGCACCGACGTTTCGTTGCATACATATATGCATATTTTTATACATATTATTCCACATTCTGAATCAGGTACAATTTACCTCATATCAGATAAGCTACATGCTTTTATTTCACGCTGTTTCTCATTTATATGAGTAATTAAAAACGGAAAACAGTAGTGCTTTTAAAAATGTAACAATAATTATCAGGAAAATATTCATTGAGAGGATTCCCACACCGTGAAAATGCTTTATTAAAAATCTATCCGAGTACTACCCTAAAGCCTTCGAACTTTCCCATATTTAAATAACACACGATTTTTAGTACTTCGGGATTATTTTTTACTTCCTATCACATTATCGCTTCGAATAATCTGAAACTATGGTAAATACGGTATCAAGTTTGAAATTTTTCGGAGCTATACTGCAACAGGAAGAAAAAAAATGTCACAAGTCTTTGACTTGAGGGGGAAGTTGGGGTTTTGGCTATATTTTTTTCTGTATAATTGAAGGCTTATGGAAACATTGAAATTGGAAAATGATCAAGTCAAGGATCACCATGATATCTACATATTATATTGATTTGCCTCTAAGAAACATCATTTTATAATATCCCTTCCAAATTTCGAAATGTTCCGATGAAGGATGCGAAGTGTATTTGTGCGAATATTTGTGTTGAAATTTGAACCAATGATAATAAACAAGGTTTGTATTAACGCACACATTGACTAAGTCCACATGGGACATCGCGCATATAAAGAAGAGACGTTAAGGGTGGCGTCGGTGCGGAGGGACGCTTGGCGTCGCGCATTGTTAAGTCTTTCCAGCTTCCCTTTGTCTTCCCGTAGGAAATATGTAGCCGGGGTGGGTGGCGGCCGCATTGTTGCCAAGATTTTCGGGATTTCAGGACGACGGTTTGGGGTCTGGGGGTTGCCAGGGGGTTTGGTAAGGGTCGTCGCAGGTCACCGTGGTAGTCGGTGATGTACGCGACCGTTTTTACCGTGGAACCAACTACGTCCACTGCCCGGTTCCATCCGTCTTGTCTCTCTCGCCCTTGGCAAGGCACGGTGAATTTTCTGCGGGCGTGGCTCGCACAGGAGGAATTCGAACGATCACCTTTTTGGCCAAAGGCCGAGGGGAATTAAACACCCGTGAAAAATCATTCATTTAACACTAAATAAACCCGAGGATACCTACATACGCGTTCACATTCGCTATATCTATATCACCGAGATATATCGCGAAATCGAACCCTCCTCGTTCATCGCGTTATACTGATAGGTGAATTAGGTCTGTATAGCTAGAACGTGTCATTCGATAATGACTCTTAAAAAGCTGAAGGTAATCCATCATCATCAGAACTTCGTGTTACAACCTACTATATACTCCGGTAAAATGGTTACATATTTTCTACTAGGTACCAAAGTACTGAATGAAGACAGATTTCCTTTAGATTCAGACATTTTTATCAACTTTAATCCATTTTTCTTTTTTTCTTTTTTTTTTTTGCATATCGTTTTCAAATCAAAGAGAATTGCTCCGTCATTCGCTCGATGACGAATAAAGTTTAAGGGTTTTTTTTCTACTTTTATAATAAGACGATGCCGAAAAAAGTTTGTTCAGTAATGTCTGAATATTTTACAGATCTGGCATTGAGTCTTGTTACATTTCATATGTTGGTAGAAAAGGGAAAAATCATTACAGTCGTAACAGAAAGAGGAGAAAATGAATTTTTCGAGTAGCCTGCAGGAAAACAGAAAAAATTCAAATCTACTGCACACTCATCTACGGACAGTCGCACCACGACCAAAAAAACTACCCTTTATGAAACAGTTTTTTTTTTTTTTTTTTCGTTTTTTTTTTTACTGCTTTTGTACACAAAAATAGGGGCCATTCTACGTTATGTGGTTGTGGTATTCATATTTGCACAGACCTGTTTTGCAACGGTTTCAAGCAAAAAATACTTTTCTGTTGACGATCCCACAGCTAACAATGGTTGGGTTTTGTTTCAGCGGTTCCTACACCTTTTACAGTAAAGAAAATCCTATCGATTATAGTATCGTTTCAACCCCCGTCAGTCAAAAACAAGTTGTATAGTATAATTTAGTTTTACGATAATTGCATGAAGACCGATTTCTCTTTTTATGATTAGATAAATCTCTATTCCAAAACGGCACATCTTCATTCTAAGATGGAAATCACAATGGCATCTCGTTGCAGTGATGAGTAATGTCTGTAAATATTGGATTTCTATCAAACTGGACAATACATTATTTTTTTTTTCTTGATGAAAAAAAGACCTCAGATTTTTATTGATTCGTGAAATCTGTGAAATCTAGAAGTCTGTAAGCTCGAGTGAGAAAATTTTTGATCGTACATCGAAGAGAGTACCTAAGCCGTACAAAAATCTAAATTTTCTTGAATTTTTTACGGCCAAACGAACAGATATTTCAAAAAAATCTTTAGTACAGGCCAAACCTAGATGTGAGGATTACATGCATACAAAATTTCATTTATCGAGTCAAATATTAATCCATGTAGTTTGTAGAAAGCTTACTTGAATCGAGATTTGTAAGTGACATTACGTAGAATAAAGGCCCAAAACAGTCAGCATGATCCCTGAAAATTTGTCTAATTTAAAAATTCTCAATATATATGTACCCCCTTGATATATGCAGCTGCTTCTGCGAATGTTATGAGGGTGTAACTGCATAGAGGAGTTTCATAACGTGAGAAATAACAGTAGAAACAAATCTAGGAAAATGGTTATTCGTTTCGACGGTGTGGCATTGCATTGCATTTCATTTCATTTCATTTCATTTCATTGTAGCGAAAGTATAAGAGAAGAAAATTGCGGTTCTAACCACGGTGAAAATTTTCATTCTCTTGGTGAGGAGCTAATATCACTCGGTCGACCGCAGCTCGCGGTTTTCGTGTCCCTTATAATACCAACTCCCGTTCTCAAGCACGACGAGACAAGAGAGCACACCATCGCGTTAATTCGCCGACGAATGTGACAACCGCGGGCAGACGTCGCGACGCCAGACGTCGTCACCGCCGCGCTTCATCCATGCTTACTAATTGTGCTCGACGCGAGGCAATGTGACTATACCGGCATGGCATGGCGTATGTCGAGCTACGTATACATATACACATGTATGTACATTATACATACACATATATATGAGGTATTCCATACCAACTCGACCAATGATTTTCCCTCACCATTTTTGATTTGGTTCATAATTTTTTCTACGGTTACTCCAACTCTAACACCCACTCATGAATTATTTCACATTTTTTATATCAGCCGTTATTTATTCATGAATTTTCAAAAATCCAAACAGTGCGACACCTTCGATTTGTTTGAAAAAAATCTCAAAAATTCTGTTTTCGAAGACGATTATTTTGACCCCTATTCGGAAGTGGAAACTCTTTTCCTGACATTTATTTTGCTCATTTAAGAAAAAATTATTTCGTAAACGTGGTGGATAATGGCTCCCAGAATTTTCTTGAATGCAAATGAATTATATTTTCAGAAGAGGTGGTCGTAGTAATCAGAAATACAATTGATTTTACTACCGAAAATTCTATTCTGTCATACAATTGTTTCGGGAAAAAATTCTGGGAGCCATTATCCACTACGTTTACGAAATAATTTTTTCTTTAATGAGCAAAATAAATGTGAGGAAAAGAGTTTCCACTTCCGAATGGGGGTCAAAATAATCGTCTTCGAAAAACAGAATTTTTGAGATTTTTTTCAAAAAAATCGAAGCTGTCCCACTGTTTAAATTTTCGGAAATTCATGAATAAATAACGGTTCATGAAAGAAATCTGAAAAAATTCATGAGTGGGTGTTAGAGTTGGAGGAACCGTAGAAAAAATTATGAACCAAATCAAAAATGGTGAGGGAAAATCATTGGTCGAGTTGGTATGGAATACCTCATATATATATACATATACACCATCCCACGTCTAATTATATTATAAATGTGACCGTGGATTTTAAAAGAGACGTGGAGATTTTGGTTTATTGAAAGAAAAAATGGAAGTATAAAAAAAAACTCAAAAAATTATGACAATATATTCCACAGAGTGTATTTTGTTCTTTTTATTTTCGTGCTTTTCTTTTCCTATTTCCACGATGCACCTAATTCATTTTCAGCTGCATAATTTTTGCACCTTCCAACCCACGACGAGGAAACAGTCGTAATATAAACTCGTGAAATTTTTCATTTCTAAAAATTTCTTTACTCTTTGTGCATGCACAGATGATTTTTAGTACTCGAACTTGACTGTATGCAAGCATTGTATGACGTAGTTAGTTATGTAGGTAGGTGGTTATACATATAGGTATACTATACTTACCTACATAACTACAAAAAGTTTTTAACAAGCTCTCTGCAGTTGAGTTGTAACTGAATAATATAAGCTATGAAAATAATATTCATACATATATAGTCTCCTGAGGTTATTGTTATTTCAGATTTTATAACGTATCCGGTATATGTGTGTACATGCATGTTACATACCATACGTACAAATTCCTGCGACGAGTGCTTACTTTTTTTCTATTTTTACTTTCCGTTCTGTTTCATTTGTATTATTTTATATTTTTTTTATTTTATTTTATTTTTTTAAGGATTTCTGACGGCTTTTCCGTGACACAGACATTTTTCTATGAGAGTTATTCGAGTACAGTTAACCTCGCTTGTACCATTAAAAAATATTTTCATATTACGAAAGTGCTTTGAACAGAATTAAATGGCACATACCGTAGTAGTACGTAGTACGTATATACCTTTGGATCTCATTTAAAAATTAGAAAAACACAACAAAAAAAAACAAAAAAAATACAAAAAGAAAAGCTCTTCTCTCGCTGTACTACAAACGAAAAATGTAACTGCATATGCGCTTATTTAGAAATTCCATAGAAGTAAATTCCAACTTTATTTACGAGGGCAACTATATTTACGTCTACAATAAAATTAAAATAAAAAATGAAAAAAATGAAAAAACAACAGTGAAAAGAACTACGCTCATTGCTCTTCTAACTTTAGTTTTTAGTTTAAACTTTTATTCTATGCAAACTATCTCGACGACAATGATAAAGTGAAAAATTTCAAACACCAAATAGAAAATCAAATGACCAACTAACAACAGTACCTACACGATTCTATATTTTATATATTTTTGAAAATTTTCAATTTGTTTTTTTTTTGTTTTCTTCAATAAACATATATGTACCGTATCAGTAAACTTTTTTCCGCTTGAATGGTATATACATACACGTTACGACATATATATATATGTTTATATATATATATATAGGTACAGGTATATTTAATTTAACTCCGAAATAGCTTTTGGAATTGCCTTTTAATCTACATTTTTATGCGGGCTTTATTTTAGCATGGTATCACCGGGTAGTTTGAAATAATGAAAAAATCTTGTTCGGAGGGTTCTGCGACGCGGACGTCAAGATATTATTATTAGGGAAAGGAAAATCGAATGCCTGTATGTAGCCTTGAGCAGCTTGGATACCGCGCATTTATTTAAAACGAATTTTAACGTATAGCTTCACACAAAGATAATGAAGTATAATCATATAAACATCGTGCTAATCGCATCTTTACGAAGCGCCGGGGGAGTTATATAAAATGTAAATATGACCTCTATAAAAGTCATTAAAAATCCCCGCCGTTCCATTACTATCGCGCTTTTATTTTTTTTTTTTTGTTTCTTCTTCGTCTTCTTTATTCTTTTTCATTTCATTTTATTTTTTCTTTTCCCCCTATTTGGTTTTTTTTTTTTTTGTTTTTTTCATTTTTTATTTCTTTCTTTTTTATCGTCCGTCGACGGAAAATAAAATATCACCCACAGTTCCGCGTCATTATGTATTCCACTAACGACCCAAAAACGTGAAAAAAGATGAAAAAGATATAAAAAAAAAAACAAGAAAAAAAAGATTATAAAGGTAAGAGAGGGAGGAAAAGAAAGGGAGAGAGTGAGAGAGAGATAAAAGAAAAACAGGACTAAAGCCCTACTTTACCATTTCCCGCCAAAAACGGACGTGAAATGATCACCGAAATAGAGTCTGAAATATGTTAATCCCCACGGCTGTACCGAGGAACGCGACAAGGCCAACAATAAGTTCTCAAGGCACAGATTACCCGGGCTATATCGTATTCCTAATTGCCAGCTAAATCTATACCAAACATTTTTCTTTTTCTTTTTTTTTTTTTTTCTCACACCCACGTACTTCAAAATTTAGTATCAATTATTTTCCGCATCTGCAGTTAATGATTCGTATTTTAATCTTATAGAACTAGTCGCAGCCTTTTAACCCTTAAGACGTCCCGGGTCGGGATAAAAGTTCTAGTTTTATTCTCGAAGAACCGCAATTTCTTTATCCTCCAGTTTTGCGGATGGGAATATAATTTTTAAATACACTGAGAATATAGCCGGGAAATCCGCCCTCTTCATCGAAAGGGTTAGAGTTGAGATAAAAATCTGGAAAAGTACGGAATCGTTTTTTAATAATTTGAAGCCGATTTGCTGGGTGCGGGATAAAAAATTCGCCCTAGCCCTAAATAAGGATCACCCTAATATACATATTATACAAAATTATCATAATCGACTTCTTCAAATATAGTAATAAATAATTGCGTATGATTTAGGGTTAGTGAAGCGTGAGTCCGCCTACTAAGGAAGTCGGTTAGGGCGTGCTGTCAAAGATACGACTTCCTGTACTGAAAGGTTTCTTCTCAGATTCACCCGATCGGAGAATATAGACACGAGGTCTTGCTTCAAGAAAGATAGACGAGTTCTTCACTTCGAAACAATAGAAAATTATCACTTATAATACCACAAGAGCTTCAAAATTATCGGGTATTTCCCGATAGGTTCGTTGCAAACAAATGAAGGAGTCAAGTTGTTCAGGTTAAAAAATCACGAGCGCGAAGCGCGAGTGATTTTTCTGAAAAACTTGACGACTTCGTTTGATTGCAGGGAACCTTGAGGGAAATACCCGATTAATTTTGAAGCTCGAGTGGTATTCGGGGGATTATTTTTTCATCCAAATTTCGGCCGATAGAATTGCACCATGAGACAAAATCCACAGTTAAAAATTAAAAATTCGGAAGTCACAGAATTATAATTCAACCTGTCAGTTTGACGTGTGGTTAATTTGACTGGATTATGTTTTGTTTTTTATATATAGCAACTACCAGAGAAAATAATCAAAAAATTATCAGTATAATACCATGTAGGTTGTACCACGTGACGTCGAATGGTGCAATTCTATTGGTCGATATTTGGGTCGGAAAAATAATCCCAGTTAATTTTCAATGATTTTTTTTCGCTCCGATGAGCGTCGTGTAAGTTTTGCTAAAGCCGCGTTATATCTACCGCGATATTCGTTTTGGAAAAAAAAAATTAGACCAAATTTGAAATCTGATGGGTTGATAATATGCATTATTTTATTCGAGATACTACCGTGAAAAGTTTTTTACTATTTTCTTTCATGAAAAGTATAATAAATTCTAAGTTAATAATAACATTCGCAAAGACGCCACCTGTTGCAAATTATTTTTAACGATCCAATTTCCGCTGCGTAATTATCGGAAACAGATGTGAGTTGAAGAGTCGTTAAACTCAGTAGGAACGAGGTTCGAAAGAATTATTGAAAAACAATACAACGAATATTAAAAAATTGTTGAAATTTAATTACATGTAGATAATATAGAGAATAAGAAAACGTGGGAATGAAGAATCTCTCGAATTCTAAAAACGATTTTCTTCGACAATAATTCTTCCTTTTGCATTGTATCAGCTTGTTTGAATAAATCCATAAAAGACTGGTTAAGGTTCTGGTGCAGAGTCCGTTTGATTTTTCATATTTTTCTTATTTCGTTGAATATGAACTGAACGTAGTTGAGAAACCTTGAGGCTTGGTCATCTCTTTGTCATATTTTAAATATTTCCACCATCTCTCGATGCAAATGGCCATTACTTTTTATCCCTTTAGTAGAAGCTGCTGCCTTTTCTATATCCCCGAGTACCCGTCCTAGCCACAGACTGAGTAGAAAAAAAAAAAAAAAACCCCTCACTGTGTAAATATTGAGAAAAGATTTTCAAATAAAGCGCAGGACTCTGCACCTACGTCCATCAGACAAGCTACTATGGAATTTCTTTTAGCGAACCTCGTCAGTTCAAGCACAGAAGGGGCCCTCAACGAACAGCTTTTGTTCTCCTCGTTTCTGTTTTCTATTTTAAACAGATACAGGGCAACATTCCATGTCCTCATAGCTTTCAGAAGTTTATTAACATAACAAGGGTACGAGGAGCTGTTATAGTATAAGCGGGTTCTTAACGATCACGTTTTTTTTCATACTCGTAATACGTAGACATGGTATGGCTGACATTTACTTCTACCTTATTATATTCCATAAATAATGAATAAATAAAATTTTCGTCCAAAACTGTATATAAGTCGTGTGTTTTTCATTTTTCTTTTCTTTTCTCTCTACTCGCGGAGAAAAGTTCTCTTTGATGGTCTGCAGAATATATATACGAACCGTGTTACACCTGTCACCGCGTTAGCACTGCAAAGCGTAGAAAAGTCTGCTTTGAATCGTATCGGAAATAATATAACGTATAAAATGGCACTAATACTATGGGTAATATACAAAGCTCCGATAACCTGCCTGTAAAAGTCAGAACCAGACAGCCTTTACTCAGTTGCAATAAAACAGCCTGATATTTTTCGCCCCTTTACTGCATCCCTTTGCACTGGGGTAGCGCGTGCCCAGAATGAAACTCTGAAGTAACTGCAGCGCGAGTGCACGGCTCTGGTATAATGTTTTATTAAAGTTAAATTGAACGTTTTCGTAATATACCTACAGGTTGAAAATTATTAGATTTTTTCTTTTTTATCAGATGATAGAAATTTATAGGTATGTGAAAACTGGGATCTGGGTAGACGTTATATATATGTAATACGTTGCTAGATGTGTACCACAAAATTTTGTCAACTAATTTAACTGATCGTTCTCTCGAGTCCATGGGGTACTATGAGTTATATAGTCAATAGCCGAGGTAACGAGCAATCAAAAGGAATTTTGACTAACTAAGTAGGGTCGAGAGGTACGAGAGCATTTTATAAGCGTACGAATCAGTGGTGAACTTTGGGGAGATACGGAAAGAAGGGCAGATTAATTCGGTGGATCCCGTAAAACGGTGATATTCAGATCTGAGCCCCTCGTTAGTAGGAATCCTAAGAGTACTCAATTTTTTTTTCTTTTTTCTTCTCATCTTTCTCTCTCTCACTCTTCTTTTCTTCTTTAAAGATTCTATCAGACCCTTGTGTCGGTATGTATACGCACCACTCCCGCGTATACTACCTATATAATACACCGTTCAAAAAGGAATGTCAAAATTAATTAACGAAGTAAGATAAATTGTTGTTTTTCATTATTCTACGGCTACTCAAAGAAAGAGAAAGAGAGTGAAGACAAAAAATTTACTCAACTTTCGTATTTTCCTATTTATTTATTTATTTTTTACTTCTTATTTCTTTTCTGGGGCTAAAAATTTTGTTTCGGGGTAAAATTGATTTGGAAAATTGTTTAGCTCGTGGAACAACCCGCGTTCATATCTTTCACTCGCTGATCGTTTGTTGTATATAGTTATACACAACGTTATGGTATATAGGCCTGATCGATCGCGCCATTACGACCACTCGGCACAATACGTTTCAACTTTAATATATCGGCAATATTCCTGTTGAACTCAAACCCACCCATCTCTCCCTCTTGCCCCATGGATCTGCTCAAATTGACAAAAGCTTCAGCCGAGATGCAATAAATAAGAAATAAATAAAAAATAAATGACCTTCGACTTTTCTTTATTTCACCCTCTCTCTCTTTCTCTGTCTCTCCCTTCTCGTCGCTCCTCCCTTAGCCTCTTTTTCCTTTATTTCTTTTCTTCCATTGTATATTTTCTTCTATTTTCTCTCGAGGCACTCGCTTCATTGTTTCGTTTGCTGCTCGGCTGATAGTGGGTGGGTTTCGTTTCTTTAGTTGGTTTCGTATTTTGACACGTTTTAAATCCAATTCAATTCGGCTGGAATTGCAATTCGACGGATCAAGTCAACCGTGAAATTTTCGTTTACCAGTTTCTACCTACACCTAGCCTATTCGTACAAATATCATATTTTTACGGGGCTAATTTCGCGCCTGTTACAACATTACATATACCTACCCTTCGCCTATTTCAAATTCAACATTTTCTGACGAGAATAAATAAATGATTTTTTTACAATTTTAAATCAAATTCGCTTCTTCGTTGATCTGCGAATTTTTACAATTATTTACTAAATTCAAGAAAATTGCGACGTATAAACGGGGTGAAACAATTTTTGAAACACGAGAGAGGATCGCCTATCATACGCAATAAAGATCTTATACCCAGCGTCGTTTTCTCTCATGATTCTTATGAATAGAAATATTATATATAATTTATACCTAGTTAAATATTAGTTCTGATGTTTTTACAGCATTGAGAAAATCCGTGAAAATTTACCTTGGAAAAGTAAATCTTTGTGGCAAAAGGCCACAACTGAAGCAGAATACTGTAGAAAAGTTGGTATCGGAGTTCTTGAGCCGGGAAAGAGTGAATTCAGTAAATAAAATGGTTCAGCGAGTAAATAGTTGGAAATTACACCGAATTCACTTGCAAGAGATACCGTGGAGACGCCGGAGATACCGTGATTTCAATTCTCGACCCCTACATATTCAACCCCCCTTTCTGCAGTTTCACCAAGCGACAAGACTCCCGGTTTTTCACATACGACCAACGCAAGCGAAACGAGTATTTCCTCAATCGGAAAAATTGTGATTTCAGCCAATTTGATAACCTTATGCAAAATATCGTTTAAAAAAGAGGCAAAAAGATGAAAAATAAGCTCCTGTTGAGTCATTCGAACGTAGAAATAAAGTTTCAGGACGTTTTGAGAGCGTTTCATATCGTTGTAGAGAACTTGTTAATAAATATAGTTAATTAATGAATTAAAGGATAAAAATTACTTACCGGATCAGTTAACTACTCGAATTTCACTGGGATTTGCTGCTACTCTGCTACTGTAATCAGAAATGAAAAAAATAAATGAAATAACATAAAATAAAAGTAATATTAAGCTTTTTATTCGGATGAAACACCTCTTGCAATTAGAATATACCTTTCAATTAAAAAAATGTCAGGATATCTAAACGTGAGGTCCTCCAGTTTGAAAATATTTCGGTTGTATGATTGACGATAATTTGAAGTGAGACTTGCATTTAAATCACGTCATTAAAATCTCGCTTCTGATCAAAGCAATTAAGAAAATACTCACCTCCACTTTAACGAAGGTAGGGAAAAAAAAAAAAAAATTATTATACCATTTCCATGCTAAACACGTCGTCATAACCACTTATGAGCTAATATGAACGAATAGATTCGAGGATGAAATAAAACTAACTGATGTAGATACGTTAATCAATGAAATCTACAGAGCAGATATTAAAAATATTTTCCTATATCTGATCAGTTGATAAAAGAAATTTATGTGAAACAGATTTAAAGGTGCTAAATAAAAGACAAGAAAAAAGAATGTAATACTGATCCATAATCGATAAATTTATTAATATCAGCTGGAGACGATAGACGCAAGAAATATTTTCGTCAAAGCAACTACAGTATGGGTAAAAAAAAAAAAAAAAACATTTGTCAATGTTGATGGACGAATTTCGTGGTTTTCGAAGTTAGAGGAAATCCTGCAGCAATGAATTTCTCTCGTCCTAAGAACAGCAGCGGCTACTGAGCCGATAACTCAGCCGGACATCTCCTGCGAAGTCCTGTAGGACCGGGTATCATAAATCATCCTTATACACCCTATACTGTTTAAGGGTAAGCCGGCTTAACGAATGACAGTCAAAGTAAAGGACTTCTTCTTTTTTAAGATAAATAACAAACGTTGAATGATATTTTTCAATGTATATAAAGTAATAAAAATATATTTGGGGAAATAAACGAAGCTGAAAAATTTACGGTGAAAAAGCTCTTCCCATTATGCGATACTTGCGGTTGTATAGCTGCTGATCCCTCCACCTTATTTTTTCAGATTCATTTTATCTTACTTCATCTTACTTTTCTCGGCAGTTCTCATCGGCTGCAGCTACAGCCTTGGATCTCTGCTATATCTTTTTTTCTTCTTTTTCTTCATTTCAGGTATTTTTATTCAATAAAGATTTATTTAACGTAATTACCAACCGCCTCTTTTCATTATCAAGGAATACCAAAAGAGCAGACGAAGCCTCTTACACTTTTACTTATATTTTACTTTATGAATTACAGATACTACTTCGATACGAAAAAAAAAAAAAAAAGCAGAAGAAAACTATTTCAACTCGGTTTAATTGATGACTGAGAAAAAAAGAAAGGAAAAAAAAAAAAGGAGTAGCTTGCACAGAAATTAATCAAAAGTACAACGCAGCTTTTCACCGCTTAGGTCTTAAACCAATAAATGAGATTATGATTGAATTCTAATCGATACGCTTTAGGTGATAATTTTATTGTAAAATTCATATTTCCTTCTAGTAAAATAGTTTCTGGAGATTTTATCACAGATTCCTATATGGTATATAATATATAACGTATATGTATACGAACTTGATCTTTTGTCAAGGTATACGGGATAATCATGACTGTAAAGCTAATTAATTCTTGGTTCTAAGTGAAACCATTGTACGTCGAGAATATTAGCATGATGGAGAGTTGGGGGGTTGAGGTGTAGAAGGCAAGTTGAATAGCGGAAAATAAAAGCGCGAAAAAATAAATGAAAACAAAAGTAATATAAAATAAAATAGAATAATATAAAATAAAGAAAAACTTGGATTGTCTCAACTTCTCTCGACGGATATATTCAAAGGTTTTTGTAAAATTTACCTGCCACCTAAAAAGAAAAAAAAAAAAACCCTCTCAGGACCTGGCCTACCCCCGAGATATGCAGATACCTGTATTACACATAAAGGTACACATAGACGTGAAAAAGAAGACAGAAAAAAAAAAGGAAAAGGAAAAACGCAACAAAAAAAAAAAAACGAATACCCTGGGTAATTGCTCGTGATTTTTAAGAATTCTCAAAGTACCCACGAATTGTATTTCTGCAGCAGAGATTGGAGGAGTTTTAGCCTCCTTCTTTTACCGAGAAAAGTTTAATTGAGCTACTTGACTTCAAAGCAACGAGCAGCAACGTGAATGCCTCGCCCCACCAGATCCGTCGGTTGTACCTTCTCTAATAATTCATACAATTGCCTGAGCCAAGAAGACTTTGTAATATTTCTACGCTCATTATTTGTTAATTTCATTAATTATTATTATCATTATCATTCTCATTATTATTATTATTATTATAATGTATTGCAATCATCAAACAATATAATGATATCGTACGGGTTTCAGATTTAACAGAATAAACGTTAAATTCTCAAGAGGTGGATGTTTCTCTTGTTGCTTATAACGAGTTATAATAGCGGCTTCCACTCGTTTAACAATAATTACAACGAACATTGAAACACGGTGAAGATAGGAGCGGGAGCTTTTCAAAGCTCTCTTTAACCGTTGTCACTACAGGTAACCGCGAATGCGCTCGACCGTTCGTATTGATAAAGAAAAGTACAGAATAGTGCAAAGAGTGAGCTCTATATGTCTATAAGGATGCCTATATAGAGAAAAGGACAAAGTTGAACGGCATCAATGCAGGGATTTAACTCTTCCTTAGTTTTATTTTATTTTTTTATTTTATTTTTCTCTGTTTTCTCCTCCACAATTCTTCATAAAAGGAACCCAGAACTATTGGTAAACAGAGAAAAATAAGAAATTCTAAAAAGTTTGAAAACCGTGGTGAATAATGCATTTAACAATATTAGTCATGATATATAAGAAAGAAATGAAAAAAAAATTATTTCAGATTATGAAGATAAGAATTATTTGTGTTAACATTTTTTTGTTTTTTTTTCCACCCATCTTTCATTCAGCTTTACTTATTCGTAAGCTGTAAAGTAAAATAGCTAAAAAATAATAGTCACGTTCGTATCAACGCGGCTGGGTATACTTGTATTTCAACGCCGTTGGGAGAAAACTATTATTCGAAGTACTGCAGAGCTGGCTTTTAACTGGATGGTTTTCCCGGTATAGGAAACGTTTTCAACTTTAGGTACTCAACCGGCTGGCTCATTGTCAGTTATCTAGAAGCGCTAAATTTCAAACCCTCAGTATCCGATAACGACTAATACTTATCATCACTAAAAATGAAAAACTACACCTATAAAAAAGATTTCGCGATTACACACTCAAATGCGAAAACATCTGCGGATATAATCGTAGATGATTACCAATCATTTATCATAAATCAATTGTGAACTACGTTGCACTAATCCACTCTGCAGATTCTTACGCAAATTTTACACCGAAATTATTGCACAAGATAAATCTGACGTAGCGCGAAGCAGTATTTTAATACACGGACGATGCGATGTCTGCATCATTTCCTTTATAGATTCGACAAATCAAACGTAGTTCAACCAATTGTGCAACTATTATAATAAATATAACACAGCATGGTGTGCGAACGCGATACTTAGATACTAGTTCAACTTGGTATCCAACTACAGTTGCAGCACATTGCAGAAGATGCAGTTATGCCACTTTCGGACCAAACGAGTGATATAAGATACCCTTACGACCATATAAAGACAAATTGTCTAGCAATAGGGAGAAAGAGAACTGCTATAGCTAACTCAGAATCGATTTCAGATTGCTTTCTACGAAATGAGAATACAGTGACAGCGATAATGCAGCTTGTTGCAGAGGAGTTGACAGCTTGGAAGATTAGGATAGCAGTTGATAGCGTCTGGAAGGATGCTCACCGGTTTATACTGTAGCGCAGCTATGAATAGTAATAGAGCTTTTCACTTGCGCACATACTTACTATGTGAAAGAAATTTGAGAAAAATTCTGTGACAAAGTTTTCTTGAAGAAAAACTAAGAACGATGTAGTAACTAAGCTAGAACTTGGAATACGGTAAGCAACGCGAAGACGTACTTGATATGGGGGGTGGGGGGACAAAGTAAGGGTGGAAAAAGACAACCTTTGCTGCTACGATGATATACGCGACTGTGATAACTGGAGCGAAAGTGGAAGAGTAATGCGAATGTACTAGGTATGCGACTGCACTTCTCATCCGGCAAAGTTCACAAGGTAACGTTAACCGTGACGTTCGCACGGGTTGAAGGATCCCACGACGCACCCTAGGCACACCTCAACGTAGGTCAGTACCACTTCCTGCCCTGACGCGGTCTTCGTCTAACTTTGCATCGCCAATTAGATAGAGACGGATGTGCAAAGGATCCGCGTCCTTCCGTTGAGTATAAATTCGACGGTCTACCACCCTGCTGTTTCTTTAGCTGATTAAAATTGTTTGTGCAACAAATTTCGACCGAAGAACTTTTCCGCAGGTAGAAGTTATTTTTACGGATGACGGATAATCGAGGGAATTAGAAAGTTGACGAGGGTTTAGTGAAGTAATTATCGCGTTCCCTCATTTTTTTTATGTAGTTTTAATTTTCTTTTTTCTTTTTTTGTTTCTGCAGTATATGTTGACTTATGGGTGGATGAAGAGAATAATACTTGTGAGAATTTTCGCCACCTGTTACGAGTTGCAGTTCGTTGGTTATAAAAATTCCAGTAAATTCTCTGACCTTATATACCTGTATATACTTGATATACTCGAGTAATTTCAATTAGTAGGAAACAAAAACCTCTGCTGGCTAGGCTGGCTTCGAAACCATCACCGAGGAAGACACGCAAGCGATACTTTCCGAGAATGTGCCAGTTATAATTACGTACTGCAATGCTAATTACGTAAGCTGCGTGTGAATGAATATAGAATAAAGAGGGGCTGTACGTCATACATCCCACAATCCCATTTCCCACGTATCATCTCATTATGCATAAGCGATCATATTTCTTATTTTATTTTCAGGATAGTAAACCGACATTACTATAACCAAATGGTCATGTTATGTCCATAAAAAATCTAATAAGGAGACAAATAATCCGTTCACGCTGCACTCTATACCTTTCGGAATGACATAGCAAGAATTTCCGTGTCTTGAATTTCCTCCACACTTTGGAAAGACTGTCTGCAACTCGAGCACGTAATCTTGCAATTCACATGTAGAGTTGAACGTCAAAAGGTAAGCTGGCGCAAGCTTCTCAGTTGAAAATGTACCAAATGGTAGCCAACGGTCATCAATGAGCTTATATGTTGCCTGCAGACTGCATGGTCACGTAATACAAGGGCATATAGGTATATATATATATACTATGCTAGAAACACGAGTCTATGAGGATTTCATCTCTTCCAGTGCTACATAGCTCCGGTTTTACACGTGAGTGCAACGATTTTGTTCCAGACTTGGCTACGCTGCGATATTGCATTAACGATGTTATACTGATCCCAAGTGGCCACTACTGCTGATGCTAGTACCAAACCAGATAATACTATTTCAGACATGGGAGTACCAGCGCAAACTGTGTTCTGCGAAACAGATTTTCAAAATTAACGCTTTCACGCTCGTTTCTGCTAAGTCCTCTTGTTTCATCGTCCTCTTAACATTTGCTTCGGATTAAACTCTATCGAAGTACCTAGACAATTTATAATTTCAAGTCTGATTATTAGATTTTAATTCGTACTCAGCTCCCTTTTGCTCTTCTCTAACTCAATATTTCTCTGCTGCTTCTCCTCTTTTCTTATCTTCGTTCTCTTTCTCACCTATATAGCCACGTAATTTTCATCGCCATCTACCTCTCGGCGTTATCTAGTAGATCTTTGGTTCCATTCTTTACGTTTAGACGCTCGACATCCTTACCTCGTTGGTGATACACGGATAATAACACTTTGAACAAAGATTCCCGAGATAGGTAGCATGACATGAGACTCTGAACTTTGATATACTGTTATAAGTATACGCTGAAGGTGCAGTACGTCTACAATATTATACATTAAGGGGTGTTAAAAATGAACCTTATTTTCTTTTTCTTTTTTTTTTTCATTTTCTTGCTGCTGATACTCCAAATGATGGATTTTTATGTCAAGTAGCTTGTCCCAAAGGGAGAGGCCTGTGACTTATAATGTTCGGTACTCGCTCAAACTGAATTTCTATATAAACTTATAACTCGGCTGAAAATCAAGATATCAAGTTCGTTTTAAGCTCGTTTTTGAAAGTAATGATTCAGGTTTTTATAAACAAATTAATGGTCTTGAGGATAAAGCTTTAAATACTTTTGCACCCTGAACAAATAATTTCTTCCAAGCCATCCCGTAAGTCATCAAGCTTTATCTCAAAGCCCATTTATTTTTTTCCCGAATACATGAATCCTTTCTCTTCAAAATGAGCCCAAGACAAACTTGATATCGTAATTTTTGGACAAGTTACAATTTGTTTTTTCTTCTGTTTAAACGAGTGCCTCAAATTGAGCTAGAAGCTTTTTCTTGTGAGGAGAAGCTGGATGATACCAAAATCTATCATTTAAAGTCCGAACAGCGAAAAAAATGAACAGAATGTTTCTGTTCGAGACAGTGTGTGCATTTTGTGCACAGCTACATTCAGTTTCGTTAGATGAATATTGTACCTGAGCGAATTGCACACCTTGATGAAATGAACTCGAAGACGGGGATGAAAAAAAAGAAGAAGGGAAATAAGAGATGGCTGAGGGGGTCGAGGTCCCAGTTCGATAGGTAATATGATTATTCTGCTCTGGTGGATGGCCCGACGCTGTGAGAGAAACTTTAGAAGTTGCCCTCGCGGGCGAGCATACCACTTCAAGATAATGAAACGTTCCACAAGTTGTCGAGTGCGACCCCATCCCCGCATCTACCTCCACAGCCACAGCCACAGCCACTTCTATCACCTTATTCCCAGTGCCACAGCTAGGGGTAGTATAGCTTAACAATTGTGGAAGCACGAGTTTCGGGCTCAACCCATATCTCAATAATATTAATGCATTTCGAGTTGTTGGTCCCTTTATCGTCGTGTTACGTGTATACCGCAGAAGTCCATGAAGAAATTACCTACCTGCCAATACCAATTTCCTAACTTTATCGATGGACGTATAAATTATAATGCATCCTGACAGCTGTTCTCAGAACCGTTTTCATCGACAAACTTTTAGAATTTTTACAGATCATATATAATACTCGATCTCCTTCAAGGATTCTCGTCTTTAAATTTTACTTTTCTCAACATCAGAAAGTAGCAGATTATTTTCTTATTTTCTTTTTTTTCTTTCTTTCTTTATTTCGCTTCAATCTTTAATTCCTCGTCAATTAAGCTAATGGAATACTAAATGCGGGAGTTTCTTTCTTATTCTTTTAATTTCGTTGCCGTTTAGACTATAGTCTTAAAAAGAGAAAAAATGAAAATAAAAAAGGTAATTAATTAAACGTGTAGTACCCTATTTCGAAGAGCAATAAGGCACTGAAATAAATAAATAAATAAATAAATAAATAAATAAACAATTAAAAGAAATTTTATAATTGAGTGAGAAATTATGATAATCCTCATCAGTTATATAGTAAAAGTTTTCCATCGGTATCATTTATCACTAGGGATATTAAGCCTTGACAATTTATTCATCAAATTTAATGCCAATAATCGAATGCCGGGATATTTTGCCAATAAATTAATGGATTAATACACATTACTGCATTAACGTATAAACAGCTCGATTACTCGATATTATTTCAACCGAACTGTATTCGCTGCAGTAAATATGAATCGAAATTAGTCGTATAAACAATTTATGAAAAAGTTTCGGGAATGTAATGAAGCAGAAATAAAAAAATAAAAAAAAATATTAAAAACTGTTGTTACATCAACATTGGAATAAGAACATCATGTTCAATCAGATTAGCAGATCCTTTGACTACACAACACGGCGAATGTCGATTATTCTATAACTATAATACAACGTCGCGTGACTTACTGCGATTAAATTTATCAAAGATATCAATTTGTATAGAACGTGGGTATATATGAATACGATATAGAATTGTACTCGCGTTAACTTCTTGACGACGAACAAACCGATTCATATCAACCTCTCCTGTTTACTGAACAATTAAAATCAAACGGCATTCACAATACACAACCTTTCAAATCTCAAAGGAACGAACTAACGCCAGCCCACCCATGCAGTATAAAACTATAATAACGATTTATAAGAACGGCCGTATGGTTTACAGTTATATTGATTAACCCTTCGACCGATTGACTAATGTCTGATGTTCATGAGGCCGCGTCTTTGATCGGTTGGTAATTTCACTGCAGTATATAATCGAATGCGATAGACATGGGAAAGTGGCTTTGGAACGTTGTTAAGATTTTTTTTTTTTCATAGACGCAAGATTACGCTGCCAACGTTCTCCGGATGAGTGCAGAGAATACCTATTCCATGAGTCTAAGAAGACACAATAGAAACTATTGTTAACCATGGGAATTCACCTCTAAACAACTGACTGTGAGAATTCTCAGAAATTAAACCGTAACTTTACGGTCAATGATATTCTCCTTATGGTCAAACACATGTTTGTGCATTAGACAACAGCTGTAACAAAAAAAAAAAAAAAAAAAGATCATCGTGCTCTTATCCCCGTGATCTATAAATCGGATCTAATACGCCTGTGTTTGAATAGAAATTCTAATTCCATGTTACCATTTATCAACGAAGAATTCTACGTGCAAACTAGAATTTGAAAGTCGGATTGCGGATGTAATGAAATTCTGATTGGCAACTAAAATGCTGATTCTGATTTATACTTCTGGATCCTCACGTACGATATAATTCTACTAGAACAGAATTAGGTATATTTCGGTCAGAAAAAAAAATGATGAGAAAATAAATCGTAGCAATTTTTTTTATTTATTTTTTTTTTACATATAATTCATGGCAGTAAATCCAATTCCGATGTTCAAATAACTTCGTTATATATTTATGCACCTACGCGTTATTTAGGTAGTCGATATCCTATACGAATACGTCTAGATATATATATATGTATACTAGTGCATATTGACGTGGCAACCAATTCTCTGCAGAGCTATAGACAACATATCGATGTCTGTTCACGATAAAATAGCACTACTAATGGTCACGGTTACTTCTGGCGAATGTCCAACTGTACCTAGTTGCACGCAGCACGACTAGGACGAGAAATATACACGCGATTTCGTTATTATTTCGAAAATTGGAGCAAAAATTTTTTTTACATCAAACCTCGAACACTGTCATTAGAAGAACCGTCGAATTATCCAGTCGAGATCCAAAAAGTGAATTTTTGCAAGTCGTTAAACCGATATTTTAGATCATAATGTTTGCGAAGCTCCATGTTTCAAGTATAGATAAACCGATAAGAATATTTATTTATATATTTATTTCGTTCAATATTATCAATGATTATGAACGTATTTAGGTGGTAAAGTCTCTGCTCTTATAAGGGAAAAGTTTTGACCTTTTCGCGTTGTTATAAGAGTGAAAATAAAGAGATGAAAAATCGTGGATTCCGTCGAACAATACAGGAACACAAAAATGGCGTCCCGAAATACTGATTTTTACGAAGGACCTACCGCTGACAGAATCGTTCCACTCGGTAGCACACCAAAGTCGTTACTTCTCTGCAACATAAAAAGAACCTCGACGAAAAGAAGAATTACGAGATCAACAACATCTCGTATAGAAGAATGGTGCCTCTGCCATAGCTTTTCGAGCCTTGAACAACGCGGACAACACGAAGGACGCGATAGACAGAACCGCGGGGAGTTACCGCTGTTTCTAGAGCTTTGTCCTTATCGCTGTGATTGCAATTTGATCTTGGCTTAGCTTGGCATTGCCCTATTGCCTTACTGTATGTTTTGGAATATCAGACACGCTGCTAAAACGTATTGGTACCTACGCGACACGAGCCGATACCTACAGCTGTGTCATATCGTATATAACGTTATCTATCTGCAGATAGATTAATGAAACAGCAAAATACGTAATTAATTTCATTTTATGCCCATTTATTTTATAATCTCGAATTTGAATGATAAAAATCGTCCAATTTTTAGGAAAAAAAAAAAAAAAATGGAATAAGCAAACATAAGGCGAAAGATGCCTCGAAATTTAAGCTTTGATCAAAGTATTACGATGAAAGTGATATCCGGGGAGAGAATTTCCTGTCGATGACGCAAATACCTCGTAACGTGTATATCGGAGTCCTAAATCCAGTGTATATTCTGTGAGCGACATCGAACCTCTGTAGGATCTGATTTTAGTCCATGTACATATACCCACACATACTGTAGATTTACATACACCTGCGTGTACTTAGATCTAGGTATGTGCGCCAGCCTGGGTATCGGGCTTGTACCGAACACGAGGCTAAATTGGAGATCTGCTGGTATATCCGGTTTACGAAGGGTGCCTAATAGCTTATTAGCGAATGAGAATCAGATATTGTCAAAACGACTAATGAGCTCGAGACGTCTCCTTCGTAGAATTCATTAACCTATTGAAGATACATATATATATATGTATGTGGTATATGTTAAATAATCATCTGTTCAATCGAATTTTATTAACCTAATATTAATGAGTGGGGATTTGATTTTATTTAAAATGTCAGATAGGTACCTACGCTGGTTTGTTTGCATATTATAATACTGTTTCATTTTATCGAAAACGAAGAGAACTGAATGAGAATGTATGTTCCAATAGATGTATACCTGTATGTATTATATGGAGATTTATTATATCATGGGATTAGTAGCGTGTGACAATCAATGCAGATCGTGATTAACGAAATAGAAAATGGTGAGTGCGGTAAACCGTGATGGGTTCAGTTGAGGATTAATGATGAAAATATACTATACGAGTACTGCTGTTCCATAACGTAAAATCGCGAATACCATTTCTCTATAGATTCATTTTATTACAGAAATCTGTTGCAGGTTGTCAAATTTTAATACTCATTCATTCAATCATATACGAATATTTTTTGCAACAAATTTTTTCAACAAGACAGTTCGCTTTTTGGAATTGAAAATCTCATTTAACAGGGGGACCATATAGTACGATAAAAACGAGTTCAAAAACGAAAGAAACAAGTCGAATTTAAAAAAAAGAACCAAAAGCAGCTGAAGAAGATCGGAGGACGAAGAGATTTAATTACAACATTCGTTGCAGTGACCACAATTTCGGTGATAAAGTATCAAAATACATTGATATTACGTAGATTGTAACCCCACTGCGGTCAATGCACTTCATTCAACCATATATATGCATATATACGCCTACATTAACAATCTTGAAATGATACGTGTGATAATACGCCTACGTGTGTCTCGAGGAAAATATAGCATACCTATTTCAAGAGAAGTTTATTTTTTTCTCCCTTACAATAATCCTCGAATTTGTTAATATCCGATTATCTACGTTTCTGATATCTGAAAAAACGCCTTCAGACAAAATCAACGAACAACAGTGGGAGGAAAAAAATTCTGAGGATTTATCAACATTCAACAATCGTTGAGAATTGAGTTGAGTCGAGTCGAGTTGATTGATTGCTTATTCTGTGATGAATTAAAGTGAAACTGGACGGAAATTAGCCTGTTTTCATACGAAAGAAATGCAATGCCTACAATATTTCCAACCCTAATATCAAATCGTAGAAGTTATTATAATATTAGGTACAGAAATTCGTAAATCGATTGACGTTCTGACATATCTTTGTGTCTGTATATCTCTGCCACAAGCCTATAATTGCATAACACCCTGTATAACCAGTGTCAATTCTGAAAATGCAATGTACAGTGTTAATCACCCACATCACCCTGTAAATAGACCTAGGTGGTATAGTTCCGCACGAGAATATACCGAGATGTATAGAAAATGGGAAATGGGAAATATAGAGACAGAGACAAAGTTTCTGCACACATATCGGCGAACTGGATACACGTTCTACGAAACAGGGACGGGATGCATTCGATTTGTAATAGCAGGGCGTCAGTGGAGCATTAGTCACAGCAGTCACCCAGCTGCCAGTGATCGAGGGCCGAGTATAAACCCTAATTATGCACATTTGCGTACGTACAGGCCTCGCGGATTTTGGGGACATAATTATGTCACTCTTCCTGGCATTTATACGACCAAACTGCCAAACGGACGGTTTAACAATCTTGACGAATGGATATAGGAAGGTACCGATCTCCAGGATGATCTGTTGAACAATTTAGCAATTTTTTTGAATAATTTTTATCATTGTTATTGACATTTTAGAAAAATTGTGAATATTCTCTGTTATCAGTAACAGTGGATAAAAAAAATCTTCTAGGAAGGATGTAACACTTGAAAGTTTTTATTGAAAGTGAACGTGACAATGACTTGTAGAGAAAAACCGAGAGGAGTATAATGGCACGTTTCCTGTACGTTTCAATAAACGACCAATGAATTTGTTTCTTTTCTTTTCTCTCTCTACTCTCACTCGGCTCCCTAATCTTCTCTTGTTACATCAGTGCAGTGCTAGAACGGAAGTAGAGATCGTGAGAACAATCGGAGAACTATCTGAAAGTCAACTTCCGTATCGTGGCGATGATAAAATTGAAGTTCGAAAGTTTAAACGGTTTGAATTCTCTTCAAAGATTATTCTTACCTGTTTTTTTTTTTTCTTTTCTGTTTTTTTTTGTTTAATTCTTTTTTCACTTCGGATTCATCCGGCTTGAATTATCGGATAAGTTACGATGCGAGTTTTTAAATTCAACCAGTAATACCAATAAGCATTTTCTGATCTTTCCATCACCTATACATCCGCGTTAAAATTCTATCAAGAATGTTAATCAAACTATTCTGTTTTTTTTTTTTTTCCCCCATAGTCGTCATTCCACCTTTTCTCTTAGACAAATGTATAGATACCTACTTCAGCTTTCACCTTTCGAGCTTTAAGGCTTACCTGAAAGACTTTTTGACCTAAGGGATATTTCGAATCCGAATCACGATCCGGACGACCGCCGCGACGCGGACGTTCGGACCTCGCCGGGAGGCCCAGACCTTTCCTTGATTGGATAAAGAGTCGTGGTTAGGCTGCTATCAAAGATGGCGTATTCGAAACAAATTTTTTCTTTATTTCTTATTTTGTAGGGATGAAAAAAAAACAAAAAAAAAATGAAAAAAGAAATAGGTATAAAGGAAAGTAAAAATATATGTACACCCACCCCGGACAACCCTGGGTATATATTATATATAAGGTCCGTCCGGAAATCATTACTTGTTCGACTTCAATCTGTCGATGATTGCCATTTTATCGTGAATCGAGTGCTGTTGAGTTCCAGGTCACGCTTTAAATTGGAATTTGGTATAGAACCGAGCAATTTGCCCTTAGTTATAGCCTTTGATCCTTTAAGCCATCCCTCGTCATACTGATCAAGAGGAAGGCGTTGATTAATCGGTTCAATATTTCAAATTACTTGTATCGAAACGCCACTTCCCTGCCTAATCGAGGGCCCCTAAAACGGTGATTGAAATTCCGAAAGGGCCAGTGCAGGCAAAATGTTGATCAGTTGCAGAATTGCACTCGTCGTAGTCGAAGTCGGTGTCAACAAATCAGTTAAATATTTGCACCGAATTAATTGCAACAAATCATCCATATTTTAGCTAATTGATATTTCGTGCATAAATGTTGAAATTTAATTAAATTCGGGCTAATTAGAATGTTGGTCACGGGTGTACGGTAAAAGGTATATAATTATAGCAGAGAGGTAATTTGTGAAAACTCTCGCGAACGAAGTAGCTTGCGAAATAATAAATTCCAACTGTCTAGCGTTAAAGTTTTTATATTCTTAGCAATGTTCTATTTCTTTTCTAAATTTGTGTTATATATTTTTTTAATCAATTTCTTTTTCTTCAATCATGGGGTGGGTGAGAATGGGATATAAATAAACCCGATTACTCATAACGGGATTTATAATAATCGATAAAATCAATGGTTTCCGTTAATCCAGTTTCATCCGGGCCGTTAAATCGTGTCTGTATCTCATGGGTTTTAACTATCGCTATAAAAATGAAGCATGAAAAATAGAAAACCTGATATAAAATCTCATGAAAATATTATAATCCTTAACCGAACGGAATCACGATGTTGAGAGTCGAATGTTAATCCTCTAATAATCGGATGGAGATTGTTAAAAGTAGTTATAAAATAAAAAGCTATAATCCGCTGATAAGAGGAGTACTTTTGAATCCTTCATGCAGCGGAAAATGCGGGTAATAATGATTTTGAAATTCTTCATATTTCAAACTATGCGCATGATTACGAAATTTTGATTCCTATCTATACGAGTCTAGGATTCGCTATAAATTTTCACCGTAACATAACACGAGGGCGAACTTGGCTAGGAAACATCGAGCGAAACCGTACTATGTCCAGAAGCGTCCGCGGTTTAATACGTTTAATGGCTTCTCGATATAACTTCTGAGCGAGCTTCTCCCAATAATATAACCACGAATAGCCCGTTGTTAATGACGTTACAGGGCACGTAGCTATTAAAGTGGTTCTAATTAAAGCATATTACACAGGACACCAAAACTGGTGTATAATAATTTAATATGGGGATCATTACATGCGGACAATGCACGATGCAAAATGTTATTCATAAATATAAATCGAAGAACGTAAAGGCCTGCTTTCTATTCCCTTGTTATATAATTCGCCATGAAATCCTCAAGACCCGATCATATCTCCGGGAACGTATGAACAGAAAAGTGTCTCTCCCTTGATCGAAACGCAACCCTCGTAAACGAAAGGGAACCAAAAAGCTTGGGGGAAAAAAAAAATATATATATATATTTGTGTTAATAAATATAAACGAAAATTTCTGAAGACTGTATCTGGTACTATACGAAAGGTTTTTTCAACCCAGAACACCCAACAGCCCTTTGAAGGAAGAGCTTTCATCCGTTGTCCAATTCGAAACACGGATATATTTGTTCCAGCATGTGTAATACACCTCTATACATCTCCGTTTTGCGTCGAGATATCTAACTAAACGTAAAATGGATGGACTTACCCTTAAACACTGGCTCAAGTACCTACGGTTTCATGTACAGATGGGGTAGGGCTGAGTTTGAATATATCGTTCGAAAATAACGAAGCTGAACCCAAAAGCTTCGGAGGGCACAACAATAGAAGGCTTTATTCAACTCACGGTTGAAACTGCTCAATCGGGTTGCACCCATTACTTGAAGTTCAATTTACCGGGACGGAAAACCACAGCCACGATCATATGGCCATTCTACAATTCGGAGCAATCTGTCACGCTGTCCTAAGCTCGATAGTAATGTATTAAAAACCATTTAGAAATTCTTTGGGGGGGTTAAAAAAAAGCGTCATTCTATTCGTGCGAAAGTGTAGCGAACCGTTGAAGAGGGTTTTTTTTTTTGTTTTTCTTCTTCTTCATCAAAATTGTAATTCATTCGTTTATATCGACGACCGGAGTTAGGTACTCGAAAATAAATACTATTTGCTATATTTGATGATAAAAGTTTGTCCGATAAACTAATTAATAAGAATCTCTTAGCACTTTTTGAGTTATGACATAGATTGGGATTGATGACCATCAGCAAAGTAAGGATACCCAATTAAACCGCATTACTTTACTAATCAGGATTGATAGCGCGATACTTACTCATTTATATTATACCTAACCACCTATCCCACCTACCTATCTACCTACCTGTGCCTCGTTCGTCATTATATTTATTTTATTACACTATACGTTAAAAGAAAAACAATAATTCAACGACTGGCCATAGCACAATAAACTAATAGAAAGTATTCATGCAGGAATAGCGTGTCAGAGTGAAATGTTTTTCTTTGATAAGGTGTTTTTTTTTTTTTTTTTTTCTAAAATAAATTATCATACATTAGGAGTAATGATTATGCATGAAAAGTGTCATATTCCACGTGTGTAGTCGGGTTTGATACGAAATTGCGTGACTGGTGAAAAAATATCATAGCTTTTCGACCAACGTTATGGTCTGAGACTTACATGAACTGGTTTTACCTGAAACCCTGATTCAACCATAAAAAGAGGCGAGATATACTTTTAAGGAAATATGAAAAAATGTCAACAGCTTTCGCGATGTACCTACCTAACTTCTTAATAAAAAAAAAAACATGGTAGATGTAGAATGAGCCTGACATATCGAGAGGGATTTATCACCATCCTGTTCATTAATAGCTCGTTGATGAACCATCAGCCAATAATTAATCCTCATTTTAAGTGGCTATAGTCAACGACTCGAGTATAATTTTGTTGTTAAAGATACGAGGCATTCAATTTATTGCTACTACAATTATAAATCATGTCGAATTATTGTCCACCAAACAGTAGCACGAATCACATTGCTTTCCGGTGATATCCTGCACTCTGATGCATACTACTCCAATCCTGTAGTATAACGCCGGAATAAGTTATGCCAACAGGAAACCTGTACGTATATGGTTATCATCGTATCACGTCGTCGTCGCTGATTCAGGCGTAAATCTTTCCACACTTACATAGGTATATGTTATGTATGTATATACGTATGTACGTATTGATACGTGTACGACTTTACACACATGAAAATCCATGCAAGTGGGTTTACTTGCGCTTACGTTAGGTAGCCAAGGCAAAGGTACATACTCAAAGGAGCATTTGTGCTCGCTCGCACTGGACACTGGTTCACCTTGGACCGATGGTTGTAGCAAAGTTGATGCCTGCTGGTGCTCCTTGCTGCTCCTCGTTCCAGGTTATCCATGACCGTGGTAGAACCCAACCGCGGGCGCCAAGAAGGCTAGTGAACGATGTGAGATTATAAACCTCCCGCAAACTGTCAGAGATAAGCTACCGAAAAATTTTTTACACTATTTATTTTGTAAATAGTTCGTGAATCATCATTGACGAGGCATCAAATCGCAGCTGAGATTCGATATCTAAATTTATACCGGTTAATTCGAGGCGATTATAATTATAATTACACAGCTGGTGAACCGTAGCTATTGAATTATCGGATCTATACGTTTTGTGAAGATTTCATTCTTTCTTTTTCTCTCCCTTTGAATATACGTTTCGAAGATCTCTAACAAACTTGGATATTTTATATTTCTTGAATAGCGAGGTAGTTTTTAAAATGACCAAAGATTAGAAAAGATAGAAAATGTGACAGTATCGACGATAGAAATTGAGTGGGTACCTCATACGCGATAATCTGGACTGATCCTGCGGCTATATGTATAGTAATATTTTCTACAACCTTAGGGAAGCGATAAGATTGCGTTAAAAAAGTAACTTTCTTCTTTTTATCGATCCTTATATTTCGAGCTAGGTTCTTAGAGCGTCGTTTCCTCTCGCTTCGTAGGCGAGGTCCTTGCTCTTAGCAAGATCTAGCAAGAGGTACTCGTGGCTTGCGACATCCTAACGCCAGTAAGAGAGCTAGACCAGAGTTTACTACGACTGCGGAGTCCAAGGTTACTACGCTTTCAAGGCACACGACTAAGCTTATTTATACATATAAGAACCACGTACGTGGTATAAGGTGAATGTGCCATAGGAGGAGTATAGGCATAATACGTAACCGTAACTGAAACCGTAATCAAATTATTTCGTAATCAAAAACAAATTTCTTTTTTTCTTTTTTAATATTTTACTATTTATAAACCCAGTCTCCCCGGCTCCCCGGCTCCCCGGAGATCAAATATTCGTTCGTATACGCGATAGAATACTTGTCAAAGAATTTCGTTATCGTTTAACAGATTGATTTTATAGTCTGCGGTTTATAACAGAAATTAAAAATCATTTATAGGTTCTGAGATACAAATGTTTAAAATGAATTAGTATTTCGATATGAATCTACTATATCATAAAAAAATTTTACAGTTATATAGGTATTCTTAGTTTAATAAATATAATGAATAAAAGTAGAAAAATAAAATGGGACCGTATTACGCAAGTCAATTATTTTTAACAATCTATATTCTATAGATATCTATGTGTATTAGATGTGTAGGTATACGTATGAATATACTATATGTAAAGATGTAGTGATTAGAAAATAAAAAAAATTATATACTGCACCATCACATGAAGCTTTAGTTTATAACGAACCGAAATACAGACATATTGTGAAAGTAAAGGAAGCTGCGTAATAATTTGTTGCGCTGACGAAACGCGAACGTCGATGAACAAATATGGTAGGGCCTGATAGCCTTAGGGCCTTAAAAAATGATTTCGAACGAAGCGTCGTGCGATAGGAAAGAAAAAGGAAGAAAAAAAAAACAGAAGAGAAGAAATTAAAAATGAAAAGAAAAGGAAAAGCATGTAGTGGAAGGTTGAAGCGTTGACTTGAGCCGATACAATAACTCGAGGATTCAATTCACACCTGTAGCGTATCCAAGTGAAAACAGAACGCAACCTCCTAGTAGAGACAGGTCAGAAAGGTTTGACGCTTCCTCTCGTCATCGGGATATGTCAGGTGGTAACTATAAGCCGTTCCCCCACCTATAAGGATCAAGAACGCGGCACCTTGGGGCCCCATTTCGACCCTTTCGAGTTAAAGGGACCCTTTCCCCCTCGCCCCCCCCCCCTTTCATCAGTAATGGTACCGCGTTTGGGTCCGTGAGTCTGAGGGGGCTGTTAGAACATTTTATTTTCAAACCTTGACTCGAACATTTTTTTAATTCAGACTCAATTGCACGTGCAGAATTATATATATATATGTCTATTCCCCTTTGCAATAATTATAGGACAGGCTATAATGCGGTGCATTAATCATTCCTCGACTTTCTGTATACAGTGTCTGCGCATTCAATAGAATCCATATTTCACTTCGCTCTGCGCGATTTGTTTGCTTTTGCTCGTTTTAAATTCCAATAAATTATTCCATCGACAGAATCACATTATAGCGTATGAAAAAGAAAAAAAACAATAAATAAATCTACGATTTATGTTGCGGCTGTTATATCATCGTCGCTAACGAAGTAGTTGGAAATCTACATGTACTTTCAACGATTTTTCATACAGGGAAAATTAGAACCCTATTTTCGGTACAGTTTTTTTTTCTGTTTGAGGATCCTAAGTCGTCATTTTCGGACGGAATGATTCAAAGATCGAATTTATAACGCTTTAGAATAACTGCGTCGTAACCGCGCCTTAAGGACGCGCGCTCTGAGCCCGGGAAAGTGAACCGACCACGTTCCATCCCTACCTAAGGTCTTCGGTATACCTCCTGCCACCCGCGCCCTTGCACCTCCATCCTCCGTCGACGAAGAGATTTAAGCGGCGTGGTCCAGCTGCAGCATCGCTAGAGGATCGCGTCGTGGCAGACCGGCACCACGTGCGCGTGCAGACCGGAGAAAACTGGATTATGAATCTCTGCGGCGTAACTGAGAATCGTGAAGCGTAGAAGATATACTAAGAAATTGACGAATCCTAGGATTTTAGAAATTTTTTTTTCGAACCATTGATAATTATTCTTCACGTTTTTTCACAGCTGATTACTTATATTCTATATCCTAAGACACAATTCAAAATTATTTTCAGACTTTATACGGACTTTAAATTACTTGAGCAATGACTTTTGACTTTTAATTATTTGAGCAATTTTTTCGTAAGCCTTGAAGAAAAAAGTATGTTTAGAATATACTCTCCAAATTTTGGAAACTTTCGATCAAAAATGCGACTCGTACCCTGTGAAAATCTTATGCTTCGAAGGATTAGTCAAATTTGATGAGAAAACTGAGCTTTTGAAAAATTAGTTCGGGTACAGAGCCGCTATAAAAAACAAAAACTTGAAAAATATAACCGTAGATATAATTTGACGTTCTCTTTTGTTTTCGATTAATAGCTTGTGTTCGAATGATTCAAGTAACGAATGGTAATTAGAAAAGTACAAAAGAGGAGAAAAGTGATGGAAGTCTGTCTCGTGCAGAGATTTTGTTTTTCACTGACAATTTAAGTCCTTATTTCAACTGGTGCAACGATCACTAATTAAAACTGTATAATTGGAATCTATTGTTTTGACATGCCCCGCAGTTCATATTGCAGACATTGAGTAATCCAATTACAGGTGCAGCACAAAGATATCCTGAGGGTGAAACTATGTCTGATTCAGATCCCAGGGAATCGGGTGCGTTTGATGCTGCAGGAAAAGCCGCTTTGAGTATCGTGAGACTTTGCCTATATTCTACCTGCACGAACAAACGCTGATGAAGAATAGAGGAGGATGGATTCCCGATTCATAAACCCAACAAGATGCTTCTGTTTGATTAAAAACCGTAAAGTCAAACGGTTTTTTTTTTTTTTTCGCGGGTTTCTTTTTTTCTACCGCCACGTCATAACCCTTGAATTTGTTGCAGCAACGCTTTTCCTCTTTTCCCATGGTCTTTTATCCCCGCATAACTTATAGGGAGTCCAGAATCACCCTTGAGCCTATCCCCCCCCGTCTTAAAATTCCAAGATATTTCTTCCTTCGCTTAGGGCTCTGGGGGTTAGCAGCGCCTGGTTCAATGAAATAATTTTCAAGCTGGTATAATGGGCAGGTATAGAACTTTCAGAACTGGAATACCAACGGGACGCCCAGTTTTGACTCGTATATACCCAGTTGTTTGACTCGAAGAAAAGTTTTACTTCTCTACCTGTTGTGCCTCCTTTGCTCAGTACATTTATACGGGGATCTTTGTATTTATGTGTATATATCTGATGGTAATTTTATATATATCTAGCTCGGAATTTCGCCGAAGAAATGAAACTAGAAAGTGAGAATATCATCGCCAGATAGTCACAGGTGCCGGTTTACTGGAAATAACAATTTTCTTCAGGGGTTGTAGCAGCTGAGAACTACGCGGCATTTCTCACGGAGATAACTTGGACCAACCAAGATTTCAACCGCAATTTTTGAAACTATTTCACCATTACGTACTGTATTAATTATTCCCATCATTAATTCATTCGTATATAGAATGAGAATGTAGAATTTAAAATTTTTTCAAACATGTTGAAGAATTGATAAATATTTTTTACAGAAAATGTACAGCGAGTTTATTTATATCAGCGGAGATTGAACCGTCAGAAAAATTTATTAAAAATTCTAACAATAAAAAGCACAAAATTGGGATGTCTAGTTTCGAAAAATTTATCTCAAGGTTCAACGAAGCGTGAGATACCTACAGAAAATAACTAACCTGCATTTATATAATAGGTGCACGTAGATTCTATATTCTATACATGGAAATTTTCCTACTTCGGGGAATTAACTGCCGCGCAATCATTCATACAAGAATATTAGAAAAAAAAATCCAGAAATTATAAATAGCAGCTAAAAAAAAAGAAAAAAAGCTCGCGATCACTGCAATATTTCAGTGAATAAAAAATCACATAACAAAAAAAGTCAAGCTTTCTTTCATAACTTTTGGATAATTATTTTGGTCTCTCTAGCTACTTTTTAAAAACAGGATTCTCAAATAAGAACTGTATGTTAATCAAAACTTCAAAGTCGAAAAAAACCTGTTCCCTTTTTTTTTTCCTTCAAAGATTCAAAATCGAGGAAATTGAGTGTTATTTATATAGCTGCGTGGGTGGTGAGTTCGTGTAAGCTCATAGCTAGTAGGAATAAATTGCAATGAACGACTGTCGACACCTAACGCAGTGCTTGTAAGGCTGCAATGTGTTAAATGTATATAGGTACTATCTAAACGAATAGTTGAGGTGGAAAAGCTTCTCGCGCTTGAATTGGTGTCGATTCATTATTATACCTACCCGTAAGTTTATTTTATACGTTTGTCTGTAGAGTGAAGACGAACAGTGCGGTGGAATAAGATCTGCATAATATCATCGGTATAACGCGCGTCAACCGCGATATTCTACGTCCCAGATACGTTTCTCTCTGAACTCTGATCTCTGATCCCCCATCTTTCATCTATAGAATCTCAAATCTCAACTCTCGATTCTAGCCGGAAAACGCGTTCGTATGCTAAGTGAGGATTGGATTGGATTGGATTGGATTGGATCCGATTCGCGACTGCAGCAGAGAACGCCACCGCAACGCGAAGTCAACATCCGTTAAATAACCGCAAGCCCACTTTTCCGGTCCTCAATTTTCCAGCGGATTTCAGATCCCTTACTGTACCAAAGCCGAAAGATAAAACTGAACTCGATTCTTTCTGTTTTTCCCATTTTTCCCAATTTTTTTTTAATTTATTTTTTCAGGGCTCAAATCAAATTCAAAACATGTTTGGTCCTCCGCAGATATTTCAAACATTTACAAAATTTGGCGAATGTTCTCCCCGCGATTCACGTAATTCGCAATGAAATGTGCTAATAAGCTTTAAAAAATCCCCAATACTTATTTCCTGTTTCAAAACGACGAACGTCCAGACTTTAAAAGAATTCATAACTTCTGTATTTCGCCAAAGATATCTCAACTAACTTTGAAATGCAACTTTCTACCATCGACACATATTGTTCAGAATCATTTTTTTTCAAATTCCCCTGATTCCATTATTCAAAATGCCAGTTGGAATTCCTTTTTTCGGTTTTCCTTTACCCATTATAAACTTGAGATACTAAATAAGTCGATTCGGCTAAGATTTAGACAGGAAATCGAGTGATCGTTTACAATGCACCGATGAGCTGCATAAGGATGCAGTTTTTAATGCAATACGCGAAGTTGTTTGAGGATTATTCTTGTCGTTCTTTGATTATTTGAAAATGTCCAAAATGAAATCGATGGCTGGTTCTGCGGTGAAAATTTTGTTTAGCAAAAGATGTGAGGCGAATTTGATGATACGCAAAAGTAACAAATTTTGAATAGATTATTTTGGAAAAGCGGGGGTGTCTGTGGCTTTATTCCATCCTGCGTAGCTCCTTTCAATTATCCAATTATTCAATTATCGTTCCCTTAGTCAGCTCCATCAGCGTAATGGGAATCCTTTCAGTCGGCTCTCTCGGTCGTTAAGTAAGATAGCGGTGAGTACAAGAGTAAGAAGTGGCATTGGGAGTAGAAGAGCCGTTCTCCACGCGGATATACTTATACTAAAGTACATACATCTACATATATGTACCCTACATCTATCCTACACCCACAAATATACCTAACCCGATGACGAATATCTCCAAGAAAGTGAATAATCTGCACTATAATGGCATAAACGAAGCCGCAAGTACAGTTACAATACGTAATCTACCGATTCGGAAAAGATATTCTAGTTTGATCCTTTGAAACCTGAATTTTTCGGTTCTTCATTTGGATTGACAGGATTCATGTCCTAGATGATGATTCAGAGGTAGAAATCAGGATCAGCGATTGAACTTGACGTTCTTATCAGCGTCTGTACATTTTATACAAAATTTTCAAATACTAAAAATTAAGGAGCTATAGAGTCGAGACTAGAATCAGGAAGCTTTTCTGTATTCCAGGATGTATAGAGGTCCTAACTAGGATATCAAAAGTCTAGTTTGCGCCTCTGACTTACTCGAAACGAACGCAACTCTCACGTTTAGGTAAAAATCAGAATTTCACCACATGCACAATTCAATCCTAAAATTTTAGCTCGCATCTATGAGTCTTCAGTTAGAACTTGTACAATGGAACTAGAATTTCTATTCCAACTTGTGATATGTACAGCGGAGTATATATTTAAAATAAGGCCAACATATCGCGATCCATACTTTCAATTTCAATATGCAAAGGTCTGATAATATAAATATGTTCGATAAAAATAATCAGTCTGATCTGTAGCATAATATTATATTATGGACTAGGGTATATATTTATATTTATATTTATATATTATACGTCCGTCAGGTCTATCTGTCTGTTAACTATCCGATGGGAACCTAAGCGGTTATGTCACTTTACAAGAGCGCGGGAGTAGCGAGAGTATCGTGTATGAATGAATACGAGAGTAACCATAATTTATGAGCTAGTAGATAGCGGAGAAATGCCTCGTATGCTAATGCCTCGTGAGAGATAGACAGATATCTTCAACTGTTCATCTTTCTCTTTTTCATCTTTCTCTTTTTATTTCGGGAGGATTTCTCAGATCATGATTATTGATTGGAGAATGGTTTTGTAGGATTGGATTTGGTAGATATACCAGTATACCTATAATACCTAGTATGTATGCATCTCGGTATTTAAGAAGCTCTTATAATGAACTTAGATATAGGTAGTAGGCATTACTCATACCAAAAATTTTTCACAATTTGTCAGACGATATAGAAACACGATCTGATGACAGACGTATGGCTGTAATGTTTTTTTTTTTTCCTTTTATTTCAATGAAAGAACTTTAGATTGAATTTAAGCTTTCATCATTTTGACGGATTACTAATTGCCGATCGTCATTTGTCCTGAATATTTATAATATCTTGACGAATGTGTGTATACGTACTCATATATATATATGAGAAAAGAGTGATTGTTTGGTTAAAATTTGACACGCACGTATGATTTCATATGAATATATTTATATTATATTTATGGTAAGCATCCCGTTCGTAATTCGATGTGACAGCTTATAATCATGTGTAATCTATTCATGCGTGAAACATTTCAATTAACATATAGCGTGAGATGTGTGTATACACCGTATACCATATAATGTATGAAGTATAATTTGAAAAGTGAGAAAAGTAAAAAAAAAAAAAAAATATGTATAGAATAAAATATTTGCCACCCAATTCACAGCTATTTGTCCTATAATCACTCTGAACTATTGATCAGAGTGTATAAGCAACGGAGAGAAAAAAAAAGCTCGAGATAAAACTATGGAATTGAATTTAGTTAGAATTTCTGTATGAGATTCTGCGGAATCTATATGTCTCATAGATTTTCTAGAATCTTAGGGATTTATGACTTATAGGTATGGTAAGCCAGTCTACCGATAGAGCTGTCGAACTTTGCGAGTTCTGTTCAAATCCAAACTCACGTATTTCGCAAATTGCGATCTATTCAAGAATATTCGAACAAACTTCCACTTCGGGACAGTTTTATTTTTTTTTTTTTTTATCTACTTGTTTTTTTTTTTTTTTTCTTTCTTCTTTCTTTCTCTCTCTCTCTCTTTTATCCTGAGGATATTTTCAAGATTTTATTTTCCTCCACTTTCTATGAGATTGAATATAGTGGTTATGGATTGAAAATCTGTCACGTGGCTAAAATTGCACATAGGTAAAAAGAAAAAGTAAAGTTTGACTTTCAATATGCAGCTGTAATATAAATTTTTAAAAATTTACTAACACTGTAAAAAAATTATTCAAAATTACTCCAATTCTCTATCTGTATGTACGAAAAAAAGATAGAAAAAAAAAAAACCAACTAAACCAAAAATGAGCTATAAAAACTGCAAGACGAATGTTTCTTTATTATTCTCTAATGTCAAAAGTTTTACGCCTCGGCGCGTGACAGGATTTATTTTACGGTAATCGAGACCGTAACTCGTAAAGTTCGGATGAATTTCTTGTTCAAGAAGTCCATCGCGTTGATGGGAATGGCATGCTACCCCAGGTTTAGTACTGCAGCATTACTTTTTTTTTTTTGCGATAAGATATGTTTGCCGTAAGCCGTGCAACGTGCATCGTCAACGACTCGAGTCGAGTCAAGTCAAGTCAACTTAACTTAACTCAACTCAATTCAACTCAAGTCGCTGATCGTCTCAAAGTACTCGTTCAGTTCACCGGTTCGTTTCTTCTTCGATTAATCGGTTATGACGTAGTTGATAGCCGTCTTTTCAATCTTCATTTCGCGTACCTCGAACGACTGATCGCTATAGTAGTACGGCTTATGGGTTATTTAATAGTTAATTATTTAGAGATGAAACAGAAAGCACGAGAAAATATCGTAGCTAATCAATTCATGATGAATAAGGTGTGACCTAATCAATTGATTTATTGATATTATTTAATAAATGAAATTAAAATCAATACACATCTAGGTATAATAATTCGCGTCGCGTCGCGGGGTGTTATAGGTATATAAATCAAGAAATATAAGTTATCTAAGCAGGTGTAGATAATGTTCGTGTGCTTGAATAAGTAGGTAAACGCATTAATAATTAATTTGGCAACCCCGTCGTTATTATTACCGTTAATAATGTTAGTGGGTGTTATTTAGGATCATTAATATAGTCGCACGATGATCATAACGATAATAACAAACGAGACCCATTCTGTGGTTACTGTAATTTGAGAATGCAAAGCAGCATAGATACCCACCTTTCTATCCATATATACTCATATATATACATAGATGAGTGTAGTTTAAGTCTGGGATACATATCATACACCATAAGGTAAACGCGTGTAGACCCTTACTGTATACCGAAGCTGTATGCATACCAAAGAAATATGCCTAGCTGCAGGGAGGCGTGGAAAATAACTCAGGTAAAACCTGGCGAAGGGAAGAAGAAGAAGAAGAAGAAGAAGAAGAGGAAGAAGAAGAAGAAGATGAAGAAGAAGAAGAAGAAGGCCTCACGTACTGGAATTCCAAAGGGTCATTACGTCAAATAACAGACTCCTTCCTCTCCACGTCCGTTACCTTCCATCTCTACCTTTCCCTTCCACGGTTCTCTACGTTTCGTATCCGTTCCTTTCCTTTCCTTTCCTTTCCTTTCGTTTCGTTTCGTTTCGTTTCGTTTCGTTTCGTTTCATCTTGTCACGTCTCTTCTCATCTCGCGTACCTATACCTAACGTTTGAATCGTATACAGCATCACATTCACTGAGTATATGTACCCAAATAACTTGTATGGGGCTTTAAGGCACCTGCAACATCAGCACCAGTGAGTTTGGAGAAGTTTGTAAAGAACGAAATAATTCTGCTCAAGTCTTACCCTCCAAGATTTATAACTACCAAACAAAAAATAAAAAAAATTAAAAAAAACAAAAAGGAATAAGTATCTATACGTATATTCAAGCCTCAAAACTCACAACGAGCAGTTGGATATTCGGATGAAACTGACTTTTACTTATATTTGCATCTAGGGCTTCGTCTGAATCGTGGCTCAAAAGGTTTCTTAATCCCACCGCTGTAACCACATATATCGTCACATTGTACATTATATTACACATTATCTCACATGAATATCGGTTCTTCTTCTTCTCATTAACTTCTACAATGACAATTAGCAGCTATTTATACCCCGTTTTACATACGGCTAATTGAAAATCATCATTTTTGTGCATCTGGTAGGTCGAACTGAGTCCAGCAATTCATTCGTATGGGGTTCCCAAAGCTTTGATTATAGTTTTGCTTATATTGTTTTAGTCGATGTTATTTGATGACGTTATGTTATCAAATGAATACTTAATTGTATGTATTATAGTAAACTGGTAAATTTTTAGATAGATATAGACATCGTATATAGATATAGACGCGTTTTAGGTATTATGTTGTAGCTAAAGACGCGATGATCCTTGGAGCTTATTATTAGTCAAGTCATAACGGTTATTTTTTGTGTAAATTCAATGTAGGCACTTGAGACGAGTTGTCTAAAAGCTAGACGTACTACGTTGCAAGAAACCACCCACGTGCGATCGATAAAAGGCGTTCCAGTTTCTCACAACCTTGACCGTTTGCTATTTATTTACACGTGCTAAACCTACGGTGCAGAAGCATATCATCAATATTTGATGTACCACTTAAATATGGAAATATTGTATGACTTGTTTTTTCTTTCTTTCGTCTAGAAATTGAATCGGGGGGCTGGGATGAAGTATCGAATTTCAAAATTTAACATTCCTAATTTTAATATTTTCCCAAATGTTTACATAACCGAACACCGGAGGTTCAAAATTTTGAAAAGTAAAGATCCTCAAGGAATGAACGGTGGAAATTTGATATTCACGTATTTTTGCATTCGGTATTTATTAACTCTGAATGTATCGATCAAATCGAAACCAATCAGCAGTCAAATTGATCATCTTGAGATGTGATTTCTGGAAAAAAATGTTCTAATATCCCATCAATTATTTATGACATCTAATTTTTCTATTATGAAGTAGATATGAGATGGGTTTTGGAAAAGAGGGTCTTGATTAGAATGAATTACTTTTGGTATTTACAACCTGAGAAATGAAGCAAAATTATCGGATCTTTGAACTTCCAGGGGTCTAGACTTTCGGAATTTCGGAGTTTTTAGTTGTCTGCATTCCTAGCATTCGGAATTTTAATGTTCTGAACTTCAAAGTATCTGAAAATTCAGAATTATCTGAAACGAATTCGGGATTTTCACGGTTCGTAACTTCAACCCGGTTCCATTGAATCGTGATTAGCAGGTGAATTCGAAATGCAAATAATTAAAAAAATAAAAAAATTGAAAACTCCAAAAGATATAAACGATATTAGGAATATGTCATAATAGCAAATGTTGTATAATTCATTAAAACAAAGATCGAACGTATAGAAATGCGGAATCGTTCCCGATTTTAAAGCTCTTCAATTTCAGTGGCAAAATTTTGCAACGATGGATAAAACTCTGTATAGAAATTCAGTCCCTGTAGATTGAACGGGGATTTAAATCAAAGATGGTACATACATATAGAGGTAAACCCATGTATATACTGTATAGAGACAATTCACCTGGATCACCTGGACACGTACTGTACACCTCTGGAATGGCACGTAAATAAAGGCATAGAGTTGGGGGATGAACAAGGCATACACAGGGGCCATTTCAATTTTGGGTAAACAACGCGGGATATATAAAAGCGCAGGGTGGATGCTGGGCGGCTCTCGGATGTTTTCACGCGGTTCCGTTCCGAATCAGAAATCAAGAGAGCGTGCAACTGCATACGTGACTGCAATGCGACTGCAGTCTACACTTTAGAATCACCGACAAACGCATGCAAAGTGGATCTCTCTTTCCCGCGAGGACGTTGGTCGAATTTTCATCCTTTACCATGGTATACGAGAAAAATAGTAGCTGCTCTCGCTTGTACTTCAGCTTTATCTTTTTTTATTATTTTTTCAGCCCATTTTCTTTTATTTTCTTTTCTTTTCTTTTATATTTTTTCTTTTTTTTTTCACATCCCTTCTCTTTTTCTCTGCAGTACGAATTACTCTTTGATTAAATTTCTCAACAGTTTTAGAAACCACCACTTTGATCACTTTTCTGCTGGTATTTCGACTCTTGTAATTACTTATATTCGTTTGTCGTTCAAAGCTCACTGCCGTTTATCTACGTTAGAAGATATATTCTTCCATTATAATCTTTTTTTTAATTTTATTTTCCATTCTTTCAAGTGATTTAAAGACGTGGAAAAGATTTTTATTTTTATTTTTTTTTATCACTGTAACGCGGTTGTATGTACAATGAATGTTACGTAATCGTTATACCATATGTAAAGAGTTGTATAGAAACTGACGAAAACACTCAAGCATTTCATCAAGATTAATGCAGAGTCGCGTGCAACGCCTCGATCCTTTCTAGAAACACCTACGTACTTACATATTGTAAGAGGAGATCAAAGTTTCGTGTTTTTTTTTTTCTTCTTCTTCTTCTTTTCTTTTCTTGTTCTTTGATGGAAATTAGAAAGTGAACGATTGCGTAATGATCGGTAGACAGTACTAAGGTTTGGTTCTCGCGACTGCAGTTCGAAGGACCAAAAAAATGAAGAGATAGGTCGACTAATTCCAGATGATTAAATCGATTTGAAAATATCAAAAAGGAAACCCAAATACAAGAACGGAACAAATCATTCTCTCAATGATACGAAATGCGGTTAAGCACTCTCGATGAATGCCAATCAAGGAAGTACCTACATTCAAAGATTAGTTTACAATATAACGGTTTTGGCCATTGCATAAATTTCGTATTTGCATCGTAATTCGCAGGTTGTTAAATGGCAGAATAGTATAAACGCGTATAAACGGGTAGAAGCTTAGGACTTAATTCTCTCCGAAGCTTGAGCACTAAGCTGACGAAATGTACCAACGTGAACGTCAGGATGTGCTCAAATGATGATGAAGTATCTATCTTTGTGTGGCTCGAGGTGACAAAATCGTGAGAATGTAAAGAGAGAGAGGAAGAGATGGAGAGAGAGAGATACGAGGGTGGATTTGGGGAGGCAAATGTCGTCTGAAGCCTTTCCAAGCTCATCCACATCTGCGTACAATACAGAGATGGTAGTAAATGTTTATTGGCTACGATTTGCATGCAAGATTGTACAGACGGCTATGCTGCTTCCGTATATTTGACGATATTTCGCTGATTGTGAGAATCTCGGAAAACGGGTTAACACGCACACACCAATTCACCACTGCTGCTCTATCGCAGCGCAAACGATTCTCATACTCTAGTCGTGAATAATGTTAAAAAGTAATGAAAAAAAAAATAGAAAAAGAACAGAAGAACTTTCTATCTTTTTATATACCAATTCGCAAAGCCTACTTTTACAGTTTTATTATACTTCTCAGCTGTTCTCGTGAGAATAAAAAATAAAAATAAAACCACCTAATCGGTTTAAAAGGCCTTCGGTTGTCCAGCTGCTTTTCGAATTGTCAATATTTAAATTGTTCCTTAAACAATTGAATTATATCATTGAAACAGATCAATTTTGTTAACGAAATGAAATGACGATCGATTCTTCACGATTTTATAAACCAAAAACAGAAATATATATATTGAGTTTCGAGTTAGTAAAGGTGACATTATCGATCTAATACTCGTAAAGTTGTAAAATCATATGCAGTGACCGGAAAGGAATAGTCTTGGATCTTTGTTTGATAGTAGGGAAAACTGAAAACGTCATAGATATTGGATAACAATATGCAATTCATGAGAAATCGTGAAGTTTGAAGTATAGAATAGTTTTTCGAGTGCAGGAACTAAAGAAAAATGTTCGTATTAGATCGAGTCGTATATTTACGAGTGTCGAGGATAGCGCAGAGTCCTGCAGGATTCATATCACGATCTAGATCGGATCAATTCTCATGCGGTTTTAGAATATCTAGTTTCTGCAGTATTTGAATCTCGTTCAACCTGCATTCCTGCAGATTTTGGTTTCCGTTTTATACCTTATATCGAACGTGATAAAATCACCCCCTGCATCCTAAAGCGAATATAACGTGTAAAGACAACAGCTTGCAATGGGTGCAGTATATACCAGCTGTACAGATAGTAAGCGAATATATTTAACACCCATTTCCACTCCATATCGAATAAGTTAAAGTCCTGAATGAATTCCCTGTATAATTCATGTTAACCTGACAGATAACGAACCTTGAAGTACCTATCTCCTTGAAAACGATTCCTGGAACCCAATGGTCCAGACTTTGCCCACGGGATGCGCGCGTTGACGTATAACATCAGGTATGGAGATGAACCAGACACGCCCTACCCCGTTTCTAAAAGCCGTCGAGAGTCCGTCCATCCGTTACTTCTTCGTCCTGTAACGTTTCGTCCACAACGTACTAATAAATTACCTGACTTATTGAAACCATACGCTGATATCATCCGAGACTAAATATAAAGTACACATATGATTGTGAAGAGCTTTTAATATTCTGTGCCAATTGACGCTATGTCATATTTCATATTCCACCTTAGAACCCTTGCGAAATGGTAGCAGATTTTCCAAACGAAACTCGGTGCTGATAGAAATCCGATTTTATAAGTATCTATATATAATTAGGTACTAATTATCAATGAATAATTCTAATGAGTAGATAATTCAACAAGATGAATAACAATTCGATTCAACTTTATTAATTTTTCACTCCCTTATTTCCTCTACCCCCAATTTCCGGAACAACTGATCAACTTTTGAGGGGATATACCTAAACGAAGAGTTAATTACAATTATTTTACCGCATATTTATAAGCTATTTTAATAATTGAAATCAATTCTTTTTTACAGATCTCGTTAGCGGATTTTATTTATTTTTTTGTTTTTTCACTAACCATTCGAGGATTCACTTCTTATCTAACGTCGTTTGAAAAATTAACTAATTTTTAGTATAGCGATGCAAAAATTTCACCAGACATTTAAAAACCTTGAAAGATAATCTTAGAGAAGAGAAGAGAAGGGGCAACCTTTTACCTCGTTCTACGGGTATAACTCGTTCGTCCTGCATCAAAAGCTTAGGTATAGTTAATTTGACGAATAAAGGTGAATAAAACAAATAATTAAATGAACATTGGTAGCGATGCTAGAGGGTAGAGGGTAGAGGGTAGGATATTCCCACGCATTGAGTGACTTCGACATGGTTGGATTACGACGACGAAACAGTCCGCGGATGGAAACAGAGAAGTTAGAAGTCAGCGGTACCACAAATGCGCTGAATATGCATGGGTGTGTTCAGTGTTCACCGAATTAGGTTCCGGAACTTGCTCACCCCACGGCCAAGACTGCATCGACGACTAACACGGACAGTAACCACCTTCGAATAACAGAAACGTAGCTTCGTATGCGTCTTGGTATATGAATATGTATGTAGAAATGTAGGTCCTACCCTGTTAGACTACGAACACAAGCTGTCCGTTATATGCCAAGTGGTTCACAGACTGATCCTCCTTGTCCTTCCGGTCTCTATATCTACCCTTAACGTTGCATGAGAACAATTCCTGGCACACTATGACTACCGAATCTTATTCATTTTTTTTTTTAACAAAACGAGTATATATACTAATTTTTTTTTTTTTTCTTTTTCTTTTACTGAATTCTAATGACTGATTAACGCAAGAAAACTTAATAACTGATTCGCGGTTTAGTACCGAGTCTGTAAAGGATTAAATCTCGAGTTCGTGCCAAGTGATGATAATATCAGTTTGGTTGAAAATACGTGATAATTAAAGAAATTAGTTCCTTTTTTTGATAAACAACGAATAAATCTTAACTCAATCTAATATCGAACGGAATAATTGATAAGCTTTGACTATTATTTACAGAAAAGTATGAGACACGAAGTCAGACGTGCACAGGATTGTTAATTCTGCATTGAGGATCCTGTAGCAGTGGGAAGCTATACAGACTCAAGTGTAATTGAATTTCTCTTGACGACGCTGAAACTATATAGGCATTAGGTTATATCTACGTCTGTTTCCGCGCTACGATCGTAGTTTGTTGACGTTCCATCAGACATGCAGATCGAGCGAAACTCCTAGGTGAACCAGAATTCATTTAATTCATCCTGTTCGGAGACCATATTATTCGATAAACTAACGCGAATCGAATTTACTTGCTTCTCTGTCTCATTCATTTACCTTCAGCAGTGTAGAAAAAAAAAAAAACAACGATTGAAATTGATTCCAATATTTGAAAAATAGGAGCCGGGTTTGAATTCCGGACTTTGAAAGTTTCGAACGGAAATAAAAATTCCAAATTCATTTTGAGAGTCTAGAAATTTGAAAACTTCGGTTCATTTCAATATTCAATATTCAAATTTGGAATTTTGATCGTCTTTGCATCGGACTTCTCTGAAGTTTGCTGATCTATCGTGGTTTAAATTATTTACAGGTAATTACCGATCCAGTAGTATTTTTTTTATTTTTCCATTTGGGAATAAATTACCGTGCGTGGATCGGGAATCGATTTGTCTGGAAGACATTATACGACTGAAGGGTGAAATAAGAAAACGTAATATAATTTCGTGCAAAGAAGTAATAAATTATATGATATCGCATGTACGGTAGTTGGTTCGGTATTCAGCAAAGGACAATCAATGGCCTGCACCCCCAACAAGAAACACAATACAAATAAATGTATAGAAATATGTAATTCCCAATTCCATGTCTCAAATTTATATGAAAACAAGGTAAAACTGTTAGAATGTTCGTGGGAATAGCTCCGACTGGATTTTCATATTATTTTTCCCCTCCTATCAAAGAATTTCTTAATGAAAACGGTTATCAAGTTATACACGTTCTTATTAAATGAGCTGCCAGTTTTAACAACGTTAATCATTGAATTTAACCGATTTTCAAAATCGTTCAAAATTGAACTATACCCTAAAAGTCTCGGGTTCTATGGATACGAATATGCTGCTGCTTCATTTCTGTTCACAATTTTTAAAGTTATAACTAAAAGAGTCTGAATAATAAACGAAAACCGAAACGAAAGCTAGACAGGGTGGGTTTTCGTTCTGAGATTTTTCAACCAAAAAATATATGTATACACCCCTACTGCAAGACCAATTTTCCTTTCGGATTCATACCTTGAAGATCTACGTTTCTTCCGCCTCTCACGTTTCTCGAGAGTTTTTGAGAGACGCCTTGTGCTCCCGGAAAATCTTACAGCTTGCTTCTCGCTCGATAGGTTACACAGTTAAGTGAACTTCTTCTGTGCATATTTATTTACCAGTACTCTGTCGTCTTTGCGAAATCTCTACCCCACGTATATAAATACGTGAAAAAAAAAATTAAATAAATAAATAAATAAATAAATAAACTCTGAATACACGGCTACGACCCCTTTAGCGATTTTTTTTTCATCCACATTTGATATACGCGTAAGTAATGTAAGCGAAATCTTCTTCTGGTTATTCGCAAATATTGTTTTAAACACTTTTAATCACCTTGCCATGCGTCGAAGTTACCAGAACTAGGTAAACGGCAAGGGAGTCTACTAGATACCTAATCATCAAGAAAAGATCTCCGAACGTTTATACTGTGATTTAATAATATATAAACGGGTCTATAAACTGTACAGATCTAATCTCTGTAGAGAAAGAGTAACAGCGTTACCGGGCATTAATCGAGTATCTTTAAACCATAAATACAGTGTCCAGTTCGTAATTAAGCTCTTGGATTAGTGTCGTAGTAAGAATTTATCTCCGATAGCGTTTCTTCGTTTATTTATTAAAAAAAAAAAAAAAAAGAATAAAAAAATTCTATCGTTAGACAAAATCATGATAACAATTGCCTAATTCAATTCGGTTATTTTTCCTTACGCACGCGATACCCAAATCGAAGTATTACTCCCTCTCTCTCTCTTCTTTTCTTTTTTCTTTTCTTTAATTTTATTTTATTATTATATTCGTTTTTGTTATATACGTATAGATCGTAGCTGTATATTTGTCGCGTTTAATATCGTACGTCTATAAATAGTATATATAACGTAACTTATCAGCCAATCAATCACATGTACCTACGTTTTTTTTAATTTGCATTAACTCAGTCGTCTAGGTTGAGGGTTGATTTTTCAAAATGTTTAGATATACCTAATACCGTGTATAAAGATACTCCTCGTGTATTCCGATAAAAGCTTCTTTTATTTCAATCAATTAATAATTATATAAGAAAACAAAATAAATTCACATTCATAAGTTAATTAATTTATAAAAATTGAGAAAAGAAAGAAAGAGAGGAAAAAAAAATCCTTCGATCTCGTTCATCGCGTATAATAATCTCGTATTCGGAGTCCTCGCGCGTATATAGTTTTTCGTATATACTGCATCGAGACGCGGTGATACGAAAGCTTTTCTGCATTTATACGAAGACTCCTCTCTCGTTTCGTGTATTGAATCATTCATTTATATCCTCGCTTCTTGAAGACTTCGATGGTTATCATCCCTAGCTGAAGGTATATTCAAATTTCAGGAATTAAGGGATGATATTTGAAGATCTATCATACCTAGAGATCATTTCGGAGTAAAATGATATTTGAATGCGATATTATTTTTTTTATTAAATGAAACTTACCTAAAAACAGGGTTGACTCTGACGATAGCGAAGTTAAAAATCCAAAATAAAAAGGCACTAAACACGAAACACAAAATCACAAACTTTATTCACTTTTTTACCCCGTTTTAAATGCGGAACTCGTTGATCAATTATTTCGGATATAAATATTTGGCTGCGTGATATGAAAGAAAGAAAAAAAATTAGCAGGTGTATAAATTGGAGGGGGGGAACGGGGAGGGCGAGCGAGTTAACGAACTAACGAACGTATTATTCAAAGTCGAGACAGAGCAGTCTCGTCTTCGAGGCCCTGCCGGGTACTGGGCTCTCTGCCTGGCTATCGAACGTACTTCTGCGCGTCAGCCTATCAACGCGCCGCCGCTTTCGAATCGGCCAATAGAATTATACCGGATGTCACTGGCGCAGAAGTTAGGGAGAGACACCTGAGAGCGCGAGGAATAAATTCAAATCCACCAATACGCGAGACGCGATATAGAATCAGGAGGAATCGAATTTTGTCTAGAACACTCGGCTAAGGGTTGAATACCAACCCCTGTTTACATGCCGGGTTAAATCCGCTACTGCACCTAGATACACACACGTGTTATACGTGTTGAGACTAACGTCATCAACCAGGGTTGATTACAGAATAAATTCGTTTACGTCGCGATGCATTTCACCCTATTAGTCATTACGATTAGGCATATATTATACGCTGTATAGTTTGGCGCAAATAATTAGGCGGTTATTGCATGCAATTTTGGTATTTTGGTATATAAACCTGGCACCGCATTTTCAAATTTCGAAAAAATTATTCACAGTTCCGTTCGTACCCGGAATGGTTCTAGAGTTCCTGATGGTTCTAAAACATAGTTCCGTCGATTCAACCCAAAAATCGGCAATTTGAAAACATGAGGTGCCAACTTCCCGTAGCACCTCATTTTCGGAGAATTTTTTTTTTTTTGGTTCTCATAGATAGTTCTCGGAGAGTTCTGCAGTTCCCTATATAGTTAAAAAAAATAGTTCGCAATTTTTTACCACGAAAACAATGGAAACAACAAAAATCCCAGCACCTCACTCTATCAAATTACGAGCAGTTGATGAATTTCAGCACGCTTTGAACAATTCAATTCTAAATTGAGATAGTCGTGATAATGATTTGAAGTTTCGACAACTGTTTCATCGTTGAACAATTTTTTTAGATCATTTAAAAAATCGATCAGCACCTCATCGCTAGAGAGTGCGCGGTGCCGGTTTTTTTCGGAGTTCCAACGACAGTTCCGGTGAGTTCTGGAATAGTTCTCATCATTTCTTGTCATTTGGGCAATAGTTCCGGTAGTCTACATTTTTTTGTTAATTATTCAAGAAACCACTCAGCACCTCATCGCTAGAAAGTGCGCGGTGCCGGTTTTTTCGGAGTTCCAACGACAGTTCCGGTGAGTTCTGGAATAGTTCTCATCCTTTCTTGTCATTTGGGCAATAGTTCCGGTAGTCTACATTTTTTTGTAAATTATTCAAGAAACCACTCAGCACCTCATCGCTAGAAAGTGCGCGGTGCCGGTTTTTTCGGAGTTCCAACGACAGTTCCGGTGAGTTCTGGAATAGTTCTCATCATTTCTTGTCATTTGGGCAATAGTTCCGGTAGTCTACATTTTTTTGTAAATTATTCAAGAAACCACTCAGCACCTCATCGCTAGAAAGTGCGCGGTGCCGGTTTTTTCGGAGTTCCAACGACAGTTCCGGTGAGTTCTGGAATAGTTCTCATCATTTCTTGTCATTTTGGCAATAGTTCCGGTAGTCTACATTTTTTTGTAAATTATTCAAGAAACCACTCAGCACCTCATCGCTAGAAAGTGCGCGGTGCCGGTTTTTTCGGAGTTCCAACGACAGTTCCGGTGAGTTCTGGAATAGTTCTCATCCTTTCTTGTCATTTGGGCAATAGTTCCGGTAGTCTACATTTTTTTGTAAATTATTCAAGAAACCACTCAGCACCTCATCGCTAGAAAGTGCGCGGTGCCGGTTTTTTCGGAGTTCCAACGACAGTTCCGGTGAGTTCTGGAATAGTTCTCATCCTTTCTTGTCATTTGGGCAATAGTTCCGGTAGTCTACATTTTTTTGTAAATTATTCAAGAAACCACTCAGCACCTCATCGCTAGAAAGTGCGCGGTGCCGGTTTTTTCGGAGTTCCAACGACAGTTCCGGTGAGTTCTGGAATAGTTCTCATCATTTCTTGTCATTTGGGCAATAGTTCCGGTAGTCTACATTTTTTTGTTAATTATCAAAGAAACCACTCAGCACCTCATCGCTAGAACTATCCCAGAACTTACCAGAACTGTCGTTGGAACTCCGAAAAACACCGGCATCGCGCACTTTCTAGCGATGAGGTGCTGATCGATTTTTTAAATGATCTAAAAAAATTGTTTAACGATGAAACAGTTGTCGAAACTTCAAATCATCATCACGACTATCTCAATTTAGAATTGAATTGTTCAAAGCGCGCTGAAATTCATCAACTGCTCGTAATTTGATAGAGTGAGGTGCTGGGATTTTTGTTGTTTCCATTGTTTTCGTGGTAAAAAATTGCGAACTATTTTTTTTAACTATAGGGAACTGCAGAACTCTCCGAGAACTATCTATGAGAACCAAAAAAAAAAAAATTCTCCGAAAATGAGGTGCTACGGGAAGTTGGCACCTCATGTTTTCAAATTGCCGATTATTGGGTTGAATCGACGGAACTATGTTTTAGAACCATCAGGAACTCTAGAACCATTCCGGGTACGAACGGAACTGTGAATAATTTTTTCGAAATTTGAAAATGCGGTGCCAGGTTCACACCGTCGTTTATACCTTCGATCGTGATTTTGTGTCGATTCATTCAAAAATACTCATATTTTTCGCGGGGGGACTTTGAAACTTGTTTAACTTTTGTCAAATTTTGTCCCTCAACGAATAAAGAAGAAAAAAAATTTCTTCTAGAAGAACGGCATTTTAATTTTCAAATCATCCAGCTACGATGATTCTGTGATATTATTATCACGCTCTTGATAGTTTTCTTTGAAAACTAGGTCTTAGTACCGAAAGAAAGGGTGAAACTTTATTAGTAGATCCGGTGTGACCCGATTTATACGGTTGGAAAAAAAAAATCTGTAGATATACTTTGCAAAGTTAAAGCGTGGTTGAAGTATATACTACGTATTCGCACTGTAATAAAAAAAAAAAAACATATTCACGTAAATTTATATATATTTATAGATAGTATATGGTATTCTTGAAAATTGTTCCAAATATTTGTAACTCATGTCCGCGTTGAATATAAATATATATGCGAAACGACAAACTACCATCACGTCAATCGAATCGATATAGATATATATATATATATAATATATATAGACATATATTCTAGGGTTCGTGCTTGGAATGAAAATTCCCACCGTATAAGAGACGGCCCCCTCAAATCTATAGATAGATATATACACCCACACGTATATACCTATAATACGCAAAAAGTGTGTGTATATAGGTATAACTATTTTTTTATTTTTTCTATTTTTCTATTTTTCAACGCTTATATTAAAGTTCGAAAAAAAAACACGTCGCGGGATTCTTCGAAACATTTATAGCTAGAAATACCCATTTAAATGGTTCGTTAATAATTGGAAAAGGATAAGTATAGGTAGGTACCCCCTATATGTGGTTCCGGGGACCGAAACGATCTGCGGTCGGAACTACGTCGTAAGACTTTATGGCATTTTTCAACGCGTATATATACCCGATACTATCTATATATTTATATATATATATATATATATATATTGTATTATATACATACGTATATATACATATATATTCGGGCGTGGGCGCGTGCCGCGTGCATAACTTAAGAATGCAAACGCGTGGGAGATTATGTTCAAGGGGAGAACCTTACAGAATCTTGTCAGCTCGAAATTCAAGCTTTAAAATAAAAAAGAAAATAAAAACCAGTACGCACTAAACGTTACCTTTTACCTGTATTCATCATGTCTTACCGATGTTTACTGCTAAAGATTTCTAACTACTATCAACCATATATTGCTCATTACTCACCTATTCAAATTTCTCTACAAGATTACGCTGCAGTTACAGAATATTTCAATGAATAATCAATGCATGTATGATATAGTTTCAAATGAACCATACCTAGGTGTAATTTCATGTTCAAGGTATGTGTGCGTGAGAAGAGTAATAAATTAAGAAATTTGAAAATGGCCAACTAATGGTTACAGATCATGTTTATAATCGGGGGGGCTGTTCGTTCCAACCGTCGATTCTTTTATCAAACTTAATTTCCCGGATAATTCTCTCATTTATTATCACTTGGTAGCTGCTACGATGAGGGTGGTATTAGGTACCTACCTTTCATAATTTTCTACCGTGCAGTCGAGCTGAAGCTGAAAATTTTAGATAGCACAGGGGTAGTAAGAGCAAAATCGCGAAGTAGGTAGGTAGGTAGGTAGGTAGGTGTGCGACTCACTCCAACACCTTTTTTCTAAGCCTCGATTCGATCTTGAGAAATTTACTCGAATATTGATTAATGCAAGGTAATTAATCTCACATCTTTTGAGAGAAAAAAAATAAAAAATAAACCGCTAACTTTATATTTGCAATCACCACAGCATACAACTTTCCCGGTATTGATCCCACAGCTTCATGGCTATTCAATGCACATTCACTACACATATACTATATATACAACACGACCGACTTCGTTTCAACAGATTTATCAAACCCGGAGTATGGGGTGAAGTTTTCACTACGTTTGTTACAATTTCGAATTACCGTTACTAACAACAACAACGAACACAGTGATAGAGGGGGCAGGAACGAGGGGTTCCAACTTTTTACCTAAAAATTAAAGATGAAATTTTTTATTTCACATTTTTCGAGCTACCTATTAATTGTACATGTTTTCATTACAGTAAAAGAGAGAAAGAGAGAGAGAGAGAGAGAGGGAGTGAAAGATAATGAAATTGGAGCTCTGCGGGCAGACAGGTGTTTTTTAATAGTCGTTAAAGGGGTTAATTAAACTCGGTCAAATTTGTTGGAAGCAATCTCTGGCCAAGGTCAAAAGGTCGTCTCTCACACTGGAACGAGATTCTGAACATCGTTGGGTTACACCGCATAGGTGTGGGCCAGGCTTACGAGGTGATAATTTAAAGTTTAACTTTTAACTTAAAACTTTCCTCATGTCCTGAAAACCAACCCCCCCTTATAACTGGCCTACAAACCACTGGCTACTAATCAGTCGTCGTTTTCACATAGGAAACAGAAAGCCTACCATCTCACCTCGTATCTACATGTTACCTACATGTACCTACCTAAATACCTATCAGCTATACTAGAGTGATTAGAAGGTGGTAGTGTTCCGGTACACACGTTACACACAAACCTAGGACAAGGTATAGCTACGAGTTTCAGAGATGACCAGAGGTCTAGAGGTTTGATTATTTGTGGTAGGTATATAGCTACAACTACGACATGTGGACCAACGCCTAGTACTCGATTAATGGGATTGTATTGCACGACTGATCCCCAGATATAGTACAGATATACAAGCACAAAGTTTATATACAAATTATCGGTTATTATATAAGTTTTGAAATTCTATAGTCATAATAGTCAAGTTTGTCGATTGATAATGAGAATTAGAAGTTAGAAGTTTAGACTTTAGGCAAACCAAATTCCAGAATTCTCATTCCACCGAGTGCAGTAAGCATGTGCATAGTTGATGTGAGGTAATTCAAGCGTCTATTAGCCGAGCCAACTATCCATGATTCGTAATCTAGTTTCAGTTTGTCTCTGCTATGCTCGCGTACGTGCACTGGGTGAGTTTTAGTCATGGTAAAGTTCAAGATGCCATCTGTCCCAAACCACCGCGACATCTAGGAAAGGATATGAACCGTAACAAAGTTTTCTCATATCGAACAAACCGGGAGCTTCCACAGATCGGTCCGCACATTGCGGCCATTTAGTTTTTACCGATAACGAGAAAAAAGAAAAAATATACAGAATCCCGACGTTTATCATCAGTTAGAGAGAAATCTAATATTTTACGAGTATCTAGTCTGAGATATCGAAGAGAAAAATATCTTGGCTTTTTTTTAAGGTTCGCCTTTTCACTTATGTCTTTGAAATTATTCAACGTTTGGTTAACTCTGAGAAAATAGAACGATTGACAAATTTTTCAATTCTATTCTACCCCTTGACCTTATCCAATTATTTTTACATGTACTAAATACGTACAATAGGATTCGGAAAATGAGGCCTGTGCATTAATTGGACGACGGTGCAGGAAAGAAAAAGAAAAAGAAAAAAAAAACCAGGAGAATATCATGTCGTACCATGACCGTCCAATTAATATTGCAGAGTTACACTATATCCGGTGAATAATTGATCTACTGTATATCATTGATCGCACTAACATTCTATAGGCGGTATTCATATCCATCGCTATTCAAATTCGTAGGAGATAGGATATAGCAATAAAGCCGCGAACCACCGCAATCTCTGCCTTGTTCAGTGTACATCATGCACAGTTCACCGCGACTGTCTAACGTCAGCAGTGATTGAGAATATAGTAATTCGGAAGATTAGATGTGTATTTTACGAGATAAAAATCCAGGATTCAGGGAAAAAAAGATGAATTAGTAGATTTTATAATGCCACTCTTCAATTTGTTACTCTAACGCGTTCTGCGTTATTTATTGGTCGAATATCTCTAGTCCTAGTTTGTACAATGTCTTATTCCACGATGTTCACCGGTACCGAGAAGCTTAAGTAAGTGGATATACCTCCTTATCTAGGAACTCCATCGACTGGAGACAAACTGTGATAAACCGTTCGCCAATTCAAGCTACCAGCTATCCGCGCGCAAGTTTCAGAACGCCGAAACTATTGTAAATAGGAAAGTTTGCGTGCGAAGTGGATTCGTATATGTATATAGCCTATGGTATATGTACGGAAATAGTTAACCGGATATATAGAACTAGGTGAAACTATTTAATCCTAACTTTTCTTATTAACATTATAGATTTTAATTGAAGAGTTTCGTGCAATAAAGGCAAGATAGTTATAGTTTTTATAGATGTATTCCGAAGTGATACTTTTCTTATTTTACTACTCCGTCACAATACTATCTACACCTTGTCTTTACTGCATGAGCAAATATCACTGATCGAGAGAAAATAATAAATTGTTAAAATATGAGACGCATTCCTTCGTTGCAAAAAAATTTGAAAGAAATATGTCTGGCGTCCAATAGGTTGGAAATCATAGAACTGATACTATCCACAAATGTAGTGATCAGAAAATTCAAAAAATTACGTATTTTGAAATTTTTTGATCAATATTTTTAAAGATCGTATACCAAATTTTTCCGAAGATCGTAGTCAAGGCTTTCTTGTCAATCATTCTTCATACTAATGCAATAAGAACGCATATGATTCTCAAGTTGTTCTTATTGCATCCAACTCGGATTGTATAAAGGTATATTTTGTATCTTGGATATTATAATCAGAAATGAAGAAAAAAAAAAAAACAAAAAAACTAAAACCTCTTGTATTATATATGTTGGTTGTATTATTTGAAATTACATTTACATTTGAGCCGTAAATTTTCCGAGCAGGTTATTCAGGAAGTTGAAACGTTTATGCAGTGTGAGGATGTTCTGTTATTTAAGAGAATATTTTAGAGAGTTTTTAAGATAAGTATGGGAATACTAGAATGCAGTTTAAAAAGAAAGAAAGAAAGAAAAAGAAAAAAAAAAATTGGGTGAATTTTCTCAATCAACTTTTCTCGCAGAAAAGCAAAAGATACGATAGTTTTTGCGACCTGGTGTTTCTTGCTAAATAAAACGTAACTCAAGACAGGTTTGAAACAGAAATATGTATATATATAAATTTATGCACGCCGGGTTTTGCCTCGTAAAACAAGCGTTGTAGGTTTGCCCCGAACACCCTGCAGGGATGAAGAGAGCAAGAGAGCAAGTATATGTAGGGGGTGAACGGAAAAGCGAGCATGTTGGTCGGGTATAAGGAAATGTTAGCATTAACAAGGAGATAAATTATCCTATTCCGCACGAACCCTTCGTAACTCAGTTATGAAATTAACATAACCGATCGATACCCATTTTTCGTTTTCCGCCCTTTTGTTTTTTTTTTTTTTTTCTTTTCTTCTACCCTCCAGGGAAAACGAGTGCCTGCAGCAATCTTATACGTTTCCATATTTCGTCGAATTCCACAGGTAATGATATTGATAAGATTATTGCTGAATGTTGATGAATCTAATTACCGATAAAAGTGATGAGAGGCAATATTTACACCCTGCGGTCTTCAGTCAAATATAATTTGTGTTTTAGTTAAATGATCTTATTTCGGTTTCGGAAAATTAAATCCGATTGGTGATTGGGGAAAATTTGAACTTTGCATTTACTGTCTAACGCTCGCACGGTTTGCTAATGCTAATGGACTTTGAAGTTCTAATCCTCTTAAATAGCGTTCCACGAGGAAGTAATATTACCGCAAGAAATTTCACTCGACATTTCATGCACCAGCAGTTACCCGTGAAAATAAACTGGCTTCTTTTAATTTGTTTATTGTTTCGTAACCCGTAATACGCCACGAAGCACGCGAATTATTATTTTTTTTTTTTCCTACCAAATATTATTACTGCCTATAAGTCTTTAAATTTCCGGTAGGTAGGTAGGTAGGTATAATTAACTAAGGAAATAGTCAAGCTACAAAACTATCAATAATCATCGCATTTGGCGAAATTTTTACGCGAAATATATTTATTATTATATATCAACGATACCCGGGTGTTGCGCTCGATTCGAATGACTATGCATCGTGCCACTTTGGGCCACGGTCAAGGTTCGCACAAAAGAAAAAGCGAGACGAATTGGGCATAATTGGTGCAAACATAAAACTGTTTTGCAAGAAATATACACAATAGAGACGATTGGAATAACCGTATGATCATGTCTTATGAGGAGACGATCAGGTATCATAATATATTCCGATGTGTAAAATATCTGATAGTGAGCGAATTGCACGTGCGAATTTCTTTTCAGAGAAGGAATACCTGCAGCATGGATTTTAGTTTGATTCAATGTTTCCAAGACTCTTACTCAAAGATTCTAAACTCAAATTAAAGAATTTCAAAAGTCTTTAAATCCATCAAAACTTTAGTGAATTTCTTGGGTCCACCTGCAAGCTGCAGCTTCAATTTCGTCTACTTTTACCTCACTTTACTTTAGCTTAATTAAACGCTTGCAATTAGTTTGTTCGCCAGTTACGTTCCACATTTATGTATGTGCTACCTACCTACCTACTTTCCACAAAGTAAAACGAACGCGAAATCAAAACTGTCTCTGTCCTTTGGGAATTGATGATTCGACGAATAGATGGCACGAAAGATGTTAATAATTAACGGATGATTCTTCTTGGTAGTTTAATACATTTGTTTTTAAATATTTTTACATTAATTAGTCGGAAAAAAAAAAAAACTAACGCACACCTTGACTTAATTTGCATAAACCAACTCGCTGTGTACCGCAATAATTCATACATCGTCGCCTCTAGCTTTTGTACAGATTCTACTAATTTTTTTCTAGCATTTTTCACTTTCCTCTGTTCTAACGGTTACGCTTGAAATAATTCGAGTGTTCGAATTAACGGTCTACGTATCAAATTGACCGATCAATCATCGGTGGGAAATCGGAGTTTTACAAACTAGGTAAATTTAATGAAATTT